>CM035138.1:31392786-32885286 GCA_020205605.1 Panax ginseng | reverse complement strand
TTCATCTTTTGCACCCTTGGTCAAGAGAATCCATAGCCATAATCATACCAAAAATCATCCCATCAATGCACTACGGGCCAATGAGGACTTTTTCCACATCATTTGTAACATTACGGTCATGATTATACCGAATAATCCTCGGTCATAATCATACCAAGTCCATCTATGCACTCACGGGCCACATATGACTTTCAACATAATATAAACATGAGAATGATGACAATGATATAAGAATTCAATAAAACAAGTTCAAGAATTAATTTGTCCAGAACCAATAACGTCCAAATTGTCAACATGATCTTGCTTTGTAGTAAAATTCAAGAATGCTCGGAAGAATATTTCCACGAAAAGATCTTTGGATGAAGCGCAAATATCAAGGATATTCCACTAATTTCATGGAGTATAGAAGTCAAAATTTTAATCAATCGAGTATAATCTAAATGGAATAACAAAAGATATCACCATGCATGCGGTACTTACGCGCAGACGGTTATTTCAACGTAATAATAATAACGGAACCGGTGTCGGTGAAATTCACACCGATCGGATGTTTCAACATAATAATAAATGCGGAATAATAAATGATGGAACCAGTCCGGCGATATAGACAGATGCTGTGATATTCCGGCGTAATAATAAAGACAGAATAATAAAAATGGACCCGTGTCCTGCAGATATACAGCATGGATATTCCAATGTAATAATAAAAAGCGGAATCAGTCCCACAGAAACGCATGATGGGATATTCCATGTGAATAGTAAAGACGGAATAATAGAAGAATGTCACCAAGTATAGGGTAGATCATGATACATGTTATTCCAATGTAACAATAAAGAAATGGAATAATGTAAGTTCTCTTCTTGAATACAAAAGAATAATATCCCTCACTAGTAAATAATACTTGATATAAGAGTAGTGAAGTAGCGAGAATACTTTTCTTCTATCTCTATAGTCTCTCTCTATAGTTTCTCTCTCTAGAGTTCAATGAATTTGTTAGAAAATAATGAAAGAATGAGCTTATATTTATAGAAAATGGAATGCATAAGAATTAATCCATGAACGGTCCAGTTGATTTACTTTAATCGACGGTCCATATTTAAAGAAAAATCTTTTAAATAAAATATAATATATTCTATTTATATAAAAGATTTTTATTATACAAACACTATCGCGAGCACTATGCATAATAAAATATAATATATTCTATTTATAGAATAACTTTAATAAAGTATTCATTTTATATAAAAAAGATTTTACTATGAAAAACACTATGCATAATAGAATATAATATATTCTATTTATAGAATAACTTTAATAAAGTATTCTGTTTTATATAAAAAGATGTTTCTATTTTATTACGTGAATAAAACTAAACTTCTAAATCAACAATAATTGAATCAAATAATGTGAGATACTATGCAGCAACTATTGTAGCAATAATTGAACAAAACTGAGTGACTTCTCACATAAATATCAATAATCAATACCGTGTGCTACTATGAAACAACGCATATTACTGTACTTTTACTACCGAGCAGTTCAACAGTATTAACAGTAAAACTTCCGCCGTTATTTTCAGTAAAATATTTTTGTCGTTTTCTCAATCTGACAATAATTCCGTTGTGGAGTCCACCAATGATTGTGCCGTCGTACGAATATTTCCTGTTTAAAACGAATATTCCCCGATCAATCGAATATAATATGACAACTTGCATTATTTTGCAAAATTTATAAATATTACCCACAACTATAACATTATCTCAAATTCACGCCATAATATAAAAAAAATTATTTCGAGAAAATTAATTCTTTATTCATAAAATCTGGGGTTTCACAATCTCCCCTCCTTATGGAATTTCGCCCTCGAAATTTACGTACGTACCTGGTATGCAGAATAGGTGAGGATACCTTGACTTCATTTCAGATTCTAACTCTTGAGGTATAACCCTTTAGTGTTGGATACGATTCTTCTTATCCAAGATTTTAACACGAGATCTCATACGTTAAATCATCCGCTATCTCGTTCAATTCTAAATTAATAATGTGGTTCGGGTCATCCACATATTTACGTAACATTGATATGTAAAAAAAAAAGTTCTGAACACGCAACATACTTGGCGGTAAAACGAGTCTATAGGCCACAGTTCCTACTTCATCGAGGATTTTAAATGGGCCAATTAAATCGAGGGTTGAGATTTTCTTTCTTCGTCGATTCTTGCTTCTAGAATAACGCCCTCTTGAACCTTCTTCTTCACATTCATCAGCTCTGAGTATGTAGCTTGAGCGGCTTTAACTTTATCGATTAAAGTCGATTCTACTCATATATTCGTTATCTTCACTTGGGTTCCTAGAGTCTTTAACTCTATCTTCATCATTTGTAAGTCGTACGAAATGGGCCTTTGTGTTAACAACATCGAACACGTAAACGCATACGATCTTCTACTCAACACGTCAGCTACTACGTTCGCTCTTCCATGATGATATTGAATAGTAGGATCGTAATCTTCAACAGCTCGAGTCAACGTCTTTGGCGCATGTTACTTTCATTTTAGTTGAAGAAATATTTTGAGGGTTTAAGAAATGGGTTTTGTACTTTGGTGTCAATACAAAATTCGATTTCACGCTCTGGGTAGGCTAAGAAGTCTTCGTGAATACGTCCAGAGATTTATTAATAATAGAAATATCATTCAAAATCTTTATTCTCATCCAAGACTTGGATAGTACGTCACATTGATACCAACTATGACTTCTATCCCTTAACCTAGATAACACCTCACAATGATACCTATCAACTTGTCATCGTCATTCACGACGTCGCCTACAGAAAGTTTGGCTTCGGTGCATTCCACACAAGGAAGTCATCAACAAAAGGATCGGGGCTCTTTACTTATGGCTTGATATGATAATGATTGAATTTAGTGGTTTGGTTGCTTGAATTCGCATAATAGGTTGGTTAGGAATATGAAAGCTAACAACCTTACAAAAAACATGATGAGTAGTTAACCAATCGTTTAAAAAAAACCATATCAAAGGCAAGTATTTTCAAAGAGATAAGATCGACAGGTAACGTGAAAGTGTCGATTTGAATCAAACAAGATTTATAAACAGTGAAGGTAATGAAGGTTTCTCCAATGGAGTTTCAATAGATAAATCAAAGTTTAACTTCTCTGGAGTTAAGTACAAACATTGAACACAACTAGGTGAAATAAAAGAGTGAGTAGAACCGGTATCTAACACGGTATAGACTTCGTAAGAGCTTATGATTAACTTACCCGTGATAATTTTATTCAGGTTCCTCGTCATGAGAAAAAAAAATGCTCTCTCTTAAACTACCGGCTTTGGCTTGTCTGGGACATCCTTTGGCATCACTATCCCGGTTGGACTTGACTTCACCATATGACAAAATCGAGCTAGGTGACCTTCTCTTCTGCAATTAAAACACGCTTTAGATTGTTGCGTATAGTTTGGACGGATGTGTCCCTCTTGTCCGCATTTGAAATATACGACCGATGGGCGTTCTTTTTCCTTTGAAACGGGTGCTAGTGCCGACGTCTTCACGTCATTGTTGAACCTTCTCTTCTTAAAATGTTCATTCTTATTATCTTGGCCATGATTACCACCGAAATGGTTACCATTCTTGGCATGATAATATCCCCCACGATGGTTATCGTTGTTCCGGATGACCATTGCCACCGTATAGATGATTATTATCGTGTTGTTGGTCGTTGCCTTTTGGTTGTGCTGACTCATTATCGCGCTCCAATAACTGAGCCCTATTCACAACATCTGAATATAAACAAAGTTTATGAGAAATGAGGTATTGACGTATATCGGGTTTCAAACCTCGCAAAAACATTCGCGTCATTCGCTCCTCATTATCGACCAAATGGGATGCAAACCGGGATAACTCCGCAAACTTAGCCTCGTACTGCGACACGGTCATATTATTTTGCTCCAGCTTGATGAATTCTACCTCCTTCATGTGACGAATACTTTCAGGAAAGTACTTGTCGTTGAATAATTCTTGGAACTTCTCCCAAGACATCTTGAGTGCGTCAGGCTGGGTACGTTTTATAGATTCCCACCAATGATCTCCTTCTTCACGCAACATAAAGGTGGCGAATGGAACCTTTTGCTCCTCTGAGCATTCCAATACATCAAATATCTTGGTAATCTACTTTATTCATGTCTCCGCCTTAAGTGGTTCTGGCTTTTCCAAAAATTCCAGTGGTCCCAGCTCCTTGAACTGCTTAGCGGTGACCAATCGTGGGTTACCATTGTTTCTACCTGCATTATGGACAGGAGCTGCCTTCGCCCGTTGTTGCATGAATTGCTCCTTAAACTGCTTAGCGGTGACCGTTCGAGAGTTATCAGTATTTCTACTTGCATTTTGGATGTGAGGCGCCTTCACTTTGTTGTTGTATGAATTGCATAAAGCCTCGACCATCCCATCATTCACCATTTCATCGGTGTTATTGTTTTCATGAGGAGTATTTTCCTCCGGTTGCACATTATCCCGATTATTGATCTCATGGAGACTCAACGGTCTCTCATGCTCCATTGATAATCTCAACATTCTCGGATACCATTTTCAAACACCGCCACAAAACAAGGGTTAATTAACATATCACATATTATCCCTATACTTTGACCGACCAATTAAATACCAAATAAACTTAGGTAGGTCATACTAGCGAAGAATTCACCGCCTCTCCCCCTAGTTCTTATCTCACATCTTAGCCGAGATCATATCCTAAGCTTTGATACCAACCGTGTGGCCCCCAAAATTAGGTATATATCACCCATCTTGGGTCGCCAGATACATGGTACAGAATTCAAACACAACTTACTAATACAACTGTCGTGTACAATACGACAAAACATAAACTGTGAGTTTGAATATAATTATTGTCTACCAAAGATTATACAAACTCAAAAGGAGTCCTCATTACAATTATTATCACACTATTTCACAAAAATAGTGAGGACTACTAATGTTATCCTCTAGACCATCACTCCGTTCCCCGACTCGTCCCAGCTATATTCTCATTTCTTGAAGAAAATAGTGAAAGAAAGGGTGAGCTCAACTAGCCCAGTAAGAAATATTATGACTAAGATAATGCAGAATAAATTATCATTAGTCTCCAACAATGTTAAACTGATAAAATATAATAGACATCAAGTTTAACTGCAGCGGAACAAGTAATCCATTAAAAGAGTCAAGTAGAAAATAAAATCTACTATCTTTTATTATTTAAAAGGTTTTCATCAATGTTATCGGCGAGACTCAACAATAAATAATCCACATCATTAAATCATCCATGCACTACAACAGCCAAGGATATTCTTTAAGTATCACGACCACGAATTATCCATGCACTACATGCCAAAGATAATCGTGTTTTCATCATTGGTCCTGATCATGCCATAAAACAATTCATCTTTGCACCCTTGGCCGAAGAGAATCCATAGCCATAATCATACCAAAAAAATCGTCCCATCAATGCACTACGGGCCAATGAGGACTTTTTCCACATCATTTGTAACATTACGATCATGATTATACCGAATAATCCCTAGTCATAATCATACCAAGTCCATCTATGCACTACAGGCCACATATGACTTTCAACATAATATAAACATGAGGATGATGACAATGATATAAGAATTCAATAAAACAAGTTCAAGAATTAATTTGTCCAGGAACCAATAACGTCCAAATTGTCAACATGATACTGTTTTGTAGAGTAAAATTCAAGAATACTCAGAAGAATATTTCCACGAAAAGATACTGGATGAAGCGCAAATATCAAGGATATTCCACTAATTTCATGGAATATAGAAGTCAAAATTTTAATGAACTGAGTATAATACCGAATGGAATAACAAAAGATATCACCATGCATGCGGTACTTGATGTATTTTGCTATTTTAACAGAATAATAATAACGGAACCAAAATGTGAAATTCACACCGCAAGCGGGATGTTCCAACGAGAATAATAAATGCGGAATAATAAATGATGGAACCGGTCCCCATAGATAAAGATGATGCAGGATATTCAAATGTAATAATAAAGACGGAATAATAAAAAATGGAACCAGTCGTACAGTATATACATGCAGATGAGGATATTCCAACGTAATAATAAAAAGCGGAATCAGGTCCCACAGAAAACGCATGCATGTGATATTCAACGAATAAGAAAGACGGAATAATAGAAGAATGTCACCAAGTATAGGGTGAAATGGCGTATACATGTTATTCCAACGAACAATAAAGAAATGGAATAATGTAAGTTCTCTTCTTGAATACAAAAGAATAATATCCTCACTGTAAAATAATACTTGATATAAGAGTAGTGAAGTAGCAGAATACTTTTCTTCTATCTCTCTATAGTCTCTCTCTATAGTTTCTCTCTCTAGAGTTCAGTGAATTTGTTAGAAAATAATGAAAGAATGAGCTTCTATTTATAGAAAAATGGAATGCATAGTAACTAATCCATGAACGGTCCAGATTGATTTACTTTAATCTGACGGTCCATATTTAAAGAAAAATCTTTTAAATAAAATATAATATATTCTATTTATATAAAAGATTTTTATTATGCAAACACTATTGCGAGCACTATGCATAATAAAATATAATATATTCTATTTATAGAATAACTTTAATAAAGTATTCTGTTTTATATAAAAAGATTTTACTATGCAAAATACTATGCATAATAGAATATAATATATTCTATTTATAGAATAACTTTAATAAAGTATTCTGCTTTATATAAAAGATGTTTCTATTTTATTACTTGAATAAAACAAAACTTCTAAATCAAAAATAATTGAATCAAATAATGTGAGATACTATATCAAGAACTATTGTAGCAATAATTGAACAAAACTAAGTGACTTCTCACATAAATATCAATAATCAATACTGGTGTCTTCTACTTATCAACAACGCGATTCTTGTACTTTTACTACCGAAAGTAGTTCAACAAGATCAACGGTAAAACTTCCATGAATTATTTTTAATAAAATATTTTTGTCGTTTTCTCAATCCGACAATAATTCCGTTAGGTCCACCAATGATTGTGTCGTGTAAATATTTAATATTTCTGCTTAAAACGAATATTCCCCACCAATCGAATATAATATATAACTTGCATACTTTGCAAAATTTATAAATATTACCCACAACTATAACATTATCTCAAATTCACACCATAATATAAAAAAATTAATTCGAGAAAATTAATTCTTTATTCATAAAATCTGGGGTTTCACAATAATAAATACTAATTCTTGCAAAATAATAGCAACTAGGCCCTGGTGCTTGGGTGGTCATTGGATCAATATTTCAAAATGGAGGTCTTGGGTTTGAATTTGTGCATCAACATAAAGTTCAATATTAACGTCACCATCCCCCCTCCCCACACACACACACACACATATATATATATATATATATATATATATATATATATATATATATATATATATATTCTTTTCAAAATTTTTATCAAACTAAATAAAATACTAAACAAATCTCAACATTAAACTAAATATATATAAAGTAACTATATATGAATATTTTATTTATATATATATATATATATATGTAAACAAATATTCATATAAATATTTATAACAAATATTCATATTTAAATTTTATAAATTTTAGATGAAATATTTATAAATTTATAAATAAATATTTGTTTATAAATTTTACTGAGATAAATTTATAGGAATATTTGTTCATGTTTAAATTCTCATCTAATTGCATATTTTTCTATACATGACTAGTGATATTATATAAATATTTATAAATAATAAAAAATATGACATTTAATACTAAGGATATTACGCACAAATTATTGTAAAAATAGATTATTTAATATAAGTAAATAGTTAACTTAAGATTACATAAAATAATAAGAACTTTTATTCTTAGGCGGATGGAATAACTTAAATCATGAACATATTTTTAAGTCCAAAAATAAAACATAAAAAGAAGAATAGTAATAATATACCCCTAACTATTCCTAGTTCTCATTTTATATTTTTTCCAAATATATTATAAAATTAAATTATAATACTATTAGTTCTAAGAGAAACATAAAAGATGAAGAAAAATTTATTATGTTTTATGAACTAAAACAGAATAAAGTTATTTAAAAATGACTTATAAGTCATTTCTAATAAGTTAGTTTGACACATATTAATGTAATATTAATTTTATCCCTATTTTATTTAATTTTTTTTAAAAAAACGAATTTGTAAAAAAGAAGAGTAAGATGAAATGTCACTTTAATTGCCGTTAGAATTTTAGTTTTTATTTTTTTTATGGCTGAAGTCTTATATACTCCTTCATTTCCAACGCCGATGACAGAGAATAAACATAAAAAATATTGATGTTTGTAAACAAGTACAAGAGATCAAAGAAATTTAAAAAAAAAAGATTTTAATAATTTATTTATACTTACCCATGAGTTTTTTAAAATTTAAATTTAATTTGATCGAGTCCTATAACAATAAAAAGAAAAATCTGTCAAAATATTAAATTTTATTCGAAAAACATTAATACCCACGTGACTAGTACAAAAAAACAAAATAAAATTTGATTCAGTGGTTAAAAAAACTTTGAATGTAATTTTATATTTAGGGTATTTAATTTGTAACTGCTTTATATTATTTTAATGTATTTTAATTATTATTATTATTATTTTAAGTATTTAAAATTTATTATTATTAATACGATAATTATTATTACAATTATTATTATTATTACAATTCCTAGTACAGTACATGGCCAAAAAGTGTATTATCTCATCTTCACATGTATAGAAACGATGCAGTGTGGTTTAAATATTAGTGTTACATAAATTTAAGCATTTTTTGTGACAAAGTTACACAAATTACTCCCTCCGTCCCATGATAAAAGTCCTTATTACTATTTTGGGTAGTCCCATGTTAAATGTCCACTTTCCTTTAATAACCAAACTTTTACACATTTTTTCTTATTATGCCCGTAGCATTAAATATCTCATACTTTTCTTATTCTAATTCTCTCTCCATATTTAATAAGTATGAAGAGATAATATTTTGAATTGAATAGCTAGAAAGTCACTCTCTTACCTACATTGAAAATAATTAATGACATATTATTATGGGCAATTTTGTTATTTCATTTCTCTTCTTAATATGCGTGAAAAATCCACCAGGACTTTTATCCTAGGACGGATGGAGTAATTATTAACACTAAAAGTAACCGACTAAAAAGTGGTCGACTTTATAATATAGATACATACATACCTTCTACAAATGATGAATAATAAATGATTTTAACCCTTCACTTTAAATGACTTTATTACCTTGATTATCCTTATCTACTTTTGAATAATGCTGAAAAAAATTTAAAAAATAAATAAATTACTAAACAAATAATATAAATCTAATACTAAGATATTTAGATACATTAAAATTATACAATATCATATACTTAATTAAGGAATATAGATATAATCCAGAGCAATTGATCATATCGTGACCGTTCATTCAAATGTTGGATTAGTCAAAAGTCAATATGTGACGCCCCCAAAATCGGTATATATCACCTATTCTGAGTCGCCAAATACATGGTACAAAATTCAAATACAACTTAATTATACAACACGATTCGCAAAAATACGACTAAACATATCTTTGTGAGTTTTAATACAAATATTGTCATCTAGACAATATACAAACTCAATGGGGTCCTCATTACATTTATTATCACACTATTTCATAGAATAGTGAGGACTACTAATACTATTATCTGGACCATCACTCTGTTCCCCGACTAGTCCCTGCTACGTTCTCATTTCCTGAATAGAACAATGAAAGCAAAAAGGTGAGCTCAACTAGCATAGTAAGAAATATTATGAGTAAGATAATGCATAATAAATTATCATTAGCCTTCAACAGTGTTAAACTGATAAAATATAACAAACATCAAGTTTAACTGTAGTGGAACAAGCAATCCATTAGAAGAGTCAAGTAGAGAATAAAATCTACTATCTTCTATGATTTAAAAGGTTTTTCATGACTTTTATCGCTGAGACTCAGCTTAATAAATAATCCACATTATCCCTGCACTACGACCAATGATATTCATTAGTATCACAACCACAAATTATCCATGCACCACAGCCAAGGATAATCGTGTATTCATCAATGGTCATGATCATGTCAACAACTGTCCATCAATGCACTACGGGTCAATGAGGACTTTTTTCACATTATTTGCAACATTACGGTCATGATTACACCGAATAATTCCTGGTCATAATCATACCAAGTCCATCTATGCACTAAAGGCCACATATGACTTTCAATATAATTTAAACATGAGGATGATGACAATGATATAAGAATTCAATAAAACAAGTTCAAGAATTAATTTATCCAGGAACTAATAATATCCAAATTGTCAACATGATACTTCTTTGTAGAGTAACACTCAAGAATGCTCAGAAGAATATTTCTATGAAAAGATAGTGGATGAAGCGCAAATATCAAGGATATTACACTAATTTCATGGAGTATAGAAGTCAAAACTTTAACCAACTAAGTATAATAAAGAATGTAATAACAAAAGAAATCACCAGGCATGCGATAGACCACATAGACAGGTTATTCCAACAGAATAATAAATAATGGAACCAGGTCATGCGTAAACGCACCGACAGGATATTCTAACAGAATAATAAATAATGGAACCAGGTCATGCATAAACGCACAGACAGAATGTTCTAACAGAATAATAAATAATGGAATAACAGAAGAAATTCACCAAGTATAGGGTATCCCGCGTATACAGGTTATTCTAACAGAATAATAAATAATGGAATAACAGAAGAATTTCACCAAGTATAGGGTATCCCGCGTATATAGGTTATTCCAATGTAATAATAAAGAATGGAATAACGAAAAGAATTTCACCAATAAGAAAGAAGGAATACCCTTAACGAGTACAACAAATAATATCCCTTACCGTAAAAAGAAGTATTTTTGGTTGGTAGGGCGAGGATATACTCAAAGAAAACTTGCACTACGCCTCAAAGGTTTCTTAAACTTTAAAGAAATACTGGTCCAAGATTATAGAAGAAGAACTCTCTCTATAGTTTCTCTCTCTAGAGTTTGAAAGAATTCGTAAGAAATAATGAAGGAATGAGCTTTATTTATGTAAGAATGGATTGCGTAAGAACTAATTCATGAAACGATCCGTATTGATTTACTTTAAACCGAAAGCGGTCCAAATTGGTTTATAATAAAATATAATATATTCTATTTATAATCTAATAAAATGAATAACTTTATAAAAGTATTCATTTTATATAAAAAAAGATTTTACTATCTGCAAAACACTATCACGGATACACTATACAAACACTATGCGCAGCATTATGCAAATACTATGCATAATAAAATATAATATATTCTAATTATTGTCTAATAAAATAAATCACTTTATAAAAGTATTCTGCTTTTATATAAAAGATTTTACTATTAGTCTAATAAAACGAATAACTTTATAAAAGTATTATGTTTTATATAAAAAGCTTTTCTGTTTTATTACATTAATAATACTAATAAAATAAAACTCATCATCATTATTATAATTCACAATATTAATCGACCAAGTCGTTCCCAGGAAAGAGGGGGTTTTCTAATAAGGATTTCTCCCCATTGGCGCGCAATTAAGTGACCAAACTTCTCTTTGATGTAACTTGTAGACATCGTTAATATTACAAATAATAATATTAATAACTTTGTTATCTCAATTATTGATTATAAAATATTGACAATAATTGAATCAAATAACGTGAGATACTATCACGATTAATTCTTGTATCGTAATAATAATTGAACAAAACCGAGTGACTTCTCACGTAAGCATCAATAATCAATACCGGTAATGCGATTTATGCAACTACGCCAGACATCGCATTTTTAACACCGAGTGTTTCAAAATTCTTAACGAGAAAAACTTCCACCGTTATTTTCATAAAGTATTTTTGTCGTTTTCTCAATCGACAATAATTTCGTTGTAGGGTCCACCAATGATTGTCTTGGTTATCTTTAATATTCCCTGTTAAAACGAATATTCCCCACCAATCGAATATTATATAACAACTTCGTCTTTGCAAAATTTATAAATATTACCCACAACTATAACATTATATCAAATTCATTCCATAATATTCAAAAATGATATTTATAGAAAATTCCTCTTTATTCATAAAAGTTGGGGTCTTACACAATATCACTTCAAGGCCGTCGATTAAAAGATCAAACCAATAACATCCTTCGATCATCTAATAAGGAGATAAATTTCCCCCTCCAAATTCCTGAAAAATTTTTAGTTGCCGCGTTTACACTACTTTTACCATTTTCCTCTCATTCTGTGTATCTCATTCTTTCACAGTACACATTTGATGACGTGGCTGCCACATGTAACATTTGCTAAAATTAATTAATACATAAATTAATTAAGGCTTAAATATAAAATATATTCTAAATAAAATAATATATATATATATATATATATATATCATTTAATCAAAACAAAAATACTAAAATTCAAAATAAAAAAAAGCATAACATATTTACATCATTTAATCAAAATACTAAAATTCAAATTATTTTGTAACTAATCAAAACAACTAATTATATAAAACAAGTTGTATAACATATTTACATTATTTAATCAAAATACTAAAATTCAAAACATAACATATTTAATTCAAATACTAAAAATATTAATTAAAAAAAATACTAATTAAAAAAAATACTAAAATACTAAAAAAATCAAATTAAAAAAAACTAAAATTCATCATTTAATCAAAATACTAAAATACAAATTATTTTGTTAACTAATCAAAACCATTAATTAAATAAAATAAGTTGTATAACTATTTACATCATTTTATCAAAATACTGAAATTGAAAACATAACATATTTAATTCAAATACTAATTAAAAAAATACTAATTAAAAAAAATACTAAAATACTAAAAAAATCAAATTAAAAAAATACTAAAACCTTTCATTTTTCTCAAATCTGAACCCACCATTCTTCTCTAAACCCACCATTCTTCCAAAAATCCATATCCATTTTCTCTCTCTAAACCCACCATATTTAGTGTTTAAAAAACTTATACATTCCAAACCCTCCGATATACTCCACTTAAAAAGCAATTTGTACTTTAAACTTTAGTGCAAGTGGTGCAAATTGTTTTGACTCTTAAAGTTTAAGATGTTTTTAATTGAAAATAAAATTTAGGGTGTAAATTGATATTAAGCCTAAACTTTAGGGACAATATGTGATTTAGTCCACAATTTTCACCAACACCTTGTCACACTGGATTATTATCTCCCCAGCATAAAACCACACCCCCACCAAAACCCTAGTCTCTCTTCCTCCCCTCATTTCTTCCATAGCAGCCGCACGATACTAAAATGAGAAAACTAAGATAATTTTTTTTAGGGATAAAGCAAAAATGGTCTCCGGGTCAGGGATCTGCGCAAAGAGGGTAGTGGTGGACACTCGCCACCACATGCTGGGAAGATTGGCTTCCATTCTAGCCAAAGAGCTTTTGAATGGACAGAAAGTTATGGTGATCCGGTGCGAGGAGATTTGCCGGAGTCCTTTTCTCAATTCAATGTAAATTCTGCTGCAATCCAGAATAAGAAACCCCCTAGATTTGAGGCAGCAGATGCAGAAGTAGAGCTCGACATGCTTCTGGACTCGTTTAGTGATCCAAAGATTCTTAAATTCGCAGTCTTGAAAGAGGAGCCTAGTTGCATATCTAATACGTCACAAGCAGACGCTTCAACTTCATGGTTGATATATGAGGAATTTGTTTTCGCTCCTGTGAAAAAAGGCCCCCCGGATTTATCTAAATCGGCACTAGCTGTTGATCTTGATGATTCGTTAGACGACATACTAAAGGAAACATCCAGTCGGATCCACCAAAACTTTGCAACACTGTTACGAAGGAATTTGGAATTAAGGAGCAGAAGAGAATTAAGATAAGGAGGAAACAGTTTTGGTGATAAACTCTGTTTTTCATTTAATCCATTTAGGCTATATATAGCCATACAACTAGTAAAGAAATTAACAAACGATACAAATAAACAAGACCCATTATGCTAAAAAATAGCACCCACTCTGCTACCCACTACTCAAAGCTTATTTTGACTCAACAAATAAGGACTGAATCAGACCATCACTACCACTTCCCATCTTGTTGCCAAACCACGTAACCACTTTCTAACAACATACTACTGCTGTGCTCTGTTGTGTGCGCCAGATATGTATCTAAAGTGGCACATATCATTCCTCCCCACTTAACACTACTAAAAAATAGACTTCTAACTACGGTCGCCGACCGTTACTATAGGCCAAAAGACCGTCGCTAAAAGTTTTAACGACGATCACCGACCGTCGCCATAGAAGCCATCGATAAAACATTTAACGACGGTCTTTTGGCCTACAGCGACAGTCGACGACTGTCGCTATAAGTCATAAAAAATCGTGTATATAACTATAGCGACGCTCGGCGACCGTCGCTATAGGCCTGTGTTTTATAGAATACTATAGTAACGGTCGATGACCGTCGCTATAGCCTTTTTATATTTAAAAAAAATTAATTAATAATGCAAATTTATTCAACAAACACAATTACAATAAAAAAATAAAATATACAAAATATTAAATACATCATTTAAAATTATTCACATTACAAAATGAACCAAGTTGCTATATTTTCAGGTATAGAAAGTGGCAGTGATCCTTCTTAGGAAGCCAGAACCTTCTGAACCTCAGTGGTGACCTCTTTTGGAGGTTTTTCTGCAGGAAGCTGCGCAACAACACCCTTCTTGGCATAGTAATCTAAAACATGCACGCAGCACACATTCAAAACATGTTAATATACAAGGAATTAAATAAACCACACATTCAAAACATGTTACTTTGAACAGACCAGCTATATGAAACTGGCGAGTGGTGACTATAGGAGTTTCAAGTATGTACATAATATCAAGCGGTTAAAGATCTGTGAAGCCTCCTCAGTATGACAGAAGAGAATAAGAAAGACGGAAAAACTATGTGTTAAAGAGGGAGATTCCAACCCCAAAATAAATACACGGTTAAGTTCCAAGGACAGAATTAGATCAATTTGTCAGAACAGCTAGAAAACAAGTGGACCAAACCATCATCATCATCACAAATAAAGAAGAGGACATACTCATTCAAACAATTAAAGTCAACAGTTTGCCATCATATGTAATACTAATTACAAAAAAACAAAAGCAAAAAAATCAATTCGGAACTAGTAATAATCATTACATTACTGCTTTATAATTAACAAATAACAACAAAAGCCATGTTAGACAAATTAATCTCATAATTATCAATTAACATCAATACATCCATAAACACATGTATATATACTATAATTCACAAAAGAAAAAACACCCAGAAATCAAATTCCAAAATTCAATAAAATCATCGCATATTACAATAACCCAGAAAAGAAAGTGAATCAAAAAAAAAATCCATTCTACCTTTTTGATAGCTATTCTTCTTATTGACCCTCCATAAATACTTTCTCCACCTCATGATTATGCTCAATTTGTTAAACAAATCAATGATTATAACTGATAACAAATTGAAGAAAAAGCGCATGCACGCCTACATACTTAGATTTTGACCAAAATGGCATATGTGAAGAGCCTCCAAACTTGATGATCCTAAATGAGCTAATGCGTTTTATTTATTTTACTTACAAAAATATTATGTTTCTAATAAGACAACTCATCATTTTAGTTAGCTTCAATACATCACAAACTAGTTATTAAAGACGACCAATTTGGGACACAGATTTGGTAGAACATTTGGGAACTCTAGCTAGAATACTTCTGATGTGGTAAATAAATATATATGTCCATGCCACCGCCTAATTCTTCTGAGAACTAACTGAAAATATTAACAATTAAGGCAGAGACAATGTAGTTATGTGGGACATATTAAGATACCTTGCACATCTCAGTCTTAAGGAACATGGTCACTAAGATGAAGCATCCGACACTGCACATGAGCAAAATAGGACCATATTTCTAGACTCCCTCGGTTCAACTTTGATTACCATGGTTTTAAATTATGTTCGCCGGATTGATTTTAAGCAATTCCAAAAAACAAACATTTAGAAACCTGAGTAAAAATGCCAAGGCAACCTTTGGCCAACATTTTAGGAAAACTTTTCAATAAAATAAAGATAATACAGAATTCTAAAGATAATACAAAACTTTTATATGCAAAGAAACCAAACTACATTACTTGAATCAAGAGGAAAACAACTTACTACAAGAGCTTTAGCTGAATCTCCTTCTGTCAAAATCAAGGTGCATTCTTTATTTTTGTCCAAACCCACATCAAAATTTACTGTTCCCTTCCCCCCTGCATTGCCACTGGCATAAATTGATATACAGAATAAACTAGCAATGAATTAATTGATATGCTAAAAGACTTAAGGCCATAAAGTGTCCATATAGCGGACTGAGCTGCTGCCGTTCAGTGTTTATAATTGGCAGCTGCCTACGGAATTTAGTACAACTACATTAAGCAACAGTTTTATTACGCAATCAGTTATAACAAAGCTTAATTACGCAATCAGTGATAACAAAGCTTGGAAGCCTGACTTCATGTACGCAAATGTACAACATTTGGCTGTCGTTTGTTCTCCGCCCAGTGGAGCAAATTGCCCAAAATGTAATTTGTACCTAAAGTTGGTTCATGGACAAGAAAGTTTTTTTATCACTTGCTTCCCTTGTCTGTACTATCATTTATGTGTATGCAAACTACTCTAAATATCTGCCTAACAATTACGATTTTTAAGATTTGGGGCATAATTTTGAGTACTCTTGTTTTAACAAATAAAGTTTCTGGCTAATGTATGTACTCTTGTTTTAACAAATAAAGTTATGTGTATGCACACACTACACTGACTATCAGTATAACTTAAGGTTTTAAGCTTTGGTGCATAATTTCGCACTGCTCCATGCTATTGAAACATTTGGCAAGGTACTCGCCTTGTTGAGCAGCTACCTATATTATTACAATCCCAAAAAAGAAGATATATAAGGAACCAGTAGGAAACACTATAAGCGGAAAGAGCAACTATGAGTTACCTGTGTTGTGGCTGGAAGATTTTTCATCTGTGAATCCACTTCAGAGAGAGCTGATTTAAACATCTCGATGTCCAACTCTTTTTCTGCCTGCGAACTCTTCAACAAATGAACAAAATTATTCAATTGCTTCTTCAAGTGCATCTCCACTTGAGGATATCTTTCAATGATGTCATTGATGACTTCAGTAAAATCTTCCACATTAAGGGTACCCGATTTATTCTTGTCTGCCTTGTTAAAGATAGCAGCAATATCCTCCTGAAATCAAAAAATAAAAAATAAAAAATAAAGTGAGAATTACCATTCAAATACATTAAACTAAAATATATATAAATAGTTCATGTAATTTTGTTGTTATTTCTGATGAGAGTTTTGGAATTAGGTGATTATGTTTTGTAACTGACACTCAACTTGATGAACTAGAAAAGTTCAATTAGTGTTCAAATTTACTATGGCTGTAAATTGAAAGATTTCAAGTTACCCAATTCAGTTTTGTGGGTGCCATCGACTATCAATCGGTCCGTAATATATTCACTACAATAAAAAATAAAATATCAAACTTGGGTTTATTTAATTATTTTCAAAGAGTCAGATTCTTCTTTATGAGAAATGCTAATAAAGAAATGGTTGAAAGGGAAAAACATAACTCTTCTGTATCATCTGTCCGAAAGGTAATTTTTGAACAATAAAATGGTTGAATGACGAAACCACCACCGCCACCAATAAAAGTGTTGAACCGACAAAATCACCATTAAATGTACTCCTGAGATGTTGGGATAAAACAATTCAAATTCCTTTTTTTTTCAAACAGGAAATTGGTAGGGGGGTTTAGAAGAAACATACATACCGCTGCTTAGGTGAAAACATTTACTCCATGATACATAAATTTCAAACAGGAAATTGATAGGGGGGTTTGGAAGAAACATACATACCGCTGCTTAAGTGGAATAGAGCAAGTCTACGAGATGGGTTATAAGCACAAGGAAGAGAAACACCAGTTTCTTGACAATTTAAGGAGAGAGAAGATAGATACTGATGACAGAGAAACCCGACCAACTCGATCCGTCAGCTGTTAAGATCACTGTTAGCCCCGACTCCATCAGCCGCGTCACCATCGCATATCCTATACCCTTGTTTGCTCCAGTCACGATCGCCACCGTCTCCTTGGACCACCATCTGCACCAAAACCCTAAGTACTACTGCACCGTGTGAAGATATTGAAATGATTTGGGAAAAGTGGGAGGGTTTTATTTTTAAAAAAGCTCTATCCCGACGGTTCGCGTCGTTGACCGTCATTAGAGATATCTACTATATAGCGACGGTTTTGTCTTGGCCGTCGCTACTATAACTCGTCGCTATATGTCGAATTTTTAGTAGTGTAAGGATCTTTGTCCACAAGGACAAAATCAGAATAGGACTTGGTAAAGCGCCACTCATTTTCCCAGGTTAAATCGTACATTACCGGTGCACCCACCCATTTCACCAAGATTTCGGACTTTGGGCGATATTTCCCTTACGATCACACGTCGATTTAAGACTACTTGTTTGTGGAAGGATGATTGAAATATCGGAGACAGGGGGAAGTTGGGAAGAAGTAGGAGTGACTGACCCCAAATGCTTCCGTAACAAACTGACATGAAACACGTTGTGAATTTGAGAACCAGGAGGCAAAGCCAATTTGTAAGCCACAGAACCCACCTTTTCAATGACCTGATATGGTCCAAAGAAACGCGGTGCGAGCTTCAAGGAGCCCCGAAAAGCTACAGAAGTTTGTCTATAAGGTTGTAGTTTCAAATACACATAATCTCCCACAGCAAACGAGGCATCGCGCCAATGTTGGTCCGCTTGACATTTCATCCGATTTTGAGTCTACAGGAGGTTGTGTCGCAGCTCGCACATAATGGCATCGCGGTCACGCAGATATTCATCCACAGCTTGGACACAGGAAGTGCTTGATACATAGGCCAATAGCCTTAGAGGCGGAATGCCGTAAACTTCTTGGAAGGGAGTCATCTTGGTAGAGGAATGAATGGAGGTATTGTAGCTAAACTCGGCCCAGGGAATCCATTCTAGCCATTTTTGTGGCTGATCACCAGCAAAACATCGTAAGTACTGCTCCAAAGTTCGATTTACAACTTCGGTTTGTCCGTCAGACTGAGGGTGGTAACTGGAACTCATACACAACTTGGTTCCCTGCAGCTGAAACAATGTTTGCCAAAAGGAGCTGATGAATACCTTGTCTCGGTCACTAACAATTGATGTCGGAATACCATGTAGGCAAACCACGTTGGCGACAAAGGCCTTGGCAACAGTTACAGCCGTAAAAGGGTGTTTCAAGGCTATGAAGTGAGCATATTTTGTTAGACGATCGACAATGACCATGATGGCAGTGTATCCATTAGAAGATGGTAACCCCTCAATAAAGTCCATTGAGACATCGGTCCACATTTGGTGAGGGACTGGCAGTGGCTGAAGCAACCTCACTGGCTTCATACAATCGATTTTGAACCGCTGACATCACATTGTTGCAAAAATTCCTTCACCATTCGGCGCATGCTAGGCCAAACAAAGCTATGCTTGATACGGGAGAGTGTCTTATGAAATCCAAAATGCCCACCAATAGAAGCGGAATGGCAGTCAACAAGTATCTTTGGAATCAAGCTGGAGGTGGGGCTCAAATAAACTTTGTCGCTTTTGAACCATACTCCATCATGTCAAGCAACATGTGGCCCGATTGGGAGGTGCTTTTCTATCAATTTTTTTTTATAAAATGAGTCCCGTTGGATTTCCTTTTGTAGTAGTGACCACCAATCTGCATGTAGCATAGAAAGTGATAAAAATTGGAATTCAACTACACGTGACAAGGAGTCTGCACCTTGGTTTTCAGGCCCACGTTTATATTCAATTTTGTAATCATAACCAAGTAGTTTTGGCAGCCAACGCGTTTGTGCCGGTGTAGTAATCTGTTGCTCCAATAGGTACTTGAGACTTTTTTGATCTGTGCGGACAGGAAATGGTTTTCCAAGCAGATATGGACGCCACTTCTTGATTGCTTTGACGATAGCCAACATTTCCTTCTCGTAGGTGGATAATGCCAAGGTTGAACCTTTCAATGCTTCACTAAAATACGCCACTGGTTGATTTTGTTGTGTAAGAATTGCGCCAATTCCAAGTCCGCTAGCATCGCATTCAATCACGAATGGTTGAGAAAAATCAGGAAGGCATAGAGTTGGTGGGGAAGTCAGTGCCTCTTTCAATTGTTTGAAGGCCATCTCTGCTGCCTCATTCCAGTGAAATCCTCCCTTGCTTAAGAGGCGGGTCAAAGGGGACGCTATACATCCAAAATTATGGATAAACTTCCGGTAGTAGCCTGCTAATCCGAGGAACCCACGAACTCCTTTAGCTGTGGTTGGCGTTGGCCATTCTATGACAGCTTGGATTTTGGTTGGATCAACTGACACGCCTTGATCCGAAATAATGTGACCCAAGTACTCAACCTGTGAAACACCGAATTGACATTTCGACTCTTTTGCAAACAAATTGTTAGCTGATACGATTTGGAGAACAATTTGTAGATGTGTGAGATGGTCTTCCCATGATCTTGAATATATTAGAATGTCATCAAAAAAAACCAAAATAAATTTCCGGAGATAGGGACGAAAGAGATCGTTCATAAGACTTTGGAAGGTTGCTAGTGCGTTAGTGAGGCCAAAGGGCATCACTATAAATTTGTAATGGCCTTCGTGTGTCCGGAATGCTGTTTTAGGAATGTCAGCTTCGTGCACTCGAATTTGATGATATCCAGACCGTAAGTCCAATTTAGAGTAGAATTTGGCTCCATGGAATTCATCTAATAGCTCATCGATAACGGGAATTGGATATTTATCTTTAACTATGATGTCGTTCAGAGCTCGATAATCCACACAAAATCGCCAAGACCATCTCGCTTTTTTCTAATGAGCTGGGTGAAGAGAACGAACAACATTATTTGGTCAGATCAAACCAGATTGCAAAAGCTCTTTTACCATCTTCTCTATCTCAGTTTTCTGGTAATAAAGGTATCAATATGGCCTCACACTCACTGGTCCTGCGCTCGGCTGCAATGGGATCTGGTGGTCATGTGACCGCTTTGGAGGCAAGGTGGTGGGTAATTCAAATACATGGGAGAATTTTGCTAGGAGTTGGCCTATCTTAGATGGGTATGACTTTGGTTCGCTGCTGCTGCTGGAAGGAATTATTTGGAGTAATAATCCAGTGCCCTATAACCCAATGGATTCCTTGTTAAATAAAGCTTCAATGCTAGTTCGTCCCAATCCTTGGAAGGTGTGGGAGGTTCCTTCTACTTTGAAGTTCATGGTGAGCTGCTTGTAGTCCATCTTGATGGGTCCAAGAGTCTTAAGCCATTGTACTCCTAAGACTATTTGGCATGTCGCGACCGGAAGAATGTAGTAGTCGGCGGTGACGAAATATCCTTGAATGGTGAGGGTGAGATTGCGACATAGTCCAGCATATTCTATCTTCTCACGGTTAGCCACCATTACTTCAAATTTCTTATCTTGGGATCACTGGTAACCCAAACTTAGAGACTATAGCATGATCAATGAAGTTGTCGCATTACTACCACCATCTATTAAAACCATAACATTCTTGTTTTTCAGCTTGCCCATAATGCGTATGGTTTGTGGGTGTTCGGTACCCGCAATTGCATGAAAAGAAATTTTTGGTATAACTTCATGATGTTCTTGTTCCGGGTGAGTGCCTTCGACATCCTCGGTGTTCATATGAGGTGAATCCTCGATCATGAATAATTGCGGTCGTTCACAACGATGGCCAGCAATGAACTTCTCGTCACAATAATAACATAATCCCTTCTCTCGTCGTTCGCGTGCCTCTTGATTGGTGATTCGGCGGAATGTTGCAGCTTTGGTTACGCTGGGTTGGTGGAGGTCCTAGCACACCAGCTGTGGGGTTGGGTGATGCCTTTGGTGTCAATGAGGTTGGTTGGAAACGAGTTTGCTGGGCTGGCTTCCTCTGCAGTAGGTTTCGTTCCTCGATCAGCTTAGCCACTCCTATTGTATCCGCCAAGGTTCGGGGTTGTTTAATTTTTACATCTATGCGAATTTCGTCTCTAAGTCCTGCAATAAAACAACCGATGAGAAAATTTTCGGGCAGGCCATCAACTCGGTGGGAAAGCTTTTCAAAAACTTCTTGATAAGCTGTTGCGGTTGTGGTTTGTTTGAGGCGAGTCAGAGCTTCTGACGGGTCTTCGTAGTCGGTTGGACCAAATCGAAGTTGTACAGCCTTGGTGAACTCATCCCATGTGAGTGGTCCATGAAATTTTGTCAACCACCTGTGCCATTGCAGGGCGATGCCTTCTAAATAGAAGGAGGCCAGCTGAACTTGTTGACCTGGCGTGATGTTCTTGAAATCAAAGTATTGTTCTGCTTTGTAAATCCAGCCAGTTGGGTCATCTCCGTTAAATTTTGGGAAGGATAACTTAAGGTGTTGATGAGGGTGGTCATTGATAGTGTTAGAACGAGCATTATATGGGTGTGAGGATTCATCACGTGCAAATGGGTTGGTTTCAGAAGGGCTAGTATTTTGGCTATGGGAGGCTCGAAGAGTTTGCAGCTCGGTTAACACTGCTTGTAAGGCAGCGTTCACTTGATCGAAGCTTGACTCGTGTCGTGCTAAGATCTCATTGACATCGTTACAAAATTCTGCATTGGTTTTGTCGTGAGTGTCCATGGTCGGGACCGACTTTGATACCACTGTTACGAAGGAATTTGGAATTAAGGAGCAGAAGAGAATTAAGATAAGGAGGAAACAGTTTTGGTGATAAACTCTGCTTTTCATTTAATCCATTCAGGCTATATATAGCCATACAACTAGTAAAGAAATTAACAACGATACAAATAAACAAGACCCATTATGCTAAAGAATAGCACCCACTCTGCTACCCACTACCCAAAGCTTATTCTGACTCAACAAATAAGGACTGAATCAGACCATCACTACCACTTCCCATCTTGTTGCCACTACTAGTACGTGTATAACATGCTACTGCCAAACAAAGACTAAATCAAACAAACTAGACCACGTAGCCACTTTCTAACATACTACTGCTGTACTCTGTTGTGTGCGCCAGATATGTATCCAAAGTGGCACATATCACACGGTCCCATGAGTTAAGGGCTGCCTCTCTTGATGTAGTATTATCCTCCCCTTCCTCTGGTCCAATTCCCAAGTTCAAACTATTGGATGACTTTGATTCATGGTTAGATACGATTTAAGGGATCTCCACTTGTTTGTTTGTGTTTTCATAACTTCAAAAATTTACAAAAATTATGCTGGTTCTATCTGATGTGGCCTTCTTGATATATATATATATATATATATATATATATATATATATATATATATATATATATATATATATATATATATATACTGGGGAATGATCCATATTCATAGCCAAAGCTAACTTATGAGTCATTATCTAGCCATGTGGTCACTCATTTTAAAAGTAATTATTAGTATCCGCATGAACTTCTTAAACAAACGTTGTAATGGTTCTTGCATGTTCTAGGAAAAAATATTAATATAGAAACGATACTGATTGAAATGGTTCGGCCAGCGTTAGCAACAATAATAACAAATCATTGTACTTGTGCATTGGACAGAGGATCCTTTGCAGGGATGCTAAAAGCCTTCATGAAATGTCATCAAGTGCATTACGTGTTTTGGGTTTTGCCTACAAAGAGGATCCTCCAGAGTTTGCAACATATACCGGTGATGAAGACCATCCAGCTCATGAGCTTTTGCTCAATCCAGCTAACTACTCGTCTTTTGAGAGTAAACTCATCTTTGCTGGTTTGGATGGGCTAAGAGTAAGTTACCAAATTATTGTTCATTTATTCTTGTTATTTTTATTAAGTTCTAGTGAGCATTAAGAATATTTTGACTGATGTGTTCAATTAAATTTTTGTTGTCAAAGGATCCACCTCGAAAAGAGGTTCGCTAAGCCATTGAGGATTGCAGAGAAGCTGGCATTTAGGTTATAGTGATAACTGGATATAACAAGAACACTGCAGAAGCTATTTGTCGTGAAATAGGTGTTTTTGGTCCGAATGAGGACATCAGTTCGAAAATCTTAACAGGAAGAGAGTTAATTGATCATCGTGACCAAAAAAGTCATTTAAGGCAGAGTGGAGGGCTCCTTTTCTCTAGGGTGGAACCAAGGCATAAACAAGAGATAGTAAGGCTGCTTAAAGAAGATGGTGAAGTGGTTGCTATGACTGGCGATGGGGTGAATGATGGGCCTTCCTTGAAATTGGTTGACGTTGGTATCGCAATGGGCATTTTTAGAACTGAGGTATATCTCTTAACTCTTATTCTTATTAATTTACTCTAGGTTAATGTAGGAGAGTCTGCATTTTGCAGCAACAAAATTGCTCGCCCATGTAATTTGCTTGTAAGGTTATTTAGCGGAGCCCTTTTATCTCCTCATTTTGCATGAGGATATAGGTTCAAGGCCACACGTTTTCCCCCCTGTTCCATTTCCTTTTCTTTTGATCCAACTCAGTCTTGAGAGCATGTTAATGTAATATACATGGTCCAGTCTTACTGCATTGACATCTATTTGATTCACCAAATTTATTGTGATATACATGATTCCCTAAGTTTAGCTTCAAAGGAATATTTCTTCTCTATTACATAACCGAGTTCTTTGTTGGACGGGATAAAGAAAACCCACAAGTTTCTTATCACCTATGGTGTACATTAGTACCACGTAGCAACTCTATTGTCTTTGTGTATTGATTTTGGCACTAAGTGCCTCTGGTGACCTATTTGCTTCATTTTCCTGACTTTGCTATTATTTTTAAATATGTGTAGGAAGATTGCTTCTACGACCTGCCTTACAATACTGGGTATCAAATTTATGTGCTATGTTTACGGAAGATAAGGGACGAAATTATGAAGTGTACTCTCTCTATATATGTAGATATATACTTTAATTGAAGAACTGTGGTAGCTTTAGATGGTTAATTGTAAAGATAATGAATGATTATGTAGTGGATGATTTTATTAAGTTAATAATATTTTAGTTTTTTGTATTTTTGCCATTATTCGCTATGGGGACATTGAGCTAGCCAGGTACACAAAAAGAATGTCAAATTTTGAGTTGGCAACAATATAATTTGTTACCAAAGCATTGAACAAGTTTTAATATAGCAATAATTTTTTATACATTTAGCAACAAATTTTCGTTGCTAATGACATTAAAAATATAATAATTGGCAACGAAAAATTAACCTAATAACAACGAAGAGAATATTGTTGCTAATACTAACATAAAAGGTAACATTTTTTATCGTTGCAAATCATATCAACTTTCGTTGCACATATAAAGAAACGACAACATATAATGTACGTTGCTAATAATCACTTTTCTTTACTTATTGAAAAATAACCAGCAACAAACATTTTCGTTACTGATTCAGCATAATATCATTGCCAAATAATATAATCAGCAACAAAAATCGTTACTAAAAAGTTTACATTCCGCAACGAAAAGCAAGCTTAGGCGATAATTTTCATAATTTCTATCAGAACGAAAAATGTCGTTGCAAAATGGTGTTAATTACAACGAAAATGCATGGCCGTTGTAAAAAAAAAAAAGTTCATTTCGTTGCCAATTAGCGCCTTTTTTGCAACGAAATGGGGTTTTAACAACGAAATTTTAATTATTCGTAACAATACATTTTGTTGCTAAAGGATCGATGTCTCATCATGAAAAAGTCAAATTTCGTTGCAAATTGTATTACTTTTGGCAACGAAAAAAAACGCGTTCGTTGAACAATTAATAACGCTCATTCTTGTGAACGAAAAGACTTGAACGACAAGAAAGTCATTGCCAAAACCCTTTTGCAACGAAATTTGGCACCTTTAGCAACGAAAATCGGTTGTTGGGTTTGCCCGCGCCAAAGCCTACGATTATTTCATTGCAGTTGGCGGATAGGTTAGTCACATATCCGAGAGGCATAGTAGAGGACATTCTGGTTAAAGTGGATAAGTTTATATTCCCTGCGGACTTTATAATTCTGGATTTTGAGGAGGATAAGAACATCCCGATTATCCTAGGGAGACCTTTCTTGGCCACGGGAAGGACACTCATAGACCTGCAAAAAGGAGAACTTACTATGAGAGTCCAAGATCAAGAAATCAAATTTAATGTGTTCAAAGCCATGAAATTCCCTACGGATGAGGAATAAT
This sequence comes from Panax ginseng, assembly GCA_020205605.1. Classification (NCBI taxonomy): domain Eukaryota; kingdom Viridiplantae; phylum Streptophyta; class Magnoliopsida; order Apiales; family Araliaceae; genus Panax; species Panax ginseng. Next base: position 32,858,772 of record CM035138.1, on the reverse strand, counting down.
GTTTTAGGATGGATTTAATTGAGCAAATCATCAGTGAAGATATTAGTAAAAGTTTGGTCAACGATCCGTTAGAAACAACTTTATTGGGGGATGAAGAAAATGACGACCCGGAATTTGTGGACTACTTACAGATGTTAGATTCTTTGCCACGAGTAAGCCGATTCAGAGCACCGTTTGAACATTTGCACACTGAGGAGAGAGCTGCAGAAAAACTTAAACCGTCATTGGAGGAGCCACCAACATTGGAACTTAAACCACTCCCTAAATATCTCAGGTATGCGTACTTAGGCAATTCAAATTCTTTACCTGTAATTATTTCTGCTGCACTTAACGAATTGCAGGAAGAAAGTTGCTAAGGGTGCTTAGGGAACACAAATCAGCGATTGGTTAGACGATTGTGGATATAAAGGGAATTAGCCCGTCATTTTACATGCACAAGATTCTGATGGAAGATGATGCAAGACCGTCGGTGGAGCATCAACATCGACTTAACCCTATTATGAAGGTAGTGGTAAAGAAGGAAATTCTGAAATTATTGGATGCCGGTATCATATATCCGATTTTCGACAGTAAGTGGGTTAGTCCGGTTCATTGTGTGCCAAAAAGGGGGGAATACTGTGTGGTACGAATGAGGATAACGAGTTAATTCCAACAAGAACAGTGACAGGTTGGAGGGTGTGCATCGATTATAGGAGATTGAATAAGGCAACTCGAAAAGATCACTTCCCGCTACCCTTTATCGATCAAATGTTAGACAGATTAGCGGACATGAGACTACTGTTTATTGGATGGATACTCGGGCTATAACCAGATCACCATCATTCCTGAGGATCAAGAAAAGACAACATTTACATGCCCTTACGGCACATTTGCATTCACGAGGATGTCATTCGGGTTATGCAATGTACCTGCAACTTTCCAATGGTGTATGATGGCCATTTTTCAGATATGGTGGAGAAAAATGTTAAAGTCTTCATGGATGATTTTTCGGTCTATGGAGACAACTTTGATACTTTCCTAGGGAATCTGGTCATGGTATTGCAGTGATGTAAGGATACAAACCTTATACTCAATTGGGAAAAATGCCACTTCATGGTTGAAGAAGGCATAATTTTGGATCATAAGGTGTCGGCTCAAGGATTGGAGGTGGACAAAGCAAAGCTATAAACAATCGAGAAACTGCCTCCACCGAGCTCAGTTAAGGGTATTAGAAGTTTTCTGGGGCATGATGGGTTCTACAGGAGGTTCATAAAAGACTTCTCTAAGATTACAAAACCTCTATGCAGTCTTTTAGAGAAGGATGCTACTTTCAGTTTTACTGCGGAATGCAAGTCAGTGTTTGAATTATTGAAGAAGAAATTAACTACAGCCCCCGTGATAGTCGCACCAGACTGGAAATGCCATTCGAGCTAATGTGTGATCTTGACGGCTACTACGCTGATTGAATAAGCGGAATAACGCAGAGACAAGGTGTTTCACGCCATATACTATGCAAGCAAAACACTCACAGAGACTCAATTGAATTATACAGCCACGGAAAAGGAATTTCTTGCAGTGGTGTATGCGTTTGAAAAATTCCGGGCATATTTGATCGGGACTAAGGTGATAGTCTACACGGACCATTCGGCGATTCGGTACCTAATAGCGAAAAAAGATGCTAAGCCACACCTTATCCGATGGATTCTCCTTCTTCAAGAATTCGATTTGGAAATAAAAGATAGGAAGGGTACGGAGAATCAAGTTGCCGACCATTTATCAAGGCTTGAAAATCGGGAAAAAAAAGGAAGAAGATAGATGTGCAATCAACGAGTCATTCCCAGATGAACAACTATTTAGGTTAAATGCAGAATTTCTATGGTATGCGGATTTCGCGAATTATCTAGTGAGTAACATGCTTCCCCATGATCTTACACGACAACAGAAAAAGAAGTTTCTTCATGACGTCAAGTGGTACATGTGGGATGAGCCTTATTTATTCAAACAGTGCGCCGACAAGATGATAAGAAGGTGTATCCCCTACAGTGAAGTGCACAACATACTGCAGGAATGCCACTCATCGGCATATGGGGGACATTATGGGAGTGAGCGCACGGCGACAAAAGTGCTTCAAGCCGGGTTTTATTGGTCGACATTGTTCAAAGACGCCCACCAATTTGTGAAAACATGTGATAGATGTCAAAGGGTGGGGAACATCTCTAAACGGAATGAGATGCCCCTACAAACAATTCTTGAAGTGGAAATCTTTGATGTATGGGGCATCGATTTCATGGGGCCATTCCCTTCGTCATTGAACAATCAGTATATTCTACTCGCGGTGGATTACGTTTCGAAGTGGGTTGATGCTGCAGCACTACCATCCAACGATGCCAAGGTGGTCCTCAAATTCCTACAGAAAAACATTTTCACGATGTTTGGCACGTCTAGAGCAATAATCAGTGACGAAGGTAGTCACTTCTGCAATAAGGCATTCACAGCTCTTTTGACACGGTATGGGGTTAACCACAAGGTGGCTACAGCGTATCACCCTCAAACAAGTGGACATGCTAAGGTATCAAACAGAGAAGTTAAGAAGATATTGGAAAAAGTTATAAATCCGAGTCGGAAAGATTGGTCACTTCGGTTGGATGATGCATTATGGGCATACCGGACTGTATACAAAACACCAATCGGGATGTCACCATACCAACTCCTGTATGGGAAATCATGTCACTTACCGGTGGAGCTACAACACAAGGCCCTCTTTGGGCAATTCGAAATTGAACTTTGATCAAGTCTTTGTGGGAAAAAAAGAGGCTACTCCAACTAAATGAGCTCGATGAATTCCGACTTCATGCATACGAGAACGCCAAATTATACAAAGAAAAGGTAAAAAGATGGCACGACCAGAAAATTAAGCATCGAACATTCTAGCCGGGTCAATCAATCCTCTTGTTCAACTCACAGCTGCGATTGTTCCTAGGAAAGCTTAAGTCGAGATGGTCGGGACAATTCACTATAAAGCAGGTATTTCCTCATGGCGCCGTTGAACTCTACAGTCGTAATCCATTAGAGACGTTCAAGGTCAATGGTCAATGGATAAAGCATTACTGAGGTGGGGATTCAAACTGGGATGTCATCAACATCACCCTCACCGATACACAGTGAAAACAGGGAGTAGTCAGGTTGAACGACTTAAAATCAAGCGCTAATTGGGAGGCAACCCAATATTTCGTTATTTTTCGTAATTTCGTTTATAATTGTTGGAATGTAGTTTTTATTAAGTATTAGGTAGGTATTATAGAGTAAAAGTTTTGTTGAATCTTTCAATCATACTCCAAGTCATCAATAATCTAACATCTTGCATGTTTATGATTGTAGGAGGAGTCAAAAGTGCATAATAGCAACAACAGGCAAGAAAAGAAGAAAAAAAGCCTAAATTGGATCTGCACATTTTGAAGCCACAAATTTGGAGTCAGGGGGCATGCCCGCCGGGGCTGGCTCCATAAGCCTAGTACCCCCCGCCGGGGCAGGGGTCCTGGATCTTGGAAGCCTATATATTCGGCAGTTGCCTCACACGAGCCCCACTCTTTCTCCTACACGACAACACCAACTGATACCATTACACCCTATCTCTCGGCCACTATTTTTCCACCATCAAAACCTCATCCCCACTACTAAGACCCACGATTTCCACTACCTCGCCTTCTCAATCAAACAATACACCCAATCACACCACCTCTATATATTGCTCCATCTCATCTCAATTTCTTCACACAATCTACAACTATTTTCAAATTAGGGCATTCATAGAGGCTATTGGAGAGCAAGTTCGAGTGATTACTTGGTGCTCCAACTCATCCATTCCAAGTACACCAATTTGTAAGTTCAGGGTTTCAATTTGGGGAGCCTACACCAACTGCACACCAAGTGTTTGAGAAATTGAGTGAACCAAGTGTAAGGGGAAAGTAGTGTGTGATAGCGAGTTCAAACATCCGAAAATCAATGGCTTCTCAACCGACACCGAAATGCCAAAGGGGAGAGAGTTCTAGATCCGCACAACCGACACGAACCTATGATCATGGGAAATTTGTCGATCTGTGCATGCACCGTATAAATTAGGTATGAGTACATGCTAACCAAAGCCCTTACACCGGAGCGGGGATTGGCCCCTAAGGCAAATGATGGGGAGATGATGCCTCAAATCTATCAAAAGGGGTGGATCAAATTCACCAAAAATCCAGAACCTACTGTGGTTAACATTGTCAAGAATTTTACACCAACGCCGGGACAAAGCCCCATTCAACGCATTATGTGCGAAATTGGGTCGCTTGGTTCCATTCGATCTTAGATGCAATAAACAATTATTATCAGATGCAGGTACCTCGCCAATGCCAATATGCTCAGCTACATGATTTTGATCTGGACTTTGATGAAGTAATCACATGGATGACAAAGCCGGGAACATCTTGGATAAAAGGTCGGAAGGGAGGTACAGTGTTCCATAGCAAGGACCTTAGCCGGTATGGAAAAATATGGTATGCATTTTTATACGCTAAATTGCTTCCTTCCCAACACACCTCGGACGTCACCAAAGAGAAGGCGTTGCTATTGTACACAATTGTGCAAGATTTCATTATTGACGTCGGGGCTAGTATCTGTTTCTCCATCCGTCGGTGTTTACATGGGAATTTTTTGGGCGGCTTGCCACACCCATCACTCATATGTGGGTTGTGCCGCAATGTAGGGGTGAGATGGTTCGATGATGAGCCCACACAAATTCTACTCACTTTGCTTTATTCTAGAATGATAACGCGGTATTCTGTATGGGCAGGAGGCGAGTCACATCCACGAGGTCTGGGCTTTATTTTTCCGTCGGCTTCGGAAGACGAAGTTAACGCAGATGATACCTTGGAGGATGAGGATGAGGCTATGGGAGATCAAAGAACCAAGCAGGTACTGCAGACCGAGGCACTATCCGGTCCTCAGTTCCTTGAGTTCCAAAATTAGATGATTGCGCACAACAAAGCAGTACGTCGGGAAATGCGACGATTGGCAATGCGACAAGATCACATCTTTAATGCTATGAATGCATCTTTTGCCTCACTCAACACAACCCTACAAAGTTTCAACACGGCGGCTCAATTTCTATATCAACAACCCAGACCACTACCGTTATTTCCACCAAGTGATTCTGATGAAGACGAGCAACAACCACCTCCCCAGACTTAGGCGTTTGCAGGGAAGTCCTCATGCACTTAATTTTGATTTTTATCCAATGAGGGCATTGTGTTGCTTAAGTTTGGGGGATTTAATTTCTTTTTTGCATGCATATGTTATTTTTGTTTACATTCTAGTTTGCATAGTAGCGTAGGTTTTTGCATAGTAGTCTAGGTTATTTTTGATATTGCATTGTTTTCATTTCGGTTATTATCATATATATATATATATATATAAATTAGTTACATATTGTGTTTGCATATGTCCAACAGTGCTACAGTTTATGTTATTTGTGGGCCAATGATGAGATTGTGAATAAGTTAACCAATACAGTATTGATTATTAGAATTGTGATATAATTTCTGTTATGAATCGAATCTTGCACTTGTTTGAAACTGTTATAAAAAAGGTTAGCACATTAATAACATCTTTGTCGACCGGTCAGTTCCAATTGATACATAAATCGTTTCTAAAGGATAATGCTAGGGTAAATGAGAAAACGACAAGGATAGGCAGTAAAGGCTAAAATCAGGCAAGAACATAAGTTTGGGGGAGTATATGTGGGGGTACTTAAGCTGAATTTATGAAAATAAAAAACAAAGAAAAAAAAAAGGGTATACATTGTGACTAGTCTTGTTTCGAGGCCTTTGTTACTTGAGCAAGTACGCCCGAGGGGATTGTCTTTACACCTAGCGCCCTAAGGTCTTTTATGGTCTGGGAGTCATTGGTCGAAAGCTTCATAAGGGGTAAAGATCATTAGCCTAATGGGATGAGACATTGCACAGTCGCTTATATATATATAAAAATAAAAATAAAACGGGAAAAGAGCAAAAAAGCCCCCGTGGAAAAAAAAAGATGAAATAAAAGAAGTATCAGTACCCTGCATGAACCCCTGAATTTGGTATTGCGTAGTTTTAGATTTAGTTGGAGTATGCCTATTTTTGATATTTTTAAGTTTGCACTGTATGATTCCTTCTAAGAAATTACTTATGTGTTAAATTGGAGTCTGTATCAGTTTTCATAGATGTTGAACACACAAACACATTATATCAGTGATAATTGTTCAAGATTTGAGAATTAATATGAAACCGTGGATTGGTTTTGGTAATTCATATTGTAGAGTTGCTTGTTTTCTCTGAGGCCGATGGGATAATTTTGTTTCTGCGATATTGTTGGATTCTAAGGCATTTAGATTTTATTTATTTCATCTCATTGCATTGCATAACATGTAGTTTATTTTGTGCTCGAGGACTAGCACATTTTAAGTTTGGGGGATTTTGATAAGTGGATTTAATATACACGAATCGATGTTCATTTCCAGTTTAAATTTGTAGTTATCTTCTTGTTTTGTGTTCGTTTTCACTCGTTTCATGTTCTTTTATGTGTAGGGTGGTCATGGAGGCAAGTGGTGAAGAAAGGCGGTCTTTTGGAGCAAAGTTGAAAAAATGTATGAAATACAAAAAATTCTTTAACAGTGGACTAGCCCGTCGGGGCGAGCATTCTTTGCCTTGTACCCCCCGCCGGGGCGGGGGTGCCAAATCCTGTAGTCTCCTGTTGCCTTTTGAAGACTGCTGGGACTTGGATTTTAGAGTTTTGTTAGGCGCATGGACTCTAATAAGTGGGGACTTCGGCCAGAACATTGGGGGAGATAGATATTACGTTACAAACAACAAAATCGATCACGCAAAGCATAATATAGAGATTAATTCTAGGATTTGAGTGCAAGCTTTGGAGGAGTAATTTGAAGAGATTTTCACGACGGTTGCAATTCTAGGCTACGTGAAGGGTGTTCATCATTATTCTTCTCTTTAGTCTTTTATTTGTAATTGTAAGGATGTTTTCGTTAGATTATTCAGTTTTAACTTCATTTGTTATGAACTAATTCACTTATTAGGTTTATGATGGATCTTTGGGTGAAACGATGATTTCATAACTTTGATTTCCAGTTAAATAAAATATTTTCAGTTTATCTATGTTAATTTGAGCGTGAATTTATGAATTGCTTGATCAACAATTCTTTGTGGATTTGAATGGAATCGAGAGAGGATATTCAAATCTAGACTTAGTTAATATTGTGACGCTCCCAAAATAGGTATACAACACCCATTTTGAGTCGTCAAATACATTGTACAGAAACAACTACAACTTTATTAATACAACTGTCGTGCAAAATACGACAACACTTAAACTGTGAGTTTAAATACAAATATTATCATCTAGATAATATCCACACTCAAATAAGTTCTCATTACAATTATTGATACAATAATTTATAAAATAGTGAGGACTACTAAAACAACTTCTAGAACCATCATTCCACACCCCGACTAGTACTCGCTACATTCTCGCCTCCTGAGAAGAAAAATGGAACAAAAAGGAAAAGGGTGAGCTCAACTAGCCCAATAAAAAAGACATTATGACTAAGATAACATAGAACAAATTATCGTTAGTCCTCAACAGGAAAAAATCTAATAGAATACAATAGACAACCAGTTTTAAATCAATATTCGCAGCAAAAATAATAATTCATTAGAAGAGTTAAGTAGAGAATTAAATCTACTATCTTCTATATATGAATTTAAAAGTTCGTCGTTGATATTTTATCCCTGTAACATCAATCAATATATATATACTCGAATCAAATATTCATCTTTGCACTTTCACAAGCCAAAGATATTCATCGATTAGTCATGTTTCATCTAAACACTGCTCATCTTTGCACTACGGGCCAAAGATATTCATCGAAATCATTCATCTTTGCACTACAAAGCCAAAGATATTCATAATATCATCATTTAGGGTAGAGGATGATGAAAAATATTTTAAAGGAAACGAATCCAAAGAAACAAAATAACAAATATTAAGGATTAGTATTTCGGTTTATCCATGTCCAAAAATACCTCATAAATAATCATAGTGGGGTAAAATTCAAGAATGATCAAAACATGGATACAATCAAAGCTAGTATCCATAATAGATATTTTGGAAGAAAAATAAAAATTTAATTTTTTACGTGAATAGTCTTAGTATCGTGAATAGTAACCCCGACACTAAAAGACAAGAATTTCACAAGAAAAATCTTACCAATATTCCGGCATAATGATATTGAAAGAATTAATATCATTTTTTTAAAAAAATAATATCCCTTACCTCGAAGAGACAATACTTCTGACTAGAATACTGGATATTGAGCTGAAGGAAACTTGCACTGTATAGCAACACTCAAAGTCTTAAAATACTCACAAGAATATGCTCGATAATATAGAGAGAAAACTTGTATTTTTGGTGTGATTTTCAATTCTAACCTAAACACCCTATTTATAGGAAAATGCATAGAACACCAAAACAGAAAATTTAATATAATAATAATATAAATTTTCCAAATCTTCCTATGCACACCACCAGCTGAATTCAACCACTAACACATGTCCCGCAAATGAAAAAAATGTTTTTCTTAATTAAAATATTTTAAACTTCAAAAATTAATTATTTTGGAACTTCGGAACTTCAATAATTCATAATAAATAGCCCTTTTGTCAGAAAAATTCGAACCACATGTCCTTTCCATAGGAAATTTCATTCTCTACAACTTTGTAAGTTTAAGTTTTTCCAAATTCCAAATAGAAATTGACCGAAATTCACAAACGGGCGATTTTACAGGCTATAATCAAATTTCAGTCAAGAAATGGGGTCCACCGACACACAAAACATGTGTTAATCATTTAATGCAACAAAAATACTCTTTCTCCTCATATTATCATATATCTCACATTCATTGTAAAAATATCACCATTATTATATTATTAAAATATAATAATATATTTAAATAAATTATTTTATCGAAAAAGACAAAATATTAATTTTCAACAATTGTCACATTAAAATTTTTCTCCATCTATATCCACATAAAATTAATATTTTTCTCATCATATAAATCAATAATTAATTATTCATAAATAATATTACGTAATCACAATAATGACAACCAGTGCCGCTTCTGGAAAGAGGGGGCTTTCGATAAGGATTTCTCCTTCTTCAAGCGCAATTTAGGTGACCAAACCTCTCCTTAGACAAAACTTTCTAGACATTGCCAATAATGTTATCTAATTATATTATTCGGATAATATGAATTATTGTCTCGATAATGGAAAATACTTGTGTAGTGACAATTATTGAAACAACAATAATATAAAATATCAACGTAGCAATTATTGAATCAATAAAATAAAATATTGAACAAGATAATTCTTGTAACAATTATTGAGTAATGCCTTCCTACGTAAGAATCAATAATTGGTGCAATACTGGTAATGTTTCTTTCGCGCTGAATAACGTGTATTATTGTGTTTTAACCACCGGTATTCCAACAAGATATAATGCTTGGTAACAACTACGCAAGTTATTTATAAACAACTTATACTTGTCATTTTCTTTATCCAATCGCTTTCCGTTATGGGGCCCACAAAAGACTGCGCCGTCGTACGAATATTCCCCGACAGGAAAAATATTCCACGACCAAACGAATATTCCCCGACAACAATGAATATTTTATAACCACTTGCTTATTTGAAATATTTACGCATTTTACCCATAACTAACCACATTAATCAATTCAACCCTTACTATTTCAAAATAATAAATAGAGAAATTCAATTTCATTTATAATAAGTTGGGGTCCTACAACCTCCCTCCTTATGAAATTTCGTCCCTCGAATTGGCGACGACTGGTGTTTCAAAAGGTGAGGATACCTCGCTTTCATTTCTATTTTCAACTCCCAGGTCATTTCCTCTATAGCATGGTTCCTCCACAAAACTTTGACTTGTGGTATGACCTTTGTGCGTAGGACATGCTCTTTCCTATCCAAGATCTTGACAGGTACCTCCTCGTACGTTAAGTCTTCGGCTATCTCGTCTGGTTCTAACTCAATAACGTGGTTCGGGTCTTTCACATATTTACGAAGCACAAATATATGAAAAACATTATGAACACGAGACATACTTGGAGGTAACGCGAGTCTATAGGCCACATTTCCTACTCGGTCAAGAATCTGAAATGGACCAATAAATCGTGGATTGAGCTTTTCTCTCTTCCCGAATCTTGTAACTCCCTTCCATGGAGCAATACGTAACAATACATGATCCCCAATGTCAAATTCCACGTCCTTTCGATGAAGATCCGCATAACTCTTTTGTCGATCCTGTGCCGTTTGTATACGTTGTCGAATTGTTTGGATCTTATCTGTAGTCATTCGTACCAACTCTGGTCCCAACAATGTTGCTTCTCCCACCTCATCCCAACATATCTTTGAGCGACACTTTCGTCCATACAATGCTTCAAATGGAGCCACACGATACTTTCACGATAATCATTGTTGTATGAGAATTCCACCAATGGTAGGTACTTATCCCAACTCCCTTTGAAATCTAGGACACAAAGTCTTAATAGATCTTCAAGAGTTTGAATAGTCCTCTCTGATTGCCCGTCCGTTTGAGGATGGTACGCCGAACTGAATCTTAAATCCGTGCCCATAGCTTTTTGCAAGCTAATCCAAAATTGTGAAGTGAATCTTGGGTCACGATCTAAAACTATGGATACTGGCATGCCATGCAATCTCACAATCTCATTTACGTACATACGAGTAAGAAGTTCAAGGGAATAAGTCTCCCGTATCAGCAAGAAATGAGCAGACTTGGTTAATCTATCAACAATAACCCAAATCGCATTTATGCCTTGAGAAACCGTGGGAAGACCCATAACGAAATCCATGGTAATATGTTCCCACTTCCATTTCAAAATCTCAAGTGGTTGCAATGGACCCTTTGGCACTTGATGATCCTCCTTTACACGTTGAAAAGTTAAACACCTCGAGATAAACGTCGCGATCTCTCTCTTCATATTGTTCCACCAAAATGTATGTCGAAGATCATGATACATTTTGGTACTCCTGAGATGGATTGCAAATGAGGTGTGTTGTGTGCCTCCATCATGATTCTATGCTTCAAGTCGAATCGTTAGAACACAAAGTCCGGAGTTGACTCAAGTATTCCTTCTTCATCGATTCTTGCTTACGAATAACACCTTCTTGCACTTTCTTCTTCATACGCATCAGCTCCATGTCTGTAGCTTGAACATCTTTAACTTTATCAATTAAAGTCGGTTCTACTCGTATGCCTGATATCATCACGTGGGTACTTGGAGCCTTTATCTCAATCTCCATCCTTTGCAAGTCATACAAAATGGGCCTTTATAACAACATTGCACTTGTACGCATATGATCTTACTACTCAATAAATACCACCACGTTTTTTTTCTAGGATGGTATTGGATGGTATGGTCGTAATATTTCAATAACTCGAACCAACGTCGTTGCCGCATGTTGAGTTCCTTTTGGGTGAAGAAATATTTGAGACTTTTATGGTCTGAATATATTTCCACTTTCTCCCCATATAAATAGTGCCTCCAGATCTTTAGCGTGAAAACGACTGCTGCCAACTCTAGATCATGAGTAGGATAATTCCTCTCATATTCTTTAAGTTGTTGTGAGGCATAGGCTATAACTTTCCCACGTTGCATGAGAACACATCCTAGCCCTTTCCCTGAAGCATCGCTGTAGATAACAAATCCATCCGAACCAGATGGTATTGTCAAAACAGGTGCCAAAATGAGTCTCCTCTTAAGCTCTTGGAAACTCCTCTCACATTCCTCGCTCCATACGAATTTGATATCTTTCTGAGTCAGCTGAGTTAATGGAGTAGCGATTCGAGAACCACGAATCTCCGATAATAACCAGCTAAGCCCAGAAAGCTACGTACTTCCGTCACCGACTTCGGTTGCTCCCAACTTTGTTTTGCTTCAATCTTCGCCGGGTCAACAGATACTCCATGTTTTGACACCACGTGCCCAAGGAATGCTACTTCCTCAAGCCAGAACTCGCATTTCTTCAACTTGGCATATAGCTTGTTATCACGAAGCCTTTGGAGTACCAGCTTCAAATGGTGCTCATGATCTTAATGACTTTTGGAATATATGAGGATGTCATCAATAAAAACAACAACGAGCTGATCAAAATATTTCTTGAATACTCGGTTCATCATATCCATGAAAGCCTCAGGAGCATTAGTCAATCCAAAAGACATGACTAAGAATTCATAATGCCCGTCTGGGAGTTCTCAAGGCGCCTCTTTGAATATCCTCGCCTAAATCTTCACCAATGATATCCGAATGAAGATCAATTTTGAAAAGAATTGTGCTCCTTGTAACTGGTCAAACAGGTCATCAATACGAGGTAGCGGATACCTATTCTTGATAGTGACATGGTTTAATTCCCGATAGTCGATACAAAGTCGCATACTCCCGTCTTTCTTCTTTACGAATAAAACAGGAGCACCCAAAGGAGATGTACTAGGACGAATGAAACCGATGTCCAACAACTCCTGTAATTGGACCTTTAACTCCTGAATTTCAATGGGAGTCATTCGATATGGGGTTTTAGAAATGGGCTTTGTACCAGGTTCAAGATCAATAAAGAATTTAACTTCACGTTCTGGGGGTAGATCGGGAAGTTCTTCAGGAAATACGTCAGGAAAGTCAATAACAACAGGAATATTATTCAAATATGACGTGTCTTTATTCAAATCCATAACATGGGCTAAGAAAGCTTGACATCCGTTTTTAATAAACGAATAGCTTTATGACTTGATATAACAGTGATTGATTTTAATGGCTTAGTTGCTTGAATTCGCACAACAGGTTGGTTAGGAATATGAAAACTAACAACCTTACGAAAACAATCAATTTTGGCATGATGAGTAGTTAACCAATCAATCCCTAAAATCACGTCAAATGCAAGTATCTTTAAAGAGATAAGGTCAATGGGTAAGGTGATGGTGCCAACTTGGATCAAACAAGATTTATAAACGGTGGATGTGATGAAAGTTTCTCCCAACAGTCTCCACGGATAAATCAAAGTCTAATTTCTTGAAGTCGAGTTTAAAGGTTGAGCACAAGTAGGAGAAATAAATGAATGGGTAGGGTACCAGATTCAGTAAGGTATAAACTTCGCATGAATTTATGATTAGCTTACCCATGATCACCTCGTTTGGGTTCCTCGCATTTTGACCCGATCCACGACAAACGCCTTCCAGAACCGTTGACTTTGACTTTTCTGGGACAGCCTTTTGAGTCACCATCCCCATTGGACTTGGTTTCGCTACCATACAATCTCGAGCGATATGTCCTTCCTTTCTACAATTATAGCATACCTTGAACTGTTGTGGACAGTTTGAGCTGATATGTCCCTCTTTTCCACATTTATAGCATACAACCGGTGGTCGTTCTCTTCCCTTAAAACCAGTTGCTGCTGGTGTTGACGTCTTCACAGTGTCATTGTTGAATATCCTCTTTTTAAAATCTCCCCCCGACTCGCTTCTTTAATTTTCATGGCCACGATTACCACCAGAGTGGTTACCGCTTTTGTTCGAATGTTTTCCTCATCGCTGGTTTTCATTGCTCCGATGACTGCTGCCACCAGTATGACCCTGGTTGTGGTCCCTCGGTTGAACGTACTCGTTATCTCGAGCGATATGTCCTTCCTTTCTACAATTATAGCATACCTTGAACTGTTGTGGACAGTTTGGGCTGATATGTCCCTCTTTTCCACATTTATAGCATACAACCGATGGTCGTTCTCTTCCCTTAAAACCAGTTGCTGTTGGTGTTGACGTCTTCACAGTGTCATTATTGAATCTCCTCTTTTTAAAATATCCCCCCGACTCGCTTCTTTTATTTTCATGGCCACGATTACCACCAGAGTGGTTACCGCTTTTGTTCGAATGTTTTCCTCCTCGCTGGTTTTCATTGCTCTGATGATTGCTGCCACCAGTATGACCCTGGTTGTGGTCCCTCGGTTGAACGTACTCGTTATCTCGCTCTAATAATTGAGCCCTGTTTACAACATCTGAATATAAAGAAAATTTATGAGAGATAAGATATTGCCGAATCTCGAGTTTTAAACCTCTCAGAAACATCCTCGTCATTCGTTCCTCATTCTCTACCAAATGAGGTGCAAACCTGGATAACTCTGCGAACTTCGCCTCGTATTGGGACACCGTCATGTTGTTTTGTTCTAATCTAATAAACTCTACCTCCTTCATATGGCGAATACTTTCAGGAAAGTACTTGTCATTGAAAAGTTTCTGAAATATTTCCCAAGACATGCTAAGTGCGGCAGGCTGAGTACGCTTCACAGATTCCCACCAGTAGTCTGCCTCACCACGGAACATAAAGGTGGCGAATGGAACCTTCTGTTCCTCCGTGCATCCCAAGACATCGAATATCTTGGTAATTTGTTTAACCTACGTCTCTGCCTTGATCGGATCCGGCTTTCTAATAAATTATGGTGGTCCCAACTCTTTGAACTGCTTGGCTATGACAAACCGTGAATTGCTATCATTTCCTTATGTATTTTGAACACGAGTCTCCCTCGTCTGGTTTTGCATGAATTGCAAAAAGCTTCTAAACATTCCGTCGTTCATCGTCTGTTCAGTGGTGTTGTTTACAGGAGGAATATTGCCTTCCTGTTGCACGTTCCCCTGGGTGGTGATTAAAGGTGTCTCCACGGTCTCATTCACTCCACTGTTAATATTCTCAGCTGCCATTCTTAAATACTGCCATAAAACAGTGGTTAATTAAACAAATTAACATATCACATATTAACCATATTATGACCGACCAATAATTAAGCTTAGGTAGGACACACTATCGAATGATTTACTCGTCTCTCCCCACCTAGTTCTATCCCCGATCTCCGCCAGAGACCATATCCCTAAGATCTGATACCAACTATACAACACCCATTCTGAGTTGCCAAATACATGGTACATAAATAACTACAACTTTATTAATACAACTGTGGTGCAAAATACGACAACACTTAAACTGTGAGTTTAAATACAAATATTGTCATCTAGACAATATCCACACTCAAATAAGTCCTCATTACAATTATTGATACACTATTTTACAAAATAGTGAGGACTACTAAAACAACTTTTAGAACCATCATTCCATACCCCGACTAGTACTCGCTACATTCTCGCCTCCTGAGAAGAAAAATGGAACAAAAAAGAAAAGGGTGAGCTCAACTAGCCTAGTAAATAACATTATGACTAAGATAACATAGAACAAATTATCGTTAGTCCTCAACAGAAAAAAAATCTAATAGAATACAATAGACAACCAGTTTTAAATCAATATTCGCAGCGAAAATAATAATTCATTAGAAGAGTTAAGTAGAGAATTAAATCTACTATCTTTTATATATGAATTTAAAAGTTCATCGTCGATATTTTATCCCCGTAACATCAATCAATATATATCTGGAATCAAATATTCATCTTTGCACTACAGGCCAAAGATATTCATTAGTTGGTCATGTTCATCTAAACACCTGTTCATATTTGCACTACGGGCCAAAGATATTCATCAGAAATCATTCATCTTTGCACTACAGGGCAAAGATATTCAGTAGTATCATCATTTAGGACTGAGGATGATGAAAAATATTTAAAAGGAAAGGAATCCAGTGAAACAAAATAACAAATATTAAGGATTCGTATTTCGGTTTATCCATGTCCAAAAAATACCTCATAAATAATCATAGTGGAGTAAAATTCAAGAATGATCAAAACATGGATACAATCAAAGCTAGTATCCATAATAGATATTTTGGAGGAAAACAAAAAATTAATTTTTCTGTGAATAGTGCCGTATACGTGAATAGTAACCCCGACACTAAAAGACAAGAATTTCACAAGAAAAATCTTACCAATATTCCGGCATAATGATATTGAAAGAATTAAAAAAAAATAATATCCCTTACCTCGAAAAGACAAAGATTTACGATTGAATAATTGGATATAGAGTCAAGGAACTTTCACACCAGATAAACACTCAAAGTCTTAAAATACTCACAAGAATACGCTTCGATAATATAGAGAGAAAGAGAGAGAAAACTTTTGTTTCTGGTGTGATTTTCAATTCTAACCTAAACACCATATTTATAGAAAAATGCTTAGAACACCAAAGAAGAAAATTTAATATAATAATAATATAAATTTTCCAAATCTTCCTACGCACACCACCAGCTGAATTCAACCACTAACACATGTCCCACAAATGAAAAAAAAACGTTTTTATTAATTAAAATATTTTAAACTTCAAAAACTAATTATTTTGGAACTTCGGAACTTCAATAATTCATAATAAATAGCCCTTTTGTCAGAAAAATTCAAACCACATATCCTTTCCATAGGAAATTTCATTCTCTGCAACTTTGTAAGTTTAAGTGTTTCCAAATTCCAAACAAAAATTGACCGAAATCCACAAACGGACGATTTTATAGGCTATAATCAAATTTCAGTCAAGAAATGGGGTCCACCGACACACAAAACATGTGTTAATCATTTAATGCAACAAAAATACTCTTTCTCCTCATATTATCATATATCTCACATTCATTGTAAAAAATATCACCATTATTATATTATTAAAATATAATAATATATTTAAATAAATTATTTTTCAGAAAAGACAAAATATTAATTTTCAACAATTGTCACATTAAAAATTTTCTCCATCTATATCCACATAAAATTAATATTTTTCTCATCATATAAATCAATAATTAATTATTCATAAATAATATTACAGAATCACAATAATGACAACCCGGTAGCTTCTCAGGAAAAGTAGGGCTTTCCAATAAGGATTTCTCCTCTTGGCTGCGCCTAATTAGGTGACCAAACCTCTCCTTAGACGTAACTTTCTAGACATTGCCAATAATGTTATCTAATTATATTATTCAGATAATATGAATTATTGTCTCGATAATGGAAAATACTTGTGTAGTGACAATTATTGAAACAACGATAATATAAAATATCAACGTAGCAATTATTGAATCAATAAAATAAAATATTAAATGAAGAATTATCAGAACCATTATTGAGTAAAGTGCTTTTCACGTAAGAATCAATAATTGGTGCAATACTGCGTGTCTCTCTTGTGCAACAACGTGTATTATTGTGTTTTAACCACCGGTATTCCAACAAATAATAATTGGTAATAACCTACGCTGTTATTTATAAACAACTTATACTTGTCGCTTTCTTCATCCAATCGCTTCAAGTTATGGGGCCCATAAAGATCATACTGTCAATGCGAATATTTCCCGACAGGAAAAATATTCCACGACCAAACGAATATTCCCCGAGAACAATGAATATTTTATAACCACTTGCTTATTTGAAATATTTGCGCATTTTACCCATAACTAACCACATTAATCAATTCAACCCTTACTATTTCAAAATAATAAATAGAGAAATTCAATTTCATTTATAATAAGTTGGGGTCTTACAAATATAGCATGTGTCATGAATTTTGTGAATAGCAGATTCTTGATTATTATTAAGGTAGAGATATGCTTGACATCACATGTAATCAGGGAGAGAACTTGAGCTTAAACCTGCTTTAATTTCAGTTCACATAGAGATATAGTGAGTTGGTTGATTTAGGTGTTTAACTTGTTTCTATCTTAATTGTGGATTTAAGTTAATATGGTATTAGTGCATCGAGAGGTGGCTAGTACTACATTCGCGTTCTTGATTAATAAACTGGGATATTGAATTGAGTTGGAATAAAGGTTTGAAAATCAGAGTGAAGCTTAGGGTGAAATCATAAGTCTAATTCTCCATTAATTGTTTGAAATTCCGGATTTTGATATTTGTGATTGTTTCGTGATAGTTTATTTATTTATTAATTTAGTTTCTATAATTTTAAACCATTGAATTGAATAGTTTAATAGAATTAGGATTAATAGGAAATTGATAATTGTTAAGTTAAATTTCTTGTTAATTTGTCTTCGTGGGAACGATACTTTATTCACTACTATATTACTTGTTGACCACGTATACTTGCGTGTTTTGCGTACATAGATTTTACCCAACAAGATACTCATTGGTCATAGTGGATGACTATACCAGATTTATATGGGTGTTCTTTCTAAACTCAAAAGATGAAACAAGCTCCCAACTAATCAAGATGTTCAAACTGGTGATGAATAAGAAAGGGGAGAAAATTAAGGCTATAAAGAGTGATCATGGTAGAGAATTCGACTTCTTTGAGATGGACCAGATTCTGCATTAATGTCATCATCGATCAACTTCTCGACTCCACGAACTCCACAAAGAAACTGAGTAATGAGAAAGAATAGAACGTTGATAGAGGCAGGAAGAACTCTACTAGCAGCAACCCATTTGCCTGAATACCTCTGGGCAGAAGTTGTCAACACTACATACTACACTCAGAACAGATCGTTTGTGCATCTACGATAAAGAGACTCCCTACGAGCTGTGGAAAGGAAGAAAGACAAATGTCAGCTACTTCCATGTGTTTGGTTGTGCATGCTATATTCTCAATAATGGAAAATAGTATCTGACTAAGTTTCAACCCAAGTCAGACGAAGGAATCTTTCTCGGATATGCCATAGACAGTAAGGCTTACAGAGTGTTCAATAAGAAGACACTAAGTGTTGAAGTCTCGATTTACATCATCTTTGATGAAACAGACTTGGACAAAAATGTGTCTCAAGACACTAAAAACGAGGCAGTTGAGCTTAACACCATGATCGTAGTCTCAGAAAATGAAATCGTTGAGTCAGGAGAGGAGATCTTAGAGAGAACTATGCCAGACAACGAACCTCCACATCAAGAAGTAGAGCTTGATCTTGAAGATCTCAGACAAGAAGGCATCAGGACAGATGTTCCAACAGGAAACAAATGGGCAAAAGATCACACTCAAGACCTAATTATTAGAGATCCAAATGCAAGAGTCAAGACAAGAGCCGCCACCCAGAATGAGTGTTTCTATCTAAGTTCTGTCACAAATGGAACCAAAGAAGATAGAAGATGCTATGGAAGACTCAAGTTGGATAGAAGCCATGCAAGAAGAACTAAATTAGTTTGAAAGAAGCAAAGTATGAAGATTAGTTCCAAGACCAAGAAGTCATCCAGTCATTGGCACCAAATGGATTTTCAGAAACAAGATGGATGAAGATGGAGTAATAACAAGGAATAAGGCAAGACTAGTAGCAAGAAGAAGGCATTGACTACGACGAGACCTTCACACCTATTGCCAGATTAGAAGCCATCAGGATATTCCTTGCCTTTGCTGCCCAAGTGAAATTCAAAGTCTTTTAAATGGATGTCAAAAGTGCATTCCTGAATGGTGAACTTCAAGAAGAAGTATATGTGGAGCAACCTCCAGGTTTCATCAATCCAACTCTCTCTAATTATGTCTATAGATTAGACAAAGCCTTATATGGACTTAAACAAGCACCTAGAGCATGGTATGAAACACTAATTAACTTCCTTATTGAAAATAGTTTCACTAGAGGTAAAGTAGATACCACATTATTTCTTAGAAAGCACAAAGACAAAATTCTATTAGTTCAAATATATGTTGATGACATTATCTTTGGCTTTACTGATGAAAAACTGTGCAAGAGATTTGCCAAGCTTATGCAGAGCAAGTTCAAAATGAGCATGATGGGTGAACTGAATTTCTTCCTTAGATTGCAAGTAAAGCAGACTAATGAAGGAATCTTCATAAACCAAGCCAAGTACATTAAAGACTTACTTAAAAAGTATGGCATGGAATCAGCCTCTCCCATGAAAACACCAATTGCTCCAGCAACCAAGCTTGACAAAGATGAGAAAGGTAAAAGTATTGATATAACTCAATACAGAGGTATAATTGGCTCTCTTCTATATCTAACTGCCAGTAGACCAGACATAATGTTTGCAACATGCATATGTGCTAGATTCCAAGCTAATCCTAAGGAATCACACTTAACTGATGTAAAAAGGATTTTCAGGTATCTCAAAGGCACACCTCACTTGGAACTTTGGTATCCCAATGAGTCCTCCTTTGAACTAACAGGATATACAGATGTTGATTTTGCAAGCTGCAAAATAGATAGAAAAAGTACCAGTGGCATCTGTCAGTTGCTAGGAAACAGACTTGTGTCCTGGTTTAGTAAGAAGCAAAACTCAGTATCTACCTCAATAGCAGAAGCTGGATACATTGTTGCTGGCAGCTGCTGTGCTCAAATCTTGTGGATGAAAAATCAGCTAGCAGACTATGAGTTTGATTTTAAATCTATACCCGTTCATTGTGATAACATAAGTGCCATAGCAATAACACACAATCCTGTCATGCATTCTAGGACTAAGCATATAGAAATAAGATATCATTTTATTAGGGATCATGTTCAAAATAGAACCATATCCTTACAATACATCCATTATAAAAATCAACTTGCTGATGTCTTTACAAAGCATCTAGATGAATCCAAATTAAATAAATTGATAAGTGAGTTAGGCATGCTAAATCTACAACCATAAATTTTATGCTCTAGTTTACGCTAACCATGCAGATATAAAGGCTATATTCAAAATTGTAAAGGTGACTAAAGAAGGACCACGATGGTAGAGCTTCCTCGACATGACAAAAAAGCATCCTGTGATGACAACATTCCTAACAAATTCAAGCAAACCCTCTGATAAGCGCCTCAGGGACAAACCTGATCCTTAATTCATTCTAAGAGGTTGGCCCTTCATGAGCTACCTTAACCTAGAAGGAATGCTAAGTCAAAAGTTCATCACAAGGACCAGGACAAACAACGTTCGTAGAGCAGATTCATCAGTGATGATCGTAGTGCAACCTCAACGATCGTAGTGCAACCTCAACGATCACAGTGCAACCTCGACGATCGTAGAACTCTCAAAGGATACATTGGCTCAGGGGAGCTAATGGCAGATCTGTATTTTCCACATCACTTAAAATTGTGGAGCCAAGCAGGACTGACACATGCCCCACTATGCAGATCGAGAGGAGGGAAGTTACAAGTACAGTTTGAAAAGGTTCTTTTTGAAAAATTACCTCAGAAGTTCAAAAAGCTTATTCCTCTCTCTCTACCAGCAGAAACCCTAGCTTTCAGAAACACTCAACCAACCTTAATGCAAGAAAATTAATGGTGGCTTCAAATATTATCTCTAGTTACCGACTTTGCTTCGACAAGTTCAAGACAATTGACTCTCAATTTCACAAAATTTTGTCTCTTCTGAAGAAAGTTGCTCTTGAAGAAGCTTTGGGCACCAGCACATGGATCTGCCTGAAGCTGGTAAAAGAATTCTACAGCAATGGAGCCTTTGAGAAAGATGTTATCACCATGAGGGTCAAGGGGGAACATATTAAACTCAAAGTTGAAGATATAAACCTAGCCCTAAGTTTCAAATCAAATGGACTCCTATCTATAGAGGTCATCGACTTTCATGAAGGTCTAAGAAGATGCATCACAAAAAGTTTTAGACCGTCAAGGGAAACAAGAAGAAAGAGTTTCCCAAAAAATATGAGTTTCTGGCTGACATTGTTGAGAAATGCATATGTTGTAATAGCTCTGGCCATGACTCTGTCAATAAAGTTCAACTGAAGCTCATGACAACAATCTGCTTCGAGATTCAACTCAACTATGGGACCCTACTCATCGATTGGATTGGGAAGTGGATACTCAGTTCAGAGAAATCAAAGAGCTCTGGAAAGATGCTTTATGGGCGGTTTATAAGCATAATCCTGCAATCAGCACTGGTTGACAAAATTGGGGATAATGAAGGAGAATCTATCAATCCCAACAGAAAGATGACCCAACAACTGTTTCAAAACTGGGAAAGAAATCCAGCAGAAAATATCAGAATGATGTTTGAATCCAGTGGAAGGGCTGGTGAAGCAAAGGAGTCTGGGCTACCAGGAAATATGTCAGTGGTGAAGGAAACTGATGAAGAAGAAGAAATTAACAAAGAGGAACCCATCGCTTTAGTCAAAAAAGTAAGGGTAAAAGGAAAGTGAAGGCTCAGATGATAGAGGAGCCTCAAGGCTCAACCACTGATGCACCTCAAGAGAGTTCAAGAACTAAAACTTTGAAGAAAATAAAGGGGAAAACAGCAGTCTGAGGAAGAAGAAGACAGAGCTACCATCTCTCAACTGCTTAAGAAGGGAAAACATAGCCATAAGTCAATGAAGTATTCGTTCTCTTCGATCATAAAGTCACTACCGATCGTAGAGTCCATACTTGACATTACTCCAGAAGAGGATGCTGCAACAACTTCTTAGCCCGATCAAAGTTTCAGAGCTGAAGTTGAAGAGAGTGTTGAGGCTGTGGCTCAGCCTAGGAAGACAAAGATAAAACTTATCAAGAAATACATTTTTGTCAATTAAGGAGTATTAAAGGAGGAAGACAGAAGAATAGTTGTTGAGAAAGAGCTACCCAAAGCTATTAACGAGAATACAACTCGGATTGAGGGGGAGCTTTCTAAAGTTCCTGCACTAGAGAATGCTCTAGCTGAGGGGGAGTTGCTTGAAGTTCAAACAGATGATCAAATTAAGGGGGAGCCTTGTGAAGTCTCTATGACAGAGAAGACTACAGCTAAGGAGGAACTGCAAAAAGATTATCATGAACCTCCCTCAGTTCCTCAAGAGGTCTTAGCTTCTGAAGATGAAGAAATGGATAGGGTTGAAGCTCTGGAGGTGGAGAAAGCAGAAGAACAAAGAAGAGAAGTGGAGATGATTGATGTGATGAAAATATCAAATGAAGAATAGGAAAAAGAAGAGGATGACGAAGTTGAAATTATCGTAGTGGGTTGGGATGGATATAAGAGAGCCAACTACAATCAATTGTTCTCTTATTTACCTATGATGCCCTTTTACGGAGCCCAAATTCTCAACTCCTGGGAGCACATGTTTTAGACCTTCAAAGCCTATCCAGTAATCTCTGTGCTAGCTCTTGGATTCTCAAGAAACCTCACTTTTGCCCAAAAGCTGATCACTAACGGTCCCTCTTCAGAAAATGGGCGTGAGGTACAATTTATTCCCATCTCTTTCAGGGTTAGTCACTGTCCACCATCAATCTTCAACCAATTCTACGTATTGCCAAGATGGTTGGAAGTGATACTTCATCCACTAAATCAATTTCAAGTTACAGAATCCCAACATTCTATAACTGATGAACCAAATATGCCTAATTTTGTGTTGATCCAGTCTCCTACCATCTCTCACTCTACGATTATTGATCCAAATCCAATCGTAGAGGCACCTACTCAAATCGTAGAGTCACCTCGACCTAATACTCAACCTCACACACCTTCTCCTCCATCAGATATCCCTTCATCGTCAACCAATAACTATTTTGATCTTGATCTTGCTCTCTATAATATGCAAGATCAATATACTAGAGCCTCTCCTCCAAATAATCAGCAACTCATTGAGCTTATCTTAGATCTTCCTACCAAAATAGAGTTGTCTAAAGTATCTCAGAAGGTGACCAAGGACATTCAAGAAGATCTTGAAGTTCACTCAGACCTTGTTCATCTGAGGCTAACTCATTTGATTGATGCTGCCAACACCCTCCCCACCAATCTAAGTACTGAGCTTACAAAGAAGCTTATGGAGATCATAAAGGAAATGATCCAGAGTATCAATGAAAGGGATCAAATTCACTTTTAAGCTGCCAAGAAACACAAGGAAGCAGTTCTCCTTCTGCAGAAGACTCAGGAATCTCAAAATGCTCTTATGATGGAAAGTCTCACAATTCTACGAACCTCAATGAAAGAATTCCAAGCATTTTCCATGGGTCAAATGCAACAAACAGAAACAGTCTTTACCATTCTACAAAAGAAGGAATCTCGAACTGATTCTCTGGTACAAGAAAATCGAAAAGACATTTCTCAATCCAGGAATCAGCTCCACGAGCTCGTCCAAGGCATGACTCGACTGTCTGAAGATATTCGAACCCTTGATGCTGACATAAAAAGGGAGAATAAAGGGGAAGGACAAAAATTCAAGGGCAGAGGCAAACTCATTGCTCAATCTTCAAGGAGCCCTCCCTCAAGACAGCCTCGCCATCAGACTCCACGATCCGAACAGTAGCAGCGCCAACCAATTCTAATGGCGCAACCTCTAAGGAGTCGAGGGCCATCTCCTAGCTCACAAGGAGTAACCACTACTGGCCTAAACATGCCAGTTGGAGATCCTGCATTCATGAATAGACACGATCATGGAGAATGGCTAAGTCAAAGTGAGATGGAAGACATTGTATGGAGAGACGAAGTCAGCAAAAGAAGGAGAGCTGCAGAATATGCCAGTCCTCTAAGGAATAAAAGGCAGAAGAAATAGAGATAAGTTGAAATTCATTTCTTATTGATGTAACTAAGCTTTATTATAATATCTGTCTTTACATACATCAATAAATTCATGCTTATTCTCTAGAGATTTCAGCTACTCACTAAAACACTAGTCATATTTACTTTCTAGCAAATGCATCTAGAAACTGATGATCATGATACAAATCTCCTTGGTTATGTCAACATCAAATAAGGGAGATTGTTGGGAAATTGCATATTTAAATTTGATGTTGAAAGTAAATATTCTTGTTTATATGTAAGGTCCTTCAAAAAATACATTTACAAGGACTTATTGGTAGATCAAACTTGTTAGGTTAATCTGAGCTTTAATGTTTATCATTCTGTAAATGAATGAATAGAAGAAAAGATCAAAGTTGTTAGGTTGATCTATGTCTTGAAATTTTATAGATAGGCTTCAACAGAATCGTAGTCTGTCAAGCCAGTCAAGAGATTGTAGAAGCCAAGGCAGAATCATAGAGCATCGAGAAATCGTAGTCTATCTACTTTGGAGGGCCTCTCCCAGAATCGTAGAGTGGTCCAAACGCCTGTCGAGCCAACTCAGAGATCGTAGTCTGCTCTTGGAAGCGTAGAGTCTGCAAGTCAAGTAAGTGAAGATCGTAGTGTACCAGTACTTAAGAGAAATTGTAGTGTTCTCATTTACTAGTGTCGAATCAAGCACTAAGGTGGCAAGACACCACGATCATGATCGTAAGGTATCATCTGTCTGCATTAAAAGCATCGAGCCTTGCCCATTTATTTAAGACTAAAAGTTAACAAATTAAGAATGCATTATAGATGTTGAGACTATTGGGAATCCCAATGACACAACACTCATCCTTAGTATATAATAAAGAGACGTATTGAAGAAGTTAAGGAAAGTACTATGGGTCAGCAGAAAACACCTTTTTAGGTGTTAGGTGAGATAGCGACCATCATGTTGTTAGTGGGCTAGACAAAGAAATCGAGAAGATGTGCGAAAAGTCTCTATCGGTTTCGAAAATGTCAAATACAATTAATGCTTCAACGGATGTCTTCCAACAGATGCATTTCAAAGACACCTTATATGCAAAACAAAAGAAGATGCAAGAAAGAAGTAAATATACAACGAAACGATGAAGAACACTCAACGCTTAACTCTACGATCTGAAAAGAAAGCTTGCTCAGCTACTCAGTTCTTTCTAACATAAGCTTAATGGAAACTGAGTAGCCTCATTCAAGAACTCAACTATCTTTAAGTGAAGTAAGAAGTTCCAAGTTAGAAGGACTTGAAGAGTTCTAAGTGAACTGAGAAGTACCAAGTCTGCTGGACTTGAAGAGTTCTAAAGTGAACTAAGAAGTTCCAAGACTGCTGGTCTTGAAGGAATCTGTGAGATTCAAATATTGTAAAGATATCCTTAGTGGATTTCTTACCATAACTGGTTATATCATATTAACTCACTTTATCTTAAAGGGAAAACAAACAAATCTCAAATTCTGCTATGATTAAATCATTATCAAAACTGATAAGTATTTTGTAAAAGAAATTTTAAAATATCTATTCAACCCCCCCTTCTAGATAACTATTGTGCCTCTGGGAACTAACATTTTTCACGCATTTTAGTTCTATTTGGCAGGATACAGGTTTGGGAACTGAATTGGTGGCATTTGAGGATTAAATGATGAAATTTATGGCTTAAAGTGAAGGAATTAGAGGCTTGAGGATGCAACAGTGAAAGACTAGAGAAAGTTAGAGTATTGTCCCACAATGCGGTCGCGCCTAAGAAGAGCTAGGGTGCGGTCTTGATGTCGTGTTTCGACCCTCATTGACCAAGTTATCTCCGCGAGACAAATAGCAGTGCGTACTATTGCAAGCTTAGGGACAGCTCAACCACGCTAGGTCGACTTTGACCAACTTTGCCTTTTGACTTAAGTGATGCAATTGAGTTGTAATTCACGTATTCTTTTTAGAATTTGATCAAGATTTGTAACATACTTATAAATAAGACCTTTTGTTAGTTATTAGAGGGGAGAATCATATATTAGAATATCTCTCCTTTTAATTTTAAGAAAACCTATATTAAATTAAATTATTGGAGAATTGAAGCAATGAGAGTAGCAGGAAGTTTCAAGATAAAGACATAAAAGAAGATCATGATTGCTACAATAATTTTTATTCTTTCTCTTTATCTTCTACTTGTATTCATCATGCTATATTACTTGTGGATATTGGCTTTTAATTAAATGATTATGAACTAAATTTCTATTTAAGGCTACGATGGATCTTATTGTCTAACTGTGATTGACATGCTTCCAAGTTATGTTATAAAAAGTTATTCATGGGTTGTCTATTATGATTTGTACTGAATTGATTAATTATCTGGTCAATGATTACCGTGATAACTTATATGAAATTGAGAAACGGATTATAGGTTTAGATCTGATCATAATAACATATGTTTATGTTTTCTGCATGGTGTTGGAATTCATAATTTATATTTAGGATAGAGATATACCTATGCATCGCATGTAATCTTGAAAAGAACTTGTGCTTTAAATCTTTTTTAATTGTAATTCACATATAGATATAGTGGATTAGTTAATTAGGATGTTCATCTTAATTCTATCATCTGTGGATTTAAGCTGATATGAGTATGATGCATTGAGAGATAGTCATATTTACTTATGTGTTCTTGATTAACAATCCAAAATAATTAATTTGGCTTAATTGGAAGTGTGTTGATCTAAGTGAAGCAATAATTGAAATTATAGTCTTAAGTTTTCTTAATTTAATTAATTCTCGTGGTAGTTATTTTTAATTTAGTAGTAATTAATTTCATAGATTTCACAACTTTGATCACGTGTTTAAAGAAACTGAGATAATATAAAGATTGGTGTTTGTTAGATTAAAAATTAGTTTAATTTTCTCTGTGGGAACGATACTCGACTTATCACTTTATTACTTGTTGACCACGTATACTTGCGTGATGTACTTAAAAAGATTTTAGCCCCAACAAGTTTTGTGCGTCGTTGTGGGGAGTATTAAACTGTTTTTATTACTTTCAATATTAGTTTTAATTAAATCAGTTTTAGTTAAACATTTTTCTTTCCTTTTTGTTACTTCCTGTTTCAGGTGATTTTGATCGGTGTATGCAAACTCGATCAAAACAATTGGAACTTGAACCGTTTATGGACGACATTGAAAGACATTTGTAGCGGTTATTGAAATATTGTAAGGAAACAAGGGACAAGATGGTAAATGAGGCTCAAAAATCACTAAAAGATTGTGTTATGCCTAAAATTAGTGAGATTTAATCAAGCATTACGAGGCCAACCATTGCTGCCAACTCCTTTGAAATAAAACCGGGGATGATTCAAAATTCGGTACGTTTTGGGGGTTTGGCTAATGACGACCTGAATGGACACTTGGTAAGCTTCTTAGAAATCTGTGATACATTTAAATACAACGGGGTAACAGATGATGCAATAAGACTTAGGTTATTCCCATTCACACTACGGGATAAAGCAAAAAGTTGGTTACACTCACTACTATCGGGCTCTATAACTACTTGGGATGACTTGGCACATAAATTTTTAGTAGAGTTCTTTCTGCCAGCGAAAACTGCTAAAATGAGGAATGATATTACTACCTTTATGCAACAGCATGGGGAATCTTTGTACGAAACTTGGGAGAGGTTTAAGGAATTGTTGAGAAAGTGTCCACATCATTGACTTCCCAAGTGGCTATAGGTTCAGACATTTTACAATGGATTAGGCAGTAATACTCGGAAAAGCATTGATGCCACATCGAGAGGAGCACTCATGGCCAATAATTTTGACGAAGCATTTGATTTGTTAGAGACCATGGCAGCCAACAATTATCCATGGCCAACTGTTAGGATGAATCAGCCGAAGGTAGTAGGGGTATTAGAAATGGATGTAATAAAAACCCTAGCAGCTCAGATGTTCGCATTATCAAAGAAAATAGATGCAATTGCAGGGGCAAATATTCAACAGGTAGCATTTATTTGTGAGCTATTTGCGGGATCGCATCCGACTGAGCAGTGTGATATCAATCTAGCATCAATCCAGTTTATGGGGAGTTACAACCATCCACTGAATCCATATCAGAATAGCTATAATCCAGGGGCGAGAAATCACCCTAACTTTTTGTGGAGCAATAATCAAAATCAGTAGCAAGCTCCACGACCATCGTGTGACGCCCCCAAAACAGGTATACAACACCCATTCGAATTAAATACATGAGAGTAATACAACTTCACTCAAAATATGACAACGCCTCCTCATTTTGAATACAAATATTGTATACTGTAGAGTATACAAACTCAAAAGGAGTCCTCATTTTATTCAATCACTATTTTACGTAAATAGTGAGGATTTGCTAAAATATCTTTCTAGAACCATCACTCCATACCCATTAGATCCTCTTATGTTCTCACCTCCTAAGAAGAAAAATGGAACAAAAAGGAAAAGGGTGAGCTTAACTAGCCCGATAAAGAATATTATGACTAAGATAATATACAACAAATTATCATTAGTCTTGACGAGGAAAAAATCGATAAAATATAATAGACAACAAGTTTTAGATCAACAATTGCGGTGAAAAATAACAATCCATTAGAAGAGTCAAGTAGAGAAAGAATTCTACTATCTTCTAAGATTTAAAAGTCCATCATCAATATTTTATCCTGTAACAACAATCAATTAATATATTCATCTTTTACTCTGAGCCAAAGATATTCATTTGTATCACCCGATTGGTCATGTTCATCTCAACACCTGTTCATCTTTACACTACGGCCCAAAGATATTCATTAGGTAATCATTTATCTTTGCACTACAGGCCAAAGATATTCAGTGATATCATCATTTAGGACTAAGGATGATGAAAAATATTTTAAAGAAAACGAATCCAGTGAGATAATAGAACAAATATTAGGGATTCGTATTACAGTTTTATCTAACTTCAATAATACTTCATAATAACTAATTTTGAAGCATAATTCAAAAATAAAGATCAAAACATGGATACAATCAAAGATAGTAACCATAATAGACATCTTGGACAAAAAGAAGAAAATTTTATTTTTCAATGAATAGTCTTAGTATTAAGTGAATAGTCTTAGTATAAAGTGAATAATACCGTATCGTGAATAGTAACCCCGACACAAAAGTTCCAAATTTGATAAAAAAAAGTTCATACCAACATTTTGGTATAATGATATTGAAGAAAATATTATTTTAAGAAGAATATAACACCCTTACCTCAAAATAACAAGTATTTACATTGAATTTTGGATATAGTCTTGACGAAACTTGCCTTTGAATAACAACTCTCAAAGTATCTAAATACTCAAAAAATAAATCTCGAATAATCTAGAGAGAAAGAAAACTTGTTTACGGTGTGATTTTCAATTCTAACCTAAGCGTACATTTATAGGAAAAATGGTTAGAAACCATAGGAGACTAAATAATAAAATAATATTATTTAATCAACAAATTCTCTACGATGCTTTGAACAAGTCTAGCATGTCTTCTTTGAAAAAAAAACCAAATGACCCATTTGCTTGAAAAAATCAAAAAGTGGGTCCCACCCATAATTTAATAAAAATCATTTTATTTTCCGAAACTTCAGTAATTCATAATAAATAGCCCTTTTATCAGAAAAATTTGAAACTCACGTGTTTTCATAGGAAATTTAATTCTCTACAAATTTGTAGAAGAAAGTTTTTCCAAATTCCAATAAGAAAATACCCGAAATCCACAAACGGATGATTTTTAATACATCCAATCCGACAAAATACTGATAAAATACCTCAGTATTAAATCCTTCATTTTTATCCATATAAAATAGATATATCCAACATTTATATCCACAAAAATAAATATTTCTTTATCATATGAATCAATAATTAATTATTCACAAATAATATTACAGAATCACATTTATGACAACCAGGCCGTTCTTAGGAAAGAGGGGGCTTTCTAATAAGGATTTCTCCTTAATGGTGCGTAATTAGGTGACCAACCCTCTCCTTGACAGAACTTTCTAGATATTACCAATAATTCTATCTAATAATATTATTCCAAATAATATGAATTATTGATCTGATAATGGAGATGATGTGCAGTGAAAATTATTGAGCAACAATAATATAAAATATCAACGCAACAATTACTGAATCAATAAAATAAAATATTGAACAGTAATTACTGTAACAATTATAAAATAGTGTCTTCTTACGTAAGAATCAATAATTCAACAATACTGTGCAATACCGTACTCTTTCGCAACGACCAGCGTATTCTTTATATTTTAACCACCGGGTATTCCAACAGTGTTAACGGTAAAAACTACGTCGTTATTCAATTTTGTCATTTTCTTCATCCGATCGTTATCCGTTATGGGGCCCACAAATGGCTACGCCGTCGTACGAATATTCCCCGACAGAAAGAATATTCCACGACCAAACGAATATTCCCCGACAAATGAATATTTTATAACCACTTGCTTATTTTAAAAAAGTTTGCACATTTCACCCATAACCAAAGTATTATATCAAATTAATACCTTATTATTCACAATAATAATTAGAGGAAATTTGATTTTATTCATTAATAAGTTGGGGTCTTACAACCTCCCCTCCTTATAAAATTTCATCCTCGAAATTGACGTACGTACACAGTGTTTTTCAAAAGGTGAGGATACATCGCTTTCATTTTTGATTCTAACTCCCAGGTCATTTCTTCAATAGCATGGTTTCTCCACAAAACCTTAACTTGTGGTATAACCTTCGTATGCGTAGGACATGCTCTTTTCTATCCAAGATCTTAACAGTACCTCCTCGTCGTTAAATCTTGGCTATCTCGTCTGGTTCTAACTCAATAATGTGGTTGGTCTTTAACATATTTACTGAAGCATAGATATGTGAAAAACATTATGAACACGAGACATACTTGGAGGTAATCTTGAGTCTATATGCCACATTTCCTATTCGGTCAAGAAATCTCAAATGGACTAACAAATCGTGGATTGAGCTTTCCTCTCTTTCCCAAATCTTGTAACTCCCTTCCATGGTGCAACATGTAACAATACATGATCCCCGATATTAAATTCCACGTCCTTGGATGAAGATCCGCATAACTCTTTTGTCGATCTGTGTGCCGTTTTGTATCGTTATCGAATCGTTTGGATCTTCTCTGTAGTCATTCATACCAACTCTGGTCCCAACAATGTTGCTTCACCCACCTCGTCCCAGCATACTGGAGAACGACATTTTCTTCCATACAACGCTTTAAATGGAGCCACACCTATACTTGCCTAATAACTGTTGTTGTAGGAGAATTCCACCAATGGTAGGTACTTATCCCAACTCCCTTTGAAATCTAAGACACATAGTCTTAATAGATCTTCAAGAGTTTGAATAGTCCTCTCTGATTGTCCGTCCGTTTGAGGATGGTATGCCGAACTGAATCGTAAATCCATGCCCATAGCTTTCTGCAAGCTAACCCAAAATCGTGAAGTGAATCTTGGGTCACGATCCGAAACTATGGATACTGGCATGCCATGCAATCTTACAATCTCATTTACGTACATATTAGCAAGACGTTCAAGGGAATAAGTCTCATGTAAAGGTAAGAAATGGGCAGACTTGGTTAATCTATCAACAATAACCCAAATCGCATTTATGCCTTGAGAAACCTTGGGAAGACCCGTAACAAAATCCATAGTAATGTGTTCCCACTTCCATTTCGGAATCTCAAGAGGTTGTAATGAACCCTTTGGCATTTGATGCTCCGCCTTTACACGTTGACAAGTTAAACACTTCGAGATAAACTCCTCGATCTCTCTTTTCATATTGCTCCACCAAAATGTATGTCGAAGATCATGATACATTTTGGTACTCCCAGGATGGATTACAAATGGTGTGTTGTGTGCCTCCATCATGATTCTATGCTTCAAGTCCGAATCGTTAGGAACACAAAAAGTGCAGAGTTGACTCGAAGAATTCCTTCTTCATCGATTCTTGCTTACGGAATAGCACCTTCTTGCACTTTCTTCTTCATACGCACATCGACTCCATGTCCGTAGCTTGGCGACTTTAACTTTATCGATTAAAGTCGGTTCTACTCGTATGTTTGATATCATCACGTGGGTACTTGGAGCCTTCATCTCTATCTCCATCCTTTGCAAGTCATACAAAATGGACCTTTGTGTTAACAACATTGCACTCGTGCCGCGCATGATCTTCTACTCGATATGATCTTTTTGCTTTTCGGGATGATATTGGATGGTATGATCGTAATCTTTCAACTCGAGCCAACGTCGTTTGCCGCATATTGAGTTCCTTTTGGGTGAAGAAATATTTGAGGCTTTTATGATCTCATATAGATCTCCACTTTCTCCCCATCTGGTAGTGTCTCCAGATTTCAACGCAAAAAAAGCGCATCGCCGCCAACTCTAAATCATGAGTAGGATAATTTCTCTCATATTCTTTGAGTTGTTAGTGAGGCATAGGCTATGAACTTCCCATGTTGTATGAGAACACATCCTAACCCTTTGCTGAAAGCATCATTTGTAGATAACAAATCCATCCGAACCGGATGGTATTGTCGAGCAGTGCCAAAATGAGTCTTCTCTTGAGTTCTTGAAAACTCTTCTCACAGTCCTCGCTCCAACCGAATTTTATATCTTTACGAGTCAGCTGAGTTAACGGATAGCGATTCAAGAAAATCCTTCCACGAATCTCCGATAATAACCGGTAAGCCCGAAAGCTACGTGCTTGATCAAACTTTGGTTGCTCCCAACTTTGTATGGCTTCAATCTTACGCCGGGTCGACGGATACTCCATGTTTTGACACCACATGCCCAAGGAATGCTACTTCCTCGAAGCGAACTTCGCATTTCTTGACTTGGCATATAGCTTGTTATCACGAAGCCTTTGCAATACCAGCTTCAAATGGTGCTCATGATCTTCACGGCTTTTGGAATAGATGAGGATGTCATCAATAAAGACAACAACGAACTAATCCAAATATTCCTTGAATACACTTCGGTTCATCATATCCATGAAAGCGGTAGGAGCATTAGTCGATCCAAAAGACATGACTAAGAATTCATAATGCCGTCTCTGGGAGTTACGAAGGCGTCTTTGGAATATCCTCGGTTTTAATCTTGGTGATGATATCCGAGCGAAGATCGATCTTTGAAAAGAATTGTGCTCCTTGCAATGGCGGTCAAACAGGTCATCAATGCGAGGTAGCGAATATCTATTCTTGATAGTGACATGATTCAATTCTCGGTAGTCGATACAAAGTCACATACTCCCTTCTTTCTTCTTTACAAATAACACAGGAGCACCCCAAGGATATGTACTAGGACGAATAAAACCGATGTCCAACAACTCCTGTAGTTGAACCTTTAACTCCTGAAGTTCAATAGGAGCCATTCGATATGGGGTTTTAGAAATGGGCTTTGTACGGGTTCAAGGTCAATAAAGAATTCAACTTCACGTTACGGGGTAGGCCAGGGAAGTTCTTGAAAATCGTCGGAAATTCACTAACAACGGAAATAGTATTCAAATCTGACGTGTTTTTGTTCAAGTCTGTGACATGGGCTAAGAAATCTTGACATCCATTTTTCAATAAACGAATAGCTTTATGGCTTGATATGACAGTGATTGACTTTAATGGTTTGGTTGTTTGAATTAGCATAATAGGTTGGCTAGGAATATGAAAACTAACAACCTTACGAAAACAATCAATTTTAGCATGATGCGTGGTTAACCAATCAATCCCTAATATCACATCAAATGCAAGAATTTTCAAAGAAATAAGGTCGGCAGGTAATGTGATGTTACCGACTTGAATCAAGCAAGATTTATAGACAGTAGATGTAATAAAAGTTTCTCCTAACGGAGTCTCAACAGATCAGTCAAGGTCTAATTTCTCTGGATTTAAGTTTAAACTTTGAGCACAAGTAGGAGCGATAAAAGAATGGGTAGAACCGGTATCTAATAAGGTATAAACTTTGCAAGAGTTTATGATTAGCTTACCGTGATCACCTCGTTTGGGTTCCTCGCATTTTGGGCGATCCACGACAACAAACGCCCTTCCTGGAACCACCGATTTTGACTTGTCCGGGACAGCCTTTGGAGTCACCATCCTTGTTGAACTTGGTTTCTCAACTAGACAATCTCTAACTATATGACCTTCCTTTCCACAGTTATAACACACCTTGGATTGTTGTGGGCAGTTTGGGCTGATGTGTCCCTCCTTCCGCATTTGTAACAAACGGCCGGTGCTCGTTCTCCTCCCTAAAAATAGTTGATGTTTGTGATGGCGTCTTCACGTTATCATTGTTGTACCTTCTCCTCTTGAAATCTCCTCCCGACTCGCTCCTTCTATTATCACGGCCACGATTACCACCAGAGTGGTTATCGCTTTTGTCTGAATGCTTTCCTTCCCTCTGGTTGTCGTTGCTCCGATGACCACTGCCACCGGTATGACCCTGGTTATGGTCCCTTTATTGCACATGCTCATTATCTCGCTCTAATAATTCAGCCCTGTTTATAACATCTGAGTATAAAGAAAATTTATGAGATATAAGATATTATTAAGAATCTCGGGCTTTAAACCTCTCGAAAACATCCTCGTCATTCGTTCCTCATTTTTCACCAAATGAGGTGCAAACTGGATAACTCTGCAAACTTAGCGCCGTCTTTTTGGGACACCGTCATGTTGTTTTGTTCGGTCGATAAACTCCACCTCCTTCATATAGCCAATACTTTCGGGAAAAGTACTTGTCATTGAATAGTTTTGAAATGTTTCCCAAGACATCTTTGAGTGCGGTGGTTTGGTATGCTTCCACGAGACTCCCACCGATGATACGCCTCACATGCTGAAACATAAAGGTGGCGAATGGAACCTTCATTTCCTCCGTGTATCCCAAACATCAAATATCTTGGTAATTTGCTTGACCCACGTTTACGCCATTATCGGATCCGGCTTTCCCTTAAATTACGGTGGTCCCAAATCTTTGAAGCTGCTTGCATTTGTGACAAGCCGCGCATTGCTAGCATTTCCACCGTATTACGTGAACGAGTTTCCCTCGTCGGTTTTGCATAAATGCAAAAAACTTCTAAACATCCCATCATTCATCATTTGTTACGTAGTGTTGTTTATAGGAGGAATATTGCCTTTCTGTTGCACGTTCCCCTGCGTGGTGATCAAAGGTGTCTCCACGGTCTGATTTACTCCATTATTAACGTTCTCAGCTGCCATTCTTAAATACTTCCATAAAACAAGGGTTAATAGTCATGTCATATATTATCCCTATACTACGTGAGAGCCAAATAAACACCAAATAAACTTAGTCGGTCATACTAGCGAAGAATTCCCCATCTCTCCCTCCTAGTTCTTGTCTCACATCTCGGCCGGGATCATATCCTAAGCTTTGATATACCAACCTGTGCGCCCCCAAAATAATTATACATGACCCCATTCTTGAGTCGCCAAATACATGGTACGAAAAAAATACAACTTGATGTCTGATTGTGTAAATGCGAAATACGACAATACATCTTGTGAGTTTGAA
Organism: Panax ginseng; assembly: GCA_020205605.1. Lineage (NCBI taxonomy): Eukaryota > Viridiplantae > Streptophyta > Magnoliopsida > Apiales > Araliaceae > Panax > Panax ginseng. The sequence continues at coordinate 32,822,687 of CM035138.1, read as the reverse complement.
TACAAATATTGTATACTAGAGTATACAAACTCAAAAGGAGTCCTCATTACAATTATTTAAACACTATTTTACAAAAATAGTGAGGATTGCTAAAACATCTTTCTAGAACCATCACTCCATACCCATTAGATCCTGCTATGTTCTCACCTCCGAGAAGAAAAATGGAACAAAAGGAAAAGGGTGAGCTCAACTAGCCCGATAAAGAATATTATGACTAAGATAATATACAACAAATTATCATTAGTCTTCAACGAGGAAAAATCGATAAAATATAATAGACAACAAGTTTTAGATCAACAAGCTGCGGTGGAAACAACAATCCATTAGAAGAGTCAGTAGAGAAAGAATTCTACTATCTTCTAAGATTTAAAAGTCCATCATCAATATTTTATCCTGTAACAACAATCAATATTCATCTTTAATCAAATATTCATCTTTGCACTTTCTGGCCAAGATATTCATTTGTATCACCAGGTTGGTCATGTTCATCTCAACACTTGTTCATCTTTTTACTACGGGCCAAAGATATTCATTAGGTAATCATTCATCTTTTTGCTACTGGGCCAAAGATATTCGGTGATATCATCATTTAGGGTGAGGATGATGAAAAATATTTTAAAGAAAAGCGAATCCGATGAGATAATAGAACAAATATTAGGGATTAATGTATTACGGTTTATCAAGTTCAATAATACTTCATAATAACTAATTTTGAAATAAAATTCAAAAATAAAGATCAAAACATGGATACAATCAAAGATAGTAACCATAATAGACATCTTGGACAAAAAGAAGAAAATTTTATTTTTCGGTGAATAGTCTTGTGTATTACGTGAATAGTCTTTAGTATCGTGAATAATGCAGTATCGTGAATAGTAACCCAGACACAAAAAGTTCCAAATTTGATAAAAAGTTTATACCAACATTTGGGTATAATGATATTGAAGAAAATATTATTTTAAGAAGAATATAACATCCTTTACCTCAAAATAACAGTATTTACATTGAATTTGGATATAGTCTTGTGAAAACTTGCCTTTGAATAACAACTCTCAAAGTATCTAAATACTCACAAAAATACGCTCGATAATCTAGAGAGAAAAGAAAACTTGTTTACGGTGTGATTTTCAATTTTAACCTAAACGCTCTATTTATAGGAAAAAATCTTTAGAAACATGTAGGAGACTAAATAATAAAATAATATTATTTAATCAACAAATTCTCTACGTATGCTTTGAACAAGTCTAGCATGCCTTCTTTGAAAAAAATAAACCGGTGACCCACATGCTTGAAAAATCAAAAGTGGGTCCCACCCATAATTTAATAAAAATATTTTATTTTTGAAACTTGATGTAATTCATAATAAATAGCCCTTTTATCGGAAAAATTTGAAACTTGCGTGTTTCATATAGAAATTTAATTCTCTACAACTTTGTAGAAGAAAGTTTTTCCAAATTCCAATAAGAAAATACAAAAATCCACAAACGGATGATTTTAATACCTCGAATCAAACAAAATCTTGATAAAACACCTCGGCATTAATTCTTTCATTTTATCCATATAAAATAGATATATCCATCATTTATATCCACAAAAAAATAAATATTTCTTTATCATATGAATCAATAATTAATTATTCACAAATAATATTACAGAATCACATTTATGACAACCATGCCGGTTTCCGGAAAGAGGGGCTTTCCCATAAGGATTTCTCCTTAATGGCATAGCGTGATTAGGTGACCAAACCTCTCCTTGTGAGAACTTTCTAGACATTGCAAATAATGCTTTATCTAATAATATTATTCCAAATAATATGAATTATTGATCGATAATGGAGATGATGTGCGGTGAAAATTATTGAAACAACAATAATATAAAATATCAACGTAGCAATTATTGAATCAATAAAATAAAATATTGAGCGATAATTCTTGTAACAATTATTGAGTAGTGCCTTCTTACGTAAGAATCAATAATTCAACAATCTTGTGCAATACCGTCTTTCTTTATGCGACCACGCGTATTCATGTATTTTAACCACCGGGTATTCCAACGATGTTAATTGGTAACAACTACGCCGTTATTCAATTTTGTCGTTTTCTTCATCCGAAATAGTTATCCGTTATATGGGGCCCACAAATGGGCTTACTGTTTGTAAATGCGAATATTCCCAAACGTAAAGAATATTTCACGACCAAACGAATATTCCTCGACAAATGAATATTTTATAACCACTTGCTTATTTTGAAAAATTTTGTACATTTCACCCATAACCAAAGTATTATATCAAATTAATACCTTATTATTCACAATAATAATTAGAGAAAATTTGATTTTATTCATTAATAAGTTGGGGTCTTACACATCGTATCATCTGGCATTTCAAAATCAGCATCAGCAGGCAGTCCCATAACCGGAAAGGAAGTCAGATTTGGAAGAGTTGTTGTTGAAATATATACCTAGTAATGATGTGATAATGAAAAGTCAAGAACAATTAGAAATCTAGAGAATCAAATGGGCCAAATGTGACACCCCCAAATCCCGGTACTGCATTACCTCAAGATTTGGTGTTCACTTAATCAAAACATTCATATCTAACTACCCAATCATAATAAAATTGAATAATAAAACCTGCCCATACAGGATTACATTAATAAAAATTATCTCCCAGGTTATCTAACCTTTAAATACAATCATTCAAATGCGGAAATTAAATAAATACTTCATTACATCAATCAAATTAAAATCTGATAAATAACTGTCAACATATTACAAGTCTTCAATACTTGTTCATCTTTCCCTTTCCTTTACTGGTGTTAGGTACATCTACCTTCTCATCCTTAGCTATAATAGTTATATAAGCAAGAGTGAGCAAACAAAGCTCACTTGAAATAAGAATGAATAAACTTTAAAACATTTTCCAAATAATAGGCTCAATAGAACTGAATGATGTGTTCTATTAACATTCTAAAATATATTACTGAGGGTCTAATGACCACGAACCATGTCCACAATTATAAGTAATCTTTCAACTTTAACTTTAACAGTCATAAGACTATAAGGACTCCACGTACTTAGGGGGATCAGCCCTTCGTACAATGTATTGTGCACAAACATTTCAACGCTAAGCGTAAACCCCTAATAACAGGGTTGTTCATCTCAGCATTTAGATTACAAGTCCGCACCAAAGTAAGTTTGGTTTGGATACATTTCAAGGTAATTTGGAATTCAACGAACATCAACTAAGGATTAATTGAATAAAATGAAATCACATTATGCTATGGAATAAATCATAAGTGAATTAACATTGTGTATTAAAGTTATGCTTTAGGAATACTCTAATAGCATAAATATTGAATAACTATCACCTACCTTGCTTGAACAATATTAAGCCAAGGTTATTTGGAATTGAATACTAAGCATGCATAACGAATAGCAATTTGATCAATAAAAACTATTTGACAACAGTATATTAGATTATATAAACTTGCATGCTATTTGACAAGTTAAAGACAAGAATAACTTGTTTAACGTCAACATAAGGTTTAGAAAAACTTACATCATCATGAACAAACTAGATACAAGAGCTTGCGAAATTACAATTAAAATAGGACAAGTAACTTGCATAACAATAAACAAACTAGCTCAACGAAAGTGTAGAGTTAGTAAACTTACTCAGTTGTAAAAGTATAATGAGAGAACTTGCTCAATGTAAAAAGATAAGTTTAGAAACTTGCACAATTGTTATAAGAGTAGAGTTAAAGAACTTGCTCAATTTAAAAAAGATAGGTTTAGAAACTTGCCTTGAGCGTAAGCTATAATATTAAACTCACGTTCCCCTACATATAGGTTTAGAACCGTCATCTATTAGATAAACTAACATTCACGTTCCAACATAACACGCATTTCTAGTTAGACTTATTATTTTAGCACAAGTCTTAAGATACCATACAAATATCAGAAACTACAAGTGTTAACCTTCACAACACATGATTACTATTCATCATGCTCACTAAGTTCTAATATATCACGTTCATCACTTACTAATCATTCAAACTTTGAATCTACTAATCACATAGCACGATTCTGTTTAGCTATATTATTACATGTTTATTATACTAACACATTATTGACGTCGGGATTTTTAATTATCCCTTTCAGTTACTTGTTCTTTGGTGTTCTCATTTTAGGTGAGATTTGTTTGAAAAAATAAGTGAAAAAGGTCCGACATGTATAATGTCGACGATTGAATGTTAAGAGTCGCCAGTTGGTTTTTTAAATGGTTGTACCAACACAATCGTGAAAAGGTTTGCACATTGACCCAGTGATGTGACACTGCTAAACGGGTCGGTGAAACCGAGATTCATTATGGTTCGGGGACTTGATTATGCGGAGGGAAGGTGTTAGGCACCCCTCGACATCCGTGTTACCACGGTGACCGCCTCTTTTCAAGAAACAATTATCTGAATGTGTGTGTGTGTGTGTGGGTCAATGTGATGTTATTTGGAAGTGGTGCGAGGCCTCGTTAGCACCTATATATACAGGGTTTGAATTTATGTAAAAATTCAGTTTTTAGCAAGATATAGCAATGATGTTTTATAAAAAGGTTTTTCAAACCCTGATTCTCAATAGTAATTGAGACCTTTTACACTTCAATTTTATTAAGTGTTCGGATGGATTAATTTTATTTTCGAGATGCGAAGCATCTGTAAGAAAATAATGTACAAAAATAATGCCAATTTCCTCGTGGGTATGAAAACCATATGAGGAAATTCAGACACCGCAGAATAAATTACAACCTGCTTATAGCTGAAAATGTCCATCACGGGAACCGAATCTAGATCCAATAGGCTGAATCTGTGATCACATGATTCCTAGGCGCATATGATCTTGCAATTTGTATGAAAGCAAGAATTAGGTATATATATAAAAATTCAGAATATATATATATATATATATATATATATATATATCTATATGATCACCAACCACGAAGCACCTCCATGGGAGATTAGAAATGTAAATAAAGTCAGAAAGCTATCAACCGCCACGGAGGAAACTCCAGGCGGGATTTAAATGTAAATAAAGTCAGTAAAGCTATCAACCACCACAAAGGAAACTCTAAGCGGGATAAAATGTAAATAAAGTCATATAAAGCAATCAATCGCCACGAAGTGAACTCCGAAAGTGGGACGTAAACGTAAAGAAAGTCAGTAAAGAGATCAACCACCACGAAGTAAACTCCAGTGGGACGAATATATATATATATATATATATATAGCGATAAACGCATATAGAATGTAAAATCTAAGCTCATCGAATGAGTTTCGACAACAGATTCATATATATAAGTATATATATATATATATATATATATATATATATATATATATATATATATATATATATATATGCACTGATGTAAAATCCGTGCTCATATAAAAGTGAGTAAATGCAGATTTATATATATATATATATATATATATATATATAAAAGTGAGTAAATGCACTAGGATGTAAAATCCAGGGCTCATATAAAAGTGAGTAAATGCCTAGATTTTACATCCTAAGCATTTACTCACTTTTATATATATATATATATATATATATATATATATATATATATAAAAAGCAAATGTAGTCCTACACACGTATATATATATAAATATATATATATATAAGCAAGTAACGCCCTCAGGATGTAAAATTAGAGGCTCATCGAGCAGTCCCAGTCCACACGCTTTATATATATATATATATATATATATATATATATATATATATAAGCAAATAAACGCTCCAAATCGAAGCCTTGGTTCAATCGAGGCATAACTCGATAATGTTAGTCCATATATATAAATATATATATATATATATAATATATGTATATACAAACTGAAATAAAACCATGGACCGAAGTCCGGGAAAACACACGCAACACGACTCTCAACGTGAAGAAGGGTGTGTGCAAAGATGAAGAGAAAGGGTTTAAAGTGTATGAGAAGGCTTATAGTGGGCTGCCAAAGAAGGCTTCTATATCTTTAAAGTGGATGAAACTCGGCTCCCGCTGGTACAAAAGTAGCTATATGTGATCTCACAAGTGTTTAAAATGAGAAATCACTCAGTATATTGCAAGTACGGAGCAAATTTGACAGGGCTTCCTCGTTCTTTCTCTTCTTAAAATGGCCACCCCAAGCCCTCTATTTATAGAGGGGTTAGCCAAAGGTGTACCTGCGGCTGCCCGGGTTGCCTCGGGTTTCTCGGATTGGGTCGTCTCGTAGTACGTGCACGTGTAGGCACGACAATGTCCGCTTGAACTTTCAGAATTTTAATCCGAGCATCCGACTAAGGTATATAGAACCTATTTCGGACCCCCGTTGTCGAGAGTTGTACAATGGCATGAGATTAGAGGTTGTACAAAGTCATGAAGATGGGACGGTGCCCTCCGGTCTTCAAGCTTCAAATTCTATCCGTTACCCCGCACAATAGTCACTCGGGATTAGTTTTCCTCGATTCTTGTGGGACATCGTGGTGTAGAAATGTGTGTATAAAATGTTGAGACGACATGATGTGGACTTAGAGTGGTGATATGATGCCTTTGCCCCTCACATGAGTTATCGCGGTTTGAAATTTGTCATGAAGCGACGCTGCTCGGGGTTATTCTTTGAGATTGGACTGCTGCAAGTGTTGAAGGTCCTTAGTGTCAATTCTAAGGTGTGTCTATCCTCCCGGTGTTATCTCCGGGTTGGTACTAGGTGTCTCGTTGTGAGCGCCGAGATTGAAGCTGATTGCATTTGAAACAAGCATTTCCGGGGTTATCGCCGGAATCGCATTCTTCAATGAAATTGATCACCAGTTGGTAGCTATTTCCATGATTGGGACTGAGACTGGATACCTCGGGGTTATCTCCGAGATTAATCGGTCTTCTCCGGTGTGTGTTCCTGTATTGGATCTGGACGCCTTGGGGTTATCTCCGAGGTTGGATTTGTTACTCCTAGTGTGTGTTTTGGGGTTGATGCTGAACTTTCGGTAGTATCCGAAATGGATATGAACTATCTTCCAGGGTTCCCTCTTGAAAGACGAATCTATCCTCTTGCAATATCAGTGACACGTGGGCATAAAATTTTGAGTGTCTATAGATGCCCCTCTTTTTCATACTCATACAGTGCAATGCATGGGTAGGATAAAGAATCCTAGACACTTGATAAGAAATAAGACAAACATGATACTATATGTAGCAACATGATGCAAATGTATGATGCACGTGTGCGGGGTTGTTGCCCAACATGCTGGGGATGATTGCTGAATCCTTGTAATGTTTACTGAGGATTGGAAAATATGGCCTGATCGGATGTGTGATCCGAATCTGTTAGGATGTTGATGTTGGAGTTATCACCAAAGTCCTGGAGCCTTGATACAGACTTAATTCCGAAGAGGTACCTTTTATGTGTAAGAGATCTGCGGGGATGAAGCTTTGTCTGTTTGAGGATGTGTATAACATATTCCATCATCGATCCTCCTTGATGGTGTTGACCTTTCCTAGTGTGTATCGCCAGTATATGTCAAGATTCTGTTGGATTGACTGTCAACAGCAGATGATGTCAGGATTGCCTGACCTTCATTGATTTATACTTCACCAACGTGTGAATCAACGGATGAAAACCCTTTGGGATAGATTGTCAAGGCTGCTTGACCTTCGCTGATATGTGAATCAATGGCTGATACTCTATGGGTAGATTGTCAAGGTTGTTTGACCTTCGTTGACGTATGAATCAACGGAACATTGCATTGTGACTCCCGCCGGGGATCCACCGGGGACAATAAATACTAATGGACTAAATCATCGAATAGCTTTCGATGCCTCGATGGGTTTACTTGCCATCAGCTGAAATAACGTCAAGGCTGCTTGACCTTCATTGATGTGTGTGTCAACGGATGTGCATGCATTGTAACCCCCGCCGAGGTTCCACGTTGTAACCCCCGCCGGGGATCCACGTTGTAACCCCCGCCGGGGAATCCACGTTGTAACCCCCGCTGGGGAATCCACGTTGTAACCCACGTTGGGGATCCACATTTTAACGCCCGCCAGGGATCCACGTTGTAACCCCCGCCGGGGATCCACGTTGTAACCCCCGCCGGGGATCCACATTGTAACCCCCGCCGGGGATCCACGTTGTAACCCCCGCCGGAGAATCCACGTTGTAACCCCCGTCGGGGATCCATGTTGTAACCCCCGCCAAGGATCCACGTTGTAACCCCCACCGGGGATCCTGTTGATCTTTAGGGTAATGACCCGGAATTGGCGGCATTAGACCTGTACAAGGTATTACCGGATGTGATTTGTAACAAATGAGATCATTGTCATGGTATACCTCGTGTTTGGGAAACTACCAATGAGTGATGTACAGACTCAAAGTTCCAATTGAGAAGACCAGGATTGCAGGCTGTTTTGCTCAATCGCGTAGCATTTTTATTCCCGATTTGACCTGTTCAGTCTGCAAGAACTCATTTGCAACTCGAACTGGATTGAGTCGGAAGGGTGGGGCCCATATAGGGGTGCCGCAGGTACACCTGCTTCAGCCGCAGATGGACCTGCGGCCAACCGTGGATATTAATATCCTGCAGGTTGGTCTCACAAGTCATTTTCAACTTATCTCGCGAAGAAAAATCCGGAGCTCTCCTTCAAATCTGCTGAGTTTGGGCGATTTTCTGCAAATTTTGTCACCGTACAAGTGTTCTGCACTATCCTGGTAACGTATGCATGTATTTGTTTTCTAGTTTTTATCCGTTGGAAAATGAATTATCACATGAAATGCATCTAAACACATAGTAGTGATTATGTATGCTCAAATGACTTAATAAAAAATATTCAACATAGTAAATGTTAGTATTAAACCATGCTAAACATAATGATGTGAAAAAATTTAACTTTTGAGATAGTCAAATTGGCACCTTTTTCTGCTATTTTTGTCCTATTTGAGGTCCAATGAGCAAAAGGTAAAAAGGCAAAGTACTCCTGATATTGAGGTTAACCTTGTAGATTGATGTTTTTGATTTTAATGTATATATTATGTATATGACTTTGGGGCAGGTGTGCTACTGAATGGCCACCTAGTCATGCCTATGTGCATGTGGAAAGTCCTATTTACAAAGGGGACTATGGCAAAAAAAATTCAAAATGTAGGCACTTAATTAGTCATGCACTTTAAACTCTACTGTATCTGTATGTTAAAGTAATGCATGCATACATGTAGTCATAAAATGCATTTTGAAAAGCTCCAGGTAAGGAAATGCCACACCCTTTCTGAGGTGATTTGGAGACTTGTTATCCAGATATTATGGATCTGGATCAGCCGAGTAGTTCCCGTAGGACCACTTCTGGTGTACGGAGGAGGGTTTCTGAAGTGCCTCGACCCCGTACTGTTAGACAGCCTTGTTGATTGGTGGAGGCAGTGATACGTCTAGTTCGGGCTGATGTACCGGATGTCGAGGACGAGGATGAGGACATCCCGACTGAGGACCCCGCTCTTGATGCACATGTTTCCCATAGGGAGCTCCCTTGTATTTAGGTGGCAAACCCAGAGCTTCTGGGTGACTTGAGCAGACATCCCTCGACGTACTTGCATGCTAACGACGTATGACGTTAGATCTTGATCTTCCTTCTTTCCTATTGACGAGGAGTAAAGGATTACGATCTTGATCGCATTTCATGCGAGTTCCCCAACTTTTACGACCTCGAGGGAATTGTTTTAGCATACACTCCATGTATCAGGCTCTTCATCCCGACTATAGAGCGGTAGTGCATGATTGGGGATTCAGGGCATTCTTCTCCATCCTTCCCCGTCGTTGTCCCTAGGGTTACCTCAGGGCATTGTCTGAGCGATGGTTTTATCAGACTCAGTCACTCCATTTATTGGACTGTGAGGTGATGATGACGTCGATGGATTGGCGGTTTATCACAGGTTTGGAGTTTGGAGGGGAGCCAGTGCCTTGCATGGCGAATATTACCCTACTACCACTCAAAATCTTGTTAGGAGTTCGTGGAGGCGCTTCGAGGCGTGGATTCGTCTGCGAGTCCTTTGAGCGTAGATGCTATGAGCGGACTTTTGAGTAAGCCCATGCCTGATGATGTCAGAGTCAGGGATCGCATTGTTCGACGATTATTCCTGATGATCATTAGAGGCTGCTTCATAATAGATAACTCTTCTACGGTGTCGTTCGCTTTGATCAGCGCCACTCGTCATGTGGACCGTATTAGAGAGTATGATTGGGGTTCCTACACCTTTGCCTATTTCCTCCGGGGCATGCGTATGCGCTCATAGGGTTTGACCGAGGCTTGGCTAGGATTTTACCCATTTCTGCTGGTGAGTATTTCTCTTGTCATTTCCCATTTATAGGTTAAGAGTGTTTACTGACCGCAGATGTTTTGCCATTGTGTTGGCAGTTTTGGGCGTATGAGAGGCTCCCATGCTTGCGTCCTGTGAGTGTGTTAGGTTTAGATACCTATCCACGAGGACGACGATGGCATCATTCCATTTTGGCGGAGGTCCCTGTAGTTGAGGGTTTCACTCATTGTCGCCTGCAGCTAGAGTTGTTGACATCTGATATCATCATATGGATTCCCTATTCTGGGGAACATTTGGCCATCGGTTTTGAGGATGGGTACCCGACTGGCGTCGAGTGTGTGATCTCTACTCGGAGAGTTTTTCTCTTTACAGATGGAGGATGGGAGCTCTATTTTGGAGAGCGTGTTATTAGGAGAACCACAGGGGAGATTCGTATGCCGATCTTGCCTCCTACCAGGCGTCATTGGCCTATATCACAGTCACCCATCACTGATATCCCATTGTTGGGGGTTGACGGCTTTGCATTATCAGAGAGTCCTTTCACTCAGGAGATATTCCAGCGTTGGTGGTTCCCTCGTACTATTGGAGCCCGATCCGCGCCACTTTCGATTCATGGGGATATGGTTCCAGGATCCGTGATGATGACGGATTGGATAGCCTGTGTCCGAGATCCGACTCATGTGACACAGATTGATAGTTTGACCTGGTGACTAGACCAGACACATTTCTTTATCCAGCATTTGGAAAGAGATCCGAAAGAGGCAGATTCATTTGATCCTTCTAGCTCAGGCGTTGGCCCCTCAGACGACCCATTCGGTTTTGCCGGCACAAATCCTCCTCTATATAGGCCTGACATCCCTGTTGACAGAGATCTAGTGACTTAGGAGGAGTTACATCAGGTGGACATGATTGATAATGTAGACATTGACACCATTGTCTTCTTCTGATGTGTATTCTCGTTATATCTTTTGATAGGCCTTTGTTAGCTATTGGGTGGCTGTGCCCCATTCTCGCTATATCTTTTGATAGGCCTCTGTTAGTAGTAGGGCATTTGTGCCCCATTTCCTATGTTGCAAATTTGTCTGAGATGATGTATTAGATGTTGATATACTTAAGAATGTATGCACAGTTTTTTTCATTCCCTATATCATATTGCCATCTATTATCTGCAATGCATATATTATGTTATGCATATGTATGTATGTCCGAGATATTCATCATTGACCCTGGATGGTCTTATGACCACGGCCGTCTGATGATGTCTTCTTGACGATTAAGCCGTATTGATCATACCCCACCATCATTGGTGGCATCGGGTATGCGATCGTGGTATGATAGCATGTCACCATCAGACAGGGTGACCGTAGATCATTTGTTGCAGCATACTATGACCTTGTTGATGTTTCAGATTCCCACAGGATTTGTGGATGGCATGCTAGAGCACTGGGTATCAGAGAGGCAGGTTTTCCAATTTGGGACCCAGGAGTTGACTCCCACTCTGGAGGAGTATGCACGGTTGACGATGATGCCACTAGACAGACCTTGTGTGCATATGGCTTTGGGGGACATGAGTCGACGGTTCATGACCCTCACTGGATTGAGGCGTAGAGTGGTGCAGGATGAGCTTACCTCTGGCCACGTTATATCCCAGCATTTTACATTTGTGATTTGGCTCAGGGATAGTTATACACGGCATTAGGGGATTTTCTTTGCCTTTGGAAGATCATTGGCGTCAAGCCAGAGTTGATGTACTGATATTGTGCGTGTTGTCGTATGTCTATATGCCACGGTACATGGATGAGATAGACATTGGAGTCATCATGGCAGTGAGAGCTCTCAGGGAGGGTCATACCATCATTCCCATGATTATAGCAGAGACTCGAGGTCGACCACATCTCTTTGCGCTTATCCGATAGGAGTGTTCACGGGCAGCTCGGTCATGCTATACGTGTGGTTTATGTCACACTTGAGACCGATTGGCACCTTTAGACGACATGGGTATTATTTCACCCATGACATAGCCATGTCATACTCCTTTCACCCATCGGAGTGTACATACGCTTTGGCTTGGTCTATGTTCTTGGCGGATATCAGGGATCCGTTTAGCATATTGCCGTGCTCGGGGCTTAGCTCACCTTACAGCTTTATTACTCACGCTCCGGGCATGGACTATCTCCCTATGGCTGGCTTGAGGGGCATGACTATCTACCACCCGCTGGCGTCGGGTCAGCGTTCTGCTTCTCGTTATCTTTCAGCAGAGGGCCGATCCCGTGTGTATGCTTGTTGGGATCAGCATGAGATAGCTGCTTTTTCTGTGAGCCATCCAGGTTGTTCTACGGAGTATTCAGCATGGATGGAGACAGAGATTGCATCGGCTGCGGTAGTATCCAAATTACCGAGTAGTGATTCCGATGATGTAGAGCCTATGGAGGACATTGATTCCTACATCAAGGAGGAGCCAGTTGTTAGGTTGCCAACATTTCCTTTAGATTCTCCCGATTACTAATCTTGTTGTGATTCGATATTGACCGCATGCTTTGGCGAGTCTTCATGTGATGACCTTAGAGAGAGACCAGGTTAGATCCTTGATGTTGACTGCCCTTGATGGGAGAGACACAGCTCTGTTAGAGAGAGATGAGGCATTAGCTCACAGAGATGCCGCTGTTATTGAGTGGGATGAGGCTAGATCAGCCAGAGATGCAGTGATAGTTGAGCGGGATAGTGCCATATCCGCTTGGGATGTCGCCGTTACAGAAAGTACTGCAGTGAGGTCCCTTACCACTGGCATGATCGCAGAGATGAGCGTTTATATTGATGAGCATATGGTCACCATGCAGATAGATGGCTGCAGATCTATTGGGTCATGTGGATATTCACGTACAGGAGACCACAGCTTCGCCTCCTTCTTCTGAGAGGGACGCCATGTTGGACTTGTTAGCTTGCATATATCCGGACTTGTAGATGAGTTTGTATTCTCCTGCACAGACTAGCTTAGCCATTTTGTCATGTACAGTTTACATTGTGTATATCAAACAGCATTATATATATGGCAGGAAAATATATTTTTGATCGCTTCCCTTTTAGATATGCTTTGCTACTTGCTTGATATTTTGTTTGCTGCTTTAGGGCTTGCGATCTTGATGTATTCTGAATTCCTCCTTGAGGGATGGACATTGAGAAGTCTCTGGATAGTTCAGAATGGATAATTGATATGTATGTATCCCTACCATCTTTGGTGTCTTGGGACTAGTCTCTGTATAGAAATGTAGAGAGGAGTTTGGCTTTCCTCTCTGAGATTGACCGCACCACAGATGGTCGCCAGTACTTCTATTTAGGAGAAGCCTAGTTAATTCCATCTCTTATGGATTGGTGTTGCTCTTCAAGGTATGACTGCGGCTTAGATGGTCGCCGAATCCCCTATTTGGGAGGAGTTCAGGTAATTCCATCCCTTTGGTCTGAAGCCAAATGAAATGTAGTGGATTGAAGGATGATCCCAGTATCAGCTGACAAGTTTTTATGTTTTGGTAGGGGGTGAGACCGAACCATTAATGGTTGTCTACGTACTCCTATTGAAGAGGAGATCAGGTCTGCATAGTTCGAACCTGGTGTAAGAGGTTCAACGCTGTATGTGGCAGTAATGGTGTAGGAATTTTTTGTTTTTGTAAGGAAAAGGGTGGAAATGTTTTTGTTGTTTTGTTTTATTGCGACCGGGACAAATGAAATGGTTGCCTACGTACTCCTATTGAAGAGGAGATCAGGTCGGCGTAGTTCGCTCCTCAGGGCGAGTGGAAAAGCGTAATCCCATGTGCAGGTCAGATTGCGGGGAGGAGGAAGTTTAATCCTAGGTTGAGGATAAACTGCAGGTACGAGAAGTTTGATCCTATGTATGGGTAGCCAAACTGCAAACGCGAGAGGTTCAATCCATAGTGGGATTACCTAAAGTTATAAGAATGCAGAGAAGCCAGGCTGCTGGCTTGAAAAGTATGTTTCCTTGAGGGGCAAAGTGTGAAAGAGAGTTATATGTGGTAAAGGATTAAAGAACCGGAATGACTGGTGATCTGATGATCCATGTGAAACCCCAGATTTTATGAATAAAGAATTAATTTTCTCGAAATAATTTTTTTTATATTATGGTGTGAATTTGAGATAATGTTATAGTTGTGGGTAATATTTATAAATTTTGCAAAGTATGCAAGTTGTCATATTATATTACGATTGGTGGGGAATATTCGTTTTAAGCAGGAAATATTAAATGCAATGATAGACAATCATTAGTGGACCCCTACAACGGAATTATTATCGGATTTAGAAAGCGAGAAAATATTTTATTGAAAATAACGGCGAAAGTTTAACCGTTAATACTGTTGAACTACTCGGTAGTAAAAGTAAATCTGATGTCGTGTGTGGTTGCATAGTAGCACACGGTATTGATTATTGATGCTTATGTGAGAAGTCACTCAATTTGATTCAATTATTGTCAATTAATAATATGAATTATTATAGCGATAATGAAGTTTTGTTTTATTCGTATTATTAACGTAATATAACAAAAACATCTTTTTATATAAAACAGAATACTTTATTAAAGTTATTCTATAAATAGAATATATTATATTTTATTATGCATAGTGTTGCATAGTGTTTGCATAGTAAAAATCTTTTTATATAAATAGAATATATTATATTTTATTTAAAAGATTTTTCTTTAAATATGGACCGTCGGATTAAAGTAAACCAATCTGGACCGTTCATGGATTAATTCTTATGCATTCCATTTTCCTATAAATAGAAGCTCATTCCTTCATTATTTTCTTCTTACAATTCAATTTGAACTCTAGAGAAACTATAGAGAGAGATATAGAGATAGAAGAAAAGTTTTCTGCTACTTCATTACTCTTATATCAAGTATTATTTTACGGTAAGGGATATTATTCTTTTGTATTCAAGAAGAGAACTTACATTATTCCATTTCTTTATTGTTCTGCTTTGGAATAACTTTGTATCGCTGCTACCCTATACTTGGTGACATTCTTCTATTATTCATCTTTATTATTACGTCGGAATATCCTATCTCATCTTTATCTGTGGGACTGGTTCCATTTTTATTATTCCGTCTTTATTATTACGCTTAAATATCTTGTATGCATCTGTATCTGTGGACCTGGTTCCATCATTTATTATTCCATATTTATTATTACATTTGGAACATCCTCATCGGTGTGAATTTCACGACACAGTTCCGTTATTATTATTACATTAGAATAACTGTACTGTCTGAAGTACCACATGCATGGTGATATCTTTTGTTATTCCATTCGGTATTATACTCGATTGATTAAAATTTTGACTTCTATACTCCATGAAATTAGTGGAATATCCTTGATATTTGCGCTTCATCCAGTATCTTTCCATGGAAATATTCTTACGAGCATTCTTGAATTTTACTCTACAAAGCAGTATCATGTTGACAATTTGGACGTTATTGGTTCATGGATAAATTAATTCTTGAACTTGTTTTATTGAATTCTTATATCATTGTCATCATCCTCATGTTTATATTATGTTGAAAGTCATCTATGGCCTGTAGTGCATAGATGGACTTGGTATGATTATGACCAGGGATTATGCGGTATAATCATAACCGTAATGTTACAAATGATGTGAAAATTAAAAGTCCTCATTGGCCCGTAGTGCATTGATGGACAGTTTTTGGTATGATTATGGCTATGGATTCTCTTCGGCCAAGGGAGCAAAGATGAATTGTTTTATGGCATGATCAGGACCGTTGATGAAAACACGATTATCTTTGGCCCGATAATTCGTGGTTGTGATACTAAAGAATATCCTTGGCTTGTAGTGCATGGATGATTTAATGATGTGGATTATTTATTGAGCTGAGTCTCAGCGATAAAAGTGATGAAAAACTTTTTAAATCATAAAAGATAGTAGATTTCATTCTCTACTTGACTCTTTTAATGGATTGCTTGTTCTGCTGCAGTTAAACTTGATATTTATTATATTTTATCAATTTAACATTATTGAAGGCTAACGATAAATTATTCTGCATTATCTTAGTCATAATATTTCTTACTGGGCTAGTTGAGCTCACCCCTTCTTTCACCGTTCTCTTGAGAAATGAGAACGTAAATGGGACTAGTCGGGGAGCAGGTGATGGTCTAGATGGTGCATTAGTAGTCCTCACTATTCTGTGAAATAGTATGATAATAATTGTAATGAGGACTCCTTTTGAGTTTGTATAATCTCTAGTAGACAATATTTGTATTCAAACTCACAGTTTATGTTTCGTCGTATTGTACACGACAGTTGTATTATTAAGTTGTATTTGAATTCTGTACCATGTATCTGGCGACTCAAGATGGGTGATGTATACCTAATTTTGGGGGCGTCACAATCCAACACCAGGATGTTTGCTTGATGGAAACTTCAGACATAGTACCGTTTTACGACATCCGAGTTGATGAGTTGTGGAAATTCATCGCCGTCCATTTCTTGCAATCTGAGAGCACCTCATGTCAATACTTCCTTGACAACAAATGGGCCTTCCCAGTTAGGAGCGAATTTTCCCTTAGATTGATCTTGGTTGTCAAGGATCTTCTTAAAAACCAAGTCATGATGTCTAAACTGCCGTAGCCGGACTTTTTTGTTGTAGGATCTGGCGATCCTTTGTTGATATAACTGACCATAGAAGATAGTCGTGGTTCACCTTTCGTCTATTAGAGACAATTGGTGATACATGTCTTGTACCCATCGGTCTTCATCCAGCTGAGCGTCTATCAACACTCTGAGGGATTCCATTTCAACTTCTATGGGAAGCACTACTTCCATCCCATAGGTTAATGCATAAGGGGTTGCCCCAGTGGAAGTACGCATTGATGTTCTGTAGGCTAATAGAGTAAGAGGTAATAAGTTAGGCCATTCTTTGTGATTGGCAGACATCTTTTGCATGATCTTCTTGATGTTTTTGTTAGCCACTTTAATAGCACCATTCATCTTCGAACGATAGATGACAGAGTTGAGATGTTTGATGTGGAATTTACTACAAAATTCCTCCATCATTTTGTTGTTGAGGTTCTTAGCATTGTCTGACACAATCACCTCTGGTTGTCCATATCGACAAATGACATTGTTTTTTATGAAAGCAATGATGACTTCTTTGGTAACCCTGGGGAATGAGGCTGCTTCTACCCACTTGGTGAAGTAGTTGATCATGGTGAAGATAAATCAATGTCCATTACTGGCTTTAGGCTCAATGGGCCAGATAACGTCCATTCCCCACATTGAGAAGGGCCAAGGTGAACTCATATTGTGGAGTTCCCGTGGAGGGGCGTGGATAGCATTCCCATGAATCTAGCACTAATAGCATCTCCTGACGTGGTCATTGCAGTCAGCTTTGAGAGATAGCTAGTAATGTCCTGTCCTAAGGATTTTCTTGACAAGGAGGGGGCCATTCATGTGGGGGCCACAGACTCCACCATGGATTTCATCCATAAGCCTTTGGGCTTGATCTTTGACTAAACATCTGAGGAGACCTAGTCCTGCATCTCTTTTGTAGAGCGTATCTCCACTTAGGTAGAATTTCGTAGCAAGTCGATGGATCCGCCTTTTCTCAGTCGGGCTCGCCTCAGTGGGTGTAGATCCATCTCGTAGGTATTCCTTGATATGTTGATACCAAGGATGCTGGATTGGAGGTAGCTCATCCAATATTTCTCCAACATAATTCCCATAGGCTGGGGCCTTGTGCAGGGAAATTGTGACGCTTGGAAAATGTCCTTTGTCAGATAAACGAATTAAGGACGCCAAAGTTGCTAGCACGTCCGCAAAGTCATTCCTATTACGAGGAACGTGTAGAAAGGAGATTTCTTCGAACTCCAAAACCATCTGTAAAACTTGCCGATGGTAAGGCAGCAAATGTAGTTCCTTGGTTTGATAGATTCCGGTGGATTGTATGATTACCAACTCTGAATCCCCAAAGACAGTTAACCTCCTGATGCCCATTGAATGAGCAAGTTTTAGCCCCATGAGACAGCCTTCATACTCAACTCTGTTGTTGGTCTGATAAACTGCAATTTGTCGGCGATGGGATACTGTTCCCCGTATTGGATACTAGAACTGCTCCAGCTCCAGAACCTTCCATATTAACAGCTCCATCGAAATACATCTTTCATGCTTGGCGTGTAACGTACTGATGGTGTTGCTGAACTGTCATTACTCCCTCATTGGGGAAGTATGTCTCCAAGGGTTTGAAATCCCCTGAAGGTGCAGCGGCCAGTTGATACACAATTCCTTGACCTTTGATGGAGTTTTGAGTCACATAGATGATGTCAAATTATTGTAGGATCAACTGCCATCTGGACAGCCGGCAATTTAACATGGGTTTATTGAACACGTACTTGAGAGGATCCACGCGGGATATGAGATGGGTTGTGTGACCATGGAGGTAATGTTGTAACCTCATGGAAGCCCATGCTAAAGCACAACACGTCTTTTTGATCAGAGTGTACTTGTGTTCACTGCTGCTGAATCTTTTGCTGAGGTAATAGATAGCTCATTCTTAGCCTCTATCGTCCTTCTGTCCTAGCATGCATCCCATGGCGTTGTCACTTATGGACAGGTACATGAACAGGGGAACATCATCCCTGGGTGGTACTAAAATGGGAGCTTTGATTAGCTGTTCTTTAATTGTGAGAAAGGCATTTTGGCACTCATCATTCCATTTCATGGAGGAGTTCTTCCTTAATAGCTTGAAGATTGGCTCACAGGTTGCTGTGAGTTGAGAGATAAACCTGCTAATGAAGTTGATTCTTCCCAAAAATCCATGTATTTCTTTCTCTGTCTGAGGAACGGGCATTTCCGTAATGACTTGGATTTTGGTAGGATCCAGCTCAATCCCTTTGTGACTGACTAGAAATCCTAGCAACTTGCCTGATTTAACACCAAAGGCACACTTGGCTGGATTCAACTTCAGGTTGTATTTACGCAACCTGTTGAATAATTTTCTGAGATGGTCTAAGTGGTCTTCCTCCTTCCGGGATTTGATAATGATGTCATCCACGTAGATCTCGATCTCTTTGTGCATTAAGTCGTGGAAGAGAGCCATCATAGCTCGCTGATAGGTGGCTCCAGAATTGATGGGGCCGAATGACAACCGTCTATAGCAAAACGTTCCCCAAGGCGTGATGAAAGCAGTTTTCTCACGATCTTTCTCAGCGACCATGATTTAATGGTACCCCGCAAAGCAATCAGCAAAGGAGTACATGCAATATTGAGCAGTATTTTCAATGAGAATGTGGATAAATGGCACGAGAAAGTTATCTTTTAAGCAAGCTTTGTTCAAGTCCCGGTAATCCACGCATACTCGCACCTTCCCTCCGGGTTTAGGTACAGGAACAATGTTGGATATCCACTAAGGATATGTGGACACCATGATGATGCTAGCTTGGAACTGTTTCATAATTTCTTCTTTCACCTTTAAACTCCACACAGGTTTCAATCGCCTGAGCTTCTGCTTGACTGACTTAAATCCCTCTTTAATGGGAAGGCAATGAAGGACAATGTCAGTGGACAAACCCACCATGTCTTCGTGAGACCATGCAAACACATCCTGGAATTGGGTTAATAGCGTAACCATATCATTCCGCTAGTTTTGGGTAAAGATCCGAACCAATCTGGATTAACTTAGGGCTTTAAAGGTTACGAGATTGCGAGGAAGTGGTTTGGTCGAGGTTGGGTTTAGGTTTGTCTTTGACCCATTCTTGAATTTACGGAGGCACCTTAATGTCCTCATGTACTTCCATCAAGTTGAATTCATCTCCACATCAAAGGTATAATCCTTGTGGAGAGAGAGAGCCAGAATGTCGACAAAATCTGAGCACATCTAAATTCGGGTCCTCGAAACAAAATATGCTTTAAAGCAATATATATGAAACGTTTGATTATACACGTGTTAGCATATCTTGACAAAATAAACTACTAATAATTTCTGACGAAAAAAGTAGCGAGTTATGACATCTATAGAAGCGAGAAAAAGAGTGATGTTCCAATTGGCGAGGGCAAAGTTTGGGTGGTACGCAATGATGGAGGGATTATCATCGTCCTCCTATCCCGAGTGATAGCCATTATGCAGGCAATCATCGTGCAGGGTATATATCATTTGTATGTTCATCATGAGCGATGAATGCGTATGCCCGACATCATTCGGATGACATCTTGTTTAATTCTTTGTTTCTTTTCCTCCACTCGGGGATCTGGAACAAAGACTTCTTTCTCCTTCACCTGTACCGGCTTGGGAAATAACATAGCCATCACGTTGGATGGCACATTTACACGAGGTTGTGAGGACTCAACAGTTGCAATTATAGATAAACGTCGTGTAACTAAAGCTGGAAGAATCTGAGGATGTTTATGGGGATTCCTGTTACTAGAAATGGCAGAGTAGCCTAGCCCAGCTATACCAGTTTGACGGATAACTTGGATGGGGTATTTGATACCCTGATGATCTTTACCCAGCCCTTGTCCTGGCTGATGACCCAAGGATATCATTTCTTGAGTAAATTACAATCACTTAAATCGGAAATTGGGTGTGAGAGCTGGCGTTCCAATAGCATGGTACTGAGTATTGCTTACTTCCAAGGCATGAAAACTGACCGGTTCAACATCTGCATTGGCATTGATGTATGGTATGTCACTTTGTGTAGGACACTCCGGCTCAGCGTTGACGGTGACTAGGCTGTCATTGATAATGTATTTTAACTGTTAATGAAGGGTGGAAGGGACTGCCCCTGCCATATGAATCAATGGTCGTCCCAAGAGCAGGTTGTATCCTGAATCTATCTTGAGTACGTGGAAAGATACGCAGAATGTATGGGGACCAATTTCGATTGGTAGTTCAATTACTCCGACGGAATTCCGGCGGGCTACGTCAAAAGCTTTGATGACAGTATGGCTGCTCCGGATTCGGTTGAGATTGATATTCATCTTCACCAAGGTAGCGTATGGACAGATATTTAGAGATGATCCTCCATCTATCAAGACTCCAGCTAGCATATATCCGAAGGACAAGACCGTAATGTGAAACGGTTTGCAATGACCGGTCCCTTTGGGTGGTATGTCATCATCAGTGAAGGATATCACATTGTTGTTGAAAATGTGATCAACCATGTATTGAAATTTTTCCGTATCAACGGATGTTGGTAGATAGGCTTCTTCCAAAACCTTCAACAAGATCTTCTGGTGATCCTCGGAAGTTAGGACCAAGTCCAAAATTGATATTTGGTGTGGAGCTTCTTTTAAGCTTAAAACCACCTTGGCTTCATTATGACCCATAGTGCGGAGGAATTTTTCAATCTTCTCCATGGGTATTTTCCCCTTTGATTTGATGGTAGACTTCATAACCCGTTGGGGAAGATACAGGGGATTTTCCTTTGAAACTGTAGCAGTGGTATGTGAGGTGGATCCTTCACCTTCTCCATAATTCCATGGCACTTTATGCAGGCTAATAATAAGATATTGTGCTCTGCATGGTAAGTTGATTGGCTCAGGAGCGGCCACTTTCAAAGGATTGTTGCTTCCCCTGAGTTGAATTGTTACTATTGTGAGTGATTTGTTAGTCCCTTCAGTCTCAGTGGATATAACTGCTACCAAACTCTTCCATTTAGTAAGACATGTATTCTCACTTGCACGTAGCACAGTATCATCGTCTGCTAGTTGCAGGACACCACTATCAATTAGATTTTGGATAAGGTGGCGGAGTGCCCAGCATTCTTCTGTGCTGTGACCGCGAGAATGGGAGTGATATTGACATACTCCATTAGAATTGTACCGTCTTGAGCGAGGATTAACCAGAGGAAGAAAGAAAGTAATTCTTCCTTCTTTGATTAACATCTGAAGGATTTCCTCCATAGGTTGGCCCAGATATGTGAATTCCCTTTTGTTGGCAAAATCCTGACGGGCTTTGGCATTTGCTCTCTTTATCACTTTATCTTCCAGCATCTCATTTTTTGAAGGTGACGAGAGCATATTTGTGACAAGAGGGAGGAGACTAGCATGCTCCTGGATGACTAACTGGCATGTCACTTGATGTTGATAGGTCACCAGTTCTGCCAATTGCTCAATTGACTTGCATAGAGCTTTCATCTTTCGTTCTATTGTGAACTGGAACATGGCATAATCCCATTTGTCAACACCGTCTTTGAGGGTCTGGGAGGATTCACAGTTGAAATTGGAACTCTGTCCATTGCTCCAATTGATCATGTTGACTTCTTCTTTGTGTTGAGGAAGAGGGTTGTCTTGAACGTGAGGCTGATCTGGTTTGGTGACCATGATCTCACCGTTGTCTATCAGGTCTTGGATCTTGTGTTTCAAGGCCCAACAATCCTGAGTATCATGTCCAGGTGCCCCAGCATGATAAGCGCATTTCTGAGCAGCATTAAAACCTCGTCCATTAGAAATTTGGCCGGCAGTTGGAAGAAGATCGTAATTTTCTCTTACGTGTTGTCGGAAGAGTGAGAATATTCTCGAGTGTGTCCCCTAAGGGTGTGAACACTTGAGGGCGTTTGACTTCTCCACCTTTTGGTATTGGAGGGTTCGTAGACTGTGCTTGAAAGGGAGTGTAGTTTCTCCTCTGAATAGGCATGCTCTAATTGCCTTTTTGACCCTGTAGTATCAGGGAACATCTTCTTCTTTCTTTTTATGAACCCTCCGGGGGTTGTTTCCATAATTTCTGGATTGGATGTGATCAGCAACAGCTTTAAGGGTAGCTAGGTCATGAATTTTTCCAGAATTCAATCCCATCTCAGCTATCTCCCCATGCTTGACAATTTCAGAAAATGGTTTACCGATGCAGGCTAAAACTCTTTCATAGAAAGGAGCTTCTTGTATGTCTATGAAAGTCATGATCATCTCTGATTCTGTCATGGAAGGAATAACTTAGGCAGCCAGGCGTCTCTACCTTTGAGCATACTCTCTAAAAGACTCATTAGACTGTTTCTTGATCTTGGTAATTTGATACCGATCAGGAGCCATCTGAGACTGAAAGATGTATTGAGTGAGGAAGGTGTGTGCTAGCTCTTCCCAGCTATGGATCTTTGAGTTGTCTAATCATGTGTACCACGAACGGGCTTCTCCAGTCAGACTCTTCTGGAACAGTTGCATTTTGAGCTTCTCGTCCTCTGCATAAGATCCAAGTTCTCCAATAAACACTTTTAAATGTGTGTAAGGATCTCCTAACCTATCATATTTTTCAAAGTCAGGAGTCTTAAACTTTTCTGGATAATGAACACCAGGGAAAATGCAAAGATCAGCATATAAAACACTCATGTGTGTTCCAATTCCTTTGATAGCACGAAGGGTCTCTTCCATTTGGAGGACTTTCTTTTTGATGTTACCGGTGTCTGGATCTCCTATGAGATGGGTGGTATCATTAGTTTTGTTGGTCGTATCCAACTGCAGTTCAGGTATTGTAATGACCTGGTTTCCCCCTTGTGTAGAGGATTCAGCATATACGGGTATTTTTATACCACAGTAGATCGGTGTAGTTCTTTGAGTAGAAACGCCCAAATCTTTAATTTGTTTGCTTAATCCATCAATTCTTTGCAAGAAAGCGGATTAAGGTCGAATTGGTCGAGGATATAATGACATGATTATTTGCAGTTTTGCGGCCTTTTGGATTTTGATGAGAGTAGTAGGTCCGATTGGTTCCCTGCGAAAGACTTACACAGTTTAGTCTTTAGGGAATGTGTGTATAATAACATGCTATGTGATGTGTCCATTTTAGGAATTTTATCCAGTAAAATGGATGTCAGCTGTTTGTAGCATGTCAATTTGTATGTGTACACATTTCATCATATTTCTCATTACATGGAGATAGATATGGAATGAAATTACAAGTAATTGTGTTTACAAGTAATTGAAATGAGAAAGCATGAAGAGACTTTCCTCCGTTTTGGGTTTATCAGAGGCTGACCTATCTTAGGTTACTCTCGCGGCTTTTTGGCATGAAGGTTCCCAAATCATCACAATTTACTCAACGGGAAATTAATCCGGTCTTTCAACTGGAGCGAATTTGGGTGGTTCCTTTCTTGAGTCTCTTGGGAATTAGTCTTCCTATGAGTCCAGTAATCAAACACCGACGGGATAGCCTCCTGGTGGAGGGACCACACAACATACACTCACATACATCGCGTCTCACCGTATGGAAATGATGACATGTGTGAAGTACTAATATCACAAGCATATATGGTGTGAAGCACTAAGTGCAATAAGTAAATGCATTCGTACACATTCATCATAAATGTAAATGCAACATCCACACATAAGCAGATAATAGTTTTGAAAAGATTGTAATAGCGGCTTAAGTCCTCTTCTTTGTGTCCCCAATGAGTCGCCACCATCGGCGTCGGGATTTTTAATTGTCCCTTTCCGTTACTTGTTCTTTGGTGTTCTCATTTTAGGTGAGATTTGTTTGAAAAAATAAGTGAAAAAGGTCCGACATATATAATGTCGACGATGGATTGTTAAGAGTTGCCAGTTGGTTTTTTAAATGGTTGTACCAACACAACCGAGAAAAGGTTTGCACATTGACCCAGTGATGTGACAACGCTAAGCGAATTGGTGAAATCGAGATTCATTAGGGTCTGGGGACTTGATTATGCGGAGGGAAGGTGTTAAGCACCCCCCGACATCCGTGTTACCACGGTGACCGCCTCTTTTCAAGAAACAATTATCTGAATGTGTGTGTGTGGGGGTCAATGTGCTGTTATTTGGAAGTCGTTCGAGGCCTCGTTCGCACCTATATACACAGGGTTTGAATTTATGTAAAAATTCAGTTTTTAGCAAGATATAGCAATGATGTTTTATAAAAAGGTTTTTCAAACCCTGATGCTCAATAGTAATTTAGACCTTTTACACTTCCATTTTATTAAGTGTTCGGCTGGATTAATTTTATTTTCGAGATGCGAAGCATCTGTAAGAAAATAATGTACAAAAATAATGTCGATTTCCTCGTGGGTATGAAAACCATATGAGGAAATTCAGACACCGCAGAATAATTTACAAGCTACTTACAGCTGAAAATGTCCATCACGAGAACCGAATCTAGATCCAATAGGATGAATCTGTGATCACATGATTCCTAGGCGCACATGATACCGCAATTTGTATGAAAGCAGTAAGCATGTATATATATAAAAACTGTAAATATATATATATATATATATATATACAAACATGATCACCAACCACGAAGCACCTCCATGGGGGATCAGAAATATAAATAAAGCTGTAAAAGCTATCAACTGCCACGGAGGAAACTCCAGGCGAGACGAAATATAAATAAAGCTTTAAAGCTATCAACCACCACGAAGGAAACTCAAGGCGGGACAAAATATAAATAAAGCTGTACAAAGCAATCAACTGCCACAAAGTGAACTCCAAGCAGGACGAAACGTAAAGAAAACATAAGCGATCAACCACCACAAGTAAACTCAGTGGGACGAATATATATATATATAAAGAGATAAACGCATGTAAAATCGAGCTCATTGAGCGAGTTAGATAACGCATTCATATATAGAAGTATATATATATATATATATATATATATATATATATATATATATATATATATATATATATAAAAAGCGAGTAAACGCATGATGTAAAATCTGGGCTCATCGAGCAGTCCCACACACAATCATATATATAAATATATATATATATATATATATATATATATATATATTCAAGTAAACGCCCGGATGTAAAATCCGGGCTCATCGAACAAAGTCCGACACACACGCTTCATATATATATATATATATATATATATATATATATATATATATATATATATATATATATATATATATATATATAAGTGTAACGCCTAAATCAAGTTCAGGCTCAATCGAGGCATAACTCGATAATGTTAGTCCATATATATAAATATATATATATATATATATATATATATAATATATGTATATACAAACTGAAATAAAACCACGGACCGAAGTCCGGGAAAACACACGCAACACGACTCTCAACGTGAAGAAGGGTGTGTGCAAAGATGAAGAGAAAGGCTTTAAAGTATGTGAGAAGGCTTACAGTGGGCTGCCAAAAAAGGCTTCTATATCTTTAAAGTGGATGAAATTGGGCTCCTGCCGGTACAAAAGTAGCTATATGTGAGCTCACAAGTGTTTAAAATGGGAAAGCACTCAGTATATTGCAAGTACGGAGCAAATTTGACAGGGCTTCCTCACTCTTTCTCTTCTTAAAATGGCCACCTCAAGCCCTCTATTTATAGAGGGGGCCCATGTGTACTGCAGAGGTCGCCGGGGTTCCGGGTTTCGGGTCGGGTCGTCATCTCATGCGTGCGTAAGCACAGCAATGTCCGCTCGAACTTTCAGAATTGCAATCCGGGCATCCGACTAAGGTATATAGAACCTATTTCGGACCGCCGTTGTCGAGAGTTGTACAATGGCATGGGATTAGAGGTTGTACGAAGTCATGAAGATGGGACGGTGCCCTCCGGTCTTCAAGCTTCAAATTCTATCTATTACCCCGCACAATAGTCACTCGGGATTGGTTTTCCTCAATTCTTGTGGGACATCGTGGTGTAGAAATGTATGTATGAAATGTTGAGACGACGTGATGTGGCCTTAGAGTGGCGAGATGATGCCTTTGCCCCTCACCGAAGTTATCGCCGGTTTGGGCTAATAAAGCAGGCGTTGCTCAGGGTTATTGTTGAGATTGGACTGCTCCAAGTGTTGAAGGTCCTCAGTGTCAATTTTGAGGTGTGCCTGTCCTCCCGGTGTTATCTCCAGGTTGGTACTGGGTGTCTCGTTGTGAGCGCCGAGATTGAAGCTGGTTGCATTTGAAACAAGCATTTCCGGGGTTATCTCCGGAACTTCATTCCTTGGGCTGATCACCAAGGTTGGTAGCTATTCCCATGATTGGAACTAAGACTGGATACCTCGGGGTTATCTCCTAGATTAATCGGTCTTCTCCGGTGTGTGTTCTAGTATTGGATCTGCACGCCTCGGGGTTATCTCCGAGGTTTGATTTGTTACTCCCAGTGTGTGTTCTGGGGTTGATGCTGAACTTCCGGTAGTATCTAGAATGGATATGAACTGTCTTCCAGGGTTCCCTCTTGTAAGACGAATCTGTCCTCCTGCAATATCAGTGATAGGTGGGCAGAAAATTTCAAGTGTCTACACATATCATTAGATCAACGTACGTCGCTACCCTAGAACTCAGCAATGAAGAAGATCTACCTCCTCGGACTAGTGTATGGCACAACAACAGTGATTTTAGCCTTTGGCACTGGCCATGGTAGCAAATTTGCTACTGAGTACACAACAGAAGGCAACCACGGCATGAGCAAAGAGCCATTTTTAGCTCAACTAACATGAATTTCACCCATTAAACAGTGAAATTAACATATAAAATAAATATAACAATATCATAAACATGATTGCTAACATATTTAACCACTTAGTACAATTTAACAACACTTTTAACTATTTTAATTTCTCAAATTTCATATTTTCATACAAAAACTCCATTTTTGACATCTCTTGCAAAAATCATCACTGTAATCTCTATACTTGGCCAAATTGCTTCGTTTAAATTACGTTATGTTTGTTTCTTAATGAACTAACATATACAAGACTCAATTTACAGTTAAACATATGAATTAATCATCAAAATTGATACTTACATAAGCCATATGAGAAAACATAAACACTGTCATTATTTTCTACTGTTATCTGAATTTAGTATACAATTTCCTTGTTTAAACATAACCTCTAATCATGATAAACACATGTAATCATAACCAATTATAAACACAATTTACAGACAATTTTGTAAAACTTTATACACAGTGAGTGCACTTCAAGAACACAGAGAACGTAAAACATATATAGTTATATACTATTAAAATTATAGGAAAAATATATTTTTGTTGCTTAAGAAGATACTTGTTAACCCTTAGAAAAGCTTGAAGAACTCAGTATTTCTCTAGAATCCCATCCTTTTATCTCTCAACTTTCTTTGATAATTCTCTCTAAAACCCTATGTAACTTTTTTTCTTTTTTTTTATCAGTATAAGAGTTAAGCGTAAACTAAAAACTGATATGGTCTAAATAATCATAATTAACTAACATCAGTTACTAAAAGAAACGTATATATTATAAATATATTATATTTATTATTTATTTATTTTATTATTATATAATTCAAAATTAAAAAGGAAATCCAAAAGCCATAGGGCTTTCTTTGGCAAAAACCATTTAAAAGTTAAACACTTAATACCATTAAGTCTTGTTTGGCACAAACCAAAGTGAACTACTTTAATTTATTTTAATAACTCCTTATAATATATTTATTTGTCACACTATATTTAATTAAGTTTTCATACTTAATTTAATTAATTCAAATAATAATTAATTAAATAACTCATTTATTCACATAACTCAATACAAATAATTAACCATCAAATTGAAATATCAATATAATAATAATTTCCTTAACTCATTAATTATTTATTTAACAAATAATTAACCAAATAAAATCAAATTAATTAAACAAATATTTATTCAACGATAAACACCATTAAATATTTATATAATTCATTAAATATTTAATATTACAATTAAAATTCTGGAATGTTACACCAAATGGCAAATATCTTGACAAATAGACCTCCGGGGGCCTTACCAAGTAACATAGAAGTTAATCCGAAAGATGAGAGGAAAGAGCAGTGTAAAGCTATTACTCTGAGAAGCGAAAAACAAATACTGCCAAACAGTGTGGTCGCGCTCAATTTGAATGGGGAGGCAGCGTGGTCGCACCTTTCATCAGTCATAGAAAATGAAAAAAATGCAAAGGGCCGAGGCAGAACCAGTGGTAAAGGAAAAGGTAGAGAAATCAATAGTAATTCCACCAGTACCATTTCCACAAAGGTTTCAGAAACGGAAATTGGACAGACAGTTCTCCAAGTTCCTCGAGGTGTTTAAGAAATTGTAAAGCAATATACCATTTGCGGAAGCATTGGAGCAGATGACGAGCTATGCTAAGTTTATGAAGGAAATTTTGTCGAGGAAGAAGAAGTTGGAGGATTTTGAGACAGTAACTTTAACTGAAGAGTGAAACGCTATATTACAAAAGAAGCTACCTCTGAAATTGAAAGATCCGAACAACTTTACCATTCCTTGCACTATAGACAGCTTTTCATTCAATAGATGTTTTTGTGATCTGGGTGCGAGTAATAATCTGATGTAGTTGTCTATTTACACTCAGTTGGAATTACCGGCACCGAGCTCGACAAATATCTCTCTACAGCTAGTGGATAGGTCAATGACATATCCGAGGGGAATTGTAGAGGACATCTTAGTAAAAGTTGACAAGTTCATATTTCCAGCCGACTTCATCATATTGGACTACGAAGAGGATAAGGACATTCCTATTATACTTGGGAGACCATTTTTGGCAACTAGAAGAACACTCATCGACCCAAAAAGATTGGTTGATGAAGTTGGATAACGCTTTATGGGCATATCGCACGGCATACAAGACACCGATTGGCATGTCACCATATCAGCTTGTCTATGGAAAAGCGTGTCACCTTCCAGTTAAACTTGAGCATAAAGCATATTGGGTCATCCATAAGTTGAACTTTGATCTCATTGCAGTAGGGGAAAAATGACTTCTCCAACTTAATGAGCAAGATAAATTCCTCTTGGAAGCATATGAGAACTCAAAGTTGTACAAAGAGAAAGTTAAACGGTGGCATGATCAGAAAATTATTGAAAGGAAATTTGAGTCGGGTCAAGCAGTTCTCCTATTCAACTCTAGATTGAAGCTCTTTCCCAGAAAGCTTAAGTCCAGGTGGTCTGGACCTTTCATGGTCAAAATAGTGTTTCCACATGGCGCCGTTAAAATAGTTGGAAGAGATCAAGATGAACCATTCAAAGTCAATGGACAGCGTTTAAAGCATTATTGGGGAGGTGATTTTGATCGCCAGAAGCCTTCAATCACTCTCATCGATTGAAAATGAAATACGAAGTAGTCAGGCTGAAAGACTTAAATTCAAGCGCTCGATGGGAGGCAACCCATTAATTTATTGATTTCAATTCAATTCATCGTAGATTTCTAAGAGTCAGTAGGATTTTGGTATTTTTAGTAGTATTAATATTTGATTTTTTATTGTTTTAGGTACAACTCAGTTGCAACAAGGATATAGGGTCTGAAAGGATTAATCAGACAAAAGTTGTCAGGGTACATGCAATACGCCCATGTTAAACTACCACCCAGCGCGGACTCGCCCTTCAGCAGTCACAGAAAACACACATTGGCATACTTGCGACCGCGCCCAACCTAAGCATAATCCAAGTCCGGCCGCGCCACGACTTGAACTCAATTTATTTTAAAAGAAAACGAAGTGTTCTGTTATTTCAATTTCCACTCATAAGGTTAATAACAGAACTCTCCTCTTTTTTTGGTGTCAGCCTACTCTCCCCACTTTATCTCTTTTCTAAATCTTAGCTCCCCACATCCTCACGTTCACTCCCACTTCCTCCTACCCACTACATTTCAGTCCTTACCCCCATCACCAGTATCAACCCACCATTCTTTAGATTTCCCACCAAATTAGCTTTCGAGACAACTACCGAAAGATACATGTCAGAAACTTTAGTATATATTTCATCAATTTCTGCTATGTTCGCCTGGGCATTTTTTCTTTGGAAGTTCTCTTGTTTTTTGGGTTTGCGAAAATTCTTTGCAAGATGTCCTATCTTATTGCAATTATAGCATTTCCCTTTGAACTTCTTTGAAGGACCACTTCCTTGATTTAGGTCTTCATTGTTGTGTTTCCTTTTCTTAGTTTTGTTATCATTTTCTATTACATTAGCATTGGATGTAATTAGAAGTTTTTCAACTTTCTTTTCAGACATTCGATTATATTCTTCAATCCTCAACCTAACTATCAAGTCCTCGAGCCCCATTTCTTTACATTTATGCTTTAAATAGTTTTTAAAATCTTTCCAAGATGGGGGTAATTTTTTAATTACTGCGGCCACTTGAAAAGATTCACTTAAAACCATTTTTTCAGCATGAATCTCACGGGTTATCAATTGAAGCTCTTAGACTTGATTTATGACAATCTTTGTAGCAACCATTTTAAAATCCAGGAATCTACTAACATCGAATTTCTTCATGCCGGAATCTTCCGTTTTATATTTTTTATCCAAAGACTCCCATAATAACTTAGCAGTTTTGATTGGGCAATACACATTATACAATGTATTGTCCAATCCATTGAGGATATAATTTTTGCAAAGAAAATCAGAATGTTTTCATGGATCCATAACAACCAATGTGGTCCTATCAATTTCATTATCATCTACCACAGGGGCATACTCATTTAAAAACCTTGAAAGATTCAATGTAGTAAGATAAAACAACATTTTTTGTTGCCATCTTTTAAAATCAATCCCACTGAATTTTTCAGGTTTCTCACCATAACTAACATGGATAGGAACATTGTGACGATTTGATGGTTTGAGTTGTGATTCTGGGGACAGAATTCTTGTAAGGAGGAAATGATGTAACAATCCAAGATTTTATTTGTAATTTAAAATATTTATTAACTTAAATAAATATTTTATTGATGTAGTTGTTGTTTTGTAATTTAAAATATTTCTTAAATTAAATGAATATGTGATTTTTGTTAGTAAATATTTATAAATTATATTGATGAGATAATATTCTAAATTAATTTAATTTAAAGTTATTATGTTGTAAGATAACATGAGATGTTATATTGTTGTGATAAATTAAGATGATATATTAAATTATTAAATAAAATTATAATAAAGTTATAATTTTGTGATGTTTGTTTAAGTGGAGTGTTCATTTAAAATATAGTATGTATAATTATTTTATTTGTTTAAGGTTGGATATGGAAATCCAAATAAATAATATGTAATTATAAATTGTAAACTAAGTTGTTTATTAAAAACAAATTAAAGGAGTTTAATTTAGTTTCTACCCAAACAAGGCTTAAAGATATGAAGTCTTTAATTTTTAAAGAGTTTTTGCCAAACAAAGCCTTATGGATTTTTGATTTTTAATATGTGAATTGTAAATAAAATAAAACAAATAAAATATAAAATAAACTTATAGCATATACGTTATATTTTTGTAACTGGTAGTAATTTAGTAGGCGTATTACTACCTATCAGTTTTGTTTATGCTTACTGTTGTTAGTAGCCTAGTCTAAGAGAAGAAAGAAGAGATGAGAATTACAGAGAACTTGAGAGAGAATTGAGAGAGATTGAGAGGAAAAAATAAGCAATTTAAGTGTTTAGCAAGGGATTATCAAGCAAATTGAACGTATGTTCTATAACTTTGATATTAGATATGTATATGTATGAATACGGCATAAAATTTCTAAGTCTAGTGAATCCAATTTGTCTTGAATGATTGTTATGAACTGAATTATTGTATCTATATGTATTTATGGTGCTAGAACTAGTATTTAGTCAAGAATTGTTATGCTAATTTCGTTTAAAAGGAAGAAAATAATGTCAGTGAATATTTTTCATATGGTTCATGAAAAGTACTAATTTTGATGGTCAATTCTTATGTTAAACTGCAAATTAAAGCTTGATTATGTTATTTCATTAAGAAACGAGCCTAACGTAATTGGAATGAAGTGATTTGGCCAAGTATAGATATTACAATGTTGTTTTTTGGGATGAATATCAAAAATGGAGTTTTATATGAAAAACATGGAATTTGAGAAATTTAAACTAGCTTAAGTTGTTGTTAAATTGTTCTATATTGATATATATGTGAGGAAACATGTTTGTGATAGTTCTATACCATTTGTACGTGTTATTATCATTGTTTGGTGGGTGAAATTCGTGTTAGTTGGCTTAAGAAAAGTGCCGAAGCTCTGTTCTGCAAAATTGAGTTTTGTATGTCGCATGTGCATATGACCACCCTTAAGCGTAGCCGGCGCGGTACTTGCTGTGGTACGCTCCATATCCAAGATAAAAAGCGGCACTTTGCACAATGTCGTGTCTCGAGATAGTGAAGTCTGCTAATTCTGCAGACTTTGGTCGTTCAATGTAACTTAGCTCAATGTTAGGTTAATGTGAGAACCATGTAATAACAAGGTTAAACAAAGTTGTGTTATGTGGATTGTAAATTCAAAGTTGTAAAAATGATTTATAAGTCATGAACGTGTTGTGTTATAACTTAGCTTATACAATGAATGGTGAATAAGTCCTGTGATGTTAACACTTGTGATTTCTGAAATGAGCACTAAGATATGGAAGGTGATTAATATAAAACCATTGAATCATAGGAAGACTTAAATACTTGGTTGAAATTCAAGTTCGATTAAAGAGAAGTGTAGTATTGATTAAATAAGAGTTAAAAATGTGAGTTAGATGTTAAAAGTCTTATGTAAGTGTTAGTGAGTTTTCAGATTCGTGTTATGTGGTTTAGAATTGTGGATAGACCTTAAACTAAAGGTTATAACTTAACTAAGATGAGAAATAAATCAATGAGGTTATGTAGCTAATTGATGTGATATTCCTAATGGTATGTGTAGGATATTAGGGTACGTGAATTATAATTGTATAGCTTACGCAAGAGGCAAGTTCGCTAACCTTTGCTACTTTATTATTTAGCAAGGTTACTTTTCACTATTACGTTATACTTATGCAAATTCTCTAACTCTAAACTTTTGTTTAACGATTTATTGTCATGCGAATTCTTTAACCCTCATTTATTGTTGAAGCAAGTTAGTTAATCTTTATTTCTTTATTCCAAATGAGATTACTTTGGTTATTCAAAGTCTGCAACGTTGTTGTATGAAATGTGTTTATTCATCTACTAATAACTGTTGTTTAATCTTCGTTCTCCAATGTCATTGTACTATCTTACTTTATTGTACCAAAATCTAAGTTGCCTAGCGATTCTTTATCAATTCAACTAATCCTTAGTTGATGAATGTTCTCACCTCTAAATTACCCTTGAAGTCAACCCAAACCAAACTTCCTTTGGTTTTCTTATGTACTCACACAATTTTAAAAGCATGTTGTCGATGATAACGTTTGTTCAATTTAGAAACTGTTAATACTCTAGCTCTTATTGATTCATCGATATACCTTGTTCATGAAGATATTATAATCAATTCTTGAATAGTTATCGGTCTCTATCAGATTCAACCAGTACTTGGTTGATGAGCATTCTAAAGATCTAGAATTCCTTTGAAGTTAATTCCCAACCAAACTTCATTTGGTTTGGAACCTGATAATCTAAGCTGAGATGAACAACCCTATATTAGGGGATTATTTTAGAACTACGCAATAGCGTTAAAATATTTGCGCAATACATAGTACAAAGGGCTGATCACCTGGAGTATGTGATGATGGTCCATATAGTCGTTTAGACTGTTAAAGGTTACAGTAGAAACACCTGTTAACCTAGGACATAGATGATGATTATAGTCTTTTAGATTGTTAAACGTTAAAGTAGAAATACTTGAAACCTATAGTATAGTTCGTGGTCTTGTGACCCTCAGTGTATTCTTTGATGTTGATATCTATTGTTAACTTAACGTTCATTATTCATTTGAACTCATAGTTGTTGAATTAAAGTTTATTGTTCCGGTAAGAATACTTTACCATTGAAAACTCAGATAATTGTCATTCATAAACCGTTATTGTATATTATCCTTCTTGTGGGCAATTGTTTGCTCACTCTTGCACAAAATAATGCAGATGAAGTTAAGAAGTTTGAAGAGCTTTCTTCAAGCAAGGGCAAGGACAAAGTGTTTGATTAGACGACGATGTTTAATTTACCTTTTATTTATGAAGTTTATGTAATAGATTTGATTATGGCTATGTTTTAATTTTCCGCTGATGATTGTAATAAAGGTTAGATGACCTGGGATTTATCTTGAGATTATGTAACCCTTGATGGGAGATTTATTATTTAAGCTTTTGAGTTTAATTATATCATTTGTTTATGGGTAGTTAGTTATGATTTAATTGGACAGTGAACACCAAATCTGTGGAATTGAAGTACCTGAATTTGGGGGTGTCACAAACATTGATAGGAACATTGGTTGTAATAGAGTTAGGCATAATTGAATTAGATAATTCCATAATTCTGTTAAATACACAATTTATAGAATCACTTTAATAAAATAGAAACAATAGAAGGAGAAAAACAAAAACTAAATTTGTAATTATAATAAAGTAAATCTGTATTTAATATTATTAATATTATTTTATTTTATTTTATAAATCAAAAAACAAATTTACGTAATGAAACTAAACACAACTATAATATTCTGCTTTATATATATTAATATAGAATAAGAACTAAGAAATTTCTATTTTAAGAACTATAATATTCTATTTTATATATTAATATAGTATAAGTACTACTACGGTATTAATATAGATATATTAATATAGAATAAGTACTACGGTAGTTCTGTCTTATAAATTAGTATAGACGGAGTACTCAGAAAGAACACGAAAATCTGCTTTAAGATTGTTATTCCATAGTATTATATACTAATTAAATAAACAGAAGTAGAAGATAAACAATTTTATAATAATGACTTATTAGATACAATTGACAAAGTTTTAAAATCAAGTTAACTGTTAGACAATCTCTTCTTAAAGCAGATTTTGTCCCCGCTATCGGTGCTTACAGATGGAACACTAGACGTCTACTTCTCAGGATAAAATGGTCTTCAACTCTCATAAGAAGCACTTCAATGGAAGAGTTCCACGAACCAACAAAAATTCTTATGAATTTAGTTTTAAGAACTTGAGAAGGATTGAAGTTGAAGTAATAGTTTTGGGTAGATTTGGAACATATTTATAGGTCCAAACACCCCTTTGAAGATATACATCCCTTTGAAAAGATACATCCCTTTAAAAATGTTACATCCCTTTTAAAAGGCACTTTTTCAACCAAAGGTCACACCCAATGATTTTATTTTAGATAAAATTCTCATTCATTAATATATATATATATATATATATATATATATATATCCAACAATGAATGAGATATTAACTCCCAAAGATCACACTTGGAAATGATAAATGATAATAAATACATGTGGGAAAAAGTCAAGTCCCACATAGGTTAAGAACTAAACTTTTAATGTGTTTATATACAAGAAAATTGCTTTTGGGTTTGGGCCCCAAGGGGCACCCCACTTTTATGGAAAGGAGAGGACCTAGCCAAGACTTGATTCGAACCCACACGTGTGCCGTCGCCGACCGACCTGGGTCTGGGTCTTGGTCCTTGTATATAATTTTTTATTTAAATTTTATTTATTTAATTATATTATCAAAACTGTGTTGTTTTGATAAACGGTATTTATTATATTATCAAAATTGTGTCGTTTTGAGAAGTGGTATCCGTTGAAATGGTATCAGTCTGAACGGACGACCCAAAACTACGTCGTTTTGTCACGCCTTTTCTACTAAGCCTAAAACTACATAGTTTTGGTTCTGCTAATGCTAAAACTACGTCGTTTTATGGGTCTGAATAAACGTGCCCATTCTGCAAATGATCAAAACTACGTCGTTTTGATCAAAACATGCCATGTCTTTTCAAAAGCATCTCATGCCTTTTCAAGGGTTAAATGCTCATCCAAAGGGTCGCCAACCCCTCCTATAAATAGATAGGAGCATTCACAAGCAATTAAGCATTATTAGTCATTCTACTCTTCAGTTTTTCCATCAGTTTCATAGTTATTTTGAGAGAGAGTTAGAGCATTTATTTTTGGCTCGTAGAGTATACTTTTTTGTAGTGCTGCTAAAGTATACGACGTCATTGTATCCTGGGAGACAAGTGCTATCAACTCTGAACACCATACGAATGACATAATTGTCTTAAGGATATAGTACCAAGTACTAGCCTTGACAAATCTTTTTCAACAGTTTTGGTTTATTTGAGATAAGTTAATATATATATATATAGGGAAATGATCCCTGAAAAACGTTAGTTCTTAACTTTTTTCAACTAAGCATTATCCAGTAGTCCAAAATTAGAGTGAATGGTGAGATGAGGGCCCAGTATTTACTCCTCTAGCGGCCAACCAAATTCTTTTTTATGTTGGCCGCTACTCCTCTAATCGCGTTTTGGTGGCGTAGCTAGAGGAGTAGCGATCAACATAAAAGAATTTAACAATCTTGATTATCCTTATACATATTACTTATTAATCAATAAAATAAAATAATAAAAAATTAAAAGGATAATCGGTAATTATCCTTATACTTATCTTTATTCTTATTAATAAAATAAGTATGTATAAGAATAATAGTATGATTGAATTTATATTATATTCTTACTCGAATAATTATAATTATTGATTGAATTTATATTATATTTTATTAATTATGAGAAATAATGATTGAATTTATATTATATTCTTAATAAGGATAATTATCCTTATTAGAGTGAATATAATATAAACTCAATCATTATTTCTCATTTATAATTAAAAATCATATCAATCTACATACTTATTTTATAAATTCAATCAATATTTTAATTATAATTATGATTGAGTTTATATTATATTCACTCAATAAGGATATATTTGAAAGAATATAATAAAATTCAATCATAATTATAAGAATCTATATAAATTCAATCTATATAATTATTTGATAAGAATATAATATAAATTCTTACTATTATTATTATACATACTTATTTTATTAATAAGAATAAAGATAAGTATAAGGATAATTACTGATTATCATTATAATTTTTTTATTATTTTATTTTACTGATTAATAAGTAGTATGTATAAGGATAATCAGTAATTCAGCCAAATTCTTTTATGTTGGCCGTTACTCTCTCTAGCGGCCAGTCAAAACGACCACGTTTTAACTGGCCGCTAGAGGGTGTAGCGGCCAATATAAAAGAATTTGATTGGCCGCTAGAGGGAGTAGCGGCTGGGCCCTCATCTCAGCCATTCACTCTAATTTTAGACGGCTGGATAACAGTTAGTTGAAACAGTGCCCAGAACTAACGTTTTTCATGGATCATTTCCCATATATATATATATATATTGGACACCCCCAAAATAGGTCCACACAACCCATTCTAAGTCGCCAAATACATGGTACAAAATTCAAATACAAACTTCATTTATACAACTATTAATTGCCGTGTAAAATATGACAAAACATAAGCTGTGAGTTTAAATACAAATATTGTCTCGTAGACAATATCCAAATTCAAATAAAGTCTTCATTACAATTATTGTCACACTATTTTACAAAATAGTGATAACTATTATAATAACCATCTTGGACCATTACTCCACTCCCCGACTAGTCCCAGCTACATTCTCACCTCCTGAGAAGAACAATGGAACCAAAAGGAAAAGGGTGAGCTCAACTAGCCAAGTAAAGAATATTATGACTAAGATAATGTAGAACAAATTATCCTTAGTCCTCAACAGAAAAAAATCTGATAGAATATAATAGACAACAAGTTTTCGATCAACAACTGCAGTGGAAATAACAATCAATTAGAAGAGTCAAGTAAAGCATGACGTTTACTATCTGCTATGATTTAAAAGCACATCATCAATATTTTATCCTTCTTACACCAATCAATAATTATTTCCGATCCACGAATTATCTATGCACTACAGGCCAAAGATAATCGTTTGCATCACCAATAGTCATGATCATGCCAAACACCTGTCCATCTATGTACTACGGGCCAAAGAGGACTTTCACCGCAAACCTTTATCTGTAACATTAAAGGTCATACACTCAAAGTATCCTTATACTCAAAAGAAATACTCACAATATTATAGAGGAAGAATTTCTGATATTGTGACGGTGTGTTTCGATTTACAGCAAATGGATGCCTTTTATAGTGCATGGGAGGAGACAAACTCTCACAAAATAAGGAACAAATTCAATACTTAGTACCCGAAATTCGACTAAATGAGCATGATATATTTGACAAACTTACTGAACGGCATACTATGTTTGACAAAAATGCAAAAGAATTTCTCCATGTGATAGTTAACTATTAAAATCAGCATTATTGGCATTAATTGGACAAGAGACAAAAGAAAAAAATGGAAGAAAAAGAAAAGTAGTTCACGTTTTATGAGAAAAA
Source organism: Panax ginseng (assembly GCA_020205605.1). Lineage (NCBI taxonomy): Eukaryota > Viridiplantae > Streptophyta > Magnoliopsida > Apiales > Araliaceae > Panax > Panax ginseng. The sequence continues at coordinate 32,783,121 of CM035138.1, read as the reverse complement.
TGAAAAAGACTTTTCTTTTTGGTTTTTCTTTCCAACTTGGTGGGGACGAGCCTTTACATATATATAAATATGTATACTGTAGAAGTTTATATATATATATATATATATATATATATATTGTAGAAAGGAAAAGAAATGACATATATGTATATCTTCCATAGAAAAATATGTCAACCTTTCAACAAATGTTTCATGCTAAATTCCTTCATTTATATTAAAATTGAACCAATATCCACCACATAATAATTATTTACAATTAATATTATAAGCTCACCATATTGACAACCAGATCATTCCCAAGAAAAAGGGGGCTTTTCGATAAGAATTTATCCTTATTGGCACGCAATTATATAACCTAACTCTTTTTCTCGTCAGAACTTTCTAGACATTGCCAATAATGCTAACTAATAATATTATTCAAATAATATAAAATATTGTACAGATGTTATTGTAACAATTATTGAATCAATGATATGAGATATTATGCAGCAACTAATGTGGCAATTATTGAATACTGAGTGACTTCTTACGTAAGAATCAATAATCAGAGATATTGTGCAATACCGTGTGCTACTGTGCAACAACGCATATTACTGTACTTTTATCACCGGGTATTTCAATAGTTAACAGTAAAAGTTTTGCCGTTATTTTTTTTATAAAAAGGTTATTTCTGTGGCTTTCTATATCCGACAGTTATTCCGTTATGTGGTTCACCAATAATTGCACCGTCGTACGAATATTCTCCGACAAAACGAATATTTTATGACAACTTACTTACTTTGCAAAATTTGCACATATCACCAACAACTATAACATTTATTAAATCAACACCTTACTATTCAAAATAATATTTAGAAAAAATTATATATATATATATATATATATAATTTCCTTTCAGAATAGTAACAATCTTAAGACATTTATCTTTTATCTATATTTATTTTTGCAAGAAATATGGATACCAACTATGCTATTGTAATTGGTTCTTCTTCTACACCTTCTATACCAAATGTTCCTGTGAACCATGGTGACAAACCAGAAACGTTTAATGGAACAGAGTTTAAAAGATGGCAATAAAAGATGTTGTTTTATCTTACTACTTTGAACTTGGCAAGGTTTCTTCACAAAGATCCCCATGTGCTCAAAGAAAATGAAACAGACAGGCAGGTTGTTGCCGCAATAGATGGATAGAAACATGCAAATTTTTTGTGCCAAAATTATATCCTTAATGGATTGGACAACACATTATACAATGTGTATAGTTCTCTCAAAACAGCAAGAGAATTATGGGATTCCTTGTGTAAAAAATATAAAATAGAAGATGCTGGCACGAAGAAGTTTGTAGTTTGCAGGTTTTTGGACTACATGATGGTGGATTCCAAGGCAGTCATCAACCAAGTCCAAGAAGTACAAGTAATCCTGCATGAAATACATGCAGAAGGTATGTCCTTAAGTAAATCTTTCCAAGTTGCTGCTATTATTAAAAAACTACCACCTATGTGGAAAGATTTTAAAATTTATCTCAATCATAAATGCAAAGAGATGAAACTTGAAGACTTAAACGTAAGATTAAGGATAGAAGAGGACAACCGTGCTTCTAAGAAGAAAATAGGAAGGACCTTTGTGGAATATAAAGCTAACGTTGTGGAACAAGGTCCAAAGTCTAAAAAGAGAAAGTTCTCCGGTAATGGACCTCAATAGAGAACAAATAAGAAGTTTCAAGGCAAATGCTACATCTGTGACAATCCCAGACATAGGGCAAAGGATTGTCAAAAATACAAAGACCAGAACAAGAAGTTCACACGAGCCAATGTAACGGAAGTGGTTAGTCTTCTTCAAGATGTTTCTGAAATGAACTTTTCAGCGGTTATTTCAAAAATAAATATGGTTGAGAATCCAAGAAAATGGTGGGTAGATACTGGAGCAACCCGCCATATGTGTTCTGATAGGAAGATGTTCTCCACATATCAAGAAATTGAGAATGGAGAACAATTATACATGGAAAATTATTCTTCATACAAGATTGCTGGATAAGGAAAGGTGATTATGAAGATAACATCTGGCAAGGAACTCACCCTCAATAACGTGCTCCATGTGCCTGATATTAGGAAAAGGATTTAAATTAGTCTTTGTATCAAACAAATTTGTCCTAACTAAAAATGGGATGTATGTGGGGAAGGGTTATATAAGCAATGGGCTCTTCAAAATAAATGTAATGACTATTGTACCTTCTAATATTAATAAAATTACATCTTCTGCTTATATGATTAAGTCATTTAATTTATGGCATGGTAGATTAGGACATTTTAATTATAATACTATACGTAGATTAATTAATATAGAATGTTTGTCAAAATGAGAGATTAACTCGAATCATAAATGTGAAATTTGCGTTGAGGCAAAACTTCAAAAATTTTCTTTTAAATCAATTGAAAGAAGTACAGAACTCTTGAATTAATACATACTGATATTTGTAATTTAAAGTATATACAAACAAAAGGAGGTGAGAAATACTTTATCACTTTTATAGATGATTGTAGAAGATATTGTTATGTTTACTTATTGAGAAGTAAAGATGAGGCTTTTGAAATGTTTATACATTACAAAAATGAGGTTGAGAACCAACTTGATAAAAAGATCAAGATAATTAGAAGTGATAGAGGTGGGGAATATGAATTTTCATTCTTTGAAATTTGTTTACAACATGGTATAATACACCAAACAATTGCACTTTATTCCCCACAACAAAATAGTGTTACAGAAAGAAAGAAAGAAAGAATAGAACTTTGAAAGAAATGATGAATGCATTATTATTAAGTTCCGGGCTACCTCAAAATTTGTGGGGGAAGCAATTCTTTCAGCAAATTATATTCTCAATTGAATAACTCAAAAGAAGTCTAATGTTTCACCCTATGAATTATGGGGACGTAAATCGTCTTATAAACACTTAAAAGTGTGAGGGTGTTTAGCAAAAATAATGGTTCATCCACCTAAAAAGGTAAAAATAGGACCGAAAATAATAGATTGTATATTCATTGGTTATGCTAATAATAGCAATGCATATAGATTTTTGGTTAATAAATTAAAAATAGATGAAATACATGAAAATAGTATTATTGAGTCAAAAGATGTTGAATTCTTTGAAACAGTATTTCCTAATAAAAAGGAACAAGAGCCAAGTTCTAACGAACAAGAAACAAGTTCAAATAAAAGAACTTATGATGTTGTTAATGACAGTGATCATGGTTTAGAAGATATTAATGAACCTAGACGTAGAAAACATGCTAGAACATCAAAATCTTATGGTTCAGATTTTCTAACTTATCTGTTAGAAAATGAGCCTCAAACCTATAAAGAAGCAGTATCGAGTCCTGAAGCTCCATATTGGAAAGAGGCTATAAATAGTGAAGTAGAATCCATTTTGCACAATCATGCGTGGGAATTAGTAGATCTCCCACTAGGCTCTAAACCTCTTGGATATAAATGGATATTCAAGAAGAAAATGAAAGCAGATGGATCTATAGACAAATATAAAGCAAGACTTGTAATCAAATGATACAGGCAAAGGAGGGTTTAGATTATTTTGATATTTATTCTCCTGTGACAAAAATATCCTCAATTAGGTTAATAGCCATTGCAGCTATATATAATTTAGAAATACATCAAATGGATGTAAAAAGAGCTTTCTTGAATAGAGATTTAGAATAACAAAATCTAAATGGAACAACCAGAAAGATTTATTGTTCCAGGACAAGAAAAGAAAGTCACTACAAAAAAATGGGGCTTCAGCAACAACCGATTTTCGTTGCTAAAGGTGCCAAATTTCGTTGCTAAAGGGTTTTGACAACGTCTTTACTGTCGTTGTGTCTTTCGTTGCGCAATGAGCGTTGCTAATTGTTCCGTAACGAACGTATTTTTTTCGTTGCCAAAAGTAATACATTTTGCAACGAAATTTGACTTTCGTACAGAGGCATCGATCTTTTAACAACAAAATGTATTGTTGCAGAATAATAAAAATTTCGTTGCTAAAAACCCCATTTCGTTGCAAAAGTTTGCTAATTGGCAACGAAATGAACTTTTTTTTTTTGCAACGACCATGCATTTTCGTTGCAATTGACACCATTTTGTAACGACATTTTTCGTTGCAGTAAATAATGAAAATTGTTGCCTAAACATGTTTTCGTTGCGGAATGTAAACTTTTTAGCAACGATTTTCGTTGCTGATTATATTATTTGGCAACGACATTATGCTGAATCAACAACGAAAATGTTTGTTCTCGGTTATTTTTCAATAAAGAACGAAAGTCGCCGATTAACAAATCGACATTATATGTTCTTGGATTTTCTTTATATATACAACGAAAGTTGATATGATTTGCAACGATAAAAAATGTTGCCTTTTATGTTAGTATTAGCAACAATATCCTCTTCGTTATTATTAGGTTAATTTTTCGTTGCCAAATATTATATTTTTAATGCCATTAACCACAAACATTTGTTGCTAAATGTATAAAAAATTGTTGCTATATTAAAACTTGTTCAATACTTTGGTAACGAATTATATTGTTGCCAAATCAAAATTTAACATTCTTTTTGTGTACCTGACTAGCTCAATGTCCCCATAGCAAATAATGACAAAAATACAAAAAATTAAAATATTATTAACTTAATAAAATCATCCACTACATAATTATTCATTATCTTTACAATTAACCATCTAAAACTATCACAAATCAAAGTATATATCTACATATATATAGAGAGTACACTTCATAATTTCGTCCCTTGTCTTCCGTAAACGTAGCATGAAAATTTGATACCCAGTATTGTAAGACAGGTCGTAAAAGCAGTCTTCCTGCACATATTTAAAAATAATAACAAGTCAGGAAAATGAAGCAAATAGGTCATAAGAGGCACTTAATGCCAAAATCAATACACAAAGACAATAGAGTTGCTACGTGATACTAATATACACCGTATTGCTCATAAGCAAAAAAAAACAATAGAGTTGCTACGTGGTACTAATGTACCCTATAAATTAGGATACTTGTGTATATAAGCCAATGTAATTGAGAAGAATGAATCAAGAAATTATTATCCCAAAATCAGGTTCTTAGAGGCCTATAAATGACAAACAATAACTAGTGAAACCTGTATAGGCAATAAATTAATAGCCAAAGGCACTAATTGATATTCTTCATCAGAATGGCAGTAGCAAAGTAAAGAAATACAGATCAACACAAGAACAATAACCCTGTATTCAAATATTAATTCAACATCCCATCGGTAAAGCTTGTGTAAAATCTTCTACAAAAATAATTTTCTAGCATAATAACGACATGCCAACCATAACATATAAAGAAACTAACACGATACCTATAATATAAAGTAACTTACGATTATACACATCCCAACATTAACATTATTCATTAAACACACAGTTTGCAAATTTATTTACAAGATTAGAAGTAAATCTCCAGTAAGCAATGGAATATAAACAATGTGCAAATTGACATTTCACCTTTCTATATAAGAGGGAAGATATCATTGTTGTCATCATCCATATCTAGATACGTGAAGCTCACATCGCCCTTAGGATCTCTATAATTGAAGCTCGGGTTCACATAGAATTTCATCTCATGGAACAGGTTCAAATTATCCATCAACTTATAATAAGATAGTTATAAATTGACAATCAGGTGTTATGATATTCACATTAAAAACTGAAAGGATCCTTCATTTGCAATTTCTGAAAATGGAACAATTAAGATCTTGAGAAATCAAATGAAGAATGCTAGTTGAGGTATCACTGCAAGCTATCATTGTAAGCACTACTGGTATATGGAAAGAACAAAACTTAATTGTGACTAGCACAGGAAGCCTCCCCTCATTATAATTACTGTTAACATTTGTCATCAAATAAACTCCAAACCATGTTCCCTTTGTAACGTCTAGCCATTTAAATTATAAATACTCTCAGGTAAATGACTCATAAAATGCTGAAATGTAGGAAAGTGAAAGGAAACAGAATAAAAGTACAATAAGTTTCAAACATACCGCTTCAATCCCAAGTTTATCCGTTGAATGAATTGTTTCATTCTCTTCCACTGTAATTATGGGTGGCTGCAGCGAATTCAGTTTAGATAGTTCAAAAGATACTACCACCAAAACACCTTTTGCTGATAGTAAACTTACAAGCTAGAGAATAAAGACTAGACGAGCAACATAAGCCATTTTTCTATCAATCCAATCTTTTGTTTCCGCACACAACCAGACATATATAAATCATAAAAAAAGAAACTGAAGATAGCGGTTTGTCTGTACCTTGTTTCTTTTAAGACTTGATTTTTTTTAGTTTGATATTTTTCATACCTTTATGGACCATTAGGCAGATATTTGTAATGGTGACAAATAACCTCTATAGCCTGGAGTATTTATGTTACCAGATCTTCTGACAATTTCGGGAATAATGCTTGCTAAAATTAATACTCCTTGTTTTTCATATAAAATCCTAGGAAAAAAATCCCATAAAATTAACATAAAAGAAGTTGGGAAAACTGCTAACATGTGGAAACAGAATTTGTGAAGGATGTATAAGCATCTTTGTATCTGCAGTACTTGCTCAAATCTGGCTGGATGTGGTTAAACAATAAAGTTTAGGGTTAACTAAAAGGCAGGTAATGTAGTCTATGCGTACCGCTGTTAAGACATGTCTTAATCCATCCGAAGGGCCCAGCCTGGAAATCCAATCTTTTGTTTCCACACACAACCAGACATATATAAATCATAAAAAAAGAAACTGAGGATAGCGGTTTGTCTGTACCTTGTTTCAGCTGTAGGCCCTCCTACAATAATAATCAATATTATGTGTAAAGTATTTACATCCTGGCAACTGGCAAGGAAAAGCCTTGTCTAATCAAAAGCAAAAGAGTTCACCTCCTTAAGTACAGCCCATAACATTGTTTACAATATTTCAAAACTCCTCTTAATGTATTCAAGGAAAAAATTTCCAAGTACACAAGTCTTGAGTAATTATATGCCATTTTAAGCACCACGTCTTGTTTGTCAATCTTTCTATTTATATGATATCACTTAACTCAATATGTCTCCCTGTGATGCTGATATATTTATAAATGTTTTGCCCTAAATAAACAAATCATAAGATATACGATGGGATTCATCCTTCTTTTGTCAACCATGACGGTTTAATCACAATGGACAAAAACAATATACATACCATGGCTTTTCAATAGTAATGGAGGTTTTTCATGCTGACTAGCTTGATAGATGGGGTTGGTTGGTGGATAAAAGTATGCATATGCATTTTGACCAGGCACTTTAGTTGGAAACTCGATTAACTCTGGAGAGCTAATGTATGATTTGTACTTTGAAATATTAGCTGAAGAAGACCACAAAATCCTGAAATCAACTGCTTTCAGTTTCTGATCATCTAAAGTTACCTGATATAAGAGAGGAATAGTGAGTAACACGAACATTTAGACATAGGATAATTGTCTGTGTGACTTCAGAAACTTCAAAGAAAAACGAAGATAATTTATTTATGAGGAGGAGACCTTGGCGAAGAACTGCAGATGCCCCCTCAATGTATAAGCACTGGAACCCTGAGGTCTGCACAAACAGGTAGCCACACATTACCAGCCATAACTATTATGGTCTTTAGAGCACATTCACATCTAACCTACACAAATCAAGCTACAAGTGGGATGTACAAAAAACAAAAAACATAGTAGAACCTAGATGCTCCTTCATGTATCATTGATCTCAACTACAACAGAAAGCAAACACCTAACTTCAAACAATGTAGTATAAGTGGTCAATCTGAATCAAAAGCCAGCTAATGAAAAAATAAAAATCATGAACATCATAAAATTGATCAATTTGCAGAAACTCTGGATATATAACATAATAATATTATCCACAAAGCAAAACTCAAGTAAATAAGGTAGTCAGCAAGATGACAATATGTTTCTCTTTGTCAATTCAGATAGAAGGAGGGTCATGCTAGAATAACCCTTCAACATAGAGCAGTAACCAAACATATTAATCTTCAAAGTAGTCCTCATAATATACTGGACTTAAAACATACATTTTCCTCTTCTAATAATTTTAACCATAGACAGGCAGCAAGCAGTTTAGTGACATGACTAATACAAGCCAAGGCAAGGTAGTCCACATTTATTGATCCATCAAAAACCAATTCAATTAATCTTGGTGTGTGATCTCCTGCATGCTCACATCCTACCTTACACACTACGTGCCAATATATATAATATTTCTTACTTAAGATACTTGACAAACCAGTCCAACAATCACGGTGTGCCTCTTCCGCGGACTTCACAGCAGCCTCATCTTCATCCTTGTACCTCACGGACCAACCATGTTCAACACCTGGAAATATCTTCACAAACGAATCAACCTGCAAATAATTTAAAAACAACAAGAAACTGAAACCACCTTCACACTACCAATACAAACCATCTAGAGGATAAAACACATAAATTCCTACTACTCGATCACCAACACAAGAATAGATCACTATAGCAATATATTTTAGGCAGGACAAGACCACTATAAGATAACTCAACATATGAATACATTAGTGAAGGGAAAAAAAAATTAAGTGTTGAGGTTGATATAATTTCATACCTCAGGCTTACTATCTAACACCTCCTCAAATTGCTTCGAGAGCTCTGGCGGATAATGTTGGTCAATGGAAAGATTTATTTATAGGATTACTAAGTCATGAATTTGGTTCGACTTTGAAATGGAAAAATGGAAGGAAGGAGGTGGAGGTGGGGGGGGTGGGGTGGGGGTGGGGGTGGGGGTGGGGTGGGAATAGGGTAGTCATGCTAAATTGGTTCTCTACAACTTGAGTTCAATCTGATAGCCTCAAACAGAATAATCAAACAGTCCTCCGTATCGAATTCAAACCCAGCTGCTGTCCAAGCATTAAATTCAAACCCTGTTGCTGCCCAAACAATGCCAAGTTCTGCGCAGCTGCCACAGCAGCCAAAGACGGCACAGGCAGCATCACCGTCGTCACTGATGCATTATTATAATTACCCTTACTATTTTCCCCTCCACAGCCATTTGACAATGCAACTGGTGTCCATCAAACATCTTATACGGTTCTTCCAAAGCTTTTTTCGCACCTTCCTGGTTCTTATACACAAACAACGCAAAGCCCCTCCATTTCCCCGTCTGCACATCAAACCCTAGCGGCCCAATCTCAATTTCCCCAAATTTCTCAAAAAACTAGCGCAATTTCGCCGACTCCACATTTTGCTGAACATTACTGACATAAATCTTCCGGCTAGCAGAATCGGAGGCCGCCACAGGGCCAACTGACGCCAGCTGACACGACACAATACGATTACCAATTCTCTTCTTAGGTTCCCTTAGGGCTTTATTAATGCCTTTCCGAGACTTAAATATAACAAACACAAACCCCTTCGCTTTACCTGTAACTCGATCGGTGACAACGTTGCAGACCTCGATTTCGCCAAAGGGTTCGAACGCCGAGACTAGGATTTCGCGCGTGGTATCCCAACTAAGGCCATAACGAAGATTTTGCGGTGGGAGATGTCCCGATCGACGGCCTCGTGAATGCGAGAACTGATAGAGGGGTTTTTGACGGCGGCGTCGATAAGGAAGCCGATGAGTTGGTCTTTGGTGTAGGGTTCGAGGAGGGTCTGAATTGAATCAGCGTTTTGCTCGGGGGTGTCGGATTCGGAGGAGGTCTGAGGGTCATGTTTGGGGATTGCTAGGGTTTTTGGGGGGTTATTCTTCTTGTTTTTCTTGAGGGGTTTAGATTGTTTGATGGGTTTATCTGCTGTCTTAACGAGCCTACGCTTCTTCGTTTTGATCTTCGTCATTGGAGAGAGGGGAAAGTGTACGCAGTATTACAAAGTTTAGAGAGTGAGAAAGCTGCGTATGGGTGGGGAGGGGTGTTCAACCGGTAAAGTTTAAAGTTTATTATTATTATTATTATTATTATTATTATTATTATTATCATTATTATTATTATTATTATTTTATTATTTTATTAATATTATTATTTTTATTATTATAATCATTATTTTAGTATTATTATTATTAATAAATTATTATTAATAATAAAAAAATTAGAAAATCCTAGATATACCTTATCTCCATTTTTTCTTAGAACCATAAAAAACACTTCTAACCAAAATTCCAATCAGAAAAGCGATATATATTGACTTTTTTGTACCGAACCGGACCGATTCTTTTTGTACCGAACTGGTGCAAAATACAACTAAATTTATAAATAATTTATTAGATAAATTTTACATATGACATATTTTAATGACAATATTTATAATATTAATTTGATTATTTTAAGTGATATCATTATAATATATAACTTTAATTGGAATAAGAATATGAAAAAGGGACACCATATATGCATTTGATTTGCGAATTTGAAAAGTTATTGTAAGTTTATGAATTTGATAATCTATTACAAATGAATTTATGATGCACAAATAAAAATACTAATGAAAACGAAAACTTTAAATATATTCGAATTAGTATTCCTATTTGAAATTTGTATTCTAATAACTTTATATATATGTTATGATTTTAATATTTTAATGATGTAATTTAAATTTTTGTTCTTTTGATTAATTAACAAAATAATTTGAATTTTAGTATTTTAGTATTTTTTTTGAATTTTATTATTTTTTAATTTGATTTTTTTGTATTTTAGTTTTTTTTTAAATAGTATTTTTTGTATTTGATGTAAATATGTAATTAGTATTTTTAGTATTTTAGTGTTAGGTAACTAATTTTATAATAAAAAATCCTTATAGCTTAGTTGGTTTGAGCATTTGTTTAAGGAGAGTGGGAGGTCTAGAGTTCAATTCTCAAGAAGAGCATTATTTTATTTTATTTTAAAAAAGCTTTATGCGAATTCAGCCAAGCTTTTTATTATTAGTACTATTATAATTATTGTAATAATTATAATAATAATAATAGTAATTATAATAATGATTAATAATAACAATAATAATAATAGTAGTAGTTATAATAATAGTAATAGTAATAATAATTATAATTAATATTAACAATTATAATTATAATAATAATAATAATAATAATTATTATTATTATTATTATTATAGTAATAATAATAACAACAATAATAACAATAATAATAGTAACAATAATAATTATTATAATAATAGTAACAACAACAATAATAATAATAATAACAACAACAACAATAACAACAACAACAATAATAATAATAATAATAATAACAATAATAATAATAATAGAAATTATAATAATAGTAATAATTATAAGAGTCACGTAGTTTTAGATCAACAAATGCAGCGGAAACAGCAATCCATTAGAAGAGTCACATAGTTTTAGATCAACAAATTTTATTTTTTTCGGTGAATAGTGCCGTATTCATGAATAGTGTCGTATACGTGAATAGTGTCGTATACGTGAATAGTAACCCCGACATACAAAATTCCAAATTTGATAAAAAGTTTAAACAAATATTTTGGCATAATGATATCGAAAGAAATAATATCATTTACGAAGAAAATAACATTCCTTACCTCAAAATAACGGTACTTCTGATCTGAATATCGGATAGAAAGAAAGCCAAAGGAAACTTTACCGAAACAACAACTCTCAAAGTATATAAATACTCACAAAAATACGCTCGATAATCTAGAGAGAAAGAAAACTTGTTTCTGGTGTGATTTTCAATTCTAACCTAAGCGTCTATTTATAGGAAAATGCTAGAACGTCATAGGAGACTAAAATAATAAAATAATATTATTATTTACACCAACTTCTACGCATGCTTTGTTGACAAATAATACCAGCCATCTTTGTATAATTTTCAGCAGCCCACATGTTGTCAAACAAGAGTGGGTCCCACCCATAATTTATTAAAAATTATTTTATTTTCCGAAACTTCAATAATTCATAGAAAATAGTCTGTTTATCAGAAAAATACGAATTTTATGTCAATTCTTCCTGAAATCAAATTCTCTACAACTTTACAGAAGAAAGTTTTTCCAAATTCTAAACCAAAAATATCTGAAATCCACAAATAGATGATTTCTAATACCTCCACACCGACAAAATACTGATAAAACACCTCAGCATTAATTCCTTCATTTTTATCCACATAAAAATAAATATATCCATCATTTATATCCACATAAAATAAATATTTCCTTATCATATAAATCAATAATTAATTATTCACAAATAATATTACGTAATCACAATTATGACAACTGCACTGCTCCTGTGAAAGAGGGGCTTTTCAATAAGAATTTTTCCTTACTGGCGCACAATTAGGTGACCAAATCTCTCATTGACAGAATTTTCTAGACATTGCCAATAATGCTATCTAATAATATTATTCAAATAATATGAATTATTGATTTGACAATGGGACATACTGTGCAGTGATAATTATTGAAACAACAATAATATAAAATATCAATGCAAAGAATTATTGAATCAATAAAATAAAATATTGAATAAAGAATTATCGTAATAATTATTGAGTAATGCCTTCTCACGTAAGAATCAATAATTCAAAAATACCGCGTGCATCCACGCCAGATTCATCGTATTTTAACCAATAGGGTATTCCAACAGTTGTTAATTCAGAATAACTACGCCAAGTTATTTATAAAAACTCAAACTTGTCGCTTTTCTTCATCCGATAGTTATTCACGTTATGGGCCCCTACAATGATCGCTACCAAATATTTAATATTCCCCGACAACAAGAATATTCCACGACCAAACGAATATTCCCGACAAAACAATGATTATTTTATAACCACTTCTGCTTATTTTGCAAAATTTACACATTTCACCCATAACCGTATAATTATATCAAATTAATACCTTATTATTCACAATAATAATTAGAGGAAATTCAATTTTATTTATAATAAGTTGGGGTCTTACATGAAGCATGAAAAAAATTTAATAATGACTTATAAGTAAAAAAAGTTAAAATTTAAGTTATTGTCAAACACTAAATAATAACAAATGACTTATAACTTAGTTTAACCAACTTATAAGTCATTGCCAAACACCCTCTAATACAAGATATAAAGAAAAATTAATATTTGATTATAAAAAAAATTACAAGTCAAGAAAAAGGAGAATTTGAAAAATGGGAGTTAAAAAAAACTTACACACTATTGGTGTAACTTTATTATTATTATTATTGTTATTATTATTATTGTTATTAGTACTACTACTACTACTATTATTATTATTATTATTGTTATTATTATTATTGTTATTAGTACTACTACTACTATTATTATTATTATTATTATTATTATTATTATTATTATTATTATTATTATTATAACTTCTTGAGATTATATTAATGGTATGTAGTGAAGGAGAAGAAAGGAATGTATGGGGGAAATCGCATGTTTTGATATAAATATTAATCCTTGCAAAATATTAACAGATAACTTGTGTTGCTCTAGCGGTCAAATGACCAAAGTAACAAATGATAGGTCACAGGTTCGAATATGTTTCGCATTTGGATATAATTTTTAAATACTAAATATGAATATTTTTTGACAATTCTCCGAATAATGAATATTGTCTTACAAAAACATGTTTATTGATATTATCTTAATTTAAGGCAACATTTTAATAGTCGTTGCAAAAAGTTGTATAAGATATGCAACGAAAATAAAAATTGTTGCCAATGAATGTGGTCTATATTAGGCAACGAAATATGGCAACAAAATTTTTTTCGTTGCCCACGATGAGGAGAAATCAAGTGGTTAGAAATTTTGCAACGAATTTCTAACGAATTTTTTTTTCAAATTTTGCAACGACTTATGAATTTCGTTGCAAAAAGTGAAAGCCCCACACAATGCAAACGAAGGACAAGTTTCGCTGCTAAACGTACACTTTTAGCAACGACTTATAAAGCTGTTGCTTGAAAAATCGTTGCTAAAGCCCCATTTTTAGCAACAAAAAAGCTTTCGTTGCCCACGATGACGGGAAATCAAGTGGCCGAAAATTTTGCAATGAATTTCTAACGATTTTTTTCCCGCCAATGAATGAGCAACGAAATTTTGCAACGACTTATGAATTTCGTTGCAAAAAGTGAAAGCCTGACACAATCTGCAACGAAGGACAAATTTCGTTGCTAAACATATACTTTTAGCAACGACTTATAAAGTCATTGCCCGAAAAATCGTTGCTAATGACCCATTTTTTTGTAGTGAGTTTGTCGGCTTGTAAAGTCTCTTTATGCATTAAAACAAGCACCTAAACAATGACATAAAAATTTGACAATGCAATGTTATCAAATGGTTTCAAAATAAATGAGTGTGACATGAATGTGTGTATGTCAAGTACACTAAGAATGGGTATGTCATTATTTGTTTTTATGTAGATGATATGCTCATTTTGGGTAGTAATAATGAAATCATTAAAACTACTAAAAGAATGTTAAATAATATGTTTGACATGAAAGACATGGGTGTTGCCGATGTAATATTATGAATTAAAATTTCTAAAACATCGGATGAGTTAGTGTTATCACAATCACACTATATTAAGAAAATACTCAGGAAATTCAATTAATATGATTGCAATTCTGTGGGAACACAGGTAGATATAAATTTACACGTGTCTAAAAATAAAGGAGAGCATATCACAACCTAAGTATGCAAAATAATTGGAAGCCTTATGTATTTAATGAATTGTACATGTGACACCCCCAAAATAGGTATACATCACCCATTCTGAGTCGCCAAATACATGGTACAAAATTCAAATACAACTTAATTATACAACTGTCGTGTAAAATACGACAAAATATAAGCTGAGAGTTTTAATACGAATATTGTCTTCTAGACAGTATTCAAACTCAAATGAAGTTCTTATTACATTTATTATCACACTATTTCACTGAATAGTGATGACTACTAATGCAAACATCTAGACCGTCACTTTGTTCCCCGACTAGTCCAAGCTATATTCTCATTTCCTGAAGAGAACAATGAAAACAAAGGGTGAGCTCAACTAGCCCAGTAAGAAATATTATGACTAAGATAATGCAGAATAAATTATCGTTAGCCTTCAACAGTGTTAAACTGATAAAATATAATAAACATCAAATTTAACTGTGATAACCCGAGAATTTAGAAAAATTTTAAAATTTTAAATAATTGATTTAAGGTACAAAATTAGAACCTAGACAGAAAATTAGTGTATGCGTTTGATATTTTTAAGATAGAATTTTGAGGATTTTAAAATTCTGTGAAGGAATTAGGTGAATTATTCAGGATTAAGTGTATACGTGTTTATGTTCTCGTGTATGTGTGATGCAGATGTGGTTAAGGGTCAAGGTTGACCATATAAATGATATCTCAGTAATAAACCCTAATTATATATTAAGAACGCCAACGCTCAGCTTAGAAAACCCTAATGATTAACAACAAACCCTAAACCTGCTGCTTGAAATCCTAATTTTAGTTCCGAATCAAAACCCTAATTCGTAAGTTGAAACCCTAATCAGGAACTTAACTGAGAATTATATCGCTTAAGTGCTATTAATTATAATATTAATTAGGTAAAGCTTAATTATTTAAAACCCCTAATTTCAAAATTTTAAATCCTAATTTATTGATTTGAAACCCTAATTTATAAATAGAGAAAAACCTAAGTGTTAATTAAATAATTTTAATGTTAATTAGGAAATATTAATCCTAATTTTAAAGTTAAGTAATTAGAAAACCCTAATCTAATTACGAAAATCTAATTTCTAAACTAGAATATTATTTTTATTTTAGAAACCCTAATTTTTGGGTTGTAAACCCTAATCTGTGATTTTAACCCTAATTGCTAAATTAATAATTTTAATTAGGAATTATTAATCCTAATTAGCAAGATTTAATTTATGATTAAATTTTTTTTATATAATTAGAAAATTCTAATTATAATTTAGAAACATTAAATTTCTATTTTTAAAACCTAAATCGGAAATTTTAGAAAATCAAATTGCTAAACTTGAGGGTTCAAACCCTAAAGAGTTCAAACCCTAAACTCAAACCCTAACCCAAACCCTAAACCCTAAGGGTTTGGTCATTTACTAGAATGCCATTAAATGTATAAATCAAATGACATTAATACCCTTTTGCATTATTGTGACTTAGCTTGCAAATCTAGCCAAAGGAGAGTTGGCCACCAACTCCAACCACTCCATGTGACTAATATATCCAGTAGATCAGCCCCATTTATCTCAGCCACATTATTGCATCAAGTTATATATAGATTTAGAGATAGAAAAGTACATTAATATTGCTCAATTGTTCATAAACACCCAACCAAGTCTCTCTCTCTCTAGACCCACGAAATCCTTAAGTTATTCAGTCCCTTGTATGATCCATAACAAGCCAAGAACATATCCAAGAGTGAGAATCAAGAATCAAAGTTAGAAAGAGGTATAAACCCTAAATTTTAAAATCATGTGATCTAATGTTATATGTTGTAATTGGTTGGTTAAAGAAGTTTTATAAGGTGTCAACTAGAGATCTGGGTTGTTGGATCATGGATCCATAAAATCTAGAAGCTCGAATCTAAAGATTTCAAAAATCTAGAAATATTGAAAAAGTGGCCTGACAACCGAATGTCAGTGGCCTTAGATTATTTTCTGTTTTTGATTTTTGTTGTTTTAAAGTTGAAATATGTAGTTTGTCATGTGGTCTTTGTAATAACCCCAAAATTCATACCATTTAAATCTCGACTTCGGTCGTTAACCATACATTAAATCTCTAATTTTACATCATTATTCGATATTATAAACACTAAAATTGCGAAATATTTAAAACTTTTATACATTTCCTTCTTTCTTGCCCTGAATCGCAACCTTTACATTACATCTCTTTGATTCAATCTTATATCATGAATCGTTACAACAAAATGACTATACAAAGTCTTACATCATAACTAAATATCCATATACATTGGATAGCTCAACTTACAATTAAACAACATGTTACGTTCAAAATATGAAATACATTTCTCATAAAACATAAGTAATCTTCGTGAATATAGATCTCTATAACTCACTTAAGCATATATCTTACCTTAAAATCTTGACTGTAAAAGTAGTTATTTGCAAGAGTGAGCTCGATAGCCCAAAGAAAGTCTAACAGGTTTTCATGCATCACATAGCACATAATAACATGCTTGATATACATCTCATTAAAGTAACATGGCATACATGCTTTTAATTCACATAAGAAATATAAAGATTGAGTTCCTTACTCAATCATCATTACTTAGTCAAAACAATGCAAATATATATTGACTTTAACATTTCATGATTTCAACATGCATAACATATCATGCAATTTAAAACAGCTTCATCAAGTCCACGTAGAAAATAGGAACCGAAAGACTTGTCTTCGATCGTTGTCTACCAATAATAGTTTAACAACTTTACGCTTATCTCGCACTTCACGTGCCCTACACAATTATATAATCATACACATCAACTATTAGTCACATAACAACACATAGTAATTGTAATGTAAACTCTACTCCACATCTCATAATCATTCCTATTAATTAGCACACAAATGTTCAATTAGATTGTGTTAACTCACTATATTTCTTCTTAGTCAAACTCAAGTTCATTCAAGTGCTTAAGTCTTGCTAGGACTACTTATTGGTTTTATGTTAAACCCATTTCATATCCTATAATATTCATTTCAATTGAATTGAAACACTTTTTAAGTTCGTTAACACTTTTGCACCTGCGTTTGACGCTCATTCGTCACACGCCTTGATTTGCCTCTCTTGTGTATGCTTACTATGCTTCAATAACTTATCTAATACATCATTTATTAATTTTAAGCATCATTATATTTACTAACATTCATGTTTTATAACTTAGGACATCATCTTTTATGGTCAGGAGCACTACACATGCATATGTCCATGCTTGACGCCCTCCGATTGCCCCTGAAAACATAACAGTTCTAAAGATGACCATTTTGACTACTGTTAAAGACCTCAAATTAAACAACTTAAAGCATACAAGTTATAGGTCTATTCGTCCTCGTTCCGAATCATCTTGAACAAACTCAATCGGAGTTCGTATGAGAAAGTTATGGCCGTTTTACTACAGGAGGCCAAAACTGTCCGACTCAGACTTTTGTACCCGCGCTGCGGTGCGAGAACTAGGCTAACCAGTGGCGCCACAAATACGAGATTACGCCGGGTGCAATTTCAGCGTTAGGCGCGAACTTCCAGCGCCAGTATGCTAATTTTAGCATGTTGAGCGCAATTTCGACGCTGGGGCTCCATTTTTGGCGTTGGGGCACCGAAACTTGCAGAACCCAACCACGAAGAACAGAAGAACTAAATTTCTGTCTATAACTTAATTTCTAACACTAATTAACATGCATAACTTTATCGTAAACTACACATAAACGTTAACAATCATCAATATAATAATTACCAACAATTAAACAACTACTTTAGAAAACTTAATTCTTTTAAAACACTGTTTTTAAGAAAAACTCCATTGTTAACGTTGTTTAACACTGTAATATCAATAATAACCCAAACTTGATTACTTTAAAGTACGATTCTCTGAAATTCATACCCAATTAACATACATAAGCTTCAATTTCACAATTAGCATACAATCACATACTAATTTTGTTATACTCCAAAACATGTTCATGTTCATCCTCATATGTCCACTGTAAAACCAATTTCGTTTATCTTTGAACGTATTTTTAAACTACAAAACATATGGTTTCATCATCAATTAGTAAAACATATGGATTACAGAAAATTTTTGTAAACATATTATACCTCAGTGAGTGAATTTCAAGAACACAAAGACTAAGGAATTATACTGTAAAAGATATATGTTAAGATTATAAAACATACCTTTTGTTTCTTTGAAATTACTTGCTAATCACTAAGAAACATTTTGGAATTACAGAACTGTGACGCCCCCAAAATAGGTCTACATCACCCATTCTCGAAATCGCCAATACACTAAGCATGTAAAAACAACTACAACTTTATTATTACAATAGTAAAACTGCTGAGTTTAAATACGTGATATTGCCATCTGCACAATATCCACATACAAATAAATCCTCATCATAATTATTGATACATTATTTTACAACAAAGTGAGGACTACTAAACAACTCTCCCTAGAACTTTCATTCCATACCCCGACTGTCTTACTCGCTATATTCTCGCCTCCCCGAGAAGAAAAATGGAACAAAAAGGAAAAGGGTGAGCTCGACTAGCCCAGTAAAGAATATTATGACTAAGATAATATACAACAAATTATCGTTAGTCTTCAACAAGGAATACAATAGACAACAAGTTTTAAATCAATACTGCATAATGAAAATATTAATTCATGAAGAGTTACGTAGAGGATGAAATCTACTAATATCTATGAATTTAATACCCATCATCAATATTTTTATCCTCCGTAACATCAATCAATATATATCAGAAATCATATATTTATCCTTGCACTACAGGCCAAGGACATTCACCAGTTGGTCATGTTCATCTAGACACCTATTCATCTTTGCACTACGGGCCAAAGATATTCATCAGAACTCATTCATCTTTGCACTACTGGCCAAAGATATTCATCGTAAATCATTCATCTTTGCACTATTAAAGCCAAAGATATTCATCATAACTCATTCATCTTTGCACTACAGCCAAAAGATATTCAATAATATCATTATTTAAGACCGAGGATGATGAAAATATTTTTAAAGAAACGAATCCAAAGGAAACAAAATGACAAGGATTAAGGATTAAGGATTCGTGATTTTGTTTTATCCACGTCCAAAAATACCTCAAAAATAATCATAGTGGTGTAAAATTCAAGAATGATCAAAACATGGATACAATCAAAGCTAGTATCCATAATAGATATTTTGGACAAAAAGAAGAAATTTCATTTTTCTATGAATAAAGGTCAGATTCGTGAATAAAGTCAGATATCGTGAATAAAGGCCGATATCGTGAATAAGTAACTCCAACAACAAAAGATAGAAATTTCACAAAAAAATATCTTCACTTGCTCGTGAATAGTACTTCGTGAATAGTAACTCGTGAATAAGAACTCGTGAATAGAAACTCTCATGAATAGTAACTCATGAATAGTAACCCATGAATAAGAACTCCGACATGAAAAAGTTCCAAATTTGATAAAAAGTTCCAACTAATATTTCAAAGATAATGATATTGAAGAAATAATATCATTCGAGAAGAAAATAACATCCCTTACCTCGAAAGACAAGATTTCTAGTTGAAACACCTGGATATAGGCTATGACTTGAACTTGCACCGTATAGCAATACTCAAAGTATACTCAAAATATTCACAAGAATACGCTCGATAATATATAGAGAGAAAACTTCAGTTTCTGGTGTGATTTTCAATTCTAACCTAAGCACCTATTTATAGGAAATTGCTTAGAACACCAAAGTAGAAAATTTATTATAATATTAATATATATATTAAGTTTCTTACGCAACCTTTGAATCTGAATTCCAGCCAACTAACACATGTAAAATGAGGCTCACACATCAAAAAAAACATTTTTCTTTTATAAAATAATTAAAACTTCTAAAAATCAATTATTTCGAACTTCGGAACTTCAATAATTCACAATAAATAGCCCTTTTATCAGAAAATTCGAATCTCGCGAGGATTTATAGGAAATTCAATTCTCTACAACTTTACAGAAGAAAGTTTCTCCAAATTCCAAATGTAAAATGACCAAATCCATAAACGAAGCGATTTTTCAAAGCTATAATCAAATTTCAAATAATAAATGGGTCCACGTATATGTTTAACATGTTTTAAACATTTATTGCAACAAAATACTCTTTCTCCTCAGATACTCAGATATCACACATTCATTGTAAAATATCATCATTATTATATTATTAAAATATAATAATATATTTAAATGAATTATTTTATCGTAAAAAGATAAAATTTTAATTTTCAACAATTATCACATAAAAATAATTTCTCCATTTATATCCATATAAAATCAATATTTTCCTCATCATATGAATCAATAATCAATTATTCACAAATAATATTACGTAATCACAATATCGACAACCAGTGCGCCTCCTGTGAAAGAGGGGCTTCCAATAAGGATTTCTCCTCATCCTAGCGCAATTAGGTGACCAAACCTCTCCTTAGATGTAACTTTCTAGACATTGCCAATAATGTTATCTAATAATATTATTCAGATAATATGAATTATTGCTTCGATAATGAAAAATACTGTGTGTAATGACAATTATTGAAACAACAAAGAATATAAAAATATCAACGCAAAGAATTATTGAATCAATAAAATAAAATATCGAATAAGAATTATCAGTAACCATTATCGAGTAAAGCCTTTTACGTAAGAATCAATAATTGGTGCAATACCGCAGTGCTATCGCGTGCAATAACGCCAGACATCGTGTTTTAACCAACGGGTATTCCAACAAGGTAAATCTGTAAATAACTACGCCGCTTATTTTTAAACAACTTATTTTTGTCGCTTTCTTCCTCCAATCGCTTTTTATTATGGGGCCATATATGGTCATGCTACTGTCGCATTTAATATTCCCCGACAAAGACGAATATTTCACGACCAAACGAATATTCTCCGACAATAATGAATATTATATCACCACTTGCTTATTTAAAATATTTACAAGATTTTACCCATAACTAACCACATTAATCAAATCCACCCTTACTATTTCAAAATAATAAATAAAGGAAATTCCATTTTATATATAAAAAAATTCGGTCTTACAACCTCCCTCCTTATGAAATTTCGTCCCTCGAAATTGACGACGCACACGGTGTTTCAAAAGATGAAGATACCTCGCTTTCATTTCCGCTTCCAACTCCCGTGTTATTTCCTCAATAAAGCATGGTTTCTCCACAAAACTTTAACTTGTGGTATAACCTCTGACATAGGACATGTTCTTTCCTATCCAAGATCTTGACAGTACCTCCTCCTCGACGTTAAGTCTTCTCGCTATCTCGCCTTGGATTCTAACTCAATGACGTGGTTCAGTCGCCCACATATTTACATAAAATCGATACGTGAAAAACGTTATGAACACGCCATATACTTGGCGGTAAAACGAGTCTATAGGCCACAGCTCTATTCGATCGAGAATTTCAAATTGATTAATAAATCAAGGTTTGAGTTTTCCTCACCTCACCGATTCTCGCTTTGAGATAACAACTTCGCACCTCCTTCTTCAAATTCATCACTTCCGGTGTGTAGCTTGAATGAAACTTTTAACTTTATCGATTAAAGTTGATTATACTCATATATCATCACGTGGGTACCTAGAGTTTTCATCTCCATCTCTATTATTTGTAAATTATACTGAAATTAGTTTTTGACAATATCGCATCTCGTATTTCAGTATACGATCTTCTACTCAACACGCCGCCTACCACGTCGCTTTTCCGTGATGGCATGGTCGTAACATGTGCTAAAATGAGTCTCCTCTCGAGTTCTTCAAGCTCTTTCCACATTCTTTACTCCATTCAAATTTTGTATCTCTACGAAGTCACCGTGCATTAATGGAATAAATGATTCGAGAATATCCTTCAACGAATCTCCGATAATAACCAACTAAGCTTCTAAAGCTACATATTTCGATTACCGACTTAGGTTGTTCTCAATCGTGACTCACATCCCAATCTTGGATAAGACGTTACAATGACACCTATCGCTTTACTATCGCATCGAATATGGTGTCCCCTACGGAGAGTCCGGCTTTTGGTGCATTCCACAAAGTCACCAGATAGAGGCTCGTATCAACTTCTACAATTGGGTTTTTAACTCCTCGGTTCAAATAGGATCCATTCGATATGAGATTTTAGAAATGGGTTTTGTACTGTTTTAAAGTCGATACAAATTCAATATCACGCCCGAGTAGGCCAAGAAATTCTTCAGAAATACGCCAGAAAAATCAATAACAACAGAATATTATTCAAATCGACGTGTCTTTATTCAAATCCATAACATGGACTAAGAAAGCTTGACATTCGTTTTTCAATAAACAAATGGCTTTATAATTTAATATGAAAGAGTTTGACTTCAATGGTTTGGTTGCTTGAATTCGAATAACAAGTTGCTTAAGAATATGAAAAATAACAACCTTATGAAAGCAATCAATTTTGGCATGATGAGTAGTTAACCTTAAAATCACATCAAAAGCAAGTATCTCTATAGAAATAAGGTTAACAGGTAATGTGATAGTGCCAACCTGAATCAAACAAGATTTCTAAACAACGGATGTAATAAAAGTTTCTCTTAACGGAGTCTCCACAGATAGTCAAAGTCTAATTTCTCCGTAGTCAAATTCAAACGCTGAGCTCAAGCAAGAGAGATAAAAGAATGGGTAGAACCCAGATTCAGTAAGGTATAAACTTCGCAAGAATTTATAATTAACTAACCCGTGCTAAACTCGTTCGTTCCTCGATTTTGACCCATGGCCACGACAAACGCTTCTAGAGAACCGCTGACTTTGACTTTTCCGGGACATCCTTTTGAGTCACCATCCCCATTGGACTTGGTTTCGCTTATCGTGACACTCTCGAGCTATATGTCCTTCCTTTCCACAATTATAGCATACCGAACTGCTAGGGCGCTTTGACCGATATGTCCTCTTTCCGCATTTTTATAAAGATATGACCGGTGGTCGCTTCTCTCCCTTGAACCAGCTTGTCACCGGCGTACCGACGCTCCACATGGTTATTGTTGAACCTTCTTCTTGAAATGTCCACTTGAGTCACCTCTCCTATTATCATGGCCACGATTACCACCCGAGTGGTTACCGCCTTTTGTCCGTATTCTTTCCTCCCTCACCGGTTATCATCGTTTTGATGATCGGCCACCACCGATATGACCTCGTTGTGGTCCCCGGTTGAACATACTCAAGTATCACGCCTAATAATTGAGCCTCGCTTACAACATCCTAATAGAGAGAAAATTTATGAGAGATGAGATACCGACGATGCCGGGTTTCAAACCTCTCGAAACATCCGCCATATATACGCTCCTCATTCTCCACCAAATGAGGTGCAAACCTCGATAACTCGCAAACTTCGCCAGATCGAGACACCGCCATGTTGTTCTCGCCCACCTAATAAACTCCACTTCCTTCATATACGACGAACACTTTCGTGAAAGTATTTGTCATTAAATAGTTTCAAACGCCTCCCAAGACATCCGAAAGGCAAATTTGGATGGGTACGCTTCACGCACTCCCACCAATAGTCTCCGCCTCTCCATGGAACATAAAGGTGGCGAATGGAACCTTCGTTCTCCGTGCGCATCCCAAGACATCGAATATCTTGGTGATTTGCTTGACCCATGTTTCCGCCATGATCGGATCAAGCTTCCTTTAAATTCGTGGTCCCAACTCTTTGAATCGCTCACGTGGACAACCCGTGAATTGCTATCATTTCCTCCTATGTTTTGAACACGAAGTCTCCTCGTCTCGATTTTGCATGAACTGCAAAAAGCTTCTAAATATCCCCTCGCTCATCATCTCGCTTTCGGGTGTTGTTCACAGAGGAACATTGCCACTGTTGCACGCTTCTCCTCGTTGATGAGTACATGCGTCTCCACTTGGCCTCATTTAATCCATCATTAATATTCTCAATGACATTTTCAAATACCGCCATAAAACAAGGGTTAATTAAGGAAATCAATATATCACATAATATCCCTATATACTAACCAACTAACAAATAAGCTTAGTAGGACACACTAGCTGAATGATTTACCTGCCTCCCTCCTAGTTCTATTCCCCGATCTCCGCCAGAGATCATATCCCTAAGCTCGATATTAACCGCGACGCCCCCCCAAATAGGTCTACATCACCCATTCCGAGTCGCCAATACACTAAAGAAAGAAACAACTACAACTTTATTATTACAATAGTAAAACTGCTGAGTTTAAATACGAGATATTGCCATCTGCATAATATCCACATACAAATAAATTCTCATCATAATTATTGATACATTATTTTACAACAATGGTGAGGACTACTAAACAACTCTCCCTAGAACTTTCATTCCATACCCAGGACTGTGCATCGCTTATATTCTCGCCTCCCCGAGAAGAAAAAAATGGAACAAAAGGAAAAGGGTGAGCTCGACTAGCCCAAGAAGAATATTATGACTAAGATAATATACAACAAATTATCGTTAGTCTTCAACAAGGAATACAATAGACAACAAGTTTTAAATCAATACTCAATCTGAAAATATTAATTCATAGAAGAGTTACGTGAGAGGATGAAATCTACTAATATCTATGAATTTAATGAATCCATCATCAATATTTTTATCCTTGTAACATCAATCAATATATATCGAAATCATATATTTATCCTTGCACTACAAAGCAAGGACATTCACCAAATTGGTCATGTTCATCTAGACACTGCTCATCTTTGCACTACGGCCAAAGATATTCATCGAACTCATTCATCTTTGCACTACGGGCCAAAGATATTCATCGAAATCATTCATCTTTGCACTATAAAGCCAAAGATATTCATCATAACTCATTCATCTTTGCACTACAGCCAAAGATATTCAATAATATCATTATTTAAGACCGAGGATGATGAAAATATTTTTAAAGAAACGAATCCAAAGAAAACAAAATGACAAGGATTAAGGATTAAGGATTCGTACTTTGTTTTATCCACGCCCAAAAATACCTCAAAAAATAATCATAGTGGTGTAAAATTCAAGAATGATCAAAACATGGATACAATCAAAGCTAGTATCCATAATAGATATTTTGATTAAAAAGAAGAAATTTCATTTTTCTATGAATAGTTCCAGATTCGTGAATAGTGCCAGATAATCGTGAATAGTGCCGTGATACGTGAATAAGAACTCCACCCCCAAAAGATAGAAATTTCACAAAAAACATCTTCACCCTTCGTGAATAGTACTCGTGAATAAGAATCTTCGTGAATAAGAATTCATGAATAATAACTCATGAATAAGAACTCATGAATAGTAACCCATGAATAAAGAACAATCGACATGAAAAAGTTCCAAATTTGATAAAAGTTCCAACCAATATTTCAAAGATAATGATATTGAAGAAATAATATCATTTGAGAAGAAAATAACATCCCTTACCTCGAAAGACAAGATTTAAATTGAAACACCTGGATATAGGCTATGACTTGAACTTGCACCGTATAGATAAAATACTCAAAGTATACTCAAAATATTCACAAGAATACGCCGATAATATATAGAGAAAAACTTCAGCTTACGTGTGATTTTCAATTCTAACCCAAAGCACCTATTTATAGGAAATTGCTTAGAACACCAAAGTAGAAAATTTATTATAATATTAATATATATATTAAGTTTCTTACGCAACCTTTGAATCTGAATTCACCAACTAACACATGTAAAATGAGGCTCACACATCAAAAAAACATTTTTCTTTTATAAAATAATTAAAACTTCTAAAATCAATTATTTCTAACTTCTAACTTCAATAATTCACAATAAATAGCCCTTTTATCAGTAAAATTCGAATCTCGCGTGTTTTATAGGAAATTCAATTCTCTACAACTTTACGTAAGAAAGTTTCTCCAAATTCCAAACCAAATCCATAAACGAAGCGATTTTTTCAGTTATAATCAAATTTCACCAATAAATGGGTCCACGTATATGTTTAACATGTTTTAAACATTTATTGCAACAAAATACTCTTTCTCCTCGTATACTGTGATATCACACATTCATTATAAAAATATCATCATTATTATATTATTAAAATATAATAATATATTTAAATGAATTATTTTATCGTAAAAAAGATAAAATTTTAATTTTCAACAATTATCACATAAAAATAATTTCTCCATTTATATCCACATAAAATCAATATTTTCCTCATCATATGAATCAATAATCAATTATTTACAAATAATATTATGTAATCACAATATTGACAACCAAGCGCCCTCAGAAAGAGGGCTTTCCAATAAGGATTTCTCCTTATCGGTAGCGCCGCAATTAGGTGACCAAACCTCTCCTTAGATGTAACTTTCTAGACATTGCCAATAATGTTATCTAATAATATTATTCAGATATAATATGAATTATTGCTTCGATAATAAAAAATACCGTAAATGACAATTATCAAACAACAAAGAATATAAAATATCAATGCAAAGAATTATTGAATCAATAAAATAAAATACCGAATAAAGAATTATCGTAACAATTTTTGAGTAGTGCCTTTCACGTAAGAATCAATAATTGGTGCAATACCGCAGCATCGCGTAATAACGCCAGACATCGTGTTTTAACCACCGGGTATTCCAACAAAGTAAATCTGTGAATAACTACGCCGTTATTTTTAAACAACTTATTTTTGTCGCTTTCTTCCCTCCAATCGCTTTCACATGGGCCCACATATGGTCGCTACCGTCGCATTTAATATTCCCCGACAAAGCATTTAATATTTCACGACCAAACGAATATTCTCCGACAATAATGAATATTATATCACCACTTGCTTATTTAAAATATTTGCGCATTTTACCCATAACTAACCACATTAATCAAATCCACCCTTACTATTTCAAAATAATAAATAAAGGAAATTTCATTTTATATATAAAAAAATTCGGGGTCTTACAAGAACCTTTTTTCTCAATTTTCTCTGATACTTCTCTCTCAAACCCTCTGTAATTCTCCTTCTCAGAAAACTTCTATTTTTCTTCTTAGGCTTATGCCAAATGCATTATACGTAAACTAAAACTAACCCAAACGCATGTCTTATTCAAACGTTTAAAATCGACACTACTAATGGCCTTATTAATTCAGTGGTTACCATAATTATTATATATTATTTATATTTTATTTAATTTAATTTATATTACTAATAAATCAAATTTAAAAATTCAAAAGCCATAGGGCTTTGTTTGGCAAAACGCTTTAAAATTAAAGACTTAATATATTTAAGCCTTGTTTGGCAAAATAAATTAAAACTACTTTAATTTATTTTAATCCAACCATCCTTGCATTTCATTACCTCAAGATTTGGTGTTCACGTAATCAAAATATTCATTTATAACTACCCAATCATAAATAAAATTGAATAAATAAACCCGCCTATACAGTGATTTCATAAAATAATATCTCCTGTGTTATCTAACCTTTACAAACAATCATTCATGCGAAAAATTTAAATAAACTTCATTACATTCTTTAAACCAAAGTCCGATAATAAAACTATCAAAACTATTACAAGTCTTCAAGATTGTTCATCTTTCCATTTCCTTTATCGGTGCTAGGTACGCCACCCTTTCCATCTTTAGTCGTAAGGATTTTACAGCAAGAGTGAGCAAACAAGGCTCACTTGAAATATCAAATGAATAAAACTTTTACATTCTTTTGCCCATTCAGGGGCTCAATAGAACCAACAATAAGTTCTATTAACTTCTTAAACATTCCTTGCCCATTCAGGGCAATAATAGAACTAAATAATAAGTCCTATTAACATCTTAACATTCCTTGCCCATTCAGGGCTCAATAGAATCGAAACAATGAGTTCTATTAATATTTTAAACATTCAACCGAGGGTCTAATGACCACGAACCTTGTCCACAGCTTATAAGTAATCTTTCAACTTAAACTTTTACTACATACGACCATAATGACTTTAAGGTACTTAGGGGATCAACCTTCGTACATGTATTGTATACAAACATTTCAAATAAGAAAGTACACAAAACTAAGCGTAACCCCTATAAATAGGGTTGTTCATCTCAAGATTTTGAGTACAAGTCCGCCCCAAAGATAGTTTGGTTTGGATACACTTCAAGGTAATTTGAGTTCAATCTGACATCAACTAAGGATTAGTTGAATAAAAGATAATAACACTATGTTATTGAATGATCATAATCAATAAACATTTCGCTCTAAGTTCATGCTTTAGGAATAATCTAATAGCATAATAATTGAATAATCTATCATACCTTGCTTTGAACAACATTAAGCTAAGGTTACAACTTAGAATTTAATATCAAGCATGCAGAACAACAATAATTGGAACGATAAACTGAGTCAACAAATAAGGTATACTTGATGCTAATATAACAAGTTTAGAGTTAGGAAAACTTGCATAATCATAATAACTATCTCAACGTAAAGTGTGGAGATGGGAAGCTTGTATCATCATGAATAACTCGGATACCATTAAATTGCTTAAATGGAAATACTTTACTCAATAAAGTATAGCATATGAAATTTGCATAACGTAAGCTTTAGGATTAGAAAATTTGCTCAATGTAAAAAGATAGGATTTAGAATCTTGCCTTGTATGTAGATTAAACCGTTATAATCCAAACCACAATTATCCTATATATATATGTTAACATGACATAATCAACAAGAATAATATACTATATCTCTACATCACGTATGCTTTGATTATAAATTGCATTATCAAATTCTATCCATTAAAACTAATAACAATATTTGTTAATTAGTAATTCTATGTTCACTCATAGTATTAATATACTATAATACTAGAAATACATAATCAACATTTATCATATATCATTCCTTTAAAATATCGACTTTTGCAAGACAAAAGTCGCTTTCAACTTTTTCATTAAGTGGCGCCACGCCCACAGCTTTGAATCAGGGTCATACAATTGCGATACATGGCGCTTCCGACGATGAGACATATATAGGACTTCGGATCATGAAAAAGTCCGGCGCTCCATTGCGCCGACGACTTCAAGGCATGGGGGCTAAGTCCTATCTGGGCGCCGACATTTGGCGCTAAGGCGCGAGATTTGACGCTGGAGCGTGAATTTTGACGCTGGGGCGCCGAAACTCACAGAACCAAAAACGAAGAACAGAGCCAAAGCTACTGTCTTAAATCTTAACAATGATTCACCCAAAACAACATGTATAACTAATATAAATTACACATAATTGCTAACAATCATCCATATACCAATTACCAACCACTAATTAACAATATCATAGACTAATTCTTTGAAAACACTGTGTTTTAAAAAATTAAACTCCATTGATGAAATATCAATTTACAAAGGAACGTAATTTACATCAAGTATCAACCAATTTTGATTCCTTTGACATACAAGTATACCAATATATATCCCAATTAATATGTATAGTCCAATTTCTCGCTTAGCATACAAATATATATATATATATATATATATATATATATATATATATATATATATATAAATTCTACACTCAAGTTCATACTACACTCAAGTTTCCACCGTTTCCAAAAAAAAAACATTTTCTTAAATACGTAATTTAGCATACCATCATATTTATATATTAAGCATACAATTATATACAAATATATATATGCTAGTATAACAATTACCAACACATAGTTTACAAGAATTTTGTAAAACTTATACACAAAGTGAAGTCAAGAACACACAGACTATCAAATTCACAAGAAGTATATGGCGAAAAATATATGATTACATACACATAAATTAAGGTTATAAGCACCTACCTTTTTGTTGTTAAGAAACACTTGTTTACAAAATCTGCTTTGAACAATCACGCACTTGGCTTCTTCTCAAACTCTCTCAATTTTTTTTTTCTTTTTTACTTCTCTCAAAGAATAGACTAGTACTAACACCGAGCGTAAATCGATAATCATATACGTAAAATAACTCGTTATGGCAATAATAAGCCTATTTATTCTTATCAGCTACCAAACATATAACGATAATCTTATAAATATAAATATATTTTATTTATATATTTGTTTTATTCTATTAATAATATAATTTAAAATTAACAAGAATTTCAAAAGCCATAAGGCCTTGTTTGGCAAAAGCATTTATAAAATAAAGGATTACTATACTTACACCTTTGTTTGGCAAAACTAAATTAAAATTACTTTAATTTATTTTAATAACTCTTTATCACATAGTAATTTGTCGCTTTTATTTAATAACAATTTATTAAATAAATCACTTAATCACATAACTCAATCCACATAACACATTAATTATTTAACAAATAAATAATTAACTAATCACATTAATTATTTAACAAATAAATAACTAACTAAATAAACTCAATCAAATTGAACAATTACTTATTCAAAAATACATCCAATAAATATTTATATAAATCAATAAATATTTATAACTTACACTTAAAAATCTGGAATGTTACATCATTCCCCTCTTAAAAGGATTCTATCCTCAGAATCACAACTCAAACAACACATTCGTTACATTCTTCCCTACTTACAAAGATTTTGTCCCCGTAATCAAGACAAGATTAAAACAAATAACTCGTGGTACTCTTTCATCATTTTCTTCGAGTTCCCACGCCGCTTCTTCAAAGATTGTGGTTTCTCCATATCACCTTCACGTATGGTATCACTTTATTCCCGAGCACTTGTTTTTTCCTCGTCGACTATCCGGATAGAACCTCTTCATAAGACAAATCTTTCTCGAATCGCAACGGTCAGATCGATCACGTGATTGTAATCGGGTTTATATGGTCGTATATATCAAATATGAAAAACATTGTGAATGTTTTCCAACTCTGAGGTAGAGCTACCTCGTAAGCTACCTCTCCAACTTTTTGCAAAGACTTCAAAGGGTCCAATAAACCTCGGGCTTAGTTTTCCTTCTTCATCAAAACGAATTTTCCCTTCCAAGGAGAAACTTTTAGGAATACATAGCTTCCTACGCCAAAATGCACGATCTTGCCTTTGTTGATCAAAGATACTTCTTCCGCTTGGCCTTGAGTCGCTACCAATCTTGTCCTCGATGAGTTTGATAACCTCAAGCAGCTTTGTTACACTAGTTCGGGTCCTAGCAATGACGCTCACCAACTTCATCCCAAAGACAAATGGGTTCTCGCATTTTTCGCCAGATAACGCTTCGTAAGGCAAGATGCCGATGCTCAAGTGATAACTATTATTGTAGGCAAATTCCACCAACGGTAATTGTTCTTCCCAACTTCCTTTGAAATCTATGATGCATGCTCTCAAAGATATCTTCCAATGTCCGGATCGCTCGCTCGCTTTCATCATCTGCTTGTGGATGATAAGTCGCACTCATTCGCAATTGAGTTCCCATGCATTCTTGTAGTCTCTTCCGTAAATTTGAAGTGAATCGCGGTCTCTCTATCGGACACAATTGACACCGGCACTCCATGTCTCAAACGATCTCTTTGATGTACAATCTTGCCAACTGATCAAGATTGAACCTAATCTTTATTGGTAAAAAGTGCGCTGATTTCTTCATTCTATCCACTATCACCCAAATTGCATCGCATCCTCTCTGAGTAGTTGGAAGACCCACCACAAAATCCATCGTGATGTGTTCCCACTTCCATTCCGGTATTTCCAACGGTTGAAGTAATCCGCTAGGTCTTTGATGTTCGGCTTTTACTCTTTGACATGTCAAACATTTAGCCACGATTCTCGCAACATCCTTTTCATATTCTACCACCAAAATGTTTCAAGGTAAATCTTGATACATCTTCGCGGCTTCCCGGATGAATCGAATATCTTGAGCTATGAGCTTTTGGCCAAGATTTCGCCTTTTCAGCTCGTGTCATTGAACCCAAATTCTTCCTCGCATCAGTAGTAATCCTTCTATCGAACTTGTATTTCAGACGCTACCATCAACCATATTCTCTTTTATCTTCCCACATTCTTCATCTTGTAATCGAGCGCTTTTCACCTTGTCCAAGAAAAGTTGACCTCGCTTCTAACCGAAATAGTCGTTTCGTCGATTTCTTGTGGAAATTTTATTTCCGCTCCAACTTTGTCATTGTTTGAAATGAGCTCCTCCCGAGTTGTTATCAACATCAATTTCTCCCGACCTTCCTCGCTTAAAGCATCTCGCAACCACATTCGCTTTTGGTTCGATGATAAAAGATCTCACAATCATAATCTTTATCAATTCCATCCACCTTCTCCGACGATGTTCGTGATCTTTCCGAGTGAAAATATACTTTACTTTTTGTGGTCTGTGTAGATCTCACATTTCTCCATACGATAGTGTCTCCATATCTTGAGAGCAAATACTATCATAGCCAATTTCCAAATCATGAGTCGATAACCTTTCTCATAATCCTTCAAATGTCTTGATGCATAGGCAATAACTTTGCCGCTTTTGCATAAGAACACAACCCAATCCTTTGTGTGAGGCATCACTATACACCACAAAATTTCTTGTATTATCCGGTAGTTTTAACATTGTGTGCCACACTTAGCTTCTTCTTTAAACCTTGAAACTCTTTCATATTTCTCTCTCAAACGAATTTCACAAATTTTCGTGTCAAATTTGTTAACTGAGTGGCTATCTTGGAAAAATCTTGTATAAATCTTCTATAATAACCTACCAACCCCAAGAAACTCCTCACCTTCAAGGTGTCCTTGGTTGTTCCCAATTGATTACAACTTCCACTTTCGATGGATCCACCGAAATCCCATCTTTGTCAATCACATGACCCAAAAATTGTACACGATCGAGCCAAAATCGCACTTAGAGAACTTCACGCACAACTTTTCCCTTTCTTAGTGTCTCCAATGTCGACGTAAATGTTCCACGTGTTCTTCTTTGAGTTTTGGAATACACCGTAATGTCGTCGATAAACACCACTATGAACTTGTCTAAGAATGGTTTAAATACCATGTTCATCAAATCCATTAACGCGGCAGGGGCATTTGTTAAACCAAAAGACATCACCAGAAACTCGTAATGTCCGTACCGAGTTCTGAATGCCGTTCTAGGTATATCCTCCTTTCTTACCTTCAATTGGTGATTCCCATTTCTCAAATCTATTTTCGAGAAGTACTTAGACCTTCAACCGATCAAACAAGTCATCTATTCTAGGCAAATTGGATACCTATTCTTAATAGTGACCTTGTTTAACTCCCCTATAATCAATGCAAAGACGCATTGATCCGCCCTTCTTCTTCACGAATAATATCGGCTCCCCACTTGGATACGCTTGGTTGAATATACTTCTTGTCCAGCAGTTCTTGCAGTTGCACCATCAGTTCCTTCATTTCTACCGGAGCCATTATGTACGGGGCCTTCGATATCGGTGCAGTTCCTGGTGCTAAGTTGATTACGAACTCAATCTCTTTATCAGGCGGAAGTCCTAGCAAATCATCTGAAAATACATCTATGAATTCTCTAACCACTAGTATCTCCTCCAATTTTACACCCTTCTTCTGAGTATCGACTATGTAAGCCAAATAACCCACACAGCCTTTACTTAACAACTTCTTGGCCTGCATAATCGTCAGACATTTCATTTGTCTAGGCAATTTGCTACCATGAAAAACTACCTTTGACGGAGTCATAAGGTTTACACACTTTTTGTGACAATCAATTACTGCTCCATATTTGAACAGCCAATCCATTCCCAAAATTACATCAAATTCCCCAGTCTAATCTAATTAAATCTACCATCATTATATTCCCTTTATGTTCATTTCTACGGTTCTTGTATACTTAACCTAACAGAATCACCTCCTATTCGCAATTTCTATGTTCAAAGGGAAATTCAGCCTTCTCAGGCAATTCTAACCTCTTAGCAAATTCATCGATATAAACGAAGCAAGTAAGCACCCGAATCAAATAATACATAAGCATTAATATTTTTGATTGGGATAATACCTGACACCACATCTTTTGATTGCACAACATCTTGCACAGCATGTTGAAAGTTCTAGGCCGGGTTTGTTTGACGCTGTAGGTCCAAAGAATGGCCCAAGTACCTCCAATTGATGCCTCCCTTACTTCTTACTATTTCTCCGACCTTCTTCTGAGGGCATTCACGAGCAAAATGATCCTTGGATCCACATGTGAAATCGACATTCTTCTTGTGTTGGGTGCAATTTGAGGTGATGTGACCCTTCTGGCCACAGTTGAAACATGCACGTTTCCCCATTAAGCACACACCCTTATGAAACCTCCCGCATGTAGCACATGCTTCAAACTTCCTAAATCACTGGTTACCCCGCCGGTTTCAAAGACTTCCGCTTCCGTTCCATTTCATCTTCAAGTTGTTGTTGTTGTTGCCATTTCCATTGCCTCCGCTTACCACTCTTCACTTCCACTTCATTCTTCATTCTTCTTCTTCTTCTTCTTCTTCTTTCTTCTTCTTCTTCTTCGCTTTTTGATTGAATTTTGTCAATCGCGCTTCCACCTTCCTTCAATAGTACAACCTTCTCCATCATCTGCAGCAAATGTCTTCAATCGAACAGGAAATCCTCATCGATGCCCCTGTGCTTCAACCTCGCTTCAATCTTTTTGCCTTACGCCGTCTGCAGGTTTGACTTGATATGGCAAACCTCGCCAATTCGTTGAACTTCACTCGCATACTCGAGACACCGTCATCACTCCCCGCTTCAGCCCCAAAAATCAACTCTAATCGACTCTTCAACTCTCTCGAAAGTAGGTCTCAAGAATAACTCCTTAAACCTATCCCAGGTCATCACCCCTGGTCCTTCCCGAGTTTTATTGGCTTGCCACCAATAACTAGCTTCTGCTTTCAACATAAATGTTGCAAAAGCAGTCTTCTATTCATCTACTACCCTAGCGACTTCAAATACTTTCTCTATTTCCATAATCCAGGTCTGTGCCTCGACCGGATTCGTTGACCCACGGAATTCAGGTGGTTCAACCGCGTTAAACTCTTTAAACGTTGTGCCTTGGTTTTGAGGTTGATTCTGCAACTCTCCTGTTAGTAATGTCACTAGTTGTTGGACGAAATTATCCTCAACATCGTTATTGTTAGTTCTCTCATTGGTTCTCTGACGGGGTGGTTCACGTCTGGGAGGCATTTTCTGCTAGAAAAAAAAACATCTATTAGACTATTACCCAACTTCTTTAAGTATTTTCTAATTAACTTGCCTCCATAAAAGAAATAACCACATAACACTTTTGAATAAAATAATAACTTTTATTTATTCATCAGCTCTTCGAAAACATAAAAACAATAGCATCTCTGCTATTTACATTCCTTTCCTGAACTACAAAAGTTACAGGACAACATCATCATTCTCATATCCCATGGTTACTTAACACCAAGGATTTACACATTATTTAACACTTATTACGTGCAAAACAGACACATTTCCTACGATGATCTATTAAGATACTCCATAGCCTTTTGACGCTCTTCTTCCATAACACGGAACATGGTTCGACGATCTAACACGTGTGATGGCAGAGTCTCAAACTGAATTGGATAACCCATGACCTGATCTTGAGCTCGATTGATCACGGTATTGAATACTTTATCTATCTCTTCCATCTTCATCCTCTTTGTTTGTGCATCCCTTACTGCTCTTCCAGTTCGTTGATAAGCTTCCTCGTATGCGTCTTCAGCTCTCGCCCTTTTGGTAGCTTCTTCATTCAGCTTGTTCTTCAGTTCCACGACCATCTCGATCAGTTGTTCCTTCTCTCCTTCAGTCTGCATTAGCTTCTCTTCAACATTAGTTAGACGTTCATCTCGATCCTGGATGTCATCGTCCTTCTGTGGCATTGCGCATCATTGTTCAAATACTATCTCCTGCAACTCCTCAACTGTGTCCTGAAGTTCCACGTTATGGTCGTAGACTTCATCATACATACGAGCAGCCATCGAGGTTAGTGGAGTCTCCTCCTCCTCGTCCTCATTATCCTCATCCTCATGTGGCAACTCCACGGGATCCTCCTCATCCGTCTCCACATCATCATCCTCATCTTCAACCACTATGACCAACGGGGCTGACTCCCGTGGTAGTAGTTGTTCCCAAACAACCTGAATCTCGCGAGGCTCCTCCTCTATAGGCATTTGAGGTCCCTCCTCCCTAGCCTGACTGGATTCTCCGACATTAGTCATCCAGACAACAAAATTTTAAAGTTTTAGTTATTAATCATTTTACTCGACACTCGTGAGCACATAGGTTATAAACACAGAAGCACATAAGTGTTTTATTACTTCTTCCTTAAAACTCGATAAGAGTTATCTCCACTATCTTTTCAAAGGTTACTTCCTAAGGCTTTTCCCCCACCTAAGGTTCATAACCTAAAGCTATGATACTAACTCAGGACACCCCAAATCCTTGTGATTTCATTACCTCAAGATTTGGTGTTCACGTAATCAAAATATTCATTTATAACTACCCAATCAAAATAAAATTGAATAAATAAACCCGCCCATACAGGATTTCATAAAATAATATCTCCTGTGTTATCTAACCTTTACAAACAATCATTCATGCGAAAATTTAAATAAACTTCATTACATTCTTTAAACCAAAGTCCGATAATAAAACTATCAAAACTATTACAAGTCTTCAAGATTTGTTCATCTTTCCCTTTCCTTTATCGGTGCTAGTACGCCACCTTTCCATCTTTAGTCGTAAGGATTTTACAGCAAGAGTGAGCAAACAAGGCTCACTTGAAATATCAATGAATAAAACTTTTACATTCTTTGCCCATTCAGGGCTCAATAGAACTGAACAATAAGTTATATTAACTTCTTAAACATTCCTTGCCCATTCAGGGGCTCAATAGAACTAAATAATAAGTCCTATTAACATCTTAACATTCCTTGCCCATTCAGGGCTCAATAGAACCAACAATGAGTTCTATTAATATTTTAAACATTCACCGAGGGTCTAATGACCACGAACCTTGTCCAAAGTTATAATTAATCTTTCAACTTAAAATTTTACTACCATACGACCATAATAATGACTTTAAGGTACTTAGGGGATCAACCCTTCGTATATGTATTGTATACAAACATTTCAAATAAAAAGTACAAAACTAAGCGTAACCCCTATAAATAGGGTTGTTCATCTCAAAGATTTTGAGTACAAGTCCGCCTTCAAAGATAGTTTGGTTTGGATACACTTCAAGGTAATTTGAGTTCAAATCTGACATCAACTAAGGATTAGTTGAATAAAAGATAATAACACTATGTTATCGAATGATCATAATCGAATAAACATTTCATTCTAAGTTCATGCTTTAGGAATAATCTAATAGCATAACAATTGAATAATCTATCATACCTTGCTTTGAACAACATTAAGCTAAGGTTACAACTTAGAATTTAATATCAAGCATGCAGTAAAACAATAATTGGAACGATAAACCGAGTCAATGTAATAAAGGTACTTGCATGCTAATATAACAAGTTTAGAGTTAGGAAAAACTTGCATAATCATAATAACTATCTCAAACGTAAGTGTGGAGATGGGAAGCTTGTGTCATCATGAATAACTGGATACCATTAAATTGCTTAAATAGAAATACTTTACTCAATAAAGTATAGCATATGAAATTTTCATAACGAAGCTTTAGGATTAGAAAATTTGCTCAATGTAAAAAGATAGGGATTTAGAATCTTGCCTTGTGCGTAGATTAAACCGTTATAATCCAAACCACAATTATCCTATATATATATATATGTTAACATGACATAATCAGTCAGTAACACATACTATATCTCTACATCAAGTATGCTTTGATTATAAATTGCATTATCAAATTCTATCCATTAAAACTAATAACAATATTTGTTAATTAGTAATTCTATGTTCACTCATAGTATTAATATACTATAATACTATAAATACATAATCAACATTTATCATATATCATTCCATTAAAATATCAGACTTTTGTGCAAGACAAAAGTCGTTTATGAACTTTTCATTATGTGGCATGCCATGGCACCACGATTGAATCATAGGCACAAGTATTGCCATGACGATATGCGCTCCGACGTGAGAGACATATATAGGACTCTTTCAAATAAGAAAGTCCGGCTCAGTCTGGCCACGATTGCTTGACGTTAGTCCGTCCTACCGAAGCTGACATTTGGCATTTACGCTAGCGAGATTTGACGCTGGAGCGTGAATTTTGACGCTGGGTCGCCTAAACTCACAGAACCAAAAACGAAGAACAGAGCCAAAGCTACTGTCTTAAATCTTAACAATGATTCACCCAAAACAACATGTATAACTAATATAAATTACACATAATTTCTAACAATCATCCATATACCAATTACCAACCACTAATTAACAATATCATAGACTAATTCTTTGAAAACACTGTGTTTTAAAAATTAAACTCCATTGATGAAATATCAATTTACAGTGAACGTAATTTACACTGTTATCAACCAATTTGATTCCTTTGACATACAAGTATACCAATATATATCCCAATTAACATGTATAGTCCAATTTCTCGCTAGAATATATATATATATATATATATATATATCCGCTGATAAATTCTACACTCAAGTTCAGACTCACATGTTTCCAACCGTAAAAGAAAACAATTTCTTAAATACGTAATTTAGCATACCATCATATTTATATATTAAACATACAATTATATACAAATATATATATATGCTAGTATAACAATTACCAACACATAGTTTACAAGAATTTTGTAAAACTTATACACAAAGAAGTTGAAGAACACAGACTATCAAATTTACAATGAAGTATATGGCGTAAAACATATATGATTACATACACATAAATTAAGGTTATAAGCACCTACCTTTTTGTTGTTAAGAAACATTTCTTTACAAAATCTATTTTGAACAATCACGCACTTGGCTTCTTCTCAAACTCTCTGAATTTTTTTTCTTCTCTTTTTTAACTTCTCTCAAGAATAGACTAGTACTAACACTGAGTGTAAAACTGATAATCATATACGTAAAATAATTGTTATGGCAATAATAAGCCTATTTATTCTTATCGCTTACCAACATATAACGATAATCTTATAAATATAAATATATTTTATTTATATATTTGTTTTATTCTATTAATAATATAATTTAAAATTAACAAGAATTTCAAAAGCATATAAGGCCTTGTTTGGCAAAAGCATTTATAAAATAAAGGATTACTATACTTACACCTTTGTTTGGCAAAACTAAATTAAAATTACTTTAATTTATTTTAATAACTCTTTATCACATAGTAATTTGTCGCTTTATTTAATAACAATTTATTAAATAAATCACTTAATCACATAACTCAATCCACATAACACATTAATTATTAAACAAATAAATAATTAACTAATCACATTAATTATTTAACAAATAAATAACTAACTAAATAAACTCAATCAAATTGAACAATTACTTATTCAAAAACACATCCAATAAATATTTATATAAATCAATAAATATTTATAACTTACACTTAAAAATCTGGAATGTTACAATTACAGGTCTAGATCGTGAGTTATTAACGGTCAAAGTGAGTTGACCGACGCGTTGACTGTGATGATTTCGGGTAACCTGTAAATCCTAAACCTGCGTCCGACAAGGTTTTGTTAGCCCAGATCTCATCGGTTGTAAAGTGGTTTGATGTTATGTTTGTAATTGTTGTAGCCTCACAGATCTACTATAAATGTATGTCTTTAGATCCTTTATACCATCAACCGATAAAATCTAGTGGATTTTGGTCAAACTAGACCCGGTTGGTTATGATTGCGCTTTACGGAATTTCCGTAAAGCAGGAAGAACAACTCCTCCGGATGTGGTTCACCATCCATCACAACTTACGACTATATTTGATGAGCTCATGATATTATGTGTTCTATTACATATGTACTACATTTATGAACTAAGAGATCGACTAGTTAATGAACAGAATATATATAAAAACAAGCCACAAGGTGGTCACTCGAAACTGACTAGGAATCTGGGAAACCCGTAAATCCAAAGAGACCTCTCTCGACAACAACTTTCATACTTTTAGATCTTGCTTGCATGTGATGCATTTTAACCTTGATTATTATTATATCGTGTAGTATTGCATCCATACTACAGGAGATAACCATTATCTAGCCCAGAAACACCTTGACCAAAGAATTACTATTGGTCAAACGTAGCACCCTGCAAACAGACTATGAAGGCTCAAGAACACTAAAGAACACCTCTAGCGACGGTTCTGTCACTATAAGGTCATTTTAATAAATATTAAATTCTGAAAATTATTTATTTTAATTAAATAAATCAAATTAAATGATTTTTAATTATTAAAAATACAAAATAAATTTCAAAAAATTATTTTAAAGTCTAAAAAATAGTTTTTAATTATTTAGAGTATATTTCATAAATATTTAATATTTTGGAATATAAATGGTATTTAATTTTTTTTAATTATAATATTAAATAAATTATTTAAAAATGATTTAAAGTTTTAAGTTATTTTTAGTGACTTTTAATATTTTGTGATGAATTTCATTAATTAATCAATATTAATGATAATTAGTTTATTTAATAAGTATATTAAATAAATTATGGAAAAAAAGAATAAATGATTTAAAAATCATGTAAAAATGATTTAAGTGTTAGAAAAATATTTGAAGTTATAAAATATAACTTTTGATATTTTGTCATGAAAATATTAATATTTTAATATTAATAGCAATTATCGGATAAAGAATTTAATTGTTTAAATATCATATAAAGGTGATTTTAAAGTATTAAAATACTTTGTGATATTATAAATATATTATAATATTATGATATGTATTTCATTAATATTTGATAATAAATAAATATTAATGATAAAAGAATTATGTGGTATTTAATTCATTTAAATACGATATTAATAATGGAAAATTCACGATAAATAGTAATAATTATTTAAAAATTATTATGAGCTTACGAAAAATATATATTTCGACTGTTATTAAAATTATCTGAGTTAATTGTTAAGTGTTTAGGCAGAGTTTAATTGAACTTAAACTCGATAAAAGCCCGACTAGACTGTCGGGATGTTAGATTTGTGTCGGGTTCAACTCATACTGCAATAGTTTGACTTGATACTGAGTCTTATGTGTGTTATAGACTGATAGGGTTATGTGTTATGTGTTTAAGTTATTCTATATATATATATATAATAGTATTATATTATGATGATATTATTATAATATTGGAGATCTATATTACTAATATTAGGTCTTCGGATAAAGCGATATAAATTGCGTAGCGGTAATCAACGGTTCAGGCAAGTTTATTTTTACTTAACTCTACTAGTCTACATGATTAGGATAAGATCTAACTCATATAGAGTTAGTTGGTCGGAAAGATTCAAAGACGAATCCCGATTTAGTTATAAGATCTGAGTTCCCAACTCTCGATAATAAAAGTCGAACAAAGAGTGGTGAATAGATAGAGTCTAAAAGACTAAAGGTACAGTGATAAGAGATCGTAAAACAAAACGATCAAGATATATAAATGAATCGTAATATATACGATGAGATCACCCGTGATCGGATAAGGTTATAGTATGGAATAAGAATCAACTGATGATTGAATAGTTTACAAAGAAGATTGCTATGTGAATTGGCACAGATCAGGAAAGGATTATGAATACGAGTTAAATGAAATTCGTATTGAGAAGGGTGTTAGTGTTAGGTGGGGATTCAATTGAGGATTCATGTCGGCAGCTGAGTTGTATGATTCCTTGTGGGTGGGGAATTGTACTTGGTGTAACAACTACTTAGTTCTCGACAATGATAATCATTGAAATGTTTGTGTTCATATTTATTCGTTATATGTATGTTAAGAGGGTGATTCCTTTCTCATGTGTATAAACAGATAGCTAGGTTATAGGTATAGAATATAAGGTTAAGTATGAGTTCTTAAAACTCATAATTATGTGACATGCTTTGACTCATAGTTATATGAAATGTTTATGAACCCCTCGTGAATGGACACCAAAGGTCCTGACTAGGACAAGTTCTTAAACTCATATGATTGTGGTAATTTATGGACTCATAAGTGTGGTTTTTCTGAACCGGGTATAGTTAATATTATAAATGGAGAATTGAGGATTATAGGAATATATAAATTGTTAAGCAAATGATTATTAGTGGAGACATAAGTTTTCCAAAACTCCTAGCTATGCTAGACTTGAAATTTTGACATCAAGCTAAATCGCACTATGTGCTTTTGGAAAAAAAAAATAGACTAAGTAATCATTTTTGAAATGGTTTAAAGTATAGTCTATTCTATTATTTCATTTAGACGCAAATGATTTGAAATATCAAAATATATTTTATTTATCACTCATGTACCATGTAACTTTGGTGTAGAGATGATAAAAGTTGATGGAGTTATAAATGAAGGAATACTTAATGAATTTGATCTAAAATCGTTATTCCACTATTGTATGATGTGTTATGGCAAAGGCACACAATGACGGCATCCTCAAACGGACTGTTAACACAGTACGACATCATGACGTCATTCTCAAAAATATTTTCAAAAATTTAAATTTGCCAACGGGGTTTGGCTACACCAAAATAATTCGATTGAATTGAATTATTGATATGAGTCTATGCTATTCGATTCAGCTAGACTAATGTTAATGAAAACTCTAAGTGTTCATTTAAAGAAATTTTCCGAACCAAATTGTTTTGGTGCGGAATCCTATAATAAGACTGAGGTGGACTATGTTGTTTGGATAAATAATCCAATCAAGTAGCGTAAATATTCGCTAGACATGATTAACAGGTTATGCATGACGTAAGAGTACGATAGGTTAATCACCTAAAGTACTAACAACGGTAGTTTACCTTCTTTGTGATTGTAAACATACCAAGTAATGTATTGTTGTGCGGTATGAATACCGTTAAAACTATGTGTTCATGGTCTATATGACCCCTCAACACAATTTAAAAACTTTTACTCTTGTAAGTGGTGTATTGGGTAGCATGTGATAATGTGTGTGAAGGGTGTAAACAGTATGGTGTAAGGAGGTAAATTTCGGGGATGAAATTTTTAGAAGAAGGGGTGAAATTGACTACCCGAAAAGTTAGAAAATTTTTAAATTTTTAATTAATTGATTTAAGGTTCAAAACTAGAACCTAGACAGAAAATTAGTGTATGCATTTGATATTTTTAAGATAGAATTTTGAGGATTTCAAAATTCTGTGAAGAATTTAGGTGAATTATTCAAGATTAAGTGTATGTGTGTTTATGTTCTGTGTATATGTGTACTACGTGTTTATGTTCTGTGTATATGTGTACAGTATATGGTTAAGGGTCAAGGGTAGACCGGATAAACGATATCTCAGAATAAACCCTAATTATATATTAAGCGTCGGCGGCGTTTCTGGTTAGAAAACCCTAGCGATTAACAAGAAACCCTAGAAACCGGTTCTGAAAACCCTAATTTCAGTTCCGGGAATCCAAAACCCTAATTCGGAAGTTGAAACCCTAATCTGGGAACTTAACGGAGAATTATATGGCTTAAGTGCTATTAATTATAATATTAATTAGGGTAAAGCTTAATTATTTAGCAAACCCTAATTTCAAATTTTTAAACCCTAATTTATGGATTTGAAACCCTAATTTATGGATTTGAAACCCTAATTTATAAATAGGGAAAAACCGAAGTGTTGATTAAATAATTTTAATGTTAATTAGGAAATATTAATCCTAATTTTAAAGTTAAGTAATTAGAAAACCCTAATCTAATTAAGAAAATCTAATTTCTAAAGTAGAAAATTATTTTTATTTTAGAAACCCTAATTTTTTTGTTGTAAACCCTAATCCATGATTTTGACCCTAATTGCTAAATTAGTAATTTTAATTAGGAATTATTAATCCTAATTAGCAAGATTTAATTTATGATTAAGAAATTTTTATATAATTAGAAAATTCTAATTATAATTTAGAAATATTAAATT
Source organism: Panax ginseng (assembly GCA_020205605.1). NCBI lineage: Eukaryota > Viridiplantae > Streptophyta > Magnoliopsida > Apiales > Araliaceae > Panax > Panax ginseng. The sequence goes on along the minus strand of CM035138.1, from coordinate 32,738,222 downwards.
TCTATTTTTAAAACCTAATTTGGAAATTTTAGAAAATCAAATTGCTAAACTTGAGGGTTCAAACCCTAAACCCTAAAGTGTTCTAACCCTAAACCCTAATCCAAACCCTAAACCCTAAGGGTTTGGCCATTTACTATAATGCCATTAAATGTATAAATCAAATGACATTAATACCCTTTTTGTATTATTGTGACTTAGCTTGCAAATCTAGCTAAAGGAGAGTTGGCCACCAACTCCAACCACTCCATGTGACTAATATATCCAGCAGATCAGCCCCATTTTTCTCAGCCACATTATTGCATCAAGTTATATATAGATTTAGAGAGAGAAAAGTACATTAATATTGCTCAATTGTTCATAAACACCCAACCAAGTCTCTCTCTCTCTCTCTAGACCCACGAAATCCTTAAGTTATTCAGTCCCTTGTATGATCCATAACAAGCCAAGAACATATCCAAGAGTCAGAATCAAGAATCAATGTTAGAAAGAGGTATAAACCCTAAATTTTGAAATCATGTGATCTAATGTTATATGTTGTAATTGGTTGGTTAAAGAAGTGTTATAAGGTGTCAATTAGAGATCTGAGTTGTTGGATAATGGATCCATAACATCTAGAAGCTCGAATCTAAAGATTTCAAAAATCTGGAAATATTGAAAAAGTGGCCTGACAACCGAATGTCAGTGGCCTTAGATTTTTTTTTTTCTGTTTTTGGTTTTTGTTGTTTTAAAGTTGAAATATGTAGCTTGTCATGTGGTCTTTGATCTGGAAGTGGAATTACAACCATTACAGGTCTGGATCGTGAGTTATTAACGGTCAAAGTGAGTTGACCGACGTTGACCGGATGCTTTCTGGGTAACCCAGAAATCCTAAACCGACGTCTGACAAGGTTTTGTTAGCCCCAGATCTGTCAGTTGTAAAGTGGTTTGATGTTGTGTTTGTAACTAAGTTTTAGCCTCATAGATCTACTATAAATTTATGTCTTTAGATCCTTTATACCATCAACTGATAAAATCTAGTGGACGGTCAAACTAGACCAGTTGGTCATGATTGCAGTTTCTAGAATTTCCAAAAACCGGAAGAACAACTCCTCTGACAGGGTTTGACCAAATCACAACTTACGACTCTGTTATATTTGGACTGAGCTCATGATATTTATGTGTTCTATTACATATTTACTACATTTATGAACTAAGAGATCGACTAGTTAATGAACAGAATATATATAAAAGCGAGCCACAAGGTGGTCACTCGAAACTGATTGGGAATCTGGGAAACCCAGAAATCCCAGCAGGCCTCTGACAACAACTTTGCAGCTTTAGATCTTGCTTGTGTGATGCATTTTAACCCTGATGATTATTGTATCGGGTAGTATTGCATCCATACTATAGGATCTGACCATTATCTAGCCCAAAAACACCTTGACCAAAGAATTATTGTTGGTCAAACGTAGCACCCTGCAAACAGACTATGAAGGCTCAAGAACACCTATAGCGACAGTTCTGTCGCTATAGGGATATTTTAATAAATATTAAATTCCAAAAATTATTTATTTTAATTAAAGAAATCGAATTAAATGATTTTTAATTATTAAAAATACTCAATAAATTTTGAAAAATTATTTTAAAGTCTGAAAAATAGTTTTTAATTATTTTTAGTATATTTCATAAATATTTATATTTTGGAATATAAATGGTATTTAATTTATTTAATATAATATTAAATAAATTATTTAAAAATGATTTTAATACATGAAAAATAATATTATGGTAAAAGAAAATATTTTAAGTTATTTTTAGTGACTTTTATATTTTGTGATGAATTTCATTAATTAATTAATATTAATGATAATTAGTTTATTTAATAAGTATATTAAATAAATTATGGAAAAATAGAATAAATGATTTAAAAATCATATAAAAATGATTTAACTATTATAAAAATATTTGAAGTAATAAAATATAACTTTTGATATTTTTCATGAAAATATTAATATTTTAATATTAATAGCAATTATCGGATAAAGAATTTAATTGTTTAAAAATCATATAAAGGTGATTTTAAAGTATTAAAATACTTTATGATATTATAAATATATTATAATATTATGACATGTATTTCATTAATATTTGATAATAAATAAATATTAATGATAAAAGAATTATGTAGTATTTAATTCATTTAAATACGATATTAATGATTGAAAATTCACGATAAATAGTAATAATTATTTAAAAATTTTACGAGCTTATGAAAAATATTTTGATTATTAATAAAATTATCTGAGATAATTTTGAAGTGTTTAGATAGAGTTTAATTGAACTTAAACTCGATAAAAGTCCGATTGTAAGTTGGGATGTTAGATTTGTGTCGGGTTCAACTCATACTGCAATAGTTTTACTTGATCTGGAAGTCTTATGTGTGTTATAGGCGATAGGGTTAGGTGTTATGTGTTTAGGTTATATGTGTTTATATATTATATATATATATATATATATTATAGTATTATATTGTGATGATATTATTCTAATATTGGAGATCTATATTACTAATATTAGGTCTTGGATAAATCATTATAAATTAAGTAAATAAGTAATCAACCATTTCGAGCAAGTTTGTTTTTACTTAACTCTACTAAGAGTTGTTTTATTCATATATGATTATGGTTAATCATTCTTTGGTTGCCATGAAATTGTACTCTATACATATTGCATGTATAAGTCGGTATGAAAAAGTTGATCACCTTCATTACCCTTGGTTCGAGATATATTTGTTCATGTTATATACTTGTTCACCATAAATTTTTTCCTGCTAGTTCACAATTATATTGTTGAATTATAGCCAACTTATTATTGATTCTTTTAATCATATATATATCGTTAAATTGTTGAACTTAAACTTGTTGGGCGAATCCTTATCTCACCCTTGTTATATCATGATAAAACATTACGATTAAATGAAATGCGTCGGATATAAGGAAAGGTTAAAGGCAGTTCCACTTAAAAGTTAATGTATGCGATTAGTTTTGTAATAGTATAGTTTGATAATAATATTATGTGTTAGAAAAGTTATGATTTGTGTATAAGTTAAGGTTACTCGACCTTGGGGAAAAGTATGTAAGTCTAATGTATAAATAATTTATGTTTATATCTTCCGCAAATATAGTAATATATGCTAGTTTCCAGACTGACAATGATGACTATCCTGGTGAATTCAGGTGAAGGTTACTGGACAACAGTCAAGAATATCCTCAAGTACCTGAAAAGGACTAAGGATTCATTCTTGGTATATGGAGGTGAAGACGAACTGGCATTAAAGGGTTACATAGATGCTAGTTTCCAGACTGACAATGATGACTATAAGTCTCAGTCATGTTTTGTGTTTTGCCTTAATGGTGGTGTTGTTAATGGAAAAGTTCAAGCAAGAGACGATGAATGATTCCACAACAGGAGGCCGAGTATATTTCTGCTTTTCGCAGCCCAAGGAGGTCAGATGGATTAAAAAGTTCATCATTTGAACTTGGTGTTGTTCCAACCATTGTTGATCCGGTTGCTCTATCTTGTGATAATAATGGAGCCATTGCAAAGCTAAGGAACCCGGATCTCACCAACGATCCAAGCATATACTTAGGCGGTACCATCTCATCCGTGAAATCATTGATAGAGGAGATGTAAGTATAGGAAGAGTGCCAATAGATGATAATTTTGCAGATCCACTGACCAAGGCTTTGTCGCAGCAGGCAATGCAGACGGTCACACTAGTTCCATGGGTATTAGATACATGAGTGATTGGCTCTAGTGCAAGTGGGAGACTGTTAGAGTTTATGCCCTGAGGCCAATTATTTGATATAATTGCTTAACGCTTTGATATTATATTTGATTGAATAAATAAATGATTTTATTATGGTTTTATTTATGCGTAATATAATTGTTAACATAATAAAATTCCTTAGAATAGTGATACAAATTATATAGTTTCAAGTATGTGACTTGAACATGAGATTATAATTACAATTAGTATCATTGTTCTTAAATGTCCTAATCGAGTATCATTGTTGATGGGACAACAATGATGCATCGAGACTAATATGTGGATTAACCGATGACCAAATCTCATTGGTCATAAATATATGAGATATTAAGTCAATGCATAGAGTACATGTTGAGAACGATGTCTTCGGATGGACCCACCATGAGAATTCTATATGGAGCATTATGCGAAGTGTCATTAGCAATTCTCATAGTGACAATGATGTAATGGTCCTCCAATTCAAAATCGCTTATATTACTACACGAGAATTTATGTACTTTGATATCATCAAATGTCACCTTTAATAGGGTGGACTATAAAGGTGATTATTGGGTTCATCATGAATCGTGTGAGAAATATGAGTGATCTAGATGGAATTTAACCATCCTATATATTATGGGTGATATCCATAGGTCTCTTGATTGAGTAGGACTATGAAATGCATGACCATGCTCAAATAGTAATTTGTTTCATATAGTCTACTCGTTGATCAAGAAAACTCAAATTAAATTATAAAGAGTATGACACATTCCATGACTCGAGTTTAATCTAGGATATTAAGGTTAAAAGGATTAAATTACATTGAAACATTGGTCACGAAAAAGGTTGCATCGAATCATCGATCTTGTTATTACTTGGGTAGCAGTGATGCATTACTAGATGTCGCTCACTGTTTATAATTTTATAATATGATTTTAAAATTATTGCCAACGTAATAATAACCTATAGGGTCACACACATAGAATGTAATTTAAAAGGGAATTAATTTAAATTTTAAGGATTAAATATATTAATATGATTAATAGTATTTAAATCACGAATTTAAATTAAAAGGATAATTTGTATATATGTATATTAATTAAGTAAGACTTAATTAAGATATATATATATATATATATATATATATATAAATTCGGATTTTATGAAATTAGGTTTTGATTAATACCTTTTAACTACTATATATATGATATATAGCAGCCACTTAGGAAGACAATCAAAAACTTACAAACCCTAGCCGCTCTTAGAGAGAGACTAGAGAAAAGTTCGAAAATCTTGTTCCTTTGGTGGCTAGTACCGCAGCTCCTTTTATTGCAGAATCGTTTGAAGATTTGCGTGTGTTCGTGTGGATACCGTAGAGACGTAGTACCGTGAGGAATTGCGTCGGAGTTTCGGAGCATTTCAGAAAATTCAATAATCGTTATAATATCTAAACCTCTGAATTAATTGAATTTTTCGCATGGATCCTGTTTTAGGGTTTCGGAAATTGCTTTAAAATTTTTATTTTCGTTGTGCGTTTCTGTGCCGAAACCCTACATGATTAGGATAAGATCTAACTCATATAAAGTTAGTTGGTCGGTAAGATTCAAAGATGAATCCCGACGAGTTATAAGATACAGAGTTTCCTAACTCTGATAATAAAGTCGAACAGTAGTGGTGAATAGATAGAGTTTAAAAGACTAAAGGTACAGTGATAAGAGATCGTAAAACAAAATGATCAAGATATAGAAATGAATCGTAATATATACGATGAGATCACCCCGTGATCGGATAAGGTTATAGTATGGAATAAGAATCAATCTGATGATTGAATAGTTTACAGCAAGATTGCTGTGTTAATTGGCACAGATCAGGAAAGGATTATGAATACAAGTTAAATGAAATTACAGACGAGAAGGGGTGTTAGTGTTAGGTGGGGATTCAATTGAGGATTTATGTCCGCCAATTGAGTTGTATGATTCCTTGTGTGGGCGGGGAATTGTACTTGGTGTAACAACTACTTAGTTCTGACAATGATAATCATTGAAATGTTTGTGTCGCGCTATTCGTTATATGCATGTTAAGAGGGTGATTCCTTTCTCATGTGTATAACAGATAGCTAGGTTATAGGTATAGAATATAAGGTTAAGTACGAGTTCTTAAAACTCATACTTATGTGACATGCTTGACTCATAGTTATATGAAATGTTTATGAACCCCTCAGCGAATGGACGCCAAAGGTCTGACTAGGACAAGTTCTTAAACTCATATGATTGTGGTAATTTATGGACTCATAAGTGTGGTTTTACGAACTGGGTATAGTTGTGTGTAAAGGGAGAATTGAGGATTATAGGAACATATAGATTGTTAAGCAAATGATTATTAGTGGAGACATAAGTTTTCCAAAACTCCTAGCTATGCTAGACTTCGAAATTTTGACATCAAGCTAAATACGCACTATGTGCTTTTGGGAAAAAAAATGTAGACTCGTAATCATTTTTGAAATGGTTTAAAGTATAGTCTATTGATCAGCTAGACGCAAATGATTTGAAATATCAAAATATATTTTATTTATCACTCATGTACCATGTAACCTGGTGCAGAGATGATAAAAAGTTGATGGAGTTGTAAATACAGGAATACTTAGTGTGAATTTGATCTAAAATCGTTATTCCACTATTGTATGATGTGTTATGGCAAAGGCACACAATGATTTGAGATCCTCAAACGGATCATTAACACAAAGATCGACATCATGACGCCATTCTCAAAAATATTTTCAAAAATTTTAATTTGCCAACGGGGTTTGGCTACACCGAAATAATTCGATTGAATTGAATTATTGATATGAGTCTATGCTATTCAATTCAGCTAGACTAATGTTAATGAAAACTCTAAGTGTTCATTTAAAGAAATTTTCCGAACCAAATTGTTTTGGTGCGGAATCCTATAATAAGACTGAGGTGGACTATGTTGTTTGGATAAATAATCGAATCAAGTAGCGTAAATATTCACTAGACATGATTAATACGTTATGCATGACGTAAGAGTACTATAGGCTAATCACCTAAAGTATTAACAACGGTAGTTTACCTTCTTTGTGATTGTAAACATACCAAGTAATGTATTGTTTTGCGGTATGAATACCGTTAAAACTATGTGTTCATGGTCTATATGACCCCTCAGCACATTTTGAAAACTTTTACTCTTGTGAGTTGTGTATTGGGTAGCATGTGATAATGCGTGTGAAGGGTGTAAACAGTATGGTGTAAGGTGTAAGGTAAATTTCGGGGACGAAATTTTTAGAAGAAGGCGTGAATGTGACAATCCGAAAATTTAAAAAAAATTTAAATTTTTAATTAATTGATTTAAGGTTCAAAATTAGAACCTACACAAAAAATTAGTGTATGCGTTTGATATTTTTAAGATAGAATTTTGAGAATTTCTAAATTCTGTGAAGGATTTAGGTGAATTATTCAAGATTAAGTGTATATGTGTGTATGTTCTATGTATATGTGTACAGTATATGGTTAAGGGTCAAGGGTTGACCAGATAAACGATATTTGTAACAAACCCTAATTATATATTAAGAAAACGTCAACGTTCGGTTAGAAAACCCTAGCGATTAACAAGGAACCCTAGAAACCGGTTCTGAAAATCCTAATTTCAGTTCCGGGAATTCGAAACCCTAATTCGGAAGTTGAAACCCTAATCTAGGAACTTAACAGAGAATTATATTGCTTAACTACTATTAATTATAATATTAATTAGGGTAAAGCTTAATTATTTAGCAAACCCTAATTTCAAATTTTTAATCCCTAATTTATGGATTTAAAACCCTAATTTATAAATAGGGAAAAACCTAAGTGTTAATTAAATAATTTTAATATTGATTAGGAAATATTAATCCTAATTTTAAAGTTAAGTAATTAGAAAATCCTAATCTAATTACGAAAATCTAATTTCTAAATTAGAAAATTATTTTTATTTTAGAAACCCTAATTTTTGGGTTGTAAACCCTAATCCGTGATTTTGACCCTAATTGCTAAATTAGTAATTTTAATTAAGAATTATTAATCCTAATTAGCAAGAAATTACGACTCTGTTATAGTTGGACTGAGCTCATGATATTTATGTGTTCTATTACATATGTACTACATTTATGAACTAAGAGATTGACTAGTTAATGAATAGAATATATATAAAAGCGAGCCACAAGGTGGTCACTCGAAACTGACTGGGAATCTGGGAAACCCAGAAATACCAGCAGGCCTCTTACAACAACTTTGCATCTTTAGATCTTGCTTGTGTGATGCATTTTAACCCTGATGATTATTGTATCGTGTAGTATTGCATCCATACTACAGGAGCTGGCCATTATCTAGCCCAGAAACACCTTTACCAAAGAATTATTGTTGGTCAAACGTAGCACCCTGCAAACAGACTATGAAGGCTCAAGAACACCTATAGCGACGGTTATGTCACTATAGGGATATTTTAATAAATATTTAATTCCGAAAATTATTTATTTTAATTAAAGAAATCGAATTAAATGATTTTTAATTATTAAAAATACTAAATAAATTCCAAAAAATTATTTTAAAGTCTGAAAAATAGTTTTTAATTATTTAGAGTATATTTCATAAATATTTAATATTTTTGGAATATAAATGGTATTTAATTTATTTAATTATAATATTAAATAAATTATTTAAAAATGATTTTAATACATGAAAAATAATATTATGGTAAAAGAAAATATTTTAAGTTATTTTTAGAGACTTTTAATATTTTGTGATTAATTTCATTAATTAATCAATATTAATAATAATTAGTTTATTTAATAAGTATATTAAATAAATTATGAAAAAATAGAATAAATGATTTAAAAATCATTTAAAAATGATTTAAGTGTTAGAAAAATATTTGAAGTTATAAAATATAACTTTTGATATTTTGTCATGAAAATATTAATATTTTAATATTATTAGCAATTATCGGATAAAGAATTTAATTGTTTAAAATTATATAAAGGTGATTTTAAAGTATTAAAAATACTTTGTGATATTATAAATATATTATAATATTATGACATGTATTTCATTAATATTTGATAATAATAAAATATTAATGATAAAATAATTATGTAGTATTTAATTCATTTAAATACGATATTAATAATGGAAAATTCACGATAAATAGTAATTATAATTATTTAAAAATTATTACGAGCTTACGAAAAATATTTCGACTGTTATTAAAATTATCTGAGTTAATTGTTAAGTGTTTAGGCAGAGTTTAATTGAACTTAGACTCGATAAAAGTCCGACTAGACCGTCGGGATGTTAGATTTGTGTCGGGTTCAACTTATACTGCAATAGTTTGACTTAATACCGAGTCTTATGTGTGTTAGAGACGGATAGGGTTATGTGTTATGTGTTTAGGTTATTCTGTATATATATATAATAGTATTATATTGTGATGATATTATTCTAATATTGGAGATCTATATTACTAATATTAGGTCTTCGGATAAAGCGTTGTAAATTATGTGAGCGGTAATCAATCAACTTCGAGCAAGTTTATTTTACTTAACTCTACTAAGAGTTGTTTTATTCGGATAAGCTTATGGTTAATCATTGCTGGTTGCCATGAATTGTACTCTGTACATATTGCATGTATAAGTCAGGTATGAAAGGCTGATCACCTTCATTACCAGTTGGTTCAGATATATTTGTTCATGTTCAATACTTGTTCAGTCATAAATTTTTTCCTGCTAGTTCACAATTATATTGTTGAATTATAGCCAGCTTATTATTCATATTCTTTCAATCATAATATATCGTTATATTATTGGACTTAAACTTGTTGGGCAACTTTCATGCTCACCCTTGCTATATAATGATAAAACATTACAGATTAAGGAAAATGCGTCGGATACAAGGAAAGGTTAAAGACAGTTCCAGCTCAAAGTTAATATGTGCGATTAGTTTTGTAATAGTGTTGTACGATAATAATATTATGTGTTAGAAAAGTTATGATTTGTGTATAAGTTAAGGTTACTCGACGTTGGGGAAAATTATGTAAGTCTAATGTATAAATAATTTATGTTTATATCTTCCGCAAATATAGTAATAGTGTTAGAATGATCGAACTGGATCCGTGGTGATTCGGGACCTCGGATTCGGGGCCCTCACAGTTGGTATCAAAGCTGTAGGTTATGAACCTTACGTAGGAATACCTAAGACTAATAACCGCAATGATTAGGATAAGATCTAACTCATATAGAGTTAGTTGGTTGGTAAGATTCAAAGACGAATCCCGACGAGTTATAAGATACAGGGTTCCCTAACTCTAATAATAAAGTCGAACAGTAGTGGTGAATAGATAGAGTCTAAAAGACTAAAGGTACAGTGATAAGAGATCGTAAAACAAAACGATCAAGATATAGAAATGAATCGTAATATATACGATGAGATCACCCCGTGATCGGATAAGGTTATAGTATGGAATAAGAATCATTCTGATGATTGAAAAGTTTACAGCAAGATTGATGTGTGAATTGGTACAGATCAGGAAAGGATTATGAATACGAGTTAAATGAAATTCGTATTGAGAAGGGTGTTAGTGTTAGGTGGGGATTCAATTAAGGATTCATGTCGGCAGCTGAGTTGTATGATTCCGTGTGTGGGCGGGGAATTGTACTTGGTGTAACAACTACATAGTTCTGACAATGATAATCATTGAAATGTTTGTGTCGCGCTATTCGTTATATGCATGTTAAGAGAGTGATTCATTTCTCATGTGTATAACAGATAGCTAGGTTATAGGTATAGAATATAAGGTTATGTACGAGTTCTTAAAACTCATACTTATATGATATGCTTGACTCATAGTTATATGAAATGTTTATGAACCCTCAAATGAATGGACGCCAAAGGTCTGACTAGGACAAGTTCTTAAACTCATATGATTGTGGTAATTTATGGACTCATAAGTGTGGTTTTACGAACTGGGTATAGTTGTGTGTAAAGGGAGAATTGAGGATTATAGGAACATATAGATTGTTAAGCAAATGATTATTAGTGGAGACATAAGTTTTCCAAAACTCCTAGCTATGCTAGACTTCGAAATTTTGACATCAAGCTAAATACGCACTGTGCTTTTGGAAAAAAAATATGTAGACTCGTAATCATTTTTGAAACGGTTTAAAGTATAGTCTATGCTACTTATTTCAAATAGAAAATGATTTGAAATATCAAAATATATTTTATTTATCACTCATGTACCATGTAACTTTAAAAGCGAGATGATAAAAAGTTGATGGAGTTGTAAATACAAGAATACTTAGTGTGAATTTGATCTAAAATCGTTATTCCACTATTGTATGATGTGTTATGACAAAAATCACACAATGATGACATCCTCAAATGGGCCAGCTTAACACGATGCAGATCATGGCGTCATTCTCAAAAATATTTTCAAAAATTTTAATTTACCAACGGGGTTTGGCTACACTGAAATAATTCGATTGAATAGAATTATTGATATGAGTCTATCCTATTCGATTCAACTAGACTAATGTTAATGAAAACTCTAAGTGTTCATTTAAAGAAATTTCCCTAACCAAATTATTTTGGTGCGGAATCCTATGATAAGACTGAGGTGGACTATGTTGTTTGGATAAATAATCCAATCAAGTAGCGTAAATATTCGCTAGACATGATTAATACGTTATGCATGACGTAAGAGTACGATAGGCTAATCACCTAAAGTACTAACAACGGTAGTTTACCTTCTTTGTGATTGTAAACATACCAAGTAATGTATTATTTTGCGGTATGAATACCGTTAAAACTATGTGTTCATGGTCTATATGACCCCTCAGCACAATTTAAAAACTTTTACTCTTGTGAGTGGTGTATTGGGTAGCATGTGATAATGTGTGTGAAGGGTGTAAGGTGTAAGGTAAATTTCGGGGACAAAATTTTTAGAGGATTTAGAAAAACATTTCGACTGTTATTAAAATTATCTGAGTTAATTGTTAAGTGTTTAGGCAGAGTTTAATTGAACTTAGACTCAATAAAAGTCCGACTAGACCGTCGGGATGTTAGATTTGTGTCGGGTTCAACTCATACTGCAATAGTTTGACTTGATACCGAGTCTTATGTGTGTTATAGACTGATAAGGTTATGTGTTATGTGTTTAGGTTATTCCATATATATATATATATAATAGTATTATATTGTGATGATATTATTCTAATATTGGAGATCTATATTACTAATATTAGGTCTTCGGATAAAGCGTTATAAATTAAGTGCGTGTAAATCAACAGTTCGAGCAAGTTTATTTTTACTTAACTCTACTAAGTTCGGATAAGCTTATGGTTAATCATTGCTGGTTGCCATGAATTGTACTCTGTACATATTGCATGTATAAGTCAGGTATGAAAGGCTGATCACCTTCATTACCAGTTGGTTCAGATATATTTGTTCATGTTCAATACTTGTTCAGTCATAAATTTTTTCCTGCTAGTTCACAATTATATTGTTGAATTATAGCCAGCTTATTATTCAGATTCTTTCAATCATAATATATCGTTATATTATTGAACTTAAACTTGTTGGGCAACTTTCATGCTCACCCTTATTATATCATGATAAAACATTACAGATTAAGGCAAATGCGTCGGATACAAGGAAATGTTAAAGACAGTTCCAGCTCAAAGTTAATATATGCGATTAGTTTTGTAATAGTGTTGTACGATATTAATATTATGTGTTAGAAAAGTTATGATTTGTGTATAAGTTAAGGTTACTCGACCTTGGAGAAAATTATGTAAGTCTAATGTATAAATAATTTATGTTTATATCTTCCGCAAATATAGTAATAGTGTTAAAATGATCGAACCGGATCCGTGGAGATTCGGGACCTCGGATTCGGGGCCCTCACAGTTGGTATCAAAGCTGTAGGTTATGAACCTTACGTAGGAATACCTAAGACTAATAACCGCAGTGATTAGGATAAGATCTAACTCATATAGAGTTAGTTGGTTGGTAAGATTCCAAGACGAATCTCGACGAGTTATAAGATACAGAGTTCCCTAACTCTGATAATAAAGTCGAAAAGTAGTGGTGAATAGATAGAGTCTAAAAGACTAAAGGTACAGTGATAAGAGATCGTAAAATATAGAAATGAATCGTAATATATACGATGAGATCACCCTGTGATCGGATAAGGTTATAGTATGGAATAAGAATCATTCTGATGATTGAAAAGTTTACAGCAAGATTGATGTGTGAATTGGTATAGATCAGGAAAGGATTATGAATACGAGTTAAATGAAATTCGTATTGAGATGGGTGTTAGTGTTAGGTGGGGATTCAATTAAGGATTCATGTCGGCAGCTGAGTTGTATGATTCCTTGTGTGGGCGGGGAATTGTACTTAGTGTAATAACTACTTAGTTCTGACAATGATAATCATTGAAATGTTTGTGTCGCGCTATTCGTTATATGCATGTTAAGAGGGTGATTCATTTCTCATGTGTATAACAAATAGCTAGGTTATAGGTATAGAATATAAGGTTATGTACGAGTTCTTAAAACTCATACTTATATGATATGCTTGACTCATAGTTATATGAAAAGTTTATGAACCCCTCAGCGAATGGACGCCAAAGGTCTGACTAGGACAAGTTCTTAAACTCATATGATTGTGGTAATTTATGGACTCATAAGTGTGGTTTTACGAACTGGGTATAGTTGTGTGTAAAGGGAGAATTGAGGATTATAGGAACATATAGATTGTTAAGCAAAAGATTATTAGTGGAGACATAAGTTTTTCAAAACTCCTAGCTATGCTAGACTTCAAAATTTTGACATCAAGCTAAATACGCACTATGTGCTTTTGGAAAAAAAAATATGTGGACTCGTAATCATTTTTGAAATGGTTTAAAGTATAGTCTATGCTACTTATTTCAGCTAGACGCAAATGATTTGAAATATCAAAATATATTTTATTTATCACTCATGTACCATGTAACCTGGTGCATAGATGATATAAAGTTGATGGAGTTGTAAATACAGGAATACTTAGTGTGAATTTGATCTAAAATCGTTATTCCACGATTGTATGATGTGTTATGACAAAGTCACACAATGACTCAAGATCCTCAAATGGACTATTAACACAATGATGCGGTATCATGACGTCATTCTCAAAAAATATTTTCAAAATTTTAATTTGCAACCGGGGTTTGGCTACACCGAAATAATTCGATTGAATAGAATTATTGATATGAGTCTATCCTATTCGATTCAACTAGACTAATGTTAATGAAAACTCTAAGTGTTAATTTAAAGAAATTTCCCTAACCAAATTGTTTTGGTGCGGAATCCTATGATAAGACTTAGGTGGACTATGTTGTTTGGATAAATAATTCAATCAAGTAGCGTAAATATTCGCTAGACATGATTAATACGTTATGCATGACGTAAGAGTACGATAGGCTAATCACCTAAAGTACTAACAACGGTAGTTTACCTTCTTTGTGATTGTAAACATACCAAGTAATGTATTATTTTGCGGTATGAATATCGTTAAAACTATGTGTTCATGGTTACATATGACCCTCAAAGACAATTTAAAAACTTTTACTCTTGTGAGTGGTGTATTGGGTAGCATGTGATAATGTGTGTGAAGGGTGTAAGGTGTAAGGTAAATTTCGGGGACAAAATTTTTAGAAGAAGAGGTAAATGTGACAACCCGAGAATTTAGAAAATTTTTAAATTTTAATTAATTGATTTAAGGTTCAAAATTAGAACCTGCATGTAAAAATTAGTGTATGCGTTTGATATTTTTAAGATAGAATTTTGAGGATTTCAAAATTACATGAAGGATTTAGGTGAATTATTCGTAATTAAGTGTATACGTGTTTATGTTCGTGTATATGTGTACATCATGTGGTTAAAAATCAAGGTTGACCGGATAAACGATATTTGTAACAAACCCCAATTATATATTAAGAACGCCAACGTTCTCTATTAGAAAAACCCTAGCGATTAAAAAGAAACCTTAGAAATCGCCATTATGGAAACCCTAATTTCGCCTCGGAAATCAAACCCTAATTCTAAGTTGAAACCCTAATCTAGGAACTTAACAGAGAGAATTATATCATTAATCGCTATTAATTATAATATTAATTAGGGTAAAGCTTAATTATTTAGCAAACCCTAATTTCAAATTTTAAACCCTAATTTATAAATAGGAAAAACCTAAGTGTTAATTAAATAATTTTAATGTTAATTAGGAAATATTAATCTTAATTTTAAAGTTAAGTAATTAGAAAACCCTAATCTAATTACGAAAAATCTAATTTCTAATTTAGAAAATTATTTTTATTTTAGAAACCCTAATTTTTGGGTTGTAAACCCTAATCCGTGATTTTGACCCTAATTGCTAAATTAGTAATTTTAATTAGAATTATTAATCCTAATTAGCAAGAAATTACGACTCTGTTATATTTGGACTGAGCTCATGATATTTATGTGTTCTATTACATATGTACTACATTTATGAAATAAGAGATCGACTAGTTAATGAACAGAATATATATAAAAGCGAGCCACAAGGTGGTCACTCAAATCGATCGAATCTGGAAACCTGTAAATCCCAAAGCAGCCTCTGACAACAACTTTGCAACTTTAAATCTTGCTTGTGTGATGCATTTTAACCCTGATGATTATTGTATCGTGTAGTATTGCATCCATACTACAGGAGTTGCCATTATCTAGCCCAGAAACACCTTGACCAAAGAATTATTGTTGGTCAAACGTAGCACCGCAAAATGCACTATGAAGGTTTCAGAAACACCTATATGCGGCCTTGCCTGTCGCTATAGGAATATTTTAATAAATATTAAATTATGAAAATTATTTATTTTAATTAAAGAAATCGAATTAAATGATTTTTAATTATTAAAAATACTAAATAAATTCAAAAATTATTTTAAAGTCCTAAAAATAGTTTTTAATTATTTAGAGTATATTTCATAAATATTTAATATTTTTGGAATATAAATGGTATTTAATTTATTTAATTATAATATTAAATAAATTATTTAAAAATGATTTTAATACATGAAAAATAATATTATGGTAAAAGAAAATATTTTAAGTTATTTTAGTGACTTTTAATATTTTGTGATGAATTTCATTAATTAATCAATATTAATGATAATTAGTTTATTTAATAAGTATATTAAATAAATTATGGAAAAATAGAATAAATGATTTAAACATCATGTAAAAATGATTTAAGTGTTAGAAAATATTTGAAGTTATAAAATATAACTTTTGATATTTTGTCATGAAAATATTAATATTTTAATATTATTAGCAATTATCTGGATAAAGAATTTAATTGTTTAAAATTATATAAAGGTGATTTTAAAGTATTAAAAATACTTTGTGATATTATAAATATATTATAATATTATGATATGTATTTCATTAATATTTGATAATAATAAAATATTAATGATAAAAGAATTATGTGATATTTAATTCATTTAAATACAATATTAATAATGGAAAATTCACAATAAATAGTAATTATAATTATTTAAAAATTATTACGAGCATACAAAAAACATTTCGACTGTTATTAAAATTATCTCGAGTTAATTGTTAAGTGTTTAAAGGCAGTTTAATTGAACTTAGACTCGATAAAAGTCCGACTTGTAGGCTGGCTGGATGTTAGATTTGTGTCGGGTTCAACTCATACTGCAATAGTTTGACTTGATACCGAGTCTTATGTGTGTTATAGACTGATAAGGTTATGTGTTATGTGTTTAGGTTATTCCATATATATATATATATATAGTATTATATTGTGATGATATTATTCTAATATTGAGATCTATATTACTAATATTAGGTCTTCTTTGATAAAGCGTTATAAATTGCGTAAGCGGTAATCAACTTCGCTCAAAAAGTTTATTTTACTTAACTCTACTAAGTTCGGATAAGCTTATGGTTAATCATTCACGGTTGCCATGAATTGTACTCATGTATATATTGTATGTATAAGTCGTATGAAAAGGTGATCACCTTCATTACCAGTTGTTCGAATATATTTGTTCATGTTCAATACTTGTTCAGTCATAAATTTTTTCCTGCTAGTTCACAATTATATTGTTGAATTATAGCCAGCTTATTATTCAGATTCTTTCAATCATAATATATCGTTATATTATTGAACTTAAACTTGTTGGGCGACTTTCATGCTCACCCTTGTTATATCATGATAAAACATTACAGATTAAGGCAAATGCGTCGGATATAAGGAAAGGTTAAAGACAGTTCCAGCTCAAAGTTAATATGTGCGATTAGTTTTGTAATAGTGTTGTACGATAATAATATTATGTGTTAGAAAAGTTATGATTTGTGTATAAGTTAAGGTTACTCGACCTTGGGGAAAATTATGTAAGTCTAATGTATAAATAATTTATGTTTATATCTTCCGCAAATATAGTAATAGTGTTAGAATGATCGAACCGGATCCGTGGTGATTCGGGACCTCGGATTCGGGGCCCTCACAGTTGGTATCAAAGCTGTAGGTTATAAACCTTACGTAGGAATACCTAAGACTAATAACCGCAGTGATTAGGATAAGATCTAACTCATATAGAGTTAGTTGGTTGGTAAGATTCAAAGATCTAATCTCTATGAAGTTATAAGATACGAGTTCCCTAACTCTAATAATAAAGTCGAACAAGAGTGGTGAATAGATAGAGTCTAAAAGACTAAAGGTATAAAGTGATAAGAGATCGTAAAACAAAACGATCAAGATATAGAAATGAATCGTAATATATAATGATGAGATCACCCCGTGATCGGATAAGGTTATAGTATGGAATAAGAATCATTCGATGATTGAAAAGTTTACTGACAAGATTGATGTGAATTGGTGCAGATCAGAAAGGATTATGAATACGAGTTAAATGAAATTAGTATTAAGAAAGGTGTTAGTGTTAGGTGGGGATTCAATTGAGGATTCATGCCTAATTTGAGTTGTATGATTCCTCAGGTGGGCGGAGAATTGTACTTGGTGTAACAACTACTTAGTTCTGACAATGATAATCATTGAAATGTTTGTGTCGCGCTATTCGTTATATGCATGTTAAGAGGGTGATTCATTTCTCATGTGTATAACAGATAGCTAGGTTATAGGTATAGAATATAAGGTTATGTACGAGTTCTTAAAACTCATACTTATATGATATGCTTGACTCATAGTTATATGAAATGTTTATGAACCCCTCAGCGAATGGACGCCAAAGGTCTGACTAGGACAAGTTCTTAAACTCATATGATTGTGGTAATTTATGGACTCATAAGTGTGGTTTTACTGAATCGGGTATAGTTAAAGTGTAAAGGAGAATTGAGGATTATAGGAACATATAGATTGTTAAGCAAATGATTATTAGTGGAGACATAAGTTTTCCAAAACTCTTAGCTATGCTAGACTTCGAAATTTTGACATCAAGCTAAATACGCACTATGTGCTTTTGGAAAAAAAAATATGTAGACTCGTAATCATTTTTGAAATGGTTTAAAGTATAGTCTATGCTACTTATTTCAGCTAGACGAAAATGATTTGAAATATCAAAATATATTTTATTTATCACTCATGTACCATGTAACCTGGTGCAGAGATGATAAAAAGTTGATGGAGTTGTAAATACAGGAATACTTAGTGTGAATTTGATCTAAAATCGTTATTCCACTATTGTATGATGTGTTATGACAAAGTCACACAATGACGGCATCCTCAAATGGACCGTTAACACAGTACGGTATCATGACGTCATTCTCAAAAATATTTTCAAAAATTTTAATTTGCCAACGGGGTTTGGCTACACCGAAATAATTCGATTGAATAGAATTATTGATATGAGTCTATCCTATTCGATTCAACTAGACTAATGTTAATGAAAACTCAAAGTGTTCATTTAAAGAAATTTCCCTAACCAAATTATTTTGGTGCGGAATCCTATGATAAGACTGAGGTGGACTATGTTGTTTGGATAAATAATCCAATCAAGTAGCGTAAATATTCGCTAGACATGATTAATACGTTATGCATGACGCGTAGAATACGACAGGCTAATCACCTAAAGTACTAACAACAGTGGTTTACCTTCTTTGTGATTGTAAACATACCAAGTAATGTATTATTTTACGGTATGAATACTGCTAAAACTATGTGTTCATGGTCTATATGACCCTCAAAGACAATTTAAAAACTTTTACTCTTGTGAGTGGTGTATTGGGTAGCATGTGATAATGTGTGTGAAGGGTGTAAGGTGTAAGGTAAATTTCGGGGACAAAATTTTTAGAAGAAGAGGTAAATGTGACAACCCGAGAATTTAGAAAATTTTTAAATTTTTAATTAATTGATTTAAGGTTCAAAATTAGAACCTAGACAGAAAATTAGTGTATGCGTTTGATATTTTTAAGATAGAATTTTGAGGATTTCAAAACTCTGTGAAGGATTTAGGTGAATTATTCAGAATTAAGTGTATACGTGTTTATGTTCTGTGTATATGTGTACATCATGTGGTTAAGGGTCAAGGGTTGACCAGATAAACGATATTTGTAACAAACCCTAATTATATATTAAGAACGTCAACGTTTGGTTAGAAAACCCTAGCGATTAACAAGAAACCCTAGAAATCGCCTTAAACCCTAATTTCAATTCCGGAAATCTGAAACCCTAATTCGGAAGTTGAAACCCTAATCTAGGAACTTAACAGAGAATTATATTGCTTAACTGCTATTAATTATAATATTAATAAGGGTAAAGCTTAATTATTTAGCAAACCCTAATTTCAAATTTTTAAACCCTAATTTATAAATAGGGAAAAACCTAAGTGTTAATTAAATAATTTTAATGTTAATTAGGAAATATTAATCTTAATTTTAAAGTTAAGTAATTAGAAAACCCTAATCTAATTACGAAAAATCTAATTTCTAAATTAGAAAATTATTTTTATTTTAGAAACCCTAATTTTTGGGTTGTAAACCCTAATCCGTGATTTTGACCCTAATTGCTAAATTAGTAATTTTAATTAGGAATTATTAATCCTAATTAGCAAGAAATTACGACTCTGTTATATTTGGACTGAGCTCATGATATTTATGTGTTCTATTACATATATACTACATTTATGAAATAAGAGATCGACTAGTTAATGAACAGAATATATATAAAACGAGCCACAAGGTGGTCACTCGAAACTGACTGGGAATCTGGGAAACCTGTAAATCCCAAAGAGAGCCTCTCGACAACAACTTTGCAACTTTAGATCTTGCTTGTGTGATGCATTTTAACCTCGATGATTATTGTATCGTAGTAGTATTGCATCCATACTACGTGAGCCGCCATTATCTAGCCTGAAACACCTCGACCAAAGAATTATTGTTGGGTCAAACGTAGCACCCTCGCAAAACAAATGTACTATGAAGGTTTCAACACCTATAAATACTGTTTGCAGCTGCCGCTATAGGGATATTTTAATAAATATTAAATTAAAAATTATTTATTTTAATTAAAGAAATCAATTAAATGATTTTTAATTATTAAAAAATACTAAATAAATTCAAAAATTATTTTAAAGTCCTAAAAATAGTTTTTAATTATTTAGAGTATATTTCATAAATATTTAATATTTTTGGAATATAAATGGTATTTAATTTATTTAATTATAATATTAAATAAATTATTTAAAAATGATTTTAATACATGAAAAATAATATTATGGTAAAAGAAAATATTTTAAGTTATTTTTAGTGACTTTTAATATTTTGTGATGAATTTCATTAATTAATCAATATTAATGATAATTAGTTTATTTAATAAGTATATTAAATAAATTATGGAAAAATAGAATAAATGATTTAAACATCATGTAAAAATGATTTAAGTGTTAGAAAAATATTTGAAGTTATAAAATATAACTTTTGATATTTTGTCATGAAAATATTAATATTTTAATATTATTAGTAATTATCTGATAAAGAATTTAATTGTTTAAAATTATATAAAGGTGATTTTAAAGTATTAAAATACTTTGTGATATTATAAATATATTATAATATTATGACATGTAATTCATTAATATTTGATAATAATAAAATATTAATGATAAAAGAATTATGTGATATTTAATTCATTTAAATACAATATTAATAATGGAAAATTCACAATAAATAGTAATTATAATTATTTAAAAATTATTACGAGCATATACAAAACACATTTCAATTTATTATTAAAATTATCTCGAGTTAATTGTTAAGTGTTTAAAGGCGAGTTTAATTGAACTTAGACTCAATAAAAGTCCGACTGTAATCAGCCGTCGGGATGTTAGATTTGTGTCTCAGTTCAACTCATACCGCAATAGTTTGACTTGATACCGAGTCTTATGTGTTATAGGCGATAGGGTTATGTGTTATGTGTTTAGGTTATTCCATATATATATATATATATAATAGTATTATATTGTGATGATATTATTCTAATATTGAGATCTATATTACTAATATTAGGTCTTCTGATAAAGCGTTATAAATTAAGTAGCGATAATCAAATCTGCTTCGAGCAAGTTTATTTTACTTAACTCTACTAAGTTCTGATAAGCTTATGGTTAATCATTCTTTGGTTGCCATGAATTGTACTCATATTATATTGCATGTATAAGTCGTATGAAAAATTCGATCACCTTCATTACCAGGTTGGTTCGAGATATATTTGTTCATGTTCAATACTTGTTCACCATAAATTTTTTCCGCTAGTTCACAATTATATTGTTGAATTATAGCCACTTTTATTATTCGATTCTTTCAATCATAATATATCGTTATATTATTGAACTTAAACTTGTTGGGCAACTTTCACGCTCACCCTTGTTATATCATGATAAAACATTACAGATTAAGGCAAATGCGTCGGATACAAGGAAAGGTTAAAGATAGCCCAACTTCAAAGTTAATATATATGATTAGTTTTGTAATAGTGTTGTCGATAATAATATTATGTGTTAGAAAAGTTATGATTTGTGTATAAGTTAAGGTTACTCGACCTTGGGGAAAATTATGTTAGTCTAATGTATAAATAATTTATGTTTATATCATCCGCAAATATAGTAATAGTGTTAGAATGATCGAACCGGATCCGTGGTGATTCGGGTCCTCGGATTCGGGGCCCTCACAATGCAGATCAAAGTCAGAGGTTATGAACCTTACGTAGGAATACCTAAGACTAATAACCGCAGTGATTAGGATAAGATCTAACTCATATAGAGTTAGTTGGTTGGTAAGATTCAAAGACCTAATCTCTATGAAGTTATAAGATCTGAGTTCCCTAACTCTAATAATAAAGTCGAACAGTAGTGGTGAATAGATAGAGTCTAAAAGACTAAAGGTACAGTGATAAGAGATCGTAAAACAAAACGATCAAGATATAGAAATGAATCGTAATATATACGATGAGATCACCCCGTGATCGGATAAGGTTATAGTATGGAATAAGAATCAATCTGATGATTGAAAAGTTTACAGCAAGATTGATGTGAATTGGTACAGATCAGGAAAGGATTATGAATACGAGTTAAATGAAATTCGTATTGAGAAGGGTGTTAGTGTTAGGTGGGGATTCAATTGAGGATTCATGTCGGCAACTGAGTTGTATGATTCCTTGTGTGGGCGGGGAATTGTACTTAGTGTAACAACTACTTAGTTCTGACAATGATAATCATTGAAATGTTTGTGTTGCGCTATTCGTTATATGCATGTTAAGAGGGTGATTCATTTCTCATGTGTATAACAGATAGCTAGGTTATAGGTATAGAATATAAGGTTAGGTACGAGTTCTTAAAACTCATACTTATGTGACATGCTTGACTCATAGTTATATGAAATGTTTATGAACCCCTCAGTGAATGGACGCCAAAAGTCTGACTAGGACAAGTTCTTAAACTCATATGATTGTGGTAATTTATGGACTCATAAATGTGGTTTTACGAACTGGGTATAGTTGTGTGTAAAGGGAGAATTGAGGATTATAGGAACATATAGATTGTTAAGCAAATGATTATTAGTGGAGACATAACTTTTCCAAAACTCCTAGCTATGCTAGACTTCGAAATTTTGACATCAAGCTAAATACGCACTATGTGCTTTTGGGAAAAAAAATATGTAGACTCGTAATCATTTTTGAAATGGTTTAAAGTATAGTCTATGCTACTTATTTCAGCTAGACGCAAATGATTTGAAATATCAAATATATTTTATTTATCACTCATGTACCATGTAACCTGGTGTAGAGATGATAAAAAGTTGATGGAGTTGTAAATACAGGAATACTTAGTGTGAATTTGATCTAAAATCGTTATTCCACTATTGTATGATGTGTTATGACAAAAGTCACACAATGACTTTAAGATCTCAAATGGATCATTAACACGATGCGGTATCGTGACGTCATTCTCAAAAATATTTTCAAAATTTTAATTTGCCAATCTGGTTTACTACACCAAAATAATTCGATTTAATAGAATTATTGATATGAGTCTATCCTATTCGATTCAACTAGACTAATGTTAATGAAAACTCTTAAGTGTTCATTTAAAGAAATTTCCCTAACCAAATTATTTTGGTGCGGAATCCTATGATAAGACTTAGGTGGACTATGTTGTTTGGATAAATAATCCAATCAAGTAGCGTAAATATTCGCTAGACATGATTAATACGTTATGCATGACGTAAGAGTACGATAGGCTAATCACCTAAAGTACTAACAACGGTAGTTTACCTTCTTTGTGATTGTAAACATACCAAGTAATGTATTATTTTGCGGTATGAATACCGTTAAAACTATGTGTTCATGGTCTATATGACCCCTCAACACAATTTAAAAACTTTTACTCTTGTGAGTGGTGTATTGGGTAGCATGTGATAATGTGTGTGAAGGGTGTAAGGTGTAAGGTAAATTTCGGGGACAAAATTTTTAGAAGAGGTAAATGTGACAACCCGAGAATTTAGAAAATTTTTAAATTTTTAATTAATTGATTTAAGGTTCAAAATTAGAACCTAGACAGAAAATTAGTGTATGCGTTTGATATTTTTAAGATAGAATTTTGAGGATTTCAAAATTCTGTGAAGGATTTAGGTGAATTATTCAGACTTAAGTGTATACGTGTTTATGTTCTGTGTATATGTGTACATCATGTGGTTAAGGGTCAAGGGTTGACCAGATAAACGATATTTGTAACTAACCCTAATTATATATTAAGAACGTCAACGTTCGGTTAGAAAACCCTAGAGATTAACAAGAAACCCTAGAAATCAGTTATGGAAACCCTAATTTCAGTTCCGGAAATCTGAAACCCTAATTCGGAAGTTGAAACCCTAATCTAGGAACTTAACACAGAATTATATTGCTTAACTGCTATTAATTATAATATTAATTAGGGTAAAGCATAATTATTTAGCAAACCCTAATTTCAAATTTTTAAACCCTAATTTATGGATTTGAAACCCTAATTTATAAATAGGGAAAAACCTAAGTGTTAATTAAATAATTTTAATGTTAATTAGGAAATATTAATCGTAATTTTAAAGTTAAATAATTAGAAAACCCTAATCTAATTACGAAAAATCTAGTTTCTAAATTAGAAAATTATTTTTATTTTAGAAACCCTAATTTTTGGGTTGTAAACCCTAATCCGTGATTTTGACCCTAATTGCTAAATTAGTAATTTTAATTAGGAATTATTAATCCTAATTAGCAAGAAATTACGACTCTGTTATATTTGGACTGAGCTCATGATATTTATGTGTTCTATTACATATATACTACATTTATGAAATAAGAGATCGACTAGTTAATGAACAGAATATATATAAAAGCGACCCACAAGGTGGTTACTCGAAACTGATTGGGAATCTGGGAAACCCAGAAATCCCAGCAGGCCTCTGACAACAACTTTGCAACTTTAGATCTTGCTTGTGTGATGCATTTTAACCCTGATGATTATTGTATCGTGTAGTATTGCATCCATACTACAGGAGCTGGCCATTATCTAGCCTAGAAACACCTCGACCAAAGAATTATTGTTGGTCAAACGTAGCACCCTGCAAACAGACTATGAAGGCTCAAGAACACCTATAGCGACGGTTCTGTCGCTATAGGGATATTTTAATAAATATTAAATTCTGAAAATTATTTATTTTAATTAAAGAAATCGAATTAAATGATTTTTAATTATTAAAAATACTAAATAAATTCCAAAAAATTATTTTAAAGTCTGAAAAATAGTTTTTAATTATTTAGAGTATATTTCATAAATATTTAATATTTTTGGAATATAAATGGTATTTAATTTATTTAATTATAATATTAAATAAATTATTTAAAAATGATTTTAATACATAAAAAATAATATTATGGTAAAAGAAAATATTTTAAGTTATTTTTAGTGACTTTTAATATTTTGTGATGAATTTCATTAATTAATCAATATTAATGATAATTAGTTTATTTAATAAGTATATTAAATAAATTATGGAAAAATAGAATAAATGATTTAAAAATCATGTAAAATGATTTAAGTGTTAGAAAAATATTTGAAGTTATAAAATATAACTTTTGATATTTTGTCATGAAAATATTAATATTTTAATATTATTAGCAATTATCGGATAAAGAATTTAATTGTTTAAAATTATATAAAGGTGATTTTAAAGTATTAAAATACTTTGTGATATTATAAATATATTATAATATTATGATATATATTTCATTAATATTTGATAATAATAAAATATTAATGATAAAAGAATTATGTGATATTTAATTCATTTAAATACAATATTAATAATGGAAAATTCACGATAAATAGTAATTATAATTATTTAAAAATTATTACGAGCATACAAAAAATATTTCAATTGTTATTAAAATTATCTCGAGTTAATTTTTTAAGTGTTTAAAGCGAGTTTAATTGAACTTAGACTCGATAAAAGTCCCACTGTAGGCAATCGGGATGTTAGATTTGTGCTCGGTTCAACTCATACCGCAATAGTTTGACTTGATACCGGAGTCTTATGTGTTATAGGTAGTGATAAGGTTATGTGTTATGTGTTTAGGTTATTCCATATATATATATATATATATATATATATATATAATAGTATTATATTGTAATGATATTATTCTAATATTGAGATCTATGTTACTAATATTAGGTCTTGGATAAAGCGATATAAATTATGCGTAGCGGTAATCAAATCTGCTCGAGTAAGTTTGTTTTTACTTAACTCTACTAAGAGTTATTTTATTCGGATAAACTTATGGTTAATCATTCATTGGTTGCCATGAATTGTACTCTATATATATTGCATGTATAAGTCAGGTATGAAAGGCTGATCACCTTCATTACCAGTTGGTTCAGATATATTTGTTCATGTTCAATACTTGTTCAGTCATAAATTTTTTCCTGCTAGTTCACAATTATATTATTGAATCACTACAAAAAAATGGGGCTTCAGCAATAATCGATTTTCGTTGCTAAAGGTGCCAAATTTCGTTGCTAAAGGGTTTTGGCAACGACTTTACTGTCGTTGCATCTTTCGTTGCACAATGAGCGTTGCTAATTGTTCCGCAATGAACGTATTTTTTTCGTACATTTTGCAACGAAATTTGACTTTCATACAGAGATATCTATCCTTTAGCAACAAAATGTATTGTTGCAGAATAATAACAAAATTGTTGCTAAAAACCCCATTTCGTTGCAAAAGCCTGCTAATTGGCAACGAAATGAACTTTTTTTTTTTTGCAACGACCATGCATTTTCGCTTGTAATTGACACTCATTTTGCAACGAAATTTTTCGTTCATAATAAATTATGAAAATTGTTGCCTAAGCTTTCTTTCATTTCATGGAATATAAACTTTTTAAAGAACGATTTTCGCTCTTTGATTATATTATTTGGCAACAACATTATGCTAAATCAAAGAACGAAAAATGTTTGTTCTTTGGTTATTTTTCAATAAAGAACGAAATTAAATCGATTAAAGAACGATATTATATGTTGCTGTTTCTTTATATGTGCAACAAAAATTGATATAATTTGCAACGATAAAAAATGTTACCTTTTTATTTTAGTATTAGTAACAATATCATCTCCGTTGTTATTAGGTTAATTTTTCGTTGCCAAATATTATATTTTTAATGCCATTATCAACGAAAATTTGTTGTTAAATGTATAAAAAATTGTTGCTATATTAAAACTTGTTCAATGCTTTGATAACGAATTATATTGTTACTAAATCAAAATTTGACATTCTTTTTGTAAGACTGACCGCCCAATGTCCCCACAACAAATAATGGCAAAAATATAAAAACTAAAATATTATTAACATAATAAAATCATCTACTACATAATCATTCATTATCTTTACAATTAACCATCTAAAGCTACCACCGTTCTTCAATCAAAGTATATATCTACATATATAGAGAGAGTACACTTCATAATTTCGCCCATTGTCTTCCGTAAACGTAGCGCCAAAATTTGATACCCAGTATTGTAAGGCAGGTCGTAGAAGCAGTCTTCCTGCACATATTTAAAAATAATAGCAAGTCAGAAAAATGAAACAAATAGGTCATGTTCTGACCTCATGAAATCATAATATCAGTACAATAACTAAAATGCACTGATTAATATCATGTTCTGACCTCATTAACGCAAAACCTTGACACATAATCCCATATCTCTAATAAAGCTAAAATAGTTTGATACTTTGTTTACATGAAGTCTCCGGTATTCTAAATAAACAGATAGAGTAGTCTCAACTGCACCACCACCTGCAACCACCTGTTTTGTCACAATTTTATACAACTAATCAGTCAGTAAGATTTATATTATTATTTCATTTCAAATGATTTTCCTATTTCCTTTTGTCAAAAAATTGTACAATGTAATCACACCTTCTACAATCAGGAATCATAAAACATAAAACAGAATATTTTACTACTTCGTTACCTGCTCAGAATATTTTGTAAATCTATTCTGCTACTTAATTTGACTTGAGTTTAAAATTTTGGTATTAGTAGATTTAATTGTCCAAAAAACTTTATAACATGAAGACATGGGAGATTACATATACCAGTTTAAGAGAGTAAACTGATGGCCAGTTTCATGGACATATCATGTACTTGGAAAGACTAAAGAAGCATGTACCTACAAGATCACCAGCCCATAATCCAGCTTCATCGCCACCAGTACCAGCCCTCACTGCGACATAAAAATAAATCTGTATACCATTTTATACTCTTGATGGAATATTTGAAAAAAAGAAGTTTGTAAATATCTTATTTCATTTATGAATTTCTAGATTTGGCTTGAAAAAATTCCGAAGAGAGTCAAGTAGTGCATCAAGTATCACATGCTGTATTTCATCCCTCTACCAAATTGAATAAATCACTGTATGACTTGGGCACCTTGATAAAGCCACAACAAACAGCTACATGACGTTACTGACTTACTGTATCAGATAGCTCTGGGACAACATTTAGTGTATACAAGTACCAGACAATACAAATATGATTTGCTCTTCATTATTTCACAAAAACTGCTGTCTGAAATTTGATAAAAATTTCAGAGCACCAGATGTGTGAAAAATATAACAATAAATGCAACAAAGTAGGTCAGGATTGAGTTTAAAAGTCCTATAGTAATATTAATGGTGTAGCCCTAGAATGCTTAGAGAAGGCACATCCACTTCAGAAACCTAAAACAAGAACTATGACCCCAGATTACGAAAGCATTTTAGGCCCAAGGTAAAGTGTCCAACATGAATATTATGTGACAAACTTCCCAATACTTGTTAACTGGCATAAGTTGGATCTGAATTTAGCACAAGGTCTTTCATAGTCATTTAAGCTTCATATGCATTCATGCTATCATTGGCTATAGACAATTTTAAGCCAATTCATCAGGCTTGCTAATCCGGACAGTTTAACATGTACCAAACAATCGTGAAGATAGATAGTAATTGAGTTACTATAATAGAGTAGTGTGTAAAAATGGCAATAGAAAAAAAAAACCATTAAAGCCAAGTTAGGGGTTAGAACACTCGACATAATTGAAGTAAAACAGAATATATATCAGTTTACAATTACAAATCAGCATTCAACAGAAGACTTAGCTAAGCGTAAGCATATGGTGATGCATACCAAACATACAACAAACGTGCATATACTAAAAACACGAGGTCATTACGAGATGCTGCCTTATATGCTCCTGTTGACTGTAAAAAAAACATTCCATAGTAAAACATTCCATGCTCTTTATTGATGTTTTAATGTGTGAGGTTTACCTCTATCAGGGAGACTAATACAGCAGCCATCATTCCAAAAGCATGACCAGCATCAAAAGTTGGTGTACCCCATTGAAGTGGGTATGGAATTTTAATCCTGCATAGAATTACACAAACTAACTAAGCAAAACAATGCAACATTTTAATCCTGCCATGCTTGAAGTTCTTTTGGAAAGAGACAAGTGGTAATCTTTTAGAGAGGACTTCTCATGCTTGAAGTTCTTTAATATGACTAAAAATGCACAAGTCTGTAGCATTCTATGGCCCTACAGGATTGGCAAAAGCGCACTGGACAAGATCCTCATTCTGTTTGAATGTGAAGTAAAATTTGGCATGAAAGAACAAATATTGACATTCAAAATAACTCAAGTCATCATTATCTCTAGTTGTAATGTTAAAACCTGTTGTACTATACCAGACTTTTTTGAAAAAAATGCAAAGCAAAATGTGTGGGACTCATGCGAGATGAAATCATTCATTTATCATTATTTATTTCTATGCTACAAACAAATTGGATCAGTGAAGGAAGGATAACAAAAAAGAGCATGAGAACTGTTGCTCTGCTTTGGGGACTTCACCTATCGAAATTGAAGATAAACAGCAGTAAGAAAGAAATAAACCAAAAAACCCATCACCACGTTTTCCCTATATACAAATCTTGCCCCATCCATCAAAAAGGTGTCAGTCATGAACTCCTATAGGCTGTGAGATAACTAAATTTCTGACTTTAAACCACATCCATTACATTATATTTAAAGTGAGGAAAAACTACAAGCAGAATAAATAAAGTAAATTCTATGGATGATAATTACAAGTTAGCCAACCATCTGTGTAAACTGCTCTCAGACTCTTCTCGTTCTTTTATGCTACAAAATTGAGTTGGCCAAAGCCTTCCACTTATCAATCTGCAAATTCACAGATATATAATATGAGCAAAGACTTCCAACAGTCTGAAAAAGACTAGTTCCAAATTTCCAATAGTGTAAGCAAAAAGTCAAAACCCATAAACGGAGCTCTATTATGTACTTATTTTGGCACCACCCAAATCCATCAAGAGTAAACGTTTCTTTCTTTCCAGCCTTCATATGTATCCACCATATCTCAGAAGTAACTAACAGATTTGTCAATTTAATCAACTTACCAGATTGGCGATTATCAGGATTTCCAACTTCTCTACTGCTGTTCGGCTTAGTAGGACTAGGCTGCACCACTGCTTGATTCTGCACAAAGAACTTTTGGATCTATAATAGGCTTACCATGTATTTATTGGTGGCCCGAATTGATAAAGCAGGATGACCATCAGCAATATACATGTGCTTTAAGGTTAAATAACTAAATAAGATTCTAGCAGTAAAAATTCTTTAGCTTGAAATGATGGCTACGTAATATGAGGATGGATACGCACAATATTCATTTTTCTTTGAGTGAGCACGGAATTTTATCAGAAATGAGAAAGCAGAGTAGCAAACATGAAATTATGTAATGTTTGTGCTGGCTTGTTGAATCAGTGAAAGAATTAGAATAGGTGCAAGATGTAACAGTGGAAATGGTGATAGTAAGTTACAACAATCAAAACTTAGTAAAAACAATGAACTTAACAGTTACAACAATCAAAACTTAGTTGGTAAAAAATTTGTAAATCTCAAAACACAAAAACAACAATAATCGTTACTGTATTCTATTTCTTTTAACAACTAACACTAATATATACTAAATAGCCCATAGTGAACTGACTACAACAAGATATATTTCAAATCAACAGAAGATGACAGTTCCAAGTTATTTCTTAGAAAAAATGGCTCAGGAAATATAAAGATGAAGTCTGCTAATTATTTCACAGAAGTTGAATCAACTGCTTCCACCAGATCCTATCGAATTCTATACCACTACGAATTTAACAAGCAAAAGACGGTTAGCACCAAAAGAAAGAATTGAAAGCCAGGAAAAGCATATAATTTGACAGGAAAAGCATCCAAACTGTCACACTGCATAACCAAAAGCTTTCAACAAAATTGATTCAAAACATCCAAGCAGATGATAATTCTCATTGTGGTTGCTACAACATTGTTAAACTCAGAATGCTTATCCTAACCTTCTTAATTACTATCATAACTATTGTAGAAACTAATAGAAACTAGAGAAAAGAGAAAAACCAATAGTTGCCAACCTGATAAGAGTCACAAACAAACAATACGAAAATGAAAATTGTATATGAATGCTATCCTCACCTTCCTCCAGGTCTAATAATAAGTTGTACTTGCTCATTCTGGGTAAGGTTTCTAGTCCTTCCTCCATACTTAATGTAGAGCAACAAGCATGAAGGGCAGCCAGCATCAAAGTCGCATAGCCTTTTCTTCTTCAAGTATCTGAACGGGACAGAATGTAGGGTTCTGCCAATTGGGATAGAAGACCTTCCTCCGAATAGCGGGATTCTCATATAAAACATGCTCCTGAGAATTTAAAATGATGTTAGTTGGTTAGAAACTAAAATTTTGAATCATGAATTTGACCCAGTTATACTTCCACACTTAACAATCAAGCCCCAAAAATAAGACAACAGAATTCTGAACTGACTCATATTAAGTAGTGGCTTATATTCTAGCAACTAACACCAAATAACTGAAATCTACATAGTAATATTTTTAGAAAAGTTAAACAGCTTTACCCCAGGATTATTTAAAGACACATATGGCTCTCCCTTACTTAAAATGCTAAAATGATTGTAGTCCAGCTCATACATATCTTCACACCCATGCCTTATTCCAAGAGATGCAAAAACTATGATTTTCCTAATGGTGTGGGACTGAGCATTTTTAAGTAGAAGTTCTTCCAACTCAATTATCCTCTTAACTTCTTTCGGGCAGAATGCCATCTTTTGGGGCAGAATGCCATCTTTTGGGGCAGAATGCCATCTTAACTTCCTCTTAACTCAAACATGATTCAAATTGAGCAATGATCAGACAGTAGAATGGGTTGATGAAATTTATAAAATAAAAAATGAAATCTCCCACCATTGAATTAGATTTTACTATGTTATACAGTGGGAAGGGCTGGGAGATGATGCAGAGAGAGAGAGGGACAGAGTCCAAGGAATTTAACATAATTAACGATTTAATATTATCATGAGAACAGTTTTCGTGTCAAACACATGATGATCACGATGTGGCAGCTTCTGCATGCTTGGTCTATTTCCATCCTAGAATGTGCTAATAGAGACTCTTAAGGTCACTACTACTGGCATCCAGAGTATATCAGGATGAAAATTGACTGGCTAAAAAATAGCATTTTGTTGGATGAACAATCCACAACCAGAAAGAGCAAAGTTGTACAGTAGGACTAGGATTCAAAATAGAAAGAAAACATAAACCATTTGGCACAAAAATGTATAGAATAAAATATTTTTTTATTGACGAGTGTCAAATAAAAATATAATAATTCTTAAGTGCATGGTACCTAAAATAAACAAAGCACCTGATATGATACACTAGTTTCTCACTTCTCAGTCCTAATAAGTAATAATAACTTATTAACACAAGATAGAAGGTGCAATAAAGTACACACTATATTTACTTTATTTCTTTTTAAAGAATTCCTACACAAGAAGAAACTAGACTGTAATGCTGATTCTCACATCACAATTTAATCAGATCGAACCTTAATTTATGAATCCATAATCCAAAAAAACATGAAATTGGAAAACCCAAATAATTTCTCATTATAAAATAACAGGAGCAAAACATGAAATCCAAATCACAATAGAATCCCAAAAACCATACCGTCCAATTATGGGTCTTGGCTAATCGCCTAGCAAGTGCATGTAAGCAGTATGAAACATCAGTTCGAGGCCGAATTGCGGATGTGGAAATCAAAATTTCTGCAAGAAGCGCACAAAATATCAAAAACCCAAAATTATAAAAACCGATAAATAAGTATAAAAATAATCGGATTTGCAAATAGAAAAATATCTCACTTCTGAGGTGTCGTTCTTTGAGACTTGAGAGATCTGAGAGTTCAAGATGGAGGGCTGCCGGCGCCGAGAGTTCGAGAGTTCGAGACTTGAGGCTTGATCTGAGACTCTGAGACAGTGAGAGGTCGAGAGGTCGAGAGTTCGAGAAGACGAGACTTGAGACTGAGATTTGAGAGATCTCAGATCTGATCTGAGAGTTCGAGTCTTCCAGAATTTAGTAAAGTAGTAAATTAGTCATTAATATTGAATGGGCCGACTCTGTGACTCATATTATATTTTTAACCTAAGTGTTGTTCTAACCCAAAAGTAAAACACTTACGACCTAACCCAAAACCGTAATAAAATTCGAATATAATTAAAATATTAAAAATAACTGAATTGTCAGACAATTTTAATTAAACTATTTCAGCCCAAATATTTGTGTTGTATAATTTTATCTATATGCAATTAATTGTAAACAATAAATAACTTAAACTTGATTTGAACTCGCGTCCTCACATTTGGAATTTTGATCATATGACCGCTGAAGCAACATGGATCAACTGTTAATATTTTGCAAGGATTAATATTTATATCAAAACATGAGATTTCCCCCATATATTCCTTTCTTCTCCTTCACTACATACCATAACTAATTGCTTGATAATAATAATAATAATAATAATAATAATAATAAACATTCATAATAATAATAATAACAATAATAATAATAGTACTAATAATAAAATAATAAAAATAACAATAATAAAAATAAAAATAAAATAAATGTAAGAAAAACTTACCTTCAATTTGTAACACCCACTAAATTCTTACTTACATGAATAAATAGACTCAAATTTAAAATTTTATACAATAATTTGAATTTTAGTATTTTAGTATTTTATAAATTTTAGTATTTTTAATTTTATTTTTTTAGTATTTTAGTATTTTTTTAATTAGTATTTTAGTATTTGATGTAAATATGTAATTAGTATTTTAGTGTCTGATAAGTGACTTTTAGTATTTTGATATGTTATACAACTATGGTAAAATTTTAGTATTTTGATATGTTATACAACTATGGTAAAATTTTAGTATTTGAGTAAAATTTTAGTATTTTAGTACTATTTAAATTTTAGTATTTTGATTAAATGATGTAAATATATTATGATGTAAATATGATGTAAATATGTAAATATGATAATATGTTATGTTATGATGTAAATGATATAAATATGTTATGATTTTAGTATTTTAATGATGTAATTTGATTTTTGTTCTTTTGATTAATTAACAAAATAATTTGTATTTTAGTATTTTTTTAAATTTTAGTATTTTTTTAATTTGATTTTTTTTAGTATTTCAGTATTTTTTTAATTAGTATTTTTAGTATTTGAGTAAATATGTAATTAGTATTTTAGTGTAATAGATAAGTGACTTTTAGTATTTTGATATGTTATACAACTATGGTAAAATTTTAGTATTTGAGTAAAATTTTAGTATTTTAGTATTTGAATTTTAGTATTTTGATAAAATGATGTAAATATGTTATGATGTAAATATGTAAATATGATAATATGTTATATTATGATGTAAATGATGTAAATATGTTATGATTTTAGTATTTTAATGATGTAATTTGAATTTTGTTCTTTTCATTAATTAACAAAATAATTTGAATTTTAGTATTTTAGATTTTTTTTTGAATTTTAGTATTTTTTAATTTGATTTTTTTTAGTATTTTTTAATTAGTATTTTTAGTATTTGATGTAAATATGTAATTAGTATTTTTAGTATTTTGGTCTTAAAGATAACCGACTTTATAATAAAAAAATCCTTATAAACTTAGTTGGTTTGAGCATTTGTTTAAGGAGAGTAGAGATCTAGAGTTCAATTCTCAAATTGAGAAGCATTATTTTATTTTATTTTTAAAAAGCCCATGGTCGTTTGGCCGAGCTTTTTATTATTAGTACTATTATAATTATTGTAATAATTGTTATTATAATTATAATAATAATAATAATTAATAATAATAGTAATTATAATAATGATTAATAATAACAATAATAATAACAAGTAGTAGTTATAATAATAGTAATAGTAATAATAATTATAATTAATAATAGTAACAATAATAATTATTATAATAATAGTAACAATAATAATAATAAATAATAATAATAACAACAACAACAACAATAATAATAATAATAATAGAAATTATAATAATAGTAATAATTATAATAATAAAAATAATAATTATAAGATTAGTAATAATTATTCTAATAATAATAATAATAATAATTAATAATAATAATAGTAATAATAATAATAATAGTAATAATAATAATAATAGTAAATATAATAATAATTATAATAATAGTAATAGTAATAATAATAATAATAATAATAAAATATAGAACACAGAAGCATGAAATTTTTTTAATAATGACTTATAAGTAAAAAAAAGTTAAAATTTAAGTTATTGTCAAACACTAAATAATAACAAATGACTTATAACATAGTTTAACCAACTTATAAGTCATTGTCAAACACCCTCTAATACAAGATATAAAGAGAAATTAATATTTGATTATTAAAAAAATTACAAGTCAAGAAAAAGGAGAATTTGAAAAATGGGAGTTAAAAAAACTTACACATCATTGGTAACTTTATTATTATTGTTATTATTATTATTTTTATTATTATTATTATTATTATTATTATTATTATTATTATTGTTATTATTATTATTATTATTATTATTATTATTATTATTATTATTATTATTATTATTATTGTAGTATATAACTTCTTGACATTATATTAATGATATGTAGTGAAGGAGAAGAAAGGAATATATGGGGGAAATCTCATGTTTTGATATAAATATTAATCCTTGCAAAATATTAATAGATAACTTGTGTTGCTCCAGTGGTCGAATGACCAAAGTTCCATATGATAGGTCACATGTTCGAATATGTTTCGCATTTGGACATAATTTTTAAATACTAAATATGAATATTTTTGGACAATTCCTCGAATACCGAATATGGTCTTACAAAAATATGCTTATTGGGATTATCTTAATTTAAGGCAACATTTTAATAGTCGTTGAAAAAGAAATATAGCAACAAAAAAACTTTCGTTGCCCACGATGAGGAGAAATCAAGTGGTTAGAAATTTTGCAACGAATTTCTAACGAATTTTGTTTCCAAATTTTGCAACGACTTATGAATTTCGTTGCAAAAAGTGAAAGCCTGAGACAATCTGCAACGAAGGACAAGTTTCGTTGCTAAACATACACTTTTTAAAGAACGACTTATAAAGTCATTGCTTGAAAAATCGTTCTTAAAGCCCTATTTTTAGCAACAAAAAACTTTCGTTGCTTACGATGACGGAAAATCAAGTGGTCAAAAAATTTAAATGAATTTCTAACGAAATTTTTCCCGCTTAATGAATTATGATCGAAATTTTGCAACGACTTTATGAATTTCGTTGCAAAAAGTGAAAGCTTGACACAATCTGTAATGAAGGATAAATTTCGTTGCTAAACATATACTTTTAGCAACGACTTATAAAGTCGTTGCCCGAAAAATCGTTGCTAAAGGCCCATTTTTTTGTAGTGAATTATAGCCAGCTTATTATTCAGATTCTTTCAATCATTATATATTGTTATATTATTGAACTTAAACTTGTTGGGCAAATTTCATGCTCACCCTTGCAATATCATGATAAAACATTACAGATTAAGGCAAATGCGTCGGATACAAGGAAAGGTTAAAGACAGTTCCAGCTCAAAGTTAATATGTGCTATTAGTTTTGTAATAGTGTTGTACGATAATAATGTTATGTGTTAGAAACTTATGATTTGTGTATAAGTTAAGGTTACTCGACCTTGGGGAAAATTATGTAAGTCTAATGTATAAACAATTTATATTTATATCTTCCGCAAATATAGTAATAGTGTTAGAATGATCGAACCGGATCCGCGGTGATTCGGGACCTCAGATTCGGGGCCCTAATAGTTGGTATCAAAGTTGTAGGTTATGAACCTTAGGTGAAAATACCTAAGACTAATAACCGCAGTGATTAGGATAAGATCTAACTCATATAGAGTTAGTTGGTCGGTAAGATTCAAAGACGAATCCTGGCGAGTTATAAGATACAGAGTTCCCTAACTCTGATAATAAAGTCGAACAGTAGTGGTGAATAGATAGAGTCTAAAAGACTAAAGGTACAGTGATAAGAGATCGTAAAACAAAACGATCAAGATATAGAAATGAATTGTAATATATACGATGAGACCACCCCATGATCGGATAAGGTTATAGTATGGAATAAGAATCAATCTGATGATTGAAAAGTTTACAGCAAGATTGTTGTGTGAATTGGTACAGATCAGGAAAGGATTATGAATACGAGTTAAATGAAATTCGTATTGAGAAAGGTGTTAGTGTTAGGTGGGGATTCAATTGAGGATTCATGTTGGCAGCTGAGTTGTATGATTCCTTGTGTGGGCGGGAAATTGTACTTGGTGTAACAACTACTTAGTTCTAACAATGATAATCATTGAAATGTTTGTGTCGCGCTATTCGTTATATGCATGTTAAGAGGGTTATTCCTTTCTCATGTGTACAACAGATAGCTAGGTTATAAGTATAGAATATAAGGTTAAGTACGAGTTCTAAAAACTCATACTTATATGACATGCTTGACTCATAGTTATATGAAATGTTTATGAACCCCTCAGCGAATGGATGCCAAAGGTCTGACTAGGACAAGTTCTTAAACTCATATGATTGTGGTAATTTATGAACTCATAAGTGTGGTTTTACGAACTGGGTATAGTTGTGTGTAAAGGGAGAATTGAGGATTATAGGAACATATAGATTGTTAAGCAAATGATTATTAGTTGAGACATAATTTTTCCAAAACTCTTAGCTATGCTAGACTTCGAAATTTTGACATCAAACTAAATACGCACTATGTGCTTTTGGAAAAAAAAATATGTAGACTCATAATCATTTTTGAAATGGTTTAAAGTATAGTCTATGCTACATATTTCAGCTAGACGCAAATGATTTTAAATATCAAAATATATTTTATTTATCACTCATGTACCATGTAACTTGGTGCAGAGATGATAAAAAGTTGATGGAGTTGTAAATACAAGAATACTTAGTGTGAATTTGATCTAAAATCGTTATTTTACTATTGTATGATGTGTTATGACAAAGTCACACAATGATTTCAAGATCCTCAAACCTGATTTAACATTAACAGACTGCGGCATCATAGACGATTCTCAAAAATATTTTCAAAAATTTTAATTTGCAAACCGGTTTAGCTACAATCAAAATAATTCGATTGAATTGAATTATTGATATAAGTCTATGTTATTCGATTCAGCTAGACTAATGTTTATGAAAACTCTAAGTGTTCATTTAAAGAAATTTCCCGAACCAAATTGTTTTGGTGCGGAATCCTATGATAAGACTGAGGTGGACTATGTTGTTTGGATAAATAATCCAATCAAGTAGCGTAAATATTCGCTAGACATGATTAATAAGTTATGCGTGACGTAAAAAATGCGATGACTAATCACCTAAAAGTACTAACAACGGTAATTTACCTTCTTTGTGATTGTAAACATACCAAGTAATGTATTGTTTTGCGGTATGAATACTGAATTAAAACTATGTGTTCATGAGTCTATATGACCCCTCAGCACAATTGAAAACTTTTACTCTTGTGAGTGGTGTATTGGGTAGCATGTGATAATGTGTGTGAAGGGTGTAAGGTGTAAGGTAAATTTCGGGGATTAAATTTTTAGAAGAAGGAGTGAATGTGACAACCCGAGAATTTAGAAAAATTTTAAATTTTAAATTAATTGATTTAAGGTTCAAAATTAGAACCTAGACAGAAAATTAGTGTATGCATTTGATATTTTTAAGATAGAATTTTGAGGATTTCAAAATTCTGTGAAGGATTTAGGTGAATTATTCAGGATTAAGTGTATATGTGTTTATGTTCTGTGTATATGTGTACAGTATGTGGTTAAGGGTTAAGAGTTGACTAGATAAACGATATCTGTAACAAACCCTAATTATATATTAAGAACGTCAACGTTCGGTTAGAAAACCCTAGCGATTAACTAGAAACCCTAGAAACCGGTTTTGGAAACCCTAATTTTAGTTCCGGGAATCCGAAACCCTAATTCGGAAGTTCAAACCCCTAATCTGGGAACTTAACAGAGAATTATATTGCTTAAGTGCTATTAATTATAATATTAATTAGGGTAAAACTTAATTATTTAGCAAACCCTAATTTCAAATTTTTAAACCCTAATTTATAAATAGGGAAAAACCTAAAAGTTAATTAAATAATTTTAATGTTAATTAGGAAATATTAATCCTAATTTTAAAGTTAAGTAATTAGAAAACCCTAATCTAATTACGAAAATCTAATTTCTAAATTAGAAAATTATTTTTATTTTAGAAACCCTAATTTTTAGGTTGTAAACCCTAATCCGTGATTTTGACCCTAATTGCTAAATTAGTAATTTTAATTAGGAATTATTAATCCTAATTAGCAAGATTTAATTTATGATTAAGAAATTTTTATATAATTAGAAAATTCTTATTATAATTTAGAAATATTAAATTCTATTTTTAAAACCTAAATTGGAAATTTTAGAAAATCAAATTGCTAAACTTGAGGGTTCAAACCCTAAACCTTAACCCAAACCCTAAACCCTAAGGGTTTGGCCATTTACTAGAATGCCATTAAATGTATAAATCAAATGATATTAATACCCTTTTTGCATTATTGTGACTTAGCTTGCAAATCTAGCTGAAAGGAGAGTTGGCCACCAACTCCGACCACTCCAATGTGACTAATATATCCAATGACGTCATTTATTTATCTCAAACATTATTGCATCAAGTCATATTATATATAGATTTAGAGAGAAAAGTACATTAATATTGCTCAATTGTTCATAAACACCCAACCAAGTCTCTCTCTCTCTCTCTAGACCCACGAAATCCTTAAGTTATTTAGTCCCTTGTATGATCCATAACAAGCCAAGAACATATCCAAGAGTCAGAATCAAGAATCAAAGTTAGAAAGAGGTATAAACCCTAAATTTTGAAATCATGTGATCTAATGTTATATGTTGTAATTGGTTGGTTAAAGAAGTGTTATAAGGTGTAAATTAGAGATCTGGGTTGTTGGATCATAGATCCATAACATCTAGAAGCTCGAATCTAAAGATTTCAAAAATCTGGAAATATTGAAAAAAGTGGCTGAAACAATCGAATATCATTGACTTAGATTATTTTCTGTTTTTGATTTTTGTTGTTTTAAAGTTGAAATATGTAGCTTGTCATGTGGTCTTTGATCTAGAACTGGAATCACAACCATTACAGGTCTAGATCGTGAGTTATTAACGGTCAAAATGAGTTGACCGGATGATTTCTGGGTAACCCAGAAATCCTAAACCGGCGTTTGACAAGGTTTTGTTAGCCCCAAATAAATGATATCGGTAACAAACCCTAATTATATATTAAAAACGTCAACATTCGGTTAGAAAACCCTAGCGATTAATAAGAAACCCTAGAAACCCAGGATTACTGAAACCCTAATTTCGAGCCCCGAATCAAACCCTAATTCTAAGTTCAAACCCTAATCACAGGAACTTAACGGAGAATTATATTGCTTAAGTGCTATTAATTATAATATTAATTAGGGTAAAGCTTAATTATTTAGCAAACCCTAATTTCAAATTTTTAAACCCTAATTTATGGATTTGAAACCCTAATTTATAAATAGGAAAAACCTAAGTGTTAATTAAATAATTTTAATGTTAATTAGGAAATATTAATCCTAATTTTAAAGTTAAGTAATTAGAAAACCGTAATCTAATTACGAAAATCTAATTTCTAAATTAGAAAATTATTTTTATTTTAGAAACCCTAATTTTTGGGTTGTAAACCCTAATCCGTGATTTTCACCCTAATTGCTAAATTATTAATCCTAATGAGCGAGATTTAATTTATGATTAAGAAATTT
Source organism: Panax ginseng (assembly GCA_020205605.1). NCBI lineage: Eukaryota > Viridiplantae > Streptophyta > Magnoliopsida > Apiales > Araliaceae > Panax > Panax ginseng. The sequence goes on along the minus strand of CM035138.1, from coordinate 32,696,966 downwards.
TTATATAATTAGAAATTTCTAATTATAATTTAGAAATATTAAATTTCTATTTTTAAAACCTAAATTGAAAATTTTAGAAAATCAAATTGCTAAACTTGAGGGTTCAAACCCTAAACCCTAACCTAAACCCTAAACCCTAAGGGTTTGGCCATTTACTAAAATGCCATTAAATGTATAAATCAAATGACATTAATACCCTTTTTGCATTATTGTGACTTAGCTTGCAAATCTAGCCAAAGGAGAGTTGGCCACCAACTCCAACTACTCCATGTGACTAATATATCCAGCAGATCAACCCCATTTATCTCAGCCACATTATTGCATCAAGTTATATATAGATTTAGAGTGAGAAAAGTACATTAATATTGCTCAATTGTTCATAAACACCCAACCAAGTCTCTCTCTCTCTAGACCCACGAAATCCTTAAGTTATTCAGTCCCTTGTATGATCCATAACAAGCCAAGAACATATCCAAGAGTCAGAATCAAGAATCAAAGTTAGAAAGAGGTATAAACCCTAAATTTTGAAATCATGTGATCTAATGTTATATGTTGTAATTGGTTGGTTAAAGAAGTGTTATAAGGTGTCAATTAGAGATCTGGGTTGTTGGATCATGGATCCATAACATCTAGAAGCTCGAATCTAAAGATTTCAAAAATCTGGAAATATTGAAAAAGTGGCCCGACAACCGAATGTCAGTGGCCTTAGATTATTTTCTGTTTTTGATTTTTGTTGTTTTAAAGTTGAAATATGTAGCTTGTCATGTGATCTTTGATCTGGAAGTGGAATCACAACCATTACAGGTCTAGATCGTGAGTTATTAACGGTCAAAGTGAGTTGACCGGATGATTTCTGGGTAACCCAGAAATCCTAAACCACCGTCTGACAAGGTTTTGTTAGCCCCAAATCTGTCAGTTGTAAAGTGGTTTGATGTTGTGTTTGTAACTAAGTTGTAGCCTCATAGATCTACTATAAATGTATGTCTTTAGATCCTTTATACCATCAACTGATAAAATCTAGTGGACCAGTCGAAACTAGACCGATTAGTCATGATTGCGAGCTTCTAGAATTTCCGAAACCTAAGAAAAACAACTCCTCCGACGGTGGTTTGACCAGATCACAACTTACGACTCTGTTATATTTGGACTGAGCTCATGATATTTATGTGTTCTATTACATATGTACTACATTTATGAACTAAGAGATCACTAGTTAATGAATGCAATGAATATATATAACAATGAGCCACAAGGTGGTCACCAAACCGACTCAGAATCAGGAAACCCAAAAATCCCAAAAGAGCCTCGACAACAACTTTGACTTTTTAGATTTTGCTTGTGTGATGCATTTTAACCTTGATGATTATTATATCGTGTAGTATTGCATCCATACTACAGGAGCTGGCCATTATCTAGCCCAGAAACACCTTGACCAAAGAATTATTGTTGGTCAAACGTAAAGACCTAAAATGCATTTTATGAAGGCTCAAGAACACCTATAGCGACGATTACATGCCGCTATAGATTATTTTAATAAATATTAAATTTCGAAAATTATTTATTTTAATTAAATAAATCGAATTAAATGATTTTTAATTATTAAAAATACAAAATAAATTTCGAAAAATTATTTTAAAGTCTTAAAAAAAGTTTTTAATTATTTAGAGTATATTTCATAAATATTTAATATTTTGGAATATAAATGGTATTTAATTTATTTATTTATAATATTAAATAAATTATTTAAAAAGATTTTAATACATGAAAAATAATATTATGGTAAAAAAATATTTTAAGTTATTTTTAGTGACTTTTAATATTTTGTGATGAATTTCATTAATTAATTAATATTAATGATAATTAGTTTATTTAATAAGTATATTAAATAAATTATGGAAAAATAGAATAAATGATTTAAAATCATGTAAAAAATAATTTAAGTGTTAGAAAAATATTTGAAGTTATAAAATATAACTTTTGATATTTTGTCATGAAAATATTAATATTTTAATATTAATAGCAATTATCGAATAAAGAATTTAATTGTTTAAAAATCATATAAAGGTGATTTTAAAGTATTAAAAATACTTTGTGATATTATAAATATATTATAATATTATGACATGTATTTCATTAATATTTGATAATAAATAAATATTAATGATAAAAGAATTATGTGGTATTTAATTCATTTAAATACGATATTAATAATGGAAAATTCACGATAAATAGTAATTATAATTATTTAAAAATTATTACGAGCTTACGAAAAATATTTCGACTGTTATTAAAATTATCTGAGTTAATTGTTAAGTGTTTAGGCAGAGTTTAATTGAACTTAGACTCAATAAAAGTCCGACTAGACCGTTGGGATGTTAGATTTGTGTCGGGTTCAACTCATACTGCAATAGTTTGACTTGATACCGAGTCCTATATGTGTTATAGACTGATAGGGTTATGTGTTATGTGTTTAGGTTATTCTATATATATATATATATATATATATATATATATATATAATAGTATTATATTGTGATGATATTATTCTAATATTGGATATCTATATTACTAATATTAGGTCTTCGGATAAAGCGATATAAATTGCGTAGCGGTAATCAACGGTTCAGGCAAGTTTGTTTTTACTTAACTCTACTAAGAGTTATTTTATTCGGATAAGCTTATGGTTAATCATTGCTGGTTGCCATGAATTGTACTATGTACATATTGCATATATAAGTCAGGTATGAAAGGCTGATCACCTTCATTACCAGTTGGTTCAGATATATTTGTTCATGTTCAATACTTGTTCAGTCATAAATTTTTTCCTGCTAGTTCACAATAATATTATTGAATTATAGCCAGCTTATTATTCAGATTCTTTTAATCATGATATATCGTTATATTATGTAACTTAAACTTGTTAGGCAACTTTCATGCTCACCCTTGGTATATCATGATAAAACATTGCAGATTAAGGCAAATGTGTCGGATACAAGGAAAGGTTAAAGACAGTTCCAGCTCAAAGTTAATATGTGCGATTAGTTTTGTAATAGTATTGTACGATAATAATGTTATGTGTAAGAAAATTTATGATTTGTGTATAAGTTAAGGTTACTCGACCTTGGAGAAAAGTATATAAGTCTAATGTATCAACAATTTATGTTTATATCTTCCGCAAATATAGTAATAGTGTTAGAATGATCGAACCGGATCCGCGGTGATTCGGGACCTCGGATTCGGGGCCCACATTAACTGCTGCGGAACAAGCAATCCTTTAGAAGAGTCAAGTAGAGCATGATATCTACTATCTTCTATGATTTAAAAAGTTTATCATCAATTGTATCGCTGAGATTCAACTTTAATAAATAAACCACATTATCGAATTATCCCTGCACTACGGCCAAGGATATTCATGTAATCATCAATGGTCATGATTATACCAAATAATCCCTAGTCATAATCATACCTACAACTGTCCATCAATGCACTACAGGCCAATGAGAATTTTTACCACATCATTTGTAACATTACGGTCATGATTATACCGAATAATCCATAGTCATAATCATATCAATCAATAGTACATCTATGCACGTAAGCCATAGATGACTTTTATCACAATATATGCATGAGGATGATGACAATGATATAAGAATTCAATTAAAAGAAAGCAAATGATAAATTTTTAAAGATTTATAATTTAATTTATACATGATTCAATAATGTCCAAATTATCAACACGATACTGCTTTGTGGAGTAAAATTCAAAAATAATATTATATCAAAAATGATTTGGACAGCAAAAAAATCAATTTTTGTCATGAATAATTCTCCGGGTGAATAGTACCCGAGTGAATAGTACCCCGTGAATAGTACTTCGGGAATAGTACCCTACGAATAGTACTTTATGAATAGTACTTTGTGAATAGTACCCGTGAATAGTACTTTATGAATAGTACCGTAAAAATGAATACTACTCATGGACAGTACTCCAACATGAAAAACTTAAAATTTAACAAGAATGTGTAGAAAATATCCTTGTGAAACGATACTAGATGAAGTGTAAATTTTAAGGATATTCTACTAATTTCACAAAGTATAGAAGCAATACTTTAACAAAATGATGGTATAATCATTAATACGAGATGAAATAATATTACTCACATACTACAGAGTATAGAAGAAAATATTATTCCTTATGAATACTGAAAAAAATAATATCCCTTACCTCAGAAGAAGACTAGCTACTAAAATAGTGAGGTAGCAGACTTTTCTTTTACTTTCTCTCTAAAGCTTTTCTCTCTATAGCTTCTCTTTCTATAATTGCTCTTGTGAGTCTTAGTGAATTGGTGAGAATGAAAGAAGAATGAGCTTCTATTTATAGGAAGATATAGTTTCGATAATTGTACGTTTTGGGGCTCAAAATAATACAGTATAATACCTTAATCTTTTTCTTCATTTTTAATTTAGTCCTGCAAGTATTATCAAACTTGCACCACATCCCCTAATAGTACATCATGTGAATCAATAGTTCTATACATGTGAAAAAATAATTACAAAGATAAGACCTTCATACATACCTCCATTTTAAATTTAGTCATGCAAGTATTATCAATCTTGCACCACCTCCCCTAATAGTACATGCATGTGAATCAATAGGACACACATGTGAACAAATAGTTATAAGCATTTGAATTAATAGCAATTAATTACTCATTTATCAGATTAATTACCCGATTAATTGATATAACCTCCAAATCAATTATTATCTAATAGATGTCGATTTCCACTAACACTAATAATCCCAACACAATGGAAATATAATTTCATCTTTAATCAACACGAACATATTCATCATTAATATTATAACTCACAATATTTAACAACCAGATCATTCCCAGGAAAGAGGGGGCTTTCCGATAAGGATTTCTCCCTATTGGCACGCAATTAGGTGACCAAACCTCTCCTTGACAGAACTTTCTAGACATTGTCAATATTACAACTAATAATATGAATAACTTTGTCGTCTCAATTATTGATTTAATAATAATAAATATTATGCAGATGATACTGTGACAATAATTGAATCAATAATATGAGAGATATTATTGTTGGTCGGATAACCGATCATTAAACACACGCAAGTATACGCGGTCTAACAAGTAATACAGTGATAAGTAGAGTGTCGTACCCACGAGGAACTATCACTAATATTTACCAAATACCGACTTTATCTCGCTAAAGTCTTATTCGAACAGCAATAAATGAAAGAGTGATTAATCTAAGCATAACTAATTACAAAAAGCAAGTAAATGGATAACGAATGGTAATCTGAGGAATAACAAGCCAAGGTTACTGACTTCACCCCCACTCGGGCATTCTGTCCGAACACACGGTGTCTTATGTTTCATCAAACTAGCTACCCTTCTCTCTATGGCCTAAATGGTCACGACAATTTGTCGATCGAGAACACATAAGTGCTCATACACCTCAATAGAGGTATGTACGAACATATCCTTTCCAGGATCCACCCGATAGGAATAGAAAAGAAAAGAACGCCTGCTAGATACAATCCTACATATATCATGCGAATTGATCAAAACAAGGATTTAAGTTTAAGCTCTCAATTAGGTGCATACGCATTACTACGATATATATGTTTATTCTACGCACAACTTATACAATCGAAACCCACAATAACATGTCAATATATTCAGGTGTAAATTTATAATTCTTCTGCCGATATCATGTAAATTACCAAAATCATCACTAATGTCTTAGTGAGAATCATTAAGTATAAATATATCGAACCAAATCATATGGTGCGAACCAAAGAGATAAGACAGTCAATTTAAATAACAAATGGTTCAATTATAACCTTAGAGCGAATATTCAGTTCATAGCTATTGAACAAAATACAAGTAGCAATAAAGACAACATTTATGGATTACAAAATCAGAGAAAATAAATAGATAAGAAGAAACTCTGTCAAGGCCCTTCAATCTCTAAGCATTTTGCTCAAATCAAGCTCTCCAGTCCGTGTAGCTCATTGCTCTTGATGCTCCAAAGAAATACCAAAACTTCTCCCTAATCTAAGCTAACTATATTTACAAACATTTATCTAAGAGAGGAAGAGAAATTACAGAGAAAACTAATCTATGCCCTCTTTCTATCTCAGATCTCCTGAGTGTGTGTTATATAGAGCCTCCCTTTTTCTTATATCAGTATCCTTTCTTTTCTAGGTCAAAAATCACTTCTCTCTGTTTAGAGCACCGGAGGTGCTGCATGGCCATGACACTTAAGAATTAGATGGTAACTGCAGTCTTCCACATTAGTGCCATGGACACGGAGCTTGCACTGCGGCGCGAGCCAAAGAAGAAGTAGTGGTATTGCCATGTACGGTCTTGATGTCATCAAGGTTCGAGGAGGTGTACCCATGCGCGACTTTTTAAGTTTGGACTTTGGCGCCGCGGTGCAGCTATGCATAAATTGTCTATTTTACCCCTTTAAAGCTGGAAAATCACTATAAAGCTCTGCAATGCAACGATTAAGCACAATAACACTATATTTATATAAAACTACATAAAAACTATGAATTCAGGCAATTATTTAAGTCATAAAGTATCCGATTCGCGGGTATAAATCCCACTCCTCAATTATCGCAATTCATGTAAGCAATAATTGAGTATAACCGAAAGTGACTTCTCACGTAAGCATCAATAATCAATACCGTGTGCTATTATACAACCACATGTATTATTGTACTTTTACCACCGGATAGTTCAACAGTTTAACGGTAAAACTTTCGCCGTTATTTTTATAAAAATATAATTCTGTCATTTTCTAACTACGACAATACTTCCGTTGTGGGGTCCACCAATGATTGTGTTGTCTTACAAATATTCCCTGTTAAAACGAATATTCTCCGACCAATCGAATATTTTATAACGACTTGATTACTTTGCAAAATTTTTAAATAATACCCACAACTATAACATTATATCAAATCCACACCATAATATTCAAAAATATATTTCGAGAAAAGTTAATCTTTATTCATAAAAGTTTGGGTCTTACAGTACACGTCCTGACATAGCACAAGTTGTCAATAAATTGAGTAGATTTACAAGCAATCTAGGACAAGATCACTGGAAAACGATTATAAGAGTTTTAATGTATTTAAAATACACTTAAATTTTTGGATTGCACTACTCAAGATATTCACCAGCACTTGAAGGATACTATAATGTGAATTGGATATCGGATACAAAAGACTCTAAATCCACAAGTGGTTTTGTGTTTAAACTAGGTGGAGGAGCAGTATCATGGAAATCTTCTAAACAAAAACACGCATTGCTCGATCAACGATGGAATCTGAGTTTATTGCATTGGATAAAGCTGGAGAAGAAGCTGAATGGCTTCGTAATTTTTTAGAAGATATTCCTATGTGGCCTAAACCCGTGTTGCCTATTTGTATCCATTGTGATAGTCAATCAGCAATTAGAAGGGCACAGAGTCACATGTATAATGGTAAGTCTAAACATATTCATCGTAGACACAATACCATAAAACAATTTCTCTCTAAAGGCATTATGTCTATTGAGTACATAAAGTCGAAAGAAAATATAGCAGATCCATTTACTAAAGGTTTGACTAGAGAGCAAGTAAAAATAACTTCGAGAGGAATGGGTTTAAAGCCTATAAACAATGATCGTCATGATGGAAACCCAACCTAGTTGACTAGAGATCCCAAGATCTAGGTTCAAAGGGACAACTAAATTGTGAACGATTCAACCAAATCACTATGAAGAAATTAATTTCTTTTGCTCATTCCTATGATACGAGATAGTGATACCTGCAGCGGTTACAAGATAAGTTATGATTTTAATGATTTCTAAATCTTGATAAACATGTGGACTATGGCAGGATACCCTTATTAAGAATCACCTATGTGAGTGTGAACTGGACCAACTCTATGAGAAGGATAAGGCTATACTTCTCTAAAGCACTCATAAATCCGGGATTGTTCGGGACCAAAATAAACAAAATCATGATAACCAAATAATGTCTGAAAAGATTCTATATGAATTACTATTGTCTCGATTTACACAATCGATTGGACAATTCAAGATATCATGTTCACTGAACAACCAGTAAACTCGATAGTCTTTCACAAGGGAAGGTTCAAAGCCAAAAGCTACCTCTCTCGATACAGATGATTTCTAATTTTGTCTCTCTCTCTCAAAGTCTAAATAACAATTGCATAAGGCTGGCAGTCAATATCATTCATATGGGGGATTGTTAAAATTTGGGCCTAAATTAATGTGGGTGTCATTAATTATTTTTAATGATTTCATATATTAATGTGTTCTACTCCATGAGTAGATTAAATTAAGTATTTGGAAGCTCAAATCCATGGAGTAATGAATGAGATATTAACTCCCAAAGATCACACTTGGAAATGATAAATGATAATAAATACATGTGGGAAAAAGCCAAGTCCCACATAGGTTAAGAACTAAACTTTTAATGTGTTTATATACAAGGAAATTTCTCTTGGGTTTGGGCCCCAAGGGGCACCCCACTTTTGTGGAAGGGAGATAACCTAGACAAGACTTGGTTCGAACCCACATACGCGCGCCGCCGACCAGCCGGCCTGGCTCTGGCTCGGGCTCGTGGGTCTGGGTCATTGTATATAATTTTTTAGACAAAATTTATTTAAATTTTATTTATTTAATTCTATTATCAAAACTATGTCGTTTTAATAAACGACATTTATTATATTATCAAAATTGTGTCATTTTGAGAAGCGATATCTGCTGAAAGGGTCTGAGTGGACGGCCCAAAACTACGTCATTTTGTCGTGTCTTTTTTACTAAGCCTAAAACTACGTAGTTTTGGTTCTGCTAATGCTAAAACTACATCGTTTATGGGTTCGAATAAATGCGCCCATTTTGTAAATGATCAAAACTACGTCGTTTTAAGCAAATGATACGATGTCATGTCTTTTCAGAAGCATCCCATGCCTTTTCAAGGGTTAAGTGCCCATCCGAAGGGTCACCAACCCCTCCTATAAATAGATAGGAGGGGACAGCCTTCTCATTCACTCATTTACAAGCAATTAAGCATTATTAGTCATTCTAGTCTTCAGTTTTTCCACCAGTTTCATAATTATTTTGAGAGAGAGTTAGAGCATTTATTTTTGTTTCATATAGTATACTTTTTGTAGTGTTGTTAAAGTATATGGTGTCATTGTATCCTAGGAGACAAGTGCTATCAACTCTGAGCACTATACGGAGGGTATAATTATCTTAAGGATATAATATCAAGTACTAACCTTGACAAATCTGTCAGGAATATGCATGATAATGTTATTCCTTATTTATATAATTTGATGATGAAGATGATGAAGTCAATGAATGAATATGCATATATGTATGCATTGATAAAAGCTGTAAAGTCTTTACTAGATTTATATTTGCACCTTGTACTTCTTCTGAATGTTCTTTCTGTTGTTGCTACTCATCTGCTTGTTCTCCTGGTTCATGTTCCCCCTTAGATGATGGCTTTATTGCTTCATCTTCTTTTGGTTCCCCCTCAGATGATGAGTCCTCTTCTTTCTGCTTTGCCTTCAGTTTTTCATCCTTTTTTCTGGATTTTTCTCATATATATCCATTTGTCTCTTCTTATGTCTCTTTGAGTGTCTCTTTTTCTTCCTTATTTTTGTCATCAATCACTTGAGAGAGATGATGGACATTAGACATGAGTTGCTCAATCAGGTAGGATGAGTTTCCAACTTCAATCTTTAGATCCTGCCGGCAGAGCTCTAGCTGTTGGGAAAAAGACTGACTGAGAGTATCAATTTTCTCTAAGAGAGTCAGAACAGATTCTTTATTTTTCTTCTGAAGTTGCAGGGCTTCTTTCCTCTGTTGCTCTATGTATTTCAAATAGATTTGATCTCTTTGCTGAAGCTTGATGGATATATTTGAGATGGTTACTTGAAGCTTCCTGTGGAACTCATTGTCTTCTCCTTCTGGTATTGTCTTTGTTTCCTCAGTAATATATACTATGCAAATATAAATATGTCTGCATTAAACTTTCTGCCCTCAACGTTAGTGTTCCCATACCCACTGACTTAAATTAAACTCCCCCTCACCCACTCACCCGCTCACTACCACTCTTGCTAACATCCCTACTCCCATATAAACCCTAACCAATCAATTCCACATTTACAACCCTTGTTCACAACAGAGAGAAAGTAAAAAAAGTTAGAGCTACAAAAAGTTGTACAAAACCCTTTCGATACAAGGTCTGGGTGAGTTTTGGGGTTCAATTGAGCAAGTTTGGGGGTAGCATAGTGTGGGCCCATGTGCAAAATTAGGGTTCACATGACCTAATTAAATTAAATGCACAATTAGGGTTCCATGACCTCATTAAATGTGCAATTTAGGGTTCGCATAACCTAATGGAATGAAGGTGGAAAAGTCAGAAATAAATGTGCCAGACCGGGAGAAGCCTCCACGTGTCTCGAGGCGGAAGACTCATGGAGGCGGCTCATTTTGGGAATTGATTGAGGGATTGGATTGGTGGCTAGAAGGACAGGGAAATATGGGCATTACTTTAATGACTGAAGGGTATTTCTGGAATTTCATTGAGAACATGTGCCTAGAGTGTGATAACTTAAGTCCAGGGAGCTCTATAAATACCCCTTCCATTCTAGGAAGGAGGAGGACTCTTTTTGGTAGCTTAAGGCTTGGATATTCCACCTAAAAGCACTAACAAGATTCGAACACTCTCTCAACTCGAAGAACTGAAGAAGGCTCTTGGGATCCCAATAACCCTAACACGGTTTCCGGATTCTATGGGTTCTGTCACGCATCGTTGGAGTAATCGCCCACCTGTCGTTCTCCCCTCTACAATCAATCAATCAATTCCGTATTCTTCGTGGATTTCTCTCTTCCTCAGCCAACATGAAACCCTAACCCTAGCAAGGCGTGATTTCCTTGCCCACATTTATTTGGCGACTCTGCTGGGGAGGTGTAGAATTCGTGAAGGGTATGCCCACAACTCGAAGTGGGAGAACTACAAGAAGAGTTGCTTCACCAACAAATAGCATTACCTCACCGAATCCAGTTCCAAGGCAAGCAACTCAAGCTTTCCAAGGCGCAAATCTGGATTTCGACCAACCAATTATTGAAGACGCTTCAGAAGGAAGTTCGACATCACCACATATGGCTAATCAACAACAAACCAATGCAGGAAGGCAAGGCGAAGATGCAGGTGGAGACCGAACGAATCTTGTCAGTAACCGGAGATGCTCAAGGCATTGAAGGAAGCACGAGAAGGGCAAGGATGATGATGGCCATGATGCTTGAAATGCAGAGGAAGCAAGAGGAGATGGGAATTTCCGCCAAATAGATTGATGCAAATTCCCACTTTCAAGGCCATGTTCCCAGGAAGTTTGCATGGGGAACAAGTAGGAGTGGAAGACAACAACAATGGTAGCAACAACAAAGAGAACCAGATTGTACCGCCATCGACGGAAAGTCAATCGGTTCCCCATAAATCAACTTGAGGCCCAAAGACAAGGTGGTGGCGTACCACAACTTAGGTTGGAAGCAAGCCAACCTCGCATAAACATCATCCCAACCGCTCTCCCATTAATTTCACAGTGCAAATGCCAACCATTCCGTAAATGTCCAAAGAAGTGAGCCAAAGAATCGCCACGGTTAACTTTTGCATGATGCAAGTGTGCATCAACCAATCTCTCTACCATACACACCGCCGATACAATAGTATATCTCAACACCCCAGAGAGTTCACGCCACGAGCCAGTATGTGACAAAGGATGATATTATCGATGTGATCAATCAACTTCGTAGGCAGACATCTCGACCCTCGGAGTTGGACTTTACTCCGCCTTACCCGGAACACATTCGGAGGCAACCTTACCCGATAGGGTATATCGAGCATCCCCCGCAATTTCCAAAATACAACGGGGAGAAAGGAAATGTCAGGGAACATATTGTCAGGTTTGTAGAGTCGATGTCTCCGTGGCTGGGATATGATGAAGTGGACAACCACAACTTGTTGATCCGGGAATTCAACAAAACTTTGACAGATAAAGGCCTTGATGAGAGTACTACAATTTGGAGAAGGGGTAAGTCCATGATTGGGATGACCTAAAATTATAATTCTTTAAGAAATTTTCTATACGCGAAACAAGTAACCATTGTAGAACTCATGCGGTTCAAACGAGGTTTAATGAGGAGCTATCGATTACGTTGACAAGTTCAGGCCCGAGTACGTATGTGTGCGAGAGCCGATTGAAGAAAAGAACACGTCAGTCACATTTGCAATAATGGTGCCTTAGATTCCTTCAAGCCCCACCTCATTACCAAGGCTTGTGATTCCTTCACGACCCTCTCAGCTTTCACACAAGACTTAGGAGGAATCATGACACTGCCCACTAGCCATGTGACGGTTATATGGAGGGGCAAGAGGACAGCAATTGTGGCTTTGGCTGACTCTCAGTCAAAACCACAAGGGGGCAAGAGGGAGAAGCATGAGAAAAATTTTGATCGAAGCAAAGGAAGTCCTGGAGATAAATATGCAAGAAAGTTCGGTCCGGAGGCTATCACATGCAAAGTGAGAAAGCATTCTGTGGTCTATCTGAGCAATGGATTGAACATGGGGTGGTGAAACCCCAAGGCCTAGATTTGCAGCGATGTGGAGGAGATGAAGAAGAAGGCCGACTTCACAGATTCCACCAATACGCGGGACACTCAACTACTGGATTACTATAGCTCACGTAGGATATTCCACGAAGAAGTCGGCAAATGGGGATATTGAACTGGGAAAGGAAAACAGTGTTCATGACAAGCCACTGCCAAATCACAAAGGGAAAGAAACATGCAACACTGTTATCCATAACACACTCCCAGAAGTGGAGATGATGGTGGAAGAAAAGGAGGAGTGTGACCCAGGCCTGCAGGTGACGGCATTGATGAATGGGGCCAAATTTAGAAATTTTTTCGATCAGATAGGGTTGGCCAAGGAAACAAGGATTGAGGCAACCAGGGCAATCATTAAGGCCGCCGAGACATAGGAGACTTGCATGGCCATAAGCAAAGGATTTGTGAAGACGATGGAGGAAGAAGCAAATAATATATCTTTCTCTAAAGTTGATAGAGAGATAAGATACCAAGATAATGCATCATTTGTATGTGACAAATGGTGAATCAATGGCATCGAAGTTCGGAGGGCGTTCATTGACAATAGAGCATCTATAAATATTATGCCCTACACCATGTTCAAACGGTTAGGCCTGCTAGAGAAGAAGATAGTGAAGGAACAAACAAACATTACAGGACTCGCTAACCAGAGCACAAGAACCTTGGGACACATCAAGGTAGATATGCAAGTTGGAAAGATTTGAGGGCCTGTAATGTTCCATGTTGCAGAGGTAGATGCAACATACCATGTCTTGCTAGGAAGGGCTTGGCAAAATGACTATGGGGTGGTACCCTCAGTCTTTCATTAGTGCCTGAAAGCTATCTGGAAAGGGAAAGAAGTGAAGGTACCAGCAACTCGGAATCCCTTTGGACCAGAGGAGGCACATATCACCGAAGCAACTTTCTTCGATGATGTCGCTGAAGAGGGAGAGAACCAGATCGCGCGAGGCCAGATTCCTTAAGACTAGCAATCTGAAGGAAGTGCAGGAAGATAAGTTTGTACTTGCAGAAAAAGTGAAGAAGAAGACCTCGGAACATGGAGAATGTTCCAAAAATATGAAGCCAGTAGTAGTGGACTTGGAGAAGGAAGGAAGAGAAGAGAAGAAAAGGCCAGCAGATCCTGAAGATGCCAAAAATATAATAAATGCCAAGCGGATAACACAGTCTGAGGATGGCCAAAAGGAAAAATGGGAGAGGGTTGTAAAACCCGACGGAAAGGTAGTGTTTCGATTGTGACGGTGCAAGGGGAAGAGCCCAAAGAAGCATGCAAACCCAACGGCTCAAGAGGTGTCCCCCACTCCAGCAATAATGAAGAAGAAGAAGTTGTACAACAGAAGGTAGAACCAGCTCCAGAATGCTTTGAAGATAGGCCAAAACCTCAACAAAATGAATTAGAAGAAGTTGATTTGGCATCAGATGGAGGAACGCCAAGACCGACTTATGTCAACAAGGAGCTTGAGGCTAAAGAGGAGCTCATACAACTATTGCGAGAGTATAGGGACGTCTTTTCTTGGAATTATGACAAGATGCCCTAATTGACAAGATCTTGTGGAGCATAATCTAAACATAAGCCCGGAATGAAGCCGATGAAGCAAGCACCTCTACAATAACTATGCACCAAGTCGAAACCCAAATAAAGGAAGAAATCAAAAGTTCTTTGAAAGTAGGGTTCATCAAGTCGATCCAACATCCAACATGGCTTTCCGTAGATCGTCACCGATAAAGAAATCAAATGGACAGACTACTGAATATGTGTGGATTTCAGAGACTTGAACAAGGCATGCCCGAAGGACATGTATCCATTACCCAACATAGACACTTTGGTAGATGCAACGGCTAATCATGAGATGATGTCATTCATGGATGGGTTTGTGGGTTACAATCAGATAAAGATGTCCATAGAAGATGCAGAATTGATAGCCTTTCGTACCCCGTTTGGGAATTTCTACTATGTAGTAATGTCATTCGGGTTGAAGAATGCGGGGGCAACTTATCAAAGGGCAATGCATGCCATATTTCATGACATGATTCATGATATAGTGGAGGACTATGTGGATGACATAGTGGTGAAATCCAAAAAGGCGACAACTCATGTGGAGGACTTGAGGAAAGTTTTTGAGCGATGCCAAAGGTATAAGTTGAGGATGAATCCAAAGAAGTGCGCCTTTGGAATGATGGCTGGAAAATTCTTGGGCTTCTTGGTGCACAACAGAGGTTTAGAGGTGGACCCAAGCAAGGCAAAAGCAGTTACAGAGATGCCCCCACCAAAGACGCAAAAGCAGTTAAAGAGCTTTCTAGGGAAGGTCTCGTACATGAGAAGATTCATGCCAGCATTAGCCGAAGTCACAGAACCTTTCGGCAAATTGCTAAACGGAAAGGCACAATGGGACTGGGGGCAAGACCAACAACAGGCCTTCGAGAAGGTAAAAAGAATTTTGTCTTCAGCACAAACAATGGTAGTGCCACAAAGAGGAATGCCATTACAATTTTACATCACATCTACCAAGAAGTCTATAGGAGGATTGATCACGCAAGAGGTGGATGGAGAAGAGAAACCTGTGTATTACATTAGCCGGATAATAAGAGGACCGGAAACCGTGTATTCATGGCGGAGAGGCATTGCTTAGCGTTGGTGTTCATTCTTGTAAAAAATGCGGCATTATTTTCTAGCGCATCGTAAAAAGATTACAACAAAAAACCGATCCAATCGATACCTATTAACTAGGCCAAGATTAGTAGGGAGACTGCCAGATGGATTATGATTCTTTCGAGAATCGACATCAAGTGTGTGACACCAAAGGCAATCCGATGCCAAGCTCGCGCACTGCTAGCTCAATTTCCAAATGGAGAATATGAACCCCTTTTGAGGATCTTCCGGTGGAGAAGTAGAATCAATCGACTTGATGGATGAGGACCCGAATGGTGGAGTTTGGCTTTTGATGGATCATCTGCAAAAAGGTAAAGGCGGAGCGAGAGTGGTGTTGACCACCAAAGAAGGAAATGAAATATCCTTGTCATACAAATTGGACTTCCTTGCACAAATAATGAAGCGAATCACGGCGTTCATACTAGGATTGTTGGCGACTCAAGAGTCAGAGCCAAATATCTTAAAGTAAAGGGAGATTCAAACCTTATAGTGCAGCAGATAAGAGGCCAATTCGGAGTGAAAGAACCTATCTTGGCGCCGAATCGAACTGTAGCACAAAAGGTGATGGAAGCTTACAAGAAGGTAGTGATTGAAAATGTGCCAAGAGGACAAAATAAACAACCTGATGCACTAGCAACAGTAGCATCTCGAGTCTATGTCCAAGGGAAAGATTTGAATGTGAAGGTAATGAAGAGAACCCACCCAACCACGGTGCTAGACTTGTTCCCCAAAGACATGATAGAAGATTAGAGATATGACATCTCTCATCAATTGCAAACAAAGGAAGGAACAATACCAATCGTGGAGCTACAGAAGTACAACATTATCAAAGGTCTCTTGTATCACAAAGAAGCAGATGGTGTATTGACACGATGCTTGGGGAGGCAAGAAGCAAGTAAAGTCTTGCATCAGTTGCATGAAGAGAACTGCGGGTTTGTAGACATAGGTCTGTATCGTAGGTTGCAACGCCAAGGGTATTATTGGCCTGAAATGAAGAAGGAAGCAGATGCCCTACAACGCCAGTGTGTTTCATGCCAAGAATACCATGGGGAGGATGAATGCGCTTTCATTGATGACATAGCGGATTGGCGAATTCCTTATGTGGACTTCTTACAAAGCGGGACTCTTCCGACCGAAAAGAAGGATGCAATTATAATAAAGAGGAAGTCACAACGATTCTTCTTACAAAATGGAGAATTGTTCAGAAGAGGTTTCAATGGCAAGCCCATACGGTGTCTAGAACTAGGCGAGGCCAAAGATTGGTTTATCAAATGCACAAGGATGAACATCAAGGGGGAGCCAAGTTGTACAAACAACTTATCGATCATGCTTACTATTGGCCAAAGATGGAAGGAGATTGTATAGAATTTGTCAAAAAGTGCCATATTTGTCAAATACATGGAAACTTGATACATGCTCCCTACTGTGGATTTATGCACCTTAAAACACACCATGGCCCTTTCATACATGGGGAATGGATCTTATAGGTCCTATACACCCTAATTCTAAGGGCAACATATGGATTTTAACTGCCACCGAGATGTACACAAAGTGGGTGAAGGCCATACCCTTGAAGAAGGCCACGGGACCTGCAATGGAAAATTTTATCAAGGAGCACATCATTTGTCGTTTCGGGATCCCGAAGATCATTTTTTCAGACAATGGAACCCCCTTCATCAATAGGGACATCAAAAGTCTGATGGAAAGATACAGGGTGAAACATTACAAATCATCACCCTACTACCCGAAAAGCAACGAACAAGCAGAAGCGACAAATAAAACTTTGATAAAAATCTTATCAAAGACCTTAGACGATCATCCGAAGAAATGGGCGTAAACAACTACCATATAGCGTTATGGGCATATCGAACTTCAAAAAGAAAGCCTACATGAGAAACCCCATACGCTTTGGTTTATGGTGAAGAAGTTTATCTACTTACCGTAGAAATAGAAATACCTTCTTCTCGAATGAGACTTCAAAGCTTAGTCCAGAAGAAAGCCGACCAAATAGCCGCCTTAGAGGCCTTAGCCGACTTCCGAGACAAGGCTAAAGAAAAGCTTAAACGGTACCACGAAAGACTGCGACGACAATACAATACCGCGATGGTACCACGACAAATTCTGGTGGGAGACCTGGTCCTCAAAACGGCAACTCAAGTTATGAGGGGGACCCCAACCACCAAATTTTACCCCAAATAGAAAGGCCCGTATAGGGTACGAGAGATCTCCGAAAGCGGGTATTGCAAGATATCTCGTGTGGGATCAGATGCTGTCTCAGGCCCATTAAACTTGAAATGGGTAAAGAAATATTACACATGAGAAGAGCATCACAAAAGTTATACTTTCAACTTCAAAAGTAATCGAGGCACCTGAATCACAGCCCTCTGAAGTTACCCTTTCAACTTCAAAAGTGACTGAGGCACCTGAGTATAAGCCCTCAAACCCGAAAGTTACACTTTAACTTTAAAAGTGGAGAACGTTATGCTTTATTCGACAAAAGAAAGAAAGTTACACTTTATCTCTAAAAGTGGCAAACGTTATGCTTTCTTCGATAAAAGCAAGATTTACTATGTGAAACGTTATGCTTTTCGTTAAAAGCAATTTTTTATCAATAAATCGACAAACTTTCACTTATACTTGAATGTTTTAATTTTCTTAAAAAAAACAAAAAGAGTATAAATTCAAGTGTTGGTTTGTGAATAATATATATATATATATATATATATTTGACAAAATTCATGTTTTCTTATAATACCTATTGTTGTCTTGGAATATTAATTTGAATAACTTGAGATTCAATGATAAATATTGAGTTTTAAGGAATCATTCAAATTAAAGGCAATCAACAAGGTTAAAGAAACCACGTTCTGATAAATGAAATATGTGTAAATAAGTTTCTGAAACAGGAAATCGAAAACAAAAAACTACTACAATAAGTTATGATCTAAAGGCCAAGACATATCAAAATGAAGAGGAGGCACAACTAAAGCTTCCAAGTCAGCAACGGAAGCATCTCGAATCTTAAGATTTGCAGCTTTCAGCTCCCTAACCTGTTGACTAGTGGACTCTAAGTCCCGGCGCTGAGACTCTACCTCCTGAAGTTTTGCCTCTAGATCCCGGCGCTGGCCCTCTAAATCTTGAGACTGGATCTTCAATTTGTTTGCGGCTTCATCAAGCTCGAAAAATTGCGACCAAAATGATTCATCTTCACACTTACGTGCAAAGAACCTCCTCGAACGTAGTGAAACAAGATTAAAACTCGACTTGAGAAGATCCAACCTATCACGAAAACGAGACATGTCAACACCTATGGCTGCAAGGTCATCTACATCATCGCTAAACTTCTTCAAGTCCTCAACTCACAAGGAATATAAAGAAAGAGTATGCAACCCAAGAACAAGGCCTGCGAGCTGATCTAGGAAGAG
Organism: Panax ginseng; assembly: GCA_020205605.1. Taxonomy (NCBI): domain Eukaryota; kingdom Viridiplantae; phylum Streptophyta; class Magnoliopsida; order Apiales; family Araliaceae; genus Panax; species Panax ginseng. Next base: position 32,678,160 of record CM035138.1, on the reverse strand, counting down.
AGTTTGGGTGGAAGTTATCTTAATAATCAGCCGGTCAAGAATCTGTGGGAACCGAGCTAGGAGACGCTCCAGACTTTCCTGACTATAAGACGATATCTGGAAACCCCCCCAAGAAACAAGATCCCCACTTGGATTGAAGGAAGCTCTGGCAGGAGCTACTTTAGAGGCCACCATAGAATCTGTCGAGACCAGGGATGGAGGAGCTAAAAGATGTTGTACGGCTAAGGATTCCTCGAAGCCTTGGTCACCTGGAGGATAACCAAGGTCATTATATGGCGAGTGGGCAACATCCGGATGGAGAACAGCAAATAACGCGAGTGCCTTAATGGGCAAAGGCAAACTTTCATCCTCTCGCTCTGAAAACAAGATGTAAAAACACAATATATTATAAAGAAAAAGAAGAAAGGAAATTCAAGATAAATCATTTGTGGATTAAAGAAGGATACTCACAATATAGTCAATGGAAAAGGAGTCAGGAGATGCCACAGAAAGGGGAATGTCATCTAACCCACCCAAAGTACTATCAACAATGCCCTCCTGAGCAATCACCAACTCGGTAGAATCCTTTCGGGGAGGATAAACATCACCAACAGTTTTAGAATGATTCTCCCTCAGGGAAGTAAGAGTTTCATCAACATCTTCAGACTCATCATGAGGAGCAGGCATAGGAAGGTTTGAAGAAATTGTCATATCACCCACAGCAAGACTCGAGCTCACATCAGACAAAGTATCCTTAGCATCCAGACTAACATAATCGTCGCGAGGAGTAGAGGACTCAATATCAACAAGGATAGGTTGGACGGCTCACGACTAGTGGAAGCCATGCATGAAGCCCTCATTTGTAGTACTATACATTAACCCAAGAAGAACATCATCATCATCATCTTCATCGACCACGGTAACCTAAAATAAAAAAATAAAGGAAATAATTACTCAATGATATGTGAAAGCGATGTACAAGGGATGAAAGAAAAATGAGAATAATACGACAAATTACCAAATTTCTACTAAGGCTTCTTGATCGGATCCTCACTGTCGTCGGGATACTAGGTCAACATTATCATCAAGGGGAATTTTGCTAAGGGCTTTATGATAAGCCTGATAGGAGGACGACTGATTGGAACCACAGCAGAAGCAATAAGAGGAGATATCTCAGAATCAGTAGTAGTAGCTACTCTTATTTTAGAACGAGTAACTCTCATCTCCTCGGCATCAGAGGACCCGTGGGGAGGAGCTAGAGAAGACACCCGAAACGGAGCCCGTGGTGGAAGACTCCTGGAAGTAGTGGGAACCTATGATGGAATGATCTGCTTAGGGGGAGATGACTTAGGCATCAAAATGTCACGCTCAGCCAACTGGCTACTGGCTGGCCAAAGTGCTGAGCGAATATTGGGCTTGGGAGAGCATAGCGGTAGGCCCCCCCCATGAAGACGCGTTGTGAATAGAGATCTGAAATGAACAAATCAAGGTATCATCCTCCCATCTTTTAAGATTGACTTGCCAAGAATTACGTTCTCCAAGAGTATATCGCCTCATTCCCGAGTCATCCGGTATGACAAAAGGAAGGGATCTATAGGGATCACTTGATAACCTCTGAAATGCCCATGTAAAAGAGGGGGAGGTAGAGACGAAATTGAGAAGAGCATCCTCATAATTCCCCGTGAGTGTGACCAAAAGGGCATTCCTGGTCATATCCGAATTGTCTCATGACCACATGAGGAGAATACTGATCAAAGATGCAAAACTATTATTCTCAAGGAAATAGGGAAGCTCTGTAGACCTAAGGAAAACAAACCAAGACAGTGCAGAGCCACTCAAGCTATTTCTGTTGAGGTTGGAGAAGGTACGAAATTTGTGCTTGTAGAAGTGAGGTAGATGACCGCAACCCCCTGAAACAATGGTATAGGGACGAGCAATGAAGCATGAATAATCATCAAGGAAATGTCACAAATCCATACTGTCAGGACTAGAGCGGTGATCAATCCAACGTAGCATGCGAGGAATGATGTTGCGTGGTGGGAGAGAATGAGACTTCTTCTTCTTCGTAGAAAGATGCTCAAGATCAGAATAGCCTGGAAAGCGCTCGAAAAGAAAGATTTGAAGGAAGGAGAATGGAATGAAGTAACTGACATCATACCTGAGTAAATAAAAAAATAATAATATATTATAGAAAAGGTTAAAGGAAAAGAAGCGCGGTTTGAAAGACAATTAAATATAAAATATGAAAGTGATTACCTTCCAACGGATTCTTTCATGGCAAGGGTGGTTTCGTCTAGGCGACGATATAAGGTCCCTAGGAAGAGAGAAGCAAGGGGAATCTCCGAGCCTTGAGATAACAACTCTGCCAAACTGAACATACGGGCAGAAGGACCGTTTATGGGAGACCCAGGGAAGATGAAATAGGACAGCCACATAACCAGATAAGCTGCCAGAGGAAAGGGACAAGTTTCTTCACGAAAGGCAATAACAGACTTGTTGTGAACAGAGCTGTTCCACTGGTTGGTCTTGTAATCACGGAAGAAATAGCGCACCCAGGATAACCAAGAATTCTTTTGCCGACTTGAGCTCTCGAAGTTCGGAAGGAGCGTATCGCCCTTGAAGCGGGAGGTGAAGTGCGAAGATTACCTGAAGGCTTCCATCAAGTAGGCAACACATTCATTATCTCTAGTGGACATGTTAGAAGGGCCGCAGGAGTTCGAAGCAACAATGGGAAGGCTACAAGATGAGATTCAAAATAAATATATATATTTCAAAAAAAATAAATGAGAATGAATGAAAGGAATAAAAGAAGAAAACTTACTGATAGAGGGCATAAACATCCTCTAGAGTAGGGATGAATTCCCCCAAGGCAGTGACAAATGTGCAAATAGAGGAACACCATCATGATATCAACTCAGTAAGTGCGTTATGGTCCTGGTAAATTCGTAGGTCTCTACATAGTTGAACACAGCGAAAGATACTCGCATTCTTTAGTATTTCCACATATTCAGCGTTGTCAAGGATCTCGTCGGTCATTCAATCTTGCCATCCTTGAATGCGACTGGATGAATCGGCAGGAAGCGAAGGGACCGAATGGGTACTCTTGCTTCTCTATACATAAAGTGGGAATGCAATCGGCATGAGAAAGTCATCCCAACCTCCGTAAGTCAGGCATCTGAAACAAGCCTTCTTTCTCCGGGGAGGAAAAGTTGTACGGTCATAGTCTCTAACTCTATCCCAAAATAGGTCAGAAGGACCAAAGAAGGGAGCTCTTCCCCAATCAGTGATGAATGGGGACTCCTTGGTAGTCCTTAGTTCGGCAGAGCATTCAGGAGAAAGGGCCTACAGATAAGAAGGAGATCATTATAACAATTCTAGAGAAAGTATATCAAGAATGTCAAGTAAAGTATATGAGCATAAAGTACTCACCATGGAAAAAAGGAACGAACGTCTGAGAGTTAAGCTTCAAAACACCTGAAAATAAGAAGAAACAATGTCAGAAAGATTGAGGGAGTACATTTATGCAAGAAAAAATTCCCAAAAATTTTCGAAAAAACTTCGAATGACCAAAATCCATCCTTCGGGGCCTTTTTTGGACTTATAACGGCATATGTCATGGCAAAGCGATGACTTTTGAAGGGCTCGTCGATACGGTCGTTTTGATATATTATAGGCCCAAAAACTCCAAGTGACGCTCCTAATAGTAGAGGCTCGTCGTCCCGAAATTCATTTTTTTCGCCCAAAACATGAATTTCTGCCTAGAGTTTGCCCACTAGGGTTCGTCCCCCCTAGGGTTCGGCCCCCTAGGGTTCGGTCCCCCTAGGGTTCGGCCTCCTAGGGTTCTCCCCCTAGGGGTTTGGTCATCTGGAGTGGTTTCGTCGCATGCAAGCATATCAGTTTTTCTCCTTTCGCGTTTTCGTCAAGAAAAAATGTTAAATCTTTCTTCATTATCCGAGGGAAAAAACCAAGATGTACTCAAGGTATTGGGGCTCGGAAGACAAAAGAAAGTTCAAAAAAAAAATTTAAAATTGATAAGGTTCGGCCCCTCTAAGGTTCGGCGCCCTATAGGGTTCGGCTCCTATAGGGTTCAGCCACCACCTAGGGCGGGCTGTCTCCTTCAAAAAATAAATAAATAAAAAAATTGATAAGGTTCGACCCCCCTAGGGTTCGGCCACCACCTAGGGCGGGATCTCTCCTTCAAAAAAAAATAATGATAAGGTTCGACCCCCCTAGGGTTCGGCGCCCTATAGGGTTCGGCCACCACCTAGGGCAGGATTTCTCCTTCAAAAAAAAAATTGATAAGGTTCGGCCCCCCTAGGGTTCGGCGCCCTATAGGGTTCGGCCACCACCTAGGGGCGAAATCTCTCCTTCAAAAAAAAAATTGATAAGGTTCACTTACCTAGGTTCGACCACCAACTAGGGGCTATTGCCTCCTTCAAAAAAAAAAAAAAAAGTTCGGCGCCCTATAGGGTTCGGCCACCACCTAGGGGTTTGTTCCCACGCATACCTTTAAGGTCCTGTTGCTCTCTTAATCCACGGTTTGGGACGAATGCTCCTTCACCGCGAAAATTATAGCCTTTTTTCCGAGGAATTCGAGGAAAAGGCCAAGATATGGTGATGGGACTCAAAAAATTGAAGAAAGTCTACAATTCCCTGAAGAAAAAAAAAAATATATATATATATAGAGAGAGGAAACAATTATGAGAAATTTGCTAAATGAAGACTCCAATAAAGGTTGCACCCCTAATGGTTTACAATTACCTGGTGTTGGATACCGCAAGGATGTCCTTGATGGTGAGACTTGCTAATATGGCTGCAATGGTGAGGAACACATGTGTGTTCGTTGGCTCCTAGCGATTATGAGACAATCCTAAGAAATATGCACGCAAGTAGCACCTACTCAATCAGAAGGCATGCGACAATGGATTACGAATATGGACTTCTTACTTCTCCAAAATAAAGATAAGTAAAAAACCCTATAGGAGAGAATAGCTTATTTTTGAAAATAATAAAATTTAAGTTGATTTTATTCCCAATAAAGAGTAGTTTTCAAAAAATAGCTTATAAATTTATTTTATTTCCAAAATAAATTTAGATTTTATTTTACTTCCAAAATAAAGATAGATTTGGTTTATTTCCCAAATAAAGAAAGATTTTATTTTGTTTCCAAAATAAAGAGAGATTTGATTTCCAAACTAAAATTAAGATTTTATTTTATTTTCAAAATAAAATTAAGATTTTATTTTATTTCAAAAATAAAATTATGATTTTATTTGGTTTGATGAAAAAGAAAGATTCTGTGTACCACCCAAAATAAAGATTTCTTTTTATTTAAAAGCTATTTGATTATTTTTCTTGTTTTCAATTTTCAGGAAAAATAAAGAAATAAATCCAATGGTTTGGCTCCCTAGGAGTTCCATTTACTAGGACCATGGTCTTTAAGACCCGTAAAGTGAAGTCACGCAAAATATACTCAAAAGTTTGAAGTATTCTTGCACGATCGCCTATTTAGAAATGTGACTCTCGCGCAGGGGGCAAATGTGGGCCCATGTGCAAAATTAGGGTTCACGTGACCTAATTAAATTAAATGCACAATTAGGGTTCCATGACCTCATTAAATGTGCAATTTAGGGTTTGCATAACCTAATGGAATGAAGATGGAAAAGTCAAAAATAAATGTGCGTATCGGGAGAAAGCCTCCACGTGTCCCGAAAGGCTAAGACTAGTGGAGGCGGCTCATTTTGGGAATTGATTGAGGGATTGGATTGGTGGCTAGAAGGACAGGGAAATATGGGCATTACTTTAATGACTGAAGGGTATTTCTGGAATTTCATTGAGAACATGTGCCTAGCGTGTGATAACTTAAGTCCAGGGAGCTCTATAAATACCCCTTCCATTCTAGGAAGGAGGAGGACTCTTTTTGGTAGCTTAAGGCTTGGATATTCCACCTAAAAGCATTAACAAGATTCGAACACTCTCTCAACTCGAAGAACTGAAGAAGGCTCTTGGGATCCCAATAACCCTAACATGGTTTCCGGATTTTAGGGGTTCTGCCACGCATCGTTGGAGTAATCGCCCACCTGTCGTTCTCCCCTCTACAATCAATCAATCAATTCCGTATTCTTCGTGGATTTCTCTCCTCCTCAGCCAACACGAAACCCTAACCATAGCAAGGCGCGATTTCCTTGCCCACACATAGATAACGAACACAGAAAGGATCATTCACAACCACAATTCCAATTCTCATGGCACCAAAAAGGGTTTGCAGCGAGTCTGATTCTTCATCGAGCAGTAGTGATTTGAGCGAGGGCAGTAGTCGTAATGTAATAGATGCCACAAAATTTGTGAACCTCTCGGCTTAGCACTATTATACTGATGTGTTGCTGGCAAAGACATTTGTGCTAGAACGGGGATTGAAGCCAAAAGATGGCCATATGTTGGGTATGATCAGGAAAAATGGTTGTGTATTGTTCGTGGAGACTACCTTGGCAGCCCCAATGGCGTTAGTCAGAGAGTTCTATGCAAATGCAAGAGAAACCCAAAATGGGATTTCCTTTGTGCACGACAAACAAATATCTTACTCCAAGAAGAGCATCAATGATCTATTCCATTTGCCCACTTTCCGATCAGAAGACAATAATTGGGTAGAGTACAAAAGCTTCGACATATATTTGGATAAGTTGATTGAGGAAATGTGCAATTCGGGTACCAAGTGGACTACAAAGCAGCGGACTAACCAAAAGATCCACTTACCTCATATAGCCCTGAGTCGATACGCAAATGCATGGTATAGCTTCATTTGTTCTAGTCTGCTACCGACGTGGCATCAAAATGACATCACTAAGGAGCATGGCGTGCTACTTTATGGGATAGTTAAGGATAAATCAATAGATGCAGGTCATCTCATTAATCAGTCCATGCTGCGGTATATACGAGGGAGTACATCGGGTGGAATCTCGCATGCCTCAATCGTTACACATTTATGTGTCAAGGCAGATGTTAAGTGGCATGACGAGTCTCTCCAGCTGCCAATGAGTGACATCGACCATGCTGCTATAAAGAAGTACAAAGTGTGGGACGATGGTGAGTCACAACCTTGAGGGCGTGGATTCATAATAGCAGGCCAGGATAAGAGTGAGAAAGAAGAAGAAGAAGAAGAAGCAGTTCCTGACCCACAGCCTAAAGAGGTTCCTCCATCTTATCGAGCTAGCTAGGATTGAATGGCATGTCGCTTGCAGCGGAGGATGGATGATTTACACACTGATTTCTAGACCTACACGACCCAATTTTCCCAATTTACTAATTCTTTGTCTCAAGCATTTAGCCAACTTGGAGTGCAAGTTTAGTTTCCTGTCTTTGGATCCACCAGTACTTATTCCCCGCCAGATACACCACCAAATCAAAAGGAGGCAGGTGGAGACTACGATGCTTCTTTAGGGGAGTATTCATTTCCCTTTATTTCCAATGAGGACATTGTCATTGTTAAGTTTGAGGGCCATATCATTGTTAGACTAGGATATATAAGATGCATTTATTTACTAATTATATGTTTTCATTACATATAGTTTAATTTATTTTGTATGTTGTATATATATTTTAAAAAATTAAAATTTCAAAAAAAATCACAAAAATATTTGTTTTAGTTGTTGCATGTAGTAGATCATATTGCATGAATCGAAACATATCAGTAAGTGTAATTTTCAAATTGAAATTGTAGTATTTTTGAACATTTTTTATGACTAAGGCATGGTTATAGTGGCATGTCATGATGTGAATCTTTTCATGTTTGAAACTGATGTAATTGGATAGCACAATAGGGTAACTATTATGATTTAATGAGTTTAAATAGTCACATATTTGACTTCCGGTGGGAAATCTTAGTTTTAATAAGGAAAATGCAGTAAATAGGCAGTAAAGGTTAGGATAGAGCAAGAGCTTAAGTTTGGGGGAGATATGGGATGTATATGAAAAAAAAATCAGAAAAAGAAAAAAAATAATAAACACACTGACTAGTATAGATTCGTGGCCTTTGTTACTCGAGTAAGTACGCCCTAGGAGATGTCTCTACACCCAGCGCCCTAAAACCGTCTAGTTTGGGAGTCGTTGGTCGAAATCTCGCTAAATAGATAGCATTGAAAAGCCTAAGAGATCTAGACATTGCACGATCATGTGTAAACACGAGAAAGAGCAAAAACGCCCTCGTGATTGAATAAAAGTAAAATAAATCTCATATTAACACTTACTTTAGTTAATGTGAAGTTCTAATCGGAGCTTAACTTATTTGTTGTGAGTCTTGAAATTAAACTGAATTTTTCCCTCTAAGAAGCATATTATGTGAAGTATTTGTATTGTAGTTAAATTTAATGGTTATTAAGCACACACTACATCAGTGATGACATGTTTTGATTTATAAAGTGATATGGATTATTGACTTGTTCTTGGTTGGATATTCTTTTTGAAGTTATTGTGATTTCTCTAAGGTAACTTTTGTGGATATCATGCTGATTGGTGTTTGGATTCGTAGGCATGTTAGGATTAGATTGCATATTGTTAGTATGGTGCATTGCAGCATGTTGTGTTGCTTGGGGGCAAGCAGTGGCTCAAATTTGTGGGTATTTGATGAGTAGGTTTTATACATATGAATCTGATATCAATTAACTGAATTTGTTACTTAAACATGTGCTTAGTAGTTACTTTTCATGCATTTTACTTCTATTTGGAAGGATACTGGTTTGGGAACTGAATTGGTGGCTTTTGAGGATTAAATGATGAAATTTATGGCAACTCAGATGTTATATCACATAAAATAGTTCTTAAATTAGAAATATCAATGTCAAGAGAGTTAAAATCAAACACCTCACTGATATAAAATCAAATACCTCACTAATATCAATTTCTTGATGATCAGTGGTGCTGACCTCTAGAATTTCAATGGACATAAAGTAGAGATTGGACATCTAAGGACCTTTATCGTCACTTGAATCTGAGTCTGAATTATTTTCATTATCACTTATGAGTGGGTTTTATACCTACGAATTGGATATTTTTAGCTTGATGATTTGTGATTTTTAGAGTATTTTATGTTCCTTTTTACGTGTTTTATGTGTTTTTATGTGGGAAATAGAAAAAGGAATAAAGATATGATAATAGAAGAAATTTGGATGAATCTTGGTCAAATTAAATCTATCATATAAGTGGACAAACAACGTCAAAGAAATTGGCTAAGTGTACAATGACTTGGGGCTCGGATGTATGCAACAGATCAGGTGCTATGGTAAGAGCTTGAGTCAAGGAACAGCAAAGGAGCATTGGTGCATGGATGAGGCGATTCTTGTACATACACGCATGATGGATGATCAGTGTTACAATGCTTGGCTCTGGCGCAATTGCTACCGGTAAGTCGATGGCATAAACACAAATATCTTTGGATCATCAGAGGTTCTTCTTCTAGGGTTTTATGAGTATTGAGTTAGTTGGCTGACTTAGGTGGTGCAGTCCTAACCAACTTGGAAAGCTTTAATTTTTTACTCGGATTTGGACATTACTTCTCTTAGCTACACAAGGTCATATAAATATTCAATCAAATGTTGATTTTCACATATATTCAAGCGGAGATTATTCATCATATTTTATAATATCGTGAAAAGAATCACGCGAAGGAGCACAAGAATTCAAGGCTGAGTTTAGAGATTGAAAACTGCTACACAATTTTAATTTTCTTATCTCTTCCTTTAATTTTTTTGTAATATGAGGATGTTATTTGATTTATTTATGATCTTTTCCTTTTACGCTATGAACTAATTCTCAATTAAGATTACAGTGGAACCAAATGTGTAGTTTAATTTAATTTACTCTCACTTTGATTATTGTTGATCATATGCAAATTGTTTATCATATTATATGCTTCATGATATAATTGTTTGGTCAGTAATTAATTCGATAACCTATATGAAATTGACAAATGGATTATAAGGTTAGATCTGAATATGATAACATACGTCTAGATTATTCTTCTTAGGATTGAATAACATGATTTGTGTATAGGATAGACATATACATATATGTCATGTGTAACCATTGAGACAATATAAGTTTAATGAATCTTGTTCTAAGTTATTTCACATAGACATATAGTGATTTAATTGGAAAATACATTTTTATATGTTCATCGAAAGAGGCATATAAATAATTTGAATTATTGGTTAACGATTTATTATGATTAATTAATTAAAAAGAAAGTAAAAATATTTAGACAAAGTATTGGGTGAAATTTTAATCTTAGCATTTTACTCTGATATAAATATTTGCTTAACAATTTAGTTTTAATTTTTAATAATTAGTTTCACAACGACTTTAATTATTATTTTTAAATAAAAGTGAGTTGATACAAAGTTAGTACTTGAGTTATTAATAGTGAAATTTCTCGTGGGATCGACACTCTATTTACCACTTTATTACCTATTGATTCTGTAAACTTGATTGTAAATTGTCAATACCTAATTTGGACAACAGTCACTCCAATATTTCTCAGTAATAAGGCCTTTGTATTTCTTGTTATACTTCTTGTATATCACTTTCTCTTTCTTGTTGTATTCCTTCTTCTTTTCCTTTTTGAGTTTATCTCTCAAGGGTTTAGTGCACTCAGCAATGTAGTGATTTGGCTTTTTGCAGTTGTAGCACGAGTCTTTGGAGGAGTATATTTTGTTGTTGTTGTTATTTCTTTTGAAGTTTGAACTTCTTTCTTTTCTCATGAATTTCCTCAGTCTTCTGAAAAGCAAGAATAAGTCTTCATTATCACCTTCTTCATCAGAATCTTCTTCTATAGGAACTTTTGAGGAGACTTCTGCAGCTTTGAGGACAACTCATTTATCTCTTCTCTTGTTCTCTATTGTTGCAGTTTCAGCTCTCTGGTTCAGCTCAAGCTCATAAGTAAGAAAATTTCTATAAAGCTTTTTCACTATCATCTCATGTAAATTCTTTGACTCTCTGATTGAAGTAGTCTTGACATCCCATTTGTTAGGCAGTGTTATCATGATTTTGATGTTTAAATCATTATTAGGATCAACTTTATCAAATACTCTAAGGGAGGTAAGCAGGATGTTAAATCTTTCATAAGTGGCAGTAATATCTTCTCTTGAGATGTGAGAGAACTTCTCATAGTGTTGAGTAAGCAAAGACTGTTTTTTTTTTCTCAAATTTCTTCAATGCCTTCATGCATGATAAGAAAGGCTTCCCATACTTCTTTGGCAGTTTTGCAGTCTACCACATTCTCAAATAGTTCATCTTCAAGAGCCATGAATAGAATGTTCATAGCTCTTTTGTCAAGTGCTACAAGCTTCTTCTCGTTCTCGTCCACTTTACTCTTTGTTTGGATCATAAGAGGTAGGAGCTAATTTTGTGGGAATATTTGGCCCATTCAACACATTATCAAATAGCTTATCATTAATAGCATCCATATACACCTATATAAGAACCTTCCAATTAGCAAACTTGTCTTTATTACACAATAGTGGCTTGTTTACACCACCAAGCTCAAATTGGTTTAGTTTTGTATCATGAATCTACTCAAATGATTAAGCTAGTTTAAAGAGAATTGAAAGTTTTGATACCAGTTGTTGTCCTCAGAAGCACAAGAAAGAATCTAGAAGGGGGTTGAATATATCTTTTCAAAAAAATAATTTAATAATTAATTACCAAATAGTTAAACATATAACTGATTTAGATATACGCATCAAAATGATATTTTTAAAGATGTCCCTTCAAAGATATAAAGAAAATCTCAGTTCTAAATTTAGTAGAAATGGAAAAATAGTCACTGACGGGAAAACGTAAAGTAATAGGAAAGTAGAATATAGAAATATAAAGAGCACATAGATTCTTAAGAGGTTCAGAGCACAAAAGTCTCATAGTCCTCTTTTCTACTTCGAGAGTAGGAATATTCCACTAAAAAGAGATAATCATTAAGATTACAATTCACAAAGAACTGTTTTACAACTGATTCTCTAATAATCCCTCAAGTCACACAATCTTAAATTACATTGATCACTAAAATCATAATTACAAAGGAATAAAGTTGTTTTAAGAAGCTGCTGTTGGTTGATTTCACAATCAATGAATTTGTGCAAGTGTACACAGTCAATAAGTAATAAAGTGATAAGATAAAGTGTCGATCCCACAGAGAATTCTAATCAATAAATTCCAACTACTAGCACTATATCAATCCAATTTTATTTAAACAACCATAAAGTGTGATTTTTCAAATTAAGACAACTAAATTAAGCAATTCAAAGAGATTATTCTAAAAATAAATCAAATAAATAAAACTAAGATTTTAATGAATGGATTCAAATAAATAAAGATTAAGACTCCAATATCCCCAATTATGAACTATAAACCAATTACCCAATTATCCCAATTATTATGCCTACTGAATTGTTAACGGGAATTCCAAGTGTCAAAAGCCCTTTTCCAAGTGATCAATTAACTTCTATTTAATCCAATTAATCTTGCTATATTCTTATGCAAAACAATTAAATTAAACGCATTAAATTCCAATTCCCAACGTGTTACATGCAGGGAACAGATATTCCTATTCCATTCACAACCCTAATTATTCATCATGCAAATACTTAAGAATACATGTTATCATGCCCAGTTCTAACCCTAGATCTCCTCTTCTAATTCCTTCTAGAGTAACAAGATAATTATTGGCCAAATAATTAATTAATAAGCACAAGACAAGATAAACAATTCACTTTGACATAAATAATTGGAAGAAATCGAATAACTAATTTATAGACATAAAAGGTTCAATTGGAATCTTAATTAAAGAAATTAGTTCATGACAGAATTTAAAACCATCAATCCTTTGAAAATCATCCTTAAAGAATTACACAAATTGAAAAATAGGAGAAGAAGAAAAACTCTGGAGCCACTCCTTCAATCTTCAAGTAATCCCTTGCTTAGTCTTCAATTGTGGTAGATCTCCTTCTTTAATTCAGCAAAGTAGCTTTTATATCTCCTTCTCATCTCCCCACAATCCTTTTCCTGATCAACAACTTAATTAAGTTCCTTATCTAAGTCAACTCTTCATCACATGCCAAGATCTGATCGAACATGAGTAAGCTCCAGTAGCCCCGTGCCACGAGAATAAGACTAGGACTAAGCGCCGAGTCAGTAGTTCAAAGAAATTATAGTTTTGCCACTCGTATGCTAAAATCCCAAATTTGTCCCTACTCCGCTTCAATCTACAAAATAAACACGAACACAGTGAAAACTTATCTAAAAAATGTGAGAACAACAACAATGTAAGCCTAAAATGTATCCAATTCATGGGTATATTCCCCATTCATCAAATACCTCCAAACTTAAACCGTTGCTTGTCCTCAAACAACAAACACAATGCAACGCAAAAACTAAATGTATCATGCAAATGCACCTAAAACTATCTACATGGTTGTAATTCCAGCAATCGAATAGCACCCCGTATATTCATTAGGCCTCAGAAAAATCACAATAACATGATAATACATCATGTTAAGACAGATCAATAATATCCCAACATTCAACAAATCCAAATATGTTATTACTGATATCGTGTGTGTGTTCAACAACCATGCTAACTAATAAAAAGCAAAATACGACACATAATAGATTTCTTAGAAGGCATCCTATAGTGCAATTTCAGAAACTCCTTAAATAAACTAGATTTGGCCAAAATCAAACATTTACCAAAGTCCAAGGATCAACATGGAATACTTATGCTTACTAATATATTTTATTTATTTATTTATTAACGGGGGCTTTTTGCACTTTTCCTGCTTTATTATTTTTCTTTTTCTCATGGCTATGCAGTGTCCTATTCCCTTAGGCTTTTCAGTGTTACCTTAACGAGCTTTCGACCAACGACTCCCAAGCCATTAAGACCTTAGGGCGCTAGGTGTAAAGACAATCCCCTCGGGCTTACTTACTCAAGTAACAAAGGCCACAAAACTAGACAAGAATGCCACGGTTTTTTTTTTTTAAAGCTTATATACTCCAAATATTTTTTCCCCAACTTGAATTTATGTCTAAATTCAGTCATCACTGGCTATTCAAATTATTCCTTCATTTCACTAGCATTCATCCTTTAGAAGTCTATTATCTATCCATTTAAACTTTCTTAGCCAACATGTTAATTTTTCAAAAATTGTTATCCTGATAATATCAGTGTCAAACAGATAAAGATTTAAATTATGTCAAGAAAATCACTCACTAGCTTAACAATCCGTACTAGACTTGTTCATGCAATTTTAATTTCATCATTGGCCCCAAACATACGTAACTATTAAACAGCTGGAATTAATATGCAATCCTAAATGCAACACTTAACCAACAATATAAACACAACTATCCACAATCTACTAACAAACTACTAATGCAAATAAAATTTAACTACCCCCAAACTTAGCAAGAGCAATGTCCTCATGCGAAAAATAGAACAATATAAAACAGAGGACTTCCCTGACGAGCTTATTCCTCGGGTGGAGCATCATCATCCTCGCTCATCTCTTGATCGGAGGGGAAACACAGTGAAACAGAGCGAGAGGGATCTGGCAAGATTAACGCCTGCATAGATGCAGTTGCGTTCATCGCATTCTACGTAGAAAATTGGTCGACCAAATATTTGTAGATGACATCTTGACGTTCAGATAGGCGGACATTCTGAGATTCGAGATTGTAAAACCAATCGTTAATTTCACGCTGCACGGCTTTAGGAACAACACCACGGTGAGCAGCAGATGAGGACCCGTAGCTAAGAGGAGCTGTGGCTGGTGGATTTGGTTGAGCATCAACTTAAGGAATTATAAAACCCAATCCACGTGGGTGATTTGCACCACCAGTCCACACCCTGTATCGGATAATCATCTTATGGTCCAAAACCGGCATTGGGGGCTGTATCATTTCATCGGTCTTCCATTTGACCCCAAATTTAGAACAAAGTGCGCAAATTAGAGAGGGGTGTGGTAATCCTCCCATGGTACCTCCTCACGATGCCCACAGAATGGATTGTTGAATAATAAGACCCACATCCATCTTCAATCCCTGAATGATCGAATACAACAACACTGATCTTTCCTTAGTAACATGGCTAACATGTGTGCACGGCATTAATTTCGCGCAGATAAATGTATACCAAGACTTTCCATATAAACTGAGACGCGAATGCGGGAAAGTCATGCTGCCCCGTTTATGCATTATCTACGTGGTGTCGGGTTGACACAGCTCGCGAATGAGCACTTCATAGTCAGGTCATTGGCTCAGAAAATTGGCATACTCATTGTTTTGATCCTCCAAATGCAGTTGATAACATCCGTTAATGTCCCCTTCGCCGAATTTGACTGTCTTGCCATGCACATACACTCCATAATGGTAGTGCTCAGATACGTTGGCGTAGAACTCTTTAATGATTGCAATCACTGCCGGGTCCGGTTGTTCAGTAAGCGTGAACCAATTTCTTTCCGCGATCATCACAGCCATGTCTCCATCCTTTGATTGGTCGGGCCTTAATCCGCATCCGGGAACTAGTGAGCGTTCTTGAGCTGCGGCACAGACGAACCGGCGGCTGTCAAATTTTTGAGGTGCCGAAGCGGATTCAGACCCATCTCCGCGTTGACGCTTTGAAGCCATCTAGATAATTCTGAAATGGAAAACACACCCACGTATTAGAATAGTGCCCAAATATGATACGGAAACACGTAACCATCTCACGACCCCCAAACTTCAAAATAGGACCACCTTGTGTAACAGGATTTTGGGGGTATGGATAACCACATATTAGCAAGTCATTAGAAGCTCTGAACCACTGAGCCTAAATTATCCATAACATGAGCAGATAGCACACTTGTTTAATGAAGAACAAGGGCTCTATCATCTAAATCATAGGTTCAACAATCTAGCAAGATATTCTTTTTAACACAGAGATGTTAAACTGTCATGAATGCAAGAACAACTAGTTAATGTAAGTGTGGTATCGCTAGGCCAGAATGTGTGTGGACTCAGAATCCAGGAACATTAGCTCAAAATCCATTGATACATTATTCATTAGAATTCTCGGTTGGGTTGAAATTGGCCATCAAAAGTCACTGAAGCAAGTCAAAGAACACCTGGTAGGCACTATTTAATTCTCTGTGGGCACAACTATGCAAATAGCATTCCAAACCCCAAGCATATCAATCCACATGAAACACAATAACATAGGTGTACAAACCCAATCAATCAGTGCGTCGCACACATACACTAGGAAACAGCCAGAAGAATCGAGTGGAATACGTACTCTCAAATCCGTATAAAACTAAAAATAAAAAATTTAATCACCAATAGGAGAAACATATAACTCACGAGTAAAAAGATTCGGTGCAACATAGAATTGAATTTATTATCATACATACCTGGGATCGTGGAAGAATAGACCGAAATCAAGTAGAAAGGGATGAATTGGATCCAAGCGGGGTGTATTAAGAGGTATGCAGTCTATATTTTGTGATACAAAGTAGGTCAGTTACCCGAGAATGGAAACGGTTACAACGTGTATAATTGGGGGAGGAAGTTAAATGGATTACGGAGTGTGACTAAAAGTGATTTTTTTTTCAAACCTGGTTGGGGCGCTGAGAGTTTAGCACAAACGAGCGTTGGGCCGCTGCTAGGCAGAGGACTCTAGCGTCGGGGCGCTGAGTTTGGCCTAGAAGCGAGTGCCAGGGCGCTGAGGTTGTCGAAAAGCTACTGAGGTGCAGAGCCGGGGCGCTGTAGACCTTGTATACTGGGCGCCGGGGCGCTAGAGCTGCTAATTGACTGACTCCCTTTTTATTTTCCTCTCCTAGGATTGACTCGGCTCTTTTGACCATAGCCTTATAAGCAAGTGCACAATACCTAAAAACAAATGCCATGGACGTGAAAATGTTAGTCTAATAAATTAAAAGGAAATAAAATGGTGAAAATAGAAATAGAATAAGTCAAATAAAATAAAAACTCTTGGGGTTGCCTCCCCATAGCGCTTGGTTTATAGTCGTCGGCCCGACTTTGCTGTTTTGCTCAATTATCCACTGGATTTGAGAGGTACATAGTTGTGGATTGACATTCGATGGGTCCACTCCAATAATGCTTGAGGCGTTGGCCGTTCACCTTGAATGTTCACTTTGAATTTGGTTCCCCGACTTCGATGTTTCCGTGTGGTGCGACTGATATGACCATGAACGGCGGACCAAATGAGATTTCATTCTTATCGGGAATGAATGACTTTTCATGAATTAAAAAGCAAGACTTGTTGGCCCGGTTCAAATTTTCGATCAAGAATTTTCTTATCGTGCCAGGCTTTGACTTTCTCCTTATAGAGTTTTGCGTTCTCATAGGCATTGAACCGGAATTCGTCCATCTCATTTAACTGTAGTAACCTTTTCTCACCCGCTACTTGTAGATCAAAATTAAGTTTCAATGGCCCAAAGTACCTTTGTGTTCTAGTTCGATAGGAGATGACATGCCTTCCGTAGTAGACCATTCGGTAAGGTGACATGCCGATCAGATTCTTATATGCTGTTCGATATGCCCATAGGGCATCGTCAAGATGCATTGCCCAATCTTTTCGCGACGGATTGACCACCTTTTCCAGAATTCGCTTGACCTCCCTATTCGAGACTTCCGCTTAACCATTGGTTTGGGGATGATACGAGGCTGCAATTTTATGATGGACCCCATACTTTGTAAGCAATTTAGTGAACTGTTTATTATAGATGTGAGTTCCCTCATCACTGATTATCGCCATCGGCGTCCCAAATCGTGTGAAGATGTTTTTCTTCAGAAATTGGAGGACAACATTGGCATCATTCGTGGATAAAGTTGCGGCTTTTACCCATTTGGAAATGTAATCGACCGCCAACAGAATGTACTGATTATTGAAAGAAGATGGGAAAGGTCCCATAAAGTCGATTCCCCACACATCGAATAGCTCAACTTCCAAAATTGTGTTAAGAGGCATTTCATTACGTTTGGAAATATTGCCCACTCGTTGACACCGATCACACTTTAGCACATAGAGATATGCATCTTTGAAAAGAGAAGGCCGGAAAAATCCCGATTGCAACACTTTGGCCGTTGTCCGATCACCAGCGTAATGACCTCCGTAATCCGATGAGTGGCAATGACCCAATATGCTATCCATCTCTTCATGTGGCACACATCTTCTAATCATTTGATCCACGTAAGTCTTAAACAGAAATGGTTCGTCCCAATAATATTGCCTAATATCGTGGAGGAACTTCTTTCATTGTTGTGAATTCAAATCTGGGGGTAACACCTTACCAACCAAGTAATTCACGTAATCTGCATACCACGGCAATGTCGTTGTTACTCGAAGAAGCTGTTCGTCCGGAAACCTCTCATTAATCATGACGTTGTCTTTTTGCTGAACTTCCGCATTTTCCAACCGAGAAAGATGATCCGCCACCTGGTTTTTGGTACCTTTTCTATCCCGATCTCCAAATCAAATTCTTGTAGCAACAGTACCCACCGTATTAACCGTGGTTTGGCATCCTTCTTCTCAATCAAATACTTAATAGCAGAATGATTAGTGTAGACAATTTCCTTGGTCCCTATGAGATATGCTCTAAACTTGTCGAAGGCAAACACAATCGCAAGTAATTCTTTTTCGGTGATTGTGTAGTTCAACTGAGCTTCGGTCAACGTCTTGCTGGAGTAATAGATAGTGTGAAAAATTTTGTCGTGACGTTGCCCCAAAACTGCTCCAACTGCGTAGTCACTAGCGTCGCATATTAATTCAAACGGTAAAGACCAATCGGGCGCCACAATGATTGGAGCTGAGACCAATTTCTTTTTTAATGCTTCAAACGCATCGATACATGACTGATCCATCTTGGACGGCACGTCTTTCTCCAAAAGGGAACATAAGGGTTTCGAAATTTTGGAAAAATCTTTAATGAAGCATCTGTAGAAACCCGCATGTCCCAAGAAGCTTCGAATTCCCTTTACAGATGATGGAGGAGGTAGTTTCTCAATTGTATCAATCTTCACTTTGTTCAGCTCTAACCCTGCTGCAGATACCTTATGCCCCAAATTTATCCCCTCTTGCACCATGAAGTGACATTTTTCCCAGTTAAGAACTAGGTTAGTTTCCACGCATCGCTTCAGCACTAAAACCAGATTTTTTAAGCATAAGTCAAAACTGTCACCGAACACGGAGAAATCATCCATAAATACTTCGAAATTCTGTTCAACCATATCGGAGAAGATCGCCATCATGCATCGTTGAAAGGTTGTCGGCGCATTACATAAACCAAAAGACATACGCCATAATGCAAACGTACCGTAGGGGCATGTGAATGTGGTTTTCTCTTGATCTTCCGGGGCTATAGCAATCTGATTATATCCAGAGAATCTATCCAAAAGACAGTAGAATTGATGTCCCGCTAACCTATCCAACATCTGATCAATGAACGGCAAGGGAAAGTGATCCTTGCATATGGCTTTATTCAGCTTGCGGTAATCCATACATACTCTCCATCCTGTAACGGTTCTAGTGGGGATGAGTTCATTAGAGTCATTTTTCACCACTATCATGCCCCCTTTTCTTTGGTACGCATTGTACCGGACTCACCCATGAACTGTCCGAGATTGGATAAATGATGCCGGCATCCAACCACTTTATGATCTCCTTTTTCACCACATCCTTCATAAAGGGGTTTAGCCTTCTTTGATGCTCAATGGTTGGTTTTGCTTCCTCCTCCAATAAGATCTTATGCATACAAAATGATGGACTAATTCCTCAAATATCCGTTATAGTCTACCCAATTTTTGTTTGGAACTCTCGCAATACCCGTAGCAGCTTCTCTTTTTGCGTGTGAGTTAACTCTATCGAAACAATGGCCGGTAGGGTAGCATCATTTCCCAAATAAGCATACTGCAGATGAGATGGTGGCGGTTTTAATTCCAACATCGGTGGCTCTTCTATTGAGGTTTTAAACTTTTTACCTTCCATTTCGGGCCTATCAAGGGTGTCGAAGGGTTGATTACTTTTTCGGATGAAAGATGGTGTATCTAGCCATTCGACATACTCAATATCATCTTCAATACCAATTTCGTCCATCCCAAGCAAAATGGATTCTATCGGGTCCTCTGAATAATTTCCACGGAACTTGTGATTAACTAAATCATCCATGATATCCACCCGCATACATTCACCTTTTTCTTTCGGATAAGACATCGACTTAAATACATTAAAGGTGACCTGTTGATCTTCAACTCGCATCGTCAGTTCACCTTTTTGCACGTCAATCAATGTTCTCCCCGTTGCTAAGAATGGTAGCCCGAGAATAATTGGAATTTCTCTATCTACTTCACAATCCAAGATAAAGATATCTGCGGGGAAGATGAATTTATCCACTTTTACTAAAACGTCCTCAACGATACCTCATAGATATGTAACGGACCGATCCGCCAACTGCAAACTGATATTTGTCGGTCTTGGTGCTTGAAGTCCAAACTGGTTGTAAACGGATAGTAGCATCAAATTTATACTGGCCCCCAAATCACACAATGCTCGTCCTGAAAAACTGATTTCCAATTTCACATGGAATATTAAAACTACCTGGATCCTTGAGCTTTGGAAGTAACTTATTCTGAATAATTAAGATGCACTCTTCGGTTAATGTCACTGTCTTAAAATCACCCAATTTTCTCTTTTTCGACAAGACTTCCTTCATGAACTTGGCGTAACTCGACATTTGATCCAAGGCTTCGGCAAATGGGATGTTGATATGCAGTTTTTTTGAAAATATCCAAAAATCTTGAAAATTGCTTATCTAACTTGGATTTCTGAAACCTCTACGGATACGGTATGGAAGGCATTATGATAGTCGGTTCCGGTGCTTTCTGCTCTAAGGTCTCATCTTGAAGTTTTCTGATTTCCATAACTTCTTCTGTTTCACCTGTTGCGTTGTCCCTCTTTTCCTTATCCTTAACTGACTCTTGCAAATCTTTTCCACTACGTAAAGTTACAGCCTTGCAATGCTCATCTCTGCCCGGATTTATCTCTTTATCACTAGGGAGTGTTCCATGTGGACGGCTATTCAACGCGTGTCTTTCTCACTTGTTTGAGTTTCCAGATTCTTTATCGGCGCTTTTGGCTTTTCACATTCATATCTACTTGATTCAATAACTTTTCTTGTTCACCGATCCTTTTGTCAGTAGCTAAAATGAATTTTTCCAAAGCTTCTTCCAAACTTGTTTTCCTCTCTGGCTGTTGTTCAGTTTGATTTTGAAATCCGAATGTGTTTTGTTGTTTAGGTGCTTGAGCTTGAATGTTATTCCATGAAAATCCCAGGTGATTTCTCCAACCTGGATTATATACGTTTTAATTCGGATACGGATGGGTTGATCGACTGTAGCTCCCTACGAACTGAGCTGATTCAGCATTTATGGCACATTGATCTGTAGCATGACTCCCAGCACATAACTCACAAACCATTGCTACTTGCTGCGCGGATGGTGGACTCCATGTTTCCATTTTCTTAGCTATTGCGGACACCTGTGCTGCCAATGCTGTCACTGTATCCACTTCAAACTTTCCTGGTGTTTTCGGAGGGTTAGACCTAATCATGGGCCACTGATAGTTGTTGTTGGCCATCGTTTCTAGCAGTTGATAAGCCTCATCAAAATTCTTAGACATGATCGCTCCACCTGTTGCTGCATCAATACTGGCTCTTGTGGGCGCGTGCAATCCATCACAAAATATCCTAACCTGCATCCACTGTGGAATTTCGTGATGTGGGCATTTACGAAGCATGTCCTTGAATCTTTCCCACGCCTCATATAAAGTTTCTGAGTCGAACTGTGCGAAGGTGTGAATATCGTTTCGTAGTTTTGCCGACTTCTCTGGTGGGAAAAACTTAGCTAGAAATTTTTGAGCTAAGTCGTCCCAAGCTGTGATTGAACCAGGAGCCAAAGAATGTAACCAACTCTGAGCTTTATCTTTCAACGTAAACGGAAACATCCTCAACCTTATAGCATCTTCCGATACATTATTGAACTTGAAGGTGTCGCAAACTTCCAAGAAATTCAAGATGTGCTCATTAGGATCATCCATCGAACTACCTCCAAACTGGCATGTATTTTGTAGCATTTGAATTGTTCCCGATTTTATCACGAAACTGTTTGCATTGATTGCCGACCTCCTAATACTCGACTATATATCTGTGACATTCGTCATGGCATAATCCCTAAGTGATTTTTGTTCTTCCCCTGCCATGTTAACTGGTATTTCTTATTCTTCCAGTTTTTCTTCCTCAGGTGACACTACACTAGTCAACTGCAATTTCCTGAACTTCCTTTCGATATCGTCTGTATAAGGAAAAAGTTCCTTTTTAGCCCTTAATCTAGTGTGCATACACTCGCAAAGAATTCCTGCAAATACAAGAAGAAAAATAAATAACGTTTAAAATTAAGACCGAATTGATTATAACTAATATGGAATTAATATTAATAAAGAAATTCTCCGGCAACGGCGCCAAAAACTTGTTGGTTGATTTCACAATCAATGAATTTGTGCAAGTGTACACAGTCAACAAGTAATAAAGTGATTGATTTTAATGGTTTGGCTGCTTGAATTCGCATAATAGGTTAGTTAGGAATATGAAAGCTAACAACCTTACGAAAACAATCAATTTTTGCATGATGAGTAGTTAACCAATCAATCCCTAGAATCACATCAAATGCAAGTATTTTCAATGAAATAAGATCGACAGGTAATGTAAGGGTACCGATTTGAACCAAACACGACTTATAAACAGTGGATGTAATGAAGGTTTCTCCCAACGGAGTTTTCACAGATAAGTCAAAGTCTAATTTCTCTGGAGTCAAATGTAATCGTTGAGCGCAAGTAGGAAAAATAAAAGAATGGGTAGAACCGGTATCAAATAAGGTATAGACTTCACTAGAGTTTATGATAAGCTTAGCCGTGATGACCTCGTTCGGGTTCCTTGCTTTCTAGGAGGTCATAACAAATGCTCTCCCTTGCACCACCGGCTTTGACTTTTCTCGGACGGCCTTTGGTACCTCCATCCTAGCTGAACTTGTCTTTGGTGAACGACAAAATAGGCTAGGTGACCTTCTCTTCCACAATTATAACACGCTTTGGATGACATCGCGCAGTTTCGACTGATATGTCCCTCCCCTCCGCATTTAAAGCATATGATAGGTGGTCGTTCTCCTTCCTTAACCACGGTTGCTGGTGCTGACGTCTTTTCATCATTATTGAATCTCCTTTTCTTGAAATGTCCATTTTACCGTTGTCTTGGCCATGATTACCACCAAGTGGTTACCATTTACGGCATGTTAATTCCTCCACGTTTGTTGTCACCGCTTCGATGGTGATACCACGGTATTTTCATGCTTTGCTACCGCTTTCTCTTGGTTGCGTTGACTCGTTCTGGCGCTCCAATAACTGAGCCCTATTTACAACATCTGAGTACAAACACAGGTTATGAGAAATAAGATATTGACGTATCTCCAGTTTTAAACCTCTTAAAAATATTCGCGTCATTCGCTCCTCATTATTGACCAAATGGGATGCAAACAGGGATAACTCTGCAAATTTAGCCTCGTATTGCGACACGGTCATATTGTTTTGTTCCAACTTGATAAACTCCACCTTTCTTTCATGTGACGAATACTCCTTGAAAGTACTTGTCGATGAATAGCTCTTGGAACTTTTCCCAAGACATCTTGAGTCGTCAGTCGGTAGTACGTTTTTACGATTCCCACCAAAGAGTCCGCCTCTTCACGCAACATAAAGGTGGCGAAGGGACCTTTACTCTCGAGCATCCCAAGACATCAAATATCTTGGTGATCTGCTTTATCCATGTTTCCGCCTTAAGTGGTTTTGGCTCTCCAATAAACTCCGGTGGTCCCAGCTCCTTGAACTGTTTAGCAGTGACCGTCCGAGAGTTTCTAGTGTTTCCACCTACGTACATTTTGGACAGGAGCCGCTCTCGCCTGATGGTGCATGAATTGCATAAAGCCTCTGAACATTTGATCATTCATCATTTGGTCAGTGTTGTTGTTTGCATGAGGATTGTCGCCTTCCTGATGCGCATTCTCCTGATTATTGATATGCGGAGACTCAACGGTCTCTTGTGCTCCATTGCTATTTTCAACATTCTCGGATGTCATTTTCAGATACTGCCACAAAACAAAGGTTAATTAACATATAACATATTATCCCTATATTTGACCGACCAATTAAATACCAAATAAACTTAGGTAGGTCATACTAGCGAAGAATTCCCGCCTCTCTCCCTCCTAGTTCTAGTCTCACATCTTAGCTAGGGATCAAAACCCTAAGCTTTGATACCAACTGTGACGCCCCCAAAATAGGTATACATCACCTATTCTGAGTCGCCAAATACATGGTACAGAACATAAATACAATCTTAATTATACAACAACAGAGTTGTGAGTTTAAATACAAATCATCTTTCTAGACAATATCCACTCTCGTAATGAGTCCTCATTACATTTATTGTCACACTATGTAATGTAATAGTGAGGACTACTAGTTAATACTATCATCCGGACCATCACTCGTTCCCCGACTCGTCCCAAATCGTTCTCATTTCAAGAGAAAAAGTGAAAGAAAGGGTTAGCTCAACTATCCCAAAGAAGAAATATTATGACTAAGATAATACAGTAATAAATTATCATTAGCCTTAAACGAAGGTATTAAACCGATACAATATAACAAACATCAAGTTTAATCAGAATTAAACAAGCAATCCATTAGAAGAGTCAAGTAGAGAATAAAATCTACTATCTTCTATGATTTAAAAGGTTTTTCATGACTTTTATCACGAGACTTAGCTTAATAAATAATCCACATCATCGAATCACCCCCCACTACTACTGGCGAAGGATATTCTTTAGTATCACCACCGCAATTATCCATGCACTACGGGCCAAGAATATTTGTGTATTCATTAATGTTCATGATCATGCCAACAATTGTCCATCAATGCACTACTAAGCCAATGAGGACTTTTACCACATCATTTGTAACATTTACTGATTATTACAATAATAATCCTCGGTCATAATCATACCAAGTCCATCTATGCACCATGTGCCAATGTAGATGACTTTCAAAAAAATATAAATATGAGGATGATGACAATGATATAATAATTCAATAAAACAAGTTCAAGAATTAATTTGTCCAAGAACCAATAACGTCCAAATTGTCAACATGATAATCTTTGCTTTGTAGAGTAAAATTCAAGAATGCTCGTAAGAATATTTCCATGAAAAGATATCTTTGGATGAAGCGCAATTATCAAGGATATTCCACTAATTTCATGGAGTATAGAAGTCAAAACTTTAACCAACCGAGTATAATAAAGAATGGAATAACAAAAGAAATCACCATGCATGCGGTGCAGATGAGCGAGTTATTCCAACAGATTAATAAGTAACGGAACTAGGTTAAAGCGAAATTACACCGGCGGGATGTTCCAATGTAATAATAAAAGACGGAACCGGTCCCGTAAGTAAGAACGCATGACAGGATATTCCAATGAATAATAATAAAGATGGAACCAAGTCCCACAGAAACGCATGCATGAGGATATTCCAATAGAATAATAATAAAGATGGAATATTAGAAGAATGTCACCAAGTATAGGGTAAATTAGCCCGCGTATGAAAGTTATTCTTACGAATAACAAAGAATGGAATAACATAAGTTCTCTTCATGAATACAAAAGAATAACACCCTTTACGAGTACAATAAATAATATTCCCTACCTTAAGAAGAAGAGTATTGGATATATAAGTAGTGAAGTTCTAGAATACTTTCTTCTTTCTCTCTATAGTTTATCTCTAAAGTTTCAAAGAATTGAATTAAGAAAATAATGAAGGAATGAGCTTCTATTTATAGAAAAATGGATCATATAAGTAACTAACTCATGAACGGTCCGATTGATTTACTTTAATCGACGGTCCATATTTAAAGCAAAATCTTTTAAATAAAATATAATATATTCTATTTATAATCTAATAAAACGAATAACTTTATAAAAGATTTTACTATGCAAAAACTATGCATAATAAAATATAATATATTCTAATTATTGTCTAATAAAATGATAACTTTATAAAAGTATTCTGCTTTTATATAAAAAGATTTTACTATACAAAATACTATACGCAGACACTATGCAATACTATGCATAATAGAATATAATATATTCTATTTATAGAATAACTTTATAAAAGTATTCTCGCTTTTATATAAAAAAGATTTTCTCAGATTATTACATTAATAATACCAACAAAACCGAAAGTGACTTATCACGTAAGCATCAATAATTAATATCGTGTGCTACTATGCAACCAATGCGTATTCTTTCGTACTTTTTTAACAATCGGTGTTTCAACAAGCTAATCAGTAAAACTTCCGCCGTTATTTTCATAAAGTATTTTTTATCGCTTTTCATCCGAATAATAATTCCATTGTAGGGTCCACCAATGATTGTCTTAGTTGTCATTTAATATTCCTCGTTAAAACGAATATTCCCCAATTAATCGAATATTATATAACAACTTGCATGATTTGCAAAATTTATAAATATTACCTGAACTATAACATTATATCAATTTCACTCTATAATATTCAAAAATAATATTTATAGAAAATTCATCTTTATTCAAAAAAAATTGGCGTTTACAATCTCCCTTCTTATGAAATTTAGCCTCGAAATTAGGGTACATACCGTATATATTGAGAGGTAAGGATACCTTGATTTCATTTCGTATTCTAACTCCCAAGTCATTTCCTCAACATCGTGGTTTCTCCACAAAACTTTGACTTGAGGTATAACCTTGAGCGTAAAATATGTTCCTTCTTATCCAAGATTTGAACAGAACCTCTTCATACGTCAAATCTTTCGCTATTTCGTCCTCTGCTCTAACTCAATAATGTGGTTCGGTCTTCCACATATTTACGTAACATGGATATGTGAAAAAGCGTTATGAACACGAGACATACTTGGCGGTAAAGCGAGTCTATAGGCCACGCTCCTACTCGATCGAGGATTAAAATGGGCCAATGAATCGAGGATTGAGCTTTCCTCACTTTCCAAATCTCAGAACTCCTTTCCACAAGCGTAACTCGTAACATAACACATGATCTCCTATATCGAATTCTACATCCTTTCGATGAAGATCAGCATAACTCTTCTGTCGATCTTGTGAGATTTTTATACGTTGTCGGATCGTTTGAATCTTTTCCATAGTCATACGTACAAACTCCGGTCCCAACAACGTTGCTTCACCCACCTCATCCCAGCATATTGGAGAACGACACTTTCTTCCATACAACGCTTCGAATGGAGCCATGCCAATACTTGTTTGATAACTGTTGTTGTAGGAAAACTCCACCAATGGTAAGAACTTGTCCCAACTTCCCTTGAAATCAAGGACACAGAGTCTTAATAGATCTTCAAGAGTTTGATTAGTCCTTTCCATTTCGTCTGTCCGTCCTAAGGATGATATGCCGAGCTAAATCAGAATCTGTGCCCATAGCTTTCTCGCAAACTAACCCAAAATCGTGAAGTGAATCTTGGGTCTCGATCGAAAACTATGGATACTTTGGCATACCATGCGATCTTACAATCTCGTTTATATACATCTGACGCAAGACGTTCAAGTGTATAACTTTCTCAGATTTCGAAGAAATGAGCAAACTTGGTCAATCTATCAACAATGACCCAAATCGCATCTATACCTTGAGAAACCTTTGGAAGACCGTGCAGAATTGAAATCCATGGTAATGTGCTCGCACTTCCATTCCGGAATTTTAAGTGGTTGCAATGGACCTTTTGGTACTTGATGTTCGCTTGCTCGCTTGACACGTTAGACACCTTGAGATAAACAACGTTATCTCTATTTTCATATTGCCCCACACAAAATGTATGTCAAGATCATGATACATTTTGGTACTCCCCGAGATGGATTGCAAACGGTGTGTTGTGCGCCTCCATCATGATTTTATACTTTAAATTAGAGTCGTTAGAACACAAAAGTCCGGAGTTGACTCAAGTATTCCTTCTTCATCGATTCTTGCTTCCTATAGCATCTTCTTGCACTTTCTTCCTCATATGCATCGGCTCCGTGTCCGTAGCTTGAGCAAACTTTAACTTTATCAATTAAAGTCTGGTTCTACTCGTATGTTCGCCATCATCACATGGGTCCTCTGAGTCTTTAACTCTATTTCCATCATTTGCAAGTCATATAAAATGGGCCTTTCATATTGTCAATATTGCACTTCGTGCATTCGCGTATGATCTTCTACTCAATGCGTCCTACTACGCTTGCTTTTCCGTGATGGTATTGGATGGTATGATCATAATCTTTCAACAGTTCAAGCCAACGTCGTTGTCGCATGTTGAGTTCCATTTGAGTGAAGAAATATTTGAGGCTTTTATGATCCGTACAGATCTCCACTTTTTCCTCATACAAGTAATGCCTCCAAATCTTTAGTGCGAAGAAGACAAACCGCTAACTCTAGATCATGAGTAGGATAATTCCTCTCATATTATTTGAGTTGTCGTGAGGCATAGGCTATGACTTTTCCATGTTGCATGAGAACACATCCTAACCCTTTGCCCGAAGCATCACTGTAGATGACAAATCCCTCCGAACCAGATGGTATTGTCAGAACAGGTGCTGAAATGAGTCTCCTCTTGAGTTCTTGAAAATTCTTCTCACATTCTTCACTCCAACCGAACTTTGTATCTTTCCGAGTCAGCTGAGTTAGTGGAATAGCGATTCAAGAAAACCCTTCTACGAATCTCCGATAATAACCAGATAAGCCGAGAAAGCTACGTATTTCGATCATCGATTTAGGTTGCTCCCAGCTTTGAATAGCTTCAATCTTTGTCGGGTCAACAGATATTCCATGACTTGATACCACGCGCCCAAGGAATGCTACTTCCTCAAGCCGTAACTCGCATTTCTTCAACTTGGCATAAAGCTTGTATTCACGAAGTTTTGGAGTATCGACCTCAAGTGTTGCTCATGATCTTCACGGCTTTTGGAATAAATAAGGATGTCATCAATAAAAAGCGACCACAAAGTGATCCAAATATTCCTTGAATACTCGGTTCATCATATCCATGAAGGCAACAGAGCATTAGTCAATCCAAAGGACATGACTAGGAATTCATAATGCCCGTCATCGGAGTTCCGAAAGTCGTCTTTGGAATGTCATCGGTTCTAATCTTTAATTGGTGATATCCTAACGAAGATCAATCTTTGAAAAGAATTTGGCTCCTTGCAACCGGGTCAAACAGTCATCAATACGTGGCAATGGGTATCTATTTTTATGGTGACATGATTCAACTCCCGATAATTAATACAAAGTCGCATACTCCCATCTTTCTTCTTCACGAATAGAACAGGAGCACCCCAAGGAGAAGTACTAGGAAGAATAAAGCCAATGTCTAATAATTCCTGCAGTTGAGTCTTTAACTCCTGAAGTTCAATAGGAGCCATTCGATATGGGGCTTTGGAAATGGGTTTTGTATCGGGTTCAAGGTCGATACAAAATTTAATTTCACGCTCTGGGGGTAGGCCAGGAAGTTCTTCAGGGAATACGTCAAGAAATTCATTAACAATAGAAATATTATTCAAAACTGACGTATCTTTGTTTAGATCTGTGACATGAGCTAAGAAAGCTTGACATCCGTTTTTTAATAAACGAATAGCTTTATGGCTTGAGATAACAGTGATTGATTTTAATGGTTTGGTTTCTTGAATTCGCATAATAGGTTGGTTAGGAATATGAAAGCTAACAACCTTACGAAAATAATCAATTTTTGCATGATGAGTAGTTAACCAATCAATCCCTAGAATCACATCAAATGCAAATATTTTCAATGAAATAAGATCGACAGGTAATGTAAGGGTACCGATTTGAACCAAACAAGACTTATAAACAGTGGATGTAATGAAGGTTTCTCCCAACGGAGTTTCCACAGATATAAGTCAAAGTCTAATTTCTCCGAGTCAAATTTAATCGTTGGCGCAAGTAGGAGAAATAAAAGAATGGGTAGAACAACCGTATCAAATAAGGTATAGACTTCACTAGAGTTTTGATAAGCTTAGTCGTGATGACCTCGTTCGGGTTCCTTGCTTTCGGGAGGTCACGACAAATGCTCTCCTCGCACCAATTTGGCTTTGACTTTTCTGGGACGGCCTTTGGTGCCTCCATCCTAGCTGAACTTGTCTTTGGTGAACGACAAAATCGGGCTAGGTGACCTTCTCTACCACAATTATAAAACGCTTTGGATGGCATCGCGCAGTTTGGACTGATATGTCCCTCCCCTCCGTATTTGAAACATATGATAGGTGGTTGATCTCCTTCCTTAACCACTGATTCTTGGTCTTTGACGTCTTTTCATCATTGTTGAATCTCCTTTTCTTGAAATGTCCATTTTACCGTCTTGGCCATGATTACCATAGAAGTGGTTACCATTTCGGCATGTTGATTCCTCCACGCTTGTTGTCACCGCTCAATGACCGATACCACTTTATATTTTCATGTCACCGTGACTTTCTCTTGGTTGCGTTGACTCGTTACCGTGATCCAATAACTGAGCCCTATTTATAACATCTGAGTACAAACACAGGTTATGAGAAATAAGATATTGACGTATCTCCAGTTTTAAACCTCTTAAAAATATTCGCGTCATTCGCTCCTCATTATCGACCAAATGGGATGCAAACCAGGATAACTCCGCAAATTTAGCCTCGTATTGCGACACGGTCATATTGTTTTGTTCCAACTTGATAAACTCCACCTCTTTCATGTGACGAATACTCTCGGGAAAGTACTTGTCGTTGAATAGCTCTTGAAACTTTTCCCAAGACATCTTGAGTCGCCAGTCAGTGAGTGCGTTTTACAAATTCCCACCAAGTAGTGCGCCTCTTCACGCAACAACGAAGGTGGCGAAGGGGACCTTTTTTGCTCTCGAGCATCCCAAGACATCAAATATCTTGGTGATCTGCTTTATCCATGTTTCCGCCTTAAGTGGTTTTGGTTCTCCAATAAACTCCGGTGGTCCCAGCTCCTTGAACTGTTTAGCAGTGACCGTCCGAGAGTTTCTAGTGTTTCCACCTACGTACATTTTGGACAGGAGCCGCTCTCGCCTGATGTTGCATGAATTGCATAAAGCCTCTGAACATTTGATCATTCATCATTTGGTCAGTGTTGTTGTTTGTATGAGAATTGTCGCCTTCCTGATGCACATTCTCCTGATTATTGATATGTGGAGACTCAACGGTCTCTTGTGCTCCATTGCTATTTTCAACATTCTCAGATGTCATTTTCAGATACTGCCATAAAACAAAGGTTAATTAACATATAACATATTATCCCTATATTTGACCGACCAATAAAATACCAAATAAACTTAGGTAGGTCATACTAGCGAAGGAATTCCCCGTCTCTCCCCTCCTAGTTCTAGTCTCACATCTTAGCTAGGGATCAAATACCTAAGCTTTGATACCAACTGTGACGCCCCCAAAATAGGTATAAATCACCTATTCTGAGTCGCCAAATACATGGTACAGAACATAAATACAATCTTAATTATACAACAAGAGAGCTGTGAGTTTAAATACAAATACTATCTTCTAGACAATATCCACTCTCAGAATGAGTCCTCATTACATTTATTGTCACACTATGTAACAGAATAGTGAGGACTACTAGTTAATACTATCATCTGGACCATCACTCTGTTCCCCGACTCGTCCCAGCTACGTTCTCATTTCCTGAAGAGAACAATGAAAGAAAGGGTGAGCTCAACTAGCCCAGTAAGAAATATTATGACTGAGATAATGCAGAATAAATTATTATTAGCCTTAAACAGTGTTAAACTGATACAATATAACAAACATCAAGTTTAACTGTAGCGGAAACAAGCATTCCATTAGAAGAGTCAAGTAGAGAATAAAATCTACTATCTTCTATGATTTAAAAGGTTTTCATGACTTTTATCGTGAGACTCAACAATAAATAATCCACATCAACGAATCACCCCGCACTTCTGACCAAGGATATTCTTTAGTATCACGACCACAATTATCCATGCACTACGGGCCAAGAATATTTGTGTATTCATTAATGGTCATGATCATGCCAACAATTGTCCATCAATGCACTACGGGCCAATGAGGACTTTTACCACATCATTTGTAACATTACGGTCATGATTACACCGAATAATCCACGGTCATAATCATACCAAGTCCATCTATGCACTTTCAGCCACGTAGATGACTTTCAAAAAAAATATAAATATGAGGATGATGACAATGATATAATAATTCAATAAAACAAGTTCAAGAATTAATTTGTCCAAGAACCAATAACGTCCAAATTGTCAACATGATACTTCTTTCTAGAGTAAAATTCAAGAATGCTCAGAAGAATATTTCCATGAAAAGATACTGGATGAAGCGCAATTATCAAGGATATTCCACTAATTTCATGGAGTATAGAAGTCAAAACTTTAACCAACTGAGTATAATAAAGAATGGAATAACAAAAGAAATCACCATGCATGCGATGCCATGCATGACAAAGTTATTCCAATGATTAATAAGTAACGGAACTAGGTTAGGCAAAATTACATGCCACATGATGTTCCAATGTAATAATAAAGATTTTAACCAGTCCGGCAAGAAGCGCATGAGCATGGATATTCCAATGTAATAATAATAAAGATGGAACCAAGTCCGGCGTAAAAGCACAGACAAGATATTCCAATAGAATAATAATAAAGATGGAATATTAGAAGAATGTCACCAAGTATAGGGTAGCCCGCGTATACAGGTTATTCTTACAGAATAACAAAGAATGGAATAACATAAGTTCTCTTCATGAATACAAAAGAATAACACCCTTTACGAGTACAACAAATAATATTCCCTACCTTAAGAAGAAGAGTACTGGATATATATGTAGTGAAGTACTAGAATACTTTCTTCTTTCTCTCTATAGTTTATCTCTCTAGAGTTTCAAAGAATTAAGTAAGAAAATAATGAAGGAATGAGCTTATTTATAGAAAAATGGATGAATAAGAACTAACTCATGAACGGTCCAGATTGATTTACTTTAATCGACGGTTCAATATTTAAAGCAAAATCTTTTAAATAAAATATAATATATTCTATTTATAATCTAATAAAACGAATAACTTTATAAAAGATTTTACTATCTGAAACACTACGCAGTACTTATGCAAACACTATGCATAATAAAATATAATATATTCTAATTATTGTCTAATAAAATGTATAACTTTATAAAAGTATTACGCTTTTATATAAAAAGATTTTACTATGCAAAATACTATGCGGACATTTATGCAATACTATGCATAATAATATAATATATTCTATTTATAGAATAACTTTATAAAAGTATTACATTTTATATAAAAAGATTTTCCGTTTTATTACATTAATAATACCAACAAAAGCTGAAAGTGACTTATCACGTAAGAATCAATAATTAATATCGTAGTGCTACTACGCAACCACGCCAGATTCGCATTTTTTTAACACCGGGTGTTTCAACAGTTAACGGTAAAACTTCCGCCGTTATTTTCATATAGTATTTTTATTGTTTTCTCAATCCGACAATAATTCCATTGTGGGGTCCACCAATGATTGTGCCGTTGTACGAATATTCCATGTTAAAACGAATATTCCCCGACCAATCGAATATTATATAACAACTTGCGTACTTTGCAAAATTTATAAATATTACCCACAACTATAACATTATATCAATTTCACTCTATAATATTCAAAAATAATATTTATAGAAAATTCATCTTTATTCAAAAAGTTGGCGTTTTACAATCTCCCCTTCTTATGAAATTTCGCCCTCGAAATTAGGGTACGTACCTGGTATATTGAAGAGGTAAGGATACCTTGATTTCATTTCAGATTCTAACTCCCAAGTCATTTCCTCAACATCGTGGTTTCTCCACAAAACTTTGACTTGAGGTATAACCTTGGAGCGTAGAATATGTTCCTTCTTATCCAAGATTTGAACAGGAACCTCTTCATACGTCAAATCTTCCGCTATTTCGTCTTGGTTTTAACTCAATAATGTGGTTCGGGTCTTCCACATATTTACGTAACATGGATATGTGAAAAACGTTATGAACACGAGACATACTTGGCGGTAAAGCGAGTCTATAGGCCACAGTTCCTACTCGATCGAGGATTAAAAATGGGCCAATGAATCGAGGATTGAGCTTTCCTCACTTTCCAAATCTCGTAACTCCTTTCCACAGAGCAACTCGTAACAACACATGATCTCCTATATCGAATTCCACATCCTTTCGATGAAGATCAGCATAACTCTTCTGTCGATCTTGTGAGGTTTTTATACGTTGTCGGATCGTTTGAATCTTTTCCGTAGTCATACGTACCAACTCTGGTCCCAACAACGTTGCTTCACCCACCTCATCCCAGCATATTGGAGAACGACACTTTCTTCCATACAACGCTTCGAATGGAGACATGCCAATACTTGCTTGATAACTGTTGTTGTAGGTAAACTCCACCAATGGTAAGAACTTGTCCCAACTTCCCTTGAAATCAAGGACACAGAGTCTTAATAGATCTTCAAGAGTTTGATTAGTCCTTTCCGATCGTCTCATCCGCCCTGTGATGATATGCCGAGCTAATAATCAGAATCTGCGCTCATAGCTTTCATGAACTAACCCAAAATCATGAAGTGAATTTTGGGTCTAGATCAGAAACTATGGATACTGGCATACCATGCAGTCTTACAATCTCGTTTATGTACATACGAGCAAGACGTTCAAGTGTATAACTTTCTCGTATCGATAAGAAATGAGCAGACTTGGTCAATCTATCAACAATGACCCAAATCGCATCTATACCTTGAGAAACTTTTGGAAGACCGTAGAATGAAATCCATGGTAATGTGCTCGCACTTCCATTCGGAATTTTAAGTGGTTGCAATGGACCTTTTGGTACTGATGTCTCGCCGACTTCGTTGACACGTTAGACACCTTGAGATAAACAGCGTTATCTCTCTTTTCATATTGCCCCACCAAAATGTATGTCGAAGATCATGATACAAGATGGAATATTAGAAGAATGTCACCAAGTATAGGGTAGCCTGCAGATATCTGATTATTCCAATGAATAACAAAGAATGGAATAACATAAGTTCTCTTCATGAATACAAAAGAATAACACCCTTTACTTAGTACAACAAATAATATTCCCTACATTAAGAAGAAAAGTCTTTGGATATATAAGTAGTAAAGTAGCGAATACTTTCTTCTTTCTCTATAGTTTATCTCTGTAGTTTTTCAAAGAATTCGTAAGAAAATAATGAAGGAATGAACTTCTATTTATAGAAAAATGGATCAATATAGTAACTAACTCATGAACGGTCCAGATTAATTTACTTTAATCGACGGTCCATATTTAAAGCAAAATCTTTTAAATAAAATATAATATATTCTATTTATAATCTAATAAAACGAATAACTTTATAAAAGATTTTACTATGCAAATACTATGCATAATAAAATATAATATATTCTAATTATTATCTAATAAAATGATAACTTTATAAAAGTATTCTGCTTTTATATAAAAAGATTTTACTATGCAAAACACTATGCGAGACATTATGCAATACTATGCATAATAGAATATAATATATTCTATTTATAGAATAACTTTATAAAAGTATTATGTTTTATATAAAAAGATTTTCTGTATTATTACATTAATAATACCAACAAAACCGAGTGACTTATCACGTAAGCATCAATAAATAATACCGTAGTGCTACTATGCAACCACGCCAGACATCAGCATTTCTTTAACACCGGGTGTTTCAACGATTAACAGTAAAACTTCCGCCATTATTTTCATAAAGTATTTTTATCATTTTCTCAATCCGACAATAATTCCATTGTGGGGTCCACCAATGATTGTCTTGCCGTTATCTTTAATATTTTCTGTTAAAACGAATATTCCCCGACCAATCGAATATTATATAACAACTTGCATACTTTGCAAAATTTATAAATATTACCCACAACTATAACATTATATCAATTTCACTCTATAATATTCAAAAATAATATTAATAGAAAATTCATCTTTATTCAAAAAGTTGGGGTTTTACAAAACGCATTAAATTCCAATTCCCAACGTGTTACATGCAGCGAACAAATATTCTCATTTCATTCACAACCCTAATTATTCATCATGCAAATAATTAAGAATACATGTTATCATGCCCAGTTCTAACCCTAGATCTCCTCTTCCAATTCCTTCTAGAGTAACAAGGTAATTATTGGCCAAATAATTAATCAATAAACACAAGACAAGATAAACAATTCACTTTGACATAAATAATTGGAAGAAATCTAATAACTAATTTATAGACATAACAGGTTCAATTGGAATCTTAATTAAAGAAATTAGTTCATGACAGAATTTAAAACCAACAATCCTTTGAAAATCATCCTTAAAGAATTACACAAATTGAAAAATAGGAGAAGAAGAAAAACTCTAGAGCCACTCCTTCAATCCTCAAGTAATCCCTTGCTTAGTCTTCAATTGTGGTAGATCCCCTTCTTTAATTCGACAAAGTAGCTTTTATATCTCCTTCTCATCTCCCCACAATCCTTTTCCTGATCAACAACTTAATTAAGTTCCTTATCTAAGTCAACTCTTCATCACACGCGCCACAAGATCCGGTCAATATGAGATTGGCTTGGTAAATACCAAAGACTCGAGAATAAGATTAGGACTAGCGCCTCTGTGAGGTCCCCAAATCCGGATACTTGAAACCCGAACTCAGTACTTCACGATACCATTTCTATGAGCGGAATAATACTAATAATAATAACAATAATATAAAACTTAACTTAAGTTTACAAATACATCAGAGTCATTCTCCCAAGTACGTAACCTTTAAACATTCATTACATGTCATAATATATATATATATATATATATCATAGTCTTCATAATCTAATAAAACTATTACAAATACTGCCGCAATTCTTATTTGGTTAGCTTTCCTTTTCCTTTGTCTCGGCCTGAACTTTCTGGTCCTTCACACTTAGTCGAAAACATTTAAATTAAGCAAGGATGAGCATTTGAGTGCTCAAAGAAGTATTATATATATATATAAAATTTGAAAAGAATTTAAATGTTTTCTTTATAATATCTTCTACAACTAGTCAAGAGTTGTGAAGTAATCTGCACAAATAATAATTCATAACAACCCTCTTTCAACTTTTGAAATTACGTATTGATCAGATATGGGGTTTCCATGACATACCATGAACATTATTTTTCATTTTCGAAAAGGTTTAAACAGAAATTCATCTCAGAAACTGTCACGACTTACTGGCACGGAGGGTGATCGGCCTGTTGTACTGTCGTATTGATCAATACTACATATACATGAACGATGTTATCGTTATTTCATTCGCTTCTTGGTATGCATAAAATTTTCCCATTTTCGGGATGTTCATATCTCATCGGGTTTTCATAACAAAGGTCTTATATAATTCAACATATATGTATATCAAAGGGGTATCAACATGCGATGAAAAACAATGATTGTCCAAGTGGGGACACTTGTATAATCATTTATAGAAATTAACTAATGTAATATATTTATCCGAATTATCATATACTTAAGCATGTTGATAATCAATGGGCATATATAATATAGGCTTAACAATCTGCATAATAATAACAATAATTCGAACTTCTCACTCATCCCATTCGATAAAGAAAATACAAAGTTAGGATACTTTTGATCTTACCTACTTACACTTTGCAATTTAATTTTATCTTTTATGAAATCACCTATCATTAATCGGATCATTTTACTTGATTAGTATAACATAACGTACATATATAACACTTTATCATTAAATAAAGACATTCCCTATTCACATCATCACACATGTTTAACAATCGTTGACTCATAATCAAACATCGACACCTTCCTAATCACATTGTCATATAACCTTAACAACCATCAATCACAAATAAACATTTAACTAACTAAATTTTTAAGTCCGGATCAATTTCTCAAATACGCTTACCACCGATCGCTTTTCGGTAATTATCGAGTCTAAGACTCTAAACCGTAGTTCAATATCCATTTGGATAACTTAAACATTAGTCACACTTTTTTTTTTCATGGCCTTATAATAATTATTATCATTTTATCATAATTTTGAAATATCAAAATCATTATTAAATGATTTAAGTATTACATAATTCTATTATCATTAACATTTAATTAATATTAAATTATTAATGAAACCATTGCCAAAATATTAAAGTTATGTATAATAACTCAAAATATTTTTAAAGTATTTATAATACCATTAAATGATTTTTAAAACATTTAAAATCATTATTAAATAATTACCATTAATATTTAAATATTAATGAACTATTTATACAAATATTAAAAGTCAATAATTATAACTTAAAATATTTTTAAATCATTAATATCCTTTTAAATAATTTTTAAATAAATAAAACCATTTTTAAACTATTTATTTAATATAATTATTAAATAAATTTAATATCATTAGTCATTAAATAAATATCATTAATATTAAATTATTAATGAAATTATTCTTTAAATATTAAAGTTATATTTTATAACTTAAAATATCTTTAAACACTTTATTTTTATTTAAAATGATTATTATAATAATAAAATCATTTTTAAACTAAATTATTTAATATAATTATTAAATAACTTTATTATCATTAATCATAATTAATTAATGAAATTTACCTTTAAATATTAAAAGTTATATTTTATAACTTAAAATATTTTTAAATACCTTATTATTATTTAAAATGATTTTAATATAATAAAATCATTTTTAATTCATTTATTTATTTTATTTAATAAATAACTTAATTATCATTAATATAAATTTATTAATGAAAATTATCACATAATATTAAAAGTTATCAAAAATAACTTAAATTATTTTCTTATATCATAAAATAATTTTAAATGATTTTTCATGAATTAAAATCATTTTTAAATAATTTATTTAATATTATAATTAAATAAATTAATTACTTTTAATATTC
Organism: Panax ginseng; assembly: GCA_020205605.1. Classification (NCBI taxonomy): domain Eukaryota; kingdom Viridiplantae; phylum Streptophyta; class Magnoliopsida; order Apiales; family Araliaceae; genus Panax; species Panax ginseng. The sequence goes on along the minus strand of CM035138.1, from coordinate 32,638,923 downwards.
CAAAATATTAAATATTTATGAAATATATTTAAAATAATTAAAAACTAATTTTCGAATTTAAAATAATTTTAATAATTTATTTTGTATTTTAATAATTTAAAACTAATTTTCTATAATTATTAATTAATTTCCTAAAATATTAATCATTCTGTCATTAAAGGTTACCTATAGCTTACGTAACCGTCATATAGGTGTTCTTCATGTTCATACTTAAACCCGATCTTACATAGGCGATTCTTAGAGTGGCCATGTTTGACCCACTTTAATTCTCTACGTGTATTGTGTTTCTAGAGAAATACAAAAGCTAGATTTTGTAGACAAAAGTTCAAGACTACATGTTCTAATAGACCACATGATCTAACAACCTAACATAAGCTAGATCTAAGCGTTCCAAGATGTTTGTCGGTCGTTTTTTCATTTTCTGGGTTGCCCGAAATGAAGAACATTTTCGATGTGACCACTTTAGATCGATTATAACGTCAACACACATGAACTGTTCTTGTGATATAAAGGGTTCAGTTGTAGCTAGCATGCAAGAGAGTAGATCTATTACATAAAAAATACAACTAACATGAATGTAATCCAAAAGTTATGACTCGATTAAATTCATGTCACGACATGTTCATATATTTTCCGGGTTACCCGAAAACAGAGAACAAGCTCGACTTGCTAGTTTGATCATCCATAAAATCCAACCCATTTACTTAAATAAGTGATATTAAGGCATGATGATGTAGTCTAACAAACATACTACAACTTAGATACAAGAACCATAACGATACATCAAACCACCGCCGATTCAAGCCATTTAAAAACTTGTCGAGCTTTACGGGCTCATTCTCGAAGTTACCTGAAATGGCCCACCAATGTTGGTCAACGACCTTTGACCGAAGCATAACTTATAATCTACAACCGATCTAGGTCTCGATTCTTGATCCAGAGCAAAGATCTCATAACCGACTACCATATTCAACACTTATAACACAAAAAATCAAACACCTACAGAGATCTACACGACCGACATTCGTTGTCGACGCCTCCTTTAAAAATTTCCGATTTTGAAAATCTTTAATTTCGAGCACTTTAATGTTATGGACTTGATAAATATCAACCCGGATCATCATAATATCTTATAAAAAACATATTCTAACACCCAAACATAACATCTAACAAACCTAAAATTGATGATTTTGAATTAGGGTTTCATACCTGGTTTATGCTCAATTCTTGATTTTGTGTTCTTTGTTTGGTATATGGATTTCGTGGGGCTTGAATAATGGGTCCGATATACTCAACAAATTTTGGAGGTTTTAGTAAGAGGAACTCTTGGTTGAGTTTTATGCAAAATAGCTATCCAAAATGGATTTTTCTTTCTAATCCTTTATATAGACATGCTTTAGATTCATGAATGAAATTTGGAAAAATAACCCGATTCTTTGTCATCTTAGAGTCAATGGAGTTGTTAGTTTTGGTGAACAACTTCACCAATTTGTCAAAACCTATGGCTAGCTTCTTTAATGCTAAGAGGGGTATAATGGTCATTTGATAAATCAATTTTAAATGGCAAAATGAACTTACCAAACCCTTAGGGTTAGGGTTTGATTTAGGGTTTAGGGTTTGAGCCAATTTGGATTTTATAAGTAAACAAAAATCTAGGATTTCCAATTTAGGGTTTGCACACAAAAAATTAAATAAAGAAAAATTAATTAAATTTTAGTTTCTAAAATTTTGCAAAATTAATATTGTTAATTAAATTAAGTTTGTAATTACATGAACATTAGGGTTTACTACCCTTAATCATAATGAACTTTGCTAATAAAGCAATTAGGGTTTAAAATATCGATAATTACGGTTTCTAGAAATACAATTAGGGTTTATTATAAAATAACTAAATTTTAGTTTCTAAAATTTGACAATTTAGGTTTTGTTAATTAGATTAATTTTCTAATTACTTTATACAATAACATTAATATTTAGATCATATAATTATCATTGACTTTGCTAATTTAGCAATTAGGATTTATTCTTTTGGAAATTAGGTTACCAAATTACTATTAGGGGTTCTCTAAATATTAGGGTTTCCGAATTTTAATTAGGGTTTACCTAATTAATACATTTAATACACGACATAATTAATATTACACACTTATAAAACAATCTCACACTCTAATTTGGACCTCAAATTAGGGTTTAACATTATTACTAGAGTTTGGTCAAAATACACCGTAATTGACCAACCATTATCAATACTGGACATCTAAATATATATTCATAAAGACTCGAAAAATCAAAATATAAGTAATATTATATTATTATTCTCATACCTTGACAATAATCCATAATTAGGGTTTGGATTCCATATCTCGATTATTCTTTCATATTTAACCTTAATAATTAAGGTAAAATAATTAACTTAATAATCAGTACAAAAATTCATATAATAAAATAATGATTATATTTATTCTAAAATCACTTCATATATTATTTAAATAATATATGATTATATATTCATGGAAAATAAATAAAAACATTTTTATCTTAAAATTAATTATTATAAAATATACTTTATAATAATCAATAATTCTAAAATAAATTTACTTGAAAATATTCATGTAATAAATATATTTTTATTTACCACATAAATACATATACACATAATCTTGTACAAATCCTCATCCTTAAACAAAAAAAAAAAAAATTTATACGCAAAATTTAAGATTTATTTATATAGAAAATATCGGGTTGTCACAAATTTCTACAACATTTGTAGTTCAAAGAAATTACAGTTTTGCCACTCGTATGCTAAAATCCCAAATTTGTCCCTACTCCGCTTTAATCTACAAAATAAACACGAACACAGTGAAAACTTATCTAAAAGACATGAGAACAACAACAATGTAAGCCTAAAATGTATCCAATTCATGGGTATATTCCCCATTCATCAGCTGCTAAGTTAGAAAAGCTTCTTGATTAAATAACTTAGCAGCATGCGAACTTTCTTAAAATTGTAGAGTGGGAAGCTTTTTGGACTTTTAGATTACACAGGGTTTTGGCTTTATTCGATTACTTCTAATGTTGAAGTTTGCTGCCCTTTTTATAGAACTTCCTTGGGATCTTCCCATTTTAATTTTTACCGTTGCTTTAATATTGTCTAGGACATTTGTTGAATTCTTATTATTGACTCTGCAATGTTGTCTGTTGGACCACCTCAGGTAGTTATCCACAATACTGAACACTGTGGAAATGTAGAAACATGTCCTTATCCTTATTGATATAGTTGTTACAAATAGCTCCGAGTTTCTTTGACCTTATCGAAAACCTTTGGGAAAATCAACCTTGATTGTTATAATCTGACACTGATTGTTAGAATTCAGTTGCTCTACAATTTTATCTGATCATAGAGTTACTCTCCCGCATAGTAGAGTAGCTTGTCTGCAGTCTTGTTTCTACGCTTCTGGGTTCCATGCTTTACGATGATAGGTACTCTACGAACTTGAAGTTCTTTAGACTTGTTCTACGATCATTTTCTATGTTACGAACTTAATAGTTATTCCTTCTCTGCGATCAACCTTATTATTTACAACTTATAGTTCTACGAAATTGATCAACTTAACAAATTTGATCCCTAACTAAGTCCTTTTATATATTAATTTCTCACAAGAACTTTATAAAGCTACTATTTATATATATATATTATTTTTCAGTTTATCATCAAATCAATTAAGATGCACATAAATTTAAATACTAACAGAGTGACCTAGCAAGCCTATGGCTGGACAACATTTAGGGCAATTCGGGCCGAATGAAAAAGAACTAAATCATGATAACTACACTGTTACGTTTAGATTGTATGAATGAAATTGGTGAATGAATGAAATAGAAAAGGGAATGCAATAAAGACCGAAATGATTCATTCCATTTCTGACTAGAATAAATTATTTCACGCTCTCCCTCAAGGAATAAAATTCATCAATTTGACATAAATAAGAATGGTTTATTACATTTCAATAGAATAGAATAACCAAACACAATTTTTTTCATTACATTCAACCATTTTCTTTAATTCTTCCAATCCAAACTTAGCACAATGCTATAATGACAAAAGGTGGCTAGTAAAAAGTTGATACAATATGATGTGTTAAATTATAATTAATGGATGTTCTAGTATACATGGGTGGATCCAATAATTATAACCAATAACGACCATCCACATTATTTTATATCCTATTTTTGTATCCAATCTTTTGACACCAAAATATTATGTATCAGAAATTCGATACTTTTTTTGTAGTCATAAATAAAAGAACCGGTTGATCACTATTCAAGAATTGTACTCCCTCCGTTCTATGATAAAAGTCATTATTATTTTCAGTAGTCCCATGTTAAATGTCAATTTTCCTTTATTTAATAACCAAATTTTTACACATATTTTCCTATTATACTCATAACATTAAATATCTCATATTTTTCTTATTCTAATTCTCTCTCCATATTTAATGACATTATTATGGATAATTTTATTATTTTATTTATCTTCTTAATATACGTGAAAAATACATCAGGACTTTTATCCTGGACTGAGGAAGTAATTAACTACATTTAGCAACTCGTGAAAACTTGTAGTCATCTTGTTTTGATTCCGTTTGAACTTGAAAAATTCAAGGAAAACTAAATAAAAGTAAAAAAGAAATCTAAAAAAGTTATTGGTGCATTTTAATTCTTTATTACACTATATTTTTGTATTATTCTAAATACTCAACTCGTTTCACAATATAAGATTTTAGGAGTATTAAGTTTTTTAAATTCAATTTGATGTCTTTAAAATAAAAATTGATATAAATTCATTTAAAGTTATAGAATAATAAAATTTATAATTATTAGTATTTTTAGACAATTTTTTTAGATAATTTATAATATTTTTATTATATTAAATAAATTTTAAAAAATGTAGTAAATTTAAAATATTTTTAAATAATTTAAAAAAATTAATACTCAATAATATTAAGTTTTAGAATGAAGTTGTATAAAAGAAAAGAAAGTAGCGAGTCTAGACTCCAAAGCAAAATGGAATTATAGTACGCCTCCCAAGTCCCAACAAAACGTATATGTAGAGGAAGAGACATTCCCAAACACCTTTGGCCTTTTGGGTTTCTATTATTCCATTCCCATTTCATTTTTTTTCAGTAACAAAGGATTGTAGAACAGAGGAAGTAGAACGAGAGAGAGAGAGAGAGAGAGAGAGAGAGAGAGAGAGCAGCAGCAAATCAAAATCAAATGGACGAAGCCCCTTCTGCTAAGAGATGGATTCCTCTTGAAGCCAACCCTGATGTTATGAACCAGGTACTTATCTATCCCTCTTTCTCTTCCTATAATTTCCTCCATGATCGGTTGATTAGATATTTGATTCTCGATTACAGATTAACTCCCGTTTGTTGCTTACAGTAATGATATATATATATATATATATATATATATACACACACACACACACACACACATTCTATCATATCACCATAAATATATGTGTCTCACAAGTTGCCCTACTTGCCTTATTTCGCTCACAAATTGAGCGAAAGGAGTAATAATAATTTTAATTAGATGAAAAATAAAAACATTCTTTTTCTTTTTATTTTTATTTTTTTTTCTTTTTTATTTTGATTGAATGATTCCCGAGGAGTTCGGTAAAAATTAAGGATGGAAAATGGTTGAATGTTGCGACTTAGTCCGAGATACATTTATCAACCATTGGGATAATTATGTTTACAAATGAATCCTTAGGCTCAGCTTAAAATTTAGTAGTAGTGGTGTGATGGTAGAAATGATTGCAACAAAATAATGGCATGTCATGTCACTTTATAGTATTAAAATAGAACCTTTGTGATTAAAAGGATATGTATATATAATTTTTGAACCGAGGTAGTACTTAAAGTGATCATTTTAAGTGATGGAAGTTGTTAAGTTGGGTCAATGATTAACTTTTCGTTGTATTTATGTTCTTTTTGTTATGTATTTTGTAATATTATTTGATTTTGTGGAAAATGTATATATTTCTGGGCATGTCCTTTTATTTTGTGGAAGTATGTACCGGAATCGGACTTCTTTTTAGCTTATGGAGAAGTATTATTTAGAGTTCTTTGTATTTAATCATTTGGTGTTGTTTGTGAGCAGTTTCTTTGGGGCCTTGGTGTTCGAGAGGACGAGGTAGGGTGCTATGATGTGTATGGTTTGGATGAAGAGCTCTTGGAAATGGTACCCAAGCAGGTGCTTGCGGTGCTGTTTCTCTATCCCCTCACGTCTGAGGTACGTAGCCAAAGACTTGTTTTCCTTCGTTTGCACATCTACTGGTCCTGGTTTAGTTGTCTGCCCATTTGCCTATTGCTTGGCTCAGTTGTTTTATATTATCTACATTTTTATTTAATAAGATCTTGTGCTCTTGCAGAGTGAGCAAGAGAGAATACATCAGGACAGCATTAATAAGGTGAGTCTGTTGGTCCTTTAATTTTTTTTATTTGGGATGTGTTGAATCATGCCACCTTCAGAACTGGCATTATTCTGTTCTAGAAGCTTTGTACAAGGAGTTGGCCCTGTATCTGCACTGGATTATAATATTGGAATGCGACAGGAGACATTTGAGAGAGTGGAGGGATTTATTTTGAATTTTGTCACTTTTCTAAGCTCTTATTGGGACTTTTCCACATTCATGAATGTCATCGAAGTTGTATATCGACTTCCACAGAAGATGAATTTACATTATCTCCCTTCTTCCCTCATGACCACAATCACCACCTCTCTCTTAAAAACTATATCATAAGTTAATTGATAATCCATATGTTTTGTATCTGTACAAGTCATTGTCAATGTATCTGTTACTTAATGTTCTTCCTTCTGTAGATTTAAGGGTTTTCTGTATTACTGCAGGACCCGACTAGTGGAGTTTACTTTATGAGGCAAACTGTGGGAAATGCCTGTGGAACTGTTGGACTTCTTCATGCTGTTGGAAATGTCACTTCAGAAATACAACTTCGTAAGTCTTATTATTGCATTAGATTATTTGCAAGTATTTTGATGGCTAGTGTTATTTTTGTTTTATGCATTTCTATTCACTGAACAACTGGTGATAAACACTAGAAAATTGTTTTACTAGGTCTTTATGAGTTTCATTCAAGTCTTATAACAACTATATTGCAACCACCTAAATTTTTTTGCTACCGGTTAGAGGATCTAGAAGACTACAACATGGCATAAGGAAAAATAGAACACCACAGCACACATGCATACAAGCACACCATTCTTTTACTCAACCTCTTCTAGCATAGCTACCTGTAAATCTTCTCTTGATACTTTGCCTCTGTAAGTTTTTATGAGTGTCAGCTTGCAGATTTTCTGTTGTAGAAAACATATACTTGTTTTCATAAGCACCAAGCCTCTTAAATATTTTGGATATAGATGTTACTCTCTATTTTGAACTTAAAACCTTTTAACATTTTCTCTTTGCTTAATCCCTTTTCTTTTTTCAGCCTCCTAACTTGTTATTACTTTCTCTTATGCTGACGAACCACTTTCTTGGCTTTCTTGGAAAATTTTACCCAAATGTTGTTATTTATTATATCTTTAACCCGCGCCTAGTACCATCCGCCATTGTCAAATATTTATTCCTTAGGAAACTTTAACATTCATCCTTACTGCTTTTCAGCTCTTCAAGTGATAAGTGATCTTGACGCTTTTACTTTCTATGTTATCTAGTGTAATGCCACCTCAGAAAGATACCTATAAGTCACACTTCTAGGACTGTTAGAATGTATCTAAGATATATGCTTTAGAAATAAAGTCAAAATCAGACACTATATGAAAAAGTAATGCTAAAAGCTAGTTCTCATTTTGCAGGGCCAAGTGTTCTCTCTCTCTTATATATATATATATATATATATATATATCCTAGAATTTCTAGGATTATTTTCTTGTAATTTTGCATGTTATATGAGGTAACCAATTGCAAAATATGCTGCAACCCTGCTCCTTTTTTCAGTCAATGTACGAATCAAAGGCTTTACACAGATCTTTGAATGTTTTGGGGTCACTTTAAGCCCCTTCTTCAAAGTTGCCTATATTAAAATCTGGTTCCCCACTTTTGATGTTTCTAATTTTCAGTTGAAGACTCGTATCTGGACAAGTTCTTCAAATCCACAGCTAGCATGGATCCAATGGAGGTTCTTTTTCTGCTGAATAGTTTTCCTCATCATAATAATATCATATAATTGTATGCTTATCATGTTTTTTGCTCATGTGCCTTGCACACAATCTTTTGTAGCGTGCTGCGTTTCTTGAAAACGACAGAGAAATGGAAGTTGCTCATTCAGTAGCAGCTACTGCTGGTGAGACGGAGGTGAGTTTTTCTTTGTAAGTTGTAGTTTCAAGAAAAAATAATATTGTTTATCTACTATGCAATACCTCATGTTTCCTAATACTTGTATCCATTTTATTGTGCTGGGCTCCTTTTAAATGAATTTTCAGTTGCTCATAGTATGCAAGTTATATCCAGAAGCCTTTTAAAGAATATAAATATGACCTACATCTGTTTTATCGAATATTGTTATATATATATATATATATATATATATATATATATATATATATATATATATATATTGATGTATTACCAATTAACGTCTGAAGAAAAATGCTTCCTAACAGAAAGAAAACTCTTAACTGTGAAATAAATCAAGTTCTAATCTGATTACTTATCTCATACTTCAAGGGTCATATTTCATTTATGCAAATCCAAAAGATTGTTAATACTTCCTCCGTTTCAAATTATAAAATCATTATTGACTTTTGAAAAATCAGTTTCAAATATTTTCAAACTCAAAATTGACATGAATTCAATTACTTTATGTCAATATTATAATTAATATAATAAACTATATAAAAAGTACTACTAATTATAAGATTTATTATTTTAAAATTTTAAATGAATCATGGTAACTTTAAATTTAAAAATATTTTAAATTTACTTTTAAAAAGTCAATAGTGATCTTATAATTTGGAACGGAGGGAGTATATATTTTAATCATAGGGACATTGTGCTTCCCTCCACCTCTTATGTTTTTATTATAGCATTGACAATTTCCATCTTATTCTTGTTTTCTCTAAAGCTTTTAGAGCATTCTTTCTAAGGGATGTTGGTAGTGGTGAGACCTGGCAATTTGGATTACAAACTGGTGGGTTAACCGAAATTAACTACAACTATTTGGGTTGGTTAAAGTTTGGATCCATTTTATTAAAAATAAAAACAGGCCCAAACCAGTTAACTGGTTTCCCCTGATGACCGGTTTTCCCTCACGTAATTGAAAACATGCTCCAAATTCTGTTGGTGTGCAAGTGAGTTGATTGCTCAATTGGTTTTTACCTCTATTAAAGCAAAATTCGTTTAATTTTGTTCCAAAACGAATATCTAAAAGATAATTGCTCAAGTTATTGAGAAAAAAATGTATTCTATGCAATAGTCCCCTTGCCAATCACAGTCATGCCACGTCTGCTCAACTAGAAATTCTCCTTATGTTGAAAATTAGTATAAAATCATCACTGATTTTTTAAAATCAATTTCTACTATTTTAATACTCAAAATCAATACTAGTAAGATATTATATTTTCAAAGGAAAGAAGTATAAGACATTATCACATGTTATTTTTTTTTCTGATCTTATATTTTCAAATAGTGAGTAATAATTTTTACTTTTAATATATTTGATAAATATTTCCAAATTTGATGGTTTATTACAATCGAACAACTTTTATTATAAAGTGAAACTCAAACGATAAAATTTATAATGTATTTTATTTACTTTGCAAAGTATTAATTAAAGAGATACAATATATTCTTCCATTCTACTAAAGTAAAATTTGTTTGATTTTTTAAAATTAATATGAATATTATGTTACTTCAAATAAATTTATATTAAATTTTATCTTAAATTTTAAATTAACTTCAAAAAATTCGTAATTAATTTATATTTTATATTCTTTTTGTCTTAAAATATAAAATTAAACAATGATTTAATCTTGCACCTTCACTCTATTTTTATAAATTTTTTCATAATCTCTAAAAATATTAATTCTCTTTCTAAAATACTTGATTTTCTCTCTCTAGAAAATTTTCTCCCTCCCAATTCCCAAATTCACTCACTCTCTCTGAAAAGCTAACTGGTATGAATTGTTCATAAAATGCATAATTAACAAGTTTCCATAATAAAAATATCTCCAAAACTCCCACATGTAGTGGAAAAAGTTCTAGTAGATTCAGTTAATGAAATTTTGGAGAAATCTAAATATTAGTGAATATTTTGGATTTGGAGCTAGCAAATTAGTGTCAAAAAATTGGTAATAAGATTCTGTTATAAATGATCCAACTGATATTTCAAATAACTCCTCCATAATTATCTTGGCTCCAATTGTGGTTAATCTATGTACTTATTTATAAAATGAAAATATGGGATGACCTGGATTAGACTCATAATCATATGGTCCCAGAACATATTATCTATATTCAAAATGGATAATATGGTTTTAATTCCTAAAACCCATAACCCATATTGTGAAAACCATAACCAACTAAATCCATATTTTGCCAGGCCTAGTAGTGGTCATGCATGACCTAACAATCTTTTCTCTCATCCTAATCAATGCTATTAGATACTTCATTACTTTCTCATTTTTCAATGACTGGTTTCTTTCTTGCACATTTTTCCATTCATACCTCTCAATTTTTATTGTGGCCCTAAGAGGTTTTAAGTCAAATTAATCAGACGTGGACATTTTGGTTTTAAGTTCAAATCCAGTGATTTCTTAATAAAATAAAACAAGTTCTATCCAATCGAGCAGGATTTAGTTTGTATTGATAGGAATTAAGATATTTGAATTTAATAGTTTATAGATAACTAAATTGAGTTAACTATCTATAAGAAAACAATTAAGATAATTAGTTGACTTTCAGTCTGACTTCATCTATAGATGGAGCCTTAAATTCATGTTTCAAGTGTCATTTGCTCTTTAACTCGTGAAAATTACCTAGCCAACTAGAGATCCTTAATATAATAAAACTTTTACTTCTTTGTATTTTATTTATTCTACAATAATGTAAAAGATGATGATATGAGCCATCAGCATGGTACCCTTTTAAGTTTGAGTATAAAACCATCCAATTATTTTCTTAACTAGGGCAGTTTATGTATTGTCTTCCCTTGTGGTTTTTAGAAGAGGGTCTGAACACTTGGAAATGACCTTGGTTATCTTTCCGAGTCCAAGTTTGATCTCATTATTGTTGGGATTTTTCTGTTTTTGCATCAAGATTATATTCAATAAAGGTGATTTTGGCTTATGATCTGAAACCCCTAATCCTGGTGTTGTTACTCTTAACTATATGGGGAATTAAACCATATGTCAGAGTGGTGCATCGATGTAGTTCGCTTTGTAACATTGATTTATCTTCCTCATGTGTATATTCTCTCTTAATGAAATTTCTTCTTTATCCAAATTTTGTTTATCAAATAGTGAGGAACTTGGTTCAACGGGTGGCTGAGTATTGGATAACTTTAGACTTGGAGAGACCATATTGCCAGAAAAACTGGAAACTTAGCTAGGAAAAGAGAATGATGGAGATAATAAGATCATATTGCCAGAATGTACTAGAAAGTTGCTTCATCGTGAGATGGAGAGAGGTAGCAGACTCTAAGCCTACCAAAATAATAATATAAAGCCTACTACTTTTCTTAAAGTGTCATGTAAAAGAAAATCTTTAAATTAGAGAACATCTAGGACTCTTCCAGCATTAAAATGTAATCAATAAATTTGCAAATATCCTTAACCAATAAGGATTAAACTCAGGAAAGAACTTGTCTTTCTTCGGATTAAATCAAAATAAACCCTTAGATTTCATTGCTTACGATAGCATGAAATATCAGTTAGCAAAATAACACTTCAAGAAAACTAATTTGCATTACAGTTGCTTATACATAACCTCTGGAATCTCCCTCTACTCTACCGCTTCCACTTCTAAGTTGGAATACATTGCGTCTTCAAGATTGTGGATTTGTCCTTGGAATAATGAGCCTCGTGATTTTCTCTTCCCAGGCTTCAGATAATGTGGACACTCACTTCATCTGCTTCACATGTGTGGATGGTAACTCTCTCCCACTCTCTGTCATGGAAATCAATACTCGAATCAATACGTTGACATTCAGGGGTCGTGAATAAGAGTTAATTTTACACATCTGTAAATATTTGATTTGCAGGACAACTTTATGAGCTTGATGGAAGGAGGTCAGGTCCAATTTCACACGGTGCTTCTTCTCCTAGCAGTTTATTAAAGGTAATTATTGTAGCTGTAACTATATATATGGTCAGAAATTTTTGAAGTGCAATAGAATTACATCTATCTATGCATGTTTTGTATGATCAACATAAAATCCCTAGCTTGTTGCGATTTGGTTAACCTGGCAGTGAAATTATGTAGGCTTAATATGTTGAGCTCGGAGTTAACTTTTGGCTAATTCTTTCCATAATATTACTTCATTGTTTGCAGGATGCCGCCAAAGTTATACAATGCATGATTGAGAAGAATCCAAACTCGATGAACTTCAACTTAATTGCTATTTCAAAGAGGGTTGAGGGAGCATAACTTGCAAATTGAGCAGAGGTTTTAGTCATTTCAGTTGTACTTGGATATATAATCTAGTCATCAACTTTGGTAACTTTACAAGGATGTTTTCACACTTTTGTAGTCTCAAGTCTTGAGATTTGCGCAGTTACCCCAATTGTTGCAAGGTCCTTGTGTTTATTTTCTCTCTCTTTTATCTGATCTGCTCTTGAGTCATGATTGAGGCCTGTTCATTAGCCGTGGTTTTGTTTTGTTTTCTTTTCAAGGTACTATAGTTATGAATGAGATTGTATATCAATTCAAAAATATACCCAAGTTAAGGAAGAAGCATATATTCCAGCAGTTCTCATTTTAAATAACTCTCACAACTCGTGAAGCTTGGTTTCTAATGTTAAAAAAGATGGACCGAGGATGATCCAAATGAAGAACTGCATCTTCAAACTTAGAGGATCAAATCGTCTGTCCGAAAACCACAATGTTACGTTTGGATTGAAAGAATAGAATGAAAAGTGAAATGATTCATTCTATTCTAGTTGGAATGAGTTATTCAATATGTTACACAATGTTAAGTAAGTTTGGATCGAAAAAAGGAATAAAATGAAGATTGGATTGAAGGAATAAAATGAAGAGTGAAATGATTTATTTTATTATAGTTGGAATGAGTTATTCCATATGTTACACAATGTTAAGTAAGTTTGGATGGAAAGAAGGAATGAAGGAATAAAATGAAGAATGAAATGAGAAATGAGTTATTCCATATGTTTTTTTTATCCTAAGGTAGACCTGGCAATATAGTTGGTTAACTGTCGGGTCAACCCATATTAACTGGAATCAAATGGGTTGGTTAACTGTTTTTATTTATTTGGGTTGGTTAAAGTTTGGAACCATATTTTTAAAAAGAAATATAGTTCCAACTCGGTTAACCATTTTTCGACCCATATTTTATTCCAAATCCAAATCAAAAGTTTTTCCACCCATATTTACTTACTAGCTTAGTCTCGTGTCTCCGGCACTGTATGGACGGTGAGATTTATCTCAAACTTTGAACGGCCCAGATGATTTATTGAATGAGCGGAAAATTCAAAATCATTTGTATTTTATTAGATAGATTCAAGAAGCTCAACCACCCACCCGTCCACCACCCCCACCCACCCCCACCCACCCCACCCCGCCCCGCCCAACCCACAAAAAAAAATATTATGTGATTATGTATACACCCCTTACCCCCACCTCCTACCCCCCCTATCCCACCCCCACCCCACACAAAAAAATATTATGTGATTATGTATACACCCCTACCCCCACCCCTATCCCACCCACCCCACGCACCCCCCCCACCCCCCCCCCCCCCCCCCACCCACCCCCCCACCCCCACCTTCACCAAAAAATAATATTATATGATTATGTATACACTCCACCCACCCCAACCCACCCACCCCTACCCCTTACTCCACCCCTACCCCCACCCTACCCCACTCACCACCCCCACTCCCCACCACCCCCCAAAAAAATTATTATTAAGCGATTATGTATACACCTCCCACTCTCTACCCCTACCCACCCCTTATATCCGTCTCTCTATCTATAGTATATATTAATTTTATTTTTTAAAAATTTTGTTTAAAAGTCAAAATATCTTAAAATGGTTAATATGGTTAATATGGTTTTTAACCATAACCATATGGTTCCAACCCACATTATCCATATTAAAAATGGTTAATATGAGTTCTTAAATGGTTGGTTAACCATATTTTAAAAACCAAAACCAACCCATAACTATATTTTGCCAGGTCTATCCTAAGGAACCAAACATAATTTTTTTTTATTCCAATTACAACTAAACATAGTTTTTTTCATTTTATATTAATTTGTCATTACATTTTCACTTTCATTACTCCAATTTTATTCACATTTTCATTACTTCAATCCAAACGTAACACAAGTTTATGATAAAGATCCCCATGCAAACTAGTCTCTAATGGTCCAAAAGGAAGTCGTTAGCATAAAATTTATTTTTAGATAAGTTAGTCAATTAGCCAATAAAAAACCTACACGTAGACTAAGCTCTAAGTGTGTCAACATTCTATTGGCCAATTAATTAACTTATCAAAAAATAAACTTCTTGTTTAAACTGATCGACTAGTTGAACCAAAATCCAGCAAATTGACCCAATGATATTTTTTATTAGAAAAAATATATTCTAAAGGAAGGTCTCCAAAATAAGGTGAGACCTTTGGAGATCTAAGATTGAAGATAGAGTTTTTGGTACTTGTTAGAGTGTGATTATTTGGGTAGTGAGAGTGTAATAACTCATTTTTTTAATTAAATATTAATTGATTTTATCTTATACAATTGTGTTTAAATTGAAAAAGGTAAATAATTTTTGTTTTCCTCTTTTCTTCCTTGATTTGTTTGGAAAATTAAATTCTTTTAGTTGGTAATTAAATAACTGATTAAATTAAAATTGAGAAAGATAATTCCTTTTGATTAAAGTCTTATGGTAAAAATTTTCGGAGCGGGAAGCTACTTGGGAGATAGAGAAGTCTATTCGAGCGGAGTATCCACATCTTTTGATAATTAGATACGTTCCATTCTTGTGATTCCGGGGACGGAATCCTTTTTAAGGGGTAGGTGATGTAATACCCTGTAAAAAATAAAATAAATTTAATCCATATTTTAATTGGGCTTTTCTTGTGTTGGGTCAAATTGTATTTAATTTGTGTGAACTATAATAAATATGTGATTACATTTATTTGGGCTATAATAAATAAGGAATTTCATTAAATTTGGGCCTTAAAACTATTTGGGTTTTCATATTTGGGTAATATTAAATCCTATTATAATTAAGAAAAGTTATAAGATATTCTAATAAATAAATAGATATGTAAAACCTAGTTCTACTAGTCATTAGTTTTGATACGTAAAAGAACAAAAGAGGAGGAGCAGAGGGACGTGAAAAGGAGCGGAAGAGGAGAAATTAGATTCCTTTGTGCAATACATATGTAAGTCTTTACAGAGTTGTTTTTAAAAAACTTACTTGTGAAGGGAAATAATCATGGATAATTGAAAACATGCTTCTTGTACTAGTTTTGTTTAAGCTAATTAGTTAATAGAAATTGAATGCTTCAGTCCAATAATCATAGCATATGACCCCGACCATCTTCTTATCAATTCTATTATTTTCTTTTTCACCGTTTTCAATTGTGCAGGAACAAAAGATTTGCTTAATTAATAAATTAATGGATGCGAATTAATTAGCAACAGTCGTAGTCATTGTTTTCTTCAAAATTTTGATAGCTATTATAGATTGTGTAAAAGGGGAGATGTAAATTATTTAATAAAGTAAGTTACTGATTCTTTGAAAGTGATTGCTAGCATGCTTCCTTATTGTGTATATATATATATATATATATATATATATATATATATATATATATATATATATATATATATATATATATATATATAGAGAGAGAGAGAGAGAGAGAGAAGATCATGTAAATTGTGGTTGCAAACTTATAAGTCTAAATTGATAAATCAAATTGAAGTTACATATATTAATTTTAATTAATTAATTTTGTTTCAAGATAGTTGTAAAAGTTCTTAATAATAAAATTTTATAGTATTGTGTTATTAATAATTGGATTGTAATAAAATCTTATTAAATTATTTAAATTGAACGAAAAGAATTTAAAGAGTTATTTTTTGGAATATAAATCTTGAAGTATTAATAATTGATAAAAGGCGATGATTAAAGGTATATTAAATAGATTATGAATTATTTTGGAATTGTTAGTTTGAATTGTTTTTAATTTGAGGTGAATATGTTTAGGTTACGAATAACGTTTCGTATTTGATATTGTTGGCATTTGAGGGTAAGATTTTGTGGAGTGTGCTATAAATGGTTTGGAAGTATCAGGTACGGATTCCATACTCTTTCAGCAATACTCTTGTTAAATTTGATGTGTTCGTTTTGTTCCTCGTTTCAAATTCTGTTATTATTTCACATAATTGTTTCTTGTGAAATAAGTATATTAGTTTCATTTTGTAGTTGATTCATATAACTCGTATTTGTACTCTTTGAATTAGGATATCATGTTTAGTATTTATTTTTGATAATTGTAGAGCGGTACATGTTGTTACCTTCTTTTTAAAATCTTGTAACTATAATTTGATTTGGTTCAACATGTACATATAGAACCCTTTTGTTAGTATTATGTGGCATGTGTTGTGACATGATATTTTTGTTAGAATATACTGTAGGGTATACCTGAGCTATAACCACCTGTGGGGGTACCACAGGCATGTCGTCTTGGCACGAGAGACATGACACTTTCCGTGGCGGTGTGATTAGTCCACGGTGTCTCCGTTTTGGGCTCTGGAGGAAGTGGGCCATTTGGTATTTTGTTGTGGGAGGCGTATGGGTTAACCCTAGTTTTCTGTTCTGCGGATTGGTGATGTTGTGCCAAACACACCTATTCGATTTACATACATTTGGATTCGCTGTCCAATGTGTGATTTGCCTGTGTGGCATCATTTGACTTGCCTGTGTGGCATTATTTTGACTTGCTTGTGTGGCATCATTTGACTTGCCTGTGTGGCATTATTTTGACTTGCCTGTGTGGCAAGATATATTTTGAGCTCACTTCGGTATTTAAATAACTTGACCATTTGATTTAGCCTATTATCTCATTGTATTGGTTTTGTTTGTTTCTGTTCAGTTTAATTCATTGAGTTAGCTACTTCAGTTCGTTATTTCTTTACTCTTATGTTGATTCAGATATATTCCATTCAGATCTTTGGAGATTATATTTTTGTCAGTATTTACACGTGAGGCTTTGTTCAGTATTTTGTCTCAGTTGTTTTCGTATATCAGTTGTATATCTTTTGTATATCTGTATCCGTACTAGGCAATCGCTCTCATCTTTGTGTTTTTCTTCCCAGTTTCAGCGGGGTGATTCTGTATTAGTGTGATGAGAGAGTTGTCTTTGACCATCGATCTAGGTTATTTTGAATTTTAAGTTTTGATTATTTTGATTCTATTTGGAGAATTGTACTTGGTACTTTATTAATGGATCACCACTATTAATATTTTGAGGTTGTTAGTGCTCTGTTTATTTATCTTAAGGTTTGTTGTGCTTTGCACGTGATCTCCCTTTCCTTTTCGGGAAGGGGTATTCTGAGATAGTATCGAGCTTAGGTTCTTTCTTGTAGAAAACCTATTTAGGTTTGACCTGTGAGTTGTGGGTAAACCATTGGGTAGACGTAGGAGTTGGATTCGATTTTGTTCTTTGTTTGGTTGGTCTCTATTTTGACCAACTATCGATTTCTTTTCGATTTGTTGTTGATTTGAGAAAAGTGGAATAATTTCTTAAAGTGATTATGTAATGATATTAGTTAAGAATTGTGATTTAATCATTGAGGTGAATAAAGTTATATTTTGTACAGATAATGAATGATCTTATATGAGATGCGATTATGATGTGAGTTTTTGTATCGACGAGTATTTAATTTTGGAAAAATTATTTGTTAAGAGTTATTTCAGGTAATTACAAATTATTATGATTTTTGAATTGAGGATTTTATTTGGGTTAGATTCTGATTTTTGTTAAGTTGTGAATAATTTGAGGTATGTGAATCGGTGGGATAATATGATAAAGTGAAAACTATTAAGTATAGAGGATCCCTTGTAATTTTGAGTTGTTGTAAAGATTCGAGGTAATTAGATTAATCTTTTGGAGTAAATGAATTTTGCGATTATTTACTAGTAGAATATTGGAGTTATCTTATATGAAATTTTGAGTGATGGTATGAGGAGATTTAGAAATTTGTTTGGTTAATATTTGCATTAAGAGAATGATTGATTCATTGAATGATTAGATAGTAAGTGATGAAATTCAATTGATTTTGAGAGGTCTTGAATAATTGTAGTTTGCTTATACAGATGGTAAAATATGTGACTTGGAGTTTGATATGGTGATAAGGAGATCTTGGTAGTATATTTTTGGTGTAATAATATTTGAGAACTAATTTGATTTGAGGTTATGATATTTTTGAAATTCTTGAGGACTTAGTGAGAGTTGGTGATATAATTTAAGTTGTTTTGTTTATTTGATGCTCTTAGAGCTTTGCATGAATTTATGTAAAATAAAACAAAAATAGTTTGTTAGATCTTTGTCATGTGTGGAATATAAACGTGTTACGAATTAAAAATAATTTTAAATATTTTGGGTATTCGAATCGTATTTAGATGAAGAAAAATTTTGTTCTTTCGAATTATGTCCTGAAGAGTACGTACGGTTACAAGAACGAAAATCAAAAAAAAATTGATGAGGACCTGCACTAGCTGTGGAGCATGTGGTTTAATTCAATGCAAAACGAAGAATCTTAATGGGGCTTGACACGGTAGCTGACGAAGCTTTTACAAATACATTGATAATTACGTGGACTAATGACTTATCCGCGTTGATCGTTACAAATAGCGGTGCTACATCATAACTAAATTTATTCATTTTTTTTTGTAGCTTATTTGAATTCCGAGGACGGAATTATCTTTAAGGGGTGAAAAATGTAATAACCCATTTTTTTTAATTAAATATTAATTGATTTTATCTTATACAATTGTGTTTGAATTGAAAAAGGTAAATAATTTTGTTTCTCTTTTCTTCCTTGATTTGTTTGGAAAATTAAATTCTTTTAGTTGGTAATTAAATAACTGATTAAATTAAAATTGAGAAAGATAATTCCTTTTGATTAAAGTCTTATGGTAAAAAATTTCGGAGCGGGAAGCTACTTGGGAGATAGAGAAGTTTATTCGAGCGGAGTATCCACATCTTTTGATAATTAGATACGTTCCATTCTTGTGATTCCGGGGACGGAATCCTTTTTAAGGGGTAGGTGATGTAATACCCTGTAAAAAATAAAATAAATTTAATCCATATTTTAATTGGGCTTTTCTTGTGTTGGGTCAAATTGTATTTAATTTGTGTGAACTATAATAAATATGTGATTACATTTATTTGGGCTATAATAAATAAGGAATTTCATTAAATTTGGGCCTTAAAACTATTTGGGTTTTCATATTTGGGTAATATTAAATCCTATTATAATTAAGAAAAGTTATAAGATATTCTAATAAATAAATAGATATGTAAAACCTAGTTCTACTAGTCATTAGTTTTGATACGTAAAAGAACAAAAGAGGAGGAGCAGAGGCGACAAAAGGAACGGAAGAGGAGAAATTAGATTCCTTTGTGCAATACATGTAAGTCTTTACCTGAGTTGTTTTTTTTAAAAAAATTACTGTGAAGGGAAATAATCATGGATAATTGAAAACATGCTTCTTGTACTAGTTTTGTTTAAGCTAATTAGTTAATAGAAATTGAATGCTTCTGTCCAATAATCATAGCATATGACCCCACCATCTTCTTATCAATTCTATTATTTTCTTTTTCACCGTTTTCAATTGTGCAGGAACAAAAGATTTGCTTAATTAATAAATTAATGGATGCGAATTAATTAGCAACAGTCGTAGTCATTGTTTTCTTCAAAATTTTGATAGCTATTATGGATTGTGTAAAAGGGGAGATGTAAATTATTTAATAAAGTAAGTTACTGATTCTTTGAAAGTGATTGCTAGCATGCTTCCTTATTGTATATATATATATATATATATATAGAGAGAGAGAGAGAAAGATCATGTAAATTGTGGCTGCAAACTTATAAGTCTAAATTGATAAATCAAATTGAAGTTAAATATATTAATTTTAATTAATTAATTTTGTCGGCATAGTTGTAAAAGTTCTTAATAATAAAATTTTATAGTATTGTGTTATTAATGATTGGATTGTAATAAAATCTTATTAAATTATTTAAATTGAACGGAAAGAATTTAAAGAGTTATTTTTTGGAATATAAATCTTGAAGTATTAATAATTGATAAAAGGCGATGATTAAAGGTATATTAAATAGATTATGAATTATTTTGGAATTGTTAGTTTGGATTGTTTTTAATTTGAGGTGAATATGTTTAGGTTGCGAATAACGTTTCGTATTTGATATTGTTGGCATTTGAGGGTAAGATTTTGTGGAGTGTGCTATAAATGATTTGGAAGTATCAGGTACGGATTCCGTACTCTTTCAGCAATACTCTTGTTAAATTTGATGTGTTCGTTTTGTTCCTCGTTTCGAATTCTGTTATTATTTCACATAATTGTTTCTTGTGAAATAAGTATATTAGTTTCATTTTGGAGTTGATTCATATAACTCGTATTTGTACTCTTTGAATTAGGATATCTTGTTTAGTATTTATTTTTGATAATTGTAGAGCGGTACATGTTGCTACCTTCTTTTTAAAACCTTGTAACTATAATTTGATTTGGTTCAACATGTACATATAGAACCCTTTTGTTAGTATTATGTCGCATGTGTTGTGACATGATATTTTTGTTAGAATATACTGTAGGGTATACCTGAGCTATAACCACCTGTGGGGGTACCACATGCATGTCGTCTTGGCACGAGAGACATGACACTTTCCGTTGCGGTGTGATTAGTCCACGACGTCTCCGTTTTGGGCTCTGGATGAAGTGGGCCATTTGGTGTTTTGTTGTGGGAGACGTATGGGTTAACCCTAGTTTTCTGTTCTGCGGATTGGTGATGTTGTGCCAAACACACCTATCCGATTTGCATACATTTGGATTCACGGTCCAATGTGTGATTTGCTTGTGTGGCATCATTTGACTTGCCTGTGTGGCATTATTTTGACTTGCCTGTGTGGCATCATTTGACTTGCCTATGTGGCATTATTTTGACTTGCCTGTGTGGCATTAGTTTGACTTGCATGTGTGGCAAGATATATTTTTGAGCTTACTCGGTATGAAATTACCCCAGCAATTTGATTTAGCCTATTATCTCATTGTATTGGTTTTGTTTGTTTCTGTTCAGTTTAATTCATTGAGTTAGCTACTTCAGTTCGTTATTTCTTTACTCTTCTGTTGATTCAGATATATTCCATTCAGATCTTTGGAGATTATATTTTTGTCAGTATTTACACGTGAGGCTTTGTTCAGTATTTTGTCTCAATTTTTTTCGTATATCAGTTGTATATCTTTTGTATATCTCATGCTCCGTCTTTGGGCAATTGGCTCATCTTGTGTTTTTTCTTCCCAGCGAGTTTGCGAGGGGTGATTCAGGGCTAGTGTGATGAGAGAGTTGTCTTTGACCATCGATCTAGGTTATTTCGAATTTTAAGTTTTGATTATTTTGATTCTATTTGGAGAATTGTACTTGGTACTTTATTAATGGATCACCACTATTAATATTTTGAGGTTGTTAGTGCTCTGTTTATTTATTTTAAGGTTTGTTGTGCTTTGCACGTGATCTCCCTTTCCTTTTCAAGAAGGGGGTGTTACAGAGAGAGTCCTTATTAAAGTAATATTATATTTCTTTATTTGGTGGGATAAGAAGGTTTAATTTGGGAAGAAATCTATTAGCCATTAATTGCAGTTATAAGGTGATTCTGAAAAGGACTCCTACTCCTATCTATAAATACAGCAATAAGAAAGAGAATAGAACGGAATATGACAAGGGCACAAGAGTTACAACACAAATACATAACTTGCACTCTCAATATTATTATAGTGGATTACTCTCTCTCTCTCTCTGTGATTTTTCCCCAATTGGGTTTTCACGTAAATTCGTGTATTCATACTTTATATTTCTTTATTTATGTTTGTGTGAGTGTATTTCGTGAGTTTGATTTCACAACAATTACTTCATCAACCGTTGGCGCTATTTTGACCTGCTATTTTGGTGATTTCGTCAGGCCTACAAAATCAGGCGTTAACATTGGCACCGTCTGTGGGAACGAAGACACTTGTTCTAGTGTCGATTTAAAATCATCGATTCACCGAAATAGATAAGTGATTCTTTTTTTATTAAATTAAATATATACTTGTACGTGTGTATATATGTATTATGTCAATAGCAATTGAAACATGATCGTAATTGATTATTGATATAACTTTACATATTCTGTCACTTATATTATGCATGTAGTGGTAGTATTCACATGATGCATGTAAAATCTAAACATTAACACTTTGGTCCAGTGATGATAAATTGGTCTTTGAGTCACCACTTTTGAATGTAATTCAAATGAACGCAGAGATAAAAGTTTAAGCTTTTATATTATTGAAATGCTTTGAAGGCAGCTTCGGTTTCATCATCAATCATAGATTGAAGGAAATTCGGAGGATATAAATTCGGAGGATAAAAATCCCGAGGATATAAATTCTGAGGATAAAAATCCCGAGGATAAAAATCCCGAGTATAAAAATGTGAGACCCCAAATTTTATAAAATAAAAGTATTCAATTTTTCTATTTTGGTAAATAGTTAAATTGATAAAAGTTTAAAGTTAAGGGTAATATGTGATTTTTTTTTTTTGCAAAGTAAGCAAGTTGATATAAAATATTCGTTGTGTCGGGGAATATTCGATTAGTCGGGGAATATCCGTACGATTGTACAATCATTGGTGGACCCCACAACGGAATTATTGTCGGATTGAGAAAACAACAAAAATATTTTTATGAAAATAACGGCGGAAGTTTTACCGTTAACTGTTGAAACACCCGATGTTAAAAGTACAGTAATACGCGTGGTTACATAGTAGCACACAGTATTGATTATTGATGCTTATGTGATAAGTTACTCAGTTTTATTTTATTGGTATCATTAATGTAATAAAACAGAAAAGCTTTTTATATAAAACAGAATACTTTTATAAAGTTTTTCGTTTTATTAGGCTAATTGTGACGCTCCCAAAATTAGGTATACATCACCTATTTTGAGTCGCCAAATACATGGTACAAAAATTCAAATACAACTTCATTTATACAACTGTTGAGCTGTCGTATAGAATACGACCACAGTTAACTATGAGTTTTAATACAAATGTATGTAACTCTCATGGTACCTCGACCACAACCTTACAATGATACTTTACATAAAAGTATAGTCAAAAACTGTTTTAGAAATTAAAATTTTTAGGAAGTGCTTAAGAAAACCTTCGTACATGGGAGGCCATGCGTCTAGGTTATGATAGATATCATATGTCCACAGAATTATCCTTGGTTGACCCAAAAGTCCCCAAAGAAAAACAAAAAGATTACTATCATCTTCTTTCCAATGGTGAGTCTTCTCTTGACATATAAATATCTCCGTTGTCTCCAAGTGAAAATTATATTTCATATAAACCCCAAGATCATATAGGTAGTGCTCGTAGATATATTCAGCAAACGGATGTGCACAACCATGTCTTATGAGAACACGAGGTTGTATGTCATTAGACATCTTGTATGATAGTGGCAAAACACCCTTCCAAAGTTGGGTTCGCCTCACCCTATTTGATTCACCAAATATAATTACTAAATGATGTATAGAATACAACACACTTTTCTATCTTTGTTTAGGAGAACTCTCCACGACTAGAGACCACTTCTATTCTCCTGTTATCCCCACTCGACCGTGACACTCTTATTACACCGAAAGGAATTGTGAAGCGAAGGGTGGTGAGCATAACTAGCCCATAAAGAATATCATGACTAAAGCTAATTTACACTATCAATAGCCTTCATCATTAATAAATCAGAGATTTAGAACATATGGTAGATGATAAAAGTTTTCAACCATAGTTGCAGCGGAACGAGCAATCCATTAGAAGAGTCAAATAGACCATCAGGTCTATTATCTTCTTCATGTTAAAAGTCCACCAATAATGTTTTATCCATGTAACATCAATCAACAATTCATGTCCACAATCATATGAATAACTCATAATTATAATTGTGATTCTAAATTCCTCTTCACACCTAGGACGAAGATAATTTTCATCACCTATCTTCACCTGAAACATCAAAAATCATGGTTATACCAAATCACAATTCTTGTTCATAATCATACTAATAAATTCATCTTTACACTACTGGCCAAAGATATTCATTAACAATTCATCTTTTGCCTTGTCTGAAGCCAAAGACATACAACTCAGTATTTTAGAAAAGTCAAGTAGAGCATGATATCTACTATCTTCTACAAATTAAAAGTGTATAACCATTATTTTATCGTTTGAGACTCACAATAAATAATCCACATCATCGAATTATCCATGCACTACTGACGAGGATATTCATTAGTATCACATCCATGAATTATACATGCACTACGGCTAAAGATATTCATTATTATCACATCCATGAATTAATATTTCATCGCTGAGACTCAGCTCAATAATTAATCCACATCATCGAATCATCCCTGCACTACAGGCCAAGGATAATCGTGTTTTCATCAACGGTCCTGATCATGCCATAAAACAATTCATCTTCACACCCTTGGTCGAAGAGAATCCACAACCATAATCAAACCAAAAACTGTCCATCAATGCACTATGGGCCAATGAGGATTTTTTTTCACATCATTTGTAACATTACGGTCATGATTATACCGAATAATCCCTGGTCATAATCATACCAAGTCCATTTATGCACTACAGGCCACATATGACTTTTTCCAAATCATTTGTAACATTACGGTCATGATTATACCGAATAATCCCTGGTCATAATCATACCAAGCCCATCTATGCACTACAATCCACAGATGACTTTCAACATAATATAAACATGAGGATGATGACAATGATATAAGAATTCAATAAAACAAGTTCAAGAATTAATTTATCCAAGAACTAATAACGTCCAAATTGTCAACATGATACTTCTTTGTAGAGTAAAATTCAAGAATGCTCGGAAGAATATTTCTATAAAAGATCTTTGGATGAAGCGCAAATATCAAGGATATTCCACTAATTTCATGGAGTATAGAAGTCAAAACTTTAACCAACCGAGTATAATAAAGAATGGAATAATAAAAGAAATAACCATGCATGCGGTATTGCGCCATGTATAAAGTTATTCAGCGAAATAATAATAACGGAACGGTCAAAGTGAAATTCGCACCAACAAGATGTTACAATGAATAATAAAGAATGGAATAACAACAAAATCATCATGCATGCGGTACTTGGCATAGAGCGAGTTATTCCAATGAATACTAAATAACGGAACCAGGTCGAGCGTAATCACGCCCGGCGCGGGATATTCGACGAAATAATAAATAATGGAACTAGGTCCCACAGTAAGCACGCAGTGAGATATTCCGAGAATAATAAATAATGGAACCCGGTCCCAGCAGAACGCATGCAGACAGTATATTAAACGAATAATAAATAATGGAACCAGTCCGCACAGTAAGCGCCTGCAGACGGTATATTAAAATGAATAATAAATAATGGAACCCGGTCCGCGTAAGCGTCTGAGACAAGATATTAAGCGAGAATAATAAAGAAACGAGAATATTAGAAGAATTTCACCATGTATGCGTGATTGGCGATAAACATGTTATTCAACAGAATAATAAGAATGGAATAACAAAAGAATTTCACCAAGTATAGGGTAGCTTAGCGTATCTGAGTTATTCAACGTAATAATAAATAATGGAATAACGAAGTTCTCTTCATGAATATAAAAGAAATAATACCCCCTTACGAGTACAACAAATAATATCCCTACCTTAAGAAGAAAAGTCTTTGGATATATGAGTAGTGAAGTGGCGAATATTTTTCTTCTTTCTCTATAGTTTATCTCTACAGTTTTAATTGAATTAAGTAAAAATAATGAAGGAATGAACTTCATTTATAGAAAAATGGATTGTATAGTAATTATCTCATGAAACGATCCAGATTGATTTACTTTAATCTGACAATCCATATTTAAAGCAAAATCTTTTAAATAAAATATAATATATTCTATTTATAATCTAATAAAACGAATAACTTTATAAAAGATTTTACTATACAAACACTATCGCAGCCTTATGCAAAACACTATGCATAATAAAATATAATATATTCTAATTATTGTCTAATAAAACAGTAACTTTATAAAAGTATTACATTTTATATAAAAAAGATTTTACTATTACCCTAATAAAACGAATAACTTTATAAAAGTATTATGTTTTATATAAAAAGCTTTTCTCATTTTTATTACATTAATAATACCAATAAAACAAAACCGGTGACTTATCACATAAGCATTAATAACCAACACCGTGTGCTACTTATGCAACCACGCCATTCTTTTGTACTTTTTTACTACGGTGGTAGTTCAACAGCTTTTAACGGTAACACTCCGTTTATTTTATAAAAAGATAATTACGTGCTTTTCTAAATATGACAATACTTTCGTCGTGGAGTCCACCCGATGATTGATTGTAAATCGTCTTGCATTTAATATTCTCCGACAAAAAGAATATTCCCCGACCAATCGAATATTTTATAACAACTTGCATACTTTTCAATATTTATAAATATTACCCACAACTATAACATTATATCAATCCACACAATAATATTAAAAAAAAAATATTTCGAGAAAATTAAATCTTTATTCATAAAATCTAGGGTCTCACACTAATAGTAAAATCTTTTTATATAAAACAGAATACTTTTATAAAGTTATCTGTTTTATTAGGCAATAATTAGAATATATTATATTTTATTATGCATAGTGTCTGCATAGTAAAATCTTTTATAAAGTTATTCGTTTTATTAGATTATAATAGAATATATTATATTTTATTTAAAAGATTTTGCTTTAAATATGGACCGTCAGATTAAAGTAAATCAATCTGGACCGTTCATGAGTTAGTTACTATGCAGTCTATTTTTCTATAAATAGAAGCTCATTCCTTCATTATTTCTTACTTAATTCAATTGAAACTCTAGAGAGATAAACTATAGAGAGAGAAGAAAAAATTATTCTCACTTTCACTACTCATATATCCAAAGATTTTCTTCTTCTTAAGGTAGGGATATTATTTGTTATAATCGTAGGGGATATTATTTATTGTAATCGTAGGGGATATAATTGTCGTACTCGTAAAGGATATTATTATTATTATTATAGTAAGGGGTATTATTTCGTTTTATTAGGGTAATAGTAAAATCTTTTTATATAAAACAGAATACTTTTATAAAGTTATCTGTTTTATTAGGCAATAATTAGAATATATTATATTTTATTATGCATAATGTTTATATAGTGTCTGCATAGTAAAATCTTTTATAAAGTTATTCGTTTTATTAGATTATAAATAGAATATATTATATTTTATTTAAAAGATTTTGCTTTAAATATGGACCGTCAAATTAAAGTAAATCAATCTGGATCGTTCTTGAGTTAGTTACTATGCAGTCCATTTTTCTATAAATAGAAGCTCATTCCTTCTTTATTTCTTACTTAATTCACTTTGAAACTACTAGAGATAAACTATAGAGAGAAAGAAGAAAAGTATTCTGCTACTTCACTACTCATATATCCCGTACTCTTCTTCTTAAGGTAGGGGATATTATTTGTTGTAATCGTAAGAGACATTATTTGTTGTAATCGTAGGGGATATAATTGTCGTACTCGTAAAGGATATTATTATTATTATTATTATTATTATTATTATTATTATTATTATTATAGTAAGGGGTATTATTTCGTTTGTATTCATGAAGAGAACTTCTGTTATTCCATTCTTTACTATTCTGTTGGAATAACCTGTATACGCGGACTACCGTATACATGGTAAAATTCTTCTGTTATTACATTCTTTATTATTATGTTGGAATAACTTTGCCTATGCAAGTCTCGCATACATTGAAAAATTCTTCTATTATTCCATTCTTTATTATTCTATCTAATATCACATGCATAAGCGCTTTGCATGACTGATTTCCATTATTTATTATTCTGTTGGAATAACTTGTTTGTCTTGATCTATCGCATGCCCGGTGAATTCTTCTCATTATTTCATTATTTATTATTACATTAGAATATTCATGCATGCGTTTCACGCATAACCTGCTCCATTATTTATTATTCGTTAGAATAACATGTACATGCGATATCGCATACACGGTGAATTCTTCTCATTATTTCATTATTTATTATTCATTTGGAATATCACATGCGTGCGCTTACGCATAACTTTGGTTCCATTCTTTATTATTACATTGAAATAACTTTGCATACATGTGGATTACCGCATGCATTGTAAATGATCCTTCGTATTCATACGAATAGTATTTTCATTAAAAAGAGGTTTCTGCCAAGGGCAGTTTCATAATTTTTTCTGACCCTCGAAAATTCTGAAAAAACTTGAAATGATAATTTGATGAGTTTTCTAGATTGTGCCCAAAAATGGCAATTTTTGGATGTATAGATTAAAAGTTATGGATTTTATGGGAAAAAGACTATTTTAAAAGTAAACCCTTATAACTCTTTGTGGTTAACTCCAAAATTGGGGAAATTTTTATTAAGAGTACATGTATATAACAGGAGTATACCCTGTAAATTTTGAAATTTTTGGACAAAAGTATAATTTATGATAAATGTCTAAATATTCGCGCTTTTTAGCCATATGAAAAATAGTAAATGAATTTTAAAAATTCGAGAAAAATATATATGTTCAAGATGAGACTATATTACGCTAAATCTCGGAAAAGAAATATTTTTGGGACTGATTTGGTATTTTTCATGAAAATGAACTAGTTATGAGTAAATGAATTAAATATGTTATGTGAAGTAATAAAATTGAAAAATAGGATTTTATAGGTTAAGAATCATATATAGGGTATATGCAGATTTTTGATGAGGGATTTGATCATTGATGATAAAATCTTATGAGTATGGCATTTTTGAATGATTAAATGCATTATTTGATAAAGTGTAAACAATTGAAATAAATTGTTTATAAGTTTAAGAAATGATTAAAATATTGTTATAATAGTAATGATATTAGATTATGAGATTATTAAGTGATTGATAACATTTGGTTATTATTGAACGCCAGATAAATTGTATTATAAATGTTTAATATTTATCCTTTATCTCATTTGATTGATTCTTATATCATTGTCATCATCCTCGTGCTTATATTGTGTTGAAAGTCATCTTTGGTCGTAGTGCATAGATGGACTTGGTATGATTATGACCAAGGATTATTCGGTATAATCATGACCGTAATGTTACAAATGATGTGAAAAAAGTCTTCAATGGCCCGTAGTACATTGATGGACAGTTTTTGGTATGATTATGGCTATGGATTCTCTTGACCAAGGGTGCAAAGATGAATTGTTTTATGGCATGATCGGGATCATTGATGAAAACACGATTATCTTTGGCCCGTAGGTGCATGGATAATTCGTGGTCGTGATACTTAATGAATATCCTTGGCACGTAGTGCGGGGATGATTCGATGATGTGGATTAATTATTGAGCCGAGTTTCAGATGATGAAATATTAATTCATGGATGTGATAATAATGAATATCTTTGGTAGTAGTGCATGGATAATTCATGGATGTGATACTAACGAATATCCTTGGCCAGTAGTGCATGGATAATTCGATGATGTGGATTATTTATTAAAGTCGAGTCTCAAATGATAAAATATTGGTTATACACTTTTAATTTGTAGAAGATAGTAGATATCATGCTCTACTTGACTTTTCTAAAATACAGTTGTATGTCTTTGGCTTGTAGTGCAAAGATGAATTGTTAATAAATATCTTTGGTCGTAGTGCAAAGATGAATTTATTAGTATGATTATGAACAAGAATTGTGATTTGGTATAACCACGATTTTTGATGTTTCAGGTGAAGATAAGTGATGAAAATTATCTTCGTCCTAGGTGCAAAGAGGAATTTAGAATCACAATTATGATTATGAGTTATTCATATGATTGTGAACATGAATTGTTGATTGATGTTACATAGATAAAACATTATTGGTGGACTTTTAACATGAAGAAGATAATAGACCTGATGGTCAATTTGACTTTTCTAACGGATTGCTCGTTCCGCTGCAACTATGGTTGAAAACTTTTATCATCTACCATATGTTCTAAATCTCTGATTTATTAATGATGAAGGCTATTGATAGTGTAAATTAGCTTTAGTCATGATATTCTTTACTGGGCTAGTTATGCTCACCCTTTCTACTTCACAATTCCTTTCAGGTAATAAGAGTGTTGCCGGGTCGAGTGGGGATAACAGGGGAATAGAACGGTGGTCTCTAGCTGTGGAGGTTCTCCTTAAACAGTATAGAAAAGTGTGTTGTATTCTATACATCATTTAGTAGTTATATTTGGTGAATCAAATAGGGTGAGGCGAACCCAACTTTGGAAGGGTGTTTTGCCATTATCATACAAGATGTCTAATGACATACAACCTCGTGTTCTCATAAGACATGGTTGTGCACATCCACTTGCTGAATATATCTACGAGCACTACCTATATGATCTTGGAGTTTATGTGAAATATAATTTTCACTTGGAGACAACGGAGATATTTATATGTCAAGAGAAGACTCACCATTGGAAAGAAGATGATAGTAATCTTTTTGTTTTTCTTTGGGGACTTTTGGGTCAACCAAGGATAATTTTGTGGACATATGATATCTATCATAACCTAGACGCATGGCCTCCCATGTACGAAGGTTTCCTTGAGCACTTCCCAAAAATTTTAATTTCTAAAACAGTTTTTGACTATACTTTTATGTAAAGTATCATTGTAAGGTTGTGGTCGAGGTACCATGAGAGTTACATACATTTGTATTAAAACTCATAGTTAATCGTGGTCGTATTTTTATCTGACATTTCAACAATTATTATAAATGAAGTTGTATTTGAATTTTGTACCATGTATCTGGCGACTCAGAATGGGTGATGTATACCTAATTTTGGGAGCGTTACAGTTGGTATCACAGCTTAGGGATATGGTCGCTGATGGAGATAAGAGTCTAGAACTAGGAGGGGAGTGACGAGTTATATACTTCGCTAGTGTGTGACTTACCTAAGCTGAAATTGTTTACTTGATAAGTTGACAAATTATGATATGTCAATTAGCCTTTGTTTTAAAGTTATATTCTAGAATGATATCTGAAATACAGGAGTTGAGAAATGGGAAAATCATGATAGCTAGGAAATTACCGGGAAGGTACAATCTGAAAAGAAAGCAAGGTATTCTCATCTCTTCGAATATCAGGTACGTACGTAAATTTCGAGGGCGAAATTTCATAAGGAGGGGTGATTGTGAGACCCCAAATTTTATAAAATAAAAGTATTCAATTTTTCTATTTTGGTAAATAGTTAAATTGATAAAAGTTTAAAGTTAAGGGTAATATGTGAATTTTTTTTTGTAAAGTAAGCAAGTTGATATAAAATATTCGTTGTGTCGGGGAATATTCGATTAGTCGGGGAATATCCGTACGATGGTACAATCATTGGTGGACCCCACAACGGAATTATTGTCGGATTGAGAAAACGACAAAAATATTTTTATGAAAATAACGGCGGAAGTTTTACCGTTAACTGTTGAAACACCTTGTTAAAAGTACGATGTCTGGCGTGGTTGCATAGTAGCATACGATATTGATTATTGATGCTTATGTGATAAGTCACTCGGTTTTGTTGTATTGGTATTATTAATATAATAAAATGAGAAAAGCTTTTATATAAAAATGTAATACTTTTATAAAGTTATTCGCTTTATTAAAGCTAATAGTAATTTTTTTTATATAAAAAGAATACTTTTATAAAGTTATCTGCTTTTATTAGGCAATAATTAGAATATATTATATTTTATTATGCATAGTGTATACTCGCATAGTATTTGTATAGTAAAATCTTTTATAAAGTTATTCGTTTTATTAGATTATAAATAGAATATATTATATTTTATTTAAAAATTTTGCTTTAAATATGGATAGTCAGATTAAAGTAAATCAATCTGACCGCTTCATGAGTTAGTTACTATGCGTATCCATTTTTCTATAAATAGAAGCTCGTTCCTTCATTATTTCTTACGAATTCAATGAAACTCTGAGAGAGATAAACTATAGAGAGAAAGAAAAAAAGTATTCTCGCTTTTCACTACTTCGTATATCCAAAGACTTTCTTCTTAAGGTAGGGATATTATTTGTTGTAATCGTAGGGGATATTATTTGTTGTAATCGTAGGGGATATAATTGTCGTATCTCATAAAGGATATTATTATTATTATTATTATAGTAAGGGGTATTATTTCGTTTGTATTCATGAAGAGAACTTACATTATTCCATTCTTTACTATTACATTGGAATAACTCAGTATCACGCGACTCTAGTATACATGGTAAAATTCTTCATTATTACATTCTTTATTATTATGTTGGAATAACTCATCATGCAATCTTCGCATACATTGAAAAATTCTTCTATTATTCCATTCTTTATTATTCTATCGAATATCCTCATACATGCGTTTCGCATGCGTGACTGTTCCATTATTTATTATTACATTGGAATAACTTGTCATGCGATCTATCACATGCACCGGTGAATTCTTCCATTATTTCATTATTTATTATTCATTTGGAATATTACTGCTTTCATGCGCTTACGCATAACCTCGGTTCCATTATTTATTATTCATTGAATAATACGTCTGCGTGCGGCCTATCGCATACCGTGAATTCTTCTCATTATTTCATTATTTATTATTCATTGGAATATCCCGCCCGTATGCTTTCGCATAACTTTGGTTCCATTCTTTATTATTCGTTGAAATAACTTTGTCTATGTGGATTACCGCATGCATTGTAAATGATCCTTCGTATTCATACGAATAGTATTTTCATTAAAAAGGAGTTTCTGCCAGGGGCAGTTTCATAATTTTTTCTGACCCTCAAAAATTCTGGAAAAACTTGAAATGATAATTTGATGAGTTTTCTAGATTGTGCCCAAAAATGACAATTTTTGGATGTATAGATTAAAAGTTATGGATTTTATGGGAAAAGACTATTTTAAAAGTAAACCCTTATAACTCCTTGTGGTTAACTCCAAAATTGGTAAAATTTTTATTAAGAGTACATGTATATAACAGAGAGTATACCACAAATTTTGAAATTTTGGACAAAAGTACAATTTATGATAAATGTCTAAATACTCTAAGTGACTTTTAGCCATATGAAAAATAGTAAATGAATTTTAAAAATTCGAGAAAAAATATATGTTCAAAATGAGACTATATTCGCTAAATCCCGGAAAAGAAATATTTTTTGGGACTGATTTGGTATTTTTATGAAAATGAACTAGTTATGAGTAAATGAATTAAATATGTTATGTGAAGTAATAAAATTGAAAAATAGGATTTTATAGGTTAAGAATCCTATATAGGTATATATCTGATTTTTGATGAGGATTTGATCATTGATGATAAAATCTTATGAGTATGACATTTTGAATGATTAAATGCATTATTTGATAAAGTGTAAACAATTGAAATAAATTGTTTATAAGTTTAAGAAATGATTAAAATATTGTTATAATATTAATGATATTAGATTATGAGATTATTAAATGATTGATAACATTTGGTTATTATTGAACGCTGGATAAATTGTATTATAAATGTTTAATATTTATCCTTTATCTCATTTGATTGATTCTTATATCATTGTCATCATCCTCGTGCTTATATTGTGTTGAAAGTCATCTTTGGCCGTAGTGCATAGATGGACTTGGTATGATTATGACCAGGGATTAATCGGTATAATCATGACCGTAATGTTACAAATGATGTGAAAAAAGTCTTCAATGGCCCGTAGTACATTGATGGACAATTTTTGGTATGATTATGGCTATGGATTCTCTTCAGCCAAGGGTGCAAAGATGAATTGTTTTATGGCATGATCAGGACCGTTGATGAAAACACGATTATCTTTGGCCCGTAGTGCATGGATAATTCGTGGTCATGATACTAATGAATATCCTTGGCCTGTAGTGCAGGGATGATTCGATGATATGGATTAATTATTGAGCTGAGTTTCAGCGATGAAATATTAATTCATGGATGTGATAATAATGAATATCTTTGGCCGTAGTGCATGGATAATTCATGGATGTGATACTAACGAATATCCTTGGCCGTAGTGCATGGATAATTCGATGATGTGGATTATTTATTAAAAATTTGAGTCTCAAAGAATAAAATATTGGTTATACACTTTTAATTTGTAGAAGATAGTAGATATCATGCTCTACTTGACTTTTCTAAAATACAGTTGTATGTCTTTGGCTTGTAATGCAAAGATGAATTGTTAATGAATATCTTTGGCCGTAGTGCAAAGATGAATTTATTAGTATGATTATGAACAAAAATTGTGATTTGGTATAACCACGATTTTTGATGTTTCAGGTGAAGATAAGTGATGAAAATTATCTTCGTCCTAGGTGTGAAGAGGAATTTAGAATCACAATTATAATTATGAGTTATTCATATGATTGTGGACATGAATTGTTGATTGATGTTACATGGATAAAACATTATTGGTGGACTTTTAACATGAAGAAGATAATAGACCTGATGGTCTATTTGACTCTTCTAATGGATTGCTCGTTCCGCTGCAACTATGGTTGAAAACTTTTATCATCTATCATATGTTCTAAATCTCTGATTTATTAATGATGAAGGCTATTGATAGTGTAAATTAGCTTTAGTCATGATATTCTTTACTGGGCTAGGTAAGCTCACCCTTTTCTCGCTTCACAATTCTTTTCGTAATAAGAGTGTTGCTTAGGTTAGAGTGGGGATAACAGGGAATAGAATCGGTGGTCTCTAGTCATGTGGAGGTTCTCCCTAAACAAAATAGAAAAGTGTGTTGTATTCTATACATCATTTAGTAATTATATTTGGTGAATCAAATAGGGTGAGGCGAACCCAACTTTGGAAGGGTGTTTTGCCACTTATCATACAAGAAGATGTCTAATGACATACAACCTCGTGTTCTCATAAGACATGGTTGTGCACATCCACTTCTTTGAATATATCTACGAGCACTACCTATATGATCTTGGGGTTTATATGAAATATAATTTTCACTTGGAGACAACGGAGATATTTATATGTCGAAGAGAAGACTCACCATTAGAAAGAAGATGATAGTAATCTTTTTATTTTCTTTGGGGACTTTTGGGTCAACCAAGGATAATTACGTGGACATATGATATCTATCATAACCTGGCAGCACGGCCTCCCATGTACGAAGGTTTTCTTAAGCACTTCCTAAAAATTTTAATTTCTAAAACAGTTTTTGGCTATACTTTTATGTAAAGTATCATTGTAAGGTTGTGGTCGAGGTACCATGAGCGTTACATACATTTGTATTAAAACTCATAGTTAACTGTGGTCGTATTCTATACGACAGTTCAACAGTTGTATAAATGAAGTTGTATTTGAATTTTGTACCATGTATTTGACGACTCAAAATAGGTGATGTATACCTAATTTTGGGAGCGTCACAAAAAATCTCGAGAATAAAAATCCCACGGAGACTTTTTGTATACTCTCTTATTTTAAGTTCTTTGTAAATAATAGACTGGAGGCAATGTTGGAGTGTGATTATTTGGGTAGTGAGAGAATCCTTATCAAAGTAAAATTGTATTTTCTTATTTGGTGGGATAAGGAGATTTAATTTGGGAAGAAATTTATTAGTCATTAATTGCAGTTATAAGGTGATTATGAAAAGGACTCCTACACCTATCTATAAATACAGCAATAAACAAGAAAATAGAACGGAATATGACAAGGGCACAAGAGTTACAATATAAATACACAACTTGTACTCTCAATATTAGTATAGTAGATTACTCTCTTTTTGTGATTTTTCCCCAATTGAATTTTCACATAAATTCTTCTGTTCATATTTTATATTTCTTTATTTATATTTATGTGAATGTATTTCGTAAATATTTCTTTATTTATATTTATGTGAATGTATTTCGTGTGTTTAATTTCACAACAATTACTCCATCAATCGTTAACGCTATTTTGGCCTGCTATTGTAACTTAACTTGATTATAATTTAAAACATTGATGATAAAATGAAAATGGAAAATGGGCGTCTCCAAATAAATCATTTTAACTAATGTTTGGCTTAGGTGGCACTTCATCTAATTCATATCCAGCCACGTCTCATTGTTTACTCATGCAATATATGGAGTAGTTCTTAGGGAAAAACAAAAAACAAAAATTTAATTTGAAAATAAAATAAATCAACAAATGAAATTTCAACACATATTAAAACCAGAATTAAAACGAAAATCAACACAATCCCACAGCTTAAGTCAAGTACAACAACGCTCATGAAATGAAAAGAAAAAGAAAAAAAACAAACCACTGAATTTTAAACATCCATTTCTCATCCAACTAAAAGATGAGATTCTTCTACACAGAAGTGAAGGTACGACTCATGCATGAACGTCTGCTTAATCAGGTTGTACTCTGTGCTCAGCCCTCAATTTTTACTTTGTGCTCAACCCTCTCCTTCATTTCCTTACCCGCACACGCAATCTTCGCCCGTGCCCGATCAAGCTGGTCCGCCCCGATAGGATGCTTCCCCGTCGTGTACCGGTACATCCACGTCAGCACAAATGTTCCGGTGGCCCCCAACCCTCCGGCGGTGAAAAACCCCGCCCACAGGAGAAAGACGGCGATGGTGGCCGGTACTAGCACCGGGCTGAATATCACCAGCAGCGGCGTGACCAACACTAGGCCGATGATGGTCACCGCCAACGTCAGGCCGGAGAGGACCACCAGAGAGCCGCCGAGCGTGACGGCAGTGGTGGTTTTGGCCAGCTGGTGAGATATCTGTTGCTCCTGCTGATGTGGCTGCTGGTGTTGAGCCATTTTTGATTGATGGTAAGGAAATAAGAATTAAGAAGAATTTATGTGAAGAAAAAGTAAGGGTTTTGATGAAGGGGGATGAAGAATTCGGTGTGGTATATAAAGGGAAGAAATGAGAGAGTTGTGATATGGTGCATGGAGTGGCACGTGAGGAGAGAAGGGAGTGTCACGTGGTTTCTGTTTGTCTTCATGCAGGTTTTGCATGAAGCTGTGTATGCTGCTGCTTGACACGTAGCTTTGAACGGTGGAATAGAGAAGTGGGTTAATGATTACGGTGGGTACTTCTAGGCCGGTCTGATTCGGTCTGATTTTACAGTGATGAACCGGTTTTTTTTCTTGTACATGAAGTTTATACTAGTGCTTGAGCTAAAATAGACTGTATTTTTGATATTTTTACATATATTTGACGTGATCCATTCGATTCTTATGTACTCCCTCCGTTCCTAATTAAATAATGTTTTAGAATTTTTTATTTATTCCTAATTAATTAACGTTTATTCAAATCTAGGAGAATTAATGATAATTTTTCTAAAATTACCCCTCATTACTCTACCTATTTTTTTGGTACTTTAAACTCTTGTGCTATGATAAATTAATAATTTAAGGGTATTATAGACAATTGAGTACTATATATTTAATGTTTTCCAATCATTATCTTAATTCTTGTGCACATCTCTAAAACGTCATTTAAATAGGGA
This sequence comes from Panax ginseng, assembly GCA_020205605.1. Classification (NCBI taxonomy): domain Eukaryota; kingdom Viridiplantae; phylum Streptophyta; class Magnoliopsida; order Apiales; family Araliaceae; genus Panax; species Panax ginseng. Next base: position 32,600,737 of record CM035138.1, on the reverse strand, counting down.
CGGAGAGAGTAAAAAGAGACCACGTAAAAATATTGAATACTCCCTCCGTCACACGATAAAGGTCTTGGTTGACTTTTTGCGCATATTAAGAAAGATGATAAAATGACAAAATTATTCATATTTAAATTCTCATTTAATTATATAGTTTTCTACACATTACTAGTGATGCTCTATAAATATGCATAGAAAATAGAAATATAATAATTAATAATAAGAGTATTATAGATAAATTATTTAATTTGAGACTACCTAAAATAATAATAAAGATTTTTATTCTGAGACGAAGCGAGTATAACTTTTATAATGACAAAGGCTTATCTTTATTTTTGGACCTATCAATGCGATGTCAAATTTTATTCATGGGAAAGCACTATTTATTTCTTGTCTAGGGATAAAAATTAGAGACCAAGTCTCAAAATTAGATTAAATAAAAAAACAATCCCAATTATATTTAAGTAAGTGGTAGCTTCAATCATGGTTATGTAATATTTTTTTTCTCTCGAAAATTTAGTTTTTGATTTTCACACTCATTTTTGGAGATATGAGTGTAATTTGACTGAGAACTTGGCCTTCTGATAGTTTTTAATTGAGCGAACTAATTTAGGGGCAGCTATGGATTTTAAGCTATGGAGATAGATGTGCTACAAATAGAACTATTAACTAGATATAACTAGATACAAATCAGTGCGTTGTGGCGAGATTATTCAAAATTTTAATAATAAATATGTACGTACAATTAATAAATTAAAATTTAATAAAAAGATGGTATATTATTGTGCGATAATCAAATTTTACACAGAAAAACAAATGAATATACATTATAAGGGGTAGTGATGAGAGTTTACCGATTTTTGTATTATCCTCTAAGTATGTGACTATTGCTTTAAAACTAGTGGCAAAGTAAGTGACCTCAACTTGTGGACAAATTATTTTTTCTACTCTTCCCTTTTTCTATTTTTTTCCCAATTTTTATTGACCAAAGTGTAGCCAACTGATTTATATTATAAATTTAAGAAAACATACTGCAAGTCACTGCTATGTTATTTGTTTGCTTTCTTCCTCTTATTTAATGTCAACGATATCTATAAATTTTGGCATATATATTTATATTCGAGTTAATTTTCTTATTTTTATGCAGCTTTTGCCGAGCTTTCCAGTTCAGATCAATGGAGATCATTTAGTCAATAGGTGCAGAAAATGGGGATCTTTTGAGATCAAGTACTTGGTTGGATTGATTGAACATACAAATGTTTACAAAGATACCAGATTGTGGTAGGCAAATATCTTAAGTCAATTGAAATCTACATAACCATCGTGATGTACCAGTGTGGATTCTATCCAAAGGACATCGCTAGTAATTGCTAAGCCTTGTCAAACATTACCACAAACAGAGTAAAAAAAGATGAAAAACTCAAACACATAATAACCTACACAAGCCCGATATCATATTCATATGAAATTTTAATCAAATTTTGTATCCATATAAAATGAAAAAATAACACTCAAATATAACCACCGCCTCACTTAAAATCATACAAATACTTTTCATTTGAGAATAAAAAGAAAACACAACTGAAATCAGGAAAAAAATCATAGTCATTGCCTTTAAAGCACCAATCACTATCACTACCAGTAGTGCTACACACCCTCAAATACTTGTTGTATCATAATTTTACTGCAAGCATTTAAAAGTAAATAATTAGGCAAAAGCATGTAATGATGTAATGACACCAAGAAAGAAAAATGTGACAATAAAATTCTTACCAAAGTAACTAATATTTATTATCAATAATGTAAGACCCCAACTTTTATAAATAAAGATGAATTTTCTATAAATATTATTTTTGAATATTATGGAGTAAATTTGATATAATGTTATAGTTGTGGGTAATATTTATAAATTTTGCAAAGTAAGCAAGTTGTTATAAAATATTCGTTTGGTCGGAGAATATTCTTTTTGTCGGGAAATATTCGTACGACGACACAATCATTGGTGGACCCCACAACGAAATTATTGTCGGATTGAGAAAAGGACAAAAATACTTTATGAAAATAATCTACGAGGTGTTATTCTGTTAAAACTGTTGAACTACCCATAGTAGTAAAGTACGCGATACTGCGTGGTTGCATAGTAGCACACGGTGATTGATTATTGATCTTTACGTGAAAAGTCACTCACTTTATACTCAATTATTGCTACGATAATTACGCATCATATCTCTTATATTATTGATTCAATTTTTGTCACAAGATCATCATCAGATAATATGTTATATTATTAAATCAATAATTGAGACGACAAGTTATAAATGATTAATAATTGTTGAAAGATTAAATATGTCTTGATTAAAAATAAAATGATTTGTGATAATATTTATTCAATCATTGATGTATATAAAGAGTCTATTATGAGACGTTTGCGGTTAGTTTGGTTATTTTATGGGGGGCCCATATGTCATCATCTAAGAGTGTCTTCGTTAATAGTAATTACCGTCGTCAATAGTAATTACCTTCGTCAATAGTAATTATCTTCGTCAATAATAATTACCTTCGTCAATAGTACCTATCTTTACCAGACGTCAAACCACTTGCCGTTTCATATTACAGGCGTCGAACCAATTGTCGTTTCACATTACAGGCGTCAAACCACTTTTCTTTTCACATCACCGAGTCGTCAATCCACTTGTCTTTTCACATTTCAAGTGCTAAGCTAGAAATTTTCTATAAATAGAGGCCTAGTGCTTCATTATTTTTCACGAATTCATTCAAGCTATAGAGAGAGAAAGTATAGAGAATAAGAGAAAAGAAGAAGAGTATTCTGTTACTTACACTACTCGCGATATTCAATCTACTACTAATGTAAGGGGTGTTATTCTTTCTTATTCATGAAAAGAACTGTTGTTATTCCATTGCTTATTATTACATTGGAATAACTCGTATCACGCCATTTACCTATATACTTGGTGACATTCTTACATTATTCATTGGAACATCCTGCTGCATGTGTTTTACAGGACTGGTTCCGCCTTTGTTATTATTCATTTGGAACATCCATCACATGTTTTTTACACCGACACGGTTAAAATCTTTATTATTACATTGGAACATCCAGCCGATGCAAATTTTGCTTGACTGGTTCCGTTATTATTATTCTCGTTGGAATAACTTTATACATGTCAATACCGCATGCATGGTAATTTCTTTTGTTATTCCATTCTTTATTATACTCGGTTGGTTAAAGTTTTGACTTTTATACTCCATGAAATTAGTAGAATATCCTTGATATTTGCGCTTCATCCATATCTTTTCATGAAAATATTCTTCCGATCATTCTTGAATTTTACTCTACAGCAAAGATGTCGTGTTGACAATTTGGACATTATTAGTTCATGGATAAATTAATTCTTGAACTTGTTTTATTGAATTCTTATATCATTGTCATCATCCTCATGTTTATATTATATTGAAAGTCATCATGGCACATGTAGTGCATAGATGGACTTAGTATGATTATGACCGAGGATTATTTGGTGTAATCATGGCCGTAATGTTACAAAATGATGTAGTAAAAGTTATCATTGGCTCTGTAGTGCATTGATGGACGAGTTGTTGGCATGATCATGACCATTAATGAATACACAAATGTCCTCGGCCGTAGTAGTCATGAATAATTTGTGGTCGTGATACTAAAGAATATCTTTGGTAGTAGTAATGGGTGATTCGATGATGTGGATTATTTATTAAGCTAAGTCCGTGATAAAAGTCATGAAAAACCTTTTAAATCATAAAAGATAGTAGATTTTATTCTCTACTTGACTCTTTTAATGGATTGCTTGTTCCGCTGCAGTTAAACTTGATGTTGTTATATTTTATCAGTTTACCACTGTTGAAGGCTAACGATAATTTATTATGCATTATATTAGTCATAATATTTCTTACTGGGCTAGTTGAGCTCACCATTTCTTTCACTGTTCTCTTCAGGAAATGAGAACATAACAGGGACTAGTCGGGGAACGGAGTGACGGTCCAGAGGATAACATTAGTAGTCCTCACTATTCTGTGAAATAGTGTGTTAATAATTGTAATGAGGACTCCTTTTGAGTTTGTATAATCTCTAGTAGACAATAATTGTATTCAAACTCACAGTTATGTTTTGTCGTATTGTACACGACAGTTGTATTAGTAAGTTGTATTTGAATTTTGTACCATGTATCTGACAACCCAAGATGAGTGATGTATACCTAATTTTGGGGGCGTCACAAATAAGATAATCACCAAGCTTTTCAACAACAATGTTGCACTGCGTTGGAGTCATTGGCTCATCGTAGATACCAAAAATCAAGGCCTTTGTGATATTCTTAACAGTGATACCTCCAAGACCCTAGAACAAAAGTTAAAAAAGTGCTAAAGGCAACCATTAAGAGGGTGACATCCTGAATGACATGACATATAACAACTACTCACGGCCCACTATTCCTTCCTTTTATGCTTTTTCAAGAACTACTCAGGAACCACAGCAACTCCCTTCAATTCTATTTCACCCATTTTTCTATATAGCATAGACAAAAATTAAATGCTACTATGAACCTTTGAAACACAAAGACTAAAGAAAAGGTGATTCTTTTTTAGTACTGTTCACGCGAATTGTTTATTAGCAGATTTTGTATCACAATGGATATGTACCTACGACTTGGCTTCATTCACTTTACTGTTATATTCCAATTGTTTATTATAATTTTTAGGTGAAATAAAATTATTAAGCTAAGGTAAGCATGAGTTAATAAGAAATAATACTAAGAACTAACCTGAGAATCTGGATATAAAATTGAAGTTGTGGTTATTAATATGTGAAGAGCGACTGCACCCTGCAATAACAATATAAAGATTAACCTTTCTTGAAGGTAAAAGTAGAAACCTATTAATTAATTATTATGAATTATATATGCCAAGTTTATATATGATAATCCATTTACAACCAGAGTACTAAATCCAAAGTACACCGTTGCATATATGTAAACACATATGCTCCTAGATAAGATAACATGAGTTAGATCATGTACTACGACATATAACATATTAAACCACAGATACCACAGTTGCAAGTTATTAGATATAACGATCATTATATCCAAAGAATATAAGAGCAACTTACTAAAAATCTAAAGGAATATTAGATCTCACTTTTAACTTTATAATTTTAAAAGTCATTTTTCTAATAATTTTGGAACGAAATTAAAAAATATTTTTCTCTTGTACTTCCTTCGTTCCAAAATATAAGATCATTATTGACTTTTTTAAGTCAACTTAAGACACTTTCAACCTCAAAATTGACATGAATTTCTTTAATTTTTGTCAATACAATGATGAATATTATAAACTTTCTAATAAATACTACTCATTGTAAGATATATTGTTTCATAATTTTTAATGAAACATCTCAATTTTGAGTTTGAAACTTTCTTAAATTGATTTTCAAAAGTCAATAATGGTTTTATAATTTGGAACGTAGGGAGTAATTTGCAATGGTGGGAATAAAATTTAGGCACCTATAAGTATTCCAAGAACCTTTGAGCCATGCCCAAATCCTTTGATAACAGCACCACCAATATACCAAGGTTATATTGGTAGAGTATTCTCTATCCCTGCAATTCAGTATAACAGCTTTGATGAGAATGGCTTATACACAACAATCTTATCAATAAACGGTTGAAAAAGTGATAGATGTTTACAGTCTTGAAATGATGGTAAGCCCCATTTTTCAGGTCACAAATCAAGAAGAGAATTTATCACCTCATCTGCTGAACTGTAAAGATGGGAATGTTTTCGAAGAGATGGTACGGCAACGACTTCCATTCCAGCAGCCTTACCAACCAGAACACCCAGCCTGACATGACAAAAAGCATTACCTTAGTTACAAACTCTAGGTTTCTCATCACATAAAGTGCAGAACACCAAATATAAATTAGGATAAGATTATAATTCAATTAGGAAGAAATATTTGGAGCAATTTTTAGAAATAAAGCAGGAATTTCAAGGAATTTGTTATTTTGTGATATGCTATCCATATGTGACCCAGTGAGTAAATTCATAAGTAAAATTACCCCTCTCATTGCCAGTTTGGGGTATATATTAACTTGATATTCTACAAATTGAGAATATTAGCAGTTATCAATAGTTAACCAAATGCACATTAAACTTCCATTGGAGGTTAACCAAATACACCCTTAAAGTAGAATATTAAGAACCACGATGCTATCTTAGAGCATAACTAAATAAGACATGATGATTATGAAGAATATAAAACTACCTCATAGCACCAACAGCGAGCAACATTTCGTATTGTGTAGCCACCTCCACCAAGAAAAAGTAGCGGCACATTGAATCGTAATATGATAATTCCTACGCACATAAAGAAGAGTTTTATTTGAAGACAAAATTCCAATAAAACTATTGAATATCAGTTATCACGAGCTTTTCTCACTAAACCAACTACTTTAAATGAGCATGTAATCCATGACGGATGGAACAAATTATAAAGGTTGTGCTATAGTTTGAAGGATGCAAGTCAAACTGATATCATATAATTATGCATTTGATTCAGATCACCGAAGGAATTGATATCCAAATCTTTTTTAGTGAAGAAAGACATTCTTGAAAAGAGAATGACTGCTCGAAGCAAGTTTATTCAAAATGTTGACCAGAGAAGCTTAAACATAAGGCACGAGTTCTGTAATCAATATTACACAAAAACACGAGGATCTTATATGTTTTTTACTTGTTTTATTTGGGTGGCACAGTCAGATCTGTGTATGACAGCATAGACTTGAAGGATAAATTTAGAACTTTGCAAAATGAAGAACTAAAACATTGCTTACCAAAAGTATAGGCAGTTGGAAATATATATCTTTCTTGTAAGCCATTTTTATGCATGATTGTATTGTTGTTGATGCAATCCCATTCTGATGCATCATTCCATGCTGCTTCTTTGTCATTCAAAGGCCTCAACCTCACTGCTACAAATATCTTCTCATCGTGTGCACTTGACCCTTGTGTATCCCATTGTATCCCATTGGGTTGTTTTTCTACTCTTAACTGATGAATAACGATTAGTCATGATAAAGAAGTGATCCATCAACTAACAATGAAAACTTATATGAACATTCAGATGAGCAACTAACAAATTACATAAATGAAAGTTAAATCAAACATGCTTTCATTAACTAATGATCTCCGGTATTGCTTTGGTAATCTTTGAACTTTAAATATATTGACTTGCGCTTTTTGAATTTCCAGTCATTTATACAGAAAACCCATGGTAAATTTAGTTTATGCGATAAGTAATCAAGATAAGCAATGCTAGAATTGTTTTCTTAACTACAAATATTCAAGGAGTTACAATTGTCTTGGAGGATTCTAATATTAAAAGTAAAGTTTCTCTATGCCCGTGTCTAACCATCTTGATAACATGGCATTAGTAGATTTTAATGAAGTATTTTTTAAACCCTAAATGTTTTCAAATTTTTTCAAGGGAGGTCAATTAATTGAGCCTTCTGGACCACTTGTAAGGTATACATAACATAATAAATTTATACCCCCTCCACTCTACAATAATGGGATTATTTTTGTGGAACAGATGGAGTATAAAATTATAGAGGGAATAATGCTGCAAAAAATTATACAATTTATTAGTCAAAAAACCTTTCCAATTGAACCTGCTTGACATTCTAACATGCAATAAGAAACATATTCAGCACTTCAAATTTAAATTTAAACTAACTTGATTGTTATCTTGATCAAAAACCTTGTCATTCAAAAGCACAAATTTTTTAATACAACTCCAGAATTGGTTCACTCAAATGTATGCATGAACATGGATATAAAGCCTTCTTTTCAAGCATTAAAAATTTACATACATTAATAAGATACAAAAAAATGATTCCGAACCTTTATGTGGGGGGTGCGTGGGGGGGGCACTCTCCTACATAAACGAAAATCTTCATTGCAGTCATTTTCTTTAGTTTGATGAATGCACCAAATGATGAAAAGCAAAATCGACCCAGACATAAAGAGACGCATAAAATGACGCATACAGCTGATCCAGTTGTAGTGATAAAACATCGTTCTTGTATCCCTACAAGATGCTATAGTCATGGAGATGTGGAGAAATTATGTATCATTAACTGACCCTTGCATTCGACAACTACCATTCAAAACTGGTTACTGGGGTGATCTAGAAAGCAAACCAAACAACATCAATTACAGTGTCCAAAAGCATTAGCCAAATGTTTACATTCATTTACAAAACCATGTCTGCATTACATAATGATGCCACCTAAAGCACCTAGCATCCTAAGCATGATAACTGATAAGAAAAAAATATGCTTGTTTATACATAGCCACTGGAGTTATAAAAACACATCAAAATTAAATTTATTTTAAAAATCCCAATAATAATAACTGTGCAAATAACAAAATGAAAAATGAAGTGCTCAATTACGAAAACATTAGGGTAAATTAAAATAATCAGACCCAGTCAATGGATCATCCCTGCCAGCCCCAGCCATGGATTCCAGCAACAGATGAAAAATGATTATTATAAACCCAACCCAAATTTTGATGCCAAAACAAAAACAGATGAAAACGGACCAAAATAATAGGAAGAACAACCCAAATCAGTAAGCAAACCCAATCCGGGAACCAACGGAACTAATTAAGGGGATGTGATATCTGCATAAAACAATTTGTCTAACCCAGTTGCCGGCGATGACAATCCATAGATCTGAACCAAAAATAGAAGATACCCAGACAAACCAATAACATCCAAATCTGAACTTAAGAAAGGTAGCAAGAAAAACATACGATTCAATTCGAAAGCAAAAAAACGATACATATGTTTATCCTTTGGGCTGAGTCTTCTTCGCCGTTTTGAAATAACTTGAACGAATGAATTTATTTGTCATATTTGAATATATGATCCCAGATTTAGGGGAATTAGGGGATACAGATTTAGATTTGAATTTGGTTTTTTACGGTGTCAGTTGTTAAGTTAGATGGGCATCTGTGTAAAAGATAAAAAAGATAATTTGGAGCATTAAATAGGATGAACAGATGTTAATTTTTTAGAAGGATAGATGTTAAAATATTGTGTCATGTACTGTGATTTAGTATATATAGATTTAACTTGAAAACTATATAATAATCAAAATCACTTATATTATATCTATTGGTTTGGTTAATTAATTTTAAAGTGATGGATTGATTTGGTTTTGAACCCATATTATTATTATAAATATGAGTTGAATTTAGTTTAACTAGTTTTGACTCATATTAGTCTATAATAATTTTTTGCACTTTATAGAGCTAATACATCAATATGTATACATTATTATACTACATTCTTATATAACACATACATTATACATATTATATTATATACATATATTACATACTTTTGTAATTTATACATTTGTAATTGTGTATAAAAACCATTTCACTAATTATGAAATTAATCTATAATAAAGTTAACACTTTTAATTTAACGAACTACTAATTTAAATAATTAATATCTCTCTCTTAATTAATTAAAATAACTCATTTAAATTATATAATTTAATTTAATTTCATCTTTCTCTCTCATAAATTGTTTTATATTATATTATATAATTTAATTTAATTTCTCTCACCCCCATCCCACCCCACGCCTACCCCTACCCCTACCCCCCACGCCTCCAAAAAATAATAATATTTATTGATTATATATACACACGCACCCCCACCCCCCCGCCACCCCCACCCCCCCACCCCCACCCCCACCCCCACCTCACCCCCACCACCAATAAATAATATTTATTGATTATGTATACACCCCCACCCCACCCCACCCCCCACCCCAACTCCCCAACTCCCCTCCCCCAAAAAAATAATATTTACCGATTATTGTAATAAAATTCTCAATAATTCATTAATTTTAATTAACATAATAATTATTAAATGTAAATTTTTTTTTGAAAGTGCCTATAATCACAAAATTAATATTTTTAATACTCAAATTAGTCACATCAATTAAAATTTTTATTTTCAAACTTGAGTCTAAAAAATTAAAATAAGACTCTTTTAGTATAAACAGAAATTAAGATTTTAGTGAAATTATAATTTGAAAAATAGATCGACTTGGGTTCGACCCATAACCATTTAAATTCAAACCACATAACTCATATTAAATATATGTAATATAGTTTTGATTCCAAAATTAACCCAAATCTATTTTATGTAACCCAAAACCAACCCAAACCTAATTTTTTGCCCATTCTAGCTACAAATCTCTTGCATATATATTTGGAACAATTACATATTATAGTACATTTTTAAAAATAATTATAAAAATCATACATTCATAAAATAATTACAAAAATATGACACTTCATCATATATATTTATAATACTAATATAATTAAGAGTCCTTAATTTAAGGGATTAATATTAATGGGCTGACATGGCAAAGGGTTAAATTTTTTGAAAGGCGTGATAACCACCATCTATCATTTGTCTGGAACTCTTCAGTTACAAACCCTTCTGCATACTGAAACCCTTGTTTCTTTATTCTGTTCGTGCGTTATTCATCTCTATTGATCGTTTCCGGTGATTTACTTTACATTTTCGTGATCTTTACTCGTTATCATCTTCGCTTAGTTGTTCGTTGTGAGACCCCAGATTTTATGAATAAATATTTAATTTTCTCAAAATAATTTTTTAAATATTATGGTGTGGATTTGATATAATGTTATAGTTGTGGGTTATATTTATAAATTTTGCAAAGTACGTAAGTTGTTATATAATATTCGATTGGTCGGGGAATATTCTTTTGTCGTGGAATATCCGCATGACGACATACAATCATTGGTGGACCCCACAACGAAAATTATTGTTTGATTGAAAAATGACAAAAATACTTTATGAAAATAAACCATGAATTTTTATCGTTAATCTGTTGAAACACCCTTGTTAAAAGTACAAGAATATGTCTGGCGTGGTTGCATAGTAGCACTCGGTATTGATTATTGATGCTTACGTGAGAAGTCACCGCTTATACTCAATTATTGCTACAGAATTCATTGCATCATATCTTTCATATTATTGATTCAATTATTGTTACTGAGATTATCGCATAATATGATATATTATTAAATCAATGATTGAGACGGCAAAGTTATTCATATTATTATTTGCAATATTGACAATGTCTGAAGTTCTGTCAAGGAGAGGTTTGGTCACCTAATCATGCTACCAATAAAGAGAAATCCTTATCGGAAAGCCCCCTCTTTCCTGGGAACGACCTAGTTGTTAAATATTATGAGTTATAATATTAATGATGAATGTTATTAAAATTGAAGTTGTGTTCGGAGTTAAATTTGGAGACGCGAACGTGATATTTGAATCCGAAACGATGAAATTAGTAAAAATAGTCTATAAACACAAAATTTTCCGGGATTCACTATTTGGTCAAAAAATCAACAGTTGACTTTTTCGGGAAAAGTCAAACTTCGAAATTTCAAAATTTATATTGTTGATAAAAATAGTTTCATTATGTTGGAATTGTTTGTGTTAGTGAAAATCGACATCTATTCCGATGATAATTGATGTTTGGGGGTTATATTGATAAATCGGGTAATTTATCGGATAAATGAGCAATTAATTGCTACTAATTCATATGCTTATATAACTATTTATTCACATGTGTGTACTATTGAATCACATTCTTGTACTATTAGGGGAGTTGGTACAAAATTGATAATACTTGCATGACTAAGTTAAAAATGGAGGTATATATGGAGGTATAGATGGAGGTACTTTACTGTAATTATTTTTATCACATGATTAGAACTATTGAGTCACATGATTTACTATTGATTCACATTATTTACTATTAAGGAGCCAAAAGTTTGATAATACTTGCAGGACTAAATTAAAAATGAAAAAAAGAGGAATGTATTATACTTTGTAATATTTCGAGCCCCAAAACGTCTAATTATCGAAACTATATTTTCCTATAAATAAAAGCTCATTCTTCCTTCATTTCTCACCAATTCGCAAAAGCTTTAGAGCAATTATTATAGAGAGAAATTATAGAGAGAAAGAAGAAGAAAGTCTCACACTACCTCACTATTCCAAAGATCCAATTTTTTTAAGGTGGGGAATATTATTTGTTGTACTCGTAAGGGGTACTCTTTCTTTCTTATTTATGAAGAGAACTTCATTATTCCATTCTTTATTATTCGTTGAATAACTCAGTATCACGCCACTACCCTATACTTGGTGAAATTCTTCTCATTATTCCATTCTTTATTATTATGTTGAATAACTTTGTCTACGCAAAGTAATCGCATACATGGTGAAATTATTCTAATATTCCATTCTTTATTATTACGTTGAATATCCTCGCATGCGCTTTTCTGCCGGACCAGTTCCGTTATTTATTATTCTATTGAATATCCCACATGCATGCGTTTTGTGCCGGACTGGGTTCCGTTATTTATTATTCATTGGAATATCCGCTTGAGACGCTTCTACGGGACCGGTTCCATTCTTTATTATTACATTTGAAATATCCTCGTCTGCATGCGCTTTCTGCGGACCGGTTCCGTTATTTATTATTCTGTTGGAATAACACGCCACGCTGATTTATCATCGCATGCGTGGTGATTTCTTGATTAAACTCTCGCTTTATGTTTTGTCGTATTGTACCACGACGGTTTGTATTATTAAGTTGTATTTGAATTACGTACCATGTATCTCAAGACTCAAGATGGGTGATGTATACCTGTTTTGGGGGCGTCACATTCGTCATTGTCGTTGTTACTCGTTATCGCTTTTGGGCTATTCTTCTCCATTGATCGACTCTGGTGTTTATTATTGTTTCAAGTGAGTATTTTCTAAATAGTTTAATGTATTATCTATTAAAGTAGTTTACTAACAGAATGAAATATTCATTGTTTGGGTTTGTGTTGTTTTTATGTTTTGTATAAAATGGTTGATACAAGGAAGAAGGATGGAAAGATGAAAAGAATCATGGAGGGTGATTCTGTTAAGGACTTGAAGAAGTTTGTTGTGGAGAGCAAGGGGAAGCGGAAGGGTAAGGATATAGGTCATAAATCGAGAAAGAATGAGAATAGTTTGGTGATACATAGTGATATCAAATAATCCGAAGTGCAATTAGATTCTGATTTTGATGTCCCTGTTAAGAACGAAAGTCGAGTGTTTATCCAGAAGATAATTCCAACACAAAGAATTTTAAAGGTGTGTTAATTTAAATTTTATTATTTTTACGATCATATAAATGTTTGGTGTTAGATTTTGGTATGATGTATTGGTTTCTAAGTAACATTATAATGTCTAATGTTGTTTTGGTTACTGTTTAATGATGTATTGGTTACTGTCTAAGACTGTTTTGGTTACTGGCTAATTACTGTTTTGGTTACTACATAATATTACTGATTAATGCTTGGTAACCACATGTTTGGTAACCAATGCATTAGACAGTAACCAGCATGTTGCATGAAGGTAACCAAAACAGCATTAATCAGTAACTAATTTATATTGGTTACCTTCATGTAACATGCTGGTTACTGTCTAATGATGTCTTAGTTACTGTCTAATGCTGTGAGACCCCAAAATTTATGAATAAAGATTTAAATTTCTCAAAATATTTTTTTTAATATTATGGTGTGGATTTGATATAATGTTATAGTTGTAGGTAATATTTATAAATTTTGTAAAGTAAGCAAGTGATTATATAATATTCGATTGGTCGGGGAATATTCTTTTCATCTGGGAATATCCGTATGATGGCACAATCATTGGTGGACCCCACAACGGAAGTATTGTCGTAGTTAAAAAATGACAGAATTGTCATTTATTAAAAATAACGGCGGAAGTATTACCGTTAAAACTGTTGAACTACTCGGTAGTAAAAGTACAGTAATACGCGTAGTTTCATAGTAGCACACGGTATTGGTTATTGATGTTTACGTGAGAAGTCACTCAGTTATACTCAATTATTGCTACAGTAATTGCTGCATCATATTCTCATATTATTGATTCGATTATTATCACAGTATTTTCTGTATAATATGTTATATTATGAAATCAATAATTGAGACGATAAAGTTATTCATATTATTAAATTGCAATATTTATAATGTCTAGAAATTTTGTCAAGAAGAGGTTTGGTCATCTAATTGCGCGCCAATAAGGAGAAATCCTTATCGGAAAGCCACCTCTTTCCTGGGAACGACCTGGTTGTTAAATATTATGAGTTATAATATTAATGATGAATAAGTTCGTATTGACTAAAGATGAATTTGATAGTTCCATTGTGTTGGAATTATTAGTGTTAGTGGAAATCGACATCTATTCCGATGATAATTGATGTCTGGGGGTTATATTGATAAATCGGGTAATTTATCAGATAAATGAGCAATTAATTGCTACTAATTCACATGCTTTTATAACTATTTGTTCATATGTGTGTCCTATTGAATCACATTCTTGTACTATTAGGGGAGTTGATGCAAGATTGATAATACTTGCATGACTAAGTTAAAAATGGAGGTATAGTTGGATGTACTATACTGTAATTCGTATTTTCACATGATTATAACTATTGGTTCACATGATTGAACTATTGATTCACATTATTTACTATTAGGGGAGGTGGTGCAAGTTTGATAATACTTGTAGGACTAAATTAAAAAGGAAAGAAAAGTTAGAGGTATTGTACTGTAATATTTCGAGCCCCAAAACGTGCAATTATCGAAACTATATTTTCCTATAAATAGAAGATCATTATTCCTTCATTTCTCACCAATTCACAAAAGCTATAGAGCATTTATTATAGAGAGAAATTATAGAGAGAAAGAAGAAGAGAAGTCTGCTACCTCACTATTCCCGTATCCAGTTTTCTTCTAAGGTAAGGGGTATTATTTCTTTCGTATTCATGAAGAAAGCTATTGTTATTCCATTCCTTATTATTCTGTTGGAATAACCTGTATATGCGAAGTGCCGCATATATGGTGAAATTCTTCTGTTATTCCATTCTTTATTATTATGTTGGAATAACCTATCTATGCGAAGTACCTCATACATGGTGAAATTCTTCTATTATTCCATTTTTTATTATTCTATCTAATATCCTCTGCCTATACGCTTACGCATTTACCGGTTCCATTATTTTATTATTCTCATTAGAATAACTCATGTCTGCATATACCTATCGCATGCATGGTGAATTCTTCCGTTATTCCATTCTTTATTATTACATTGAATAACTCTGCCTATGTGGATTACCACATGCACGGTGAATGATCCTTCGTATTCATTCCTTATTAAATTATGGAAATGATCTGTTTACGTGGATTATGATAAAAGTCATAATAAAAGCATTGGACTGATAAAAATCATGGGTATATGTAGTATTAGTAAGTGTTATGATGAGTTATGTTGGTTATTATGTGAAAACGTGAAAGTTTCTTAGAAATCACAAAGGGTTGGAAATCAGATTTTGGTGAAAATGGAACATGAAATTCAATTGACCATATCTCCTATTATATTTCAAAGTTTTTAGTGTGGTCAAGTTCTAGAGTTAGATCTATGAGTTGTCTAACTTATCCAAGTGGAATCACTGGAAAAGGTGTTGTAGATTTTTGTGTGGACTAATTTTAGCAAATGAGTCAAAAACTGCAAAGTACTAAATAGCTACTGCCCAGAAATTTAAAAGGGCATTTTCGGGCACTTAATTTGTGAGAAAATTTCTAGCCTTTTGGAACATGGAAATATATGGTATAAAGTACCTCCTGTCCAAAAATGAGCTCATTCCGACTTAAAATGAGCAAGTTATGACTATTTCAATATTTTGTGATTTTCTGACGAAAAACGCTATAATCGGAGTTCTATAACTCCGATGACCATGAAATTTAAACTGGAAGCTCACGTTAACATGTGTAAGATCCTGCCAAGATTTGGGAATTTCTGGAGTTAAACTTGAGGTAGCTAATTTCTTAAGGAATTAATTAGAAATTAATTTTTGAAAAATAGTAAATAAATTTTAAAAATTCCGAGAAAAATATATTCTCAATATGGGACTATATTCTTCTAAATCCCAGAAACAAAATATTTTTGAGACTGATTTGGTATTTTTCATGAAAATAATCTAATTATGAGTAAATGAGTTAAATATGTTATGTGAAGTAACAAAATTGGAAAATATGATTTTATGGCTTGGGAATCCTATATAGGGTATATGCAGATTTTTGATAAGGGATTTGATCATTGGTGATGAAATCTTATGAGTATGGCATTTTTTAATGATTAAATGCATTATTTGGTAAAGTGTAAACAATTGAAATAAATTGTTTATAAGTTTAAGAAGTGATTAAAATATTGTTATAATTTTAATAATATTAGATTATGAGTTTATTAAGTGATTGATAATATTTGGATAAATTTAAAGTCTTTAATATTTATCCTTATTTTCGTTTGATTAATGCTTATATCATTGTCATCATTCTCATGCTTATATTGTGATAAAAGTCATCTTTGGCTTACGTGCATAGATGGACTTGGCGTGATTATGACCGAGGATTATTACGCGTAATCGTGGACCGTAATTTCACGAATGATGTGGTAAAAATCCTCGAAGTGCCTTCAGAGTGCATTGATGGGCGCTTTTTGGTATAATTATGACCGTGATTATTCGGTATAATCATGACCATTGATGAATACACATCGAATATCCTCGGCCCGTAGTGCATGGATAATTTGTAGTCGTGATACTTAATGAATATCCTTGGCGATAGAGTGCGAGGGGATGATGTGGTTTGTTTATTGTTTGAGTCTCGGCGATAAAAGTGATGAAAAACCTTTTAAATCATAGAAGATAGTAGATTTTATTCTCTACTTGACTCTTCTAATGGATTGCTTGTTCACCGCAGCTTAAACTTGATGTTTATTATATTTTATCGGTTTAACACTTTGTTGAAGGCTAATGATAATTTATTCTCAGATTATCTTAGTCATAATATTTCTTACTAGGCTAGTTGAGCTCACCCTTTCTTTCACCGTTCTCTCGTGAAATGAGAATATAAATTTGGACAAGTTGGGAAACGGAGTGACAATCCGGATGATAGCATTAGTAGTCCTCACTATTCTCATTAAATAGTGTGATAATAAATGTAATGAGGATGAATTTGAGTTTGTATATCGCCTATGAGGACTCCATTGAGAGTGGATATTGTCTGAAAGGCAATATTTTTGATTAAACTCTCGCTTTATGTTTTGTCGATTTCACACTTACGGTTGTATAATTGTTGTATTTGATTTATGTACCATGTAGTTGGCGACTCAGAATGAGTGATGTATACCTATTTTGGGGGCGTCACAGTTGGTATCAAAGCTTAGGGATATAATCCCTGGCTGAGATGTGAGACAAGAACTAGGAGGAGAGAGACGGGGAATTCCTTCGCTAGTATAACCTACCTAAGTTTATTTGGTATTTAATTGGTCGGTCAGAGTATAGGGATAATATGTGATATGTTAATTAACTATTGTTTTGTGGCAGTGTTTGAAAAATGACAGCTAAAAATGTTAACAATGGAGTGAATGAGACCATTGAGACACCATTAATCACTAACCAGGTTAATGTGATGTCAGACGAAAAAGAAATTAGAGATATCTACGTGGTGAGTGAAGAACAAATAGTTGCACCCGAGCTAGTTGTAGAGGTAGCATCTGAGAGTGAAAAAGAAGAGGAAGAAGAGGAACCTGAGAAGAATTTATTAGAAGAATTTTATGATCAAAATTTAGAATTACAAAATCGTATTCATGAGTTAGAAGAGCAGGCTAAAGAACGGCAGGCGGTCGTGGAGCAAAGAGATGCAACAATTCAAAATTGTGTTACCCGATGTGCGATGCTTGAACAGAAGCACTCTTTGGCAGAGTATAAGATATTAGAGCTAGAATCTGTGAATAATATGATCAAAGTTCTGATGAAAACAGAAACAACTGAATGAAGGAGAATAGATGATACGTGGGTAAAAGCCGCACAACGCGTTGATACTGTAGAAAAAGACGTCTAATCCAATAAAGTCAAAATAGATGAAATGTATTTTGCTTTTTGGACAACAATTGAGAGAATCCAACATCAAATTCGGAATTACCTTGTACAGAGCGGTCAACCCCAATTCGATATGGATCGGAGAGTAATGATTCGAATCATGGATCAGGAATGTGACGAAGCAAGTAAGGGTGGAATGTACTCTATAGCAAAGTCAAATCCGGTAGTTTAAGTGAGAGCGTTTGTAGAGAAACCTGAACGAAGTTATTACGTGTAAGTTAATTATAAACTCTTACGAAGTCTATACCTTATCCGATACTAGTTCTACCTACTCTTTTATTTCTCCTACTTGCGCTCAATGTTTAAATTTGACTCCGGAGAAATTAGACTTTGATTTATCTGTTGAAACTTCTGTTAGGAGAAACCTTCATTACATGTGCTATCCAAGTCTTGGATGAGTCACAGTTTTGAATGATATTTCTATTGTTAATAAATTTCCTGACGTATTCTTGAAGGACTTCTTAGCCTACCCTAGAGCGTGAAATCGAATTTTGTATTGACCCCAGTACAAAACCCATTTCTAAAACCCTCAAATATTTCCTTACCTAAAATGATCGTATAATGTGCCAAAGACGTTGGCTCGAGCTGTTGAAGATTACGAGCGTACTATTCAATATCATTGTGGAAGAGCGAATGTGGTAGCTGACGCGTTGAATAGAAGATCGTATGCGTTTATGAGTGTGATGTTGTTAACACAAAACCCATTTCGTATAACTTACAAATGATGAAGATAGAGTTAAAGACTCTAAGGACCCACGTGGTGATATCAAATATACGAGTAGAATCGAATTTAATCAATAAAGTTAAAGCCGTGCAAGCTACATACTCAGAGCTGATGAATGTGAAGGAGAAGGTTCAAGAGGGCATTATTTTAGAAGCAAGAATCGATGAAGAGAGGAAATCTCAACCCTCGATTTTATTGGCCCATTTGAAATCCTCGATTGAGTAGGAACTGTGACCTATAGACTCGTTTTAACGCCAAGTATGTCGCGTGTTCATAATATTTGTGACGCCCCCAAAATTAGGTATACATCACCCATTCTGAGTCGCCAGATACATGGTACAAAATTCAAATACAACTTTATTTATACAACTGTTGAGCTGTCATATAGAATAAGACCACAGTTAACTATGAGTTTTAATACAAATGTATGTAACTCTCATGGTACCTCGACCACAACCTTACAATGATACTTTACATAAAAGTATAGTCAAAAACTGCTTTAGAAATTAAAATCTTCGAAGTGATCAAGGAAACCGTCGCATATGGGAGGCCATGCGTGCAGGTTATGATAGATATCATATGTCCACGTAATTATCCTTGGTTGACCCAAAAGTCCCCAAAGAAAAATAAGAAGATTACTATCATCTTCTTTCCAATGGTGAGTCTTCTCTTGACATATAAATATCTCCGTTGTCTCCAAGTGAAAATTATATTTCACATAAACCCCAAGATCATATAGGTAGTGTTCAGAGAGATATATTCAACAAGTGGATGTGCACAACCATGTCTTATGAGAACACGAGGTTGTATGTCATTTAGACATCTTGTATAATAGTGGCAAAACACCCTTCCAAAGTTGGGTTCACTTCACCTATTTGATTCACCAAATATAACTACTAAATGATGTATAGAATACAACACACTTTTCTATACCGTTTAGAGAGAACCTCCACAGACTAGAGACCACCGCTTCTATTCCTTGTTATCCCCTTCAACCCGTGACACTCTTTACGACAACACTCTTATTACCTGAAAGGAATTGTGAAGCAGAAAGTGTGACACCCCCAAATCCGGGTACTTCAATTCCACGGGATTTGGTGTTCACTGTACAAATATCATCTATCTATTTACCCATAATTAATGCAAGCCATGCAATAGATAGAATAAAAATCTTCCCCTAAAGGGTTACAACATCTGAATAATAATAATACAATCCCAGGTTAAACTAACCTTAAACATCTGTGCGGAATCATAAACAAATAAGTCTTAAACAACATCATTAACTCAAGTCTTAAGCATAAATACATCATCTACTACAATAACAAGTCTTTATCACTTGCTAACTTTGCCCTTGCCTTTACTAGTGGAAGGTTCATCAGTTCTTTCGTTCTTAACTGCAATGTTATTATTAAGCAAGAGTGAGCACTATTGCCCACAAGTATAATAATGAAATAACAGTATAATAACATGCGAGTAAATCAAAGACATCTAAATGAAAGCTCAACTTTTGAATCAATAATGAATAACAAAAATTAAAAGAATTTTGAGGGTCCTAAGACCTTGAACTATGTCCTAGGTTATCAAGGGTTATACTTGAAACCTTTAACAGTCATAAGACTATGGACCTTTCTACTGTACTTTAGGGGATCACCTACAGTACCATCTTTTATGCACAATATCTTAACGCTAACGATAAGTAAATCCCTTTGCGTTGTTGTTCATCTCGGTTTGACATTCGAGTCCGCACCAAATGAGGTTTGGTTTGGATAATTCAATAAGGGTTACAAATTTAGAACGTTCATCAACTAAGGACTAGTTGAATCAATAAAGTTCACTAGTCTAATAAGGTTCAACAATAATGATATTCAATTCGAATAATAACCTCAAGAAGTATACAATAGAACAATTATTGTATAACTGAATCATGCTTTGAAAAGATAATAAACTTTTAATATAACATTTGAACTTGAATAATAGTAATGATAATTTACTCGGGGTAAATAATAAACTTGAACAATAATGACAAGTAGGGTTAGGAAACTTGCCTCGTGCGTAGATTACACTTTAACTAAGCACGTTCTTTGAATTTAATCCTACATACCATTCACATTCACAATACCAGTTAATTATAACTTAACTAATCATCATAAACTTATTCTCTCTTTGTCTACTTTGATTATGACTATACTTAGTCAAATTACCACTTTGTCACATAATTTACACATCATGAATAACAAGCTAAATATGTAAATCCATAATGCAATCCACATGTAATTATGTTATTTACATGCTAAGTATCTATTTTAACATCTCATTATACTTATAACATAGTTTTATGTTTATTAAATCAAGTTTCTATCACGTTGATAGACTTGAATATTAAAAATATTTCATTTCTGGACATTCTGCAGAGTGGCGCTACGGCGCCACTTTTGTACTAAGTCTTCGCTATTGTAGCGGCGCATGGCTACTTACCGGACATCCGCATCATGCACATGGCGGTGGTGCTAGGCGTGGGCCTTATATGTTGAATTTGGCCATGGCAAGAAGTAAAGCGTGACGAAACTGTTCTGTAATTCGCGAAAATTGCAGAACACAGCCCAAAAACTCCAATTAAATTGTTACTACACGAAATTAATCATACCCACATGTTATAATTCATGCATAAACATAACCCAACATTTATAGAATGGTTTTAACCCATTAAAACACATAATCACAGAGTTAAAATATATAATTTCACTGACTTTGATGTTCTTGAAGGTTTTGAAAATAAAACATGAAAATTGTCACTACGGGTTCGTTATAACACCGAATCCGTTTATTTAAACTTTGGTCTCTTCGTATCAACATGCATAATAATATATGAGTGTAAAATTTAGGGATAATATACGATCAATACATAAAATATCACGTATAAGGCCATAAGGCCAAAACCCATACTCTATAATTTTGTAGAAATCATATACGATGCAATATTATGAAACTGATGATATGGAATCATGCAATATATATATATATAATACGATTTGATACATTTTAACCCATAAATAACTCATAAATATTACTCCTTTCTCAATCACAGAGGCTTTACAGAAACTTTGAAAGCCATTTTCTTATAAAAACTTAATGACGTAAAATAGAATTTGGGAAGAGGAGATTACCACGAGAATAAGTATAGATTAGTAGGGAATAATTTCTTCTCAACTCTTCTTCAATCAAAATTCTCTCTCGACAACACTTCTCAATCACTCTCTGAAACTCTCTCTTTTCTACTTTTCTGAACTTAGGAAAAATGAAGAAAAGAAAAGAAGACGTCAGATTCAAATGAATTGACGTTGTTGTGATCGATTACCCATCATGGTAATCGCTCTCAACTCCCTCTAAGGCCATGTTTGGCTAGAAAGAGTAGATTATAAAACCACTTAATTTAATAAAGCTTTATCATATAGTTTGAAAATGTCACACTCTCTTATAAAATAAATCCAATATTTTATTTAATTTATTTTAAATAAAATATAATAATTTCTCATAAATTCACATAGTCACATAATTAAATTTCTCATTAATAAATAATTATCAAATTATTAACTCTCTAATTAATAATTAAATTAATTAAATAACATCATGCTTGATTAAATAATTCATTCAATTCAATAAGCTCACATAATTACATACTTGAATAATAATTATTCTCTACATTAATTTAATAAATGTAACACATATAATTAAATTAATCTACCACAATTGCATCAATTAATTATTTAATTCAATAATTAAATCATCGAAAAATATTTATTTAATTCAATAAATATTAAAAAATAAATTTACAAAAATCTCGTTCGTCACAGAAAGGGTGAGCACAACTAGCCCAGTAAAGAATATCATGACTAAAGAAAATTAAATTATCAATAGCTTTCATCAATAATAAATCAGAGATTTAGAACATATGGTAGATGATAAAACTTTTCAACCATAGTTACAAATTGAACGAAATAATCCATTAGAAGAGTCAAATAGATCATCGTCTATTATCTTCTCCGTTAAAAGTCCACCAATAATGTTTTATCAACCGTAACATCAATCAACAATTCACATCCCACAATCATATGAATAACTCATAATCATAATTGTGATTCTAAATTCCTCTTACGTGTGATCTGAAGATAATTTTCATCACCTATCTTCACCAAAACATCAAAAATCATGGTTATACCAAATCACAAATCTTGTTCATAATCATACTAATAAATTCATCTTTGCACTACGACCAAAGATATTCATTAACAATTCATCTTTGCCTACTGAGCCAAAGACATGCAATCAGTATTTTAGAAAAGTCAAGTAGAGCATGATATCTACTATCTTCTACAAATTAAAAGTGTATAACCAATATTTTATCATTGAGACTCAAACAATAAATAATCCACATCATCGAATTATCCATGCACTACTACCAAGGATATTTGTTAGTATCACATCCATGAATTATCCATGCACTACAACCAAAGATATTCATTATTATCACATCCATGAATTAATATTTCATCCCTGAGACTCAGCTCAATAATTAATCCACATCATCGAATCATCCCTGCACTATAGGCCAATGATATTCATTAGTATCACGACCACGAATTATCCATGCACTACTGCCAAAGATATTCATTATTATCACATCCATGAATTAATATTTCATCGCTGAGACTCAGCTCAATTATTAATCCACATCATCGAATCATCCCTACACTACAGACCAAGGATATTCATTAGTATCACGACCACGAATTATCCATGCACTACGGGCCAAAGATAATTTTGTTTTCATCAACGGTCCTGATCATGCCATAAAACAATTCATCTTTGCACCCCTGGCTGAAGAGAATCCATAGCCATAATCATACCAAAAACTGTCAATCAATGCACAACGGGCCAATGAGGATTTTTTTCCACATCATTTGTAACATTACGGTCATGATTATACCGAATAATTCCTGGTCATAATCATACCAAGTCCATCTATGCACTACAGGCCACAAATAACTTTTTCCATATTATTTGTAACATTACGGTCATGATTATACTGAATAATCCCTAGTCATAATCATACCAAGTCCATCTATACACTACAAGCCACAGATGACTTTCAACATAATATAAACATGAGGATGATGATAATGATATAAGAATTCAATAAAACAAGTTCAAGAATTAATTTATCCAGGAACTATTAACGTCCAAATTGTCAACATGATACTTCTTGTAGAGTAAAATTCAAGAATGCTCAGAAGAATATTTCCATGAAAAGATACTGGATGAAGCGCAAATATCAAGGATATTCCACTAATTTTATGGAGTATAGAAGTCAAAACTTTAACCAACTGAGTACAATAAAGAATGGAATAACAAAAGAAATCACCATGCATGCGGTGATTAGATGACAAAGTTATTCCAACAGAATAATAATAACGGAACCAGGTTAGGTGAAATTCGCACCGATAGGGTGTTCCAACAGAATAATAAAGAATGGAATAACAACAGAAATCACCATGCATGCGGTGCTTGGATGTAGACAAAGTTATTCCAATGAATACTAAATAACGGAACCAGTCAGCGTAATACGACCGACAGATATTCAACAATATAATAAATAATGTAACCAGTCCGGCGTAAAAAAGCATGGCATGAGGATATTCCAACGAGAAAAATAAAGAATGGAACCGAGTCCCATGTAAAGCGCATGCATGTGATATTCCAACGAATAATAAAAATGGAATAATGAAAGAATTTCACCAAGTATAGGGTAGCTCAAGTATCTGAAGTTATTCAACAGAATGATAAAGAATGGAATAACAGAAGTTCTCTTCATGAATACAAAAGAAATAATACCCTCTATGAGTACAACAAATTATATTTCCTACCTTAAGAAGAAGAGTACTGGATATATGAGTAGTGAAGTATCAGAATACTTGGTGGACCCCACAACGGAAGTATTCTCGTAGTTAGAAAATGACAGAATTATCATTTAATAAAAATAACGGCGGAAGTGTTACCGTTAAAACTGCTTTAACTACCCTAGTAAAAAAGTACAAAGATGTCTGCGTAGTTGCATAGTAGCACACGGTATTGGTTATTGATGCTTATATGAGAAGTCACTCAGTTATACTCAATTATTGCTACAGTAATTGATGCATCATATCTCTCATATTATTGATTCGATTATTGTCACAGTATCATCTGTATAATATGTTATATTATTAAATCAATAATTGAGACGACAAAGTTATTCATATTATTAAATTGCAATATTTACAATGTCTAGAAGTTACGCCGAGGAGAGGTTTGATCATCTAATTGCGCTACCAATAAGGAGAAATCCTTATCGGAAAGCCCTCTTTCCTAGAACGACACAGTTGTTAAATATTGTGAGTTATAATATTAATGATGAATAAGTTCGTGTTGATTAAAGATGAATTTGATAGTTCCATTCTGTTGAGATTATTAGTGTTAGTGGAAATCAACATCTATTCCGATGATAATTGATGTCTGGGGGTTATATTGATAAATCGGGTAATTTATCAGATAAATGAGAAATTAATTGATACTAATTCACATGTTTATATAACTATTCGTGCACATGTGAGTACTATTGAATCATATTCTTGTACTATTAGGGGAGTTGGTGCAAGATTGATAATACTTGCATGGCTAAGTTAAAAATGGAGGTATAGATGGATGTACTATACTGTAATTCATATTTTCACATGATTATAACTATTGGTTCACATGATTGAACTATTGATTCACATTATTTACTATTAGGGGAGGTGGTACAAGTTTGATAATACTTACAGGACTAAATTAAAAAGGAAAGAAAAGTTGGAGGTATTGTACTGTAATATTTCGAGCCCCAAAACGTGCAATTATCGAAAATATATTTTTCTATAAATAGAAGCTCATTCTTCCTTCATTTTTCACCAATTCACTAAAGCTATAGAGCTTTTATTATAGAGAGAAAGAAGAAGAGAAGTCTGCTACCTCATTATTCCAGTATCCAATTTTCTTCTAAGGTAAGGGGTATTATTTCTTTCGTATTCATGAAAAGAGCTATTGTTATTGTGAGATCCGGAATTTTATGAAATAAAAGTTTTCAATTTTTCTATTTCGGTAAATAGTTAAATTGAATAAAGTTTAAAGTTAAGGGTGATATGTGAAAATTTTTCAAAGTAGACAAGTTGTCATAAAATACCCAGTTACTATTTACTCTAGTATTGTTCACTCGAGTATTTGAGGCACTTTTTGTGTCAGAGTACTATTCACGAGATACTATTCATGAGTTACTATTCACGAGTTACTATTTACCCGAATATTATTCACTCGGGTATTTGGTGTATTTTTCGTGTCGGAGTACTATTCACGAGTTACTATTTATGGGTTACTATTCATCCGATTACTATTCACTCTAGTATTGTTCACTCGGGTATTTAGGACACTTTTTGTGTTGGGGTACTATTCACCGGGTACTATTCCTGAAGTACTATTCACGAGGTTCTATTCACCCGAAAAATATATTTTTTTTTCGGTCCAAATTATTTTTGAGTACAATATTATTCCATAAAGAGATGTGCTAATTTTTCAGACCGTTGGTTGAAATTATAATAAAGGTGATAAGTTTTATTTTATTGGTATTATTAATGTAATAAAACAGAAAAGCTTTTTATATAAAAATGTAATACTTTTCTAAAGTTATTTTATAAATAGAATATATTATATTCTATTATGCATAGTGTTTTGCATAGTAAAATCTTTTTATATAAAATGTAATACTTTTATAAAGTTATTCTATAAATAGAATATATTATATTTTATTATGCATAGTGTTGCATAGTGCTTACTGCGTAGTAAAATCTTTTTATATAAAACAAAATACTTTTATAAAGTTATTCGTTTTATTAGATTATAAATAGAATATATTATATTTTATTTAAAAGATTTTGCTTTAAATATGGACCGTCCGATTAAAAGTAAATCAATCTGACCGTTCATGAATTAGTTACTTATCTGGTCCATTCTTCTATAAATAGAAGCTCATTCCTTCATTATTTCTTATGAATTCAATTGAAACTCTAGAGAGAAACTATAGAGATTTCTTCTTCTATAATCTTGGCGTATTTCTTTAGAGTTTAAGAAAGCTTTGAAGCGTAGTGCAAGTTTTCTTCGAGTATATCCTCGCCTCTACCAATTGAATACTCTTCTTTCAAAGGTAGGGAATATTATTTGTTGTACTCGTAGGGGATATTATTTGTTGTACTCGTAAGGGATATTATTTGTTGTACTTTCGTAAGGGGTATTATTTCTTTCTTATTCATGAAGAGAACTTCATTATTCTATTCTTTATTATTATGTTGGAATAACTCAGTATCTGTGGTATACCTATACTTGGTGAAATTCTTCATTATTCCATTTTTATTATTATGTTGGAATAACTTTGTTTATCTGCAAGTACCGCATACATGGTGAAATTCTTCTAATATTCCGTTCTTTATTATTCGCAGCCGGAATATCACATCGTCTGGCGCGTTCTGTGGGACCGGTTTCCATTATTTATTATTACATTGGAATAACTTTATGCATGCGCCTATCATTAATGCATGGTGATTTCTGTTGTTATTCCATTCTTTATTATTCATTGGAATATCCTCACATTGAGTGCGTATTACGGACACCGTTCCATTATTTATTATTCATTTGGGAATAACTCATCATGCGCGGATTACATACATGCGTACGGTGAAATTCTTCATTATTCCATTCTTTATTATTATGTTGGAATAACTTTGTCTATACAAGTATCTGCGCATACATGGTAAAATTCTTCTAATATTCAGCTTCTTTATTATTCGTTTAATATCCTTTTTTTGCGTTCTGTGGGACTGGTTCCATTATTTATTATTCGCCGAATATCCTCGCAATACGTGCGTTCTGCCGGGACTGGTTCCATTATTTATTATTCGTTAGAATAACTCCGTCATGTGCGGCTTCTATCGCATGCATGGTGATTTCATTGTTATTCCATTTTATTATTACATTGGAATATCCACGCTTGGTCGTATTCATGGGACCGGTTCCATTATTTATTATTACATTGGGAATAACTTTATGCGCCTTATTACGCACGCATGGTGAAATTCTTCATTTTTCCATTCTTTATTATTATGTTGGAATAACTTTTGTCATCTCTAAGTCTTGCATACATGGTGAAATTCTTTTATTATTCCATTCTTTATTATTATGTTGGAATAACTTTTATATCTTGTGATCTTCGCATACATGGTTAAATTCTTTTATTCTTCCATTCTTTATTATTATGTTGGAATAACATATGTCTATGCTAAAATACTACATATATGGTGAAATTCTTTTATTATTCCATTCTTTATTATCTTTGTTGGTTATTGGTTTTACAACAGTATGTCTTTTGGCTTGAATGCGGAAAGAGATGATATGTTGTTGAATATCTTTGGCCCGTAGTGCAAAAAGATGATCTGTTGGTTGATATCTTTGACCGTAGTGCGAAGATGATCGGTGTGTATGACATGATCATGACCACTAGTGATACTAACGAATATCCTTGGCCGTAGTGCATGGATAATACAATGATGTGATTGGCAGGATCATGACCATTAGTTAACAGTTGAATGTCTTTGGCCGTAGTGCACTAACAGACAATTGATTGGTATGATCATGACAATTGGTTTTATAGTTGAATATCTTTGGCCCGTACTGCAAAGATAGACAACTGATTGGTATGATCATTGTTATTACATTTGAATATCTTCAGCCTTTGGGGTAAGGATATTGAGTAAACGTTCTATTAAGCCTTTATGGCAAGAAGGAACTATTAATTCACATTATTATAAATATGAATTGTGAATTTAACTAACATCTTTAATTGGTTCGGTGAAGACAAGTGATGAAAGTTCTATTTGTCTTGAGTATAACAAAGAACTGTTGATGAGTATTACAGGAATAAAATATCAACGATGGACTTTTAATCTAGAGGAGATAGTAGACATTATGTTTTACTTGACTCTTCTAATGGATTTCTTGTTCCGCTGCAGTTAAACTTGATGTTTGTTATATTGTATCAGTTTAACATTGTTGAAGGCTAACGATAATTTATTCTGCATTATCTTAGTCATAATATTTCTTACTGGGCTAGTTGAGCTCACCCTTTCTTTCACTGTTCTCTTCAGGAAATGAGAACGTAGCTAGGACTAGTCGGGGAACGGAGTGACGGTCCAAATGATTGCATTAGTAGTCCTCACTATTCATGGAATATTGTGATAATAAATGTAATGAGGACTCTATTGAGTGTGGATATTGTCTGAAGATGATTTTGTATTAAAACTCACAGCTCTCTTGTTGTATATTAAAAATTGTATTTCGATTCTGTACCATATATCTGGCGACTCAGAATAGGTGATGTATACCTATTTTGGGGGCGTCACAGTTAGTATCAAAGCTTAGGGATATGATCCCTTGCTGAGATGTGAGGCAAGAACTAGGAGGGGAGAGACGAGGAATTCCTTTGCTAGTATGACCTACCTATGTTTATTTGTTATTTAATTGGTCGGTCAGAATATAGGGGTATTATGTGGTATGTCAATTAACCCTTATTTTGAAACTATATTCTAGAATGATATTTGAAATATAGGAGATGAGAAATGGAAAATCATGATAGAGAGGAAATAATCGGGAAGGTACAATCTGAAAAGAAAGCAAGGTATTCTCATCTCTTCGAATATCAGGTACATATGTAAATTTCGAGGGCGAAATTTCATAAGGAGGGGAGATTGTGAGACCCTGAATTTTATGAAATAAAAGTATTTAATTTTTCTATTTTGGTAAATATTTAAATTGATAAAAGTTTAAAGTTAAGGGTGATATGTGAAATTTTTTCAAAGTAGACAAGTTGTCATAATATACCCGGTTACTATTTACTCTAGTATTGTTCACTCGAGTATTTGGGGCACTTTTTGTGTCAGAGTACTCTTCACGAGTTACTATTCACGAGTTACTATTCATAGGTTACTATTCACCTAAATTATTATTCACCCGAATATTATTCACTCGGGTATTTGGGGTATTTTTCGTGTCGGAGTTCTATTCATGAGTTACTATTCATGGGTTACTATTCACCCAATTACTATTCACTCTAGTAATGTTCACTCGGGTATTTGGGATATTTTTTGTGTCGGGGTACTATTCACCCGAAAAATATATTTCTTTTCGGTCCAAATCATTTTTGAGTACAATATTATTCCATGAAGAGATGTGCTAATTTTTCAGACCGTTGGTTGAAATTATAATAAAGGTGATAAGTTTTGTTTTATTTGTATTATTAATGTAATAAAATAGAAAAGCTTTTTATATAAAACATAATACTTTTATAAAGTTATTCTATAAATAGAATATATTATATTCTATTATGCATAGTGTTTTTGCATACTAAAATCTTTTTATATAAAAAATGTAATACTTTTATTAAGTTATTCTATAAATAGAATATACTATATTCTATTATGCATAGTGTTGCATAGTGTTTTTGCATAGTAAAATCTTTTTATATAAAATAGAATACTTTTATAAAGTTATTTGTTTTATTAGATTATAAATAGAATATATTATATTTTATTTAAAAGATTTTGCTTTTAAATATGGACCGTCCAGATTAAAAGTAAATCAATCTGGACCGCTTCATGAATTAGTTACTATCTGTACCATTCTTCTATAAATAGAAGCTCATTCTTTCATTATTTCTTATGAATTCACTGAAACTCTAGAGAGAGAAACTATAGAGAGAGTTCTTCTTCTATAATCTTGAGCGTATTTCTTTAGAGTTTAAGAAAGCTTTGAGCGTAGTGCAAGTTTTTTCGAGTATATCCTCGCCCTACCAGTCGGAATACTCTTCTTTCAAAGGTAGGGGATATTATTTGTTGTACTCGTAGGGGATATTATTTGTTGTACTCGTAAGGGATATTATTTGTTGTACTCGTAAGGGGTATTAATTCTTTCTTATTCATGAAGAGAACTTTTGTTATTCTATTCTTTATTATTATGTTGGAATAACCTGTATACGCGGTCTACCCTATACTTGGTGAAATTCTTCTGTTATTCCATTTTTTATTATTATGTTGGAATAACTCGCCTATACATCAATCTCGCATCGTGGTGAAATTCTTCTAATATTCCGTTCTTTTATTATTACGTGGAATATCCGCATGCATAACTTTCTGTACGACTGGTTCCATTATTTATTATTCTATCGGAATATCACATGCATGCGTTCTGTGGGACCGGTTCCATTATTTATTATTCTCATTGGAATAACACATGCATGCGGTCTATCGCATGCATGGTGATTTCGTTGTTATTCCATTTTATTATTACATTGGAATATCCTCGCCGGTGCGTATTACGCACGACCGGTTCCATTATTTATTATTCTGTTGGGAATAACTCGTGCTGTGCGGATTACGCATTTACGGTGAAATTCTTCATTATTCCATTCTTTATTATTATGTTGGAATAACTTTTGTATACATGCATCTGTAACGTATACATGGTTAAATTCTTTTATTCTTCCATTCTTTATTATTATGTTGGAATAACATGTCTATGCGAAATACTACATATATGGTGAAATTCTTTTATTATTCCATTCTTTATTATACTGTTGGTTATTGGTTTTACAGTTGTATGTCTTTGGCCTGTAGTGGAAAGATGATATGTTGTTGAATATCTTTGGCTCAGTAGTGCAAAGATGATCTCGTTGGTTGATATCTTTGACCAGTAGTGCGAAAGATGATCGGTGTATGACATGATCATGACCACTAGTGATACTAACGAAATATCCTTGGCCGTAGTGCATGGATAATACAATGATGTGATTGGCAGGATCATGACCATTAGTTAACAGTTGAATGTCTTTGGCCGTAGTGCACTGACAGACAATTGATTGGTATGATCATGACAATTGGTTTTATAGTTGAATATCTTTGCCCGTCTTTGCAAAGATAGACAACTGATTGGTATGATCATTGTTATTACATTTGAATATCTTCAGCCTTTGGGGTAAGGATATTGAGTAAACGTTCTATTAAGCCTTTATGGCAAGAAGGAACTGTTAATTCACATTATTATAAATATGAATTGTGAATTTAACTAACATCTTTGGTGGTTCAGGTGAAGACAAGTGATGAAAGTTCTATTTGTCTTGAGTATAACAAAGAACTGTTGATGAGTATTACAGGAATAAAATATCAACGATGGACTTTTAATCTAGAGGAGATAGTAGACATTATGTTTTACTTGACTCTTCTAATGGATTTCTTGTTCCTTCACCGCAGCTAAACTTGATGTTTGTTATATTGTATCGCTTTAACATTGTTGAAGGCTAACGATAATTTATTCGCATTATCTTAGTCATAATATTTCTTCTTTGGGCTAGTTGAGCTCACCCTTTCTTTCACCGTTTCTCTTGAAAAATGAGAACGTAGCTAGGACTAGCTCTGGGAACGGAGTGATCATCCAAATGATTGCATTAGTAGTCCTCACTATTCGTGGAATATTGTGATAATAAATGTAATGAGGACTCTATTGAGTGTGGATATTGTCTAGAAGATGATTTGTATTAAAACTCATGACTCTCTTGTTGTATATTAAAATTGTATTTCGATTACATACCATATATCGGCGACTCGTAATAGGTGATGTATACCTATTTTGGGGCGCCACATTTAGTATCAAAGCTTAGGATATGATCCCTCTTTGAGATGTGAGGCAAGAACTAGGAGGGAGAGACGAGGAATTCTTCGCTTAGTATGACCTACCTATGTTTATTTGTTATTTAATTGGTCGGTCAGAATATAGGGGTATTATGTGGTATGTCAATTAACCCTTATTTTGAAACTATATTCTAGAATGATATTTGAAATATAGGAGATGAGAAATGGAAAATCATGATAGAGAGGAAATAATCGGGAAGGTACAATCTGAAAAGAAAGCAAGGTATTCTCATCTCTTCGAATATCAGGTACATATGTAAATTTCGAGGGCGAAATTTCATAAGGAGGGGAGATTGTGAGACCCTGAATTTTATGAAATAAAAGTATTTAATTTTTCTATTTTGGTAAATATTTAAATTGATAAAAGTTTAAAGTTAAGGGTGATATGTGAAATTTTTTCAAAGTAGACAAGTTGTCATAATATACCCGGTTACTATTTACTCTAGTATTGTTCACTCGAGTATTTGGGGCACTTTTTGTGTCAGAGTACTCTTCACGAGTTACTATTCACGAGTTACTATTCATAGGTTACTATTCACCTAAATTATTATTCACCCGAATATTATTCACTCCGTATTTTGGGTATTTTTCGTTTTGAGTACTATTCATGAGTTACTATTCATGGGTTACTATTCACCCAATTACTATTCACTCTAGTAATGTTCACTTTTTGTATTTGGGATATTTTTTGTGTCGGTACTATTCACTTTAAAATATATTTCTTTTTTTTCATCCAAATCATTTTTGAGTACAATATTATTCCATGAAGAGATGTGCTAATTTTTGAATCATTGGTTGAAATTATAATAAAGGTGATAAGTTTTGTTTTATTTGTATTATTAATGTAATAAAATAGAAAAGCTTTTTATATAAAACATAATACTTTTATAAAGTTATTCTATAAATAGAATATATTATATTCTATTATGCATAGTGTTTTGCATACTAAAATCTTTTTATATAAAACAGAATACTTTTATTAAGTTATTCTATAAATAGAATATACTATATTCTATTATGCATAGTGTTGCATAGTGTTTTGCATAGTAAAATCTTTTTATATAAAATAGAATACTTTTATAAAGTTATTCGTTTTATTAGATTATAAATAGAATATATTATATTTTATTTAAAAGATTTTGCTTTAAATATGGACCGTCCGATTAAAAGTAAATCAATCTGGACCGTTCATGAATTAGTTACTATGCATTCCATTCTTTTATAATAGAAGCTCATTCTTTCATTATTTCTTATGAATTCACCTTTGAAACTCTGAGAGAGAAACTATAGAGAGAGTTCTTCTTCTATAATCTTGAGCGTATTTCTTTAGAGTTTAAGAAAGCTTTGAGCGTAGTGGCAAGTTTTTTCGAGTATATCCTCGCCTACTATTGGAATACTCTTCTTTCAAAGGTAGGGATATTATTTGTTGTACTTTCGTAGGGGATATTATTTGTTGTACTCGTAAGGGATATTATTTGTTGTTTGTACTCGTAAGGGTATTAATTCTTTCTTATTCATGAAGAGAACTTTTGTTATTCTATTCTTTATTATTATGTTGGAATAACTTTTGTATCACTGCCATCTACCCTATACTTGGTGAAATTCTTCATTATTCCATTTTTATTATTATGTTGAATAACTCATCTATGCAAGTATCTGGCATACGTGGTGAAATTCTTCTAATATTCCGCTCTTTATTATTCTCGTTTTAATATCCACATCATGCTGCGTTCTGGCCCTGGTTCCATTATTTATTATTCTATCTAATATCCCATGCGTGCGTTCTTACCGACTGGTTCCATTATTTATTATTCGTTGGAATAACTCGTCTGCATGCGATCTATCGCATGCATGGTGATTTCGTTGTTATTCCATTTTTATTATTACATTGGAATATCCTCGCTTGCGTATTACTGACGCGGACCGGTTCCATTATTTATTATTCTGTTGAATAACATTTCTGCATGCGGATTACGCACGCACGGTGAAATTCTTCCATTATTCCATTCTTTATTATTATGTTGAATAACTCGCCTCATACATCAAGTCTTGCATACATGGTGAAATTCTTTTATTATTCCATTCTTTATTATTATGTTGGAATAACCTGTCTATGCGCAATACTGCATACATGGTTAAATTCTTTTATTCTTCCATTCTTTATTATTATGTTGGAATAACATGTCTATGCGAAATACTACATATATGGTGAAATTCTTTTATTATTCCATTCTTTATTATACTGTTGGTTATTGGTTTTACAGTTGTATGTCTTTGGCCCAGAGGTGGAAAGATGATATGTTGTTGAATATCTTTGGCCTGTAGTGCAAAGATGATCTGTTGGTTGATATCTTTGACCCGTAGTGCGAAGATGATCAGGTGTATGACATGATCATGACCACTAGTGATACTAACGAATATCCTTGGCCGTAGTGCATGGATAATACAATGATGTGATTGGCAGGATCATGACCATTAGTTAACAGTTGAATGTCTTTGGCCGTAGTGCACTGACAGACAATTGATTGGTATGATCATGACAATTGGTTTTATAGTTGAATATCTTTGGCCCGTACTGCAAAGATAGACAACTGATTGGTATGATCATTGTTATTACATTTGAATATCTTCAGCCTTTGGGGTAAGGATATTGAGTAAACGTTCTATTAAGCCTTTATGGCAAGAAGGAACTGTTAATTCACATTATTATAAATATGAATTGTGAATTTAACTAACATCTTTGGTGGTTCAGGTGAAGACAAGTGATGAAAGTTCTATTTGTCTTGAGTATAACAAAGAACTGTTGATGAGTATTACAGGAATAAAATATCAACGATGGACTTTTAATCTAGAGGAGATAGTAGACATTATGTTTTACTTGACTCTTCTAATGGATTTCTTGTTCCGCTGCAGTTAAACTTGATGTTTGTTATATTGTATCAGTTTAACATTGTTGAAGGCTAACGATAATTTATTCTGCATTATCTTAGTCATAATATTTCTTACTGGGCTAGTTGAGCTCACCCTTTCTTTCACTGTTCTCTTCAGGAAATGAGAACGTAGCTAGGACTAGTCGGGGAACGGAGTGACGGTCCAAATGATTGCATTAGTAGTCCTCACTATTCTGTGGAATATTGTGATAATAAATGTAATGAGGACTCTATTGAGTGTGGATATTGTCTAGAAGACAGTATTTGTATTAAAACTCACAGCTCTCTTGTTGTATATTAAAAATTGTATTTCGATTCTGTACCATATATCTGGCGACTCAGAATAGGTGATGTATACCTATTTTGGGGGCGTCACAGTTAGTATCAAAGCTTAGGGATATGATCCCTTGCTGAGATGTGAGGCAAGAACTAGGAGGGGAGAGACGAGGAATTCCTTTGCTAGTATGACCTACCTATGTTTATTTGTTATTTAATTGGTCACGTAATATAGGGTATTATGTGGTATGTCAATTAACCCTTATTTTGAAACTATATTCTAGAATGATATTTGAAATATAGGAGATGAGAAATGGAAAATCATGATAGAGAGGAAATAATCGGGAAGGTACAATCTGAAAAGAAAGCAAGGTATTCTCATCTCTTCGAATATCAGGTACATATGTAAATTTCGAGGGCGAAATTTCATAAGGAGGGGAGATTGTGAGACCCTGAATTTTATGAAATAAAAGTATTTAATTTTTCTATTTTGGTAAATATTTAAATTGATAAAAGTTTAAAGTTAAGGGTGATATGTGAAATTTTTTCAAAGTAGACAAGTTGTCATAATATACCCTACTATATTTACTCTAGTATTGTTCACTCGAGTATTTGGGGCACTTTTTTGTGTCGGAGTACTCTTCACGAAGTTACTATTCACGAAAGTTACTATTCATAGGTTACTATTCACCTAAATTATTATTCACCAAATATTATTCACTCTAGTATTTGGGGTATTTTTCGTGTTTGAGTACTATTCATGAGTTACTATTCATGGGTTACTATTCACCCAATTACTATTCACTCTAGTAATGTTCACTTTTGGGATTTGGGATATTTTTTGTGTGTAGGTACTATTCAATTCAAAAATATATTTTTCTTTTCTGGTCAAATCATTTTTGAGTACAATATTATTCCATGAAGAGATGTGCTAATTTTTCGAATCGTTGGTTGAAATTATAATAAAGGTGATAAGTTTTGTTTTATTTGTATTATTAATGTAATAAAATAGAAAAGCTTTTATATAAAACATAATACTTTTATAAAGTTATTCTATAAATAGAATATATTATATTCTATTATGCATAGTGTTTTGCATACTAAAATCTTTTATATAAAATGTAATACTTTTATTAAGTTATTCTATAAATAGAATATACTATATTCTATTATGCATATAGTGTTGTGTAGTGTTTTTGCATAGTAAAATCTTTTTATATAAAATAGAATACTTTTTATAAAGTTATTCGTTTTATTAGATTATAAATAGAATATATTATATTTTATTTAAAAGATTTTGCTTTAAATATGGACCGTCCGATTAAAAGTAAATCAATCTGGACCGCTTCATGAATTAGTTACTATGCGACCATTCTTCTATAAATAAAGCTCATTCTTTCATTATTTCTTATGATTTCAATTGAAACTCTAGAGAGAGAAACTATAGAGAGAGTTCTTCTTCTATAATCTTGAGCGTATTTCTTTAGAGTTTAAGAAAGCTTTGAAGCGTAGTGCAAGTTTTTTTCGAGTATATCCTCGCCTACTACCAATTGGAATACTCTTCTTTCAAAGGTAGGGATATTATTTGTTGTACTCGTAGGGGATATTATTTGTTGTACTCGTAAGTAAGGGATATTATTTGTTGTACTAAGTAAGGGTATTAATTCTTTCTTATTCATGAAGAGAACTTTTGTTATTCTATTCTTTATTATTATGTTGGAATAACTTTTGTATATACGCTGGCTCACCCTATACTTGGTGAAATTCTTCATTATTCCATTTTTATTATTATGTTGAATAACTTTGTCTGCTGAGCACCGCATACACGTGGTGAAATTCTTCTAATATTCCGCTTTCTTTATTATTCGCTTAAATATCCTCGTCTGTGCGTTCTTGGGACCGGTTCCATTATTTATTATTCTATCGAATATCACATGTCTGCGGCGTTATGCCGCCTTTACCGTTCCATTATTTATTATTCTCGCTGAATAACCTCGTCTCGCGTGCGGTTCATCGCATGCATGGTGATTTCATTGTTATTCCATTTTATTATTCTGTTGAATATCTCACGCGGTGCGTATTACGCCGGGACCGGTTCCATTATTTATTATTCTGTTAGGAATAACTCATGCGTGCGATTACGCGACGCACGGTGAAATTCTTCTCATTATTCCATTCTTTATTATTATGTTGGAATAACTCGTCTTGTCATGTCAAATCTTTGCATACATGGTGAAATTCTTTTATTATTCCATTCTTTATTATTATGTTGGAATAACCTGTCTATGCGAAGTACTGCATACATGGTTAAATTCTTTTATTCTTCCATTCTTTATTATTATGTTGGAATAACATGTCTATGCGAAATACTACATATATGGTGAAATTCTTTTATTATTCCATTCTTTATTATACTGTTGGTTATTGGTTTTACAGTTGTATGTCTTTGGCCTGTAGTGGAAAGATGATATGTTGTTGAATATCTTTGGCCTGTAGTGCAAAGATGATCTGTTGGTTGATATCTTTGACCCGTAGTGCGAAGATGATCAGGTGTATGACATGATCATGACCACTAGTGATACTAACGAATATCCTTGGCCGTAGTGCATGGATAATACAATGATGTGATTGGCAGGATCATGACCATTAGTTAACAGTTGAATGTCTTTGGTCAGTAGTGCCTTTCGACAGAATAAATTGATTGGTATGATCATGACAATTGGTTTTATAGTTGAATATCTTTGGCCGCAGTCGCAAAGATAGACAAATCGATTGGTATGATCATTGTTATTACATTTGAATATCTTGACCTTTTGGGGTAAGGATATTGAGTAAACGTTCTATTAAGCCTTTATGGCAAGAAGGAACTGTTAATTCACATTATTATAAATATGAATTGTGAATTTAACTAACATCTTTGGTGGTTCAGGTGAAGACAAGTGATGAAAGTTCTATTTGTCTTGAGTATAACAAAGAACTGTTGATGAGTATTACAGGAATAAAATATCAACGATGGACTTTTAATCTAGAGGAGATAGTAGACATTATGTTTTACTTGACTCTTCTAATGGATTTCTTGTTCCGCTGCAGTTAAACTTGATGTTTGTTATATTGTATCAGTTTAACATTGTTGAAGGCTAACGATAATTTATTCTGCATTATCTTAGTCATAATATTTCTTCTCGGGCTAGTTGAGCTCACCTTTTCTTTCACCGTTTTCTCTTCAGAAATGAGAACGTAGCTAGGACTAGTCGAAGCGGAGTGATGGTCCCAAATGATTGCATTAGTAGTCCTCACTATTCTGTGGAATATTGTGATAATAAATGTAATGAGGACTCTATTGAGTGTGGATATTGTCTAGAAGATGATATTTGTATTAAAACTCACAATATTTCTCTTGTTGTATATTAAAAATTGTATTTCGATTACAGACCATATATCATGGCGACTCGGAATGTGTGATGTATACCTATTTTGGGGCGCACAATTAATATCAAAGCTTAGGGATATGATCCTCACGAGATGTGAGGCAAGAACTAGGAGGGAGAGACGAGGAATTCTTTGCTAGTATGACCTACCTATGTTTATTTGTTATTTAATTGGTGACGTAATATAGGGGTATTATGTGGTATGTCAATTAACCCTTATTTTGAAACTATATTCTAGAATGATATTTGAAATATAGGAGATGAGAAATGGAAAATCATGATAGAGAGGAAATAATCGGGAAGGTACAATCTGAAAAGAAAGCAAGGTATTCTCATCTCTTCGAATATCAGGTACATATGTAAATTTCGAGGGCGAAATTTCATAAGGAGGGGAGATTGTGAGACCCTAAATTTTATGAAATAAAAGTATTTAATTTTTCTATTTTGGTAAATAGTTAAATTGATAAAAGTTTAAAGTTAAGGGTGATATGTGAAATTTTTTCAAAGTAGACAAGTTGTCATAATATACCCTTGCTACTATTTACTCTAGTATTGTTCACTTTAGTATTTGGGGCACTTTTTTGTGTCGTGAGTATTCTTCACGAGTTACTATTCATAAAGTTACTATTCACCTAAATTATTATTCACCCAATATTATTCACTTTAGTATTTTGGGGTATTTTTCGGTAATCGGGTACTATTAATGAGTTACTATTCACTCTAGTAATGGTCACTTTCGAATATTTGGGATACTTTTTGTGTTCTGGTACTATTCAATTCAAAAATATATTTCTTTTTTCATCAAATCATTTTTGAGTACAATATTATTCCATGAAGAGATGTGCTAATTTTTCGAATCAGTTGGTTGAAATTATAATAAAGGTGATAAGTTTTGTTTTATTGGTATTATAATGTAATAAAATGTAAAAGCTTTTTATATAAAAATGTAATACTTTTATAAAGTTATTCTATAAATAGAATATATTATATTCTATTATGCATAGTGTTTTGCATACTAAAATCTTTTTATATAAAATGTAATACTTTTATAAAGTTATTCTATAAATAGAATATATTATATTCTATTATGTATAGTGTTGCATAGTGTTTTGCATAGTAAAATCTTTTTATATAAAATAGAATACTTTTATAAAGTTATTCGTTTTATTAGATTATAAATAGAATATATTATATTATATTTAAAAGATTTTGCTTTAAATATGGACCGTCCGATTAAAAGTAAATCAATCTGGACCGTTCATGAATTAGTTACTATGCAGTCCATTCTTCTATAAATAGAAGCTCATTCCTTCATTATTTCTTATGAATTAACTGAAACTCTAGAGAGAGAAACTATAGAGAGGGTTCTTCTTCTATAATCTTGAGCGTATTTCTTTAGAGTTTAAGAAAGCTTTGAGCGTAGTGCAAGTTTTCTTCGAGTATATCCTCGCCCTACCAGTCGGAATACTCTTCTTTCAAAGGTAGGGTATATTATTTGTTGTACTCGTAGGGATATTATTTGTTGTACTCGTAAGGGATATTATTTGTTGTACTCGTAAGGGGTATTAATTCTTTCTTATTCATGAAGAGAACTTTTGTTATTCTATTCTTTATTATTATGTTGGAATAACTCGTATACGCTTGATTACCCTATACTTGGTGAAATTCTTCATTATTCCATTTTTTTATTATTATGTTGAATAACTTTGTTTATGCTAAGTACCGCATAATACGTGGTGAAATTCTTCTAATATTCCGTTCTTTATTATTCTCGCTTAATATCCTCATGCATCGCGCTTCCTGACCGGGTTCCATTATTTATTATTCTATCTAATATCCTCCGTCTGCAAGGCGTTTACGCCGGACTGGTTCCATTATTTATTATTCTCATTAGAATAACTCGTCATGCGCTTATCATCGCATGCATGGTGATTTCATTGTTATTCCATTTTATTATTCTCGCTGGAATATCCATCGGTGCGTATTACACACGACCGGTTCCATTATTTATTATTCTCGCTTGAATAACTCATCATGCATGATTACGCACGCATGGTGAAATTCTTCTGTTTTTCCATTCTTTATTATTATATTGGAATAACCTGTCTATGCGAAGTACTGCATACATGGTGAAATTCTTTTATTATTCCATTCTTTATTATTATGTTGGAATAACCTGTCTATGCGAAGTACTGCATACATGGTTAAATTCTTTTATTCTTCCATTCTTTATTATTATGTTGGAATAACATGTCTATGCGAAATACTACTTACATGGTGAAATTCTTTTATTATTCCATTCTTTATTATACTGTTGGTTATTGGTTTTACAGTTGTATGTCTTTGGCCTGTAGTGGAAAGATGATATGTTGTTGAATATCTTTGGCTCAGTAGTGCAAAGATGATCCGTTGGTTGATATCTTTGACCAGTAAAGACGAAGATGATCAGTGTATGACATGATCATGACCATTAGTGATACTAACGAATATCCTTGCCGCAGTAGTGCATGGATAATACAATGATGTGATTGGCGTGATCATGACCATTAGTTAACAAATTGAATGTCTTTGGTCAGTAGTGCAATTGACAGCATAATTGATTGGTATGATCATGACAATTGGTTTTATAGTTGAATATCTTTGGCCAGTCTCGCAAAGATAGACAAATCGATTGGTATGATCATTGTTATTACATTTGAATATCTTCACCTTTGGGGTAAGGATATTGAGTAAACGTCTATTAAGCCTTTATGGCAAGAAGGAACCTGTTAATTCACATTATTATAAATATGAATTGTGAATTTAACTAACATCTTTGGTGGTTCAGGTGAAGACAAGTGATGAAAGTTCTATTTGTCTTGAGTATAACAAAGAACTGTTGATGAGTATTACAGGAATAAAATATCAACGATGGACTTTTAATCTAGAGGAGATAGTAGACATTATGTTTTACTTGACTCTTCTAATGGATTTCTTGTTCATTGCCGCAGCTTAAACTTGATGTTTGTTATATTGTATCAGTTTAACATTGTTGAAGGCTAACGATAATTTATTCTG
This sequence comes from Panax ginseng, assembly GCA_020205605.1. NCBI lineage: Eukaryota > Viridiplantae > Streptophyta > Magnoliopsida > Apiales > Araliaceae > Panax > Panax ginseng. The sequence goes on along the minus strand of CM035138.1, from coordinate 32,558,306 downwards.
CATTATCTTAGTCATAATATTTCTTACTGGGCTAGTTGAGCTCACCCTTTCTTTCACTGTTCTCTTCAGGAAATGAGAACGTAGCTAGGACTAGTCGGGGAACGGAGTGACGGTCCAAATGATTGCATTAGTAGTCCTCACTATTCTGTGGAATATTGTGATAATAAATGTAATGAGGACTCTATTGAGTGTGGATATTGTCTAGAAGACAGTATTTGTATTAAAACTCACAGCTCTCTTGTTGTATATTAAAAATTGTATTTCGATTCTGTACCATATATCTGGCAACTCAGAATAGGTGATGTATACCTATTTTGGGGGCGTCACAGTTATTCCATTCCTTATTATTCTGTTGGAATAACCTGTATATGTGAAGTACCGCATACATGGTGAAATTCTTCATTATTCCATTCTTTATTATTATGTTGAATAACTTTGTATATGCTGATCACCGCATACATGGTGAAATTCTTCATTATTCCATTATTTATTATTATGTTGGAATAACTCACATGTCTGATACAAACATACTTGGTGAAATTCTTCTATTATTCCATTCTTTATTATTCTATCGTAATATCCCACGTCTGTGCGTGCTTTCGCATGACTGTTTCCATTCTTTATTATTCAGCCGTAATATCCTATCTCGTATGCTTTCGCACGACTGGTTCCATTATTTATTATTCGCTTGGAATAACTCATTCATGCGGTCTATCGCATGCATGGTGAATTCTTCATTATTCCATTCTTTATTATTCATTGGAATAACTCGCCTATGTGGATTACCACATGCATGGTGAATGATCCTTCGTATTCATTCCTTATTAAATTATGGAAATGATCTGTTTACGTGGATTATGATAAAAGTCATAATAAAAGCATTGGACTGATAAAAATCATGGGTATATGTAGTATTAGTAAGTGTTATGATGAGTTATGTTGGTTATTATGTGAAAACGTGAAAGTTTCTTTAAATCACAAGGGTTGAAAATCGATTTTGGTGAAAATGGAACATGAAATTCAATCAACCATATCTCCTATTATATTTTGAATTTTTAGTGTGGTCAAGTTCTAGAGTTAGATCTATGAGTTTTCTAACTTATCCAAGTGGAATCACTGGAAAAGGTGTTGTAAATTTTCGTGTGGACTGATTTTAACAAAGGAGTCAAAAACTGCAAAGTACTAAATAGCTACTGCCCAGAAATTTAAAAAGGTATTTTCGGTCACTTAATTTGTGAGAAAAATTCCGGCCTTTTGGGACATGGAAATATATGGTATAAAGTACCTCCTGCCCAAAAATGAGCTCATTCCGACTTAAAATGAGCAAGTTATGACTATTTTAATATTTTATGATTTTTGACGAAAAACGCTATAACCGAAGTTCTATAACTCCGATGACCATAAAATTTAAACTGGAAGCTCACGTTAACATGTGTAAGATCCTGCCAAGATTTGGGAATTTCTGGAGTTAAACTTGAGGTAGCTAATTTCTTAAGGAATTAATTAGAAATTAATCTTTGAAAAATAGTAAATAAATTTTAATAATTCCGAGAATAATATATGTTCAATATGGAACTATATTCTGCTAAATCCCAGAAAAAAAATATTTTTGGGACTGATTTGGTATTTTTCATGAAAATAATTTAATTATGAGTAAATGAGTTAAATATGTTATGTGAAGTAACAAAATTGGAAAATAGGATTTTATGGCTTGGGAATCCTATATAGGGTATATGCAAATTTTTGATAAGGGATTTGATCATTGGTGATGAAATCTTATGAGTAATGCATTTTTAAATGATTAAATGCATTATTTGGTAAAGTGTAAACAATTGAAATTAATTATTTATAAGTTTAAGAAGTGATTAAAATATTGTTATAATTTTAATAATATTAGATTATGAGTTTATTAAGTGATTGATAATATTTGGATAAATTTAAAGTCTTTAATATTTATCCTTGTTTTCGTTTGATTAATGCTTATATCATTGTCATCATTCTCATGTTTGTATTGTGATGAAAGTCATCTTTGGCTTACGTGCATAGATGGACTTGGTGTGATTATGACCAGGGATTATTCGGTGTAATCAAGACCGTAATGTGACGAATGATGTGGTAAAAATCTTCAGCGGTCTGTAGTGCATTGATGGACAGTTTTTGGTATGATTATGACCAGGGATTTTTTGGTATAATCATGACCATTGATGAATACATGAATATCATTGGCCCATAGTGCATGGATAATTTGTGGTCGTGATACTAATGAATATCCTTGGCAGTAGTGCAGGGATGATGTGGTTTATTTATTAAGTTGAGTCTCAGCGATAAAAGTGATGAAAAACCTTTTAAATCATAGAAGATAGTAGATTTTATTCTCTACTTGACTCTTCTAATGGATTGCTTGTTCCAATCGCAGCTTAAACTTGATGTTTATTATATTTTATCGCTTTAACATCACTTGAAGGCTAATGATAATTTATTCTGCATTATCTTAGTCATAATATTTCTTACTGGGCTAGTTGAGCTCACCCTTTCTTTCACTGTTCTCTTCAGGAAATAAGAATATAGCTGGGACGAGTCGAGAAACGGAGTGACAGTCCAGATGATAGCATTAGTAGTCCTCACTATTCTGTTAAATAGTGTGATAATAAGTGTAATGAGGACTGAATTTGAGTTTGTATACTATCTATGAGGACTCCATTGAGAGTGGACATTGTCTAGAAGACAATATTCTTAATTAAACTCTCAGTTTATGTTTTTTCGTACTTTACACGACAGTTGTATAATTAAGTTGTATTTGATTTATGTCCCATGTAGTTGGCGACTCAGAATGGGTGATGTATACCTATTTTGGGTGCGTCACAAATGATGTCTTGGTTACTGTCTAACCGTTATACTGTCTAAAGATGTATTGGTTACTGTGTAACATTATATTGGTTACTGTACAATGCTTATTTGGTTACTGACTAATGCTATTTTGGTTACTGCATAATATTACTGACTAATGCTTGGTAACCAATGCATTAGACAGTAACCAACATGTTGCATGAAGGTAACCAAGACATCATTAATCAGTAACCAATTTACATTGGTTACCTTCATGCAACATGCTGGTTACTGTCTAATGCTATCTTTGTGAGACCCCATATTTTATGAATAAATATTTAATTTTCTCAAAATAATTTTTTAAATATTATGGTGTGGATTTGATATAATGTTATAGTTGTGGGTTATATTTATAAATTTTGCAAAATACGCAAGTTGTTATATAATATTCGATTGGTCGGGGAATATTCTTTTTGTTTGGGAATATCCGTATGCGGCAGATACAATCATTAGTGGACCTCAAGAATCGAAATTATTGCATTGATTGAAAAACGCAAAAAATACTTTATAAAATAATTAGCGGAAGTTTTACCGTTAACTGTTGAAACATCCGGTGTTAAAAGAAATCTGATAATCTGGCGTGGTTACATAGTAGCACGCGGTATTGATTATTGATGCTTACGTGAGAAGTCACTCGCTTATACTCAATTATTGCTACAAAGAATAATTCTTTGCATCATATCTTTCATATTATTGATTCAATTATTGTTATAAAGATCATCTCGCATAATATGATATATTATTAAATCAATGATTGAGACGGCAAAATTATTCATATTATTATTTGTAATATTGACAATGTCTAGAAGTTCTGTCAAGGAGAGGTTTGGTCACTTAATTGCGCGCTAATAGGGAGAAATCCTTATTGGAAAGCCCCCTCTTTCCTGAGAACGACCTGGTTGATAAATATTGTGAGTTATAATATTAATGATAAATGTTATTAATATTGAAGTTGTGCTCGGAGTTGAATTTGGAGACGCGGACGTGATATTTGAGTCTGTAACGATGAAATTAGTACAAATAGACTATAAACACAAAATTTTCCGGTTTTTACTATTTGCTCAAAAAGTCAACAGTTGACTTTTTTGAGAAAAGTCAAACTTTGAAATTTTAAATTTTATATTTTTGATAAAAATAGTTTCATTATGTTGGAATTATTTGTGTTAGTGAAAATTGACATTTATTTCGATAAAAATTGATGTCTGGAGGTTATTTTGACCAATCGGGTATTTAACCGGATAAATGAGCAATTGATTGCTATTATTTCACATGATTATAACTATTTGTTCACATGTGTATACTATTGTTTCACATTCTTGTTACTATTAGGGGAGTTGGTGCAAGATTGATAATACTTGTATGACTAAGTTAAAAATGGAGGTATAGATGGAGGTACTATACTGTAATTCGTATTTTTCACATGATTATATTATTGATTCACATGATTGAACTATTGATTCACATTATTTACTATTAGGGGAGGTGGTGCAAGTTTGATAATACTTGCAGGACTAAATTAAAAAAGAAGAAAAAGAGGAAGGTATTATACTGTAATATTTCGAGCCCCAAAATGTGCAATTCTCGAAACTATATTTTCCTATAAATAGAAACTCATTCTTCCTTCATTTCTCACCAATTCACAAAAGCTTTAGAGCAATTATTATAGAGAAATTATATAGAGAAAGAAGAAGAGAAAGTCTCGCTACCTCACTATTCCAATTATCCAATTTTTTTAAGGTAGGGAATATTATTTGTTGTACTCGTAAGGGTACTCTTTATTTCTTATTTATGAAGAGAACTTCATTTATTCCATTTTATTATTCTCATTGAATAACTCAGTATACGCCATTACCCTATACTTGGTGAATTATTCATTATTCCATTCTTTATTATTATGTTGAATAACTTTGACTATCTAAGTCTTCGCATACATGGTGAAATTCTTCTAATATTCCATTCTTTATTATTCTCGTTGGAATATCCTGCTCTGTATGTGTTTTACTGCCGGACTTGGTTCCGTTATTTATTATTCTCGTTGAATATCCCGTCTGCATGCTTTTCTGCCGGACCGGTTCCATTATTTATTATTCTCATTGAATATCCCGTCGGGTGCGTTTTACGCCGGACTTCAGTTCTATTCTTTATTATTTTGTTGGAATATCCCGTCTGCATTTTTTACGCCTGACCGGGTTCCGTTATTTATTATGTTGTTGGAATAACTCGCATGTGCGCCTATCGCATGCACGGTGATTTCTTATGTTATTCCATTCTTTATTATACTCAATTAAGTTAAAACTTTGACTTCTATACTCCATGAAATTAGTGGAATATCCTTGATATTTGCGCTTCATCCAAAGATCTTTTCATGGAAATATTCTTCCGAGCATTCTTTAATTTTACTCTACAAAGCAAAGATCATGTTGACAATTTGGACGTTATCGGTTCCTAGATAAATTAATTCTTGAACTTGTTTTATTGAATTCTTATATCATTGTCATCATCCTCATGTTTATATTTTTGTTGAAAGTCATCTATGGCCTCAGTAGTGCATAGATGGACTTGGTATGATTATGACTGTGGATTATTCTATATAATCATAACCGTAATGTTACAAATGTTGTGGAAAAAGTCCTCATTGGCCCAGTAGTGCATTGATGGACAATTTTTGGTATGATTATGGCTATGGATTCTCTTTGGTCGTAGTCAAAAGATGAATTGTTTTATGGCATGATCGGACCGTTAATGAAAACATGATTATCTTTAGTCAGTAGTGTATGGATAATTCGTGGTCGTGATACTAAAGAATATCCTCGTCAGTAGTGCGGGGGTGATTCGATGATGTGGATTATTTATTAAGTTGAGTCCCAATGATAAAAGTGATGAAAACTTTTTAAATCATAGAAGATAGTAGATTTATTCCTACTTGACTCTTCTAATGGATTGCTTGTTCACCGCAGCTTAAACTTGATAGTTATTATATTTTATCGCTTTAACATCATTGAAGGCTAACGATAAATTATTCTCGCATTATCTTAGTCATAATATTTATTATTGGGCTAGTTGAGCTCACCCTTTCTTTCACTATTCTCTTCGGGAAATGAGAACGTAATGGGACTAGTCGGGAACAGTGATGGTCCTAGATGGTGCATTAGTAGTCCTCACTATTCTGTGAAATAGTGTGATAATAATTGTAATGAGGACTCCTTTTGAGTTTGTATACTCTCCAGTAGACAATATTTGTATTCAAACTCATAATTTATGTTTTGTCATATTGTACACGACAGTTGTATTATTAATTTGTATTTGAATTTTGTACCATGTATCTGGCGACTCAAGATGGGTGATGTATACCTATTTTGGGGGCGTCACAGTCTTGGTTACTCTCTAATGTTGTCTTGGTTACTGTCTAACCATTATATTGTCTAAATCTGCATTAGTTACTGTGTAACATTATATTGGTTACTGTATAATGCTTAATTGGTTACTAACTAATGCTATTTTGGTTACTGCATAATATTACTAACTAATGCTTGGTAAGCACATGTTGGTAAATTAATGCATTAGAAGAAAAGAATAAAAGATGTTGCATGATGAAGGTAACCAAGACAACATTAATCAGTAACCAATTTACATTGGTTACCTTCCTGCAACATGATGGTTACTGTCTAATGGTTTCTTGGTTACTGTCTAATGCTGTCTTGGTTACTGTCTAACCATTATATTGTTTAATGATGTCTTGGTTACTGTCTAATGCTGAATTGGTTACTGATTAATGCTGTCTTGGTTACTGACTAATGCTATTTGGTTGCTTGTCTATGTTGTTTTGGTTACTATCATATAACTTGTTGGTTAACTTTACAAATCTGATTTTATTTACTTGCAGTTATGGGATCTTTATTATGACGAATGCAATAGAAAATTCACTGGAAAAGTTATATATTGGTGCGACATGGAAGTCCCCATCATTATTGCCAATAAATTGAATCAGAGTCAACTGGATAAGTTTAAGGCAACATGTTTTGGGAATTTTCTCGAGTTTGGTGAGCACCAGATTCCCGCATTATTCACCACGCTCTTGTAAGGAGGTTCACCGGAGGGATGACGATGAAATGTGGTTTTGTTCTAGGAGAAAAGGGTCAGTTTGGTTTGCTCGAGTTTTGTCGATCTCTGGGTTGAGATGGCAAGGTGAGGATGATATAACTGCATATAAAGGTATGGAGAATATGCTTATTGGTAAGTTTTTTTGGGACGAAGCTGTGACACGTAGTAGTATAGGTAGGGTATATAGGAAAGCAGTTTTTGATGATGATGACGAGGCTATTAAGATGTCAATGATTTTTTTGGTCTTTAATTTCATTATATCCACAGTTTCTGAAAATTATGTGGATGAGGCAATGGTTAATTTTTTGGGTTATGGTCATGTTAGTAGTTTTTCTTGGGGGAAAGTCGCGTTTGAGATGACAAAGTACTTTTTGTGCAATGCTTTGAAGGGGCGTTTGAAGAAAGGAAGGAATGGTGCTTCAACATATAATTTTTACATGGATCATTACACCAAATTGTACAAGTTGAATGGAATTCCTTATGTATTCCAAGTTTTTATGTTTGAAACTATTCCGACATTCAAAACTCGGGGTATATGCAATGACGAGCATCCGTCGGATGTCCGTTTATTTAGATGGAAGGAGCTAATGAAGCCCCTTTCAAATGACAAGTTGAATGATTTAGTTTTTTGTTGTGGACATGTATGTTGTTTTACTACTAAGAATGTAATTGGTTACCTTTAGTTATATAATTGGTTACTAAAAATATTTTGTGAAGTTTACTATCAACAAAGTAGTTAGTTTCCTTTATATACACGTTTGGTTACTGATTATTTTATATGCATGTTAATAATAACAATGTTTTTGGTTACTTGAATATCACATATGGTTACTGATTAGATTACATTCAGGTTACTAATAACAATGTTGTTGGTTACCCGAATATATATATTTGGTTACCTTTATACATTTATTTGGTTACTACTTATTATACATTTGGTTACCGGTATATATGTATTTGGTTACTGATTATGTTTTATGATTCTTTATTTACTGTTTATTTTACTATAATTGTACATTGTTTGTTAAATGATATACTAAAGTGTACTTATTGTTTTTCAGCTGAGGATAAATAGTTTGATTCCCACGGCCGAGGAGAAGGATTGGCTTGATTTGGGCAAGCTTCACTTTTTTAATGGGAAGGATGGTGACAAGAAAGTTGAAAAAAAAGTGAAGGCTGACAACATTGGTTTTGATATATCTGTTGTTAAAGAGGCAATTGATGCACGGTTTAGGCCATTGGAGAAGAAAGTTTCTGAATTGAAGAAAGAAGTTGGAAAGTTGTGAACTGATATTAAAGATGAAATGCAGCTTTTACATGTTCAGTTATGCAGGGACCTTAGGTCCATTATTAGAGATGAGTTACACGCGATCAAAGACGTTGGGGACAAAAAGGTTGATGGTGATTCTGATGATGATTCTGATTCTGACAATGCTGGTGATGATAATGATGATGATGATGATGATGATGATGATGATGATGATGATGATGATGAAGGTGATGAAGCTGCTGATTAGGATGCTGATGTCATGGTGAAGGAGCTCCATGTTGATGAGGATGTTGATGATGGTTCAAAAGTGAATAAGAATAATTTTGGTGATCATGTGTTGAATGACGTTGAGAAGAAGGGTGGGGATGAAATTGAAATTGGTAATGAAGTTGAACGTGTTGATGAAGGTTCAAATCTGATTAAGAATAATGATGGTGATAATGTGTTGATATTCGTTGAGAAGAAGGATGTGAATGTAATTGAAATTGTTAATGAAGTTGAACGTGATGTTATGGTTGTAGAACCTCATGAAATAAAAAATAATGATGATGAAGAAAATGTCAAGGTTAGACATATTTGTTTGTTTTGTTATGTGATATTTGTCTTTTGTTTTAATGTTTGACTGGTTCTTTATTTTGCACAGATTGACAATAATAATGACATGCCATCTTTTGACATATTAAGCCAATGCACCTGGAAAAAGATTGTTGTGTATGACGCTGATAAGGTTAGTGTTATAATTACGTGCCATCATTTTTTTACATGCTCTCTATGTTTTGGTTACCATTATATTGTGATTTGGTTACCATTATATTGTGATTTGGCTACTATTATATGTGTTATGGTTACTATTATATTATGATTTGGTTACTAGTTTATGTTATTCAGGTTACTAGTAGAACATGTTCATTTTAGTTTGTTGGTTATTGTACAGTCAGTTTGTTATTGCATATATTAGTTAATTGCATGTTTTTGGATTGAAAATCTAATCGTATATATTACCTTTTTATGTCAATTGAAAAAGGAGAATAAAGGTGAGGCAGCAAGCAGGTATGCACTTGATCATATGGTTCTGACCACATAGGACATAGCTAAATGTGATGAGTTGGAGAAGAGTATCCACGGGTTGGTAGACTGTCGTGAACTCCGCAAAGACCGCCATTTTACTTGCTCCATATACAAAGCAGTCATTTGGATCTACCGGGTTCATCATCATCTGCGCTGGGTGCTAGTCAAACACTTGCACGTCTAACTGCATTCTCCAAATTATGCATGGATATGCCCTCAAAATTTGAAGAGGCATTGTTTGAACAATGGTTCAAAATTGGACTAAACAACATAAAAAGGTTTATTTTTTGTTGTTAACAATGCTATAGTTTTTTATGAAACAAATAAATTTGTATTATTGTAGTAACATATGGTTACTATTAAATAAATGTTATGGTTACTATTATTTTATATTCTGGTTACTATTAGTTTATGTTTTGGTTACCTATTAGTTATGTATTGGTTACTATTTGATTATGGTTATGATTTTAATTTTTGTTGGTTACCAGGTTAATGTTTAAAATTAAGTTGTTGATGAGTATGATAATTATTGAACATATTGAACATATTTAAGTTGTTGATTAGTTTACTGATTTTGGTATGATGTATTGGTTACTGGGCAACATTATACTGTATAATGTTGTTTTAGTTCTTGCCTAATGTCAGATTGTATCGTTCTAATGTCAGATTGGTTACTATGTAACATTATATTGGTTACTGTATAACGCTTAATTGGTTATTGACTAATGTTGTTTTGGTTACTACATAATATTAAATATTAAATATTAAATAAATATTAATATTAAAAAAATGTTGTGTTTACTATTAAATAAATGTTATGATTACTGTTATTTTATATTTTGGTTACTATTAGTTTATGTTTTGGTTACCTATTAGTTATGTATTGGTTACTATTTGATTATGGTTATGATTTTAATATTTGTTGGTTACCAGGTTAATGTTTAAAATTAAGTTGTTGATTAGTATGTTAATTATTGAACATATTGAACATATTAAGTTGTTGATTAGTTTACTGATTTTGGTATGTTGTATTGGTTACTGGGCAACATTATACTGTATAATATTGTTTTGGTTACTATCTAATATTGTATTGGTTACTGTCTAATGTTGTATTGGTTACTGTGTAACATTATATTGGTTATTGTATAATGCTTAATTGGTTATTAACTAATGCTGTTTTGGTTACTGCATAATATTAAATATTAAATAAATGTTAATACTAAATAAATGTTGTGGTTACTATTAAATAAATGTTATATTCTGGTTACTATTAGTTTATGTTTTGGTTACCTATTAGTTATGTATTGGTTACTATTTAATTATGGTTATGATTTTAATATTTGTTGGTTACCAAGGTACTGTTTAAAATTAAGTTTGTTGATTAGTATGTTGATTATTGATTGTGCAAGTTTGATTTTGAGTAGTGTGTATACTAATACGGTAATTGTTAATGTTAGCGTTTATACTAATATGCTTTTATATTGAAGGACGGACAAATTTCCTGAAAAGAACGATATTATTATGCCTTCTTTTGTATTTGGGTCTATCCTAATATCATCACAAATGTGGTTCTATAAATTAAAGACTCCTGGGCAGTGGTTAGACGACAATGTGAGTATTTTTTTAAAAATTATGTTTTTTGTAGTTATGGTTACATTATTTAGTTACATTCATTACATACTTACATTTTTCAGTAACTGTTAATATCCTATTATTATTTTTTTGGTTCAGCACATCAATGTTGCGTTGTATTATTTACGTAAACTAATCAGACATTCCGATAGTGTTCCTGTAAGGGCAACGACCACGGATTGTTGGTTTCATAGCAAGATCACCGCTCTTTTTGAGGAGTATACAAATAAAAATGCAGATAAAACTGTTCTGTCTGGGGAGGGTGATGTTGCTGAATACATACATGGGCTGTTTATGGATGCCAACACACCATGGAGGAACATTGACTATGTGTTGTTCCCCATTCATATGTCATCACCGGACCATTAGTTCTTGTTGACTTTTGATGTGCATCGTAGGCGTCTAACTGTTTACAATTCTCTGCAACCAAAAAGGAAATCCATGCAAACTAAAATTATGGATGTTTGTGAGCCATACATCTTCATTCTTCCAACTTTAATGTGCAAGAGTGGTTTTTGGAGGGATAGGTCTGACATTGACTTTAGCTATGACGCCCCCAAATTCAGGTACTTGAAACCCGAACTCAGTGCTTCACGATACCATTTTTATGAGCGGAATAATACTAATAATAATAACAACAATAATACAGATTATCAAATTTAATTTACATATTATCAGAGTTTTCAATCCCAAGTACGAAACCTTTAAACATTCGTTACATTACATGATAATTAATATATATCATCATTATCCTAATAAAGTCTAGTTATTACAAAAGATAACATTATCATTCATATAGCGACCTTCCCTTTCCCTTTGTTCTTGGCAGAGCCTTCAGGTTGTTCATACTTAGCTGAAAACATTTAAATTAAGCAAGGATAAGCATTTGAGTGCTCAGCAAGTAATATCAACAATAACATTTAGTTGAATGAATTAAATGTTTTCTTTGAACGATACTTCTACAACGAATTAACAGTTGTGAAGTAAGCTGAACCAATAATAAACAACATATCATTTCGATTTCAAATTTTTGAAACTACGTATTGACTACAAATGAGGATCATTTGACAGACTATGAACATTGTTTTCTATTTTCGAAAAGGTTAAATGAACTTCATCTCAGAACCGTCATAACTTACTTACTTGCACGGGGGTGATCAGCCCGTTATGCCTTGTATTGATCAATACTACATTAATGGACGATATTTTTGTCCAGCATTTCTGCCTTAGGCGCATAAAGTTTCCCATATTTGGGATGTTCATACCAGTTTAGAATCCGAACCAAAACAATTCAGTTGGATAACAATAAAGTTCTTATCTTGTTCAACAACCATTTTAAGTTTGTGTCTAGCCAAATCAAATAGCTTAGACGGCTTTTAATTCAACTTGTACATACCGAACACCGATAAGTATGTATCAACATGTGATAAAATATAATGATTATCCAAGTGAGGACACTTGTATAACCAAGTTTAGAAATTAACGAATGTAATATATTTCTCGATATAAAATAATGTAATTAAAGGAACTTGTATAATGATTATCATTTAATAACTTACTTATACGTAATCATTGCATAAGTACATACAAAGGTTGAAATATTTGAATAATTAAAAAGAATAGTTCGGATATTATCTTACGCATGTCCATCGATAAAGTAAATGCAAAGGGTTGATATCACTGTCTCTACCGCCATACACAACTTAGATTTATCTTTTATATCAAGCCCTATCATTAAATAGATCATTCGTTCGATTAGAATAACATATGATATCATATTATACCGCTATTTGCAAATAAAGACATAACCTAATCACATTGTCATGTAAGTTTAACAACCATCAATCACAAATAAACATTTATCAAGTCAACCTATTTAAGTCCGGATCAATTTCTAAAAATGTCAAGGTAATCGACAACTTTATCGGTATTTATCGAGTCTAAGACTCTATACAAAGAGTTCAATATCCATTTAAATAACTTATATATCACCATATTATTTTTAAACGACTTATAATAATTTTTAAACATTTATTATAATTTATCATGAATTTTCAAACATCTAAATCATTATTAAATGATTTAAATATTAAATAATTCTATTATCATTAATAATTAATTAATATTAAACCATTAATAAAACCTTTGCCAAAATATTAAAGTTATTTATAATAACTTAAAATATTTTTAAAGTATTAATATTACCCTTAAATAATTTTTAAATATTTAAAATCATTTTTAAATAATTATCATTAATATTAAAATATTAATGTATTATTTATCAAAATATTAAAAGTCATTAAGTATAACTTAATAATATTTTTAATTCATTTATATCCTTTTAAATGATTTTTAAATTAATAAAACCATTTTAAAACTATTTATTTAATATAATTATTAAATAAATTTAATATTATTAATAATAAATTAATAATCATTATATTAAATTATTAATAAAATTATCTTTTAAATATTAAAAGTTATATTTTATAACTTAAAATATTTTTAAACTATTTATTTTCATTTAAAATGATTTTTCTAATTATAAAATCATTTTTAATTAATTTATTTAATATAATTACTAATTAAATCTAATAGCATTAATAATAAATAATTAATGAAATTTGTCTTAAAATATTAAAAGTTATATTTTATAACTTAAAATATTATTAAATACCTTTTTATCTTTTAAAATGATTTTTAACATAACAAAAATCATTTTTAATCAATTTATTTAATGCATTTATTAAATAAATAAAATATGAATAATATCCAAATAATTATTAATATTTATGAAAATATGTCAAATTATTAAAAGTTAATTTTTATAACTTAAAATAATTTTTAAAACTATTTTTAGAATTTTTAATAATAAATTTCTATTTTAAATGATTTTTGGAAAATAAATTAAACAAAATTATTAAATCATTATAGCCTTTAGCGACGACAGCAAACGTCATATTAGGTGTTCTTGAGCCCTCAAGAACATTCATAAGACAGCTTTGGGTGACCTACTTTGACCAAGCATTAAACACCGATCCTATTGTTTTTAGCAAGCTTTAATGATTAGAGGTTGTAGTATTAATAATGTCGATTACACGATCCAACAACAAACATGGCCAACAAGCATAAAACCAGAGAGATCTAGGCTCGCAAAGTAGCTGTCAGAGTTGTTCTTCATTTTCTGGGTTACCCAGAAATGAAGAACAGTTCGACCAGCCACTTTTGGGCTTCCACAACTTGTTAATCTTGTGATCGTTTTGTGATCTAAGAGTTGCAGTGACTAGCTAACATGTCAAGGAAGAGATCCATCACAAAACATAAACAAAACATCAATAGAATCACAAGATCCATGCTGGTCAAACCTCGCCGAGATCACGCTTCGAAGTTTTACGGGTTACCTGAAACTCATTTCGTGATCATCTAAATTCTTTTTCACCAAAACCAACGACTTCCATTAATTTGATGTTTAGGAGATTTTAAGGCATAAACGTGCAGTAAAAATATCCAACTATAGACTAGATACAACAACAAACATAAATCAACCAACACAAGAAAAATTCAGAAGCTTGAATCATTTGTCGGACCTTTCCAAGCGCTTTTTGGGTACCCGTAAATGCCACCACGGGCTTGGCCATCAACGTGGTTTGACCACGATTATCTAACATCCTAAGCTTGATCTGGTCCTGATACAAGTTCTAGATCACAGACCTCATAGCACACTACATGTTCAAATATTAAAAACACGAAAATCATTAACATCCAAAGATCTACAGGGCCTGACTTTCGGTTGTCAGTCAACATAAAAAATTTTCCCATATTTTTAAAAACACCAAATCTGAGCCTATAGATGTTATGGATCTAACATCTATCAACCCAGATCATCATTATACACTACATACAACATATTTAACACAAAAAAACTAACATCTAACATAGGATCAAAAGTCAGATTTCATTTTAGGGTTTATACCTTCTATGAGCAATCTTTGATTCTTGACCACTGATTTGGTTATGGAATTCGTGGGGCTTGATTTGGGGACTGGTCTAGCACTGGAAATTTGTGGGTTTAGAGAGAGACGGTCTTGGTGAAGTGTATGAGCACAAATGAGCAAATATGTGCACTTTTCTCTCTCCTAACCTATTTATAATTCTTAGATGCAATGAATCTAACTTGCAAGTTATCAAAGAGGATAAGATTGGAGAAGTTTTAGGCATGTGCTATAAATCTAGAGTGATGACTTGCAATCTAGCTTATTAAATAAATACCAAAAAGGCTATTTTAGTAAACTAACAAAGTATTTTAAGGGTATTTTTGTCCATGATGCTTGAATCTAGGTTAAAATCAATAGATCTTAGACCTTAAGGTTTCCCAAATAATTTCTTGGGTTTAAAAATTTAAGTTTAAAGTTTAGTAAAATTTTAATTAGACCACACTAATTAAAATTAGGGATTTTAAAATAATTAGAGTTCCTTAATATAATTAGGGTTTCTTAATATTATTAGGGTTCCCTATATTATGAATTAGGGTTTCCTAATTAACATTATAATTTACTAAAATACTAATTAAGGTTACCATTTTAGCAATTAGGGTTTCAAATTGGAAATTAGGATAATTTATAATTAGGGTTTCTAGACAATAATTAGGGTTTACCTAATTAGCACAATATAATAATTGTCATTAATCACGTACCACTATTTCTTACCAATCGAAAACTCCGATTTGAGTTTCAATTTAGGGTTTAATGAATTAATGCTATGATTTTGACATGCCACAACATAATTGACCAACCATTATCTCATCAATGATATAAAGACATATTTATAAAGACTTGAAAAATCAAAATATAATTAATATTATATTATTATCATTCTTTATTCCAAAACCATAATTAGGGTTTGGATTCCATATCCGATTTACCTTGCATAAATAACTTTATTAATTAAGTTAAAATATTTAACTTAATAATCCAAGCTAAAATTCATATAAATAAATAATAATTATAATAACTACAATAACCATTCCTTATATTATTTAAATAATATAATATCATATTTCCTTTGAAAAATAAATAATAAAAACATTTCTACAATAAAATTAATTATTAAAAAATATAATTTATAATGATCATTAATTCTAAAATAAAATTACTTGTAAATATTCATGTAATAAATATATTTTTATTTACCACATAAATACATATACACATTTTCTTGTACAAATCCTCATCCTTAAAATAAAATAAAAATTTATACGCAAAATTTCTGTTTTATTTATATAGAAAATATCGGGTTATTACATTAGCAGTGAACCGTATCGCAACAAAGAGGAAGATGATATAATTGAGTTAGAATTTGAAGAGGCGGTTCCTGAACAAGTCGAGGGGTAAGGGTTAAATTGTTTACATTTTTTTAATTATTACATATAGGTTGATTTTATTTTTGATTTTTGTTATATTTTGGTTGTTTGTACAGTGATTGTGGGATGTTCACAATTTGTTTCGTTGAGCATGTCATTCACCAGAAGTTTGATCAAATTCCTATTTCATTCCCCATTGCGCAGTATCGGAAGAAGTTATGCACAAACCTATATATTCATGCAAGGAACAAACAATTGGAGGGATATGAGACTGATAGAGAATTTCCAGGAAGATTTTTTCCATATTTTGATTAGTCTGGATTTCGTTGTTTTGTCTGTATGAATTGTGTTGGGTATTTTTTTTTTTGGGGATATTCACAACATTTTTGTATGGTTTATGATTTTGTGATGTTCATTGGATCTTATGTAAATGGGATTACATATTTGATTATATTAGCAGTAATGAAAGAGATATTGGTTGTTGGTTGGTATTTGTTTCTTTTAAGTTGTGTTTGTTCCATTATTTTGAAATATACAGTTGGTAACCAATCATGTATAAAGGGGTAACCAGATAATGTTTTGATAATAACCAGATAGTTACAAGCTTGTATCAGGACATATATCATCTGTTAAATGTACATGTGTGAGTATACATGGGTTGCATAAACTTCAATAACATTTTTATTACAGGTTGCTGGATACACAGGTTTTTTATGTTTTAGTTACCATTAGAAACTGGTATGGTTACTGTTATGAAATTAGGTGGTTACTGTGATGGTTACTGTTATGTAATTATTTGGTTACCATTAAAAACTGGTATGGTTACTGTTATGTAATTATTTGGTTACATTAAAAACTGTTGGAGGGATATGAGACTGATAGTAACCAGACAATGTTTTGATAGTAACCAGAAATTTAATGCTTGTATCAGGACATATATCAATTATTAAATGTACATGTGTGAGTATACATGGGTTGCCTAAACTTCAATATCATTTTCATTACATGTTGCTGGATATACAGGTTGTTTATGTTTTGGTTACCATTAAAACTGGTATGGTTACTGTTATGTAATTATGTGGTTACTGTTATGGTAATTGTTATGTAATTATTTGTTTATTATACATGCTTGCCTAAGATGGATGTTTATTATACAAGCTTACCATTAAAAACGGTTATGTAATTACTGATATGTTTGCTTTATATTGGCAACTCATAATGAAATCAGAAATCAAAATATTAATGAATAACAATTTTGGTTACTGTTCACAATCAAAAATGTTACCAACCAAGTGGTTAATGGTTACTCAAAGTAAACAATTATACATTAATGTGTTTACACTATTAATTTAACTGCACTATATCAGACCCTTTTTTTGTCTTAAAACCGGGGGATTATTGCATGTTTTCCTGTTGTGTCCTTTTTCTTGGCACCTGCTGCATTTGTTTTGAATTTTGATTTCAGATCCGTGTTTATACCTCCCTTTTTTTGGTCTTCCTACTGGTCTTCTTGTTTATACATATGTTTCTTACTTCTTCTGATACATCCCAATTTTCTTTGTCATCTAACGGCATGATGGAAGCTGAATATGTCTCGACCAAAGTTGTTTTAGTATAATTTTTTGAGCAAAAATCATAACAGCTCAAATTTCGCTTGCTCATAACAGCAGCAGCGTGCGAACAAGGCATCTCATGGTATTGAAATTTACGGCATGTGCATGTCTTTTGTTCGATGTCCACAATATATTGTTTAGAGACATCGTAAACAGTGAAAGTCACTAAGTTTGATGTCTCAACCTACAACACAAATTTAGTGTGTTATTTGGAATCATTTTCATTGTCCTAAAATGTATAAATACAATAAAGTAAACAAATCAATGTTAGCCAAGAATCAATTACATAATGTTAAGAACGTAACATAAAACACATTTGTACATACATATTACAGAACAGTAACCATTTGTACCTAATATGTAATTATGAATATTTTTAACCACTTGCACATCAGTACAAGTGTACATTAATATGCTTTAGCAACTAAATATACAGTAACTAATTAACTAGTACAGAACACCCAATGTATACAATCAGATTAACAGTTGCATGCCAAATATACAGTAAGCAAATAACTAGTACACAACACCCATTGTATACAATCAGATTAACAGTTGCATGAAGGTAACCAACGTAGTCAATAAGTAACCACCAATATAAAAGAAACAATTATAAAACACAATAACATTATAATTTCACAGAGTAACTAAGTCAATATTAATCAATAACCGGTATAATATTACACAGTAACCAAATCAGCATTAATCAGTAACCATTATATTGTTACACAGTAAGAAATTCAGTATTAGTCAGTAACCAATATAATGTTGCATAGTAACTAAGTTAACATTAGTCAGTAACCAAGTTAGTACTAGTCATTAATAATTGCAGTTATTTTTAATGTTGTTAAAATTATCATCATATACAGGTAACCAATAGTGAACAAATAGGTCTCCATAAAATCCAAGTGCAACTTAGGATGAAATAATTTAAAATTTGTATTAATTACCTTAAGTATCTTTGATTTAACGATATTAGATTGCAACCTTCTCTCAGCTGTTGTTGAAAGTGTTGTGAATGTTGATATGGCTACTTGTTTGTTTGTGAAATACCATCTTTGAACCAGACAACGTAGGCATTCAATCATTGACGCAACTGGAAGATCCCTAATAAACTTGATTGCATTGTTAATAGATTCGACGGTGTTTGAAGTCATTGTTGAGTACCTGCTTACAGTCCCATGGAGCCTGGTGCACTTATCCAACTTGACCTCTTCCTCCAAATATGTCCTTATTCGAGGATCAATGTCATCAAGTTCAGCCATGTGTTTGTTGAATTATTCAACAATTAGAAGCTCTATGCTTCCCGTTGTAAGCTTGTTTAACTTCTTCTCCTTTCTTTTTGAATCTGTTTTTTATATTTTTCAGTATATGATATGTGCAAGAACCATGCATGACATCCGAAAACACAAAATTCAGTCCTTGTATAATGGCTTCATGTCTATCTGAAATAATACATTGATCTTCCCTAACTCCACAAGCAATTCTCAAATTTACGAAAAACCATCTCCAAGACAATTCATTTTCGCTTTCAACCACTGAAAAAGCAATCGGAACAATATTTTGGTTTGCATCTTGTGTGCTTGCTATCAGTAGTGTCCCCCCGTAAGTTGATTGTATGAATGTGCCATCGATTACAATGATTGGAAAATAATGGTGCCATGCTTGAATGGATGCTCCAATGGCAAAGAATAAATACTTGAAACGACCATTTGTTTTTAACTCAAGGGCTGTAATGGAACCTGATTATGCAGTAACCAAGCCAGCATTAGATAGTAATATTATGCATTAACCAAGACAGTATAATGCTACACAATAACAAAGACAGAATTAGACAGTAACCAGCAGGAAGGTAACAAATATATTAGATATTTTCGCATGATCCATCTAACACAAATAGTGAGTGGTTATGCAGTAACCAAGACAGCATTAGACAGTAACCAAGACATCATTATACATTAACCAAGACAGTAACCAATGTATTTAGTCATATTGGTTAACCAAGACAGTAAACAAGACAGTAACAAAATTAAAATTAACCAATGTATTTGTTGCAGGAAGGTAACCAATGTATTTAGTCAGTAATATTATGCAAAGAAAACAATACAAAGAAGAGATGAAAATTAAGACAAAGATTAGACAAGAACTAAGACAAAGATTACACAAAGATAATGGTTACACAAAGACCAAGATAGCATTATACAAAGAATCCAAAGATGTTTGCAGAAGGTAACCAATGTATTTGATGAGTAACCATTAATATAAATATACATAACATGCTGGTTACTGATTAATGTTGTCTTGGTTATTGTGTAAGAGTATATTGGTTACTGTCTAATGCTGAATTGATTACTGATTAATGTTGTATATGTTACTGCATAATATTATTAACTAATGCTTGGGAACCAAATCAGTTGAATTGGGTAACCAACTAATCACGAAAAACCGATAAAATGTTTTAAAGTGTTACCTGGATTTGTTTTCTTCAGCATGTGTAACCATGATGGGATCAGTGAGTAGTCGTGTGAATTTCCTCTCAGCTTTTCCAACGCTTTCTCCTTCGATCTCCATGCTTTTTGGTAAGAGATAGACACATTATATTCTGACATCATATCCTCTACAATATCCGTTGGTGTGTATATTTTCTTCAAATTTGTTAATTTTGCATTATGCATTCACCGACCAACTCACCATTTTCCCGTATGTGGTCTCCCAACAATACATCGATCAACAAAATAGTATACAACACCCATTCCGAGTCACAAAATACATGGTACATACAACAACTACAATTGTATTAATACAACATAAAAACTGTGAGTTTAAATACAAATATTGTCATCTAGATAATATCCACACTCAAATAAGTCCTCATTTCAATTATTGATACATTATTTTACAAAAATGGTGAGGACTACTAAAATAACTTCTAGAACCATCATTCCATACCCCGACTAAGACTCGCTACATTCTCGCCTCCCCGAGAAAAAAAATGGAACAAAAAGGAAAAGGGTGAGCTCAACTAGCCCAAAGAAGAACATTACGACTAAGATAATATAAACAAATTATCGTTAGTCCTCAACAGGAAAAATCTAATAGAATACAATAGACAACAAGTTTTAAATCAATATTCGCAATGAAATAATAATTCATTAGAAGAGTTAAGAGAGAATGAAATCTACTATCTTCTATATATGAATTTAAAAGTTCATCGCTCATCTTTTATCCCCAGTAACATCAATCAATATATATCTCGAAATCAAATATTCATCTTTGCACTACAAAGCCAAAGATATTCATCACTTGGTCATGTTCATCTAAACACTGCTCATCTTTGCACTACGCCAAAGATATTCATCGAAATCATTAATCTTTGCACTACAAAAGCCAAAGATATTCAATTATATCATCATTTAGGACTCGAGGATGATGAAAATATTTTAAAGAAAAAACGAATCCAAAGGAAACAAAAGAATAAATATTAAGGATTCAGATTTCAAATATTCCATGTCCAAAAATACCTCATAAATAATCATAAGGGAGTAAAATTCAAGAATGATCAAAACATGGATACAATCAAAGCTAGTATCCATAATAGATATTTTGGACAAAAAAACTAAAATTTAATTTTTCGTGAATAAGGTCGATTCGTGAATAAAGTCAGATACGTGAATAAAGTCGAATACGTGAATAAGAACTCACACACTAAAAGATAGAAATTTCACAAAAAATCATCATCACGCTTTAAGACTGAATAAGAATCTGAATAAGAATCGTGAATAATCTCTCATGAATAAGAACTCCGACATGAAAAAGTTCCAAATTTGATAAAAAATTTCCAACTAATATTTCAATAAATGATATCAAGAAATAATATCATTTATGAAGAAAATAACATCCCTTACCTAAAAAGATAAGATTTCGACCGGTATACTCGATATATAGTCGAAAGAACTTGCACCGATATAGCAATACTCAAAGTACTAAAATACTCACAAGAATACGCCAATATATCGAGAGAGAAGAGAGAGAAATCTTTAGTTTCGTGTGATTTTCAATTCTAACCTAAGACCCTATTTATAGAAAATGCTTAAACACCAAAGCAAAAAATTTAATAAAATATTAATATATATTTTTCCAAATCTTCCTACGCATCCAAGAATTTCAAAATTCAAATCTCAGCACATGTTAATGATGCCCACCAAAAAATTCCAAAAAACGTTTTTATTATTTAAAATAATTAAAACTTCCAAAAATCAATTATTTCTAACTTCTAACTTCAATAATTCATAATAAATAGCCTTTTTATCGTAAAATTCAAATCTCGCTAATTTTTATAGGAAATTCAATTTCTACAACTTTGCAGAAGAAAGTTTTTCCAAATTCCAAATGTAAATTGACCAAATCCATAAACTGAGCGATTTTACAAGCTATAATCAAATTTCAACCAAGAAATGGGCCCACGTACATGTTTAATATGTTTTAAAACAACTTTTGCAACAAAAATACTCTTCCTCCTCATATACTCATATATCCCACATTCATTGTAAAAATATCATCATCATTATTATTATATAATATAATAAAATATTATTTTATCGTAAAAGATAAAATATCAATTTTTAACAATTGTCACTTTAAAAATTTTCTCCATCTATAACCACATAAAATCAATATTTTCCTCATCATATAAATCAATAATTAATTATTCACAAATAATATTACAGAATCACAAGATCGGCAAACCAGCCGCTCCTGTGAAAGAGGGGGCTTTCCAATAAGAATTTCTCCTTATCAAGCAAGCAATTAGTGACCAAACCTCTCCTTAGATGTAACTTTCTAGACATTGCCAATAATGTTTTCTAATAATATTATTCAGATAATATGAATTATTGCTTCGATAATGGAAAATACTATGTAGTGACAATTATCAAAACAACAAGAATATAAAATATCAACGCAAAGAATTATTGAATCAATAAAATAAAATATCGAATAAAGAATTATCGTAATAATTATCGAGTAGGCCTTCACGTAAGAATCAATAATTGGTGCAATACCGCAATGCATCGCGCAACAACAACGCAGACATCGTGTTTTAACCAATTTATTCCAACAAAGATAATCTTGAATAACTACGCCGCATATTTATAAACAACTTATACTTGTCGCTTTCTTCATCCAATCGCTTTTCGCATGGGGCCCATTAAAGATCATACCATCGCATTTAATATTCCCCGACAAAGAAGAATATTCCACGACCAAAACGAATATTCCCCGACAACAATGAATATTTTATAACCACCGCTTATTTTTAAAATATATTAAGATTTTACCCATAACTAACCACATTAATCAATTCAACCCTTACTATTTCAAAATAATAAATAGAGGAAATTAAATTTCATTTATTAATAATTTGGGGTCTTACAACCTCCCTCCTTATGAAATTTCGTCCTCGAATTGACGACGACTGGTGTTTCAAAAAAAGATGAGGATACCTCGCTTTCATTTCCGCTTTCCAACTCCCGTGTCATTTCCTCAATAAAGATGGTTTCTCCACAAAACTTTAACTTGTGGTATGACCTTCGTATGTAGGACATGCTCCTTCCTATCCAAGATCTTGACAGTACCTCTTCAGACGTTAAGTCTTCTACTATCTCGTCCGGGCTCTAACTCAATAACGTGGTTCGGGTCTTTCACATATTTACGAAAGACGATATATGAAAAACATTATGAACACGAGACATACTGAGGTAACGCGAGTCTATAGCCCACATTTCCTACTCGCTCAAGAATCAAATGGACCAATAAATCGTGGATCGAGCTTTCCTCTTCCCCAAATCTTGTAACTCCTTCCATGGAGCCACACGCAACAATACATGATCCCCAATACTAAATTCCACGCCCTTTCGATGAAGATCCGCATAACTCTTTTGTCGATCCTGCGCCGCTTTGTATACGCTGTCGAATCATTTGATCTTTTCTCGTAGTCATTCGCATCAACTCTCGTCCCCAACAATGTTGCTTCTCCCCACCTCATCCCAACATATCGAGAGCGACACTTTCGGCCCATACAATGCTTCAAATGGAGCCACACCTATACTTGCTCGATAACTGTTGTTGTAGAGAGAATTCCACCAATGGTAAATACTTATCCCAACTCCCTTTGAAATCTCAGGACACAAAGTCTTAATAGATCTTCAAGAGTTTGAATAGTCCTCTCTCGATTGTCCGTCCGCTTGAGGATGGTATGCCAAACTAAATCAGAAATCTGCGCCCATAGCTTTTTTGCAAGCTAACCCAAAATCTTGAAGTGAATCTTGGGTCACGATCCAAACTATGGATACCGGCATGCCATGCAATCTCACCAAATCTCATTTACGCATATACTAAAGAAGACGCTCAAGGAATAAGTCTCACGATAGGCAAGAAATGAGCCAGACTTGGTTAATCTATCAACAATAACCCAAATCGCATTTATGCCTTGAGAAACCTTGGGAAGACCCAGAACGAAATCCATGGTAATGTGTTCCTACTTCCATTTCGTAATCTCAAGTGGTTGCAATGGACCCTTTGGTACTTGATGCTCCGCCTTTACACGCCGACAAGTTAAACACATCGAGATAAACTTTGCAATCTCTCTCTCATATTGTTCCACCAAAATGTATGTCAAGATCACGATACATTTTGGTACTTCCAGATGGATTGCAAATGGTGTATTGTGTGCCTCCATCATGATCTTGTACTTCAAATCGTAATCATTAGAACACAAAGTCCGGAATGGACTCAAGTATTCCTTCTTCATCGATTCTTGCTTCGAAATAAAGACCTTCTTGCACTTTCTTCTTCATACGCATCATCACCGGTCTCATGGGGCTTGAGCAACTTTAACTTTTTCGATTAAAGTTGGTTCTATACGATATTTGACATCATCGCACTGCTTCCTCGTGATATGATCTTCTACTCAACGCATTTGCCACCACCACGCTTGCTTTTCCAGATGGTATCAATAGTGTGGTCGTAATCTTCAATAAATTCGAGCCAACGCCGCTGCCGTGATGTTGAGTTCTTTTTGAGTGAAGAAATATTCGAGGCTTTTATGGTCCTAATATATCTCCACTTTCTCCCCATATAGATAAGTGCCTCCAGATCTTTAGCGAAAAAACGATCACCGCTAACTCTAGATCATGAGTAGGATAATTCCTCTCATATTCTTTAAGTTGTCGCGAGGCATAGGCTATGACTTTCCCACGCTGCATGAGAACACATCCTAACCCTTTGCCTCAAGCATCATCAGAGATAACAAATCCATCCGAACCAGATGGTATTGTCAAAACAAAATAAATGAGTCTCCTCTCGAGATCTTGGAAACTCTTCTCGCATTCCTCGCCCATACTTAATTTTGTATCTTTACGAGTCACCGAGTTAATCTGAGTAGCGATTCTAGAAAATCCTTCCACAAATCTCCGATAATAACCAAATTTTCCCAAAAAGCTACGATTTCTTTGCCACCGCCTTTGGTTGTTCCCAACTTTGTATTGCTTCAATCTTCACCGTCAATGACACTCCATGTTTTGACACCATGTGCCCAAGGAATGCTACTTCCTCAAGCCGTAACTCGCATTTCTTCAAATTTTGGCATATAGCTTGTTATCACGAAGCCTTTGCAAAGATTAAATTTCAAATGGCGCCATGATCTTCACTACTTTTGAAATAGATGAGGATGTCATCAATAAAGACAACAACGAATCGATCCAAATATTCCTCAATACTTGGCTCATCATATCCATGAAAGCAAAGAGGAGCATTAGTCAATCCAAAAGACATGACTAAGAATTCATAATGCCCGCATCGAAGTTCTCGAAGCGCCTTTTGAATATCCTCGCCTAACCTTCAAATTGATGATATCCGTAATCTAAGATCGATCTTTGAAAAGAATTGTGCTCTTGCAATCGGGTCAAACAGTCATCAATACGAGGTAGCGGATACCTATTCTTGATAGTGACATGGTTTAATTCCCCGATAATCGATACAAAGTCGCATACTCCCGCTTTTTCTTCTTTACAAATAAAACAGAGCACCCCAAGGAGATGTACTAGATTTAATGAAACCGATGTCCAACAACTCCTCGTAGTTGACCTTTAACTCCTCAAGTTCAATAGAGCCATTCGATATGGGGTTTTAGAAATGGGCTTTGTACCAAAGTTCAAGGTCAATAAAGAATTCAACTTCACGCTCGGGGTAGACCGAAGTTCTTCAGAAATACGCCAGAAAGTCAATAACAACAGAATATTATTCAAATCGACGTGTCTTTATTCAAATCCATAACATGGGCTAAGAAAGCTTGACATCCGCTTTTTAATAAACGAATAGCTTTTATGACTTGATATGACAAAGATTGATTTTAATGGTTTAGTTGTTTGAATTCGCACAACAAAGTTGATTAGAATATGAAAACTAACAACCTTACGAAAACAATCAATTTTGGTATGATGAGTAGTTAACCAATCAATCCCTAAAATCACATCAAAAGCAAGTATCTTTAAAAGAGATAAGGTCAACAGTAATGTGATGGTGCCAACTTGATCAAACAAGATTTATAAACAAAGGATGTGATGAAAGTTTCTCCTAACCTGAGTTTCCACAGATAGGTCAAAGTCTAATTCTCCTGAGTCAAGTTTAAACGCTGAGCACAAGCAGAGAGATAAATGAATGGGTAGCACCCCAGAGATCAAGTAATGTATAAACTTCGCATGAATTTATGATTAGCTTACCCGTGATCACCTCGCTTGGTTCCTCGATGTTGACTACCACGACAAACGCCTTCCAGAACCGCTGACTTTGACTTTTCTCGGGACAAATTTTTTGAGTCACCATCCCTCACCGGACTTGGTTTCGCTTACAAAGGCAATCTCGAGCGATATGTCCTTCCTTTCCACAATTATAACATACCTTAAACTGCTAGGGCGCTTAATGATATGTCCTTCTTTTTCCACACTTATAAATATACGACCGGTGGTCGCTTCTCTCCTCCTTTGAAACCAGCTTGTCATTGTGCCGACGCCTTCACATTGTCATTGTTGAATCTCCTTTTAAAATCTCCCCGACTCGCTTTTTCTATTTTCATGGCCACGATTACCACCAGAGTGGTTACCGCTTTTGTCCAATGTTTTCCTCCCCGCCGGTTTTCATTGTTCATGATCACCGCCACCGGTGATGACCTCGTCATGGGCCCTCGTCAAACGTATTTCGCTATCTCGCCTAATAATTGAGCCCCATTGACAACATCCAATATAAAGAAAATTTATGAGAGATAAGATATCGTCAATCTCGGTTTTAAACCTCTCGTAAACATCCTCTGCTATTCGCTCTCATTCTCTACCAAATGAGGTGCAAACTCGATAACTCGCTAACTTCGCCGTATTGGGACACCGCCATGTTGTTTTGTTCTAGTCTAATAAACTCTACCTCCTTCATATGGCGAATACTTTCAGAAAGTATTTTTCGCTGAAAAGTTTCAAACGCTTCCCAAGACACGCGAGAAGCAAGCAGTCGGGTACGCTTCACGCACTCCCACCAAAGATCGCCGCCACTTTAACATAAAGGTGGCGAATGGAACCTTCGTTCTCCGCATCCCAAGACATCGAATATCTTGGTAATTTGTTTGACCCACGCTTCCCATGATCGGATCCGCTTTCCTTAAATTTCGGTGGTCCCAACTTCTTGAACTGCTTGGTCAGATATGTCAAGCAAGCTGCTATTATCATTTTTCCACCAGATTCTCATACACGAAGTCTCCTCGTCCGGTTTTGCATGAACTGCAAAAAGCTCCTAAACATCCTGCTGCTCATCGCTCGCTTCAAGTGGTGTTGTTTACAGAGGAATATTGCCTTCCTGCTGCACGCCTCCTCTGTGTGTGATTATTAGGTGTTTCCACTGGCCTCATTAACTCCACCATTAATATTCTCACCGCCATTCTTAAATACCGCCATAAAACAAGGGTTAATTAAACAATTTAACATATCACATATTAACCATATATACTTCAACCGACCAACAAATAAGCTTTAGGTATGACACACTAGCTCAAGGATTACTCTGCCTCTCCTCCTAGTACTATTCCCCGATCTCCGCCAGAGACCATATCCCTAAGCTCGATATTAACCGCGACGCCCCCAAAATAGTATACAACACCCATTCTCGAGTCGCAAAAATACATGGTACGTAAAAACAACTACAACTTTATTAATACAACATAAAAACTGTGAGTTTAAATACAAATATTGTCATCTGTATAATATCCACACTCAAATAAGTCCTCATTTCAATTATTGATACATTATTTTACAAAATGGTGAGGACTACTAAAATAACTTCTAGAACCATCATTCCACACCCCGACTAAGACTCGCTACATTCTCGCCTCCCCGAAAAAAAAAAATGGAACAAAAAGGAAAAGGGTGAGCTCAACTAGCCCAAGAAAGAACATTATGACTAAGATAATATAAAACAAAATTATCGTTAGTCTTCAACAGGAAAAAAATCTAATAGAATACAATAGACAACAAGTTTTAAATCAATATTCGCAATGAAAATAATAATTCATTGTAAGAGTTAAGAGAGAATGAAATCTACTATCTTCTATATATGAATTTAAAAGTTCATCGCTCATCTTTTATCCCCTCAGAACATCAATCAATATATAATCGAAATCAAATATTCATCTTTGCACTACAGTGCCAAAGATATTCATCACTGGGTCATGTTCATCTAAACACTGCTCATCTTTGCACTACGCCAAAGATATTCATCGAAATCATTCATCTTTGCACTACAAAGCCAAAGATATTCAATTATATCATCATTTAGACTCGAGGATGATGAAAAATATTTTAAAGAAAACGAATCCAAAGGAAACAAAAGAATAAATATTAAGGATTCAGATTTTAAATATTCCATGTCCAAAAATACCTCATAAATAATCATAAGTGGAGTAAAATTCAAGAATGATCAAAACATGGATACAATCAAAGCTAGTATCCATAATAGATATTTTGACACGTAAAAGAAAATTTAATTTTTCCGTGAAATAGTGTCGATTCGTGAATAAAGGTCATATATACGTGAATAAAGGTCGATACGTGAATAAGAACTCCGACACTAAAAAAAAAGATAGAAATTTCACAAAAAATCATCATCATCAATAAATAATCTCGAATAAGAACTCGTGAATAAGAACTCATGAATAAAAATCTCCTATATGAAAAAGTTCCAAATTTGATAAAAATTTCCAACCAATATTTCTAAGATAATGATATCAAGAAATAATATCATTTATTAAAGAAAATAACATCCCTTACCTCAAAAGGATAAGATTTCCGATCGAATACTCGATATAATATGTCGAAGAACTTGCAACCAGATAAAGAATACTCAAAGTACTAAAATACTCACAAGAATACGCCAATATATCGAGAGAGAAAGAGAGAGAAATCTTTAGTTTCGTGTGATTTTCAATTCTAACCCAAGACCCTATTTATAGAAAATGCTTAGAACACCAAAGCAGAAAATTTAATAAATTAATAATATTTATTTTTCCAATTTTCCTACGCATAAAGAATTCAATTCAAATCATTCACAGACATGTTAATGATGCCAAACAAATCCAAAAAACGCTTTTGTTATTTAAAATAATTAAAACTTTCAAAAATCAATTATTTCTAACTTCTAACTTCAATAATTCATAATAAATAGCCCTTTTATCGTAAAAATTTGAATCTCGCATTTTTTTATAGAAAATTCAATTCTACAACTTTACGTAAGAAAGTTTTTCCAAATTCCAAATGTAAATCGACCAAAATCCATAAACTGGACGATTTTACAAAGCTATAATCAAATTTCAACCAAGAAATGGGCCCACGTATATGTTTAATATGTTTTAAAACAACTTTTGCAACAAAAATACTCTTCCTCCTCATATACTCATATATCCCACATTCATTGTAAAATATCATCATTATTATATATATAATATAATAAAATATTATTTTATCGTAAAAGATAAAATATCAATTTTTAACAATCATCACTTTAAAAATTTTCTCCATCTATAACCACATAAAATCAATATTTTCCTCATCATATAAATCAATAATTAATTATTCACAAATAATATTACAATCACAAAGATCGGCAACCAGTGCCGCTCCTGTGAAAGAGGGGCTTTCCAATAAGAATTTCTCCTTATCAAGCAAGCAATTAGTGACCAAACCTCTCCTTGTATGATGTAACTTTCTAGACATTGCCAATAATGTTTTCTAATAATATTATTCAGATAATATGAATTATTGCTTCGATAATGGAAAATACCGTGTAGTGACAATTATCAAACAACAAAGAATATAAAATATCAACGCAAAGAATTATCAATCAATAAAATAAAATATCGAATAAGAATTACCGTAATAATTATCGAGTAGTGCCTTCACGTAAGAATCAATAATTGGTGCAATACCGTGCTGCATCGCGCAACAACGCCAGACATCGTGTTTTAACCACCGTATTCCCAACAAAGGTTAATTCAACCAACTACGCCGCTATTTATAAACAACTTATACTTGTCGCTTTCTTCATCCAATCGCTTTCAAGCATGGGCCCATAAAAAATCACTACGCCATTGCATTTAATATTCCCCGACAAAGAAGAATATTCCACGACCAAACGAAATATTCCCCGACAACAATGAATATTTTATAACCACCTTCTTATTATTTAAAATATTTATGATTTTACCCATAACTAACCACATTAATCAATTCAACCCTTACTATTTCAAAATAATAAATAGAGGAAATTAAATTTCATTTATTAATAATTTGGGGTCTTAACTAATCACATTAATCAATTCAACCCTTACTATTTCAAAATAATAAATAAAGGAAATTAAATTTTATTTATTAATAATTTGGGGTCTTACAGTAATAATATTATTAGACAAGAATCAAAGAATCAAAGATGTTGCATGAAGGTAACCAAGACATCATTAAGCAGTCACCAATTTACATTGGTTACCTTCATGCAGCATGTCATTATTAGTCAAGAACCAAGTCAAGATTAGTAATTACGATTATGCAAAGATTTTAATGTTACACAAAGAATAAAGTCGAAATTAGTCAAGAATCAATATAATGTTACACAAAGAATCAAGTCATTATTAGCTCAAACAAGTCAAGATTAGTAAGTACCATTATGCAAAGAACTAAGACAACATTAGACAAAGAACCAAGTCAAGTTAGCAGACAAGAACCAATATAATTTTACGAAGTAACCAATTCAGCATTAGTCAGTAACCAAGTCAGCGTTAGAAAATAATATTTTGCAGTAATCAAGACATCATAATGCTACACAATAACCGAAACAACATTAGACAATAACCAGCATGTTGCAGGAAGGTAACCAATGTATTTGATGAGTAACAATTAAAAAAAAAAATCAGTAGAACTCAATTAAATAATTCCGTATTCTTACGTTGTGACCATTTTTTAGTGCGAAAAACTTAAGAAAGGTAACCAATATAGGAATTCGTAGTATCCATAAGTAACTATATGCATATAACTTTTAAATTCACACACCTCAATATTTAAATTTGTATCGAATGGGCTGTTGATCTTGTAATCAACAATCATTCAGTGGTCATAAGTTTTCGGTTACTGAACTTGAAAAAGTTATTAATGATGTATGCTATTTCCTGCTTTGAGTCATCAAGGTCGTGACAAAATGTTTCGCCTTCTCCGATCTCGTAGTCGCCGATGGTTGTTGTTGTTCTCCGATAGATTTGTCGTTGATTTGTTGTTCCGATTTCAAAGTTGCATGATTTTAGGTGCGATTAATTGTAAATATAAAAGTCGGTAACTGACGTGTAGGAGTTAATGACACGTGATTTTAGCACGTATTATTGTGTATGTTTTATTTTTGTAATTATGTTGTGTATGTTTTATTTTTGTAATTACTTTTTAATTGTTGTATATTAGTGTTAAGGACCCTATATATTTTTGGTGGCATCCCCTTGGACTATATAATCCATGGTAAAGACTCCATAATAGGCCAGGCCTAAAGGTTGAAATATTCAAGGTACAATTACATATTCTATTATATTTTTTAAAAATAATTACAACAATAGTACACTCATAAAATATTTACACAATTAATACACTTTTATATTTATTTACAATATTAGTGCTATTAGGATTCCTTAATTTAGGGAGTAGTTATCTCTATAACTTCTTTTCTTTCTCCTCATCTAATAATTGCATACTAATCAAAACATCATGAACAAATCAAAAAGCGATATCTTGATCTCGATCCTCACATAAATGGATCAAAACATCACGAAAGCAATGCATACAAATGGAAACCCATTTCTCTCTCATTTCAAAACATCATGAGCACAGTAAACCCATTTCTCTCTCCTCCTCTTAGTATTTGAATTCGATCCTCATTACATCTTGATCCGTCAGTCCAGGTTCTTCAACCATTTCACTAGCATCAAGAATGATGTATCAACCTCAATATCAAATGGGAAGTGGATATTACGAATATGATCACTGGGGGCCCAAATGCAACATTTCAATTATGGTGTTCTATGGATGAAGTGAGGAAATTTTTCCGATAAAATAATCAAAAGACTCGAAGGAAAAAGAGAACAATGCATAACCCGTGTAATCTATTATCCTTCACCGCGATTTTTTCATAAGTACATTGTCATGATTTTTTATAAGACAAATTGGTAGCCAAACATTCATACCAAGGTAACCAATTCAAATTATTAGGTTTCTAATTTATTTTAAAAAACTATTATAGATTTTTTTATTTAATAAAGCATTTGGTAGCTAACACTTTATACAAATGTAACCAATTCAGTTTTATTGGATTACCAATTAATTAAAAAAAGCAATTGTAGATTATTTTTTATAATGCAGTTGGTAGCCAAACCTTAATACAATGGTAACCAATTCAGTTTTATTGGGTTACCAATTAATTATAAAAAATCTATTATAGATTTTTTTTTTACATAAATGCGATTGGTAGCCAAACCTTAATACAAATGTAACCAACAAAATTAAAATTGTTACCTTTGAAAGTTTTGGTTACCAACCCATTTGAAATTTCTCTTGTTACTCACAAAACTAAAATGGTTACCTTTGTATAAATATTTGGATACCAACTGCACTAAAATTTATCTTTTCTCCTTTAATTTCCTCGGACTAAATCAACCTTCGCATATAATGGCGCTTGTAATGTAGAATGGATGAGGAGATCGGCGTCCATGGCGGCTACACCTTCAAGATCTACAGATCTACATCTTCAAGGTGTTGAAGCGGCGGCGAAAGGGAGGAGGAAGATGAGGTTGCCAAACTTTGAATATTTGAATTTTAATTATTATTTTTGAATTTGAATTTGTTTTTGTTGTTAGATCCAAAATATTTGAATTTGAATTA
Organism: Panax ginseng; assembly: GCA_020205605.1. NCBI lineage: Eukaryota > Viridiplantae > Streptophyta > Magnoliopsida > Apiales > Araliaceae > Panax > Panax ginseng. The sequence goes on along the minus strand of CM035138.1, from coordinate 32,524,877 downwards.
TTAATTATGGTAGTTATTCTCCTTGATTTTAGGTTTCCTTATTATTATAAATTGAATCCTATACTAATTCCCTAAATTAAGGAATCCTAATTGCACTAATATTATAAATAAACATAGAAAGTGTATTAATTGTGTAAATATTTTATGAGTACACTAATAGTGTAATTATTTTTTAAATGTTGTATATTATTGTAAAGGACCCAATATTCAAATAGTATGCTGTTCCAACTTGGACTGATGATCTGAATATTTCACCCAATGCAAGTTCGGCCAGCCCATCTACACCCAATGAACTGAACTTATCTTTTTAAGCCTAAGTCAGCCCAACTTATCGGATGATTACTAAAATTCGTGTAAAACTGGACAGAAAAAGCAGTACAATTTTGAAAATTTTTGTCTAAATAAACTAAACAACTTCTGTCCAGTTGATAAGTAAATTGTAAGTATACAAATTCAGCTTTGTCTAGCATGCTGGTTCAACATAGGCCCAAATAATAAACCTGAGAGTTAAGATTGAGCCAAAATCCCAACAGAGCTAGGAACAAGTTTATATGAATATGATTCAATAGCTTTTCATACACCTAAAGGAACAAGTTTATACAATTTAGCTTTCATTCACCCACAGGAACAAGTTTATATCAAGTTAGCTCTTCATTCGCCATTGTATACAGGGTTTCGCTTCTCCGCAAATGCTGCTAAGCCTTCCAATCTATCTTTCGTGTGCAAGAGCTTTTGGTAGCAGTCTTCTTCCAAGTCCAAACCTGAAGTAATATCTACCTCGAGTCCCTGGTCAATGGCATGCTTTGCCATTTTAATCGCCAATGGACCCTATGAAGAATAATGCAAGGATCATAGACAACTTCGACCAGATTTTACAATAGCCAAAACTATTATTGATGCTTAAACTAATCAACTAGACATTAGTATGGCTATATGCTGTCATTATAGGATTGCATGGCTTTTGCATAAAGGTAATTAATGGAAGAAAAGAATGAAAACTTGAAAGCTCCTGATCTAACTATTCTAGTGGCCTCCAAGTATAAACGCTACCAATTTGTGTTAACTAAAATGTGATACTTGATGTTTAAACTTTAAGGAATGGCCGTCCGCCGTCAGATGGTAAAAGACCTTGTAAAATGAATGAGAAATCAACTGTTGATTATCTACAAAATATGATTCTAATTTAGCAAATTCACATGAGAAATAAGTGCTTCACATCATAAAGTAGGGTACAAGAGAATGCACTCTCATCATTCATCAATCTATGCAATCAATAACTTTCATGGACATCAAACAGAAGTATAATTAGATCCAGGCAGCACAATATCCATTTGTGTAACATGATCCTTTTCTCTTCTTTTTTTGGGACAAGTATTTGTGTAACAGGATCTTTGCATGTACTATTTATATCATATTCTATACTGGATACTTCTCTGTACTTTTCTTTCAGAAGATATGTAGGCATGTACCTTCTTATTTATATCTCGAGCGACTTCAAGAGCCTTTGAATGAGCTTCACCAGCAGGAACACAGTAGTTAACAAGGCCTGCATAAAAAAAAAATCCATGTAAAACAAGGCCCCCACAATATTGGATCATCACCACTAAAGGATGATAAACTATGACAAGAACAAAGCACTGTCTAACAAACCCATTTCTAATGCATCCCTGCCACGGACTTTCCGACCAGTAAATATAAGCTCCTTTGCTACTGATTTTCTGACTAATCTAGGAAGTCGCTGTGTCCCTCCTGCCCTGCAAAAGGCCACTAATCCATGAAGACAACATGATGCAGAATGGTATTTGCATAAATTAACAATTATCATTCCCTTGACAACAAATAGAACTGGTAAGGTATCATTGAGTTCTCCATTAGTTATGGAATATCAAAGTATCAAACAACACGAGTTATGAACAGTCAAAATATGCCAACTGAAAGGACACTAACACCATGTTTGTAAGTTTTTTTTTTTGGGGGTGGGGGGGAAGGAACAGAAAGTCGTAACTTTCCTTCCAAATCCCATGTTCGTGAGTTTTTCTAAAAGAGAAAAGGGTGAAGGTAAAGTTGATACGACTTCCCCTATGTTCGTGAGTTTTTCTAAAAGAAAAGGGGAGAATTTCATCGAAGGATAGGAGAGAATTTGAAGGATAGGAAAAGTAACTCTTCTTAATACCAAAAAAAGCCTTTCAAAATAAATCAATATTTACTTTATTTTAAAGGCAATATAGTAATATTGTAACTTAACTATAAAAATCCATTTCCTTGCCTTTCTTTCTTCTAAACTCACAAACAAGGGAAACATGGATAAATTCCTTTCCTTCGCCAACATGACAAGAGATAAGTATAAACCCTTCCCTACTTACACTTTCCTTTCCCTCCCCACCCTCCAAACTCACAAAACAGTATAAGAAGTCAAGTTCCTGATCTAAACGAGTGTGAGATAGTTTTGGGTCCCCACACCTATATATAACAACTTTCACATATTTTAGAGAAAACTTACATACATACCCAGGTATTATAGCAAGTCCAGTTTCTGGCAAGGCCAGCTTTGCATCTTCTCCTGAGTGATTGGTGGTAATGAAATCAACTTTATAAGAATATAACACTTGCAATATCTAAGTAAAGATGAATTTTAAGTATTAATTCCAGCATTACCACATATCCGAAGATCGCAAGATAAAGCCATTTCCAGTCCCCCACCCAATGCTGCACCTTCAATAACAGCTATAGTTGGAATATGAAGTCCCTGAATATATAAGAATTAATGTAACTTAATGAAGTGAACAGGAGGAAGAAAGCAGTTCTTGTGGAATCACAAGGTACAAACATATGAGCAAGAAGGAAGGAGGATATATTCTAAATCAGAAACCATATACAAGATGGTCTAAAGGATTACATAGAAACCTTAGATGTAGGTGGACATTTATCATCAAGTTTACAATTAATTACTGTCCTGTTTGCAAATTCAGTTGATAACAACAGATAAATAACCTTTGGATAAAATATTTATAGACTACAAGGACAAACCTCTAAGAATGTGAATGTTGAGCGCAAAGAATTAACAAAATCTTGAACCTCAGATGGGCTCATCATCTTCCTTTCCTACAAATTAAAAGTACAAAAAGGCACTGTTTTAGAATGCCAGCCTGTTGTTGCATAGAATATGGTCACAGAAGACACATAATCAGCACAAGAATATAACAACATTTAACAGAGTTAAAACTACAAAAGGAGTAAACTGAAAACCTGCAAGAATCACCCCAAAAAGGAAGCTTTTGAGACCGTAAGTGTCAGCTTCTTATCACTGATAGTGATTCAAGCAGAACATAATTATTAAAGGCAAAATGTGCATCAAAGCCCAAAGGTCTCCCGGAGCGTAGGCTTAAGGAGCAAGGCGAGGCGTGCACCTCATTAAAGTGAGGCGCACAACCTAAAAATACATATATATATATATATATATATATTATTAATAAAGTATCTATTTGAAACAATAAAGTATGCTGGGATTTTAATTTTAAATTTGAAAATCTCTTAGATAAACTTTGAAAAGTCAAACTTGATCCTATATTTTGAAACGGAGGGATTATAAAGTTGACAGTTTTTTCTTTTGCTCCTAACCCACCCAAGAGGCTCTGTTTCAAATAATTCCAATACATCCTGATATGACTTTTAGTCACCATCATGAATAAACACACCATTATATCTAATATTATCCATTAATACTCTTGTTTCCATGTGCGAGTAAGTGTGGCAGGTAGTGCTAATATTTGTCTACTTTTGTTGGCACGAAATTCTAGAAAACAAAATAAAAACAGAAGAAATTGTGAGATAAAGTTTCTTTGAGAAATTCAGGAAGTAGTGTAAATAAGACTTGAGTGTTTGAATAAGCTGTTGTGTCATTTTGTGATATGTTCTGTGCTGCACTTACCCTTCTTTTCAAACAATTGAGTGAGAACTTCCTTTGTGATTTATAACAATAATCAGGCCCATTATTTGTTTTCACCTTTCATTCAAGTTTTGAAAATAAAAAAACTAGTAAATCTACAATATCCATTTCTTTTTATCATCAATATGTTAAAATGAAATGGCAAGTATATATATCTGGAACATGATCAAGTTAACTCAAGTTCCAAGGTAGTATTCTACCTTTAAATCAGCACCAGCACAGAACACTCGGGGAACTGAGCTGCAGATCATCAAAACATTTACAGAAGAATCCCTATATACAGCTTCAAAGCTATGCTGTAATCTCCTCAGCATATCCTTCCCGATTGCATTTTTCGCTTCAGGTCTATCCAAGTTAACCTCCATTATTCCTGTAAGTAAATTTCAGCTGAGATTTATGATTGATGATCATTTTAGATGAGGCTTTTAATCAGAGAAGAATCAGGATGGACCACATGTCCATTAGAGTTGACATAAAATACAAACAACCAAATGGTGAGTAGAAGTGAAATTGTAGGTCCACTTTTTGTTCTTTATTTTTCTGATCTCGGACGTTTCAGGTTTGAGGTGGTGCTGTACTGAAAGAGAAGATTTAACAAATTTACATAAACATGTCAATAAGAAATTTACGTAGTCATATCTTTAAATGAGCAAAGTAGGGAATCCAGGATTATTCAAGTTAATACATTGTGCTATTGTTACATGGCTACCACTATCAAGAACATATCAAAAAATAAAATAAAATAAGACTACCTATTGTTAAATATAAAAAAAATAAAAATAAGGCTTTAACTATTGCCTCTGGTTCACGGGGAGCTATCACTATCAAGAACATAACCACAAAGGCCATTAAGTGAATGTGTAAGGCCAATGGCCTTCAATAGATTAAATAAAATCTAGGGACTCATTAGTTAGTTAAGAAGATTCTAGCGTAATAGAGTCACATTACATGGATTGCAAGGTAGATAGGCTTATTCTAGAAAATATCAAGTTGGTAATGCAAGTTAGAATAGGATCCCAATCTAGTATAAATAGAGGAACATGGATAGTGTGATATCATCATAATTTTGCTATACACATGGTTTAGTCCATTGTTATCTGTCAAGCTATCTGTCTCTTCAAGCTTTTCAACTTCTTCCCAGTTCCTTGGCAATCTTCTATTGTTCATCAGTTGTTCCTCAAAAAGTGTTAATATAGCTTACTGTTTGATCCCAAAATCATCAACTAACATCATTAGTTGATTGTTAAGTGCTCATTTGTTTTGGATTAAGCCATTCTGACTAGGATTAGGATCGACAGAATGGGACTCAACAGAAGCACCATACATGAGACAAACTTGGGAGCCCATAAATTTGTATGCAGTGAGCACAAAATACAACCAAGAACCTTCTATAGCCATGCAGTTCTCTTACAGCATCCAACAGAAAACATGAAGCCATATATTTTGTCGCAAATACTCCCTCATCCATTTCACAAAAAGAGTCCCATTTGCCAAAAAAATTGTTAAGAAAAAAGTCACATTTCCTTTTATGGTAGTTTAAATTGACAAATTGCCCTCAAATTACCATTACAATGTCATCACTACTAAATTAAAAACATATAAATTTAGGGGTAGAAGCAAGAACAAAGACAGACATCTCCTTTTTGGACTGAACTGCTTGAGCTGGAGTTTCGGACCCGACAAGGAATTGGGTGCTTACCTATTGAGAGTCCATTCTTTCCCAATCAATAGGAGTTTGACTTATGAGACCAAACGAGTCGTCTTCTTGCTTCTTGAGTGGCTCACACCCTAGGTTGTGCTGCTGAGCCAGAGCCCAGAGATATTAAAATTTGTAAATTTTGCAAATAGGATTCTTTTTGTGTAGTGACCAGTGATGAACAAAACACAGCTAATTAAAGATCCATCAGACAGGACAGGACCTACTAGATGTTTGTAAGTGTTGCGAAATCAAGCACACAAACACACATTGAGATAACACACAATACTGTATTGTATGAGATGCAATAAATAAATGACACAATTTTACGTGAAAAACCAAACTAAGAAAAACCACGGTGAGAGATTCAAAAATCCACTATGAAATTTTTTGAAGAATACAAGTCTTTTTATTTGAGAAAATAAGTTCACATTTTATTTTCTCTCTTTCTCTTTTTTCTCTCTCTAGCTCAACAGAGCTCTTCTCTCTCCTCACTTGTTGCTAGCTCTCAATTGATGCTTGTACTCAAATGAGAAGTCAGGCTCCTTTTATAAAACCAAAGGAGGAGATAAGCCTCCTTAAATTAAGGAAGACCAAAAATAAAACCAAAAGGGTGATTCATCAGTTTTCTAGCCAAAAACAAAGGACATATAGTACTTTTTCCCTTCTTTTGTTCTTGCCGACAAAGAAGCTAAGAGGGCTGCCATATATAGGAACTGATCCATAATCAACGATACAAGGATAAGGTTATCCTTACAACAGATCTCAGCCGTCCAACAGTTCATCGAACATTAGATTTGAACTCCCGTTCGCAGTTTAATATGGCGGATACCGTAGTTTAATTCAGCAGAAAGGAAAATTGTCTAAAATACCCCTCCTCGTCCGCAAAATTTAACTGCGAACGCTAGGAATGCTCAGCCCGTCCGCACTATTAAACGACGCCGTTTTAGTCCGCCCTCCCGTCCGCAGTTTAATACTGTGAATGTTGTGTCTATCCAAACGACACCATTTTAATATAAATCACCGTTCACAGAACTAAATTGCGAACTCTTAGTCCTCCTAAATCAAATACGTTGTTGTTCTTTCTTTCTCATTATTAGAGATCTAAACACCCAAAGCGAATTTGAGAGAAAAGTAACCAAGCAAAAGGAGATCAGCAAATCTATACTACAAACTAACATCTTTGCTAAATCCAAGTCATGTATGTTTTAAATTCGCCATATGTATATATTTTGTATGCTTCTTTGTTGTATACAAATTCCATAGTTGTTGTATACAAACTCCATATTATCCATGTGATGAAAAGCAAAATGGCCAGCCCTCTTGGCTTCTTTGTCCGCGAGAATAAAAGAAGGGAAAAAGGATTATATGTCCTTTGTTTTTGGCAAGAAAACTGATGATTCACCTTTTTGGTTTTATTTTTGGTCTTCCTTAAATTAAGGAGGCTTGTCTCCTCCTTTGGTTTTATAAAAAGGTGTCTGACTTCTCATTTGAGTATAAGCATCAACCGAGAGTTAGCATCAAGTGAGGAAAGAGAAGAGCTTTGTTGAGCCAGAGAGAAAAGAGAAAGAGAGAAAATAATCAATAAGTTTATATTCTCAGATAAAAAGAATTGTATTATTCAATATTTTTCATAGTGAATTTTTGAGATCTCTTCTCGTGGTTTTTCCCAGTTGGGTTTTTCATGTAAAATTCTTGTGTTATTTATTTCTTGTATCTCATATAGTAGTGTGTGTTATCTTAGTGTGTGTTTGTGTGCTTGATTTCGCAAGAATTGATATCAGAGCTTGGTTCAATCGTTGACGAGAAATCTCGCATGTCACAAATATGAAGATGACAAGCACAAGTATGAGGTACTATATTAAGCTATTTGACGGGAAGTCAAACTTCAATATTTGACAGACTTCGAAATGTAAACTTTCTCAAGTTTCTCCCAAAAGTCCTTCAGAGAGATTTCTGTCAAAACCTGATATTTGATCTGTGGCGCCAAACTCAATCTAATTGTTTCCACGGGCTTTGCTTCAAGATCGATCCATTTTTCATCTGTCATAGTCGTTGGTTTCATCTCTTTCCCTTCAAGTGCCTTCGCCAGTTCCTATTGAATCAATACATCTTTGACTGTCAAATACTGAAGTTCGATTTCTCATCAAATGGCTTAATATCGTATTTCATACTTGTGTTTGTCATCTTCGTAGTTATGACATGAGATTTCTCGTCAATGGATTGAACCAAGCTCTGATACCAATTGTTGCGAAATTGGGCACACAAAACACACTGAGATAACACATGTACACTAATGTATGAGATACAAAAAATAAATGACACAAGAATTTTACGTGGAAAAAACCACAGAGATATCAGAAATCCACTATGAAAAATATTGAAGAATCCAAGCCTTTTTATTTGAGAAAATAAACTCACTGATTATTTTCTCTCTCCCTCTTTTCTCTCTCTCGCTCAACAGAGCTCTTCTTTCTCCTCACTTGTAGCTAGCTCGTGATTGATGCTTGTACTCAAATGAGAAGTTTGGCTCCTTTTATAAAACCAAAGGAGTAGACAAACCTCCTTAATTTAAGGAAGAGCAAAAATAAAACCAAAAGAGTGAGTCATTAGTTTTCTTGCCAAAAACAAAGGACATATAGTCATTTTTCCCTTCTTTTGCTCCTGTTCCTGCCGACAAAGAAGCCAAGAGGGCTGCCCATTTTTGCTTTTCATCACATGGATAATACATATATATATATATATATATATATATATATATAAATATTAAGACGGTCAACAAGTCAAACAGTTCGGGCTCGGCTCGAAAAAATACGAGCTAGACTCGGATTCGTTAATAATATGATCCAAATTTGGGCATTAAAAATAGTTCGAATAAAAATTTGAGCAAAGTTATACTCGATTCGTTTAAGATTCAAACTACTCGAATTCTTGATTGTGATTCGATACATACTCGATTGATACAGATTCGATTAGATGATCGATACATTCTCTTAAAATATATACAAATTTAAATCAAATTAGGATAATTAATTATTATTATTTTGTTTTGTTTTTAATTTTAATTGTGATTTTATATTTGTAAAGTGTAATAGTAAATATATATTCTCATTTCTAAGTAAAATAACAAATTCAATTTATAATTATATTTATTATAAAACTAATTATTATGTGGAGACTCAAATTCGAACTTGAAGCTCGCGATTAGTTTGAATATAATTCGATCCGAGTCGGATCGAATTCAAGTAATAAATATTCGAGTCGAATCTGAGTAGAATTTTTCAAGTAATTTGAATATGAATAATTCGAGTAGTTTGTTTCAATTCAACTCGTTTACACCCTTAATATATAGTATTATACATATATATTGTTCCCTTCTTCCATATAATTAAAACAAGATTTGCAAATCTTTGAGAACAAAAATATGAGCCAACTTTAACCGTAAGCAAAACAAAATTTTATGAAAAATTAAGTTTTATTACTCTCTGCAACCATTCTCAGTGCAGAATTTCGCACTTATTTTTTAAAGAAAGACTTCAAAGAACCATTTCTTTTCTTTATATCAGTTTCCTTAAAACTTCTGAGAATAATATGTTTCTTTTTCCAAGGTTTTACAGTTTCTTCTGATTGTTTTGCAGCACCAAGCAGATATTCAGTGACATTTCTGCCTATTTTACTGTTTTAAAAAAATACAGAACTTTACCAGAAAGCATAATGGAAATGAACTCTAATTTCCTGAAGGTACCCATCTGCCAATTTGTTCCTTTTTCACTTCATTTCAAAATCAGTCAGCACAAAACACATTTTCGCCAGCATTTATGTTTATTTGACTCCCTTAAATACAAAAGAGTTCCAAAATGAGCATTCATCTACAGTTGTAACCAAATTCATGCAATCCCACTTCATTTAGTGACGAGAAGAAAACTAAGAATATATTTCAAAACGAACAAAAACGAATAAAAATTCAAAAAATAACCAAGCTAAACGAAGCCAATAACAGTAGTAATTTGAGTAGTGTCTACTACAATTGCAGTACCGGAATCTAAATCGGAGAGACTATTCAATTTCACGGACTCTGACTCGAAGGCGGATTGCAAGAGGAGACTCCTGGTGCTCTGAAACTGCCATTGATGGGAATTAGGATTCTCGGGAATCGAGTTGAGGTGAAAGAGGAGTTGTTGGGAAGACGAGTAAAGGTAGGGTTTGTTCGAATTCTTGAGGAAGTGGCGACCAAGTGATTTGGCAATGGTCGGAAAAGCGACCATTTTGGGAAGAACTGAAATCGGAATATTCCGAATATATAAGAGAATTGTGAGATTGTCTCAGGGAGATCAGGGAGTGGTTTATTTTTCAGAGTTGACTGCTGTATAATTAATCACTTTATATAATATTGTAATTCAACTTTATTATTTTTTTTAAAAATGAGATTTTTTAAATTTTAATTAATTACTAATAATTTATATTTTTTATATATTAATAACGTCGTTAGGTCAATAACGATTCGACCGTTGATTGAACTAGTGATCCATCCATCATGTACTTTTTTCAATTCCATGACCGGTTCAAATCTAAAAACCTTAGTTCTAGTGGACACAATTATTTGGAGAGTCCTTCTAGGTCGACATTCTTGTGGCGACATTCTTGCAGTGACATTCTAGCGACTTTTTTTTTGGATTTTTTTAGTACCTCCAAAAAAATGTATAGTATTTATTCCAACCGAAATTTTTACAGAAAACAATGTTTTAGGTGTAATTTTTACCATCACCCTCTATGAGTGATATGCAATACAAATCCTCCTTCCTTGTATTGCTTTCAACAAAAAGGTGTAATTTTTACCGACGCTGTTTCTTGTATGTATCTAAATCTATTATATATATTAAATCACAGTAAATAACACAATAGTTTGACATCTGTCATTCTACAATTTTAACACATCTTATTTACTGCTCTATATTGGCCTTGACAAAAATAACCTTCACATAGCCGGGCGCGGAACAGTAGATGGATCGCAGCGTCGATTTTCCCCAATTTTTTTCTGTTACTGGAGCTGCAATCTTCGGAAGAAAAACCGATTAGGGGAGTCGACTGCCGGAATCGGAGGTAGCCGTCGGTATAAGAGGATCTAAACCCAAAGCCGTCGATATGAGAGGATCCATAGCCTGAGAACATATTGTTTTTCCAAACCCAAAGCCGGCGGAAATCAAAACATATTGTTTGATCGGTATGCAAAGTCTCTCTCAGTCACACATACATACATATATCGTATCCCTGAAAATGATTTCGAAGATTGCATTAATTTGTTTTGCTATTTGGATTTTGTTAACATTTCTAAATTCTGGGGTTTTGCTATTTGGGGTTTTGCTATTTGGGTTTTGTTCTGGCATCGATTTTTACTGCTTGGACTTTTACTTTCTTCTTAAACGTTGTTGCTATTGGATAATATGGATTTTATTTCATTGTTGCCGGTATGTATTAATATTTCATTCTTTTTATCACATTCAGGAAGAAGAACCGTATATGCTAACTCTTTTGATTGATTTGAAGATAATTGCATTTCATACTTTTTGTTGAGACCGGAATGGATGAATTAAATTTATATATGTATATAATATTAATTCAACTGTGATTCTATCATTTATTCTTTCATTTCTTTTGTGTTTTCAATTAAGTTTCTACTTTGAAGTTTATCAACAACTAAAAATGTACTTGAAGCTTATCTTTTTTTTTATCAGACAATTTTTTTACTAAGCATGAATTTCTTTACACATTTTTCTATTCTAATATGGCAATTTAGAGGTAGGTGGGTGGATAAAGATGATCATCTTTTAAGATGATCTTAATCTGATATGGCAATTTAGTGATTGATTTAATTGAATGAGTGTTTTAGGCTCATTTTACTCTGAGGCTAACTTATCTTTTTTTTCGTTGTCAGACAATTTTTTTACTAAGCATGAATTTCTTTACACATTCTTCTATTCTAATATGGCAATTTAGAGGTAGGTGGGTGGATGAAGATGATCATCTTTTAAGATGATCTTAATCTGATATGGCAATTTAGTGATTAATTTTATCGAATGAGTGTTTTAGGCTCATTTTACTCTGAGGCTAGCTTATCTTTGTTTTTCGTTGTCAGACAATTTCTTTACTAAGCATGAATTTCTTTACACATTCTTCTATTCTAATATGGCAATTTAGAGGTAGGTGGGTGGATGAAGATGATCATCTTTTAGGATGATCTTAATCTGATATGGCAATTTAGTGATTGATATAATCGAATGAGTGTTTTAGGCTCATTTTACTTTGAGGCTACTTTATTGTGATTTACTTGGTTTCTTTAGTAAAAAGATAGAAATCTGAGAGACAAGGAACAGAAGGATCATTAAACCATATAAGTATTCTAACAATTAAAATCATATATTATATAATGTATTGTTTGTAGGAATGTGTGGCCTTTTCTTGTGACTGATTTGCAGCAGTTCAAGAAGGATTGAGCATTGATTTTCTTGATGAATACTTTATGGAACTTGCTTAATATATGAAATTTGAAACTTTTTGGATGAATGTGTGGCCTTTTTTGCATATCATTAAATCATCCTTTGTAATCCAAATCAATAAAATAAATAAAAAGGAAAAAGAGGGAAACCCCCGCGTTGCAACGAAATTATTCAAATTTTTAATAATAAATGTGTGACGCCCCCAAAATAGGTATACATCACCTATTCTGAGTCGCCAAATACATACAAATACAATCTTAAATATACAACATAAGTTGTGAGTTTTAATACAAATATTATCTTCTAAACAATATTCAAACTCAAAATAAGTCATCAATACATTTATTATCACACTATTTCATAGAATAGTGAGGACTTCTAATGTTACCATCTGGACCGTCACTCTGTACCCCGACTAGTTCCTGCTACGTTCTCATTTCCTGAAGAGAACAATGAAAGCAAAAGAGTGAGCTCAACTAGCCCAGTAAGAAATATTATGACTAAGATAATGCAGAATAAATTATCGTTAGCCTTCAACAATGTTAAACTGATACAATATAACAAACATCAAGTTTAATCAAGATAAACAAGCAATCCATTAGAAGAGTCAGTGGAGAATAAAATATACTATCTTCTATGATTTAAAAGGTTTTTCAATACTTTTATCACGAGACTCGACAATAAATAATACACATCATCCCCGCACTACTACCAAGGATATTCATTAGTATCACAACCACAAATTATCCATGCATCATGGGCCAAGGATATTCGTGTTTTCATCAATGGTCATGATCATGCCAACAACTATCCATCAATGCTTCTACGAGCCAATGAGGACTTTACCACATCATTTGTAACATTACTTACCATGATTATATCGAATGATCCTCGGTCATAATCATACCAAGTCCATCTATGCACTACATGCCATGATGATTTTCAATGAATATATAAACATGAGGATGATGACAATGATATAGAATTCAATAAAACAAGTTCAAGAATTAATTTATCCAGAACCAATAACGTCCAAATTGTCAACACGATCATCGCTTTGTAGAGTAAAATTCAAGAATGCTCGTAAGAATATTTCCATGAAAAGATATCGGATGAAGCGCAATATATCAAGGATATTCCACTAATTTCATGGAGTATTAAAGACAAAACTTTAACCAACCGAGTATTATAAAGAATGGAATAACAAAAGAATTCACCAAGCATGCGATAGATCGCATGATAGGTTATTCCAATGTAATAATAAATAATGGAACTTCAGTCAATGCGTAAAACGCACGCACAAGATATTTCAACAGAATAATTAATAATGGAACCGTGTCACAATACGCGTAAAAGCATGCATGTGATGTTCCAATAGAATGATAAATAATGGAACCAGTCATGCAGACAAAGACATGGATGTTCCAACAGAATGATAAAGAATGGAATAATAGAAGAATTTCACCATGTATAGGGTAGTCCGCGTATACAAGTTATTCCAACAGAATAATAAAAAATGGAATAACAGAAGTTCTCTTCATGAATACAAAAGAAATAACACCCCTTATGTGACGCCCCCAAAACAAGTATACATCACCCATCTTGAGTCGCCAGATACAAGGTACTGAATACAAATACAACTTAATTATACAACAGTCGTGTGAAATACGACAAAACATAAATTTGTGAGTTTTAATATAAATATTGTCATCTGCATAATATCCACACTCAATGGAGTCCTCATTACATTTATTATCACACTATTTCACGAATAATGAGGACTACTAATGCACCATCTAGGACCATCACTCCGCTCCCCGACTAGTCCCAAATACGTTCTCATTTTCTCAAGAGAATAGTGAAAGAAAGGGTGAGCTCAACTAGCCCAAAGAAGAAATATTATGACTAAGATAATGCGTAATAAATTATCAATAGCCTTCAACAAAGATAACAACCGATAGAATCGCAATGCGATCAAGCAATCCATTAGAAGAGTCAAGTAAAGTATAATATCTAATCGCCTTCTATGATTTAAAAAGTTTTTCATCAACTTTATCATTGAGACTCGACAATAAATAATATCGAATCATCCCTACTCCACGGCCAAGGATATTCATATAATCATCAATGGTCATGACTATACCGAATAATCCCTGGTCATAATCATACCAACAACTGTTTACCAATGAACTACAGGTCAATGAGGACTTTTACCACATCATTCGTCACATTATGGTCATGATTATACCGAATAATCCCTGGTCATAATCATACCAAGTCCATCTATGCACGTAAGCCAAAGATGACTTTCAACATAATATAAGCATGAGGATGATGACAATTCAATAAAACATGTTCAAGAATAAATTTTAAAGATTTATAAGTTAATTTATCCTGAACTCAATAATGTCCAAATTGTCAACACGATCTTCGATTTGTGCAAGAAAATTCAAGAATGCTCGTAAGAATATTTTCATGAAAAGATATTTGGATGAAGCGCAAAATATCAAGGATATTCCACTAATTTCATGGAGTATGAAGCCAAAGCTTTAATCAATCGAGTATAATATAATATATGAAACTCGCAAATGGATTTTCACCGCCATGCGATAATCCACGATATGGTCATTTCCATAATTTAATAAGGAATGAATACACAGATCATTCACCACGCATGTGGTAATCCACATAGATGAGTTATTCCAACGAGTAATACTAAAGAATGGAATAATGTATGATTCACTATATCGTGTGATATATCTTTGCACTCCCACGTGTTATTCCCAATGTAATAATAAATAATGGAACCGGTCCCAGAACGCATGTATGTGATATATTCAAGCGAATAATAAATAATGGAACCAGTCCCACAGAAACGCATGTATGTGATATTCCGCGTAATAATAAATAATGGAACCAGTCCAAAATAGAATGCACGTATATGATATTCCAAATGTAATAATAAATAATGGAACCAGTCCGGTAAACGCATTGCATGATGATATTCCAAGCCGAATAATAAAGAACGGAATATTAGAAAAATTTCACCATGTATGCGGTGATTTCGTGATAAACAAAGTTATTCCAATGTAATAATAAGAATGGAATAATGTAAGAATTTCACCAAGTATAGGTATCCCATGATACAAAGTTATTCCAACAGAATAATAAAGAATGGAATAACAGAAGTTCTCTTCATGAATAAGAAAGAAAGAATACCCCTTATGAGTACAACAAATAATATTCCCTACCTTAGAAAAACTGAATACTGAAGTAGTGAAGTAGCAGAATACTTTTCTTCTTTCTCTCTATAGTTTCTCTCTCTAGAGTTTCAGTGAATTCGTAAGAAATAATGAAGGAATGAGCTTCTATTTATAGGAGAATGGACTGAATAGTAACTAATTCATGAACGGTCCAGATTGATTTACTTTTAAACGGACGGTCCATATTGGTTTACTATTAACACTTAAAGCAACGGTCATACCGATTTACTATTAAAACTTTAAACCAAATGATCCATATTGATTTACTATTATATACTTTCCACCAAATGTCCATATTGATTTTTATTATATCTTCAACCAACTATTCGAAAAATTAGCACATCTTCTCATGGAATAATATTGTACCCAAAAATGATTTGGACAGAACAGAAATATATTTTATGGGTGAATAGTACTCCGTGAATAGTAACTCGTGAATAGTAATTCATGAATAGTAACTCGTGAATAAGAATCGTGAATAGTAGTACTCGGCACCTAAAAAGTGTCCCAATACCCAATCGAACAATATAACCTCCGGATATCAATTATACTAACACAAATAAGTCCAACACAATGGAACTATAAAATTCATCTTTAATCAACACGAACTTATTCATCATTAATATTATAATTCACAATATTTAACAATCGTGTCGCTCCTCGTGAAAGAGGGGGGGCTTTCCGATAAGGATTTCTCCTTATCATGCCGCAATTAGGTGACCAAATCTCTCCTTATGAACTTCTAGACATCATCAATATTGCAAATAATAATATGAATAACTTTATCGTCTCAATTATTGATTTAATAATATATCATATTATGTAGATGATCTTCGTAATAATAATTGAATCAATAATATGAGAGATATGATGCAAAGAATTCATCAGTGCAATAATCGAGTATAACTAAGTGACTTCTCACGTAAGCATCAATAATCAATACCGTAGTGTCTACTATATGCGACCACGCGTATTCATCGTACTTTTACTACCGGGTGAGTTCAACAGTTTTAACGGTAACACCTCCGCCGTTATTTTTATAGAAAGATATTTTTGTCATTTTCTAACTACAACAATACTTCCGTTGTGGGGTCCACCAATGATTGTACCATCGTACGAATATTCCCTATTAAAACGAATATTCCCTGACCAATCAAATATTATATAATAACTTGCTTACTTTACAAAATTTGTAAATATTACCCACAATTATAACATTATATCAAATCCACACCATAATATTCAAAAATATATTTCGAGAAAATTATTCTTTATTCATAAAAGTTGGGGTCTTACACATTACCTTAGTAGGAGATTGAATACTGTAGTAGTGTAGTAACAGAATACTCTTCCTCTTTCTCTCTTATTTTCTCTATACTTTCTCTCTCTATAGCTTGAATGAATTCGTGAAAAATAATGAAGAACTAGACCTCTATTTATAGAAGATTTCAAGCTTAGCCCTTGCAATGTGAAAAGGCAAGCGGCTTGACGACTGGTGATGTGAAAAGAAAAGTGGTTTGATGCCTGTAATGTGAAACACCAAGTGATTTGACGTCTGTCATGTGAAACAACAAGTGGTTTGACGCCTGTAATGTGAAACAACAAGTGGTTTGACGCCTATAATGTGAAACGACAATTGGTTCGACGCCTGTAATGTGAAACGACAATTGGTTCGACGCCTGTAATGTGAAACGACAATTGGTTCGACGCTTGTAATATGAAACGGCAAGTTGTTTGACGTCTGGTAAAGGTAATTACTATTGGCGAAAGACTCTTAGATGATGACATATGGGCCCCCATTGAATAACCAAACTTACCACAAACATCTCATAATAGACTTCTTATATACATCAAGGATTGAATAAATATTACCACAAATTATTTTATTTTTAATCAACACATTTAATCTTTCAACAATTATTCATCATTAATATTATAACTTGTCGTCTCAATTATTGATTTAATAATATAACATATTATACAGATGATACTGTGACAATAATTGAATCAATAATATAAGAGATATGATGTAGCAATTACTGTAGCAATAATTGAGTATAACTGAGTGACTTCTCACGTAAGCATCAATAATCAATACTGCAGTGTCTTTGTACATTTATTACCGGTATTTCAACAGTTAACTGGTAAAACTTCCGTTGCTATTTTTATAAAAGATAATTTTGTCGCTTTTCTAACTCCGACAATAATTACATTATGGGGTCCACTAATGATTGTGTCGCCGTCATTTAATATTCCCCGACAAAAAGAATATTTCCCGACCAAACGAATATTTTATAACAACTTGCTTACTTTGCAAAATTTATAAATATTACCCACAACTATAACATTATATCAAATTCACACCATAATATTCAAAAAATATTTCGAGAAAATTAAATCTTTATTCATAAAATCTGGGATCTCATAATCTCCCCTCCTTATGAAATTTTGCCTCAAATTTACGTGCGACACTGGTATATCTTAGAAAGGCGAGGATACCTTGACTTCATTTCAGATTCTAATTCTTGAGGTATAACCTTTGAGTGTTGAATAAGATCCTTCTTATCCAAGATTTTAACACGTATCTCCTCATACGTTAAATCTTCTGATATATCGTTTAGTTCTAATTTAATAATGTGGTTCGGGTCGTCCACATATTTACGTAACATCGATACGAAAAAAAACGTTCTGAACACGCAACATAATTAGCGGTAAAACGAGTCTATAGGCCACAGTTCCTACTTCATCGAGGATTTCAAATGGGCCAATTAAATCGAGGGTTGAGATTCCTCTCTTCGTCAATTCTTGCTTCTAGAATAACGCCCTCTTGAACCTTCTTCTTCACATTCATCAGCTTCGGGTGTGTAGCTTGAGCGACTTTGAATTTATCGATTAAAGTCGATTCTACTCGTATATTCGTTATCTTCACGTGGGTTCGTATATTCATACTTGTAACCGCATATGATCTTCTACTCAACGCGTTAGCTACCATGTTCGCTTTTCCTATGATGGTATTGAATGGTACGATCGTAATCTTCAACAGCTTGAGTCAACGTCTTTGGCGTATGTTACGTTCATTTTAGTTGAAGAAATATTTGAGGGTTTAAGAAATGTGTTTTGTACTGGGGTCAATACAAAATTCGATTTCACGCTCTAGGGGTAGGCTAAGAAGTCTTCAAGAATACGTCAGGAAATTTATTAACAATAGAAATATCATTCAAAATTGTGACCCTCATCCAAGACTTGGATAATACGTCACATTGATACCTATCAACTTGTCATCGTCATTCACGACGTCGCCTATAGAAAGTCTGGCTTCGGTGCATTCCACACAAGGAAGTCAACAACGAAAGGACCGGGGCTCTTTACTTATGGCTTGATATGACAATGATTGACTTTAGTGGTTTGGTTTCTTGAATTCGCATAACAGGTTGGTTAGGAATATGAAAGCTAACAACCTTACGAAAGGCATGATGAGTAGTTAACCAATCGATTCCTAAAATCGCATCAAAGGCAAGTATTTTCAAAGAGATAAGATTGACAGGTAACGTGACATAGTCAATTTGAATTAAACAAGATTTATACATAATGGATGTAACGAAGGTTTCTCCCAACTGAGTTTCAACAGATAAATCAAAATCTAACTTCTCCGGAGTTAAATTCAAACATTGAACACAACTAGGTGAAATAAAAGAGTGAATAGAACCAATATCTAACACGGTATAGACTTCGCAAGAGTTTATGATTAACTTACCCGTGATAATTTTATTCAGGTTCCTCGTAAAAAAAAATGCTCTCTCTTAAACTACCGGCTTTGGCTTGTCTGGGACATCCTTTGGCATCACTATCCCAAATTGGACTTGACTTCACCATACGACAAAAATCGAGCTAGGTGACCTTCTCTTCCGCAATTAAAACATGTTTTGATTCTTTACAGACTGATTTGGACGGATGTGTCCCTCCCGTCGCATTTGAAACATACGACCGGTGGTCGTTCTTTCTTCCTTTGAACGCGGGTCTTTGGTGCTACTTTCTTTCCATCATTATTAAACCTTCTCTTCTTGAAATTTCCACTTCTATTATCTTGGCCATGATTACCACCGAAATGGTTACCATTTATGGCATGATAATTTCCCCCACGATGGTTATCATTGTTCCGATGACTATTGCCACCGGTATGATTATTATCGTGTTGTTGGTCGTTGCCTTTTTGTTGTGCTGATTCATTATCGCGCTCCAATAACTGATCCCTATTCACAACATCTGAATATAAACAAAGTTTGTGAGAAATGAGGTATTGACGTATTTTGGGTTTCAAACCTCTTAGAAACATTCGCGTCATTCGCTGCTCATTATCGACCAAGTGGGATGTAAACCGAGACAACTCGGTAAACTTAGCCTCGTACTGCGACACGGTCATATTGTTATGCTCCAGCTTGATGAACTCCACCTCCTTCATGTGACGAATACTTTCGGGAAAGTACTTGTCGTTGAACAATTCTTGGAACTTCTCCCAAGACATCTTGAGTGCGTCAGGTTGGGTACGTTTTACAGATTCCCACTAGTGATCTGCCTTTTCACGCAACATAAAGGTGGCAAAGGGAACCTTTTGCTCCTCGGAGCATCCCAAGATATCAAATATCTTGGTGATCTGCTTTAACCACGTCTCTGCCTTAAGTGGTTCTGGTTTACCCAAAAACTCCAGTGGTCCCAGCTCCTTGAACTGCTTAGCGGTGACCAATCGTGGGTTGCCATTATTTCCACCTATATTTTGAACAGGAGTCTCTCTTACCTGATGTTGCATGAATTGCATAAAGCTTCTGAACATCCCATCGTTCGTCATTAGATCGATATTGTTGTTTATCTGAGGATTATGGTCTTCTTGATGCACATTATCCTGGGTATTGATCGTTGGTGACTCAACGGTCTCGTGTGCTCCATTGCGTATCTCCACATTCTCGAATGTCATTTTCAAATACTGCCACAAAACAAGGGTTAATTGACATGCCACATATTATCCCTATACTCTGACCGACCAATTAAATAACAAATAAGCTTAGGTAGGTCATACTAGCGAAGGAATTACCCGCCTCTCCTCCCTCTAGTTCTAGTCTCACATCTTAGCCAGGATCATATCCTAAGCTTTGATACTAATCATGGCGCCCCAAAATAGGTATACATCACCTATTCTCGAGTCGCCAAATACATGGTACGTAATACAAATACAATCTTAAATATACAACATAAGTCGTGAGTTTTAATACAAATATTGTCTTCTGTATGTATTCAAACTCAAAATAAGTCCTCAATACATTTATTATCACACTATTTCATAGAATAGTGAGGACTACTAATGTTATCATCTGGACCGTCACTCTGTACCCCGACTAGTTCCTGCTACGTTCTCATTTCCTGAAGAGAACAATGAAAGCAAAAGGGTGAGCTCAACTAGCCCAGTAAGAAATATTATGACTAAGATAATGCAGAATAAATTATCGTTAGCCTTCAACAATGTTAAACTGATACAATATAACAAACATCAAGTTTAACTGCAGCGAAACAAGCAATCCATTAGAAGTGTCAAGTGGAGAATAAAATATACTATCTTCTATGATTTAAAAGGTTTTTCAATACTTTTATCGCTGAGACTCAGCTTAATAAATAATACACATCATCCCTGCACTACGTCCAAGGATATTCATTAGTATCACAACCACAAATTATCCATGCACTGCGGGCCAAGGATATTCGTGTTTTCATCAATGGTCATGATCATGCCAACAACTATCCATCAATGCTCTACGAGCCAATGAGGACTTTTACCACATCATTTGTAACATTACGGTCATGATTATATCGAATGATCCCTGGTCATAATCATACCAAGTCCATCTATGCACTACATGCCACAGATGACTTTCAACAGAATATAAACATGAGGATGATGACAATGATATAGGAATTCAATAAAACAAGTTCAAGAATTAATTTATCCAGGAACCAATAACATCCAAATTGTCAACATGATACTGCTTTGTAGAGTAAAATTCATGAATGCTCAGAAGAATATTTCCATGAAAAGATACTGGATGAAGCGCAATATCAAGGATATTCCACTAATTTCATGGAGTATAAAAGACAAAACTTTAACCAACTGAGTATAATAAAGAATGGAATAACAAAAGAATTCACCAAGCATGCGATAGATCGCATACACAGATAAAGTTATTCCAATGTAATAATAAATAATGGAACCAGTCACGATAAACGTTATTGCATGTGATATTCCAACAGAATAATAAATAATGGAACCAATTAAATGCGTAAAAGCATGGATATGATGTTCCAATGAGAATGATAAATAATGGAACCAAGTCAATGCATAACAACCACAGCATGGGATGTTCCAACGTAATGATAAAGAATGGAATAATAGAAGAATTTCACCATGTATATGGTAGTCCACGATATCTGAGTTATTCCAATGTAATAATAAAGAATAGAATAACGTAAGTTCTCTTCATGAATACAAAAAATAAATAACACCCTTACCTTAGTAGGAGATTGAATATTGTAGTAGTGTAATAATGTAATACTCTTCCTCTTTCTCTTTTATTTTCTCTATACTTTCTCTCTCTATAGCTTGAATGAATTCGTGAAAAATAATGAAGAACTAGGCCTCTATTTATAGAAGATTTCAAGCTTAGCCCTTGCAATGTGAAAAGGCAAGCGGCTTGACGAGTGGTGATGTGAAAAGAAAAGTGGTTTGACGCCTGTAATGTGAAACACCAAGTGGTTTGACGCCTGTAATGTGAAACAACAAGTGGTTTGACGCCTGTAATGTGAAACGACAATTGGTTCGACACCTGTAATGTGAAACGACAATTAGTTCGATGCCTATAATGTGAAACGACAATTGGTTCGACGCCTGTAATATGACACGGCAAGTGGTTTGACGTCTGGTAAAGGTAATTAATATCATGAAAGAGACTCTTAGATGATGATATACGGGCCCCATTGAATAACCAAACTTACCACAAACGTCTCATAATAAACTTCTTATATACATCAAGGATTGAATAAATATTACCACAAATCATTTTATTTTTAATCAACACATATTTAATCTTTCAACAATTATTTATCATTAATATTATAACTTGTCGTCTCAATTATTGATTTAATAATATAACATATTATCATGTATGATACTTGTGACAATAATTGAATCAATAATATAAGAGATATGATGCAATAATTACTATAGCAATAATTGAGTATAACCGGTGACTTCTCACGTAAGCATCAATAATCAATACTGGTAATGCTACTACTGACCACCATGTATCTTGTATATTTATTACCGGGTATTTCAACAGCTAACGTGTAAAACTTTCGCCGTTATTTTTATAAAAAGATAATTTTGTCGTTTTCTAACTCCAACAATAATTCTGTTATGGGGTCCACCAATGATTGTGTCGTCGTACGAATATTCTCCGACAAAAAAAATATTCCCCTACCAAACGAATATTTTATAACAACTTGCTTACTTTGCAAAATTTATAAATATTACCCACAACTATAACATTATATCAAATCCACACTATAATATTCAAAAAAATATTTCGAGAAAATTAAATCTTTATTCATAAAATCTGGGGTCTCACAAAATGTGTGCGTACAATTAATAAATTAAAATATAGTAAGAAAATAGTATATTGTTGTGCGATGATCAAATTTTACACAATAAATTGACATATGTCATTCTACAAATTCAACACCTGTCCATTCTATTTAATGCTCCTAATTGTCCTTGACAAAAATACCCTTACCAACCCTATCTCTGCCCAAATATCCCACTGACGGCTTCTCATCTTCTAAACCCTTATTATTAGCCTGTGATTCCATGTTTTTCTTTCTCCGTACTTCCAATCTTCCCTAGCCATTGCTTGAATTTAAGCAATTTTTTCTTCCAATCCAGATTTATCAACATATACAATTCTTATTTAAACAAGCTTCTGCAAAAAGTAGTGAATTGTAACCACGGCGAGCAAAAAGTAGCGATTTGTGTGGAAATTATTCAACAAAAAGATGAAACATGAAGAGTTGTTAATTGAATTAGAGATGTTAATTGAATTAGAGCTGTTAATTGAATTGGAGCTGTCAATCGAAGAGATGTTAACCCGCTCGGAAGAATAATTTTGCACAAATTTTGGTATTTTCACTGCTTCAATTTTTTCATCAAATATAATATGTTTGTGTTTAATTTATGTTTGTCTATATGCAAGGATTGTGATTGCAAATATTGGGGAAATTAACAATAAGCCATACATTAGTTTGTTGACCTAATTTTTATTTATATAAAATTAGTTGTAGAGGTGAAGAGGCAAGTTGTAATAGCAGATTGAATATAATAGACTACTACAACATGACGACACTTGGATACCTTGCATTTTCTCAGTTCTCTACCACAGTAGAAAGTGGTAATCACTTGGATACCTTGCACTGTTGTAGTCTCCCTCGAAATATATTCTCCAGATCTTTTCAAATCGGGTTGAGAAGTAAGCTCTAATTTCCTTCCAATTTTTTGTTTTCAGCCAATTCACTTGTATCATTGTTAGTTAATTTTAAAATGTTTACTGAAGTAGAACATATTAGATGAATTCATTGGAAAATTTTAATCTTTAATGCATTGTATTTGTTGGAAATTTATGTTTGGTTTTTGTTTTAGAATTTATTATGAATCTTCCGAACATGGGTGTTGTGCCCATTCCAAGGAAAAACACTTGTGCTTTTTTAAAAGTAATGCACATGTACACAAAGGTAGTTTTTATTTATATGTAAAGAACAAGCTGTAATAAGCCATACATTTATTTTTATTTTTGTGGTAAAACAAATTAGTAACTTATGGCCAAATATCGCATTTTGGGATTTTATGTCTAAAATTATGAATTTAATCCGTACTAAGAATGTGTAATGAACATCTATTATGAAATTGATTGGATGAATTGGTTCCACAAAATTTTAGCTTAGAGTTTAGTTTTAAGGTCTTAGTTGAATGCTTTTATAATGAGTTTTTTTTTAGTTTGTGTAATTTTTTTTTTTGCTCTAACTGATGCCATATTCATCTTTTATTTAAGGTTTTGACATCGGTTACACTGCATCAACATATGAAGCTGTAATGATGCCAACGAGACTATATTTTTCATTCATCGTTTACTACAGTATGAAGTTTAATTTTACAGAATTTGGTGAATTGATGTCTCATAAATTTGTTATAATGTTTTGTAGTAAACTGTTGAACGATTCACTTAAGAATCTGAATCATACATCAATCTTGTGATACCAAGTTCGAATATAATCAAATGTTACTATTTGAATGTTTTGTGTATAAATGAGTTAGTTGATTTGGGGAAATTATCCGAAATTGCATCACAAGATCGGTTCCAAGCTCTAGGTTAAAGGATTTGTTTCATACTCCAAGGGATTGTATTGACACGGAATCTAATATATCTTTGACATTTTGCAACAAAAAAGGTATCATTTTGTTTCTTATTTTCTGAGGTTTTGAATATTAGCACAATTATATTACTAAAATCATTTATCATTTTTACTCTATTTCATTACCTTTTACAATAAATCATATGGATTCATGAAGACTTTGCTTGCAAAATTTATCTTGATCCTTAATTCAAAACTATGTATTAATCTTAATATGTAATTGTTTCCTATTCCATACGATAGTTGAGAATTCTATGATTTTGTGAATTAGTTGTGGTGTTTGTGCGATTTGTTCATTTTTCGTTAAACAAACTATGATTTTGAGTCGAAATGAATTCGGAATCTTCACACCTATGTTTTAATATTTCAGATAATATCCATTAGTATTTAATTTTTAATATTAGGTTTATTTTTTGAAAATATTTTGTGCAATAATTACATCTTTGTATCCTATATTCCTGCAGGTAGTTTACAAGATTGAAGATCCTATTTCGAATAAAAAATCCAAAAATCAACCATAAGCTATACATGTCAGAAAAAGGAAAAACATGAATTTACTGTCAACCAGTGCGACAAAATTCATACAAGAATGCGTAGAAGGATGATTATGCTAGAAAACAAGAAAAAAATTGTAACGTATACTTTCTAATTATTTATTCATTAATTAAGTGTATAAAAATATTTTGCACATCTGCTAAACTATCCTATGCATATTGATTGCGTTTCCTATTTCATGTTAGAATCCACCAACAAAATGAGCACAAGTACTACATCTGTGAGAGCAAGCAAAACATCCAGAATGCATCTAAGTGACATTTCAACTGGTAATTATTTCATTAAATCTTTTTATTTATTTTACCTTCAAAATAATTGCTTATCCTAATATCATATGAATTTTTTATGTAGTTTGTACAAATCTCAATTCAGCTTTTGACATTTACAAATAGCAAAACATTGTCAGCGTATAAATTAGCGAGATTGTGTTCATCCAGTACCTAATGATGGTATTTATATATTCAATTTCTTTATTTTTGAGCTTTAAAATCTATTATATATACTAAAACACAATACATGTCACAATAAATTAACATCTGTCATTTTAAAAAATCAACATCTGTCCATCCTAATTAATGCTCCTAATTAACCTTTACAAAAATACCCTTGACAAAAAAGCCCCCATGAAATAACAACTCATGTTCTAAAAAACCTAAAAGTTCTGTTCATTTATGTTCTGTTAGCTGTGAATTCTAAGTGAGATATCTGAAAATTATTTTGCAGTGGGAATTTCAAGTGGGTCCCAGTGTTGGTGTTGAAGCTGGAGATCATATCTGGTGTGCTAGATACCTCATTGAGGTAAGATATCTTCAATAACTATGGCTATATAGATAAATTTATACATCTCAGGGAAGAATCACTTCTTGAAATATGATTGAGGCACCGAGTAATTCATGTTCCTTAGTAACTAATTCATAAATGCTTGAAGTTGCATTGAAGCCTATTATTTATTTTTCTTTTGACTCTCTTTTATATCTTATAATCATAATTTCTAACTATAAGATGCATTTGTTGTCTTTTTATACTGACATAGTTTTTTTCCCCTCTTTTGTTCCAACAGAGAATTACTGAACAAGCTGGTGTTATTCTAACACTTGACCCAAAACCAATAGACGTAAGCTAGATCACAAAAAAGTACAATTTTAATATCATGGTTGACTAATTTAATAATAAGTAATCCTTTTCTTCTTTGTATTCACAGGGTGACTGGAATGGAGC
Organism: Panax ginseng; assembly: GCA_020205605.1. NCBI lineage: Eukaryota > Viridiplantae > Streptophyta > Magnoliopsida > Apiales > Araliaceae > Panax > Panax ginseng. Next base: position 32,498,204 of record CM035138.1, on the reverse strand, counting down.
AGGATGTCACACTAATTACAGGTACTTACTTTTTATTATTGATAATTGGTGATAGCATACCAACATTGTGAAAGGTATTATGCAGAATTTATGCTCAATCTTAACTTATTTATCTTTTGAATCACAATACTGAGAGTATGAGAGAGGATGGAGGCTTTGAAGTAATTAAGAAGGCATTTTTAAACCTTTCACTCCACCATAAAGAGCACATCAGTGTATACGGAGAAGAAAATAAAATAATATTGACGGGAAAGCATGAAACTGCCAGTATCAACGCCTTTTCTTGGGTACACGCGATAGACTCGACACCAAATTAACCACATTTAAAAAAAGAAAAAGAAAAAATGAGAGTCGACACCTAATTTATACGAAACAGCCAACAATAGAAACATGATATATTCATTCCAGTTTTCTCTTTAGATAACTTGGTGTCAACTTGCAGGGAGTTGCTAATCTTGGGTGCTCAGTCCGTGTGGGGCGTGACACCGAGAAGGAAGGCAAAGGTACCTTACTGCTAATACTATTTTCATGTACACTGTTTGTGACATGTGAGACTAAAAATAATTTTACCAGCTTTGTTGAAAATAACTTATAAAAAAAAAAATTCTCTTAATTTCTCCTTTATCATGTGATTGGGAACTGCTAGGTGGACAAAATTGTTACTCCTTAATTCCAAAATTTTCATACGCCAGCTTCTTCAATATATCAAAAGGATTTTCAACAAATAATGGCAACTACTTGTAAGTTGTAACTATATTTTTCATTTTCTATTTTTCCATATATACTTGGTCACTTGTGATGGTCACTTGTGAGTACGAGATTGATATGACAACTTTGAATTCTCCATAAGTTGCAGATATTCAGACTACGTGGTACTTTGAAAAGGTAATATAAGTTGATTGTGCTTGGTGGTTGTTTATTCTTGACAGGTGTTTCGTTCAATTGATTTGTGAAATTGTTTGGATAAATTGATGCATTATTGGTGAATTGTTGTATCTCACAAAATTTGAATAATGTTTTGCAGCAAAATGTTGAGCTGTCCACTCAAGTCATAGACACATAAACCCAGATTATACTGTTCAGCAGGCAATATAAAAAATGTCTGAAACAAGTATGTACCCTCTATTTAACTTTGAATTGTACTTTTCAATCATTTCATGTATGATGTATCATATTCTTCTAAAGATCATTATTCAGGTCCTTAATCTTCCCATATTTCACTTGAGATATCAAAGAATACATTATATGTAATGATGCCAAGAAGTGATGACAAGAATATATTTAATTGAATTTATTCTGATGCAGAGTGATATTGGCATCTGAAGTTGAATCAAATAAACAAGTGTAACAAGCTATAAAAAATTTCATAGTTGATTACAAAAATCTTTAAAATAGAATAATGTTGGGATTTTTTCTTAAAATGTCAAACTAATCTTATATGTTTCTTCTGTTAGTTGCTTTATTTGATTCAAGTAAACAGAACCACTATTTTGAGCTGTTTCTTTGAGTTTTTTTATGTAATGGCAATGTAGCATTTAATTTTTGTCTATTCTATGTAGAAAATTGGGTGAAATGGAATTGAAGGGAGTTGATGTGGTTCCTGAGTAGTTCTTGAAAAAGCAGAAAAGGAAGGAAGAGTGGGCCTTGCAAAAAAGAATGAATTTGAAGCTACAAAGACGAAGAATGCAAAAAATAGGAAGCTGATCTTCAACCGAGCCAAGTTATATGCACAAGAATATGAGGAGCAGGTATATGTGATTATATTGGTATTGTTCAGAATGCTGTGTATGAGTCGCTGATTATTTCAATAAGTTGTGTGTTGCCTTTTCCAACAAAAGTAGTTGACACGCTTGAAGCGTGAGGCAACATTGAAGGGTGGCTTTTATGTTAACCCATAAGCTAAGTTGTTGTTTATCAATAGAATTTTGTGGGTAAGAAAATATGTTAGCTAAGGTCACTTCTTGCTCTGGAACTTATGGAGATTGGAACATTGACTAAAGATAAAGCAAGATTGCTCTCCATGGGGCACTTCAACTTGCAAGGTTTCTATCAATCGATAGACCGATTTGGTTGCTTGAGGTTGCCTCGGTTCCCAAGAATAATTACTTTGGTGGACATGCTTGATCGAGGCGATTACAGAAAGCTTAATACTACTTTTGTTATTTGTTTATTTCAAAATTTTGGATAGAAAACTCAATTCATTGCAGTAAGGATTTTAGTGTATCAAGGAGTATAAAAGTCAAGTTCTTTATATCTTCTTTTGAATACTGTACAATTAAGTCGGTATATTCTTTTAATCCCAGTTCTATGAAAACTACCCTTCAATATTTTTTTGCCTTCTTTGTCAGCTATGAAGAGATTTAAAAGGTTACAATTAATTTTATAGTTGTAGCTTGTAAGTTGGTTAATATGCTTAGCTTCTTTAATGTAATATATTACATTGTTTCTTCCTCTACTCTCTGTCTCTTTTCCATAACTATTTTTGAACAACTAACATATAGTACATATAAATGTGAAAATATGATAATTGATCTTGTGTGGCCATTAAAATCAATTCGGGACTAAAGATTTGGGTCTGATATGTTTTTTCCTTTCTTTGTCCCCTTACTTTTTGTTTGTAATATTTTGCCGACTTTCTACACAAATTTAGGTTTGTATGGTTTTTTCTTTCTTGCTTTGTATCTTTAGATTTTAGACTTTAGAATAAGTTCGAAATTCTTAATTCATGCAGTAAATGTACTTGGAAAAAAACAAAGAAATTACTCAAAGGCCTGAAACAATTGTTACAAAAAATACTTTGAAACAAAACAGAAGATGTAATGTAAAAACAGATAAACTCTCAACATTATCCCCTACAATGTATATTCATTTATTTTTCTGTGTAAAATTTGATATCGCAAAACAATTTATCATCTTCTTATTATATTTTAATTTATTAATTGTACGTACACATTTATTATTAAAAAATTGAATAATCCCGCCGCAACGCGCAGGTTTGTATCTAGTTATATCTAAAACACTGTTTTATGTAAAAATTCTAATTAAAATAAATACATTTTTTGAGAGTTACTTTAAAAAAAAATCACTAGAAATGTCATTAGAACAATGCAACCCTAACCTTATTGTTATTTGCAACAATTTGTTGTGTCGCTATATTTGTATGTAATCCAAAAAAAAAATTAAGAGTTCACTAGTGAATGTATTCACTATCGAACAACAATTTTTTTAGGACGAATCAGAAATGAGAAATTCATAAAATATTCTCGGCCCTTACAAAACAAAAAATGATAATTTTTTCTTCTTTTTTCTTTTAAGTTGGAAAAAAAAATTGCCCTCTAAATTATTACTTTGTTGATTTTTATTTATTTATTTATTTAACCTCGTATTAAGGAATTTTTTTAGCATCCCCCCATTACACTTGGAGCATGATCCCTTTCGTCCTCTAATTTCTCCAAACACATATCCCACAGACACAAATATTTCATTTAAATACAAAATAAAATTGATCGCAAATAATTAACGACGCAATAAAATTTACCACAAACAATTATATTAATGAAAGTATTATTAAGAACAATTTTTATATCGCTAAAATGTGTATTAAAAGAAATTACATAATATGTATAATAAAGGGGATCCTAATCCATTACACTTATTCTCCAATTTCCCCCCTACTAGACAGTAGACACAAATATTATATTTAGTGACACTTTTAGTTGTATAATTATTTGTAGTAAATTTTATTGTGTCACAATTCTTTGCAACACATTTATTTTGTCATTAAATATAATATTCGTGTCGCAAAATGTTTGCTTGTATCTAATTTTTTCATTACACATAACTACACAAATATTGCTAATACCGATAGTTCTAGGCTCTAGCGACACAATTATTTGCAACAATTTGTTGTGCCGCTATATTTGTATGTAATCTAAAAACTTGGATGAAAGATGTAAGATTTCATAGTGAAACTAATTCTCTTTTCACAAAGCTCAGTATTACAAATTGAAAGTCCCATTTCCTTGATCATTTATGAGATGAACATACCGTTGGTTACTATCCAACTGTCTTTCTCAACTCAAATTCAACAAGACAGTTTTGAGCCTCCAAATTATCCAAAATCTTTTCCATTAAATGACAAGTTCTTCATACGCGATGAACCCAACGCTCAAGTCGAAGCTGCTTCATAGGAGGACCCAGATTTGGCTTACTTTTCTGTGGACACCGCCATTTTCCAGTAATTCCCAGCACATCAGATGGCTGAGTATTAGTTGTCTCAGTTAACGCCTTTCTTCGTAGATTACCAACATTTTTACCAGCTGATGAAACTTTCACTACATTTCTTAAGGACTCGGAATGAACCCCGAGTGGCTTAGTGAAGGAATTCTCATCATTTTCTCTTGGTCTTGGACTTTTATTCTTTCTTGCTGAAACAAATCCAATCTCTGCAATGCCAATTCCATCATCTTTTTTGACATTGCTCATTGTATCAGTTCTGTTTGATGAACTTCTATTTCTTGTAATGAAATCTAAATTGCTTCTAGGTGATATAATCCCATCATTTTCTGCTTGAGCTTTGCCTTCAGAACTTTTTCCCTTGAAATCCCTAGTGTGAATTAACTTTCTTGGAGAGTTCTTGTTGTTGTCTGAACTTCTAAGGACGCCCAATGGTCTATTAGAGCCTTCAAGAGGAAACTTACTCTTCAGTATTTTAGCAGAATCTTCGTTACATAAGCTTGAAATTTCAACATCTTTAGTTGAAATATCTTCAGAATTATTTTCCCTTTTACTTTCCAAAATCTGTTCCGAAATCCCTTTTAGGGGTAGGTCAGTAAGGGTAGATGAGTTCCTTTTCCCATTGACATCATGGTTGTCCTGAAAGTTTACATTATAAAACATTAGCTTATAAGCAAGGAATTATATATTAATGCAATCTACAAATTTTATAGTGAAGTAGGTTCACATAATGATTAAATCATATCATTGGTGAACTTCCTGTAAATGTCTTTGATATATAACAGCTATAAATCTCAGGAAGCACATAAAAAGGAAGTTCAATTAAGGCGGGGGGAAAGAAAGAAAGAAAAAAGTTATGGCTGCATTTGTTCGATGTGGTTTTGGAATTAGTCCCTCAACCATGCTGATTAAATAATCATTGGTCAACTTCCTGTAACTGTTCGTGATGTATAACAGCTATAAATCTCAGGAAGCACATAAAAAAGGAAGCTCAATTAAGGCAGGGGGAAGAAAGAAGAAAGAGAGAGTTATGGATGCATTTGTTCGATGTGGTTTTGGAAGTAGTCCCTTAACCATGCTGATTAAATCATCATTGGTCAACTTCATGTAACTGTTCGTGATGTATAACAGTTATAAACCTCAGGAGGCACATATAAAATTTCAAGGAAGCTCAATACAGACACCAGAAAGTAAAAAAAGTTATGGCTGCATTTGTTCGATATGGCTTTAGAATTCGTCGCTTGATCAAACAAAATTGTTGTTACCTTGTTACCTCAAAACCTAGAAAGATTTCTTACTGGCTTGGAAACTAAATGTCGAGATGATTTAACAAAAGAATCACTATACTAGGAGCTCCCAGCAATCCAAAAGCGGCGATGATATTAGTGATAGAATATATGTAATTATTCTTATTATTGTAAATATTTTATATTTAATTTAGGAGATTATTCTGTTGTAAAGTCAAACTATTTCCTTATTCTTAGCCTAACTTGTAGGCATAATATTTGTCTATAGTCTGTATATATTACCAACGGATGAATGAGAAAAGATCAAGGGATCATATTCTTTTAATTAGGATTTCAGCAGCCAGATAGTTGCATGCAGAATACTTCTCACTGTCTGTAATCTGTATGATAGATTCAACTTCTAGTGCTAGACATCCATGAATTTCCACAATGATTTGTAAGTTATTTCCCTTGCAGTAGCTTCAATAACCAGCATTAACTTAGAGAAGTTATGGAGTTCCTGATAATTTTCTCATGTTGGTTTTCTTCTTTTCCTATTAGTAAACTTAACTACTCCATCCATCCCAAAATGAGAGTACCATTTGATAATTTTATGCATTTTAAGGTTTGCCAATAACAATTAGATAACCTTTTTTCAAATGATTTTTTTGTTAATTTAAAATTTTAAAGCCTAGAAATTCTGATTGGAAAAAATTGAAAAGGGCATGTTCAAGAGTGCCATTAATGAGCCTTAATATGCGTAAAATTTTAAAAAAAAATAAAAATCAAATTGGACATTAAATTTGGGAGAAAGTAGTGCTTTTTTTGAAACTTTCTTCAAAAACTTAAGTGTCTTTCTCATTGGTTTAGACAGTATGTTGCAAGTTCTCATTTCTTCTTAAAGTTCTCTCAATTGAAAGTAAAATCCTAAGGCAAGATGTATTGTTAGTAGTCATTTTGTGATTATGACTAATACTTGGAACCTCGAATATTCCCCAGTAATGAATCATAACGTGATTATTTTTAACAGAAATTCCATAAAGAGGAAAGATCAAGGGGTACCTGATACTGATTATCATGGTTGTTATCTTCAACAAAACTGTTAAATCTAACAAACCCAGCTGAAGCGATCTTCCTGCCTACCAAATCATCACTTTTGCCAGTTTTTCTGTATTCCCCGACATCCTCTTCTTTTGCTTTGGTGCTCATTCCAATATTACACCCTACTCTGGCAGTATTGCTTTCTTCATAATTAGAAAGTCTAAATTCATCACTTGTATCCAATGCTGGAGACTCATATACATAGCTTGAGAACCAATTCTTAATGTCAGGAGGTTCTGATCCAAAAACAAACAAAAAAAAGTAACAAAGTTAACTACTTTAGATATATACGACTGACTGACGCTTGATTTTGAAATTCAATAGTAGATCATGAAGTCAATGTCTTACATGGAGTTAGCTATGAAGGTCAGGTGTGTGCATGTGCCTAAGCAATGGATTCATTTAATCTCCAAATATAAGGGTATAAAGAGTTCAGGACACAGCAAAATATTCATGCTTTTAACATTCTTCAATCATGTCCAAAATAAAATGGTGTTTCATGTAACATAGAGCATTCAAAACAGGCATCTAAATCATTTTGAAGTAATCGCACAGCAACAAGAACAAGCAAATGAGTCTATGCATGCTTATATGATAACCCTGCATTTTTTTTGTCAAGATTGCTGAATCATTTAACTAGACATGGAATCAATATATATCATACTCTTAACAAGTTTCAAGACTCAAATATCAATATGGCTACTTCACGCGTTCAGAACATCCCATGAAACATGTAGCATAAAAAACGCTGAGAACCTTAAAACAGAATGTTTAATTCTTTCTTTTCAAATAATGATTCTCAGGACCACAATGAGTATTTTTCTTGAACATAAAAGAACTTGAAGTGTGCTGCATACCAGAAGAAAAAGAGAGGGTGTCTGATGAATTTGCAACCTACAACACAAGCATTAAGATATATTAGGAGACAAGAATGTCAAAGTAAATTTTTAAGTGATAATGATCTTAAACATTTTTGAATATTTACTAAAGCAGTTATGCGAAAACAAACAAAAAGTGTGCACTTATATACTTAGATCCCAATTTAGAATAAGATGCTACTTAGTTTTCATTCCATCTCCTAAACTTATACATCAAGCAAACAAAAGATTAATATGCAGCAGTTCGGAAAATCCTGAGAAGTGAAGGTGTTAAGGAACAACATGTAATTGATATATTTCATCACATGTTAAACTCCGTGCCAAAAACAATATTTGATATTTAAAATGGTACAGATGAGTGACATGCAATATTAGTTTGTTCAAATGATGAAAAGAACATGTGATAAATACTTTTTAAGGTTATCGCATAAAGCAGTTAAAGAACTATTTCATGTAGTGGATAATGATGTAGATTTCCTAAACATTGATTCCTATATGCATAAGGGGGTGATGTAAAACTACTCAATTAGAAGATGCTTAACAAAGCCACACTTGAGGATGCCTAAGAAGTCAACTTCATAAATAGCTACAACACAAAAAGTATGAGCACATATAAAACATATACACCACTTTCTTACTGATGGATATGATCTTAGGCTGACCTTGACTTTTTTATAGTCATACAAGTAGTTAAAATGGCAAAAAAATAAAAAAATAAATGGCCCATTTTGAAAGGGTCCGTTTGTGAGCTCCTATCTAATAGGTTAATTGTTTGACTCGGTGTCGTGAAAAGGTATTTTTTGCTGTTTTGCTTCCTATAATATTTTCAACAGAACTATGCATTGAACACAACCGAGCTTAAACTATGCAAAACTAAATTTATATACTTGAGTTACCTGGTTTACCAATATCATCAAATTGACTCACAAATAAAAAGGTTTAAATAAAGCAGGAATAATTACAAATCCAAAGAAAATAAACAGCAATAGAACTTCAGGTAAGTCACAATATAAAGTGCTCAAATGCCCCTATTAAAGTGTTAACTGAAGATTAATTGTACTTACCTGATTTGCATCATTATCTTCAATAGGGTTCTCAGACCAAATAAACCCCTCTGAATCTACCTTCTCATCAGCAGTAATTTCATCCTCTTTTCCAATTTTTCCAAATTCCCCCAAATTCTCTTCTTTCTCTTTAAAGCTATCTTCAACATAAGACCACTCTTCATCGGAATCATTTCCTCTTAAACTACCACAACCTTCTAAACCATCTCCAGTATTTAGCTCTGGGGATTCATACTTGTAGCTTGAAAGCCACTGTTTCAGATCAGGAGGTTCTGATTAACCAATAAATACCAAAAATAAAAAAAGTTAAAAATTTTCACAAAAAATTAGGTTTTCACAAAAGCTTGATTTTGGTTACAGAGAGTAGAAACCGAATATAAATTCAAGAAAACATAGTTTTTGAAATGAAATTTAGGGGAAGAATAATACATACCTGAAGGAATTAATAGAGAATCAAAGGAATCCAAAACCTGCAACTCAATAATTGAATTGGATGAGGAGATAGAAAACTTTAGGAATTTAAAATAAAAACCATAGATTAATTTACCTGAGATTCGGAGTTAGAAGGATGGATTTCTAGGTTTGAGTTTGTGGTCATGTTCTCTCTCTCTTTCTTTCTCTCTCTAGCAGCATTTCATTTGGGTCGGGCATGGCATGGCGTATATGAGCACAATTTATTTCGATTTCAAATTTCCCGGGTCTAATTTAGCGCCAATATCATCTAGTCAGCTTATGGAAATGAAAACAACTAGACCTATGAGTTTTTAATGAAAAAAGAAAATCATGGAAAATTTAAATTTGAATAAAGAGCAAAAGAATAGAAAGCTTATATAAGTTTTTTCTTTCATATTGTTATTAAATTTATAAAGAAAAATATTTTTAATTTTTAATTTTTTTTTAAAATACTATTTCACTTTTATATTAATTTTGTTGTGTTTATAATGTAAAATTAATAATACTTGGGAGATAGTAAAATTATTAACTCTAAAATTTGTAACACATGTAGATACGTATTCTCATAACACATAGAAAAATGATAAATATTACAAAAAATTGTGCGAATTTTTTTATTATCAATTATGTATAAAAGTATTGATGGTAATCCTTTTGGGGAGAGATATGTAATAAATATATTCTTTTTATAATTTTATTTACATGGTTTGTTTAATGCGACACAAAATTATCATAATACATAACATAATTCTAACATATATGTGTAAGGGTGTAAACGAATCGAGTCGATCTGAATATTGAGTTACTCATATTTGGTTCACAAAATTTATCGAGTATAAAATAAGGTTTGATTAAGGCTCATTTAACTACCGAGTCGAGCACGATTTTGAATCGAGCCCGAGCAGTTTGGACTTTTCCAACGAATATGATCCGAGTATCAATAAAAAAATTATAATTTGAGAAGTTTCGAGTAATTTATCGAACTTTAAAATGTGCTCGTGTTTAACTCATTTATATTTCGAGTCGAGTTCGAATCAAATTTTTAGTCGAGCGAGTACAAATCGAGCTCGAACTATTTGTTCATCTTACAGCCTTATATGTGTGTGTATGTGTGTGGAGTGAAGATCTAAGAGAGACAATAGAATCAAGTTGTAATCAGACTGAGCTTATTTTTAAGATTACTTGACCATTTTACCCTTGTTTAGAGTGTATTCATTCATATATTAATACTATCAAAAAGTTATTGTTGGTAGATTTTGCAATCAATGAATACGTGCAAGTATACACGGTCAACAAGTAATAGAGTGATAAGATAAAGTGTCGATCCCACAGAGAATTCTAATCAATAAATTCCAACTACAAGTACTATATCAATCCAATTTTATTTAAACAACTATAAATTATGATTTTCTGAAATAATGAAACTAAATTAAACAATTAAAGAAAGATTACTCTAAAATAAAGCAAATAAATAAAACTAAGATTTGAATGAATGAATTCAGATATATAAGGATTAACACTTCAATATCCCCAATTATGAACTATAAACTAATTATCCAATTATCCCAATTATTATGCCTACTGAATTGTTAACAGGAATTCTCAAATGCCAACAACCCTTTTCCAAGTGATCAATTGACTTCTATTTAATCCAGATTAATCTTGCTATATTCATATGCAAAACAATTGAATTAAACTCCTTCAACTCCAATTCCTTATATATTACGTGCGGTGAATGATATTTCCATTCAATTCACAAACCTAATTATTCACCATGCAAATAACTAAGTCACATGTTATCATGCCTAGTTTTAACCCTAGAATTCCTCTTCCAATTCCTTCTAGAGTAACAAGGTAATTATTGGCCAAATAATTAAGCAATAAGCACAAGACAAGATAAACAATTCACTTTGACACAAATAATTGGAATAAATCGAATAACTAATTTATAGACTTAAAAGGTTCAATTGAAATCTTAATTAAAGAATTAGTTCATAACAGAAATAAAAACCAACAATCTTTTGCAAAACATCCTTAAGGAATTACACAAATTGAAAATAAGGAGAAGAAGAAAAACTCTAGAGCCAATCCTTCAATCTTCAAGTAATCCCTTGCTTAGCCTCCAATTGTGGTTTTCTCTCTTTTTTTTAATTCAGCAAACTAAACTTTATATACCCTCCACAATCCTAGTCCAAATCAACTTCTCAAATAATCTCCAATTGTGCTGTCAAACCCTTGGTCAACGCGTCGTTACTCGATCATTTGGAATCCCTTGGCGCCCGTTTGAATAATAACTACTAATTAGGCGCCCCCGGTCTTTGGTATTCAATTGAATTTACCATTTTGTCATTATTAGCTTAAAAATCCCATAATGCCCCTACAGCTCCCAAATCTGCAAAATAAAAACTAAACACAGTAAAAATGATTCTAAATGACTTGAAAGTGCAATAATCTAAGCTCGATTATATTCAATTCATGGGTATATTAAACAATCATCAAATACCCCCAAACTTAAATCGTTGTGTGTCCTCAAGCAACAAAACACAAAACAACACGAAAAATTACTCACCCATGCAAATGCACCTACAACTAACTACATATTCGTAATTCCAGCAATCAAATAACACACATATATTCTTTAGGCCTCAGAAAAATCACAAAAACATGCTAATACCTCATATTAAAACAGATCAATAATATCCCAACAATCAATACATCTAAATCTATTATTACTGATATCGTGTGTGTGTGTTCAACGACCATGCTAACCAATGAAAAGCAAAATATGAAAGATAATAGATTTCTTAGAAGGCATTATACAGTGCAAACTTGAGGATCCCTCAAATAAACTAGTTTTGACTAAAATCAAACACTTATTCAAGTTCAAGGGTCAAAATGAAATAGTTATGCTTCTTCTTCTTCTTCTTTTCTTAACGGGGGCTTTTTGCACTTCTCCCGCTTTATGTATTTATTTTTTTATGACTATGCGTTGTCCTATTCCCTTAGGCTTTTCAGTGTTACCTTAACGAGCTTTCGACCAACGACTCCCAAACCATTAACACCTTAGGGCGCTAGGTGTAGAGACAATCCCCTCAGGTTTACTTACTCAAGTAACAAAGGCCACAAAACTAGACAAGCATGCCGCGGTTTTTATTTTTATAAATTTTTATTTTATTTTATTTGCAAAGCTTATATACTCCAAATATTTCCCCCCCAAACTTGAGTTTATGTCTAAATTTAAGCATCACTAGTTATTCATCCTTTAGAACTCTATTATCTATCTATTTAAACTTTCTTTGCCAACATGGTTCAAAACGTGCTATCCTGATAATATCAGTGTCAAACAGATAAAGATTTAACTTATGTTAAGAAAATCATATCACTAGCTCAATAGTTCGTACTAGACTTGTTCATGCAATTTTAATTTCATCCTTGGCCCCAAACATACATAACTATTAAAAAGCTGGAATTAATATGCAATCCTAAATGCAACACTTAACCAACAATAACACATAATAAGAACATAAATTATCCACAACCTACTAATGCAAAATAAAAATTAACTACCCCCAAACTTATCAAGAGCTATGTCCTCATGCGAAAGATATAACAAAATAAAATAGAGGACTTCCCTGACGAGCTTATTCCTCGGGTGGAGCATCATCATCCTCGCTCATCTCTTGATCGGAAGGGGGAAACACAGGCAGAACAGGAGTAGTAGGGAACTGGCAAAGGGTAACGACCGGGTATAATTGAACAGCTTCAGGAACGACACCACGGTGAGCTGTAAAGGTAGGACCATATGTGGGTGGAGCTTGAGGTGGTGGAGCTTCAACTTGGGGAATTATAAAACCCAATCCCCTAGGGTGGTTCTCCCCACCAGTCCATACTCTATACCTACTGATCAGATTGTGGTCCAATACCGGCATAGGGGTCTGAATCATCTCATTCGACTTTCATTTGACCCCAAATTTCGTACATAAAACGCAAATAAGAGATGGATGGGGTAAACCTCATGTGGTTCCTCCTCGTGCAGCACGCGGAATTGACTGCTGAATGATGTGACCGACATCTATCTTTAAGCCTTGAATAATGGAATATAGCAGTACCGCCCTCTCTTTGGTGACATGGCTCACATGTGTGCATGACATGAGTTTGGCGCAAATAAAGGCATACCACACCTTCCCATATAAACTGAGGTGAGAATGTGGAAAGGTCATGATGCCACATTCATGCACTGTCCATGTGGTGCCCAGTTGACAAAGCTCACGGATTATTTTCTCATAGTCTGGACCTTGACTCACAAGACTGGCATACTCATCGTTAAGACCCTCTAACGGTAGTTGGTAGCAACCGTTAATATCTTCTTCGCCAAACTCAACAGTCTTGCCCCTCACGTACACCCCACAGTGGTAGTGCTCAAAAACGTTGGCGTAGAATTCTTTGATGATGGCAATCACTGCTGGATCGGGTTGTTCGGTGAGTGTGAACCAATTCCTCTTAGCTATCATGACCGCTATGTCCCCATCTTTCGATTGATCGGGCCTTAAACCTCGTTCGGGGATGAGAGAGCGGGTAGCCATCTTGTTGTAGCGTTCTTGTGCCTCAACGCTAACAAATCTTCGATTATCAAATTTTGGTGGAGCCGAGGCGGATCCGGACCCTTCTCCACGTTGACGCTTTGAAGCCATGCCGAAAATTCTGCAAGAATATGCATTCACAAATAATTGAGTGTAATGTTAATATGTATAAATTTACCCAGATTGCAACCCCCAAACTTCAACATAAGTGCGTGATATGCCTAAAAGATGTGACGTGTAACAATTATATGGCCAATGACGACATATATTCCGGACATGGGTAACGCAAAACAATGGTCCTGTAGATATAATCAATTGTGAGCAAGCAAAGATGGTTACATGATTAGATGAAGAGATAAAAACTTGTTGAAATAGGACCCCAAGTATGCATCAATAAAGTGTAACATCATTCTTATGATATCCCAGTCGAGAACTAGATTTTTGTTCTTGTGATGGCACGTGTACAAGTGAATTATGTGCGCGGATATGGTGTTGTGTGGAAATTTAACCATGAGCATTGAGCCAGGAAAAACATCAAACACCTTGTGGGAAATTCATATTATACTTGCAACATTTTCAACTATCTATCAATTCAAATCCCAAACATGCCATCACCAAAACCGTCAACACGTGGCTGTCAGGTCAATCTAAGAAGAGGGAGATGCATGCAAGATGTAGTTTTAGCCTAACGAAAGAACGATAGCATGTCTCTTAATCAAGGGGAAAAATTGAATCAAGGTCACTATGAATGCACCATGTTGCATTTATCAGTATGCAATTGAGGGGAATTGATGTAACAGAGATTTAAATTTAGAGCAGTGCATACCTGATAGATGGATTTAACAGACCCAATTACTTAGCACGAAAATGAGTGGATGTCAGATGTGGAACAACTTCAAAGATTAAGTAGTGATATAAATAAGAATTGGAAGAGCAGTTATGAGAAGAAGACTGAGTGGGTGCTAAGAAAGTGGAACGTGGGTATTAATTGAGTTTGAGGAGAAGAAACGAGCACCCCTTTTAACCATGTTGGATTTTCAAACCTAGGGCCAGCACCGGGGCGCTGGTGTTTGAATTGTCTTGAGCGCCGGGGCTCTATACCTGTGTTGGCGATTCTGCCTTGCAGCGCCGGGGAGCTGTTATTCTTTGTGTTAGGAGCGCCGGGGCGCTAGGTCTTACTTTGGAGTTCTGCCTTGCAGCGCCGAGGCGCTGTGATCTAAACTTTATGGGCGTAAAGGCCGGCTGGACCTATCTGAAAGACCTTCAGTGTTCATGCTATTTGGCCGCCTTTATGTGGGTAACTAGCGCCGAGGCGCTGGCGATTCTTCCTTGCATCCTACCTGAAAGCAAGAATTCCAAGCAAAATGTTATGCTTGAATATATGCTAGCAACTACAATAAAAATGAAATACATTAAAAGAACAAATATTGTGAATGAAGTAAAATAAGATAAACTAAAAATTTGGGTTGCCTCCCTATAACGCTTGGTTTATAGTCGTCAGCCTGACTTTTCTTTGTTGCTCAACTGGTCGTCGGATCGGAGAGGTGCACGGCCGTAGATTGGCGTTCGATGGGCCCACTCCAATAATGCTTAAGTCGTTGACCGTTCACCTTAAATGTGCGTTTCGAATTCGATTCCTCGATTTCAACATTTTCGTGTGGTGCGACAGATACAACCTTGAACGGTCCCGACCAACGAGATTTCAGTTTTCCGGGAAATAAACGCAATCGCGAGTTGAAAAGCAAGACTTGTTGGCCCGGTTCAAATGTCCGATCCAGAATTTTCTTATCATGTCAGGCTTTGACTTTCTCCTTATAGAGCTTTGCGTTCTTATATGCATTGAACCGAAATTCGTCCATCTCGTTCAGTTGAAGTGACCTGTTCTCACCTGCTGCTTGTAAATCGAAATTAAGTTTTCGAATGGCCTAGTGTGCACTATGTTCTAATTCTACCGGGATATGACATGCCTTTCCGTAGACCATTCTGTACGGTGACATGCCTATAGGATTCTTGTAAGCTGTTCGATATGCTCATAGGGCATCGTCTAGATGCATTGCCCAATCCTTCCGTGACAGATTTACCACCTTCTCCAGGATTCTCTTGACTTCCCGATTGGAGACTTCTGCTTGACCATTGGTTTGGGGGTGATACACAGCTGCAATTTTATGACGAACCACATACTTTATAAGCAATTTAGTGAACTGCTTATTACAAAAATGAGTTCCCTCATCACTTATTATCGCCCTTGGCGTCCCAAATCATGTGAAGATATTCTTCTTTAAGAATCAGAGGAAAATGTTGGCATCATTCGTGGGTAACGCTGCTACTTCTACCCATTTGGAAACGTAATCGACCGCCAATAGAATGTATTGATTATTAAAGGATGATGGGAAAGGTCCCATAAAGTCGATTCCCCACACGTCGAATAGTTCAACCTCCAAAATTGTGTTGAGTGGCATTTCATTGCGCTTGGAGATATTACCTACACATTGGCACCGATCACACTTCAGTACATAGAGGTAAGCGTCTTTGAATAGAGAAGGCCAGAAAAATCTTGATTGTAACACCTTAGCCGATGTTCGATCACCGGAATAATGACCTCCGTAATCTGAGGAGTGACAATGATCTAATATACTGTCCATCTCTTCATGTAGCACACATCTTCTAATCATTTGATCCGCAGAAGCCTTGAACAGGAATGGTTCGTCCTAATAATATTGCTTAACATCGTGGAGGAACTTCTTTCATTGTTGGGAGTTCAGATCCGGTGGTAACACCTTAGCAACCACGTAATTTATGTAATCTGCATACCATGGCAATATTGTTGTTACTCGGAGAAGTTGCTCATCCAGAAATTTCTCATTGATCGTGACGTTGTCTTTTTGCTGAACTTCTGCATTTTCCAACCGGGAAAGATGATCCGCTACCTGATTCTCGGTACCTTTTCTATCTCGGATCTCCAAATCAAATTCTTGTAGCAACAATACCCACCGTATTAACCGTGGTTTGGCATCCTTCTTCTCAATCAGATATTTAATGGCAGAATGATCAGTGTAAACAATTACCTTAGTTCCTATGAGGTATGCTCTGAACTTGTCAAAGGCAAACACAACTGGAAGTAATTCTTTTTCGGTGGTTGTGTAGTTCAACTGGGCATCCGTTAACGTCTTGCTGGAGTAGTAGATAGTGTGAAAAATTTTGTCGTGATGTTGTCCCAATACTGCTCCAACTGCGTAGTTACTGGCGTCGCACATCAATTCAAACGGTAAAGACCAATCGGGCGCCACAATAATTGGAGCTGACACCAGTTTCTTCTTTAGTACGTCGAAAGCTTCAATGCATGACTTATCCATCTTGAACGGTACATCTTTCTCCAAGAGGGAACATAAGGGTTTCAAAATTTTGGAAAAATCTTTAATGAAGCGTCTGTAGAAACCCGCATGTCCCAAGAAGCTCCGTATTCCCTTCAAAGATGATGGAGGAGGTAGTTTCTCAATCATCTCAATCTTTGCTCTATCCACCTCTAATCCTGATGCAGAAACCTTATGCCCTAGAATAATCCCCTCTTGCACCATAAAGTGACATTTTTCCCAGTTAAGCACCAGGTTAGTCTCCACGCATCGTTTCAACACTAAAATCAGATTTTTCAAACATAAGTCGAAACTATCACCGAACACGGAGAAGTCATCCATAAATACCTCCAAATTCTGTTCGACCATATCTGAAAAGATTGCCATCATGCACCGTTGAAAGGTTGCCGACGCATTACATAAACCAAAAGACATACACCGGAATGCAAACGTACCGTATGGACATGTGAATGTGGTTTTTTCTTGATCTTCCGGAGCTATAGCAATTTGATTATACCCGGAATATCCATCCAGCAGACAGTAGAATTGATGTCCCGCTAACCTATCCAACATCTGATCAATGAACGACAAGGGAAAGTGGTCCTTGCGTGTGGCTTTATTTAGCTTGCGGTATTCCATACATACTCTCCATCCTGTAACAGTTCTAGTAGGGATGAGCTCATTAGCTTCATTCTTCACCACCGTCATACCCCCTTTCTTTGGTACACACTGTACAGGACTTACCCATGAACTGTCCGAGATTGGATAAATAATGCCGGCATCCAACCACTTTATGATTTCCTTTTTCACCACATCCTTCATAATGGGGTTTAGCCTTCTTTGTTGCTCAATGGTTGGTCTCGCCCCCTCTTCCAGTAAAATTTTGTGCATACAGAAGGACGGACTTATACCTTGAATATTTGCTATGGTCCATCCGATTGCTGTTTTGAACTCTCGCAATACCCTTAACAGTTTCTCTTTTTGCGTGTCCGTTAACTCTGATAAAACAATGACTGGTAGGGTACAATCTTTTCCCAAATAAGCATTGCAGATAAGATGGTAGCGGTTTTAATTCCAACACCGGTGGCTCTTCTATTGAGGTTTTGAACTTTTTACCTTCCGTTTCGGGCCTTTCAAGGGTGTCGAATGGTTGATTGCTTTTTCAGAAAAAAGATGATGTATCTAGCCATTTGACATGCACAATGTCCTCTTCAATACTGTAGTCGTCTATCCCGAACAACATGGATTCTATCGGGTCCTCTGAATAATTTCCGCAGAACTTGTGATTAACTAATTCATCCATTATATCCACTCGCAAACACTAACCTTTTTCTTTCGGATAAGATATTGACTTAAATACATTAAAAGGGACATGTTGATCTTCAACTCGCATCGTTAATACACCTTTCTGCACGTCAATCAATGTTCTCCCCGTTGCTAAGAATGGTCGCCCGAGAATGATGGGAATTTCCTTATCTGCTTCACAATCCAGAATAACGAAATCTGCTGGGAATATGAATTTATCCACCTTTACTAATACGTCTTCAACAATACCTCGTGGATATGTAACTGATCGGTCCGCCAACAGCAAACTGATATTTGTCAGTTTTGGTGTCTTAAGTCCAAACTGACTGTAGACGGATAATGGCATCAAATTTATACTGGCCCCCAAATCACACAACGCTCTCCCCGAAAACTGGTTACCAATGTCGCACGGAATAGTAAAACTACCTGGGTCTTTTAACTTCGGAGGTAACTTGTTTTGGATAATTGCGCTGCATTCTTCGATTAACGCTACTGTTTCAAAATCACCCAATTTCCTTTTCTTCGATAACACATCCTTCATGAACTTAGCGTAGCTCGACATTTGTTCTAAAGCTTCGGCAAATGGGATGTTGATATGCAGTTTTTTGAAAATATCCAAAAATCTTAAAAACTGCTTATCTAACTTGGATTTCTGAAACCTCTGCGGATACGGTATGGGAGGCATTGTGATAGTCGGATCCGGTGCTTTTTGCTCTACGGTCTCATCTTGATGTTTTTCGATTTCCACAACTTCTTCTAATTCATCTGTTGTGTTGTCCCTCTTTTCCTTATCCTTAACTATCTCCTCAGAAATCCTTCCCATCACGTAAAATTACAACCTTTACAATGCTCGTTTCACTTTGAATTTATCTCTGTATCACTAGGGAGTGTTCCATGTGGACGGTTAATCAATGCATGTGCTATCTGCCCCAATTGATTTTCCAGATTCTTTATCGACGTTACTTGGCTTTTCACATTCATATCTACTGTATTCAATGCTTGTCTTGTTCCTCATTCTTTTTGTCAGTAGCCCTAATGAATTTTTCCAAGGCTTCCTCCCAACATGATTTCTTCTCTGGTTGTTGTTAGTTTGATTTTGAAATCCGGATGTGTTTTGTTATCTAGGTGCTTGAGCATAATTGTTACTCCATGAAAACCCCGGATGATTTCTCTAACCTGGATTATATGCATTTTGAGTCGGATACGGTTGAGTTGATCGATTATAGCTCCTAACCGGAATGATTGAAATTTACGCACATTGCTTCAAGTAGCATGACCCCCACAGACATAATTCACAAACCATTGCTACCTTTGTGTGGATGGTGGACTCCATGTTTCCATTTTTTTAGCTATTGCATACCACTGTGTCTTCTAATCTTTGTCATAGGATCCACTTCAAACTTTCCCGGTGTTTTCGGAGGGTTCGACCTGGTCATGGGCCACTGATAGTTGTTGTTGGCCATCGTCTCTAACAGCTGATATACCTCATCAAAATTCTTAGACATGATTGCTCCCCCTGCTGCTGCATCAATACTGGCTCTAGTGGTCACATACAACCTGTCACAGAATATCCCCAACTGCATCCACTGTGGAATTATGTGATGTGGGCACTTACGGAGCATATCCTTAAATCTTTCCCACGCCTCATATAACGATTCTGAGTTGAACTGTGCAAAGGTGTGAATATCCTTCCGTAGTTTTGCCGACTTCGCTGGTGGAAAAAACTTAGCTAGAAATTTTTGAGCTAAGTCGTCCCACGCTGTGATTGAACCAGGAGGCAAAGAATGTAACCAACTTCGAGCTTTATCTTTCAATGTAAACGGGAACATCCTCAACCTTATAGCATCCTCCGACACATTATTAAACTTGAAGGTGTCGCAAACTTCCAAGAAACTCAAGATGTGCTCTTTAGGATCATCTATCGAACTACCCCCAAACTGGCATGTATTCTGAAGCATCTGGATTATTCCCGATTTTATCTCAAAATTGTTCGCATTGATTGTCGGCCTCCTAATACTCGACTGTATATCTGTGACATTCGGCATGGCAAAATCCCTAAGTGATTTACATTCGCGTTCCTGCCATGTTCACGGGTATTTCTGTTCGCCAGCTTTTCTTCCTCGGTGACCTTTGCACTTTGAGACCCTGATTTTATGAATAAAAATTTAATTTTCTCGAAATATTTTTTTTAATATTATGGTGTGGATTTGATATAATGTTATAGTTGTGGGTAGTATTTATAAATTTTACAAAGTATGTAAGTTGTCATATTATATTCGATTGGTCGGGGAATATTCTTTTTGTCGGGGAATCCGTACGACGGTACAATCATTGGTGGACTCCACAACGGAATTATTGTTGGATTAAGAAAACGACAAAAATATTTTATGGAAATAACGATGGAAGTTTTATCGTTAACTGTTGAAACACCCGGTGTTAAAAGTACAGTAATACGCGTGGTTGAATAGTAGCACACGGTATTGATTATTGATGTTTATGTGAGAAGTCACTCAGTATTATTCAATCAGGTATTCGGGACACTTTTTGTGTCAGAGTACTATTCATAAGTTACTATTCATGAGTTACTATTCACCTAAATTACTATTCACCCAAATATTATTCACTCGGGTATTTGGGGTTTTTTTAGTCAGTCTTATTCACGAGTTTACTATTCACCCGATTACTATTCACTCTAGTATTGTTCACTCGAATTATTTGGGACACTTTTTGTGTCCGGTACTATTCACAGTACTATTCTTCAAGTACTATTCACGGTACTATTCACCCAAAAATATATTTCTTTTCATCCAAAATCATTTTTGAGTACAATATTATTCTATGAAGAGATATGCTAATTTTTCGAATCAGTTGGTTGAAATTATAATAAAGGTGATAAGTTTTATTTTATTGGTATTATTAATGTAATAAAACGTAAAAAACTTTTTATATAAAATGTAATACTTTTATAAAGTTATTCTATAAATAGAATATATTATATTCTATTATGCATAGTGTTTTGCATAGTAAAATCTTTTTATATAAAAATGAATACTTTATTAAAGTTATTCTATAAATAGAATATATTATATTTTATTATGCATAGTGTTTGCATAGTGCCTGCATAGTGTTTGCATAGTAAAATCTTTTATAAAGTTATTCATTTTATTAGATTATTAATAGAATATATTATATTTTATTTAAAAGATTTTACTTTAAATATGGACCGTCAGATTAAAGTAAATCAATCTGGACCGTTCATGAGTTAGTTACTATGTAGTCTATTTTTCTATAAATAGAAGCTCATTCCTTCATTATTTCTTACGAATTCACTGAAACTCTAGAGAGATAAACTATAGAGAGAATTCTTCTTCTATAATTTTGAGCGTATTTCTTTAGAGTTTAAGAAAGCTTTGAGCGTAGTGTAAGTTTTCTTCGAGTATATCCTCGACCTACTAGTCGGAGTACTCTTCTTTCAAAGGTAGGGAATATTATTTGTTGTACTCGTAGGGAGTATTATTTCTTTCTTATTCATGAAGAGAACTTCTGTTATTCCATTATTTATTATTCTGTTGGAATAACTCAGATCACGCTTGGATACCCTATACTTGGTAACATTCTTACATTATTCCGCCTTTATTATTACATTGGAATATCACGTGCTGTGAGTTTTACGGGACACGGTTCCATTCTTTATTATTACATTGGAATATCCCACATGCATGCGTTTTACTGTAGAACTTCGGTTCCGTTGTTTATTATTCTGTTGGAATAACTTTTGCTGTTGTCTGATCTATCGCATGCATGGTGATTTCTTTTGTTATTCCATTCTTTATTATACTCGGTTGGTTAAAGTTTTGACTTCTATACTCCATGAAATTAGTGGAATATCCTTGATATTTGCGCTTCATCCAAATCTTCTTTTCATGGAAATATTCTTCTGAGCATTCTTGAATTTTACTCTACAAAGCAGTATCATGTTGACAATTTGGACGTTATTGGTTCTTGGACAAATTAATTCTTCAACTTGTTTTATTGAATTCTTATATCATTGTCATCATCCTCATGTTTATATTATGTTGAAAGTCATCTGTGGCCTATAGTGCATAGATGGACTTGGTATGATTATGACCAGGGATTATTCGGTATAATCATAACCGTAATGTTACAAATGATGTGATAAAAGTCCTCATTGGCCCGTAGTGTATTGATGGACAGTTTTTGGTATGATTATGGCTATGGATTCTCTTTGGTACATAGTGCAAAGATGAATTATTTTATGGCATGATCGGAATAGTTGATGAAAACATGATTATCTTAAGTCGTAGTGCATGGATAATTATTAATGGTCGTGATACTTAAAGAATATCCTTGGTAGTAATGCGAGGGTGATTCGATGATGTGGATTATTTATTAAGTTTGAGTCCCAAAATGATAAAAGTCATGAAAAACCTTTTAAATCATAAAAGATAGTAGATTTTATTCTCTACTTGACTCTTTAATGGATTGCTTGTTCCGCTACAGTTAAATTTGATGTTGTTATATTTTATCAGTTTAACACTGTTGAAGGCTAACGATAATTTATTCTGCATTATCTTAGTCATAATATTTCTTACTGGGCTAGTTGAGCTCACCCTTTCTTTCACTGTTCTCTTCAGGAAATGAGAATATAGCTGGGACGAGTCGAGGAACGGAGTGATGGTCCTAGATGGTGCATTAGTAGTCCTCACTATTCTGTGATATAGTGTGATAATAAATGTAATGAGGTCTCCATTGAGTTTGTATACTCTCTAGTAGAAAATATTTGTATTCAAACTCACAGTTTATGTTTTGTCGTATTGTAAACGACATTTGTATTATTAAGTTGTATTTGAATTCTGTACCATGTATCTAGCGACCCAAGATGGGTGATGTATACCTAATTTTGGGGGCATCACAGTTGGTATCAAAGCTTAGGGATATGATCCCTGGCTAGGATGTGAGAATAGAACTAGGAGGGGAGAGACGGGGAATTCCTTCGCTAGTATGACCTACCAAAGTTTATTTGATATTTAATTGGTCGGTCAGAGTATAGGGATAATATGTGATATGTTAATTAACCCTTGTTTTGTGGCAGTATTTGAAAATGACATCTGAGAATGTTGTGAATAGCAATGAAGCACATGAGACCGTTGAGTCAGCTCAACCAAAAGGTAACGACCAATAACACGATAATAATCATATCGGTGGCAACGACCATCGGAACAATGATAACCATCGTGGGGTAAATTATCATGCCAAGAATGGTAACCACTTCGATGGTAATCATGGCCAAGATAATAGAAGTGGAAATTTCAAGAAGGGAAGGTCATTTAGCTCGATTTTGTCGTATAGTGAAGTCAAGACCAATTGGAACGGTGACACCAAAGGCGGATACGGACAAAACAAAGTCTGTGGTTTCAGGAAGAGCGTTTTTTGTTATTCTCAAAAAACGAGTAACCCGAACGAAGTTAGCATGGGTTAGTTAATTATAAATTCTTACGAAGTCTATACCTTATTAGATACCGGTTCTACCCATTCTTTTATCTCTCTTGCTTGCGCTCAACGTTTAAATTTAACCCCAGTGAAGTTAGACTTTGACTTATTGGTTGAAACTTTGATATTAGAAACCGTCGTTACATCCACTATTTATAAATCTTGTTTAATTCAAATTGACACTTTCACGTTACCTGTCAATCTTATCTCTTTGAAAATACTTGCCTTTGATGCGATTTTCAGAAACGATTGGTTAACTACTCATCATGCTTTTCGTAAGGTTATTAGCTTTCATATTCCTAACCAACCTGTTATGCGAATTCAAGCAACCAAACCACTAAAGTCAATCATGGTCATATCAAGCCATACGGAAAGAGCCCCGGTCCTTTCGTTGTTGACTTCCTTGTGTGGAATACACCGAAGCGGACTTTACAGAAAGACGATGTGAATGACGATGGCAAGTTGATAGGTATCAATGTGACGTGTTACCCAAGTCTTGGATGAGAGTCACAGTTTTGAATGATATTTCCATTGTTAAAAAATTTCCTTACGTATTCTTAAAGACTTCTTAGCCTACCCCTAGAGCGTGAAATCGAATTTTGTATTGACCGCAGTATAAAACCCATTTCTAAAACCCTCAAATATTTCTTCAACTAAAATGAACGTAATATGCGCCAAAGACATTGGCTCGAGCTGTTGAAGATTACGATCGTACCATTCAATACCATCGTAGGAAAATCGAACGTGGTAGCTGACGCGTTGAGTAGAAGATCGTAAAGATGTTGACTCGAGCTGTTGAAGATTACGATCGTACCATGCAATACCATCGTAGGAAAAGCGAACGTGGTAGCTGACGCGTTGAGTAGAAGATTGTATGCGTTTACGAGTGCGATGTTGTTAACACAAAGACCCATTTCGTACGACTTACAAATGATGAAGATAGAGTTAAAGACTCTAGGAACCCACGTGTACGAGTAGAATCGACTTTAATCGATAAAGTTAAAGCCGCTCAAGCTACACACCCGGAGCTGATGAATGTGAAGAATTAAGAAGGTTCAAGAGAGAGTTATTCTAGAAGCAAGAATCGACGAAGAGAGAAAATCTCAACCCTCGATTTAATTGGCCCATTTGAAATCCTCGATCGATTAGGAACTGTGGCATATAGACTCGTTTTACCGCCAAGAATGTCGCGTGTTCATAACCTTTTTTTTTCACGTATCGATGTTACGTAAATATGTGACTACCAAACCACATTATTAATTTAGAACCGGACGAGATAGCGGATGATTTAACGTATGTGAGAGATACGTGTTAAAATCTTGGATAAGAAGAATCGTATTCAACACTCAAAGGTTATACCTCAAGAGTTAGAATTTGAAATGAAGTCGAGGTATCCTCACCTGTTCAGCATACCAAGTACGTACGTAAATTTCGAGGGCAAAATTTCATGAGGGGAAATTGTGAGACCCCATATTTTATGAATAAAAATTTAATTTTCTCGAAATATTTTTTTTAATATTATGGTGTGGATTTGATATAATGTTATAGTTGTGGGTAGTATTTATAAATTTTGCAAAGTATGCAAGTTGTCATATTATATTCGATTGGTCGGGGAATATCCGTACGACGGTACAATCATTGGTGGATCCCACAACAGAATTATTGTCGGATTGAGAAAATGACAAAAATATTTTATGGAAATAACGGCGGAAGTTTTATCGTTAACTATTGAAACACCCGGTGTTAAAAGTACAGTAATACGCGTGGTTGTATAGTAGCACACGGTATTGATTATTGATGCTTATGTGAGAAGTCACTCAGTTTTGTTCAATCGGGTATTTGGGACACTTTTTGTGTTGGAGTACTATTCACGAGTTACTATCCACGAGTTACTATTCACGGGTTACTATTTACCTAAATTACTATTCACCCAAATATTATTCACTCGGTTATTTGGGGTATTTTTCGTGTCGGAGTACTATTCATGAGTTACTATTCACGGGTTACTATTCAACCGATTACTATTCACTCTAGTATTGTTCACTCGGGTATTTGGGACACTTTTTGTGTCGGGGTACTATTCACAGAGTACTATCCTGAAGTACTATTCACAGGGTACTATTCACCCGAAAAATATATTTCTTTTCGGTCCAAATCATTTTTGAGTACAATATTATTCCATGAAGAGATATGCTAATTTTTCAGACCGTTGGTTGAAATTATAATAAAGGTGATAAGTTTTGTTTTATTTGTATTATTAATGTAATAAAACAGAAAAACTTTTTATATAAAAATGTAATACTTTTATAAAGTTATTCTATAAATAGAATATATTATATTCTATTATGAATAGTGTTTTCAGATAGTAAAATCTTTTTATATAAAATGTAATACTTTATTAAAGTTATTCTATAAATAGAATATATTATATTTTATTATGCATAGTGTTTGCATAGTACTCGCATAGTGTTTGTATAGTAAAAAATCTTTTATAAAGTTATTCGTTTTATTAGATTATAAATAAAATATATTATATTTTATTTAAAAGATTTTGCTTTAAATATGGACCGTCAGATTAAAGTAAATCAATCTGGACTGTTCATGAGTTAGTTACTATGCAGTCCATTTTTCTATAAATAGAAGCTCATTCCTTCATTATTTCTTACGAATTCACTAAAACTCTAGAGAGATAAACTATAGAGAGAATTCTTCTTCTATAATCTTGAGCGTATTTCTTTAGAGTTTAAGAAAGCTTTGAGCGTAGTGTAAGTTTTCTTCGAGTATATCCTCGACCTACTAGTCGGAGTACTCTTCTTTTAAAGGTAGGGAATATTATTTGTTGTACTCGTAGGGAGTATTATTTCTTTCTTATTCATGAAGAGAACTTCTGTTATTCCATTCTTTATTATTCTGTTGGAATAACCTGTATACGCGGGATACCCTATACTTGGTGACATTCTTCTGTTATTCCGTCTTTATTATTCTCATTGGAATATCCATTCCATGCAATGCGTTTTCTGTGGGACACAGGTTCCATTCTTTATTATTACATTGGAATATCATGTCTACATGCATTTCTACGGGACTGGTTTCGTTGTTTATTATTACATTGGAATAACTTTTTGTGCATGATCCTATCGCATGCATGGTGATTTCTTTTGTTATTCCATTCTTTATTATACTCAGTTGGTTAAAGTTTTAACTTTTATACTCCATGAAATTAGTGGAATATCCTTGATATTTGCGCTTCATCCAGTATCTTTTCATGAAAATATTCTTCTGAGCATTCTTGAATTTTACTCTACAAAGTAGTATCATGTTGACAATTTGGACGTTATTGGTTCTTGGACAAATTAATTCTTCAACTTGTTTTTATTGAATTCTTATATCATTGTCATCATCCTCATGTTTATATTATGTTGAAAGTCATCCATGGCACAGGTGCATAGATGGACTTGGTATGATTATGACACCAGAATTATTCTAGGTATAATCATAACCATAATGTTACAAATGATGTGATAAAAGTCCTCATTGGCCGTAGTAGTGTATTGATGGGCGCTTTTGGTATGATTATGGCTATGGATTCTCTTTGGTAGTAGTGCAAAGATGAATTATTTTATGGCATGATCGGGACCGTTGATGAAAACATGATTATCTTAAGTAGTAGTGTATGGATAATTAAGTGGTCGTGATACTAAAGTATATCCTTGGCCAGTAGTGCGGGGGTGATTCGATGATGTGGATTATTTATTAAAATCAATCCCAAATGATAAAAGTCATGAAAAACCTTTTAAATCATAAAAGATAGTAGATTTTATTCTCTCTTGACTCTTTTAATGGATTGCTTGTTCATTGCGATTAAACTTGATGTTATTGTATATTATCGGTTTAACAATTGTTGAAGGCTAACAATAATTTATTCTCGCATTATCTTAGTCATAATATTTCTTATTGGGCTAGTTGAGCTCACCCTTTCTTTCACTGTTCTCTTCAGGAAATGAGAATATAGCTGGGACGAGTCGGGGAATGGAGTGATGGTCCTAGATGGTGCATTAGTAGTCCTCACTATTCTGTGATAATAAATGTAATGAGGTCTCCATTGAGTTTGTATACTCTCTAGTAGGCAATATTTGTATTCAAACTCACAGTTTATATTTTGTCGTATTGTAAACGACATTTGTATTATTAAGTTGTATTTGAATTCTGTACCATGTATCTGGCGACCCAAGATGGGTGATGTATACCTAATTTTGGGGGCGTCACAGCACTAGTCAACTACAATTTCTGGAACTTCCTTTCGATGTCGTCTGTATAAGGAAAAAGTTCCTTTTTAGCCCTTGATCTAGTGTGCATACACTCAAAAAGAATTCTTGTCAATTCAAGAAGAAAAATAAATAAATAACGTTTAAATTAAGACCGAATTGATTATAACTAATATGGAATTAATATTAATAAAGAAATCCCCGACAACGGCGCCAAAAACTTGTTGGTAGATTTCGCAATCAATGAATACGTGCAAGTATACACGGTCAACAAGTAATAGAGTGATAAGATAAAGTGTCGATCCCACAGAGAATTCTAATCAATAAATTCCAACTACTAGTACTATATCAATCCAATTTTATTTAAACAACTATAAATTGTGATTTTCTGAAATAATAAAACTAAATTAAACAATTAAAGAAAGATTACTCTAAAATAAAGAAAATAAATAAAATTAAGATTTGAATGAATGAATTCAGATAAATAAGGATTAAGACTTCAATATCCCCAATTATGAACTATAAACTAATTATCCAATTATCCTAATTATTATGCCTACTGAATTGTTAACAGGAATTCTCAAATGCCAACAGCCCTTTTCTAAGTGATCAATTGACTTCTATTTAATCCAGATTAATCTTGCTATATTCCTATGCAAAACAATTGAATTAAACTCCTTCAACTCCAATTCCTTATGCGTTACATGCGGTGAACAAATATTTCCATTCAATTCACAAACCTAATTATTCACCATGCAAATAACTAAGTCACATGTTATCATGCCTAGTTCTAACCCTAGAATTCCTTTTCCAATTCCTTCTAGAGTAACAAGGTAATTATTGGCCAAATAATTAAGCAATAAGCACAAGACAAGATAAACAATTCACTTTGGCATAAATAATTGGAATAAATCAAATAACTAATTTATAGACATAAAAGGTTCAATTGAAATCTTAATTAAAGAATTAGTTCATAACAGAAATAAAAACCAACAATCTTTTGCAAAACATCCTTAAGGAATTACACAAATTGAAAATAAGGAGAAGAAAAAAAACTTTAGAGCCAATCCTTCAATCTTCAAGTAATCCCTTGCTTAGCCTCCAATTGTGGTTTTCTTTTTTTTTTTTTAATTCAGCAAACTAAACTTTATATACCCTCCACAATCCTAGTCCAAATCAACTTCTCAAATAATCTCCAATTATGCTGTCAAACCCTTGGTCAACGCGCAGCATTTCGGTCAATTGGAATCCAGCTGGTTACCTTCCGTTGACTGAAATAACACTAGCTAGAGTGCCCCGTGACGGTATTCAATAAATTACCATTTTGCCATTATCAGCTTAAAAAGCCCATAATACCCCTACAGCTCCCGAATCTGCAAAATAAAAACTAAACACAGTAAAAATGATTCTAAATGACTTGAAAGTGCAATAATCTAAGCTCGATTATATTCAATTCATGGGTATATTAACCAATCATCAGGTATCTTAATGACCAAGTTAAAATACGAGTCATCACCTTATGTACTGCGATAATTTTATGTTAAATTATAATCTATTTAATAAAATACAAATGATTTTGAATTTCCTGCTCACTCAATAAATCATCTGAGCCGTCCAAAGTTTGAGATAAATCCCACCGTTCATAGAGTGCCGGAGGCACGGGACACATCTAGTTATAAAATATGTTCATACATGTGTAATTAGATATAATTATAAAAATGTGTCACCTATTACGTATCTTCTGAAAAAGTTTACCACTAAGGCCACATTTGGCACATGAGAATGTGGTGGTGAGAATGAGAATCACACACATAGGGGTGATAATCGAGCCAAGTAGTTCGGTACTCGACTTGAGAATATGATCCAAAGCTCGAATTCAAAGTTGATCCAAGTCGAATCTGATTTATACTCGTTTTTTGTTTAATGATACACGAGTCGAACTCGAGCTACTAATAACGAGTCAAACGAGATTACTTTGGTTATTCAAAGTCCGTAATGTTTTTTATTCAGCTACTAATAACTGTTGTTTGATCTTCGTTCTACAATGTCATTGTACTATCTTACATTATTATACCGAACTCTAAGTTGTCTAGCGATTCTTTACCAACTCAACTAATCCTTAGTTGATGAATGTTCTAAACTCTAAATTACCCTTGTAGTCAACCCAAACCAAACTTCCTTTGGTTTGCTTATGTACTCACACAATTTTGAAAGCATGTTGTTGATGATAACATTTGTTCAAATTAGAAACTGTCAATACTCTAGCTCTTATTGATTCATCAATATACCTTGTTCATGAAGATATTATATTCAAACTCTTGAATATTTATTGGTCTCTGTCTGATTCAACTAGTACTTGGTTGATGAGCATTCTAAAGATCTAGAATTCCTTTGAAGTTAATTCCCAACCGAACTTCATTTGGTTCAGAACCTGATAATCTAAGCTGAGATGAACAACCTTATATTAGGGGATTATTTTAGAACTACGCAATAGCGTTAAATGTTTGCGCAATACATAGTACAAAGGACTGATCACCTGGAGTACGGAATGATGGTCCATATAGTCGTTTAGACGGTTATAGGTTATAGTGGAAACACCTGTTAACCTAGTGTTGGGTTTTCGGCACAAAAATGCAGCGGAAATTTAAAAAATAATCAAAGCAATTCTGAAACCCAAAATAGGATCCAAGCGAAACTGAAATTAATTCAGTGGTTTAGATATTATACCGATTATGAAAAAGTTCTGAAATAGCTTCGAATCCTTTACGCAATCCAATTAGAACCACGTCTCTACGGTATCCACACGAATGCCGCACGAACCGTCGAATGATTCTGTAATAAGAGGGACTTGCGGTACTAGCCACCAAAGGAACGATTATGAAACTGTTTTTCTCTCTAGTCTCTCTCTAAGAGCGGCTAGGATTTTTCAATTATGATGTAACCCTAAGTAGCTGCTATATATCATATATATAGTAGTTAAAAGGAATTAATCAAATCAAAACCTAATTTCATAAAATTCAAATTTATATATATATATATATCTCTTAATTAAGTCTTACTTAATTAATATACATATATACAAATTATCCTTTTAATTTAAATTTGTGATTTAAATACTATTAATCATATTAATATATTTAAATCCTTAAAATTTAAATTAATTCCCTTTAAATTACGTTACTATGTGTGTGACCCTATAGGTTATTATTACGTTGGCAATAATTTTAAAATCATATTATAAAATTATAAGCGATGAAAGCATCTAGTAATGCATCACTACTACCCAAGTAATAATATCGATGATTCGATGCAACCTTTTTGTGACCAAAGTTTCAATGTAATTTAATCATTTTAACCTTAATATCCTAGATTAAACTCGAGTCATGGAATGTGTCATACTCTTCATAATTTAATCTGAGTTTTTCTTGATCAATGAGAAGACTATATGAAACAAATCACTATTTGAGCATGGCCATGCATTTCATAGTCCTACTCAATCAAGAGGCCTACGGATATCACCCCTAATATATAGGAGGGTTAAATTCCATCTAGATCACTCATATTCCTCACACGATTCATGATGTACCCAATAATCATCTTTATAGTCCACCCTATTAAAGGTGACATTTGATGATATCAAAGTACATAAATTCTCGTGTAGTAATATAGTGATTTCGTGCTCGGAGGACCATTACATCATTGTCACCATGAGAATCGCTCTTGACAATTTGCATAATGTTCCACGTAGAATTCTCATGGTGGAATCCATCCAATACATCGTTCTCTAAACACATACCTACGCATTGACTTAATATCTCATATATTTATGACCAATGAGATTTGGTCATCGGTCGATCCACATACTAGTCTCGATGCATCATTATTGTCCTATCAACAATGGTACTTTCGATTAGGGACATATAAGAGCAATGATACTAATTGTAATTATATAATCTCATGTTCAAGTCACATACTTGAAACTATATAAATTGTATCACTATTCTAAGGAATTTTATTATGTTAACATTTATATAACGCAGTAAATAAAACCATAATAAAATCATTCATTTATTCAATCAAATATAATATCAAAATTTCAAGCAATTATATCAAATAATTGTCCTCTAGGGCATAAACTCTAACACCTAGGACATAGATGATGATTATAGTCTTTTAGACTGTTAAAGGTTAAAGTAGAAATACTTGAAACCTAGAGTATAGTTCGTGGTCTTGTGACCCTCAGTGTATTCTTTGATGTTGATATCTATTGTTAACTTACTATTGTTAACTTAACGTTCATTATGAAAGTAGTATGCACACAAGCCAATCATGTTTGATGATAAAGCATATACTTTGTAATATCTTATTCATTTACTAATAAAAAGTATTAATTTATTAAAGGTTTTTAATTATCTACATGATGCTGTTTTATAATATGTGATAAACCCATAGTTTTAAGCAATGCTTTTAGAATAATGATGATGATCATTCTAATGAGATCTAAATTCTTAGAAAGCTTAAAACTAAAATAGTTCCCAATCATTGGATTACTAAATTGGGGATTAGTGAATCCGGGATGATTGGTACAATACGTTGTTGCTCATTAGATGAGGATGATTGATCTCATGATCATTTGTGTGGAGACACTAAAGCAAGTATGTAGGTGCTTATTAGAGAATAAGTTCACTGAACGTGGCTCGCTAAGGAATACCTAATGGAGTTTTACTTGCATGTCAATAGAAATTCCTGTAGTGATAGTACTACAAGTGATCCTTGGACTTGAGATCATCATAATATCTTTTGTATGATGAGTTATACTTTGACTTATTCCTTAAGGCCCTTAGGGTATATCAAAGGGTATGCTTGGGTATAATAAGTTGTACATGGAGATTATGTATGATCAATAAAGAATCTACCGCTTCTAGTAAAAGAAGAGAAATGTCCTATGTGATTCGATAAATGACAACCCAATGAGTCCTCGACTAAGCGTAATGAAATTAGAAAGGAGTTTCTAATTTGCATTATTTGGTGTTGTAACCCCCCCAAATTCGGGCACCTCAATCCCACAGATTTGGTGTTCACTGTCCAATTAAATCATAACTAACTACCCATAAACAAATGATATAATTAAACTCAAAAGCTTAAACAATAAATCTCCCACCAAAGGGTTACATAATCTCAAATAAATCCCAGGTCATCTAACCTTTATTACAATCATCAGCGGAAAACTAAAACATAATCATAATTAAATCTATTACATAAGCTTCATAAATAAAATATAAATTAAACGTTGTTGTCTAATCAAGCACTTTGTCCTTACCCTTGCTTGTAGAAAGCTTTTCAAACTTCGTAACTTCATCTGCATTATTTTGTGCAAGAGTGAGCAAACAATTGCCCACAAGAAGGATAATATACAATAACATTTTATGAATGACAATTAACCGAAGCTTTCAATGGTAAAGTATTCTTACCTAACAATAAACTTTAATTCAACAAATATGAGTTCAAAGGAATAATGAACGTTTAAGTTAACAATAGATATCAACATCAAAGAATACACCGAGGTCATAAGACCACGAACTCTATTATAGGTTTTCAAGAATTTCTACTTTAACCTTTAACGATCTAAAAGACTATAATCATCATCTATGTCCTAGGTTCACGGTGTTTCTATCAGAACCTTTAACGATCTAAACGACTATATGGACCATCATTCCGCATACTCCGGTGATCACCCTTTGTTATGTATTACATGAACATTTTAACGCTTATTGCGTAGCTCTAAAATAATCCCGATATAGGGTTGTTCATCTCAAACTTTAGATTATCGGGTTCAACCAAAGGAAGTTTGGTTGGGAATTAACTTCAAAGGAAGTCTAGATTTTTATAACGCTCATCAACTAAGTATTGGTTGAATCAGATAGGAACCAATAACTATTCAAGGGTTTGATTATAATATCTTCATGAACAAGGTATATCGATGAATCAATAAGGCTAGAGTATTAACAATTTCTAAGTTGAACAAATGTTATCATTGACAACATGCTTTCAAAGTTGTGTGAGTACATAAACAAACCAAAGGAAGTTTGGTTTGGGTAGACTTCAAGGGTAATTTGGAGTTTGGAACATTCATCAACTAAGGATTAGTTGAATTGGTAAAGAATTGCTAAGCAACTTAGAGTTCGGTACAATAACGTAAGATAGTACAATGATATTGAAGAATGAAGGTCAAACAACAGTTATTAGTAGCCGAATAACACACTTCTTACAATAATAATACAGACTTTGAATAAAGAGATAAAGATTAACTAACTTGCCCAACAATAAATGAGGGTTAAAGAACTTGCATGACAATAAATCGTTAAACAAGAGATTAGAAATAGAGAATTTGCATAAGTATAACATAACAGTGAAAAGTAACCTTGCTGAATAATAAAGTAGCAAAGATTAGGGAACTTGCCTCGTGCGTAGGTTAAATAATCACTACTCAAGTGATCATGTACATCGCATCTTTTCATTACTTTTTAGCTTTATTACAACTACTTAAGTGATCATGTAATTGCACCACATACATATTAACAACTTGATACAACATCCTATTACATGTCTAACATGTTATCATTAAGTTATACTAATACAAAAGGGTTGCACTTGCATTCGCGCATCCCGACGTCCTCCGATTGGCTCCAAATACACAACAGTCCTAACGATGACCATTTTTACCCTTCATAACGATTTCAAATTGAAAACCTTAAAGAATAAAAGTTATAGACCTATTCGTCCTCTTTCCGAATCATCTTAAATATCCTCAATCGGAGTTCGTATGCAAAAGTTATGGCCATTTTACTACAGAAGATCAAAACTGCTCAACTCGACACGCTTTTCCCAAGGACATGGATCGATGTGCGCCGGGCACGAAGTTCCAGCGTTAAGTGCGGCATGAAATACTAGCCCATTTTTGGCGTTGGGGTGCGAACTTTGACGCCGGGGCGCGAAATTTGGCGCTGGGGCGCCGAATTACAGAACACCCATAACCAGAAACAAAATCAAGCTACTATTCTTAATTTCTAACACCAATTAACATATATAACGTATGAAAATTACACATAAACTTCACCAAGCATACAAATAATAACATAACACAACTTAAACCATAATTCTAGAAAAGTTAAATACTAGAATAACATATTTTAAAACCAAAAACTCCATTTTTGATATTCATTCTAGAAATCAACACTGTGAATGCATTACTTGATCAAATCATCTCATTCAACTACGTTATGCTCAGTATCTCAATGAAATACCAAATACAAGTTTTAATTTACAGTTTTTCATAAGAATTGACCATCCAAATTGGTAATTATCTATGCCATACAAAGAATGCATATACTGACATTACTTTCCTCCTATTGTCAAACGCAATTAGCATACTATTCTGGTTTAAACACAAATTCTAATCATCATAAACACATACAACTACAAGTACTCAATTGTATAATCGTAAACTTAGACTTTTGAATTCACAGAACATGTAAATTATGCCGAACTCATACATATACATATATTATATCAAAGTTATAGAACATACCTTCAACTACTAAAATAATTCTTGCTAAAAAAATCACTAGTATTGGCTTTGAAATCATCAAGCTTCCTCTTAATCTCTCTCAATTCTCAGACTCTTTTCTCTTCTCTTTTTCCTTCTCAATAGACTATCTCTAATTTAAGCGTAAACAATAAACTGATATAGCCATAATACCTATACTAAATATATCGGTTACCAACTAATAAACGTATCTATTATAATTATATTATTTAATTTATTTAATTTATATTATTTATTTTATTTGATTTTCAAAAACTAGAAATCCCAAAAGCCTAAGGCTTGTTTGGTATTTTAAAGAATTAATCATACTTAAGCCTTGTTTGACAAAACTTATTTAAATTCTTTTTAATTTATTTTAATAAACACTTTAGTTTAAAATTATAGTCACATACTATATTTTAATTAAATATAGCATTTTAGCAAGTATCACCAAATTATAATTTTCATTATAACTTTATTTAATAATTTAACATACCATCTAAATTATTAAATTAACACAACAACATAACACCTCATGTTATAATACAAACCTCTAAATTATAAATTAATTTAGAAAATTCTCCAATCATTTATATTTATCAACCATCACATCAACAAATATTTATTTAACAATAAACACCACAAATAATATTTATATAACTCAATAAATATTTAAATTACAATTTGAAATTTCGGATCGTTACATCCTTCCCTTCTTACAAAGATTCTGTCCCCAGAATCACAATTCAAACATTCAAATCGTCAAAGGTGTTGTGCATTTAAGAGTCGGAATACATATAATTACATAAAATAAGACTTGACAGTAATTCAATGTCTTATATTTAATTGGGACATTGTATGGTGGAAGGATTGAATTGTACGGTAACTATTTACTCAAATGTTCTTTTATGATTAATGTTGAAATCTATATTATCTGGAAAGTCGTTGATCGCTAGGGAGGCTTATCCCTATTGTAGAATAAATATTATTTATTTAAATAAATTAATTGTTTAATTTATTTATTTAAATAAGATTAGAATTGTTCTAATTGATTTATTCACAACCAGTTTAATATGGAGAACCTAAAGGGTCACACTATAAAAGGAAGAATAATTATTTAAGAAGTAAATGGCATAATTGTAATAATAAGTTAAGTATATTTAATTTAATCTATGGTGATAGAATAAATTAAATAGCTTAATATTTATTATTTAATATTTTGAAATATTAAATATAAATTAATAAGAGGAGTCTTATTATTATTATTACTATTATTATTATTTAATTCCTAAAAGCGGTTTGAGAATTAATTAATAAAAGTACTCATATATCCTAATAAGATTAGGAGGCTAATTAATTAAAAGAGTTTAATTAATTATTCCTAATAAGATTGGGAGCCTAATTAATTAAAGGATTCAATTAATTAAAATAAAACCCAATTTCTTAATTGTTAAGGAGGGTTGCCCGCATCTATAAACAAGAGGAGTCTTATTATGGGTGACAGAGTTGTTGTTGACTTTTTCACAACATACGTAATTTCAATTGTTGGAGAGTACGCTCTTTTTCTATGAGAGATAGAAAAACTAGGGTTTTGCCAAACACCAATCTTCTTGAATCTTTCTTCTTCCTTGGTGGATCACCTCTAGAGGCCAAACACTTGGGTGTCTAACGTTGATCAAAGGAAGTAACCAAACTCGGTGGATTCAAGTTGAACGCGAAAAAGATTGGAGGTGAACTTGTACCTGAGGAAGCTCGAATCTTCAAGGGTATGATTCTTGTTTTTCATATCTTTTCGTTTAATTAATAATTGTTCATAAAGGATGATCCGGGTATATGATTTGTAAAATTTTAAACTCTGATTTTTACACGTTTCCGCTTATTTTGTGCAATTTGATTACGTTCATGAATATTTCAAATCTAACAGTGGTATCAGAGTCAAACCTTTATGCGAATTATTAATTATTTGATTTGATATGTATATTGATATGTGTTTAGAACAATTTAATTGGGCATAATTTTGTTGTATAAAATTTATTTGAAAAAATAATAATTGTGAAACACCTTTTCCTTTGATTCGCGTGGCAGCGTACTGAAGATATATATGATCTCCTTGTCACGTGGAGTGTTTCATCCAGGATTCATGGATTATAGTTAATATAAGTTATATATATAATAGTTATATATATATATAATATTAACGTTAGGGATTCCATCCACAGCAACCGGTTGTTGAAACAGACCCTTTTGGCCCAAATTGCCACAACATGTATATGCATTGGCATTATAGTTTTTTTTTTTTTTAAGCGCTACAACAGTTGTAGAAATTTGGGCTAAAGGGTTGCTCCCAACAACCGGTTCTTTGTGGATGGAGACCCATTAACGTTATATATATATATATATATATATATATAATAATAATCTTATTAATTATATATATATATATATATATCCTTTTAAATTATATATATATATATATAATAGTTATATATATATATATTAATCTTAATTATTTTATTATTAAAATAAAAAGTTTATTTTAATTTTGAAATAAAAAGTTTATTTTAATTTTAAAATTGAATTTTATGCTAACTAATTAGAGTTGGAATTGGATTCCATGATAACTAATTGGAGTTGAAATTGGATTCTATGTTTCCTTAAATAAAGGAGTTTATTTAGATATAAATAAGATTTCATATTATTCAAAATAAAAGAGTTTATTTGTGAATAGGAAAGAGAATCCTAATTTCCTTAAATAAAAGAGTTTATTTAGATATGAAATAAGATTTTATATTATTCAAAATAAAGGAGTTTATTTGTGAATAGGAAAGAGAATCTGTGTTTCTTTTAATAAAGGAGTTTTTTTTTAACTATGGAATTGGATTCCATAATTAATTAAAATAAAGGAATTTATTTTGATTAAATAATTTGATTAAAATAAAATAGTTTATTTTATTCAAAATTGGATAAATTAAAATAAAAGAGTTTATTTTGATTTAAATTTGGATTAAAATAAAGGAGTTTATTTTGATTCAAAATTAGATTTTATGCTAACTAAATTTGTCCATTAAATGATATCAATATATATTGAATGTTTATTATTCATAAGATGAATGTTATTTATTGATATATATGGTGATATGTATGATAATAAATGGGATTGATTATGGACTATTGACCAATGTGATTGGATTTTATTTTAGTTGAATGCATTAATGTATGAGTTTTATTAAATGGGGTCTGCGTACCTCGTCTTCTCTAATTGTTTCTTAATGTAAATTCTAACTCCCTCCTATGTATTTCCCCTTGACTGTTGATCAAGGTTTCTATTTATTCTAAATAGTTTTGTAATAGGAATAGTTAGAATTATTTTTTGAAGAATTGGAGATCAAGGAGCAATGAGCACTTGAAGATCCGTTTGTAATGGAGCCCGGGTTTAAATGTAATAGTTATATTTAAATATTAATTCTTGCACCATAAAAGGAAGTATAATTATTTAAGAAGTAAATGGCATAATCGTAATAATAAGTTAAGTATATTTAATTTAATCTATGGTGATAAAATAAATTAAATAGCTTAATATTTATTATTTAATATTTTTGAAATATTAAATATAAATTAATAAGAGGAGTCTTATTATTATTATTATTACTACTATTATTATTATTTAATTCCTAAAGGAATTTGAAAATTAATTAATAAAAGTATTCTCATATATCCTAATAAGATTAGGAGGCTAATTAATTAAAAGAGTTTAATTAATTATTCCTAATAGGATTGGGAGCCTAATTAATTAAAGGATTTAATTAATTAAAATAAAACTCAATTTCTTAATTGTTAAGGAGGGTTGCCCACATCTATAAACAAGAGGAGTCTTATTATGGGTGACAGAGTTGTTGTTGACTTTTTCACAACATACGTAATTTCAATTGTTAGAGAGTACACTCTTTTTCTATGAGAGATAGAAAAACTAGGGTTTTGCCAAACACCCATCTTCTTGAATCTTTCCTCTTCTTTGGTGGATCACCTCTAGAGGCCAAACACTTGGGTGTCTAACGTTGATCAAAGGAAGTAACCAAACCCGGTGGATTCAAGTTGAACGCGAAAAGGATTGGAGGTGAACTTATACCTGAGGAAGCTCGAATCTTCAAGGGTATGATTCTTGATCTTCATATCTTTTTGTTTAATTAATAATTGTGCATAAAGGATGATCCGGGTATATGGTTTGTAAAATTTTAAACTCTGATTTTTACACGTTTTCGCTTATTTTGTGCAATTTGATTGCGTTCATGAATATTACAAACCTAACACATTATTCCTTTGAACTCATAGTTGTTGAATTAAAGTTTATTGTTCCGGTAAGAATACTTTACCATTGAAAACTCAGTTAATTGTCATTCATAAACTGTTATTGTATATTATCCTTCTTGTGAGCAATTGTTTGCTCACTCTTGCACAAAATAATGCAAATAAAGTTACGAAGTTTGAAGAGATTTCTACAAGCAAGGGCAAGGACAAAGTGCTTAATTAGACGACAACGTTTAATTTATCTTTTATATATGAAGCTTATGTACTAGATTTAATTATGATCATGTTTAATTTCCACTGATGATTGTATTAAAGGTTAGATGACCTGGGATTTATCTTGAGATTATGTAACCCTTGATGGGAGATTTATTATTTAAGCTTTTGAGTTTAATTATATCTTTTGTTTATGGGTAGTTAGTTATAATTTATTTGGACAGTGAACACCAAATCTGTGGAATTGAAGTATCCAGATTTGGGGGTGTCACAAGACCAGTGTTCGCTCATATTAAGGTTCGAGTGTTTAATTTTTTCTCAAATCATACTCGATACCTGCTCGATGAATCATATTCGAATATTAGTCTGATCTATGCTAGTAAGCTAAATATATGATATTTGTATCAATCTTTATAATTTATAAAGTGTAGTATGAAATTGTGTAAACTTGTACTTGAATAAATCAATGAATTAAATGTTACTTTATATTACATTCTTTATAATTTCAATACATAAATAAAAGTGAAAAAGTATTATATATAAATATTAGTTAAGTAACCAATTTAGTATGTAGTGGTTCAATTTTAAGTGAAATGGTTCATATTTGAAACTCGATTTGAAGGCTTATGAGTAACTCGCTTTGTAAACGAGTCAAGTACTTACGAGCCGAGTAGATCCGAGTCGAATCTGGCGCAAAAATATAAATCCCTTATCGAATCCGAGTCGAATTCGAGCTCAATTTTTTTGAGTCGAGCCGAATCTGAGTATGAAGGTGTTCGTTGAGATTCGACTCGTTTGTACCCCTACACACACATAGAAATAATTGAATATTCTCATTCCCATGTTTGGTGTAGTCAAATGCTAGAAATAGAGCCTTTCAATGTTTAACTATGAGTCAAATTATTTTTTAACAAAAATAATAATACATAAATTATTAATGAATATTTATATTTTATTTTTTTGAAACAGTCTTTAAAAAGGATTAAAGAGCCACTAGTAAAAAAAATCAAATAATGCAACCAAAAAGTAATAATACAGCTTCCCTTGTTTTAATAAACGTATAACATGTATGCATAATATGTTCAATATCGATATAAAAATATACAAAGATAAACACAAAATAATAAATGGTTAAATGATACTTTTGTCCTTTCAAGTTGCCACTCACTTTCAAAGTTGTCCCTAAAATTCATCAGAAACCCATAACATGAAATGTATAACCCTTCTCATTTACAACTCAGACCAACTACGATGCACCATAAATATACATATAACTCAGATAACATTAAGACATCAATTTCCAACTCAATTAACAAGTAATTCATGCAAATTTATAAGATTTTGTCAAACTTGAAATCAAGGATATGCTAAAGTAACATTACCCTTTTTGTAGCTGATACAAAAATTCTTCCTTCAAACTTCAGATAGCTCTCTCAAATTAGCCAATCACTCTCTAATTGTACTTATCAGAGGTTTATCAAATTGAAGAATGAAGAGGAAAACCTCCATTTATAGGGAACCTATTAACCAATTGATTGGTTTTGTCCCAAGAATTAAACTAACAGAATGAAGAAGGAGCCATTGGGCAAGGAGGGTTTGGTAGAAAGCTTCTACTGCTACTATTGAACCCACACCCCCAACCAACATCACCTTGAACTCTAGCCTTTTAGGTTTCTAAACAAGGTAAGGGGACTAGGCCATTTTGTTCACGTGAGTGCAATTCTCAAACTCAACATTTATTTTAAATGGGACAATGATTTTGGGACAAACAATATTTGGTCTGCAGTTACTAGTAATGCTAAGTTTAATTCCCTTTTAGGCCTCATAAGGTCAATTTTAAATGACTAAATATTATGACCTTATGCTAAGTTAGGGCACATATACACATAATCATATAATACATGTATATTAGGTTAGTCCAAATAATATTTGAATTGGGCTGTAATATAATTTAGTTGGGTACTAACAACCCATTATTTTTCATAGAACTTAATATTCTAATTATACCCAAATATTATAATGATAATTAATATCAAACATTTATTTTCTTAAAAATAAAATTCTCCTGAAATTCAGATAAGACACACTTAGAAGGGGGGTTGAATAAGTGTGGGAACAAACTATGACCAATTTTTATACTTTAAACGAAACAACTAAATTCAACTAACTATATTAATGAATGCAGCTTGCTGAATTAATATGGCCTACTGGATTGAGTCTTTGATTTTATTATTTAATGAAAATAATTTGCCGAATTTATAGCCTTGTTAAAATGCTTGGTGTTAATGTATTTTCTCAAGATAATGTAAATATTCAAATTTTAATTATCAAAACAATTAACTAACTTTTGTGAGCAAATAAAGCAAGTAATAAAATGAACAACCAAGATTTTTTACGTGGTTCAGCTATTACCCTATATAATAATAGCATAGTCCACGTCCAATATCAACTAGTATTAGAGACTCACTTTATTTCTTTAAATCGACTCTTTTTACAAAACAAATTCTATCAACATTTTGAATTACAATAATTCACTTGAGCACGTTTTCTCCTTATGCACCCCTTAAGGACCTATGCTTCCTTGAACCTATTTGTAAATAATTTTTAATCCACCAAGATTAAATTACTTTAGACAACACTTAGTTTAAATAAAAAGATTACAAATATAGAGGTCTAATGATCAAAGCAAATAAACAATTTAACAATTTAACAATACAAGGCTCAACTAATGTATGCAATGATCAAAGAATAAAGAGATATCACCAATTTAGAGCTCACGAAAAACTTTTTGGATAACAATCTGAATATTAATTGCACAAAAACTTGTATAATTGCACTAAGAATAATAGAATAATTTTTTAAATATATTGTGAAAGATTAATTCGTGTGTGTTATTTTTAAACTGTGATCACCCATTTGCTTTTTACAGCCAAAATAATATTACCATTGCACTCATGAACAAATAAGTTCCGTTGTAAAAATCAAACTTTATTTCCGTTGCCAACATATATCTTCTCAAGATAAACAAGTATAATTTCTGTTAGAGATATATCAAATAAAATCAGTACATATCGGTCCAAGTATATCTCCACAAA
Organism: Panax ginseng; assembly: GCA_020205605.1. Lineage (NCBI taxonomy): Eukaryota > Viridiplantae > Streptophyta > Magnoliopsida > Apiales > Araliaceae > Panax > Panax ginseng. The sequence goes on along the minus strand of CM035138.1, from coordinate 32,455,037 downwards.
TCAGATATATTGTTTGTTTGACTTCTTAAAAAATAAACCACTAAAAAGATAGCCCACTACTGTTTTGGAATAAGTCACGAAATACAACAGTGTTATTTCCGTAATTATGCAAAGTGTTACTTAAACCAACTTTCCAGGATAATGATTGTATATATGAGTTCCGAGATATATGTATATAATCCACTAATTAGACAAGCTTTTACAAATTCAATCAGACAAGCTTCGGGCTTAAATCGATTAGAAAGTTGGAAACAATATAATTGATCGATAAAAGTTACGAGTATAACTCATCGAAAACAAAAAAAATTTGTATTTCATTTATATCCAAAAGTTTTACAACTCCGATCAGGCAAGCTTCAGATATAAACCGATCAAAAAGTTAGAAACAACATAACTGATCTATAAACATCATAAGCATAACTGGTCGGACAGGTTACAAACAAAGGAATGAAAAACGATTACAAAAATTACAAGTAAAAAACCTAAAAGAAACTATTCTTTAGGACCTTCATCTTCAGCTTCGGATTCTTTATCAGAAGAATCAAGGACAGAGACATCGAGTCCATCAGCTTCCATCTAAGCCTGAGCTTTCTCCCGATAAGTTTCACAGCCTTCAGCGAACTGAGCCATGATCTTCTCGGTCAGGGCAGGGGATTCTTCGTACTCCTCGATGGCTCGCTGCTTGACTTCGGCATTTTGTGCCTCCAGGGTATTGTTTGCCCGGAGCACCTGCATCAACCTATCGTGCATCTCGACAAACATTTCCCCAAGGGCATCAAAAGCTTTCTCCCGGTCCTTATTTTCTACTATCAAGATATCCTTCTCCTTGATGAGCTTCTTGGCATGATTTTCAAGGCCGACGAACTCCTGCTGTAGAAGGGCATATTGCTCCTTGAGCTCATCGGTCTGACGTTTAGCCTTGGTCACCTTATTCTGGGTGTTGGCATGAAGATCCTTCTCTTTCTTCAGATCCGAGTTCAGACCTCGCACCTCAGCTTCAAGAAGTGCCACATCATTCCTCAGCTGAAGCTCTTTTTTAGTGGCACGGGCCAGAGGCAGAACGGCTCGAGCGAGGATAACATTGGCCTACAGTTATTTACAAGAGTACATCAGCCACGATGAATGAGAAGTCAGTGAAGGAAATGTTTCAGTCTATCGAGTTTACCTGACACTGGGCCTTGATGTATGCCACTAGATACTCTTCGGAGGAGTATCCCTTGAACCACTCGTCATCCCCGAGCAGTTTGATGTGTTCGAGCTGGTTAAAGGGGAAGACCTCTGAAGGACTCCTCGGCCAAAAGGTCTTCAGTGTCCCTGGGGAAGAGCTCGATTGAGTGGTTGGTTTGGAAGTGGGTGTCGAAATGGGCAAAAGATCGGCTTCCACGATGGGCAGTTTGGGCTTTTCGGTTCGGCACTCTTCGATTCAACGCGCCCTTTTGGATCGAGGCCCGAGAGCTTCCTCTTCAGTATCCTCTGAATCCTCTAGGATTATAACCGGTACAGGAGGAGGGGGGCGGTTTTGGATTGACCGCAGAAGATGGCTTTGGGGGACCCTTGGTTGGAGGAGGTCTCTTCTTATTCTTCTTCAATAAAACCATCTTCTCCGCCTGACCCATCTTCAGCACATTTTTGTTGGCTGGGCCGGCGGGGGAGATGGTTGGAAGGACCAAACCCGATGTAGAACCAGTGGAAAGCTCGGCAATCAGGATGGCCTCATCGTCGGGGGAGTCGTCTGCTGCCGGGGGCGAATGGGCTCGGCCGGGACGAACAGAGGCACCAATGATGCATCAGCCCCCTCAGGTTTGAAGATGGTTACTGCAAAGCAGACAAGACATTCAATAAAGAAACAACCGAAGATGAAGTTAAGACATGAGAGGGTTCGAGGATTGTAACTTATGGACGTGTTGGTAGAGCCAGACATCTTGGGATACGACATCCAAACCCCAGTTAGTCTTCTTTAATAACTTGTAAAACTTCTTGAAGGCGTCGGCTCGATCCTTCGGGAATTTGGTAACCTTTGCGATAGGATCTTCGGGGCTGGCCCAGCTCGGTAGAAGTTTGAGGTCGGTCCCTCTCATGTAGAACCACTGTGGATGCCATCCCTTGTTGCTAGAAGGGGTCTTCATGAAGGTGGCTCAGCTGGATACATGGTTCAGTTGCCGAAGGCCAGGTTCCTTTGATCGGCCAACAGAAAATAGAAAAAAAAAAAGAAATCAAACCCAGGAGTGATGCCAGCCTCCTGGCACAGGGCGATGAAGCTGATGAGGTGGATGTAGGAGTTCAGCACCAGCTGGGCGAACCCGATGCCAACAAAGTAGAGAAAAGATGAGATGAATTCATGGAGGGGGAGCTGAACCCCATACCTCAAGGCGTAGATAGGAATGGCAACCCAATCGCCTTCGGGATGCCATAACATCCTTTCGTTAGGCTCCAGCACCCGAAGTTTGTATTCTTTGGGAATGTTGAACACGATTCGGATGTCGAAAAGTTGGGATGAGGTGATGGTAGATTTGGTATTGACATGTGAAAATTCTTTTTCGGAGTGATAAACGTTTCAGATTTTGGCTTCGGTGCTGATCGAAGTAGGAAGAATGGAAGGAGTGGCGATATCGGCCGACGGTGCTGGCAAATCGACTGGTACTAAATCAGTGGCACCAATAGAGGGGGGAATAATGGTGTCATCAATGATGGGAGTTTGATCTGGGGTATATCTTCCATTTAAGATGAATGGAGTAGGAATGTGAAGTTTAGAAGCAGAAGTGAGCAAAAAGGAGCTTGAATCTGAGAAGAAGTTTGGAGAGATCGAGTGCTCGTCGGAAATCGCCTCGCTGGAAAGTTTCAAAAGGAAATTTGAAATGAAGAAAGCTTGGAAAAAGTGACAGTGACGGTTGGTTTGGGGATTTTATAGTGAGGCTGCACGAATCCCAAGGGTGGCTATTTATGGCAGGTGGGGCCCAGCTCTGGGGGAACGTGTATCATTTCAAAAAATGAAGAGGAATCGTTTAGGTTCCCAAGACTGCTCATCATTTCTGTCACGACTTTTCAAGTTCGTGTCTTTTTCAGTCTCTAATTATAAACATATTATAAAAAGAGACTGGGGGGACATGTTCGGGAACATTTTATCGACACTCATGTGGGCTGAAGGCCTGGGATGGGGTCGACGAGATTGGGCCCATTGGGCCGAAGACATGCAGGATGTTGAAGGTGTTCAGGTTCGAACATCCGATCCCTCTGGGTCGGCGTCCTATTTTGATCGATGGAGTTCGGGGTCGGGTATCTGAGTCCTTAGGGCCGGAGCCCAGACCAGTATATAGGAGTTCGGTTGGATTAGGCATGTGCAGTGGGATAGCCCATGTATGGAGTCCGGAGTTATAAGGGGTTTACATGGTTAAGGATTCTAGTCCTAATCATATTTGAATAAGGTAACTCCAAAGGTAGTGATTGGATCGTATCCAACTTGCACCTTTTAAGAAGATTGTGTTGGACCCAAATATAGGTAATTACCATATTTAGGAGTCCTAATCCGACTCAAAGAGGGATTCTAAGGAAGTGAGAATGGCTATAAATACAAGGCTTAACTACAATTAACAGGTAATACATCTTTGAACACTAAACACTAAAGCCTCCATGGTTAAACCTTGTGAACGGCCTGTACTCATTCTCACACCGGAGCTATCCTCCGGCGACACAAGTCGTCAAGCTTCGTGTGTGATCTATTATTATGCAGGTTTGAGAGCGTGGATTTAGTGATTGGACACACCGGCGAAACTTGGCTTTAACACATAGAAAATACTCTATTTTCTCTAATCATCTTTGTTTTAGTAATCTTTTATAACAATATATATATATATATATATATATATATATATATATATATACACACACACACACACAGAAGAACAAAAGAGAATCGGGAAGTTCATACGACTGAGGAAGTACGATAAACAACGAATGTATATTATTCAGGACAAAACTTGGAATTAAAAAAATAATAATAAATACTAATCCTAAAATATACACACAAATTTAAGTGATAGTGATGTTATTCATGCTTAATCGACTCGTGGGATTCTAAGTATCACAAGAGAGGAAAGTAGGAAATTTGACAAGATCTTATAGGAAACATATATATATATATATATATATATATATATATATATATACACTTTTATTTAGACATGATTAAAGAAAATTAAAAAGAAACAAGCTAATCAAAATCAGGATGGAGTTTAGTTGATGTAGAAGATTTTAAGATTTATAACTAACTTGTTTTATTAAAATATTAGTATTTAACTAATTTTAGTAATATAATTTAGGAAATTATATTACTAAAAAGTCTATAGACCTAAATTATATTACTAAAAAGTCTATAGACTTTTTAGTAATATGATATGATAATAAAAATTCTGAAAATGTTATAAAATTATATATGTCTAGATTCATAATATTATGGATGTCTAGATACATGTAACTCCCATGTCCATTGAGTTTTGAAACTCATGACTCTTGAGTTTTGTAACTTCTTAGTAGTATTGATGTTCTCATCTTCTATAAATAAGACCATTGTAAAATGATCAAGGGATATACCAAATACAAATAAAATACTCTCTTTTCTCTAATCTTCTTTGTTCTTGTTTTAGTAATATTTTATAACACGTTATCAGCACGATTGCTTCTTACTTTAGTTTTGAAGATAGACATATTTGATTTGAAGGAGAAGGTACACACACACACACACACACACACACACACATATATATATATATATATATATATATATATTAATATACTGCATACTGCATTCATAAAGCACATGGTTAGAAAAAAATAGTTTGTAATTAGTCAACGAAACTAGTTTAGATGATGCTTATATCTTTACTTATAGCATTTTTTTTGTACTCATATGTGCATGGTTACTCTATCAACCATAATATATAATTCTATATATGAGTAGTAAAGTCCTTAGTAAAGTTTATATATATATATATATATATATATATATATGAATTAACCTTGTCCAATTTTTAAAGTACAATCATGCAATTTTAGTTTATTTTGCATACTCATGCAGATGATATATGTTGGTATTTCTAAAAGCAATGTCAAAATACTGATGTCGACATTAATTTCTTGTATCGATTATCATGCTTTTCTACCATATATTACACACGTTACATTACTTTCTTGTTGTTTGCACTGACGTGCAGTCATGTCACAAACTGTCCACATTTGTAATAAGCTATTCGAGACATAGTATTTGATGTTTTTTCTGTGTTTACAGTTACAATTTAAAGCCACATCTGCTAATTACTATGTGCAACTATTTTACATGTATTAGTATTTTACATGCTATAACACACACACACACACACACACATATATATATATATATATATATGAATAGTTATATGTGGATAGTTATAATAAATTAAATTTTTAATAATTTTTGATATTTTTTTGTATGAAGTTACAATGACAAATCTTGCCAAACTTGAATTCGTGGAACTTGATATTACGAGTAAGAATTATTTGTCATGGATCATTGATGCCGAAATTCATCTTGATGCCATGGGTCTTGGAGACACCATTAAAGATGGTAATGAAACACCTAGTCAAAACAAGGCAAAGGCCATGATTTTCTTACGCCATCATCTCCATGAGGAGTTGAAATTAGAGTATCTCACAATAAAAATCCTCTTATTCTTTGGAAAAATTTGAAAGAAAGATATGACCATCAAAAGACAGTTATACTTCCAAAAGCTCGTTATGATTGGATGCATTTACGATTGCAGGATTTTAAATCAGTAAGTGAATATAATTCTGCAATGTTTAAAATCAGTTATAAATTGAAATTATGTGGAGATAATATCACTGATGGAGATATGTTAGAAAAAACATTCTCTACTTTTCATGCCTCGAATGTGCTCCTGCAACAGCAATATAGAGAACGAGGTTTTAAAAAATATTCTGAACTGATTTCATGTCTCCTTGTGGCTGAACAAAATAATGACCTTTTAATGAAAAATCGTGAATCGCGACTAACTGGTTCAGCTCCATTCCCTGAAGTGAATGTTACAAGATATAATAATAATTATGGTCGTGGTCGTGGTCATGGCCACGGGAGAGGAAGTTTTAATTACTGCAACCATGATACCAAATTTTCAAAGAATGAGGAGAAACAAGAAAAGGTGAAGAATATAAATAACATAGATACCAAGAAGGAAGAAAATATTTGTTATCGGTGTGGAATGAAAGGACATTGGTCTCGTACCTGTCGTACAACCAAACATCTTATTGATTTATATCAGTTCTCATTGAAAGGAAAGGAGAAGAACATAGAAATAAATTTTTCTCGTCCACATCAAGATAACGATGATATCTATTTTGATCCTATGGATATAACACACCTTGACGTTGCAAATTTCTTTATTAATGAGCAAGTTAATATTCCTTGTAATGAAAATAATTAGTTCAGAATTATGTTGGTCCTTTTAAGTGTGTTTATTTTATGCTAATGTATTTTCTTTCATGTTGGCTTATTTAATGTATTTTGTTTTCTTTGTTTCGTAAAGAATTGTGTTATTAAATATATATAATATTATGTCTTATTATGAACTTATTATATATTTATTCCTTTTATGAAGAAAATATGGATATGCGACATGCTATACATGAGCCTAATACCAATGATGGAGATATATGCTTAGTAGATAGTGCAACGACACATACCATTCTCAGACATAAGCAATAATTTTTAAATCTAAGAATGATGAAAGCAAAAGTGAATACAATATCAGGTTCAGCATACTTGATTGAAGGCTCTGGAAGAGCCAATATAATGCTTCCTAGTGGAACAAAATTTATCATTGATAATGCTTTATTTTCCACTAAATCAAGGAGGAATCTGCTAAGTTTTAAAGATATACGACTTAACGGGTACCATATTGAGACAACCAATGAAAATGGTATAGAATATCTTTACATCATATCAAATGTCTCTACTTGAAAACAAATATTAGAAAAATTACCTGTTTTATCTTCAGGTTTGTACTATACAAGTATTAGTACAATTGAAGTCAATGCAATAATGAACCAGAAGTTCAATGAACCAAATAATTTTATTATTTGGCATGACCGGTTGGGTCATCCTGGATCAATAATGATGCAAAAAATTATTGAGAATTCACATGGCCATCCATTAAAGAACCAGAAGATTCTTCAATTTAAGGAATTCTCATGTGCTGCTTGTTCACAAGGCAAATTGGTCATTAGACCATCACTAGCTCAAATTGGGACGGAATCCCCAAGGTTTCTAGAACGTATTCAAGGAGATATTTGTGGGTCTATTCACCCACCAAGTGGACCATTTAGATATTTTATGGTTTTAATAGATGCATCTACAAGATGGTCACATGTGTGCTTATTATCAACTTGCAACCTGACGTTTGCGAGATTACTTGCTCAAATTATTAGATTACGAGCACAATTTTTGGATCATACAATCAAGACTATTAGTCTTGATAATGTTGGTGAATTCACATCCCAAATATTTAATGATTATTGTATGTCACTTGGGATAAATAATGAACATCCTGTTGCCCATGTTCATACTCAGAATGGTCTTGCTGAATCATTTATTAAACGCCTCCAGTTAATTACAAGACCATTACTCATGAGAACGAAACTTTCTGTATCTATTTGGGGGCATGCTATTTTACATGCATCATCACTTATTCGCATTAGGACAACATCATATCATAAATTTTCCCCTTTACAATTGGTTTTTGGTCATGAGCCAGATATTTCCCATCTAAGAATATTTGGTTGTGCGGTATATGTTCCAATTTATCCTCCACAACGCACAAAGATGGGTCCTCAAAGAAGGCTGGGAATATATATTGAGTTTGAGTCCCCATCAATAATTAAATATCTTGAACCTTTAACATGTGATTTATTTACGGCACGATTTGCCGACTGTCATTTTGATGAGACAATGTTCCCAGCATTAGGGGGAGAAATTAAACAGCTAGATAAAGATATAACTTGGAATGCATTGTCATTATTGAATTTTGATCCTCGTACAAAACAATGTGAACAAGAAGTTCAAAAGATACTTAGTTTGCAAGATATAGCAAATCAGCTACCAAATGCATTCATTGACTCAAAAGGAGTAACCAAATCTCATATACCAGCTGTAAATGCTCCAGCTCGGATTGAAGTCCAAATAGGACAATCCGCAAAAATAGCAGCAAACGAGTCTAAGGCACGCCAGAAGCGTGGTAGATCAATCAGTTCGAAAGACAAAAATCCTCAGAAAAGAAAATAAGTAGATAAACAAGTTGGCATTATTAAGGAGGAAAATATTCATGAGGATATAGACATAGCTAATCATAAAACCCCAGAAGAGGTTCAGGTACCTGAAAATAATAAAAATGATAAGATCTCGATAAGTTATGTATCTACAAAGAAAAGATGGAATCGAAGTGAGATAGTTGTTGACAACAGTTTTTCATATAATATATCGCTTGATATAATTAATGAAAACGAGGATTCTGAACCTAATTCTGTCGAAGAATGTAGAAGCAGAAATGATTGGCCAAAATGGAAAGAAGCAATACAAGCAAAATTGAATTCACTTGCAAAACGTGAAGTTTTTGGACCTGTAGTCCAAACACCCGAAGAAGTAAGGCCAGTTGGATACAAATGGGTCTTTGTGCGAAAAAGAAATGAGAAAAATGAAATCGTAAGATATAAGGCACGACTTGTGGCACAAGGGTTTTCACAAAGACCTGCCATTGATTACAATGAAACATATTCTCCTGTGGTAGATGCAATTACATATCTTATTAGCCTGACCACTCATGAAAAACTAGATATGTGTCTAATGGATGTTGTCACAACCTATTTATATGGGTCAATTGATAATGATGTTTATATGAAAATCCCTGAAGGATTTAAAATGCCTGAAGCATATAATTCAAATCCCCGGGAAGTTTACTCAATCAAGTTGCAAAGGTCCCTATATGGGTTAAAGCAATCAGGACGCATGTTGTACAATCGTCTTAGTGAATATTTATTGAAAGAAGGGTATAATAATAACCCTATATGCCCATTTGTTTTTATAAAAAAGTCAGAATCTGGTTTTGCTATTATTGTTGTGTATGTTGATGATTTAAATATTATTGGAACTCATGGAGAGATTCCAAAGACAATGAATTATTTAAAGAAAGAATTTGAGATGAAAGATTTAGGAAAAACAAAATTTTGTCTCGGCCTGCAGATCGAGCATTTAGCAGATGGAATTCTCATTCATCAGTCAACTTACACAGAGAAGGTCCTTAAAAGATTTTATATGGATAAAGCTCATCCATTGAGTACCCCAATGGTTTTTAGATCACTTGATGTAAAAAAGGACCCTTTTAGACCTCGTGAGGATAATGAAGAATTACTTGGTCCTGAAGTACCATACCTCAGTGCAATTGGTGCATTAATGTATCTTGCTAATAATACACGACCTGATATAGCATTCTCTGTGAATTTGTTAGCAAGATATAGCTCTTCTTACCCGGAGACATTGGAATGGGGTTAAACATATTTTTCGTTACCTATGAGGAACTATGGATATGGGCTTATTTTTATTCAAATAATGATAATCATAAATTAGTTGGATATGCTGATGCAAGATATCTATCTGATCCACATAAAGGTCGATCTCAAACATGTTATCTCTTTATGTGTGGTGATACTGCTATATCATGGAGATCTACAAAGCAAACATTAGTTGTCACTTCATCTAATCATGCTCAAATTCTTGCAATCCATGAAGCAAGTCGAGAATGTGTGTGGTTGAGATCAATGACTCAACATACTCATGAATCATGCAGTTTATCCTCCAGCAAAGGAACTCCAACCATTATGTATGAAGATAATGCTGCATGTATAGCTCAATTAAAAGGATGATACATCAAAGGAGATAGAACAAAGCACATCTCACCGATTTTTTTTTCACACATAACATTGACAAGTGTGGTGACATTAATGTTCAACAAATTTGATCAAAAGATAATCTAGCAGATTTGTTCACCAAAGCATTACTAACTACAACGTTTGAAGGATTGCGTCACAGTATTGGAATGCGACAACTGAAGGACTTAAGGATATATTCATGAGGGGGAGCTAATACGTGCTGCACTCTTTTTTCCTTAACCAAGGTTTTTTCCCATTGGATTTTTCCTGATAAGGTTTTTAATGAGGCAGCTTTCAATGCGTATAGCTATACAATAGACATCCAAGGGGGAGTGTTATAAAATTATATATGTCTAGATTCATAATATTATGGATGTCTAGATACATGTAACTCCCATGTCCATTGAGTTTTGAAACTCATGACTCTTAAGTTTTGTAACTTCCTAGTAGTATTGATGTTCTCATATTCTATAAATAAGACCATTGTAAAATGATCAAGGGATATACCAAATACAAATAAAATACTCTCTTTTCTCTAATCTTCTTTGTTCTTGTTTTAGTAATATTTTATAACAGAAAATACTTTTTTTCCCTGGTGGGAGAAAGCCTTAGATCTTAATTTTTATGTGTAAATAATTTTTCTTACTTATTTCTTAACAATTTTCTAATTATTATTAATATTATTACTATGATAAAATTAAATAAATAAAAGTTATCTTCAATTGAGTAACGCTACTAATCAAATAAAGCTAAGCAACTATATGTTTAGTTATTTACCAAGTGAGGGTAATTTGGACATAAGAACTAAGTCTTATAATTAGTTTATCTTACAAAGGGTTGGTTTAGTTAAAAATGGAACCCACTTGTGGTGGAAATATAAATTAACATGTGAAAATATCAATTCTATATATATATATATATATATATATATATATATATATTTTTATATTAAAAAAGTCACAAAGTTTTCACATATTGTTGAGGAAGTAAAAATATCTTCTTAAATTTGGGTATCATGTAATATGAGAATATTAATATATACTCTCTCCGTCTCATGATAAAAGTTCTTATTACTATTTTGAGTAGACCCATATTAAATGTTCACTTTTCTTTAATAACCAAACTTTTACACATGTTTTCATATTATACCCGTAACATTAAATATCTCATACTTTTCTTTTTCTAATTCTCTCTCCATATTTAATAAGTATGAAGATAAAATATTTTGAATTGAATAGTTAGAAAGTCACTCTCTCACCAGCACCGGCCCTAGGTTAAAGCCAAAGGTGCCCGGGCTTTAGGCCCAAAATTTTTTAGGGACCCTTTTTCTTATATCATACAATCAGTGCATGACTAGTTTTATTCTAATGGATGAGTATAATTGATTATGTAGAATCATTCTCTAAAATATTTAAAATTTTGACAAATAAAATTATTACATAAGTAAAACTAGATCCAACACTACTAAAAATTCTAATATGTACATTTAAAAAAAATACCAACCAGTTCACATAAATTAAAAAATAATTACTTCAATATGTCTCAATTAATTTCAATCCTTGTTAGTCTATGCATTTTGTCCATCATAATTATGTCTTTACTCATTCTTGTGTTTCTTTGCAAATATGTATAATCCCATTTTTTTCTCTTAATTTGGCTAGTGCAGACTTTACGATTATCTCTATTAATAGACTATGGGTCATGCGTACTTTACTTATTGGTATTAAAATTTGACAGGTAAAGACTGAGGTCATAATATAGCCAATATAATACAAAAAAAAAATAGGTAAACTCTTACTGGGAAGATTTTGAGTTTTACACTATCTACCATGGGTACTATTTGAAGAATAACCAAACAGGTTAACTCTTGTCATAGCTTGGATATGTCACCCCCTGATTGATCTCTGTGAAACTATTTGAAATTTAGTAAGTTTACATTCCATTACCTGAACTATAAAATTTTATGCTTCTTTATTTATAATTTGCCCATTATAAGTGAGTGTTATTCAAGAGGAGTTATTGATGATATTATCCACCCCTCTATTGATGATATTATGTCTTTGAACTGATTACTTTTTTGAATTAGTGATAATGTGATATCTGAATGATACTTTGAAAATATTGAAATAGTCGGTTATTATATTTGGTATTCTTTTTTATTTATGCTCTTTTGTTCAGAGAAAGTTCTTAATTTTTTTTTATACCTATCTTAATAACAATTCACAAAGGGCCTAAATTTTTATTTCGCTTTAGGCCCTGAAAAACTCAGGGTCGGCCCTGTCTCTCACTTACATTGAAAATAATTAATGACATTTTATCATGTACAATTTTGTCATTTCATTCATCTTATTAATATGCGTGACACCAAGACTTTTATCCTGAGAGAAAGTATTAATTATTAACTTATTCTTGACGTACACACTTAATTATAACTAAAGTGGTAATATTTGACTTTAGTGCTCATAAAATTAGTAGTTTCTTTAAAGAAATATTAATATTTAAATGTATTTTATTTTACGTGCCCATTACATTGTGTGTAGTCTTGAATTTTCTTAAATAAAATATCAAATTACGTCTTGGTTTAATTTGAATCTCATCAATTAAATTACCTTATTACGAAAATATGATTATCAAAATATAACCGTTCTAAGTCAAATATTTAAGAATTAATTAAAAAAAATAATCTTATTTATCCTCTGCTATACTCTTTATTCCTTCCTTTATAGCTCACTGTATTCTGTATAAAGAAGTAATCTCATTTGTCTGAAGAGATTAACTATAAAAAGCTGAGATTTCAGGGATAATCTATCTATTCCATACAGTCTTTAGAGCTGCGTCACATACGGTAAACATTCAAGATTTTAAACTATTTTCTTATTCCCATTTCAAACAATTCATTTTATAATTTTTAGTTGTGGATTGGTTAATTTTTATAAATACAATATAAATCGATTTTATTTAATTACAATATATAAATCTTCGCTCGTTTGAATCGAGTATATAACTTGTAGAGATTTAAATCTTTTTTTGGAGGCTTTTCGTAGAGTTATATAATTTAAATCGATTTTATTTAATTACAATATAAATCAAGTATATAACTTATAGATATTTAAATTGTACATTTCAAGATATTTATTTGTAATCAGGATTATCTTTTTTTGGAGGCTTTTCGTGTAAGAAAAATCAACAATATACACCTGTTACATATGTTATTTAGGAAAATACAATTACTAACTCTAAATTACAATAGTTTTGGAATTTTAAAGTATGTAGAGGTGTATTATATGCTATTTACATTCGTTATATATTTAGGAAAATACAATTACTAGCTCTAAATTACAATAGTTTTTGAATTTGAAAGTATATATACGTGTATGGTAGGGCTTAATGTATAAGTGAGTGCTAGATATACTTAAGTGGTGCTTGATAAAACTGAACAATTAAGATATGAATGATTAGTATATTTTGCTATTCCAAAGTATTATTATTATATACTAATTAAATAAATAGAATTAAAAGATAAACAATTTTATAATAATGACTTACTAGATGTAATTGACAAACTTTTAAAACCAAGTCAATCTGTTGGATGCTCTCTCTCTTTAAAGCGATTTACGTCCCGCCATATCGGTCTTTACGGATGGAGCAATGAACGTCTACTTTCCAGGATAAAATGGTTTTTAACTCTCACAAGAAGCACTTCAATGGAAGAGTTCCACGAACAAACAAAAATTTAAATACTCTCTGACTTTTAATGAATGAAGAATGAAATTAATTTTAAGATCTTGAGAAGTATTGAAGTTGAAGTGATTGTTTTGGGTAGATTTGGAACCTATTTATAGGTTTTCAAATACCCCTTTGAAGATATACATCCTTTTGAAAGGTTACATCCCTTCGAAAAGATACATCTCTTTGAAAAGGAATGAACCAAAGGTCGCACCTATTGATTTTATTTCATATATATATATATATATATATATATATATGTGTGTGTGTGTGTGTGTGTGTGTGTGTGTGTATCCAACAATCCCCCACATGAATGAAATTTGGGTAAATTAATGCAAATGAATATGCGGACAGACTTAGAGAGAGTATCAGTGAACAAAAAATACTGAATTGGTGAAGGTAGCTTGTGGCCTTGAACCTTTCCTAATGAAAGACTATCGAATTTACTGGTCAATCAATGAATGTGATGTCTTGAACTGTTCAACCTTTTAGTGTAAACCGACACAATAGAATTCACACAATATTTTTCAATTTATTTTATTGGATCTCATTATTGTGTCTATTTTGGCCTTGGACACCTCCCGTTTTCATGAGTGTGCTAGAGAATTTAGTTTTCGTCATTCTCATAGAAGTGGCCCCCTTCTCACTCACATAGGTGATTTCTATAAAGAGTGTCCTGCTAATACCCCACTTGACCTTTTTATATTCAAGCTATAGAAATTATTAAAAACAAAAGTTTATCCTGTTTCACTCGGCAGTTTATGCACTGTACCATCATAGAAATGAGAAGAAGTATTTATCTTCTCAGTGCTTACTAGATCACACATAATTAGGTTGTCCCTTTGAACCTATTTCTTGGGATCTCCAATCATTTAGGTTGGGTTTCCACTATGGCGACTCTTTAGGATTTTACAGGCTTTAAACCCATTCTCCTTGATGAACTTTTCACTTGCTCTCCAGGTATACCTTTCGTTAGTGGATCCGCAATATTATCCTTTGACTTCACATAGTCAATAGATATTATATCATTTGAGAGTAATTGTTTAACAGTTTCATGTCGTCGACGTATATGTCTAGACTTACCGTTATAATTACTATTTTGTGCCCTACCAATCTCTGATTGACTATCACAATGAATAATGATTGGTGGCACTGGTTTAGGCCAAATTGGAATATCCTCCAAAAATTTACGAAGCCATTCTGCTTCTTCTCTAGTTTTATCTAAAGCAATAAAGTCAGACTCCATAGTGGATCTTGCAATACATGTTTTCTTAGAGGATTTCCATGATATAGATGCACCTCCTAGTGTAAACACATATCCACTTGTGGATTTAGTATCATGGGAGTCAGATATCCAATTTGCATCACTGTATCCTTTAAGTACAGCTGGATATCTTGTATAATGTAATCCGTCAGTTAAAGTGTATCTTAGATATCTAAGTACCCTTACTAAAGCCTTCCAATGTTCTTTTCTAGGATTACTTGTATATCAACTTAGCTTACTTATTGAGTATGCTATGTCTGGTCGGGTGCAGTTTGATAAATACATTAAACTGCCTATTATACGAGAATATTCCAAGGGATATACTTTCACCACGATTAGTAGTGGGATGAAGTATTGGGTCAACAGGTGTTTTTAATGGACTTTTCTTATATTTATTATTCTTTGCAAGTATTTTATCAATATAATGAGATTGAGACATAATAAGTCCATTAGATATTCTGGAAATCTTGATTCCTAGAATAACATCTGCTAGGCCCATGTCTTTCATTTCAAACTTGCTAATTAACATTTATTTGGTAACATTAATAACATCATTATTACTACCAATGATTAGTATATCATCCACGTATAAACTAACTATTACATATCCCATTTGAGTGTTTTTCACACATACACATTTGTCACACTCATTTATTTTGAAATTATTTGATATCATAACATTATCAAATTTTTCATGCCATTAGTTTGGTACTTGTTTCAAACCATATAATGATTTAACAAGCTTGCAAACTTTCTTTTCTTTTCCAGGAGCAATAAAACCTTCTGGTTGCTCCATAAAAATTTCATCCTCTAATTCACCATTAAGAAAGGCAGTTTTAACATCCATTTGATGTATTTCTAAATTGTGTATTGCAACTATTGCAATTAACATTCGAATGGATGTTATCCTTGTAACTGGTGAATAAGTGTCGAAATAATCAAGTCCCTCCTTTTGCCTATAATCTTTGGCTACAAGTCTTGCTTTGTATTTATCAATAGATCTATCGGCCTTCATTTTCCTTTTGAAGATCTATTTGCAACCTAATGGTTTGGTTCCTGGTGGAAGATCCACCAATTCCCAAGTATGATTTTGCATAATGGATTTAATTTCACTATTGACCGCTTCTTTCCAATATGAAGCTTCTGGAGTAGACAATGCTTCCTTCACACTTTGAGGTTCACTTTCTAGCATGTAACTTAGAAAGTCAGGACCAAAAGACTTGGAGATCTTAACCCTTTTACTACGTCTAGGTTCATCTTCATCTCCCTGTTCATTAGACTCTTGGTCTATTATAGTTTGTTGATTACTAGTCGTAGTATTATTAGGTCTTTTACGAGAACCTGTTTCTTGTGTATTTTTATATAGAAAAATATCTTCAAAGAAAGATGCATTCCTTGATTCTATAAATGTATTGACATGAATATCAGGAATGTCTAATTTATGCACAAGAAACCGATATGCACTACTGTTATTTGCATAACCTATGAATATGCAATCAATTGTTTTAGGACCTATCTTAACCCTCTTAGGATCAGGAATAATTACTTTTGCAAGACACCCCCACACTCGAAGATATTTATAGGAAGGTTTTCGACTTTTCCATAATTCATAAAGTATCTTGTTTGTTTTCTTATGAATCAAACGGTTGAGAATAAAATTTGAAGATATCAATGCTTCCCCTCACATGTTATGAGGTAACCCAGAACTTATTAACATAGCATTCATCATTTCTTTTAAAGTTCGATTCTTGCTTTCAGCAACACCATTTGATTGAGGTGAATAAGGAGCGGTAGTTTGGTGAATAATACCATTTTGGGAACAAAATTCTATAAACGGTGATTCATATTCACCACCTCTATCGCTTCTTATAGCCTTAATCTTTTTGTTAAGTTGATTCTCAACTTCATTCTTATAATGTTTAAACATTTCAATTGCTTCATCTTTTGTCCTTAAAAGATAAACATAACAATATCTTGTGCAATCATCTACAAAAGGGGTAAAATGCAAAGTCGACCACTGAACTTTAGGAGTTTTTAGGTATTGAGCCCTTTTCTTTTGGTCAACGCAAACTGAGCCCCTTTTTATTAAAAAAATTGTGGCCCCTACATGGCACATGTGACAGATATGACGTGGGCATTTTTAAAAAACATGTAGTTGCATAAATTTGAACTCAGAACGTCTAGTTTGGAAATTTGGCCTAATAACCACCCAAGCTACATGGCCTAGTTGTTATAATTTTTCAAAGATTAATATTTATAACTAAACAATTAGATTCCCAAATTAAAAGACAAAACAGATCTCCAAATTACATAATTTATGGTAAATATTACATTATGTAATAATTATACTAATAATAATAATTATAACAATAATAATAATAGTAATCATAATAATAATAATAATAATAATAATAATAATAATAATAATAATAATAATAATAATAATAGTAAATAATAATAATAATATTAATAATAATAATAATATTGATAATAATAATAATAATAATAATAATAATAATAATTATTATTATTATACTAATAATATTAATAATATTATTAATAATAATAACAATAATAACAATACTAACAATAATAATAATAATAATAATAATAATAATAATAATAAATAATAATATTAATACTAATAACAATAATAATTATAATTATAATAATAATTATTATTTACTATTATTATTATTGTTATTATTATTATTATTATTAGTATAATTATTATTGTTATTATTATTGTTATAATTATTATTATTAGTATAATTATTACATAATGTAATATTTACCGTAAATTATGTAATTTGGAGATCTGTTTTGTCTTTGGGTATCTAATTGTTTAGTTATTAATATTAATCCTTGCAAAGTTATAACAACTAGGCCATGTAGCTCGGGTGGTCATTGGGCCAAAAATTACATGTTTTGGGGAAAAATTTTAAAAACGGCCACGTCAGCTCATCCATGTGTAAAATAAAATTAAAAATGCTCACGTTTAAAGTCCAAATTTTTTAATAAAAAAGGGCTCAGTTTGCATTGACCAAAAGAAAAGGGCTCAATACCCAAAAATTTCTAAAGTTCAGTGGTCGAATTTACATTTTACCCTCTACAAAAGTAATAAAGTACTTTTTATCACCTCTAGGTTCACAAATTTTAAATCAAATATATCAGTGTGAATTAAATCTAGAGGTTCTGAACTTCTTTCAAAAGAATAAAAAGATATTCTAGTTAATTTAGCATATACACATGTTTCACATTTATGACTTTTGTCAATACTAAATTTTGAAATTAATTCTAAATTAATTAATTTACTTAAAGTACAATAGTTCACATGTCCTAATCTACCATGCGACACATTCATAGACTCAAGCATATAAACAAAAGATGTGTTTTTATTATTAATAATAACATTTGGTACAATAGTCATGACATTCATTTTGAACACCCCATCACACATATAGCCTTTTCCAGCATACATTCCATCTTTAGTAAGTACAAATTTTTCAGCATGAAACACTAGTTTGAACCCTTTCTTACTCAATACAGATCCAAAGACTAGATTCTTGCGAATGTCCGGCACATGTAGTGCATCATTGAGCGTGAGTTCCTTACCCGAAGTCATCTTTAACACGACCTTTCCTTTTCCTACAACTTTAGAAGTGGAGGAATTACCCATGAATAGTTGCTCACCATTTTCTATTGGTTGATAGGTAGTAAACAGTTTATTGTCCGAGCATATGTGGTGTGTAGCGCCAGTATCAACCCACCATTTTTTATGATTTCCTACCAAATTAGCTTCCGAGACAACTGCTGAAAGATACATATCAGAAATTTTAGTAGATACTTCATCTATTTCTGCTATGTTTTCTTGAGAATTTTTTCTTTGGAAGTTCTCTTGTTTTTTGGGTTTGCGACAATCCTTTACAAGATGCCCTATCTTGTTGCAATTATAGCATTTCCCTTTGAACTTCTTTGAAGGACTGCTTCCTTGACTTGGATCTTCATAGTTGTGTTTTCTTTTCTTAGTTTTGTTACCACTCTCTATTACATTAGCATTGGATGTAATTGTAAGTTTTTCAACTTTCTTTTCAGACATTCGATTATCTTCTTCAATCCTCAACCTAACTATCAAGTCCTCGAGCCCCATTTCTTTACGTTTATGCTTTAAATAATTTTTAAAATCTTTCCAAGAAGGGGGTAATTTTTCAATTACTGCGGCCACTTGAAAAGATTCACTTAAAATCATTTTTTCAGCATGAATCTCATGGATTATCAATTGAAGCTCTTGGACTTGATTTATGACAGTCTTTGTATCAACTATTTTAAAATCTAGGAATCTACCGACAATGAATTTCTTCATGCCGACATCTTTCGTTTTATATTTTTTATCCAAAGACTCCCATAATAACTTAGCAGTTTTGATTGGGCTATACACATTATACAATGTATTGTCCAATCCATTGAAGATATAATTTTTGCAAAGAAAATCAGAATGCTTCCATGCATCCACAACAACCAATGTGGTCCTATCAGTTTCATTATCGTTTACCACAGGGGCATCCTTATTTAAAAACCTTGAAAGATTCAATATAGTAAGATAAAACAACATTTTCTGTTGCCATATTTTAAAATCAATCCCAGTGTTTTCAGGTTTCTCACCATGACTAACATGGGTAGGAACATTTGTTGTAATAGAGTTAGGAACAATTGAATTAGATAATTTCATATACACAATTTACAGAATCACTTTAATAAAATAGAAACAATAGAAAGAGAAAAACAAAAACTAAATTTATAATTACAATAAAGTAAATCTGTATTTAATATTATTAATGTTATTTTTATTTTATTTTTATAAATCAAAAAATAAATTTCTGTAATGAAACTAAACAGAACTATAATATTCTGTTTTCAATTTCCAAAGTTCATATCTTAATTTCTTAACCTTTGTTGAAACATAATTGTCTTCTAATCAATTGCTTTATGGTGATCACAAGTAATTATATATTATATATTAGTATAATATAGTCACGTTGGGATCCTATTAATAATATATATATATATGTGTGTGTGTGTGTGTGTGTGTGTGTGTGTGTGTGTGATTAACGTGAAATGGAACATATATGTGATTAGGTGAACATATATATCATATATGTGATTAACGTGAATAATATATATCATATATATACTACTCCCTCCGTCCCGAATTAACTGTTGTTTTAGCAAAAAAAAATTATCCCACAATATCTGCCTTTTCAAGATTTCAATACATTTTTCCCTTTTTTTTCAAGTTTGCCCCTTTACCCTAATTGTTGATAGTCATTACTCTCATTCACGCCTCTCCTCTTTTTTAAGCATCCTTTTCATATTCCTACCAATAAGGATTCACGCCTTCTCGTATCCTTGATTATGATTGTCGAAGTTATGCTTCTTAAAAGACCTTCCTGGCACTCTTCCATGGACAATATCCTTTTATTAAAGCCTCATATAGGCAGCATATTCTTGCAAGTTGAGGTCCGAATTGTTGTGAAAAGAAGGTTTGTGAGAATATGGAGCAAACCGAAGATGGTCAAATCTCTAAAAAGAAAGATGCTTTGAATTTCGACATGAATAATGCAGATAGCTGGATCGATTTAACCAACGAAGCAATGGAGCGAACTGAAGATTTCAAGAACTCGGAGAAGAAATTTGTGTTGGATGTCGACTTAAACAAATATCCGGAGGAATATGCAGAAGAAATTTATGAAAAAAAAGAACTTCAAGAAATATTAAGGGTGATGTTAATGATTTATTATCCTAATCTTTTCAATTAGTCGGGTAATTGTTTTGCCGGAGGTAAGATGATGGAGTTGGAAATTTTTTGGGGTAGTTTGGGTATGTCAGTATTGCAAACTTTTGAGTTAAGTTGTGTTTTGGTTATGAAGAGGGCAGAACATTGATTTTGTTGTACTGGATTATGATCCATCAATTGTACTTGATTTTGTGTTTTGATTATGAATATGGAAGTACTCATTTTGTTTTTCTTTGTATCTGTTTCAGAAGTACTCAATTTGTAGAATTTCTCTGTATCACAAGCCAATTATTGGGTTATCTTCTCTGCTTTGATTTGTTTACATCTGATAAAACCACAAATTAAAGTAGAAATGCAGCATTACATAAAAAAGGGACAACTAACTACATGTAAAAACACATAAAAATAGATACGAAAGGTGTCTACACTAAACAATAATGAAGTTAAATATTCCAAACAACAACGTTCAAAAATCATAAACTTTGACATAAAGAAATGTTGTCCTCGAGAAGGACAGGGATGATACATGTAGGGGAAACCAAGGGATCAACTCTCTCCTTGCAAGACCATTCTAAGAAAGCAAATTGTTAATGCTCCATTCAGTTCAGAATTCACAGATTATTTGAAATAATGAAAGCAGTGGTTGCATAACCAATGCAAATGAGGTTGAAGTAATGAAAGAAAATGCAAATAGCTTCAAAAAATAAATTAGTTATTTTCTATAAGTACGTTCAGGTAGGCTAAATGCATACGAATAATCAGCAATTTTGTCATACTTACTTCAATGCTCAAGAGCGCATTGAGGTCGTCTGCCAGAGAACCTAATAAGCAATCACCCTGAGAAGAAGCTGGTCAATTACCAAAGTAACAGACTAACAACATCCTTCAAAGAGAACCCATCTACTATAAAATAATTCCTTAATTTGTTTTTCTTGTGCAGGTGTTTCACATGATAACCTACAGGTTGTGCAGGTAGTTTACAACTTGACATGAGGGCTTCAATTTGGTTCATTATCATGAACAACTAATCCAAAAAAATACAATTGCAGGAGTATTTTTTTCCGGAGAGCTCACCGAGTAAACAAAAAAACAAATTCATTACTCAAAACAACTGTTCAATTCAAGCATTGTATCAATGGAATAAAGGTATTCCAAAAAAAAGAGTAATGGCCCCTTAGAAATAAAAAAAAGGAGAAATAGTATGGATGCTTTAAGTACATCTCAAAAATAAGAATTCTCTTCCAACTACCAAAAATAAGAATTGTCAACTATTCTGCAGCTCCAGCTTAGAATGACAATCGGAGATTTCCACTGCAACAACCTCTTTAGCATTTCCCAGAACCTGTAAAAGTCAATGTCTATGTTATTCTAAAAGAACTATGTAAAAGCCAACCTCAATTAATTACTTCCACATCTCATACATAATTAACAGAATTAGGTAGTTTCTACTTGGAATCAGTTGCCATGCTAAAAAAAATACAATAGCAGAATAAAGATCAAATACATACCGAATCAAGCAACAATATGTAGGTAGTTGCGCACTTCTTCCACCAGTTTAGGTTCACAATTAACCTGAATAGGGAGCTGACCTTCACGTTCCAATATTTCTTTTTTGATATGAGGAACCTTGTATTGATTTGAACCTTTACATCTCATTATTTCTTGCATACATAGTTGCAATGACAAAAATATTCTGTTGGAATTCACACTAAAAAACTCTTCAAATGCCTTAACAACTACACTTATAAGCTCAACGATAGATCATATTGACTCTCTTTGTTGTTGGGATTGAATAGCACTGAAAAATCCAAGATCCAAAACATTCAAATCCGGAGAGTTTGGAGGTTGGCATAATAAACGAATATCAAACCCATCGCTGGTCGCAGCTTCACAAAAAGCATAGTCATTATAATCGACGCGTGTTCTTGCATTGTCTTGTTGAATGAAAATTGGAGATCCCAAATCATCTTTTGGCCATTTTTCCTTAATTGCAGGCATGATTTTTTTAATCAAATAGGACCTTACAACATCATTTTTCACCGAATTTATTGGTTTTGTCACGAGTGTGCCAGCAGGTCTGTTAACATTGTTCCTTCTAGCAGGTTCTTGTATGACAAAAGGAAACACACCAATTTTTCCTGAGAATTGTTCATTTCCATTTGCATCGAACCTTGGGCGAGCTCAAGCAACCAAAAACATGACTTTAACAATAAAATTCTTGCTCTTACAGGGGCGATACGGATCCGGTTCATTTTATAGCATGTAGAACTTCTGAGCTTTCTTTGTCATAAAGAACCATTTCTCGTCAATGTGAACCGTGTTATACATGGCTTTGAAACTTGGGTTGTGTGGTAAGCTACCCTCTTCAAGCATATCCAAACAAAATTGAAGTCTTGATCTTTTGTTTCGGTTAAGAAAGGTTTGACGGGACTTGAATGCCGTCGTATTTCTGCCTCCTGAAATAGTATAAACAAAATTCTTTTTGGGATAGTCACAACATGAGCTAAAGAGAGAATAGTTGTTCGCTTATGTAAAGGGACCTCACGGATTTGCTCCAAATCAACATGAACTCTTTTACGACCACAATTTTTGGTTCTTTGACTTGAGACATCGGCAAACACCCCACTGTTTTGTCCTCTCTTCCAAATGCGTTGAACAGTTGTTATATAAATTAAAAATAAAGAGGCTACCAAGTTAGTTGTCCCTTTTTTCAATTTTCCATCGACACTTTTTTGGAGCAGCAAATCGTATATAGCTTGGCGTTCCACATTGCTTAAATTTTTGTTTTTAACACTTGATGGCTAGTGCACTTGACATCTCGGCATCTGCATTGGAAACAATAGACATGGAAGAAACACATGAGTGAAGGAACTAGCAACCATAAAATAGTTGAGAGAGAGAAACTTTACTAGATTCCAAAGTAGTTTGATTCGCCTGTATTCCTTCTTTAAGTCGTTCATCATCTTCTATAAGTTGCTCTTCTAATAACATATCATGACTTGATGACAATATCTCATTTGGTGTCGAATTGAGGTCGAAATCACGTTCGAGAATTGACTCGTCCACATTGACAGTAAGATTGTGTATTAGTTCCTTCTCTAGTTGCCTATCTCCACAATCAATATTAGGATCAACGTTGAGATAAATTTCAGCAAACGGAATCCGATTTTTTTGCCTTGGGGCCATCGTTCTATGTGAAGCTCTCAAATATGCTAGTGCTCCTACGACAATGCCATAAGAATGGGTTAAGTTCTTTCACCAAAGCTCTGCCAATATAACATTACAAATAAAACAAATTGCAAAGGAATTAGAAAAGAACGAAATTAGAAAAGAACAAAGCTCTTCTACGCTTCGATTCTTATTAGCTAATGGTGCTTGGGATGGCTTTGTAATTATAAACAGAGAAAAAATGCAGTAACCAAATAGAGGAAAAATGCAGTAAGACTAGACATAATATGCATCAAATAGAAACGATTTTACCAAAATGATTCTTAAGTTATGGATTAATGAAATTAAAGACAATTCTTCAACAAGTTCATTCAGTTAAAACTATAGAAGTGATTGAAGAAAAGAATAAAAGAAAAATAATTCTTCAACATGTTCATACCACAGAGACGATTTAGCGGCAGGGATTTTGGCGTGCAAACCAATCTCAATTGTTCTTCTTTCCCGACATGGACTGTTGGCGAAAAATAATTTAGGAAGATGAAGAGAAAAAGAAACGATGATGTCTTGAGGAGTATGGAGTATTTCAGAGTTTTTGTAGAAAGAAATTTAGGAAGACGAAGAGTTGTATAGGTGTACATGGGATTTTTGCGGAAAACAAAAAAGTCAACACAATAGGGTATTTTAGTATTTTTATCACACATATTGGTATCTGTGTGGAACTCTAGAACAACAGATAATTCGGGAAGGAGGGAGTAACTATTAACGAAATACTGGATTCAGCAAATATTATATATTATATATTATAAAATAAGTACTCAGGAAGTTCTGTTTTTATAAATTAGTATAAAATGAATACTAAGGAAGAACATGAACTCTGCTTTAAGATTGTTATTCCAAAGTATTATTATTATTATATACTAACTAAATAAACAGAATTAGAAGATAAATAATTTTATAATAATGACTTACTAGATGTAATTGACAAACTTTTAAAACCAAGTCAACTGTTGGACAGTCTCTCCTTAAAGCAGATTTCGTCCCCGCTATCGGTACTTACAGATGGAACAATGAACGTCTACTTCTCATGATAAAATGGTCTTCAACTCTCACAAGAAGCACTTCAATGGAAGAGTTCCACGAACCAACAAAAATTTGAATACTCTCTATGACTTTTAATGAATGAAGAATGAAATTAATTTTAAGAGGATTGAAGTTGAAGTGATTGTTTTGGGTAGATTTGAAACATATTTATAGGTTTCCAAATACCCCTTTGAAGATATACATCCTTTCAAAAGGTTACATCTTTTTGAAAGGTTATATCCCTTTGAAAAGATACATCCCTTTGAAAAAGATACATATCTTTGAAAAGGTATGAATCAAAGGTCACACCAATTGGTTTTATTTCATTCATATATATATATATATATATATATATATATATATATATATATATATATATATATATATATATCCAACACATTTTAATAAATTAGAACATCTCGAAAGTTAAATAGAATCGAACTTAAAAAGTTGTTTGGTAACTAAAAAGTATAAAACATCTGAATAACTTTTAAATTTAAAAATATCAATTTTAAATTTAAAAACATCTCAAATTGACTTTTCAAAAATAAATAATAATCTTAAAATTTGGAATGGAGGGAGTAAAATATTTATAGAGGCTTCATAGATTTAAAATTTTCATTAAGAGGCATTTCTTAATGATTTATATTTATATATTCTTCTTACCGATTAAGAGACGATAAGTGACAAACAAAATTTTACCAAACAACTTTACCCTCTTATCGAATCAGATGTGGAGCTGTTAAGAGGTATCCTTATGTATTAATTATGTCTTAGCCTAGCCTAGTAGTTAAGATTGAGGTTTTATAACCTTTAGGTCTCGAGCTAGCTCCAATGTTTTTCTCCATGTGAAATGTATATAGTGTATAAGTTTACTCACTTCTTTACCTACTATTGATGAAGTAGAGTGGTGTTTTCTCTCTAGTTTTGTAGATGCGACTCTTTTTTTTTTTCTCTCTCGCCTTATTGATAAAATTATTTCTTGCAAGTTGTTTGATAGAGAAGTGGTTGTTGATACCATGAACAAAGCCTGGAGTTTAAGTAGAGAGATTGAATGTAAGGCCATTGGGTCCAACATTTTCTTCTTCAAGTTTGAGAAGCGTATTTACCTGCTACGTGAGAAGAAAGAAAGCCCTTGGCATTTTGATAAGAATATTATGGTTTTCGGAGACCTTTAATGGTGATTATAGCCTTGCGGATTAATGGAGTTTTGGAGACTTTTAAGGTCCATTAGGATTCCCGCAACCCTATAAGGAATCCTAATGGACCTAAAGAAATTAATTATCTTATGGAGACAAAATTAACAGTGTTAAAAAGAAGAATTTAAAATGGCATTTGGGTTTTCACAACGGTGTTTTTGTTAGTAGAGTGGGTCATATTGGTGGTCTTAGCTTATACCGGAAGGACTCGGTAGATGTAACTCTTTCTAGTTTCTATAATAATCACATTGATGTACTCCCTCCGTCCCATGATAAAAGTCCCTATTACTATTTTGAGTAGTCCCATGTTAAATGTCCATTTTCCTTTAATAACCAAGCTTTTACACATATTTTCTTATTATACCCGTAGTATTAAATATCTCATACCTTTTTTTTATTCTAATTCTCTCTCCATATTTAATGACATTATTATGGACAATTTTATCATTTCATTCATCTTCTTAATATGCGTGAAAAGTCAACCAAGATTTTTATCCTGAGACAGAGGGAGTAATATATAGTGCAAGAGGATGGTGATTCGATATGTTGGCGCTGGACAGGTTTCTATGGGAACCCGACTACATCTAAGAGGGAGGACTCATGAAAATTGGCTTCGAAATCTCAGCTTCCTTGGGGCTCTGTGTGTGTATTGGGGACTTTAATGAGATATCCTGTTTAAAAGAAAAAGGTGGTGGCAAATTTCGGCCGGGCAACCAAATTAATGCATTATGACTGGCATTACTAGATTGTGATTTATCTGGTTTGGGTTGAAAAGGTAATAGGTTTACTTGGTGTAATGTTCACTTGAGAGCATTCACAATAGTTTTCTTATCTTTATTCTTACTATGCAGTACTATTGAGTCATTCTGTAGGATAGAGATTCAATTTTTTCACTATGTACCCAACAGGTTCCTTATGTTGATTCCTTAAATTTTAAATTTTGAAATTTAAAATTAAAATTTGAAAGTTCCAACAGTCAAATCATGTTTTGAACGTTGTAACTATTTTTTATTTAAAAGTAATTGTTGTTTGAATTTAAAAATTGCAATTATTTTAATTTAAAAATAGATATTGCTAGAAATTAAAATGTGCAAACGATCATTATGTGTTTATGAGAACTTTATTTTAATTATAAAATAATAAAATTTATAATTAAGTGAGATAAGATCCTTTAATCAACATAAAATTGCAATAAATAGGGTGTGAAATGTCATTTTACATAAATAGGAAACGCTCTTTTGATTCCCTCATCCTGAGGAGTCAAATCATATATAGGGATTAAAATAGAGAATTATATAAGGATAAGAAAACTGTTGGATACTGATTTATTGATGTATTCTTCAAATGTGGGGATAGAGAGTCTATTGGGGAAACTGTTGTGAATGCTCTGGGTGCTTATTAGACTTGATTAACATTTGTTGATACTTTGTGACTCATTTCAAGTTTTTGAAAAAGGCTAATTGCGGAGCGAAGCGGAGCATTGGCCTATCGGATGTTGAACCGAAAGGTTGGGGGTGTGGGGGACTATGCGGGTACGGTGTTGAAAAGGGTATTATGAGTATTTCAACTATAATGTGAATTATGATTGGAATATGAGTAGCAGTTGTATACACTTTTTATTGTAAAATCATGTGCACTAAGTGAATAAAAAGAACGCCACTCCCGTGGACTATCTAAATTGGAAAACCACTTAAATCTATGTGTTATTCTTTTATAGTCGTGTGCGTGTGTGTGATCTAATTCTAACAACATTGGATGGGGTACGTAGTGGCTTCCCCAACTTGGCATCAAATTTTTTTGGGGGCTTCCTTGTATAGTTAATTCACTACGGCCTCAAATCATAATCATACAATCCTACACCACCGTTTCCTCCTCTTAATCTCTTCTCTATATTGTCATTACACTATTTGTTGCCTTGTTGGTATACAAAAG
Source organism: Panax ginseng (assembly GCA_020205605.1). Lineage (NCBI taxonomy): Eukaryota > Viridiplantae > Streptophyta > Magnoliopsida > Apiales > Araliaceae > Panax > Panax ginseng. The sequence continues at coordinate 32,426,908 of CM035138.1, read as the reverse complement.
AGTGCAGAACAAGTTGAGTCGAGCTGAAAGCCACCAACTCTTAAACTCCTTCCAAACAAGACGAGTCGAGTTGAATCTTATTAAATATAATCAATAATACTTTGGCAATTAAAGATTAATACTTATAATAATGAGATACAAAGTGATGCATATTGATGGTATGGACTTAAATTCTTTTGTTAGTACAGCTTGATATAGATTTAAGTTAATTATATAAAGTTGATGGTATGGACTTAAATTGATTTGTTAGTCCAGCTTGATATAGATTTAAGTTAACCTTGCTCAACTTGTATATTTAAAAGAACAAAATGTATTTCTAAAAAAAACTTTTAGGCAAATTTGAATCAAGTCGAACCGAGTTTAAACAAACCAAGCTAGATCACACTATCAAACAACCCAATTAATTTACAGTCCTAGCCTAACCTTAGGCTTTAAGTTGTAGGACTTGTATCATCCTACACCTTACTCAAACAACAAACTTATGCCATAAACATCAATTTTCACTTTTTCAAAGGGGTATTTTGGTTTTAGGCTCTTTTCTACGAGGGATTTGGTTTGATCTTAGTAATCATAGGTGTTAATATCAAAAGGATATAGTGAGTATAATTCTTTTCACCTTATGGTGACAAAGAACGTTAAAAATTGGCCATATAAAAGATACCCACGCAAGGGATATTGAGCCTAGTGATAAGTACATTTAAAGATCAGAACTTTAACAAAATTCCTTCATATATAGTCTAATGACAAAATAGGATGGGTTGCAGATAAAAAGATATAACTTTTAAGAAAAAATAAAGGGAATTGTTAAATCCACAACACTTTTTGTTATTTCCACAAAAAAGTTCCTTTAATATATAATCCATGAAAAAATAAAATCTATAACTACAGATTGTGAAAATAACATTTTATATTGTGAATTTAACAATTTCCAAAAATAAAATAGACTTTGTTACTAGTGATCTGCAAATAGTCAAATTCTTGGCTGGTTAGTAGTAATGAGGGTTAATCAATACAAATAAAAAGCAAGTTGTTTTCTTCCTCTTTTGCTTCAGTTACCATTCTATTTCTCTCATGAGCTACATAAATACCAATGAGTTTAAGGCTACACCAAATCATAATTAGAATAGAAACATATCAAAATGTTTATGTTTTATATATGCATCTATAACTAATGACTGCCTTCTTATGATAATTTCCAAGTCTGGAAAAAAAAATGTGATCTTAATGTCTACCTACATTATCGAAAAAATTTCTTGCTTGTCCCTTTTTCAAGCTTTTCAGGGGCATTTTTGGGGCTGCTTCATCCTTTTATTACTTGGAAATGGCTGGAATATCCAAGAACTTGAGCAATAGTTCAAACACTTCAGAAAATTCTAGTAATTTTGTTGCAAATGAACCACCAGTGAGGACTCCGGTATCTAAGGGAAGATGCGGTCGTCCTTCAAAGAAGAGGGAAAATGAAAAAACAATATTGTCATGGTTAATAGACTGCAAAAGAGTTCAAGAAAATGCACTTGTTTGTTATTTGGACAACAATGCTAAAATACCCTTAAAGGAAGGGAAAATTACCAGGGCTGGCATATTATGTGTTTGTTGCATCCAGGTTTTGACAGCAGAGCATTTCCAGGCTCATGCCGGTTGGGAAATTGGAAAGCCTTTTGAGAACATTTTCATCATGGAGACGCGAAGTTCGCTCCTCTCCTGCATGAATGAAGCCTGGAATCAACCTAGAGAATCGGCACGCCACAAATTCAACACAATTGAGGGTGAAGGTGGTTCGAGTGACATTTATGATGACGCGTGTATGATCTGTGCAGACGGGGGAGAATTGATGTGCTGTGACAAATGCAATTCAACTTACCATCACCACTGTATGGATATGGAGGTCAGTCTATTTATTTGCTTAATTTTTAAGCAATTACTTAATTTGGTCCAATTCGATTAGATTATTACCATAAAAAATTTGTAAATTCTTAAATTTTGGTTTTTACAGGAGATCCCTGAAAATTCTTGGCTTTGCCCTTATTGCGTTTGCAAATTGTGTGGGGATCCTGCTTGTGAGAACGATTATTTGCTCACGTGTTCTCAATGCGAGAAGAGCTGTATGTAGATTGATTTTCTAATTCTTGAGTACTTGGTTTGGAATTGAAGCAGGAATGCACAATTTTATAGAAAAGAATGCTAATGCTGAAATAAGTGTTAAATGTTTTTGTTATGTAGATCATTGGGAATGCTATCAGGAGAGAGAACCTATACTCATTGATGTTAATAGTCCTCCTTGTGCCCCCTTTTGTGAGCAAAGCTGCAAAGAGGTATTTCTTCTAAGTTCTAACTTTTTAAGCTCTCCCAATTCAGAGTCGTACTCTTTTAGTCCTGCATTCTAGTCCTACAAACACAATGACGCATTATAAAGAGTTGTAGTTTAAGGTCATTTGTGCTCAGAATAAAATAAAATAAGTTGTACCCAATGCACATTCTTTTTACTTTTAAGAAGGGGGAATTTTTTGAAATGACTAAACTGATTGTTGTTTGTTAAGGTTTGTGAGAAACTAGAGATGATGGTTGGGGTGAATAATAAGCTAGATGACAGATACACTTGGACTTTACTAAAGCGAATGGATGAAGAGTACTCTGATGATGGAGTACATGATTTCTATAAAAGAATTGAATGTCACTCAAAGCTAGCAATAGCATGGAGTGTTATGAAGGACAGCTTCGAACCCATCACTGATCGACACACTAAGATTGATATAATACAGAGTATAGTATATAATTGCGGGTGAGTGCTATATCTATTCTACTATAATTGAAATAAATCCATTGAAATAATCTTTCTTCTAGCATGGTAATTTAAAAAAAGCAAGAAATTTGCAGGTCAAACTATACTCGGATCAATTTTAGAGGCTTTTACACTGCAGTATTGGAAAAGGATGGAGAAATTATCTCTGCAGCATCCCTAAGGTATATTAATCTAATTTCACATATGTGTACATAAAAATATTGTGTTTGTTGTAGCAAGTGTACCTGCATATTTGTCTTATGCTGTTCTCTGAATGCCCTTAAGAATTCATGGAATGAAGCTGGCGGAGATGCCATTTATTGCGACAAGGGAAATCCATAGGGGCAAGGGAATGTGCCGAAAATTGATGTGTGCGATTGAGTCGGTAAGTTCTGCTTGAATCTTTGAAAGGAGTTTAAATGAATGCAACTCACACCTTAATTTGTGGAAAGAGATAGTAAGTATGAAATTATGAAACTATAAAACATATATAAACTCTTGTCTTCCAATGTCCTAAAAAGAGAAACATACAGACTTTTCAACTTGTTCCAAAATTTTGCAAAATATTGAATTGACAAGATAAAAGCAAGAGATTATGTTTTATTCAAGGGAATTATGAGCATCAGCATTGAACTCGAAGTGCATATAAAAAAGGTGGAATTATTTCATTTTCTTGGTAATGTAACTACTATAAGCATTCTTTTCCCCCCTAAAATAATCACCTACTATCATTGACTTGTGTTCCTCGTCTGCTAGACCTCTTTATCTATTCTAGCGGAACAAGTTCTGATGATGAGTGATTTTTCAGGCTCTTATCTTCCTCAAAGTTGAATATCTGATCATTCCATCTGTGCGTCAGAAAGAGAAAAACTGGAATCAGGGTTATAAATTTTGTCGCCTCAAGGCTACGGTAAAGAAAGAAATTATGTCCCACAACACCTTAATGTTTCACGATTCGGTGAGACTTCAAAAGACCTTGCAGCCACCTGATCTCAGTCGAGGTTTTTTTTTCCTCTCTCTCTCTGTATGTATATATATATATATATATATATATATATACACACACACAGAGAAAGAGGTACACGCCGTGAACATGCATATTAACTATACAAAATAATTGCATTTTTATAAGAAAAAAGTTCCAGTTGTATGTAAAAATTGACAACCACAATGCCAACGAAATGCAACTTATTTCTATACAAAAACAACAATTTTTCTATTTATGGCGCATGTGCATGACTTTGTACCTCTATTATTGACACACACACAAACACGCAGATACATAGTGACTCTATCTGTGTGTTTGACAAGATATTTTCCGTCTGCAGCTATGGAGGCAAGAGAGGTTGGGAACAACGTACCAGAATTTGACTTGAACCTAGAACCCTAAAACGATAGACAACAATGATATGACATCAAGCAAAAAGACTAGGTGCAACGAACTTGATTCCATGTGATCAAGAGGCTTGTTTTCTGAATCTTGGGTCTCTTAAACCAGGTATTGTTGTTACATGCAGGCAGAGCAGTTCAGAGTTCAGATTTAGTGTTGTTGATTATGATTAGCTAGGCCATTTATGATAGGTTGCTTTAGCTTCAGTATTTTTCTCATATTTGATTTCTAGATGCAATTTAGAGGAAAAAGGATGCATATATGCTACTGAAAGGTTACTTGGTTTTGTTGTACTTAATATCTATGATTTTGTGTAACAAAATCACCAGAGATTTCTTCATTTTGTAATCTTATATGAATTATTTTGTCATATATTTGTTATGGAGTTTAATCTCCGATCGCTTAGTTTGTATCAAATTCATTAGTCCTAAAGGCTGCCTACGTACATATTATCGACACCTAGCTTAACAATGCATCTTTGGGATCTATATGGATCATTAGTTTTTCAAATTTTTATTTATTTATTTATTTATTGTAATAGAGACCGAACATATTGTTAGAATAAAAAATCCAGATAATTAGGGCTTGTTCTATTCAATCAGCTAGTCGTCACACAATAATGACACTAGAATCCACAGGATTCTTTGAATAGACCTTATCTATCACCAAGATGACAACAATCTCTCTGTGAATACAACACGTTGAGCCACTTTATTCACTAGACCAGAAATCACATGTTAATTAAGAGCATCAGGAGGCACTTGCACGAGTTTTTTTGATCTTCCACAGAGCAGAAGCTGAAGGTTTCTAGATCTGCAAACCTGCCACTAGGTAATTGTGCCACTAAACCTGATTACGGAGATAAATTGCCCTGGCAGAGATCATACAGGTACATCAATCCCCCTAGCAGCCAGTGGGTTTCCACAGAAAGGTGCTTGGCGATCAATATCAACCTATATTAAGAACTTCTTATAAAATTTTGTTTATCAACTCTAAGAATAATTATATGATTTATGACTATATATTTGTCACAACAAACTATGGACAGAAATCAACGAAGAAAAATAAATGACAAGAACACAAGATTTATGTAAAAACCCAATCGGAAAAAAACCACGGGCGGGAGGCAGAGGATATTCATGTGGAGAATACAAACTGTGAAGAGATAACACCCCAAAACCCCCAATTGACCCAACTGTTTGCCTCACTAACACCTTTTTGTAAGTTTTTGGGGTAAGGAATGCTAAGGATTTTTAAGTATGGAAATGATAGGATAGGAAAGGACAGGAAATTTACTTTCCTTAGTTCTGTTTGTAAGTTTACTATGATAGGGTTACCAAATATTGTAATCACCGTCGTTGATTAGCACGAAGCAAGAAAGTGTCATTATGCATAGGATATGGATGTCCAGATTTATTTTCCTATGTTAAATGTTAAGGGTGATTTAGAAATACAAAGATATTTATTAAGCTCAATTTCCAATCCTTAGCTTTCCTATGGTTTTACCTAGGAAAGTTTCCAAGAAAAATTGGATCTAATTTTCTTTACCTTTCAAGAGCTTTCTTACTTAAAAAAAAATAATTACGAACATGGGATTTATAAAGAAAATTGTAATTTTCTTTAGGTTTAAAGGTGGCTAATTTTTATTTTTTTTGAATTAGAATGATCTGAAACCTTATTGGCATCACTCCTCCACTTCAACCACTAAGCCTCACTTTTCTTCTCCTTTAGGTCACTGAAAAATATTATGCAGGTATTAGTAATGTCAGATTCAAGACTAGAATTCAAGATGCGCATAAAAATATTAGCTTTTCCTTCTTTAAGGACTTGAGTTCATTTTCTTTTTATCTACATTTGTTTCATTGATGCAAAGATTGACTACATAAATAAATTGCACATTAAGAATGAAAGTTATAGAAATGTTAACTCACGGATAAGGCCTCCCTAATGACACCAGTATCCATTTTGTCCACTCCCGGAAAAGTGTTTGAGATTGGAAAGTCATTTGGACCCTCATACATTGACAATGTTATTACAAGATGAGGTTGGTGGCCTTCCGATTCTCAAGGATGAGAATCATGGGTTGACATTACTCCAGTTCCAAATTCATTTGTCATCAAAATTGGTGACACCGTAGAAGTACTATCACTCTCACTCTCACTATCTGATCTCCCACTATCACTCCCACTTAATTACACTTTAGGGCCATAATAACATCCTTACTATCGCAGTGTGTCTATCTCGCTTTTATCATGTGACAAGTACATATAAACTCTTGAATCGTGTACATTGTAATATTTCTTCAATTTTTCCAATTGATTAAATAAAACTAGTATCAAGTACTCTCTCCATTCCACTAGATAGGTTTCTAAAACTACGACTTTCAAGGAACAATTTATTTTTCTAAACATATCCCCAACATTAGATAGAAATGCAGTATTGGTGGCATTATAATACTCAATACATAGAATATTCATATCACTTAGTCTAAAATTAATGACTATCTATAATGTAGAGCATAAAAAATGAAAAAGTAATTGGGAGGGAGTAATAGTGTAGGTGGTTCCTAAAAATATTAGCAATAATTTAACAGTTCAAATCTCATGCATTTAACACTCCCTCCCTACCAAAATATAGGATTATTTATTTTTTAAGTCAAATTGAGATATTTTTAAATCAAAATTAATAAAATTCATTTAATTTTCTACATTACAACTATGAAAATTATGAACTACTTAAAAAGTACAACTAAACAACATCAAAATTTTAAGTTGAGAATATCTTATATTGACTTTTGAAAGTAAACAGAAGGAATATTTCTATTTTGGGTGCAAAAACGGAGGGGATATAATATACAGATTTAACACCAATTCTACATATTCCTAAATTTATTAACAGTTCCTTCTATTGCATACATATTATTATATCATCAAGCCCTAGATCTTTCAATACATATACGTATATACATATGTTTTACTTATATACTTACAGAAAATAACATATGAATGTATAAGAGTTGTAATTGAGAGATGAAAATTTACCTTTGCGCACAAGCGGTAGGCTGAGGAGTGGTGTATAAAGATTAGAGACGACTATTTGTAGCAAATTTCATGAGCTATGATCGATTTCCCACAACAGCTGATAATGGATAAGGACACCAAGCCTAGAGGAAAGCACCTTCCCGTTTTTTTATGAGAGATTTAGTAGAGAGATGATGTCTTATTGTGAGTTTTTTTATGAGAGAAAATTAAAATTTCTTTCTTAAAATTAAAATTATATTATTATATCTTAAGTATAATTTTATAAGGGTAAAATAGTACTATATTTTTAATTATTTTAAAAAAAATTATAAATACAAGAAAAAGTAAATTTTCTTTTTTTCATCCCTTTTTTCTTATAATTTTTTTTTCTTTTCTTTTCTTTTGTCTTCAATCTGGTGCTTTTTTCGATTCAATAACCGGTCCGAGTTTAAAACCTTGATGCTTGAATTTAGACATTTAGTCAAAGTATTTAAGGAGAGGCTATTCGTCAGTGTTTTAAAACTCATCAAAGCGGGGGAGGGGTGCCTAGCATCTAAGCCGCCTAAACGTGTTTTTAAGCGAACTAGACGTTTTCATAGAGTCTCATTTTTTTATATTTTTATTATACATACTTGTTATACTGTACAAATTATATAGTAGATGTAATTTTTTAAAATTTTACATGAAAATTACGATAAAAATAATCTTTTTAGGCTTTAAAAAGTCATTTAAAGTATTGTATAATTTCAAAGTAAATGTCTAATTTTTCCTAAGCGGGGGCCACTGACGTCCAGTCAAATCGAGGCGGTAAAGGATCGCCTAGCGCCTAAGCGGGAATTAATAAAAGGGATGAATTACACATTCTATTACATTTTTAAAAATAATTACAACAATAGTGCACTCATAAAATCTTTACACAACTAGTATACTTCCATATTTATTTACAATAGTAGTGCAATTACTATTCCTTAATTTAGGGAATTAGTATTCAATTAGAATTCCTTAATTTAGGGATTAGTTATACCCATGACTTCTTCTCTCTCTCATCTATAACAACTCAGAAGTTAGTCATCACCCTTCTTCTTCATTCAACATATTCCTTCTATATATATATATATATATATATATATATATATATATATATATATATTGAGAGAGAGAAATTGGAAGAAGATCTACCGGGAATAAAGCGATCGTAAGAAATCGTATGGGAGGAGAGGGTGGTACCTCTAGAGAGAGAATATTTGTTGATGGGGTTGTTTGGAGAGAAAGGAGGTTTTTGATGACATTGATGACATTGTTGGAGGAAGATTCATGAAATGGGAATGGGGAACCTATATATATATATATATATATATATATATATATATATATATATATATATATAGGTTCAATTATATAAGACCTCAATTTTATGAAATAAAAGTATTCAATTTTCCTATTTAGTAAATGGTTAAATTGATAAAAGGTTAGAGTTAAGGGTGATATATATAAATTTTTTAAAATACGCAAGTAGTTATAGAATATTCTTATTGTCGGGGAATATTCGTTTAGTCGTAGAATATTCTTTCTATCGGAGAATATTCGTACGATGGCGCAGTCATTTGTGGGTCCCATAATAGAATAACTGTGGGATGAAGAAAATGACAAATTTGAGTTTTTACAAATAACGACGTAGTTGTTACAAGCTAACACTATTGAATACCCTTGGTTAAAATACTGATGTCTGCGCATTGGTTGCACAAAGAGATGGCACCTGGTTTTGCACAGTATTTTTGAATTATTGATTCTTACGTAAGAAGACACTACTTAATAATTGTTACAGTAATTACTGTTCAATATTTTATTTTATTGATTCAATAATTGCTACGTTGATGTTTTATATTATTGTTGTTCAATAATTATCACTGCACAATATCTCCATTATCAGATCAATAATTCATGTTATTTGAATAATATTATTAGATAACATTATTGGCAATGTCTAGAAAGTTTTGTCAAGGAGAGGTTTGGTCACCTAATTGCTTGTAAGTAAGGAGAAATTCTTATCTGAAAGCCCTCTTTCTCGGAACCGCTCTGTCATTATTGTGATTCTGTAATATTATTTATGAATAATTAATTATTGATTTATATGATAATGAAATATTTATTTGATGTGGATATAAATGATGGATTTATTTATGTGGTTATAAATAAAGGAATTAATGTTGAGGTATTTTATCGATATTTTGTCTGATTGGAGTATTAAAAGATCAAATCGATTGTTCTTACAACTTCATTGTGTGAGTTATAATTTTTAATCGTACCGTTGGATCGTTGTGATTTTTGGATATGTTATACATATATAAGTTGAGTATATGTTCACAAATTTTGAACTGTTAAAAATGAAGGAATGATTTGTTATGAATTTTAAGAGGTGGTGATTTCAAAATTAGGTTTATAAATAATTTTGGTGAAAAATTCTAGAAATGGGTGGGCCCCACTTTTGGTTGTTGGGGAAGATGGCCGATTTTTGGTGGGTGGAATAGTAGCGAGGTAAAACCATCGTAAAGTGTGGTCAAGTCTGCTTCTTGCGTGCTTTAACATTTTCTTATAAATAGAGGGCTAAGTTAGAATTAAAAATCACACCGAATTCATAAGTTTTCTCTTTTTTTCTCTAGATTATCGAGCGTATTTTATGAGTATTTAGATACTTGGTGAGTTGCTATTCATCGTCTGCAAGTTTCCTTCAAATATTACATCCGATATCCAATGTAAGTCTTCGCTTCTTTTTGAAGTAAGGGATAATAAGGGATAGTAAGGGAAAGTAAGGGATACTAAGGGGTGTTATTTTCTTCTTAAAATGATATTTTCTTCAATATCATTATGCCGAAATATTGGTATGAACTTTTTTTATCAAATTTGGAACTTTTTGAGTCGATTACTATTCACGATATATGCTGGCCTTATTCACGATATCACGGACTATTATTCATGTATAAGGCACTATTTACATGACATTATTTATGTATACGGTACTATGTACGAATACGGAGTACTATTCACAAGTTACTATTCATGAGTTACTATTCACGAGTTACTATTCATGAGTTACTATTCATGAGTTACTATTCACGACAAAAATTGGTTTCTTTTTCTAACCAAATTATAGTTGATTTATGAATATTACTCTGGAGATTAAAACTATATATTGATTATATTGTTTTTATTATCATATATAACATTTTTATAACCCTAATGATGATATTCTCTTTCACTTGAGTGTAAAGATGGGTAGATTATTGGTATGATCATGACTAGGGTTCTCTTTGGCCAGTAGTGGAAAAGTTGAATTGTGGTGGTATGATCACTGACCATTGAATTTATAATTGAATATCTTTAGCTTAAGTGCAAAGGTGAATTGATCAACATGGTTATAATTATTGTTTATATAAGTTCAAATGATTATATATTTCTTTGAGATATTAATATATTTGGCTGTAGTCTGAAATATGAATCATTGATGAATATATTTGGCTGTGTAGTGCAAATATGAATCTGTTGAGGAATATCTTTGGCTGTAGTACAAAGATGGTGCATTGATGAATATCTTTGGCCGTAGTGCAAAGATGAAATTGTTAGTATGATTATAAATGTGAACTGTGATTTGGTATAACCATGATCTTTGATGTTTCGTAAAGACATGTGATGAAAATTATCTTCGCCTTGGAGTGCGAAGAGAAATTTAGAATCACAATTATGATTATGAGATATTCATATGATTGTGGAAAGGAACTGTTGATTGATGTTACAGGGATAAAACATTGTTGGTGGACTTTTAACGTAAAGAAGATAATAGACTTTATAGTCTATTTGACTCTTCTAATGGATTGCTCGTTCCGCTGCAACTATGATTGAAAAGTTTTATCATCTACCATGTTCTAAATCTCTGATTTATTACTGATGAAGGCTATTGATAATTTAATTATCTTTAGTCATGATATTCTTTACTGGACTAGTTGTGCTCACCCTTTTGTTTCACAATTCCTTTTCAGGAAAATAAGAGTGTAGCTGGGTCGAGCGAGGGTAACGGGGAAATAGAATGGTGGTCTCTAGCTGTGGAGGTTCTCCCTAAGCAGTATAGAAATGTGTTGTATACATCATTTAGTAGTTATATTTGGTGAATCAACTAGGGTGAGGCGAACCCAACATTGGAAGGGTGTTTTGCCACTATCATACAAGATGTCTAATGACATACAACCTCGTGTCATTATAAGACAGGGTTGTGCTCATCCACTTGCTGAGTATATTTACGAGCACTACCTATATAATCTTGGTGTTTATTATAAGTATAATTCTCATTTAGAGACAGTGGAGATAATGATATGTCAAGAGAAGACTCACCATTGGGAAGAATATGATAGTAATCTTCTCATTTTTCTTTGGGGTCTATTTAGGTCAACCAAGGATAATTCTATGGCCATATGATATCTATCATAACCTGACGCATGGCCTCCCATGTATCGAAAGGTTTCCTTGCACTTCCCAAAGATTTTAATTTCTAAAATAGTTTTTGACTATACCTTTATGTAAGGTGCCATTGTGACGTCTTATCCAAGGTTGGGATGTGAGTCGGTATATATTTGTATCAAAACTCACAAAGATATGTGTTGTTGTATTTTGCACAACAATTGTTGTAATAAAGTTGTAGTTATTTTACGTACCATGTTTTTGGCACTTTCGTAATGGGTTGGATAGAATGGACTGCTTTTTGGGGTCATCACAGGTTGGTATCGAGCTTAGGGATATGATCTCCGGCGGAGATCGGGGAATAGAACTCAGAGGGAGAGATGAGTAAATCCTTCGCTAGTGTGTCCTACCTAAGCTTATTTGTTGGTCACCATAATATCGGGATATTATGTGATATGTTAATTTATTCAATTAACCCTTGTTTTGAAGTCGTATTCTAGAATGATATCCTAAATACGGAGAGATGAGCAATGGAGAAATCATGATGACAGGGAAGATGGAATCAAAATGAAAGCAAGGTATTCTCAACTCTTTGAAATACTGTGTGCACGTAAATTTCTGGGGACGAAATTTCATAAGGAGGGAGATTGTAAGACCGAATTTTATGAAATAAAAGAATTCAATTTTTCTATTTAGTAAATGGTTAAATTGATAAAAGGTTAAAGTTAAGGGTGATATATATAAATTTTTCAAAATACGCAAGTGGTTATAGAATATTCTTGTTGTTGGGGAATATTCGTTTAGACGTAGAATATTCTTTACCGGGGGAATATTCGCATGCGACTACCATAGCTCATTTATGGGCCCCATAATGTAATAACTGTGGGATGAAGAAAATGACAAATTTGAGTTTTTACAAATAACGTCAGTAGTTATTACTGCTTACATCGTTGGAATACCCGTTGTGGTTAAAATACGAATACGTCTGGCGTTGGTTAAAGAAGACACTGCGGTTTTGCGATATTTTTGAATTATTGATTCTTACGTAAAGAAGACACTACTCAATAATTGTTACGATAATTACTTGCTCAATATTTTATTTTATTGATTCAATAATTGCTACGTTGATATTTTATATTATTGTTGTTCAATAATTATCACTGCACAGTATCTCCATTATCAGATCAATAATTCATATTATTTGAATTTGAATTTGAATATTTAAATTTGAATTATTATTTTGAATTCAAATTTATTTTTGTTGTTAGATCCAAATATTTGAATTTGAATTATTAATTATGACAATTATTTGTCCTTGATTTTAGGTTTCCTTATTAATGTGAATTATACTATTTGTTGTAATATGGGTCCTAATTACACTCTTTTTGTAATTATTTGGTTGATGCACTTTTCTTGTAATTACTTTCTATTTGTTGTATACTTATGTAAAGAACCCTATTTTAATTATTTATTTATTTATTTGTTAACTATTCTTTCAAAGTGTATGTGAGGGAGATGAAAATATGAATTTGAATATTTAGATTTGAATTATTATTTTGAATTTGAATTTGTTTTTGTTGTTAGATCCCAAATATTTGAATTTGAATTATTAATTATGGCAGTTATTTGTCCTTGATTTTAGGTTTTCTTATTAATGTGAATTGTACTATTTTTGTAATATGGGTTCTAATTACACTCTTTTTGTAAGTATTTAGTTGATGCACTATTCTTGTAATTACTTTTTATTTGTTGTATACTTATGTAAAGAACCCATAAAACACCACTATTTGTTACTCAAATATATGACAAATAATTAATTTATCACTTTCCTGTGTGCCGATGAATTATCAAATATTTAAGGTTTGTCTAACTTATAAAAAAAGGAACAATTACATATTATAGTACATTTATAAAAGTAATTACAAAAATCATACATTTATAAAATAATTACAAAAATATGACACTTTATCATATATATTTACAATACTAATTATATTAGGAGTCCTTAATTTAAGGAGTTAATATTAATTGGCTGACATGGCGAAAGATTGTTTTTTTTGAATTGCGTGATAACCGCCTATCATTTGTTTGGGACTCTTCAGTTACCAAACCATTCTGCATACTGAAATCCTTGTTTCTCTCTCCTCTGTTCGTTCGTTCTTCATCTCTATCGATTGTTTCTGGTGATTTATTTTGCTCGTTCTTCATCTCATATTTTCGTTCGTGATCTTTACTCGTTATTATCTTCGTTAGTTGTTCGCCATCTTCGTTAGTTGTTCGTCATTGTCATTATTACTCGCTGTTGCAGTCTAGTTCAGTTGGGTTATTTTTCTCCATTGATCGACTCCGTTGTTTATTATTGCTTCAAGTGAGTATTTTCTTAATAGTTTAATGTATTATATATTAAAGTAGTTTACTAACAGAATGGAGTATTCATTATTTTGGTTTGTGTTGTTTTTATGTTTTGTATAGAATGGTTGATATAAGGAATGATACAAGGAAGAAGGATGGAAAGAGGAAAAGGATCGTGCAGGGTGATTCTGTTAAGAACTTGAAGAAGTTTGTTGTGGAGAGCAAGGGGAAGGGAAAGGGGAAGGATGTAGGTAATAAATCGAGTAAGATGAGAGTAGTTTGGTGATACATAGTGATATCAAACATTCCGAAGTGCAATTAGATTCTGATTTTGATGTCCCTGTTAAGAATGAAGCTCAAGTGCTTATCCAGAAGATAATTCCAACTCAAAGAATTTTAAAGGTGTGTTAATTTAAAATTTGTTATTGTTATGATCATATAAATGTTTGGTGTTAGATTTTGGTATGTTATATTGGTTATTGGGCAACATTATTATGTATAATGCTATTTTGGTTACTGTCTAATGATGTTTTGGTTACTGTCTAATGCTGTGTTGGTTACTGTCGAAGGTTATATTGGTTACTGTATAATGCTTAATTGGTTACTGACTAATTATCGCTTTTAGTTATCAGATAATGCTTAATTGGTTATTGTGATAATATTAATGATTAATGCTTGGTAACCACATGATTATTAAATTCAATGCATTAGATAAAGAACCACCATACGTTATATGAAGGTAACCAAAACAGTATAAATCAGTAAATAATTTACATTGGTTACGTTCATGCAACATGCTGGTTACTGTCTTACGATGTCTTGGTTACTGTCTAATGATGTCTTGGTTACTGTCTAACCAATATATTTTCTAAGGCTGTATTGGTTACTGTGCAACATTGTATTGGTTACTGTATAATGCTAAATGAGTTACTGACTAATGCTGTTTTGGTTACTGCATAATATTACTGACTAATGATTGGTAACCACATGGTTGGTAACCAATGTATTAGACAGTAACCAGCATGTTGCATGAAGGTAACCAAGACAGCATTAATCAGTAACCAATTTACATTGGTTACCTTCTTGCAACATGCTTTTTACTGTATAATGTTGTCTTGGTTACTGTCTAAATGTATTCCTAGATTATTCACCACGCTCTTGTAAGGGAGGTTCACCAGAGGGATGACGGTGAAATGTGATTTTTGTTCGGGAAGAAAAAGGGTCTTGCGTTTGGTTTGCTACGAGTTTTGTCAACATATCCGGGAAAAGATATATCGCAAGGTGAGGATGATATAACCGCATATAAAGGTACCGGAGAATATGCTTATTGGCAAGTTTTTGGGGACAAAGTATTCGTGACACGTAGTAGTATAGGTAGGGTATATAGGAAGGCGCTTTTGATGATGATGATGATGCTATTAAGATGTCAATGATTTTTTTTTGGTCTTTAATTTCATTATGTGCATATAGCTTTAAAAATTACGTGGATGGGGCAATAGTTAATTTTTTGTGTTATGGTGATGTTAGTAGTTTTCCTTGGGGAAAGTTAGTAGTTTGAGATGACAAAGTACTCTTTATGTAATGATTTGAAGGGGAGTTTTAGGAAAGGAAAGAATGGTGTTTCAACATACAATTTTTACATGGATCATTACACCAAATTGTACAAGTTGAATGGGATTCCTTATGTATTCCAAGTTTTTATGTTTGAAATTATTCCGACATTCAAAACTCGGGGTATATGAAATGACAAGCATCCGTCGGATGTCCGTTTATTCAGATGGAAGGAGTTAATGAAGCCCCTTTCAAATGACAAGTTGAATGATTTAGTTTTTTGTTCCGGACATGTATGCTATTTTACTACTAATAATGTAATTTGGGTACATTTATATACACGTTTGGTTACTACTAATAATGTGAAGTTTACTATTAACAAAGTAGTTAGTTACCTTTATATACACGTTTGGTTACTGATTATTTTATATGCATGTTAATAATAACAATGTTTTTGGTTACTTGAATATTCACATACTGCCATCGATTAGATTACATTCAAAGTTACTAATAATAATGTTGTTGGTTACCCGAATATACATATTTGGTTACCTTTATACATTTAGTTGGTTACTACTTATTATACATTTGGTTACTGTATATATGTATTTGGTTATCGATTATGTTTTATGATTCTTTATTTACCGCTTATTTCAATTTGTAATTGTACATTGTTTGTTAGATGATATACTAAAGTGTACTTATTATTTTTCAAATTGAGGATAAATAGTTTGACCTACTACCACGAGGAGAAGGATCTATTGATTTGGCGCGCTTTCACTTTTTTAATGGGAAGGATGGTGATAAGAAAGTAGAAAAAAAGTGAAGGCTGACAACATTGGTGTTGATATATCTGTTGTGAAAGAGGCAATTGATGCACGGTCTAGGCCGTTGGAGAAGAAAGTTTCTGAATTGAAGAAAGAATTTGGAAAGTTGCGAACTGATATTAAAGATGAAATGCAGCTTTTATATGTCCAGTTATGCAGGGACCTTAGGTCCATTATTAGAGATGAGTTACGCGTGATCAAAGACGTGGGGCACAAAAAGGTTGATGGTCTTTCTGATGGTGATTCTGATGATGATTCTAACAATGATGGTGATGATAATGATGATAATTATGATGATGATGCCGATGAAGGTGATGAAGGTGGTGAAGGTGATGAAGCTGCTGATGAGGCTGCTGATGAGGATGATGATGTCATAGTGGAGGAGCTCCATGTTGATGAGGATGTTGATGATGGTTCAAAAGTGAATAAGAATAATGATGGGGATGATGTGTTGAATGACGTTGATGAGAAGGGTGGGAATGAAATTGAATTTGGTAATGAAGTTGAAATTGTTGATGAAGATCTTGATGATGGTTCAAATCTGATTAAGAATAATGATGGTGATGATGTATTAATATTCGTTGGGAAGAAGGATGTGAATGTAATTGAAATTGCTAATGAAGTTGAACGTGATGTTATGGTTGAAGAACCTGATGAAATAAAAAATAATGATGATGAAGAAAATGTCAAGGTTAGACATATTTGTTTATTTTTTTATGTGATATTTATCTTTTGTTTTAATGATTAAATGGTTCTTTATTTTGCACAGATTGACAATAATAATGACATGCCATCTTTTAACATATTAAGCCAATGTACTGGGAAAGAGATTGTTGTGTATGATGCTGATAAGGTTAGTGTTATAATTATGTGCCATCATTTTTATAAATTGTATCTATGTTTTGGTTACCATTATATTGTGATTTGGTTACTATTATAATGTGTTTTGGTTACCATTATATTGTGATTTGGCTACTATTATATTATGATTTGGTTACTAGTTTATGTTATTCAGGTTACTAATATAACATGTTCATTTTAGTTTGTCAGGTCATTCAGTATACGTCAATTTTGTTATTGCATATATTAGTTAATTGCATGTTTTGGATTGAAAATCTAATCGTATATATTACCTTTTTTATGTCAATTGAAAAAGGGGAAGAAAGCTGAGGCAGCAAGCAGGTATGCTCTTAAGTATATGGTTCTGACCACATAGGACATAGCTAAGTGTGATGAGTTGGAGAAGAGTGTCCACAAAGCCTAAGTGGTAGACCAAGACGTGAACCCCGCAAAGAGTGCCATTTTACTTGGCTCCATATACGCAGAAGCCGTTCGGATCGGCTACCGTTCATCATCTCATCAGTAGTGGGTGCTAGTCAAACACTTGCATCGCCTAAATGCATTCCCCAAATCATGCATGGATATGCCTCAAAATTTGAAGAGGCATTGTTTAAACAATGGTTCAAAATTGGATTAAACAACAGAAAAAGGTTTGTTTTTTGTTGTTAACAATGCTAAAGTTTTTTATGAAATAAATAAGTTTGTATTATTGTAGTAACATATGGTTAATATTAAATAAATGTTATGGTTACTATTATTTTATATTCTGGTTACTATTAGATTATGTTTTGGTTACCTATTAGTTATGTATTAGTTACTATTTGATTATGATTTGGTTACCGAATTAATGTTTAAAATTAAGTTGTTGATGAATATGTTAATTATTGAACATATTGAACTTATTAAGTTGTTGATTAGTTTACTAATTTTGGTATGATGTACTGGTTATTGGGCAACATTATACTGTCTAATGATGTATTGGTTACAGTCTAATGATGTATTGGTTATTGTGTAACATTATACTGGTTACTGTATAATTCTTAATTGGTTATTGACTAATGATGTGTTGGTTACTGCATAATATTAAATATTAAATAAATGTTCAACTTTTAAATAAATGTTGTGGTTACTATTAAATAAATGTTATATTTTACTATTAGTTTATGTTTTGGTTAGTATTTGATTATGGTTATGATTTTAATTTTTGTTGGTTACCAGGTTAATGTTTAAAAGTAAGTTGTTGATTAGTATGTTAATTATTGAACATATTGAACATATTAAGTTGTTGATTAGTTTACTGATTTTGGTGCTCTATTGGTTACTGGGTAACAGTATACTGTATAATATTGTTTTGGTTACTACCTAATGATGTATTGTTTACTGTCTAATGCTGTATTGGTTATTGTGTAACATTACATTGGTTACTGTATAATGCTTAATTGGTTATTGACTAATGCTGTTTTGGTTACTGCATAATATTAAATATTAAATAAATGTTAATATTAAATAAATGGTGTGGTTATTATTAAATAAATATTATGGTTACTATTACTTTATATTCTGGTTACTATTAGTTTATGTTTTGGTTACCTATTAGCTATGTATTAGTTACTATATGATTATGGTTATGATTTTAATATTTGTTGGTTAGCAGGATACTGTTTAAAATTAAGTTTGTTGATTAGTTTGTTAATTATAGACTGTAAAAGTTTGATTTGTAGTAGTGTGTATACTAATACGTTAATTGTTAATGTTAGCGTGTATACTAATATTATGCTCTTATATTGAAGGATAATTGACAAATTTCCTTAAAAGAAAACGATATTATCATGCCTTCTTTTGTATTTGGATCTATCGCAATATCATCGAAAATGTGGTTCTATAAATTAAAGACTCAAGCAAAGTGGTTAGATTATTTATTTATATGAGTATTTTTTAAAAAATTATGTTTTTGTAGTTATGTTTACATTATTTAGTTACATTCATTACATACTTGCATTTTCCAGCAACTGTTAATATCCTATTAATTTTTTTTTGGTTCAGCACATCAATGTTGCGTTGTATTATTTCCATAAACTGGTAAGACATTCCGAAAGTGTTCCTATAAGGGTAACGACCACGGAATGTTGGTTTCATAGCAAGATCACTGCTCTTTACGAGGAGTATACAAAAAAATTTGACAAAATTGTTCTGGTCTGGGAGGTGATGTTCTTTGAATACATACATGGGTTGCTTATGGATGTCAACACACCATGGAGGAACGCGTTGACTATGTGTTGTTCCCCATTCATATGTCATCACCGACCATTGGTTGTTGTTGACTTTTCATATGCATCGTAGGCGCCTAACTCGCTTATAATTTCTCTACAACTAAAAAGGAAATCCATGCAAACTAAAATATCGGATGTTTGTGGAGTAGAATCTTCATTCTTCCCACTTTATCATCAAGTAAAGTGTGGTTTTTGGAAGGATAGGTCCGACATCGACTTCAAAGAGGGAACCGTGACGCAACAAGGAGGAAGATGTTATAATTGAGTTGGAATTTGCAGGCGGTTCTGAACAAGTCGAGGGGTAAGGGTTAAATTGTGTACATTTTTTAATTATTACATATAGGTTGATTTTATTTTTGATTTTGTTATATTTTGTTTGTTGTTACGTTGATCATGGGATGTTCACAATTTGTTTCACCGAGCATGTCATTCATCGTAAGTTTGATCGATTCCTATTCCTTTCCCCATCAAGCAAGACTCTAAGAAGTTATGCACAAACCTATATATGCATGCAAGGAACAAACAGTTGGAGGGTTATGATACTGATAGAGAATTTCTAGGAAGATTTGTTCCAGATTTTGATTAGTTCGGATTTTGTTGTTTTGTCTTTATTAATTGTGTTGTGTATTTTTTTTAAGTTTTGGGGTTATACACAACATTTGTGTATGGTTTATGATTTTGTGATGTTCATTGATCTTATATAGATGGGATTACATATTTGATTATATTAGCATTAATGAAAGAGATATTGTTTGTTGGTCATTTTGTTTCTTTTTCAGTTTGTGTTTTTTTGAAATTCAATTTTTTGAAATATACAGAGTTACAAGATTGGTAACCAATCATGTACAAAGGGGTAACCATATAATGATTTGATAGTAACCGAGAGAGTTACAAGATTGTATCGGGATATATATCATCCGTTAAGTATGTACATGTGTGAGTATACATGGGTTTGATAAACTTCAATACCAAGACTTTCATCATTATGTACATGTGTCATTGGATATACATGTTGTTTATGTTGTTGTGGTTACCATTAAAAACTGGTATGGTTATCAAGTATGAAATTAGTTGGTTAATGTGATGGTTATCAAGTATGTAATTATTTGGGTACCATTAAACATTGTTATGGTTATCAAGTATGTAATTATTTGGTTTACATTAAAAACTCGGTATTATCAAGTATGTTATTAGGTGGTTAATGTTATGGTTACTATGTGTAATTATGTGGTTACCATTATAAACTGTTATGGTTACTGTTATGTAATTATTTGTATACTATAAATGTTTGTCTAAGATGGATGCTTATTATACATGCTTACAATTAAAAACTGTTGGATGGATATGAGTTTGATAGTAACCAGATAATGTTTTGATAGTTACAAGCTTGTATGGTTACCATTAAAAAGCGTCATATGGTTATCATATGTATTTATTTGGTTATCATATGGTTAATGTTATATTGAAATCAGAAATCAATATATAAATGAATAACAAATTTGGTTACTATACACAATCAAAAATGTTACCAACCAAGTGGTTAATGGTTACTCAAAGTAAACAATAATACATTCATGTATTTACACTTTTAATTTAATCGCACTATATCGCAATTCTTTTTAGTGGTCTTAAAATCGGGATTATTTCATGTTTTCCTGTTGTGTCCTTTTTCTTGGCACCTGCTGCATTTGTTTTGAATTTTGATTTCAGATCCGTGTTTGTACTTCCCTTTTTTTGGTCTTCCTGCTGGTCTTCTTTTGTTGGGTGGTTTTATACATATGTTTCTTACTTCTTCTGATACATCCCAATTTTCTTTGTCATCTAATGGCATGATGGAAGCTGAATATGTCTCGACCAAAGTTGCTTTAGTGTAATTTCTTGAGCAAAAATCATAACAGCTCAAATTTCTCTTGCTCATAACAACAGCAACGTGCGGACAAGGCATCTCATGGTACTAAAATTTATGGCATGTGCATGTCTTTTGTTCGATGTCCACAATATACTGTTTAGAGACATTGTAAATAGTGAAAATTACTAAGTTTGATGTCTCAACCTACAACACCCAATGTATACAATCAGATTAACAGTTGCATGCCAAATATACAGTAACCAATTAACTAGTACACAATGTTAGTCAATAAGTAACCACTAATATAAAAGAAACAATTATAAATCTTAGTAGCATTATAATGTTACATAGTAACTAAGTTAAGATTGATCAAGAATCAAAGATAATGTTACACAAGAACTAAATAAGCATTATACAAGAATAATTATATAATTACACAAGAAGCAATTCAAAGAGTAGTCAAGAACTCAATATAATGTTGCACATTAAGTAAGTTAGCATTAGTATGTAACCAAGTCAGTATTAGTCAGTAATATTATGCAATAAAGATTATAATTTTATCCAGTAACCAAGTTACTATTAGTCAGTATAATGTTACACAGTAACCAACTCAGTAATAGCCAACAACCATTATATGGTTACACAGTAATCAAGTCAACAATAGTCAGTAACCATTATATGATTAAGAGTTGCATGCCAAATATACAGTAACTAATTAACTAGTACACAATATTAGTCAATAAGTAACCACCAATATAAAAGAAACAATTATAAATCTCAGTAACATTATAATGTTACATAGTAACTAAGTCAGTATTGATCAGTAACCAATATAATGTTACACAGTAACCAAATAAGCATTATATAGTAACCATTATATAATTACACAGTAAGCAATTCAGTAGTAGTCAGTAACCAATATAATGTTGCACATTAATTAAGTTAGCATTAGTCTGTAACCAAGTCAGTATTAGTCAGTAATATTATGCAATAAAGATTATAATTTTATCCAGTAACCAAGTTACTGTTAGTCAGTATAATGTTACACAGTAACCAACTCAGCAATAGCCAACAACCATTATATGGTTACACAGTAACCAAGTCAGCAATAGTCAGTAACCAATATAATGTTGCACAGTAACTAAGTTAGCATTAGTAAATAACCAAGTTAGTAATAGTCAGTAAATTACAAATACAAATTAGGATGCAATATTTAAATCGAGTATTAATTACCTTAAATATCTTTGATTTAAAGATATTAGATTGTAACTTTCTCTCAAATTGCTGGAAAGTGTTGTGAATGTTGATATGGTCATTTGTTTGTTTGTGAAATACCATCTTTGAACCGCATAACGTAGGCATTCAATCATTGTCGCAACTAGAAGATCCCCGATAAACTTGATTGCATTGTTAATAGATTCGGCGGTGTTTAAAGTCATTGTTGAGTACCGCCATACCCCATGGAGCTCCGGTGCACCTATCCAACTCGACCTCTTCCTCCGTGATATGTCCTTATTCGAGGATCAATGGCATCAAGTTCAAATGCATGTGTTTGTTGAATTGTTCAACAAAGTTGTAAGCTCTACAAACCCCGCTGTAAGCCCTCGCTTAACTTCTTCTCCTTTCTTTTTGAATATGCTTTTTTATATTTTTTTCAGTATATGATATGTGCAGGAACCATGCACGATATCTGGAAACACAAAATTTAGTCCTTGTATAATGGCTTCATGCCTGTCTGAAACAATACATTGACCTTCCCTAAATCCACAAGCAATTCTCAAATTTACGAAAAACCATCTCCAAGACAATTCATTTTCGCTATCAACAACTGAAAAAGCAATCAAAATAATGTTTCAGTTTGCATCTTGTGTGCTTGCTATCAGTAGTGTCCCCCCGTAAGTTGATTGTATGAGCGTGCCATTGATTACAATGATTGGAAAGAAATGGTGCCATGCTTGAATGGATGCTCCAATGGCAAAGAATAGATACTTGAAACGACCATTTGTTTCAACTCAAGGGTCATGATTTTAACCCGATATGAAAATCAAGATTATCATTAGAATTACAAGTAGATATGTATCCAAATCACTAGTAATCCAGAAACTGCTCATGTGGTTAATGGTATATAACTTGTATATTACATTTAATAACTAAACATGCATATTAAGGTAACCAAACATGTATAATAACCGTACACAAATGGTATAAAGATTTAGTAACCAAACATGCATACTAGCCGTTATACTGTCTAAAGTTGTATTGGTTACTGTGTAACATTATATTGGTTACTGTATAATGCTTAATTGGTTACTGACTAATGCTGTTTTGATTACTGCATAATATTACTGATTAATGATTGGTAACCACATGCTTGGTTACCAATGCATTAGACAGTAACCAGCATATTGCATGAAGGTAACCAAGACAACATTAATCAGTAAACAATTTACATTGGTAACCTTCTACTGTGTAATGATGTCTTGGTTACTGTGTAACATCATATTATTTACTGTCTAATGCTATAAAACCGATAAAATGTTTTAAAGTGTTACCTGGATTTGTTTTCTTCAGCATGTGTAACCATGATGGGATCAGTGAGTAGTCGTGTGAATTTCCTCTCAGCTTTTCCAACGCTTTCTCCTTCAATCTCCATGCTTTTTGGTAAGAGATAGACACATTATATTCTGACATCATATCCTCTACAATATCCGTTGGTGTGTATATTTTCTTCAAATTTGTTAATTTTTGCATTATGCATTCACTGACCAACTCACCATTTTCCTGTATGTGGTCTCCCAACAATACATTGACTGAACAAGTGTGGATGTCATTGAATTCTCTCACCTTGAACATACTGGTTTTTTGAAAACTTAATACTCTCATCTTCCATTGGCAATTTTCATCAGATATCACGACACTAAAGCACACAAAGTCTCTATAACTTGTTCGCTTGAACTTTGTTTGTCTATTTTTCCTTATTGAATGCAACCTTCACATAGCTTGTGATAGGATTTTTTTTGTCTTTGTAGGTTTGATGTAATTTTACTTCACGTTTATTCGGATCTGATATTACATCATCATATCGTTCTTCTGCGTATGATTTGTCATGTTGTCTGTCTCGTTGTTGTTCAATAATTTCCATTGCAAGCTGATCAACATATTGCGTTCCAATTTGGCAATATTGTCTTGCTAGTGGAACTAGTGCGGAATTCCCTTGTGTTGATTTGATTGGCGTTACATCGTGAATTATAGATTCTTCTACATTTATCAAGTTATGCAAGATTGTTGTGCGTCCCATTCTGTGTTCAATATCCACAATCAGTGCGAATTTACCTTATTCATCAGATTTTCTACTCATTTCCAGAAAGAATTGTAAGGTTTCTTCATCTGATATAATTGATTGGTGGAATGTCGCTTCTAATCAAAATTTGATCGACAATGTTTTTAAGTTTGTGTTCAGCCGTAATGCATCGCATATTTTGGTTAGCATTTCTTTGAATCTAACTAGTTGATGGAACTAGTATAACGGTGAATTTCAAAATTGGTGTATTGGTTACTATCAAATTTATGTGCCGTTGAAATAAAGTACAACCGAATCATATCCATTGTTCATCAACGTAATAAGTATTTGTTAAGTAACAAAATCAATGTTAATTTCAGAACCAATATAATGTTAAACAATAACCAAGTCAAAGATTAGTCAAGAATCAAGTCTTCATCAAGAACCATTATAATGTTACACAGTAACAAAGTTATTATTAGTTTGTAACCAATGCAATGGTACACAGTAACCAATGCATTATTAGTCAGTAACTAATGCAATGGTACACAGTAACCAAGTCTGCTTTAGTCAGTAACCAAGTATTCATCAGTAACCATTATAATGTTATATAGTAACAAATTCAGAATTAGTCAGTAACCAATATAATGATAGACAATAACCAAGTCATTATTAGTGAGTAACGAATGCATCATTAGTTAGTACCATTATGCATTAACCAATCCAGCATTAGACAGTAACATATTCATAGTTAGACAGTAACCAATATAATGTTAAATAGTAACCAAGTCAAGATTAGACAAAGAATCAAGTCAAATTTTTTCAATAACCAAGTCCATTAGTCAAGAATATTTGTTTGGTTACCATTATAATCTTAAACAAAGAACCAAGTCAAGAATCATTATAATGTTACACAAGAATAAAGTCAACATTAGTCAAGAATCAATATAATGATACACATTAACCAAGTCATTATTAGTTAAGAACCAATGCAAAGATTAGTTAGTACCATTATGCAAAGAACTAAACCAAAGATTAGACAAAGAATTTATTCATCATTAATCAAAGAACTAATATAATGTTAAACAAAGAACTAATTCAAAAAATATAAGGGTTTAGACAGTAACCTCACAAACCAAAGTTAGACAGTAACCAATATAATATTAAACAGTAACCAATTAAGCATTAGTTCGTAACCAATTCATAATTAGTCAGTAATATTATGCAGTAATCAATACAGCATAATGCTACACAATAACCAATGAAGCATTAGATAGTAAACAGCATGTTGCATGAAGGTAACCAATGTTGCATGAAGGTAACCATTAATATAAAAATAAGTTAGTAGAACTCAATTAAAAATTTGAAACAATCAAGTAAACATTATTCATCAAGCAAATTTATAATAACAGTAACCAATTTATATATACTTAGTAACCGTAATATAAAACATATGTTCAAATGCATTTTGGAATCAAAACATTCCGTATTAGTACTTTGTGAACATTTTTTACTGCGAAAACGTAAGAAAGGTAACCAATATATAATTCGTAGTATCCATAGGTAGTATATGCATATAACTTTTAAATTCACACACCTCAATATTCAAATTTGTATCGAACATGCTCTTGATCTTGTAATAAACAATCACTAATTTGTCGTAAGTTTACTAAGCTTCGAACTGAAAGAAGTTGTTGATCTCAGTATGCTATTTCCGATTTCGTAGTTGCGCCGTGACAAAGTGATTCGCCTTTCTCCGATTTGAGAGGAGTGATGATTTCGTGTCTTCTCAAAATCGTTGATCTCGTTCCGATTTCAAAGTTGCATGATTTTGGGGCGGTTAATTGAAAAGATGAAATTCGGTAACTAACGTGTAGGAGTTAATGACACGTGATTTTAGCATGTATATTGTGTATGTTTTATTTCTGTAATTATGTTTTGTATGTTTATTTTTGTAATTACTTTTTAATTGTTGTATATTAGTGTAAAGGACCCTAATAACAACTCTAACCCAATACAACTAAGTTGGTCCATTATAAAATGAAATTAATCCATGTGAAGAATGAGTATTATTTGGATATCTAAAAAGGTGTATTATTTATACTAGTGGGTAGTTTATATATAATTCAATGTGATAAAAGTAGTACTCCCTCCGTCCTAGGATAAAAGTCCTGGTGGACTTTTCACGCATATTAAGAAGATAAATGAAATGACAAAATTACCCATAATAATGTCATTAAATATGGAGAGAGAATTAGAATAAAAAAAGTATGAGATATTTAATGCTACGGGTATAATAAAAAAATATGGATAAAAGTTTGGTTATTAAAAGAAAATAGATATTTAACATGAGACTACCCAAAATAGTAATAATGATTTTTATCATGGGACGGAAGGAGTATCATATTAGATATTTATATCCATGAACGAAACAGAAAAGCAATTAAAGAAGGTAGCTCATAATTCCCATTACTTGAATGAATTATTAATAAACTTTTTTTTATACTAAATTTAGATGTATATAAAAAGAACAGATAATTACAAAAGGTAAGGGGCGTACTCCAAAGCAAGAACTCCATCCGTTCCTAAAAGATTGTCGTTTAAGGCTTTTGCGTATGGATTAAGAAAATATATTTACTAAGTAAAATTTATTTGAAATTCCATCACTACCCCTTTATGGGAAGTTGAAATCTATTAATATAAGAGAGAGAATTTTTTGGGACAATGAGAGAAGGTAGGGGTGTTATAGGAAAGTAAATAATTTATTCTCCTCGAAAGTTGTAAATGACAAATATTTTGGAACAAATTTTTTCTTCTAAAATGACAATCTTTTAGGAAGGGAGGGAGTATATCAGTATCATTAAAGACATGTCCAATGATGATAAAGTTATACTAAGACATTTAAACCCAAATGATCATAGTTATATTTTAGGACTGTACAGTTTACATTTTATAATATGAACTGTGGAATTATTAATAAACTTGATACAAGTATTTATATTATTACATTGCTACTAACTACTCAAAACTAACTTCTAACTCTAGTTTATAATCATAATACTACGTTTGAATTGAGGGAATAGAATAAAAGAAATATAAAATAAAAATAGTATATTAGATAATTATTTTGGAGGATAAATCATTCTAATCAGAGTCGGTCCTGAGTTTTTTAAGGCCCAGGGTAAATTTTCTCAAATGTGTCTCTTTATACTAATTAAACAAAAAAATAAATAAATTATCAACTAATTAATTTTATTAAAATTATAAGAATTTACAAAAGATAAGGAAGAACACTTTGTGGCCTCGTTAAAACCTTGTTTGGGGAAAACCCAATGGGACAAAATCCCAAACGAAAAGAGTACCCCGAATTGTAAATATTGCATTAAAAAACAAAAACTACATTTTGAGACTACATGCTTCCTCCCGAATCTCCATAAGCATTTCTTGATTTGATCAATCTTCTTTTCATCCTCCGCAATTAATCGAAACAAAGAATCATCACATGTACCTACAAAAAAAAGCAATGAATTCTGAACCACAAAATATCATTTAAAATGTCTTATTGTTGAACTTTTAGATACAAAATCATCAATTATAGTACTATCATATTTAATATTTTCTAACATATCCTTTTCAATGCATAATATCGCTAATCCATTTAGCCTATCTTGAGTCATGGTTGTCCGCAAGTAAGATTTCAATAATTTTAATTTAGAAAAACATTTTTTAGCAGATACCACAGTCACAGGTATAGTCAATAATAATCTATAAGCAACCATTACATTAGGAAACATATCCACACTCTTACAAACTCAAGAATTTTAATGGATGTCTATGGTTTATCTGTTTCATATGCTTCTTTTGGTAACATCACTTGTAACACCTGTAATTCTGAAAATAAGTCTCTTGCATCAACATCAGAAACATCACCATGTTTTAAAGCATTTTCAAGATTCACACAAGAACTTTTCAATTCATTATCATAAAACAAAGTCAACTTTGCAGCATCAAATAAGAACCCAAAAATTGATTCAAAACAATGCAATTGTTCAAACCTACTCTTCAATTCACCAACAGCAATATCCACTATAATAAGAAAAATAATCAGTTCTAAATAATTCTTCAGCTGATTGTTGTTCCGTATCATTATTGGAAACCTCATCAAAATGCCTCTCTTTTTTACAAATTTGACACTTTTTTGGAAATACAGGCTCAATTCCCATATCAAGGGAAATTTCTTTAGCAACAATCATGGCAGAAACAAACCCATTTATTCTATAGTTTTCAAAAAATAAAACAAGTCCTTCTAATTGTCGTACAACAACATCAAGACGCATGTCTTCAGATTGTAACTCTTTACTAACTAAGTTAGTCTTATGCAAAATGCCATGCCAAATAACCAAACTTAATATAAATTCAAAATTTGAAAGCTATCCAAATGCTAAACTTTGAGCATCCATACTCAATTTGGCATCTTCACTAATTTCTGTTAATTTAAATAAAGCTTCTCTAATATGGGAAGCTTGAGATTTTATTGCTTTGACACTTTCAATGTGACTTTTCCAACGTGTAGTTGACAATGATTTCAAAGTTAAATCATCAATGTAATCAAGTAACACATTCCATCGCTTTGTTGAATTAGAGAATACCGTATATATGCATTGACATGCTCCAAAAAAGATTATGCTTTAACACATGACTTGGCCATATTCAAACTATTAAGTTGAGACAATATATAAAATGCTCTAGGATTTATATCAAGTAATTTTTTTTGTGCACCTAGATTTTTCCCTTTCATATTAGAGCCATTATCATAACCTTGTCCCCTCACATCATCAATATTAAGTGTAAGAAACTCCATTACATTTTGCAATTCATTAAAAATTCCTAATCCAGATGTATCTTCCATATTCAGAAACTCTAAAAAGTACTCTTCTATATTTATTGGAGTACTTGAAACATCTACACACCTCAATATTAAAGTCATTTGTTCTTTGTGACTTGCATCAGGAGTACAATCAAGAATGACTGAAAAATATTTAGTTGTTTTTATTTTTTCAATGATTGCATGTTTAACATTTGATGCTAAAATAGCTATCAACTCATTTTGAATTTTATGGCTAAGATAATGATAATGAATGTTCTTATCTTTAACGAGTCAAAAATGGTGTTACGTTACTAGATCAAACTCTGCAATTATTTCAAGTAGGCCTAAAAAGTTATAATTACAATCTTCATAAATTTTTTTCATTTGTTCCACGAAAAGCCAAATTATGTATAGCAAGACATTTCACAACAACGATGATTCTGACAATAACAATTTTCCAGTGTAGTATATCTTTCTTGATTAGCTCTTGTAATTCTGTATCAATTGTTTGATTTGTTTTGAATCTGATTTGTAATTTAACACAAGACATCAAGTTAGTGAGGTGTTCAATACTGCTTTTATGTTGTTTAAGCTTCTCACCAAGATGTTTCCAATCTTTAATTCCTTCGCTAGTTAACTGAATTCAAGAATTCATTGTTTTAAACAACTTACAACAGAAACAAAACACTTTATCCAACTCCTTTGAGTACACTAGCCATTTTCTATCCTTAGTTTCCCCATTTGGTAACGTGTGAAGATAATAATTTAAAGAAAAATACCTATTGTGTTCGTCCATGGGGAATTTGAGATTAGTTTCTCTTAGGGGACCTTTTTCTACAAGTAAATCTGTGACGACCCCAAATCCAGGTACTTGAAACCTGAACTCGGTTCTCCAAGATACCATTTCTTTAAGCTGAATAATACTAAATAATAATACATTCGAACTTAATTTACATACATCAAAGTTTACTTCCCCAGGTACGTGACCTTCAAATACATTCCTTACAATACTTGAATAGATACCAATACAACTATAACCATTAACTCATAATACACACTTATTCGATCGACTTTCCTTTTCCTTTGTTCGGTACTGAGCCTTGGTGTTGCTTTCATACATAATCGAAAACATTTAATTTAAGCAAGGATGAGCATTTAAGTGCCCAAAGAATTAATAGTAATTATATATAAAGTCGAAAGAATATAAGTATTCTCTTTACATAACACTTCTACAACGAATTGAAAGTTGTGAAGTAATCAGATCTTGATAAAAATTTCACATAACAACTCTCTTTCAAATTCTTTAAATTTGGCTCGGCTCTACTACCCTTGAATAGGGTTTAAGAAACATACTATGAACATTCTTTTCATTTTCAAATGGTTTAGCGGAATTCTATCCTCAAACCAATATAACTTATGGGCACGGAGGGTGATCACCCAGTTATACCACAGTATTGATCAATACTACATAACTTGAACGAAATTCATCGCTCACTCTATCCGCACTTGCAAGAAAAATCTTCCCATATAGGGATGTTCATACATGCCCGGTTCCAAACCCAAGGTTTTAATCTTGCTCAACAATAATATGTAATTCAACATATATATACGAGTAATTGACAAAGGTGTATCAACATGTGAACAAATGCCATGATTATCCAAGTGGGGACACTTGTATAACCATTTATAGAAATCAATGAAACGAATATATATCCGAGCTAACATGTCGATAATCAAAGAGTACATAATGCATGCGGGGATAGAATAATTACAAACTTCTTACTCATGTCCATTGCATAAAGGAAGTGCAAAGGTAGGATACTTTTTGATTCACGATTACAAATCTCAACTTAGGTTTTATCTCTTTATCACAACCTATCAATAATCGATCATTCGCTTCGATTAGAATAATATATCTTAACACATAGTCTCGTCTATTACAACAAGACATAGTCTAATCACATAATCACAAAGTGATCATACTTTTAGTTCCTATTCTATACTTGAAATATTTTTATACATTTTTCAAATATCTCATCCATGCTCTTACAAGATAGTTTTTTCTTTCTTTTATAAGGTCCGACATTTGTTTGCGTCTTGGCTGCCTTTTTTTCGGGTAAATAATTGAGTCTAAGACTCTTAATCTATACCTCAACATCTGTAAATATCGACATCTTATTTTTAATCATTTTCGCAATTTTCGAAATTGAAAAATTTAAAATAATTCAAATCATCACTAAAGGGCCTATAGTGATATAATCATTACTATAGGCGTTCTTCTTCAAATTCGTAACTTCATAATCGGTTCTCAAGTCAATTAGTTGGGCATTTATAACTTTCAAATATCGGAATCATAATTAAATGATTTAAACATTAAACAATTCCATTATCATTAATAGTTTAATTAAGACTAAACTATTAATGAAACCATTTATAAAATATAAAAGTTATTTATAATAACTCAAACTATTTTTAAAATATTTATATTACCCAAATAATTACCATTAATATTTAAATATTAATGTACTATTTATCCAAATATTAAAAGTCATTAATTATAACTTAAAATATTTTTAAATCCTTAATATCCTCTTTAAATGGTTTTAAATAAGTAAAACCATTTTTAAACTATTTATTTAATATTAATCATTAAATAAACTAAATATTATTAATATTATCTTAATATCATTAATATTTAATTATTAATGAAATTATCATTTAAATATTAAAAGTTATATTTTATAACTTAAAATATTTTTAAATACCTTATTTTCATTTAAAATGATTTTTATAATATTAAAATCATTTTTTAACTAAATTATTTAATATAATCATTAAATAACTTTAATATCATTAATAATTATTAATTAATGAAATTCATCACAAAATATTAAAAGTCATCACAAATAACTCATTTACATAATCAATTCCAAGCCAAAATAAACATAGTAAACTAACTAGTTTATTAACAACACTAACTAAACTTCAAAAATTTAAACTTTAACTAACAATTAAAAATAATAACATTACAAAAATTAAATAAGAAACATACTTCTAAATATGAATTCCACAAACCGAATACGCACTTCCACGCCTAAAATTTAACTAAGGAGATCTTTATAAAAAGTTCTCCCACAACAAAAACCTTTCTCAAAAATTGGAGGCCTTATTGTTGGTGAATGAAACAAAGGCCAAGCCCTTCTATTTATAGGTTTAGAAAATGGTGAAGTTCTCAATTTAGTCGATGTGGGACTTGGTTTATACTAATATTTCAATAGCTCACTTTATGCGATTTTCTAACGCATTGCTCATAACTCAGATTAATCTGATTTTTGGATATGTTATACATGGTATGTAAGACTATTTTTAAAAAATACGAATTACCCAATTCGGGTTCATTAGGTAGCCCAAACAGTGCGTCAAAAGTGGACGTTCATAATAGCTTTTCAATCTCGTTTCAACTTTTACCCTCTTTCGCTAAAAAACAGTCATAACTCTTTCATTTTAAAACATGTTTGAACGATTCTTGAGCCCACGTGAAGCTAACTTCTGGGGTTACAACTTTTATTCTTTGACCATTTCCAAATTCAACACATTAGCCCGTAAATTCCGTTCAAATGGATCGCACCGCACTTGTTGGGAAGTTTTGACACTACTACTTTGAAATGTCATAACTCTCTCCTCCGATATCGGATTTAGTCCGTTTTGAGTCTATGGAAAGCTTATTCGGTGTAATATAACATACCAAAAGCCCGAAGGTTTTGGAAACATTAACTAATCAAAACAAAGTCCCGAATAGCACATCCCGCTGACTTTCAGCTTTTGAGAAATTTGACACATTTCCTTCCAATCACCGTAATTCCCTCATCCGAGGTCGAATGAGGTCATTCCAAAGCCTATGGCTTCCTAACTCAGTGCACTACAATATATCAAAAGCCCAGACCTTTTAAAGCACAAAAAGTGGACGAGAATGCTCCCATTACAGACTGCCCAAAAATAGTTTATCATGATCGGTCAACCATGTTTGACCATCTATAACTTCTAATCTATACATGATATTGACTTGATTCTTTTTGCGCATTAAAGACCACATATCGGGCTACACATAACAACTTTTGAAGAACAAAACTCATGATCGAGGAAAGAGTTATGGCCTCGACATTTGGTGAAAAATAATGTAATTCAGTTTTTCCAACTTGCTTAAATCTTCAAATTCGTGCACTTTGATGTTATGGGTCTTTGATTTATCAACCCATATCATCAATTAACATTCTATTACACAACTTTAAACAATCAATTGCATCAAATAACATCGAATCAAAGGATTTCTAGGTTTAGTGTTCTTATACCCTTTTTACCAAAAATTCTTGATTCTTGCTTCTGATTTGTTATGGGTGATGGTTGGGCTTTGTTTAAGAGTGTATGGGCAATCTTGTACAAGGCAATTAAATATAATATTTAATCACTAGATTTAATTCTTATAATTTACCAATTAACTTCTATCCTTTGGTAAATTAAAACACTTATACAATAACATCGAAATTAAACCCGGTAATTAAAATTAGAGTTTCTCAACGTCATTAATTAGGGTTTCTAATTGACCATTAGTGGTTCTTTAATTATCTGTGTATGTTACTAACACAGTCGTTACGGTTTCTAATTTCAACCGGTTAGGGTTATAATAATTAGGGTTTCTTCTAATTACCGATATTCTTATTCACAGTAACTTCATATACACAGTCACTACTCAGAAATATCCCATAACTGAGTTTAATAATTAGGGTTTCACAAAGACGCGGTAATATGTTATGACCTAATTGGCCGTTATTGCTCAATATTATCTCATCACACATACCCAAAGACATAATTATGGTAATCAGTAAAATCATTATATAAATAATATAATATTATTATTCTCATCTCTTGATCACAATCCCAATCCAGGGTTTGGATCTCATGTCTGACTTATTCTTCATACACAACATCAATAATCAAGTTAAAATAATTAACTTAAATATTCTGAACAATTCATATAATAAAATATTTATTATATAAATCTAATTATCACTTCATATATTATTTCCAATCATGTTTTCATGGAAAATAATTAATAAAAACATTTCGGCTTACAGAAATTTATTACCATATAATTTGTGGTAATTAATAATTCCAAAATTATTTCTAATTTTCAAGTAATAAATGTATTCGCATTTATCGTTCACTTTACTTGACACTTAGTCTCGTCATTAAATAAAAAAAAAATTTATACGCAAAATTTCTTATTTATTTTATATAGAAAATCTCGAGTTATTACATTCACCCTCCCTTATAAGGATTCCGTCCCCGGAATCACCGCTTTAAAAACTCATATGCAGAAGGGTACATAGCATATAATCATTGTACGTAGATCTCGATCATACTTGATCGAACTGATCTTTAATTATTCATCATAACACTTGTCTATCCGATTAAGCGAAAATATAAGATATATAAGTTATTCAAATAAAGACTGAAGTTCTGCTTCCAAATTGCCACCGTATCCTGGATCGTCATGTTGTAAACCCTGAGTTGCTTTCGTTGGGTTACTGGTTGAGTTTGGTCCTGAAATTCTAACGTCCCACTGCTTCTCCCCGTGGTTACGTTCCCTACCTCCATTCCCCTCCGTGGACAGTTCATCACCTTATGCTTAGTCGATCCACATATGAAGCATCCACTGATCATCCTTGAGTTGGGGCAGTTGGGAGAGATATGACTCTCTTGCCCGCACTTGTAGCATACAAACTTGCCCTTCAGACACTCGCCAGAGTGATTCTTCCCATGATTCTTGCCTTTTGCCACCACCGCTTTATACCTTCCTGCTTTACTTGCATTTTCTCAAAAAAATTCCTCATTCTTTTCTCACCCCTATTCCCACTACTACTTTCTATCTTTACTGTTCCTCCTGACTTGCTTTTGTTCTTCTTCTCCTTATGGTAGAGGCTCATGGCCTCACTTCCTGCTCAAAGAATGATAGCCTTCTCCATGAGTCTTTGCCAAAAGTATTGATTTGCGAGATCGACACCTTATTAGAGAGCCAGGGTTTTAAGCCCAGCTCAAATCTCCTTGCCTTCCTAGCCTCTATATCCACTTGATGTGGAGCAAACCTAGCCAACTCATTAAATTTTGTGGCATACTCCGCAACAGTCATGTTATCCTGCTTTAACTCCAAGAATCTCACCTCCATTCTAGACTGCGCATACTAACAGAGAGATAGTTTTCAAAATAAATCCTTAAACCTATCCCAAGTAATTTCTTCTTCTCCTCCCTTTGAGTCTTATTTTCCTCCCACCAAAAGTTAGCTTCCCCTTTCATCATATAAGTGGCAAAAGCGGTCTTTTTCCCCTCATCTACTTTAGCGATTACAAACGCCTTCTCTATCTCGTTCACCCAAGTCTGGGCTTCTATAGGGTCAGCTGATCCTCTGAATTCTGGTGGTCCTACGACTTTGAAGTTTTTGAATTTTGCCAAACGATTGTTCCGGCCGGTTTCCCATAATCGGTGTTCCTCACGCATAGCTGAGCTACCATGTTTGCAAAGTTTTGCATCGATTAAATTTGTCGTTCCCCAAAGATTAGTAGATTCTTCTATCCTTTGGTTTCGAGTTTGACGTCTTGGCGGCATTATCTCAAGTTAAATAAAACCATAAATTATACCTTACATTTTAAACCTTATTGCATAAGATTAATGTATTAAACTCGTTTCATTTCTCAAACTTAGATTCATATTCATTTATCGAATATTTATACAACACATCCTGCTTTAATCAACAAATTATCCCTTTGTGACTACGAAAGTGGGATTTAAAATCTTAACTAACATAAAAGTTAAAATAGTTCATTACTTATCACACATATTACATACATAACCCATACTACTTATTTACCAAGCCTTTTTCTGGGACATTCATTCACTCGATGTCCTTCCATCCCACAATTAAAACATCCACCTTTCTTATAGTCGGCGAGCGAGAGGAGGTGTGTCCTTCACGGATGTGTCGCTTGAGGCTCCATCTGGTCAATTTGGATTTTGAGCTTATCCTGCTTCTTCCATTGTTTCCATTAACGCTTTGATGCATCAACTTTTCTATCTCCCACAACCTTTCCAATGAAGAAACCTTGTTCTCCAAATCACACCTCCGTTGATGCTTGGCGGCTTCAACTTTAGTGTCCGAATCACTATCTCGTCAAATCCAATATTTACGAATCGATGCTACGTTTTTCCACGATAGCCACCTCGTCCGATTTGGGTTCCTAGTGAGCTTCTATTTCATCATTGGCCTTGATATTAGCTCGGGGTGTGAATATGATCCTTCTTATTCCATATATCTTTCTCACCGACATCTACAAACATAAGTTACCACGATTAACATATAGTATATATACACAAAGAATCAAGAGTTCTATATACGTTGTCTCTTATTTTGATTGATGATAAATTTATTCAATTCTCATCAACGCCTTTATCTCTCGCCGAAAGGAAGCTCCATCCACTCTGCATCGAATCGCATGAAGGTGATGACTAAAGCTTCAGGTCCAAGGTATATATCTGGTGTCTTTGGCTTCTATTTCAACCTTCAACCGTCTTATCTCAATATCTCCTCTCTCGCTCCAACCTCCCTCATAACTCCTTCATTAACTCTATATCAGCTTACAACATTCACATATATCATCACATGCTACCCAATACACCTCTCACAAGAGTAAAAGTTTTCAAATTGTCTTTGAGGGTCATATAGACCATGAACACATAGTTTTAACGGTATTCATACCGCAAAACAAAAACATTACCCGGTATGTTTACAATCACAAAGAAGGTAAACTACCATTAATAATACTTTAGGTGATTAGCCTATTGTACCCTCGTCATGCATGCATAACGTATTAATCATACCTAGCGAATATTTACGCCATTTAGATTGGATCATTTATCCAAACAACATTGTTCACCTCGGTCTTATCATAGGATTCCGCACCAAACAATTTGGTTCGGAAATTTCTTTCAATGAACACTTAGAGTTTTCATAAACATTAGTCTAGTTGATTCAAATAAGATAGACTCATATCAATAATTCAATTCAATCGAATTATTTAGATGTAGCCAAACCCCGTTTGCAAATTAAACTTTTGAAAACATTTTCGAGAATGACGCCATGATCTTTGTCTTCAGTATTAATAATCCGCTGAGGATGTTGAGTCATTGTATGACTTTGTCATAACACATCATACAATAATGGAACAAATGACTTGGTCAAATTCACACTAAGTATTCTCAGTATTTACAACTCAGTCACATTTTTATCATCTCTTTTGAAAGTTATATGGTACATGAGTGATAATTAAAACAAATTTTGATATTTCAAATCATTTATGTCTAGCCAAAATAAGTAGCATAGATCGTACTTTTAAACCGTTTCAAAAATGATTACGAGTCTACATTTTTGTTTTCAAAAGCACATAGTGCGTATTTAGCTTGATGTCAAAATTTTGAAGTTTAGCATAGCTAGGAGTTTAGGAAAACCTAACACCTTCACTAAAAATCATTTACTTAACAATCTATCTGCTTCTCGTAATCCATAACACTCAATTCACACAAAACTATACCCAGATTAAATCAAACCACACTTATGAGTTCATAAATTGCCACAATCATATGAGTTTAAGAACTTATCCTAAATCGAGACCTTTGGCGTCCATTCATTTGAGGGGTTCATAAACATTTCATATAATTATGAGTCAAGAATGTCTCATAGGTATGAGTTTTAAGAACTCGAACTTAATCTTATATTCTCTATCTATGACCTATCTACATGTATATACACTTGAGAATGGAGTCATCCTCTTAATGTGCATATAACAAATAGTGCGACACGAGACATTTCAATGATTATCGATTGCGGAAACTAAGTGGTTTTTACACCAAGTACAATTCAAATTCCCATATACGAAGAATCATACAACTCATTTCTTGGCTACATGAGTCCTCAATTGAATCCCCATCTAACACTAACCCCATTCTCCATACAATTTAATTCAGTATTTATAATTCTCTTACGGATCTGCATGCAATTGATAGTACAATTCATACACGGCAATCTTCTTGTAAACTTTCCAATCATCGATTGATTCCTTCCGGTCATTATATAGCCTTATCGGATCACGGGGTGATCTCATCGTATATATTACGATTTAGTTCTATATCTTGATCGTTTTATTTTACGATCTCTCATAATCGCACTTTCGGTCTTTTTAGACTCAATCTATTCCCCACTCTTTGTTTAACTTTATAATCGAGTTAGGGAACTCTGTGTCTTTACACTTTCGAGATTCATCTTTGAATCTTATCGACCAACTAACTCTATATGAGTTAATACTTATCCTAATCATCATGCGGTTATTAGTCTCGTGTATTCCTACCTAAGCTTCATAACCAAATGACTTTGATACCAACCTGTGATTTACCCCAAATCCGGTACTTGAAACCCGAACTCGGTTCTCCACGATACCATTTCTTTAAAATTTGAATAATACTAAATAATAATACATTCGAACTTAATTTACATGCATCAAAGTTTACTTCCCAGTGCACGTGACCTTCAAATACATTCCTTACAATACTTGAATAGATACCAATACAACTATAACCATTAACTCATAATACACACTTATTCGATCGACTTTCCTTTTCCTTTGTTCGTGCTCGAGCCTTGGTTGCTCATACATAACTGAAAACATTTAATTTAAGCAAGGATGAGCATTTAAGTGCCTAGCAAGTAATAGTAATTATACATAAGCTGAAAGAATATAAGTATTCTCTTTACATAACACTTCTACAACGAATTGAAAGTTGTGAAGTAATGCATCTTGATAAAAATTTCACATAACAACTCTCTTTCAAATTCTTTAAATTTAGCTCGGCTCTACCCTTGAATAGGGTTTAAGAAACATACTATGAACATTCTTTTCATTTTCGAAATGGTTTAGCGGAATTCTATCCTCAAACCGTCATAACTTACGTAACGCGGAGGTGATCACTCTAGATTATACCTGTATTGATCAATATTACATAACTTGAACGAAATTCATCGCTCACTCTATCCGCTTGCATAAAAAATCTTCCCATATATAGGGATGTTCATACATGCAGGTTCCAAACCCAAGGTTTTTAATCTTGCTCAACAATAATATGTAATTCAACATATATATACGGGTAATTGACAAAGGTGTATCAATATGTGAACAAATGCCATGATTATCCAAGTGGGGACACTTGTATAACCATTTATAAAATCAATGAAATGAAATATATATCTCGAGCTAACATGTCGATAATCAAAGAGTACATAATCTGCATGGATAGAATAATTAAAAACTTCTTACTCATGTCCATTGCATAAAGGAAGTGCAAAGGTAGGATACTTTTTGATTCGGCGATTACAAATCTCAACTTAGGTTTTATCTCTTTATCACAACCTATCAATAATCGGATCATTAGATTCGATTAGAATAATATATCTTAACACATAAGATCTTCTATACTATTACAATTGAAGACATAGTCTAATCACATAATCACAGTGATCATACTTTTAGTTCCTATTCTATACTTGAAATATTTTTATACATTTTTCAAATATCTCATCCATGCTCTTACAGTAGTCTTTTCTTTCTTTTATAAGGTCTGACATTTGTCGGCGTCTGCAAGCTGACTTTATCGGGTAAATACTGAGTCTAAGACTCTTAATCTATACCTCAACATCTGTAAATATCAGACATCTTATTTTTAATCATTTTCGCAATTTTCAGAAATTGAAAAATTTAAAATAATTCAAATCTGTCACTAAAGGGCCTATAGTGATATAACTGTTACTATAGGTGTTCTTCTTCAAATTCAGAACTTCATAATCGGTTCTCAAAATCACTAGTTTGGTAAATTTATAACTTTCAAATATCGGAATCATAATTAAATGATTTAAACATTAAACAATTCCATTATCATTAATAGTTTAATTAATACTAAACTATTAATGAAACCATTGCCAAAATATAAAAGTTATTTATAATAACTCAAACTATTTTTAAAACATTTATATTACCCAAATAATTACCATTCATATTTAAATATTAATGTATACTATTTATCCAAATATTAAAAGTCATTAATTATAACTTCAAATATTTTTAAATCCTTAATATCATCTTTAAATGGTTTTTAAATAAGTAAAACCATTTTAAACTATTTATTTAATATTAATCATTAAATAAACTAAATATCATTAATATTATCTTAATATCATTAATATTTAATTATTAATGAAATTATCATTTAAATATTAAAAGTTATATTTTATAACTTAAAATATTTTTAAATACCTTATTTTCATTTAAAATAATTTTTATAATATTAAAATCATTTTTTAACTAAATTATTTAATATAATCATTAAATAACTTTAATATCATTAATAATTATTAATTAATGAAATTCATCACAAAATATTAAAAGTCATCACAAATAACTCATTTACATAATCAATTCCAAGCCAAAATAAACATAGTAAACTAACTAGTTTATTAACAACACTAACTAAACTTCAAAAATTCAAACTTTAACTAACAATTAAAAATAATAACATTACAAAAATTAAATAAGAAACATACTCGGAAATATGAATTCCACAAACTGAATACGCACTTCCACGCCAAAATTTAACTAAGGAGATCTTTATAAAAGTTCTCCCACAACAAAGTCTTTCTCAAAAATTGAGGCCTTATTGTTGGTGAATGAAACAAAGGCCAAGCCCTTCTATTTATAGGTTTAGAAAATGGTGAAG
This sequence comes from Panax ginseng, assembly GCA_020205605.1. Taxonomy (NCBI): domain Eukaryota; kingdom Viridiplantae; phylum Streptophyta; class Magnoliopsida; order Apiales; family Araliaceae; genus Panax; species Panax ginseng. The sequence goes on along the minus strand of CM035138.1, from coordinate 32,385,566 downwards.
TTCTCAATTTAGTCGATGTGGGACTTGGTTTATACTAATTTTTCAATAGCTCACTTTATGCGATTTTCTAACGCATTGCTCATAACTCCGATTAATCTGATTTTTGGATATGTTATACATGGTATGTAAGACTATTTTTAAAAATACGAATTACCCAATTCGGGTTCATTAGGTAGCCCAAACAAGGTCCAAAAGTGGGCGTTCATAACGATTTTCAATCTCGTTTCAGCTTTACCCTCTTTATTAAACAGTCCATAACTCTTTCATTTTAAAACATGTTTGAGCGATTCTTGAGCCCACGTGAAGCTAACTTCTGGGGTTACAACTTTTATTCTTTGACCATTTCCAAATTCCGAACACATTAGCCCAGAAATTCCGTTCAAATGGACTGCACCGCACTTGTTGGGAAGTTTTGACACTACTACTTTGAAATGTCATAACTCTCTCCTCCGATATCGGATTTAGTCCGTTTCGGAGTCTATGGAAAGCTTATTCCGTGTACTATAACATATCAAAAGCCCAGAAGGTTTTGGAAACATTAACTGATCGAAACAGTGTCCCGAATAGCACATCCCGCTGCTGACTTTCAGTTTTGAGAAATTTGACACATTTCCTTCCAATCACCGTAATTCCCTCATCCGAGGTCGGAATGAGGTCATTCCAAAGCCTATGGCTTCCTAACTCAGTGCACTACAACATATCAAAAGCCCAAACCTTTTAAAGTACAAAAAGTGGACGAGAATGCCCCCATTACAGACTGCCCAAAAATAGTTTATCATGATCGGTCAACCATGTTTGACCATCTATAACTTCTAATCTATACATGATATGGGCTTGATTCTTTTTGCAGATTAAAGACCACATATCAGGCTACACATAACAACTTTTGAAGAACAAAACTCATGATCGAGGAAAGAGTTATGGCCTCGACATTTGGTGAAAAAATAATGAAATTGAGCTTTTTCCAACTTGCTTAAATCTTCAAATTCGTGCACTTTGATGTTATGGGTCTTTGATTTATCAACCCATATCATCAATTAACATTCTATTACACAACTTTAAACAATCAATTGCATCAAATAACATCGAATCGAAGGATTTCTAGGTTTAGTGTTCTTATACCCTTTTTGCCAAAAATTCTTGATTCTTGCTTCTGATTTGTTATGGGTGATGGTTGGGCTTTGTTTAAGAGTGTATGGGCAATCTTGTACAAGGAAATTAAATGTAATATTTAATCACTAGATTTAATTCTTATAATTTACCAATTAACTTCTATCATTTGGTAAATTAAAACACTTATACAATAACATCGAAATTAAACCCTAAATTAAAATTAGGGTTTCTCAACGTCATCAATTAGGGTTTCTAATTGACCATTAGTGATTCTTTAATTATCTGTGTATGTTACTAACACAGTCGTTACGGTTTCTAATTTCAACTGGTTAGGGTTATAATAATTAAGGTTTGTCCTAATTATCGACATACAACAATAATTAGGGTTTCTTCTAATTACCAATATTCTTATTCACAGTAACTTCATATACACAGTCACTACTACTCGAAATATCCCATAACCGAGTTTAATAATTAGGGTTTCACAAAGACGCGGTAATATGTTATGACCTAATTGGTAGTCATTGCTCAATATTATCTGTCACACATACCCAAGATACATAATTATGGTAATCAGTAAAATCATTATATAAATAATATAATATTATTATTCTCATCTCTTGATCACAATCCCAATCCGAGGTTTGGATCTCATGTCCACTTATTCTTCGTACACACACATCAATAATCAAGTTAAAATAATTAACTTAAATATTCGAACAATTCATATAATAAAATATTTATTATATAAATCTAATTAGCACTTCATATATTATTTTCAATCATGTTTTCATGGAAAATAATTAATAAAAACATTTTTACTTACGAAATTTATTACCATATAATTTGTGGTAATTAATAATTCCAAAATTATTTCTAATTTTTCAAGTAATAAATGTATTCGCATTTATCGTTCACTTTACTTGACACTTAGTCTCGTCATTAAATAAAAAAAAAATTTATACTCAAAATTTCTTATTTATTTTATATAGAAAATCTCGGGTTATTACAAAATCACTCATTTTTGCATCAAGATTGTCCCAAACTTGTGGATCATAAATGTTCAAATCAAATCTTGTTCCGGGACATTCATTTTCTTGGCAATGTTCATCAATATTTTCATTTTCATCAAGGAAAGGTTCATCACTATTTTCATTTTCATCTAGATTACCAATTTCTTCATTCACATCATTCTCATTTTCTACTAATTCTTCCAATTGAATTGGTTGTTCATATTCATTTGGTAAATCTTCATCTAAATTTTCAAGTTAAGTATTGGTTTGTTTAACAAAATATTTATTCAAAGATCCTCTTAAATTTTGAGCAATTTCTTTCTTTGTCTCTTGAGATTTTCGGAAAATTGTTTCTTACGAAGCATTTTTTGATTTTTATAGTAAACACAACACAATAAAAAACAATAAAACTAATTAACAAAGAACAATAAAACCTGGAGTATATTTTCTTCCACTTGAAACTTCCAATTATAAAGAACAAGAATCTCAACCAAGTTTTCTGTTGAATCAAAAAATAAATAAGAAAAAGTTAACACATATATGTTAGATGTATTACAATTTACAAAATAGGAAAAAATAAACAAAAATAAAAACCAATTGAAACCCATACTGTTTCAATTCTTTCATTACCACGAACATTTCCTAATTCCAATTTACTTAAATTTAACCAAAAATGAATCATGAATGACGAAACTCTGATAAATTCTTGTCTAATGTTCAAAAAATAAAAAAAAACCCACCAGACCATGATTCCATGAACAAATTGCGAAATTGGATCAAAAGAACCAAAAAATGAAAAACCCAAATAGGGGTTAAACTATTTGCAAAATTGGATCAAAAGAACACATGCAAGAATCAAAAGGAAATGCAGATTCTGAGATTCATGAAAAAAAAAATCACAAATATCAAAGTAGACCAATATGGGTACTTAAACTTACACAAAATAGCGAACTAGCGATTAGCGAAGTGAACGAAGCATCAAGATAGTCGCCTATAGTGTTGTAGTAATATACTGACTTTTGGGTTTTGAGTAGAAGATTAATTGCTATTTGCTGACCTGTGGGCTGTGGGTACATATATATAAGCTTATAAATTAAAAACGTTTGGGCCCCCTTCAGCTTCGGGCCCAGGGCTGTAGCCCTAGTAGTCCTGGGCCAAGGCCGACTTTGATTCTAATGGAATAAAAATTCATTTCATCCCTTTATTTTTTTATTCCATTTGCGTGGCGTGGAGAAGATGTAATAAAATTCATTCAAATAGTTAATGGATATATGTGCTAATTTTTTCATTATATGACAATACCCACCACCACCAACTAAACATTCAGTTAAAATACTTTAAAATCGTTCCATTCATTCACTCCAAACACAACATAAATAAAATAATTTTTAACCATAGTAAAATAACTAAATATGGTTGATAACTAGTTGGACTACAATGTATTGCAGCTCCATCATGCACATTTTTGCTAGCTGTAATTGTAAGACCCCAACTTTTATGAATAAAGATGATTTTTCTATAAATATCATTTTTGAATATTATGGAATGAATTTGATATAATGTTATAGTTGTGGGTAATATTTATAAATTTTGGCAAGTACGCAAGTTGTTATATAATATTCGATTGGTCGGGAAATATTCGTTTTAACAGGGAATATTCGTACAATAGCACAATCATTGGTGGACCCCACACCGGAATTATTATCGGATTGAGAAAACGACAAAAATATTTTATGAAAATAACATCGGAAGTTTCTAGTTAATCTGTTGAAACACCCGGTGTTAAAATGCTGATATCTGCGTGGTTGCATAGTAGCATTACCAGTATTGATTATTGATACTTACGTGAGAAGTCAATCAGTTTTGTTCAATTATTGCTACAGTAATTGCTGCATAGTATCTCACGTTATTTGATTCAATTATTGTCAATATTTTATATATTATTAAATTAATAATTGAGATGACAAAGTTATTAATATTATTATTTACAATATTATATTAACGATGACTAGAAGTTCTGTCAAGGAGAGGTTTAGTCACCTAATTGCGCGCCAATAGGGAGAAATCCTTATTGGAAAGCCCCCTCTTTCCTGGGAACGACTTGGTCGATTAATATTGTGAATTATAATAATGGTGATAAATGTTGTTTTATTATTACTATAAATGTAATAAAACAGAAAACTTTTTATAAAGTTTTATTTTATTTGATTATAAATAGAATATATTATATTTTATTATGCATAGTATTTGCATAGTAAAAACTTTTTATATAAAATAGAATACTTTTTATAAAGTTTTGTTTTATTTGATTATAAATAGAATATATTATATTTTATCATGCATAGTGTTTGTAGTGGCTACTGCATAGTGTTTGTATAGTAAAACTTTTTATATAAAATAGAATACTTTTTATAAAGTTTTATTTTATTTGATTATAAATAGAATATATTATATTTTATTGCATAGTGCATCATAGTATCCTTTCCATTCTCTATATATAGGATCTTAGTTAGAATTGAAAATCACACCGTAAATTGGAGAATTCTTCTTCATAATCTTGAGCGTATTTCTTTAGAGTTTAAGAAAGCTTTGAGCGTGAAAATAGTGCAAGTTTTCTTCAAGTATATCCCCATACTACCCGTCCTAAATACTCTTCTTTTTAAGGTAATGGGTATTATTTCTTTCGTATTCATGAAGAGAGTTATTTTCTTTCAATACGCTGCGTGTGGTTGTTATTCCATTCTTTATCATTCTGTTGGAATAACCTCTCTGTGCGGTTTATCGCATGCACGGTGAATTATATTGTTATTCAATTCTTTATTATTCTCATTAGAATATCCCATCTGCATGCGGATTACGCACACCTGTTCCATTCTTTATTATTACATTGGAATATCCTCGTTCGTAAGTTTACGCATGACTGGTTTCATTCTTTATTATTCTGTTTGAATAACTCCGCATGCAAGACATTACGCACGCCTGGTGAATTCTTTTGTTATTCCATTCTTTATTATTCTGTTGGAATAATCTGTCTACGTGGATTACCGCATGACGGAAAAATTCCATTTGCGGTTTCATATATTCTATTATACTCAATTGGTTAAAGTTTTGGCTTCTATACTCCATGAAATTAGTGGAATATTCTTGATATTTGCGCTTCATCCAGTATCTTTTCATGGAAATATTCTTCTGAGCCTTCTTGAATTTTACTCCACAAAATAGTATCATGTTGACAATTTGGACGTTATTGATTTCTGGATAAATTAAATTATAAATCTTTAAAAATTTATCCTTGAACTTGTTTTATTGAATTCTTATATCATTGTCATCATCCTCATGTTTATAATATGTTGAAAGTCATCTGTGGCTTGTAGTGCATAGATGGACTTGGTGTGATTATGACTAGGGATTATTCGGTATAATCATGACCGTAATGTTACAAATGATGTGGTAAAAATCCTTATTGGTCGTAGTGCATTGATGGACAGTTGTTGGCATGATCATGACCATTGTTGAATAGACGAATATCCTTGGCCCGTAGTGCATGGATAATTCGTGGTCGTGATACTAATGAATATCCTTGGCTGTAGTGCAGGGGTGATTCGATGATGTGGATTATTTATTAAGCTGAGTCTCAGCGATAAAAGTAATGAAAAACCTTTTAAATCATAGAAGATAGTAGATTTTATTCTCTACTTGACTCTTCTAATGGATTGCTTGTTCCGCTGCAGTTAAACTTGATGTTTGTTATATTTTATCAGTTTAACACTAATGAAGGCTAATGATAATTTATTCTGCATTATCTTAGTCAGAATATTTCTTACTGGGCTAGTTGAGCTCACTCTTTTGCTTTCATTTTTCTCTTCAGGAAATGAGAATGTAGTAGGGACTAGTCGGGGAACGAAGTGAAAGTTTAGATGATAGCATTAGTAGTCCTCACTATTCTATGAAATAGTGTGATAATAAATGTATTGAGGACTTATTTTGAGTTTGAATATTGTCTAGAAGACAATATTTGTATTAAAACTCACAGCTCATATTGTATATTTAAGGTTGTATTTGTATTCTGTACCATGTATTTGGCGACTCAGAATATGTGATGTATACCTATTTTGGGGGGGGGGGGGTCACAGTTGGTATCAAAGCTTAGGGATATGATCCATGGCTGAGATGTGAGACTAGAACTAGGAGGGGAGAGACGGGGAATTCCTTCGCTAGTATGACCTACCTAATTTTATTTGGTATTTAATTGGTCGGTCAGAGTATAGGGATAATATGTGATATGATAACTAACCCTTGTTTTGTGGAAGTATCTGAAAATGACATCCGAGAATGTTGAGAATAACAATGGAGCACAGGAGACCGTTGAGTCTCCACATATCAATAATCAACATAATGTGCATCAGGAAGGCGACAATCCTCATTTAAACAACAAAACTGACCAAATGATGAACGATAGAATGTTCAGAGGCTTTATGCAATTCATGCAACATCAGGCGAGAGCGGCTCCTGTCCAAAATATAGGTGGAAACACTGGAAACTCTCGGGCGGTCACCGCTAAACAGTTCCAGGAGCTGGGACCACATGAGTTTATTAGAGAGCCAAAACCACTTAAGGCGGAGACGTGGATAAAGCAGATCACCAAGATATTTGATGTCTTGGGATGCTTCGAGGAGCAAAAGGTTCCCTTTGCCACCTTTATGTTGCGAGGAGAGGAAGATTACTGGTGGGAATCGGTAAAGCGTACTCAACCTGCACTGAAGATGTCTTGGGAGAAGTTCTAAGAACTATTCAACGACAAGTACTTTCCCGAAAGTATTCGTCACATGAAAGAGGTAAAGTTCATCAAGTTGGAGCAGAACAATATGATCGTGTTGTAGTACAAAGCTAAGTTTGCGTCTCACTTGCTTGACAATGAGGAGAGAATGACGCGGATGTTTCTAAGAGGTTTGAAACCCGAGATACGTCAATATCTAATTTCTTATAAACCGTGTTTGTATTCGGATCTCGTAAATAGGGCTCGATTATTGGAAGCGCGATATAACGAAATCAACTCAACTAAGGGAAAGTGGCCGACAAAATGATAATACCAAAGGGTAGCAGCCATCGAAGCGGTGACAACAAACGTGGAGGAATCAACATGCGAAATGGTAACCACTTCGGTGGTAATCATGGCCAAGACAATAAGAATGGACATTTCAAGAAGAGGAGATTCAACAATGATGGAAAGACGTCCAAGATCAAGACCCGTTGTTAAGGAAGGAGAACGACCACCTATCATATGCTTCAAATGCGGAGGGGAGGGACATATCAGTCCAAACTGCGTGATGCCATCCAAAGCGTGTTATAATTGTGGAAGAGAGGGTCACCTAGCTCGATTTTGTCGTGCACCGAAGACAAGTCCAGTTGGAACGGTGACACAAAATACCGTCCCAGACAAGTCAAAACCAGTAGTTCAAGGGAGAACATTTGTTGTGACCTCCCAGAAAGCAAGGAACACGAACGAGGTCATCACAGGTAAGCTTATCATAAACTCTAGCGAAGTCTATACCTTATTTGATACCGGTTCTACCCATTCTTTTATTTCTCCTACTTGCGCTCAACGTTTAAATTTGACTCCAGAGAAATTAGACTTTGACTTATCTGTGGAAACTCCGTTGGGAGGAACCTTCATTACATCCACTGTTTATAAGTCTTGTTTGGTTCAAATTGGTACCCTCACATTCCTGTCAATCTTATTTCATTGAAAACACTTGCATTTGATGTGATTCTAGGGATTGATTGGTTAACTACTCATCATGCAAAAATTGATTGTTTTCGTAAGGTTGTTAGCTTTCATATTTCTAACCAACGTATTATGCGAATTCAAGCAACCAAACCATTAAAATCAATCACTGTCATCTCAAGCCATAAAGCTATTCGTTTATTAAAAAACGGATGTCAAGCTTTCTTAGCTCATGTCACAGATTTAAACAAAAATACGTCAGATTTGAATGATATTTCTATTGTTAATAAATTTCCTGACGTATTCCCTGAAGAACTTCATGGCCTACCCCCAGAGCGTGAAATTGAATTTTTTATCGACCTTGAACCCGGTACAAAACCCATTTCCAAAGCCCCATATCGAATGGCTCCTATTGAACTTCAGGAGTTAAAGACCCAATTGCAGGAATTGTTAGACATTGGTTTCATTCGTCCTAGTACATCTCCTTGGGGTGCTCCTGTTCTATTCTTAAAGAAGAAAGATGGGAGTATGCGACTTTGTATTGACTACCGGGAATTGAACCATGTCACCATCAAGAATAGGTATCCGTTACCTCGCATTGATGACCTGTTTGACCAGATTCTGAGGAGCACAATTCTTTTTAAAGATCGATCTTAGCTTACGGATATCATCACCGAAGGTTAAAATCGAGGATATTCCAAAGATTGCCTTCTCGTAACTCGATGACGGAATTATGAATTCTTAGTCATGTCTTTTGGATTGACTAATGCTCCTGTTGCCTTCATGGATATGATGAACTGAGTATTCAAGGAATATTTGGATCACTTTGTGGTCATCATTATTGATGACATCCTCATATATTTCAAAAGCCGTGAAGATCATGAGCAACACTTGAGGCTAATACTCTAAAAGATTCGTGAAAACAAGCTTTATGCCAAGTTGAAGAAATGCGAGTTCTGGCTTAAGAAAATAGAATTCCTTGGGCACTTAGTATCAAGTCATGGAATATCTGTTGACCCGACAAAGATTGAATCTATTCAAAGCTGGGAGCAACCTAAATCAGTGACCGAAGTACGTAGCTTTCTCGGATTAGTTGGTTATTATCGGAGATTCGTGGAAGGGTTTTCTCGAATCGCTAGTCCATTAACTCAGCTAACTCAAAAAGATAAAAAATTCGGTTGGAGCGAGGAATGGGAGAAGAGTTTTCAAGAACTCAAGAGAAGACTCATTTCAGCACCTGTTTTGACAATACCATCTGGCTCGGAGAGATTTGTCATCTACAGTGATGCTTCAGGCAAAGGGTTATGATGTGTTCTCATGCAACATGGGAAAGTCATAGCCTATGCCTTCATTATTTTCTTTAAGAAGCTCATTCCTTCATTATTTAAATAGAAGCTCATTCCTTCATTATTTTCTTACGAATTCACTGAAACTCTAGAGAGATAAACTATAGAGAGAAAGAAGAAAATATTCTGCTACTTCACTACTTATATATCCAGTACTCTTCTTCTTAAGGTAGGGAATATTATTTGTTGTACTCGTAAGGGGTGTTATTCTTTTGTATTCATGAAGAGAACTTATGTTATTCCATTCTTTATTATTCTGTTGGAATAACCTGTATACGCGGGCTACCCTATACTTGGTGACATTCTTCTATTATTCCGTCTTTATTATTCTGTTGGAATATCCTGTTCATGCGCTTTTACGCTGGACACATTCCGCCTTTTTATTATTCTCATTGGAATATCCTCACATGCATGCGCTTTTACGCCGGACCGGTTCCGCCTTTATTATTATTCTGTTGGAATATCCTGTCTCATGTATGCGAATTTCACGGACTGATTTTGTCCTTATTAGTATTCTATTAGAATAACCTGTCTATGCGAAGTACCGCATGCATGGTGATTTCTGTTGTTATTCCATTCTTTATTATTCTGTTGGAACATCCCATCTTATGCAATTTCACCGACCTAGTTCCGTTATTTAGTATTCTCGTTAGAATAACTTTGCCTATGTGAAGTACCGTATGCATGGTGATTTTTTTGTTATTCCATTCTTTATTATACTCGGTTGGTTAAAGTTTTGACTTCTATACTCCATGAAATTAGTGGAATATCCTTGATATTTGCGCTTCATCCAAATTTTTTCATGAAAATATTCTTCCGAGCATTCTTGAATTTTACTCTACAAAGCGAAGATCATGTTGACAATTTGGACATTATTCGTTCTCGTATAAATTAATTCTTGAACTTGTTTTATTGAATTCTTATATCATTGTCATCATCCTCATGTTTATATTTTTTTTTTGAAAGTCATCTGTCATGCAGTCAGTGCATAGATGGACTTAGTATGATTATGACCAGGGATTATTCGGTGTAATCATGACCGTAATGTTATAAATGATGTGGTAAAAGTCCTTATTGGCCCGTAGTGCATTGATGGACAGTTGTTGGATTGATCATGACCATTGATGAATACACAAATATTCTCGGCTCGTAGTGCATTGATGGATAGTTGTTGGCATGATCATGACCGTTAATGAATACACAAATATTCTTGGCCCATAGTGCATGGATAATTGTGGTCGTGATACTAAAGAATATCCTTGGCCGTAGTGCAGGGGTGATTCGATGATGTGGATTATTTATTAAAATTTGAGTCCCAAATGATAAAAGTGATGAAAACCTTTTAAATCATAAAAGATAGTAGATTTTATTCTCTACTTGACTCTTTTAATGGATTGCTTGTTCATTGCAGATTAAACTTGATGTTTGTTATATTGTATCGCTTTAACATTGTTTAAGGCTAATGATAATTTATTCTCGCATTAACCTAGTCATAATATTTCTTCTTTGGGCTAGTTGAGCTCACCATTTCTTTCTTTCATTCTCTTCTCTTGTGAAATGAGAATATAGTTGAACGAGTCGGGGAAACGGAGTGATGGTCCTAGATGGTGCATTAGTAGTCCTCACTATTACGTGAAATAGTGTGATAATAATTGTAATGAGGACTCCTTTTGAGTTTGTATACTCTCTAGTAGACAATATTTGTATTCAAACTCACAGTTTATGTTTTGTCGTATTGTACCACAACAGTTGTATTATTAAGTTGTATTTGAATTACGTACCATGTATCCGGCGACTCAAGATGGGTGATGTATACCTAATTTTGGGGTGTCACGGTTGGTATCAAAGCTTAGGGATATGATCCTGGCTAAGATGTGAGACTAGAACTAGGAGGGAGAGACGGGGAATTCCTTCGCTAGTATGACCTACCTAAGATTATTTGGTATTTAATTGGTCACCAAAGTATAGGATAATATGTATATGTTAATTAACCTTTGTTTTGTGGCGATGTCTTCAAAATGACATCCGAGAATGTTGAGAATAGCAATGGAGCACAGAGACCGTTGAGTCTCCATAGATCAATAATCGTGATAATGTGCATCGGAAAGGCGACAATCCTCGTGCAAACAACAACACTGACCAGATGACGAACGATGGAATGTTCAGAGGTTTTATACAATTCATGCAACATCAGGCAAGAGCGGCTCCTGTCCAAAATACAGGTGGAAACACTGGAAACTCTCGGACCACACCGCTAAACAGTTCAAGGAGCCGGGACCACCAAGTTTATTGGAGAGCCAAAACCACTTAAGGCGGAAGCATGGATAAAGCAGATCACTAAGATATTTGATTTCTTGGGATGCTCCGAGGAGCAAAAGGTGCCATTTGTCACCTTTATGTTACGAGGAGAGGCAGATTACTGGTGGGAATTAGTAAAACGTACTCAACTTGGCGCACTAAAGATGACTTGAGAGAAGTTCCAAGAATTATTCAACGACAAGTACTTTTCCAAAAGTATTCGTCACAAGAAAGAAGTAAAATTCATCAAGTTGGAGCAAAACAACATGACCGTATCGCAGTACGAAGCCAAGTTTGCCGAGTTGTCCCAGTTTGCGTCCCATTTGGTTGATAATGAGGAGAGAATGACGCGAATATTTTTAAGAGGTTTAAAACCGGAGATACGTCAATATCTTATTTCTCATAAACTGTGTTTGTATTCAGATGTTGTAAATAGGGCTCAGTTATTGGAGCGCGATAACGAGTAAACGCAATTAAAAGAGAGTAGCCGGCAAAATGATAATACCAGTGAGAGTAGTCATCGAAGTAGTGACAACAAGCGGGGAGGGAATCAACAGACCAGAAATGGTAATCACTTCGGTGGTAATCAGGGCCAAAACAATAAGAATGAACATTTCAAGAAGAGGAGATTCAACAATGATGGAAAGACGTCAGCACCAGCACCCATTGTTAAGGAAGGAGAACGACCACCTATCATATGCTTCAAATGCCGAGGAGAAGGACACGTCAGTCCAAACTGCGCGATGCCGTCCAAATCATGTTATAATTGTGGAAGAGAAGGTCACCTAGCCCGATTTTGTCGTTCACCGCGCTAGGATGGAGGCACCAAAGGCCGTCCCAGAAAAGTCAAAATCGGTAGTGCAAGGGAGAGCGTTTGTAGTGACCTCCCAGAAAGAAAGGAACTCGAATGAGGTCATCACATGTAAGCTTATCATAAACTCTAGCGAAGTCTATACCTTATTTGATACCGGTTCTACCCATTCTTTTATTTCTCCTACTTGCGCTCAACGATTAAATTTGACTCCGGAGAAATTAGACTTTGACTTATCTGTAGAAACTCCGTTGGGAGAAACCTTCATTACATCCACTATTTATAAGTCTTGTTTTGTTCAAATCGGTACCCTCACATTACCTGTCGATCTTATTTCATTAAAAATACTTGCATTTGACGTAATTCTAGGGATTGATTGGTTAACTACTCATTATGCAAAATTGATTGTTTTCGTAAGGTTGTTAGCTTTCATATTCCTAACCAATCTGTTATGCGAATTCAAGCCACCAAACCATTAAAATCAATCACTGTTATCTTAAGCCATAAAGCTATTCGTTTATTGAAAAATGGATGTCAAGCTTTCTTAGCTCATGTGTCGGATCTAAACAAAAATATGTCAGTTTTGAATGATATTTCTATTGTTAATGAATTTCCTGACGTATTCCCTGAAGAACTTCCTGACCTACCTCCAGAGCGTGAAATTGAATTTTGTATCGACCTTGAACCTGGTACAAAACCTATTTCCAAAGCCCCATATCGAATGGCTCTTATTGAACTTCAGGAGTTAAAGACCCAACTACATGAATTGTTAGACATTGGTTTCATTCGTCCTAGTACTTCTCCTTGGGGTGCTCCTGTTCTATTCGTGAAAAAGAAAGATAGGAGTATGTGACTTTGTATTGATTATCGGGAGTTGAATCATGTCACCATCAAAAATAGGTACCCATTGCCACGCATTGATGACCTATTTGAACAGTTGCAAGGAGCCAAATTCTTTTCAAAGATTGATCTTCGTTCCGGATATAACCAATTGAAGATTAGAACCGATGACATTCCAAAGACGGCTTTAAACTTCGATGACGGCATTATGAATTCCTAGTCATGTCCTTTGGATTGACTAATGCTCCTCATTATTTTCATGGATATGATGAACCGAGTATTTAAGGAATATTTGGATCACTTTGTGGTCGCCTTTATTGATGACATCCTTATTTATTCCAAAAGCCGTGAAGATCATGAGCAAACACTTGAGGTCGATACTCCAAAAGCTTCGTGAATATAAGCTTTATGCCAAGTTGAAGAAATGCGAGTTCGCTTAAGGAAGTAGCATTCCTTGGGCACGTGGTATCAAGTCATGGAATATCCGCTGACCCAAAGAAAGATTGAAGCTATTCAAAGTCGGAGCAACCTAAATCGATGATCGGCACGTAGCTTTCTGGCTTAACCGGTTATTATCGGAGATTCATAGAAGGGTTTTCTCGAATCGCTACTCCACTAACTCAGCTGACTCGGAAAGATACAAAGTTCGGTTGGAGCGAGGAATGTGAGAAGGGTTTTCAAGAACACAAGAGGAGACTCATTTCAGCACTTGTTCTGACAATACCATCTGGTTCGGAGGGATTTGTCATCTACAGTGATGCTTCGGGCAAAGGGTTAGGATGTGTTCTCATGCAACATGGGAAAGTCATAGCCTATGCCTCACGACAACTCAAAGAATATGAGAGGAATTATCCTACTCATGATCTAGAGTTGGCAGTTGTTGTCTTCGCACTAAAGATTTGGAGGCATTACTTGTATGGGGAGAAAGTGGAGATCTTTATGGATCATAAAAGCCTCAAATATTTCTTCACTCAAAAGGAACTCAACATGCGACAACGACGTTGACTTGAACTGTTGAAAGATTATGATCATACCATCCAATACCATCATGGAAAAGCAAACGTGGTAGCTGACGCATTGAGTAGAAGATCATATGCGGGTACGTGTGCAATATTGTCAATACAAAGGCCCATTTTGTATGACTTGCAAAGGATGAAGATAGAGATAAAGACTCCAGGGACCCACATGATGATGGCGAATATACGAGTAGAACTGAATTTAATTGATAAAATTAAAGCTGCTCAAGTTACAGATCTGGAGTTGATGCGTATGAGGAAGAAAGTGCAAGAAGGTGCGATGCCAGAAGCAAGAATCGATGATGAAGGAATACTTCGAGTCAACTCCAGACTTTGTGTTCCTAACGATCCTAAGTTAAAGTATAAAATCATGATGGAGGCGCACAACACACCGTTTGCAATCCATCTTGGGAGTACCAAAATGAATCGTGATCTTCGTCATACATTTTGGTGGAGCAATATGAAGAGAGAGATAGCACTGTTTATCTCAAGGTGTCTAACTTGTCAACGAGTTAAGGCGGAGCATCAAGTACCAAAAGGTCCATTGCAACCACTTGAAATTCCAGAATGGAAGTGGGAGCACATTACCATGGATTTCGTTACTGGTCTTCCCAAGGTTTCTCAAGACATTGATGCAATTGGGTCATTGTTGATAGATTGACCAAATCTGCTCATTTCTTACCAATATGAGAAACTTATACTGTGACGCCCCCAAAATAGGTATACAACACCCATTCTGAGTCGCCAAATACATGGTACAGAAAGAAAACTACAACTTCAATAATACAATTGTCGTGCAAAATACGATAACACATACTGTGAGTTTAAATACAAATATTGTCTTCTAGACAATATCCACACTCAAATAAGTCCTCATTATAATTATTCAAACACTATTTTACAGAAATAGTGAGGACTGCTAAAACATCTTTCTAGAACCATCACTCCGCACTCTCACTAGTTCCTCTATATGTTCTCACCTCTCCGAGAAAAATAGAACAAAAAGGAAAAAGGGTGAGCTCAACTAGCCCAGTAAAGAATATTATGACTAAGATAATATACAACAAATTATCGTTAGTCTTCAACAAGGAAAAATCTGATAAAATATAATAGCCAACAAGTTTTAGATCAACAACCGCAATGAAAACAACAATCCATTAGAAGAGTCAAGTAGAGAATGAGTTCTACTATCTTCTAAGATTTAAAAGTCCATCATCAATATTTTATCCTTGTAACAACAATCAATATACATCTTTAATCAAATATTCATCTTTGCACTACAGTGCCAAAGATATTCATTTTATCAACCAGTTGGTCATGTTCATCTCAACACTGTTCATCTTTGCACTACGGGCCAAAGATATTCATCAGTTAATCATTTATCTTTGCACTACAGTCAAGATATTTATTAATATCATCATTTAGGACTCGAGGATGATGAAAATATTTTAAAGAAAACGAATCCAAAGGAAACTAAGGACAAATAGTAGGGATTCGTATAATAGTTTATCCAAGATCAATAATCATCGTATAAATACCAATTTTGAAGCGAAATTTAAAAATAAAGATCAAAACATGGATACAATCAAAGATAGTAACCATAATAGACATCTTGGACAAAAAGAAGAAAATTTTATTTTTCTTGAATAAAGTCTTAGTATTCGTGAATAGTAACCCCGACACAAAAAGTTCCAAATTTGATAAAATTCAGATCAATACTTCTAAGCATAATGATATTGAAGAAATAATATCATATATGAAGAAAATAACATCCCTTACCTCAAAATATCGATTACTTACGATCGGAATATTGGTATAAAAGTCAAGGAAACTTGCAGATCGATGAATAGAAACTCACAAAGTATCTAAATACTCACAAAATACACTCAATAATCTAGAAAGAGAAAGAGAAAAACTTGTTTCCGTGTGATTTTCAATTCTAACTTAACCCTCTATTTATAGGAAAATGTTAGCAGACTTGACTGCAATCTGATGGCTTTACCTGCTACTATTCCCACCCACCACATTTGAAATAAATTCAGCACATTTCTTTACCAACTACAAGTGGGGCCCACTCAATTCTAGAATTTTCCACCAAAATCATTTATAAACCTAATTTCAAATCACCACCTCTTAAAATTCATAACAAATCATATGTTCATTTTAATTGGTTCAAAATTTGTGGATATATACTCAACTTATATATGTATAACATATCCAAAAATTACAACGATCCAATGGTCGGATTAAAATTATAACTCACACAATATATCTCAAAAACACCGGGTTTAATTTTTAATACCTTCATTCCGGCAAAAATAATCGATAAAACACCTCAACATCAACTCCTTCATTTTTAACCACAATAAATATATCCAACATTTATATCCACATAAAATAAATATTTCCTTATCATATGAATTAATAATTAATTATTCACAAATAATATTACAGAATCACATTTATGACAACCAGGCCGTTCCCCGGAAAGAGGGGGCTTTCCAATAAGAATTTCTCCTTATTAGGCGCGCAATTAGGTGACCAAACCTCTCCTCGATGTAACTTTCTAGACATTGCTAATAATGCTATCTAATAATATTATTCAAATAATATGAATTATTGATCCGATAATGAAAAATCTCATGTCAAATGACAATTATTGAAACAACAATAATATAAAATATCAACGCAAAGAATTATTGAATCAATAAAATAAAATATTGAACAATAACTCATCGTAATAATTATTGAGTAGTGCCTTCACGTAAGGATCAATAATTCATCAATATCATCCACGCCAGACATCATATTTTAACCACCGGGTATTCCAACAAAGTTAATTGAATAACTACGCCTGTTATTTATAAAAACTCAAACTTGTCATTTTCTTCATCCGACGCTTATTACATTATGGGGCCCACAAATCATCTCACAGTCATCGCATTTAATATTCCCGACAACAAGAATATTCCACGACCAAACGAATATTCCCCGACAACAATGATTATTTTATAACCACTTGCATATTTTGCAAAATTTGTACATTTCACCCATAACCAGAGAATTATATCAAATTAATACCTTATCATTCACAAATATAATTAGAGAAAATTCGATTTTATTTATAATAAGTTGGGGTCTTACATATACACTTGAACGTCTTGCTCGTATGTACATAAACGAGATTGTAAGACTGCATGGTATGCCAGTATCCATAGTTTCTGATCGAGACCCAAGATTCACTTCACGATTTTGGGTTAGTTTATAAAAAGCTATGGGTAAGGATTTACGATTTAGTTCGGCATATCATCTTCAGACGGACGGACAATCAGAGAGGACTATTCAAACTCTTGAAGATTTATTAAGACTCTATGTCCTTGACTTCAAGGGAAGTTGGGACAAGTTCTTACCGTTGGTGGAGTTTTCCTACAACAACAGTTATCAAGCAAGTATTGGCATGGCTCCATTTGAAGCGTTGTATGGAAGAAAGTGTCGTTCTCCAGTATGCTGGGATGAGGTGGGTGAAGCAATGTTGTTGGGACCGGAGTTGATACGTATGACTACGGAAAAGATTCAAACGATCCGAAAACGTATAAAAACCTCACAAGATCGACAAAAGAGTTATGCTGATCTTCATCGAAAGGACGTGGAATTCGATATAGGAGATCATGTGTTGTTACGTGTTGCTCCATGGAAAGGAGTTACGAGATTTGGAAAGAGAGGAAAGCTCAATCCTCGATTCATCGGCCCATTTTTAATCCTCGATCGAGTAGGAACTGTTGCTTATAGACTCGCTTTACTGCCAAGTATGTCTCGTGTTCATAACGTTTTTCATATATCCATGTTACATAAATATGTGGAAGACCCGAACCACATTATTGAGTTAGAACCGGACGAAATAGAGAAAGATTTGACGTATGAAGAGGTTCCTGTTCAAATCTTGGATAAGAAGGAAAATATTCTACGCTCCAAGGTTATACCTCAAGTCAAAGTTTTGTGGAGAAACCACGATATTGAGGAAATGACTTGGGAGTTTGAATCTGAAATAAAATCAAGGTATCCTTACCTCTTCGATATACCAGTATCGCATTCTAATTTCGAGGGCTAAATTTCATAAGAAGGGAGGTTGTAAAACCAACTTTTTTGAATAAAGATGAATTTTCTATAAATATTATTTTTGAATATTATGGTTGAAATTGATATAATGTTATAGTTGTGGGTAATATTTATAAATTTTGCAAAAATCACGCAAGTTGTTATATAATATTCGATTGGTCGGGAATATTCGCATAACTGGGCACAATCATTGGTGGACCCCACAAATGTAATTATTGTCTTGATTGAGAAAATGACAAAAATACTTTATAAAAATAACGGCGGAAGTTTTACTAGTTAATCTGTTGAAACACCCTATTGTTAAAAGTAATGCGATGTACTGGCGTGGTTGCATAAGTAGCACACGATATTAATTATTGATGCTTACGTGATAAGTCACTCGGTTTTTGTTGGTATTATTAATGTAATAATACGGAAAATCTTTTATATAAAATGTAATACTTTTATAAAGTTATTCTATAAATAGAATATATTATATTCTATTATGCATAGTGTTTGCATAGTGTCCGCATAGTATTTTGTATAGTAAAATCTTTTTATATAAAACATAATATTTTTATAAAGTTATTTGTTTTATTAGACAATAATTAGAATATATTATATTTTATTATGCATAGTATTTGCATTGTTCTCAAGATAGTGTTTTGCATAGTAGTAAAATCTTTTATAAAGTTATTCGTTTTATTAGATTATAAATAGAATATATTATATTTTATTTAAAAGATTTTGCTTTAAATATGGACCGTCAGATTAAAGTAAATCAATCTGGACCGTTCATGAATTAGTTACTATACATTCCATTTTTTTATAAATAGAAGCTCATTCCTTCATTATTTTCTTACGAATTCACTGAAACTCTAGAGAGATAAACTATAGAGAGAAAGAAGAAAGTATTCTGCTACTTCACTACTTATATATCCAAGACTTTCTTCTTAAGGTAGGGAATATTATTTGTTGTACTCGTAAGGGGTGTTATTCTTTTGTATTCATGAAGAGAACTTATGTTATTCCATTCTTTATTATTCTCATTAGAATAACTCAGATACGCGCTACTACATATACTTGGTGACATTCTTCTATTATTCCGCCTTTATTATTCTCATTTTGAATATCCTCGTCTATGCGTTTTACGCCGCACTGATTCCGCCTTTTATTATTCTATTGAATATCCTCTGCATGCTTTTACGCTTTTGATCGGGTTCCAACTTTATTATTATTCTTCTGGAATATCCCGTCACATGCATGCATTTCACGACCTGATTCTCGCCCTTATTAGTATTCTCGTTGGAATAACTCGCCTATGCTAAGGCACCGCATGCATGGTGATTTCGCATTGTTATTCCATTCTTTTTTATTCTGCTGGAACATCCTGTTGGTGCGAATTTTGCCGACTTCGGTTCCGTTATTTAGTATTCTCGTTGAATAACTCCGCTCATGCTAAGTACCGCATGCATGGTGATTTCTTTTGTTATTCCATTATTTATTATACTCAGTTGATTAAAGTTTTGACTTCTATACTCCATGAAATTAGTTGAATATCCTTGATATTTGCGCTTCATCTAGTATTTTTTCATGGAAATATTCTTCTGCGCATTCTTGATTTTTATTCTACAAAGCAGTATCATGTTGACAATTTGGACATTATTAGTTCCTGTATAAATTAATTCCTGAACTTGTTTTATTGAATTTTTATATCATTGTCATCATCTTCATGTTTATATTTTTTTTTGAAAGTCATCTATGGCCTGTAGTGCATAGATGGACTTGGTATGATTATGACCGTGGATTATTCTATGTAATCATTACCGTAATGTTACAAATGATGTGGTAAAAGTCCTTATTGGCCCGTAGTGCATTGTTGGACAGTTGTTGGCATGATCATAACCATTAATGAATACACAAATATTCTTGGGCCGTAGTGCATTGATGGACAGTTGTTGGCATGATCATGACCATTAATGAATACACAAATATTCTTGGCCCGTAGTGGCATGGATAATTGTGGTCGTGATACTAACGAATATCCTCGGCCAGAAAGTGCGTAAGTGATTCGATGATGTGGATTATTTATTGTCGAGTCCCAAATGATAAAAGCGATGAAAACCTTTTAAATCATAAAAGATAGTAGATTTTATTCTCTACTTAACTCTTTTAATTGATTGCTTGTTCCGTTGTAGTTAAACTTGATGTTTGTTATATTGTATCAGTTTAACACTGTTTAAGGCTAATGATAATTTATTCGCATTATCTTAGTCATAATATTTCTTCTTCGAGCTAGTTGAGCTCACCATTTCTTTCACCGTTCTCTTTTAGGAAATGAGAATATAAATGAACAAGCCTGGGAATGGAGTGATGGTCCTAGATGGTGCATTAGTAGTCCTCACTATTCTGTGAAATAGTGTGATAATAATTGTAATGAGGACTCCTTTTGAGTTTGTATACTCTCTAGTAGACAATATTTGTATTCAAACTCATGAGCTTTATGTTTTGTCGTATTGTTGTACCCGATAGCTTGTATTATTAAGTTGTATTTGAATTCTGTACCATGTATCTGGCGACTCAAGATGGGTGATGTATACCTAATTTTGGGGGCGTCACACATAGTATTTGCATAGTGCCTGCATAGTGTTTGCATAGTAAAAACTTTTTATATAAAACAGAATACTTTTTATAAAGTTTTGTTTTATTTGATTATAAATAGAATATTTTATATTTTATTACATAGCGCAAAATAGTATCCTTTCCATTCTCCTATAAATAGGATGCTTAGTTAGAATTGAAAATCACAACAGAAATTCAGAGAATTCTTCTTCTATAATCTTGAGAGTATTTCTTTAGAGTTTAAGAAAGCTTTGACCGTAGAAAATAGTGCAAGTTTTCTTCAAGTATATCCCCGCCCTACCCGTCGGAATACTCTTCTTTTTAAGGTAAGGGGTATTATTTCTTTCGTATTCATGAAGAGAGTTATTTTCTTTCAATACTCGTAAGGGTTGTTATTCCATTCTTTATTATTCTGTTGGAATAATCTGTCTGTGTGGTCTATCGCATGCCAGGTGAATTCTGTTGTTATTCCATTCTTTATTAGTCTGTTAGAATATCCTGTCTGTGCGGGTTACGCATGACCTAGTTCCATTCTTTATTATTCTCGTTGAATAACTCATCTGCATGCGGATTACGCATCACTCGTGAATTCTTCATTATTCCATTCTTTATTATTCTGCTGGAATAATGCATCACGTGGATTATCGCATAACGCAAAAATCCATTTGCGATTTCATATATTCTATTATACTCAGTTGGTTAAAGTTTTAGCTTCTATACTCCATGAAATTAGTGGAATATTCTTGATATTTGCGCTTCATCCAATATCTTTTCATGGAAATATTCTTCTCAGCATTCTTGAATTTTACTCCACAAAACAGTATTATGTTGACAATTTGGTCGTTATTGATTTTTGGATAAATTAAATTATAAATCTTTAAAAATTTATCCTTGAACTTGTTTTATTGAATTCTTATATCATTGTCATCATCCTCATATTTATAATATGTTGAAAGTCATCTCGTGTATTCAGTAGTGCATAGATGGACTTGGTATGATTACGACTGTGGATTATTGGGTATAATCATGACCGTAATGTTACAAATGATGTGGTAAAAATCCTCATTGGTAGTAGTGCATTGATGGATAGTTGTTGGCATGATCATGACCATTGATGAATACACGAATATCCTTGGCCCGTAGTGCATGGATAATTTGTGGTCGTGATACTAATGAATATCCTTGGTCAGTAGTGGATGATATGGATTATTTATTGTTTGAGTCTCAAATGATAAAAGTAATGAAAAACCTTTTAAATCATAGAAGATAGTATATTTTATTCTCTACTTGACTCTTCTAATGGATTGCTTATTCCAACCGCAGCTTAAACTTGATGTTTGTTATATTTATCGCTTTAACATCATTGAAGGCTAATGATAATTTATTCTCGCATTATCTTAGTCATAATATTTCTTCTCGGGCTAGTTGAGCTCACCCTTTTGCTTTCATTGTTTTCTTCGTGAAATGAGAACGCGTAGCGAGGACCGGTCGGGGAATGGAGTGACGGTCCGGATGATAGCATTAGTAGTCCTCACTATTCTATGAAATAGTGTGATAATAAATGTATTGAGGACTTATTTTGAGTTTGAATACCGCCTGAAGATAATATTTGTATTAAACTCACATTTCATGTTGTATATTTAAGGTTGTATTTGTATTCTGTACCATGTATTTGGCGACTCAGAATAGGTGATGTATACCTATTTTGGGGGCGTCACAGTAATTGCTACCTTGCTCCTTAACACTATGGCTGGTAATGTTGTTGTAGCTACTCTTACATGTACAACTTGTATTGTGCCAGAATCTGAAACCGTTCTTGTTGTTAGTTTTGTTATAGCGCGATAAATCAAATTAAATAAAATACGCGGAAGCACGATACAATAGATTTTAAAATTTCTCATACAAACTATCACCATGATCATACTTTGTGTATAAGACCCCAACTTTTTATGAATAAAGATTTAATTTTCTCTAAATATTATTTTGAATAATAAGGTGTGGATTTGATATAATATTATAGTTGTGGGTAATATTTACAAATTTTGCAAAGTAAACAAGTTGTCATAAAATATTCGTTTTATCAAGGAATATCCATACGACGACACAATCACTGGTTGACCCCTTATTAACTAATTATCATTCGAATTTAGAAAGCGGCGTAAATAACCTTTTATAAAAATAACGGCAAAAAACTTTTTTATTGTTAATCGTTGAAATACCCTATGATAAAAGTACAAGAATGTCTGGTGTAGTTGCACAAAGAAGCACACAATGATTATACAATATCTTTGATTATTGATTCTTACGTGAGAAGTCACTCAGTTCATTTAATAATTGTCACAGTAGTTGATGCATAGTATCTCATATTATTAATTCAATTATTGTCACAATATCATTTACACAATATTTTATATTATTAAATCAATAATTGGGACGACATAGTTATTCATATTATTATTTGCATTATTGACAATGTCTAGAAAGTTCTGTCGAAGAAAGGGGTTAGGTTATTTAATTTCGCGCCAATAAGGAGAAGTTCTTATCAGAAAGCTGTAAGAACCGAGAATTTCATAAATAAATAATTATTTGAATATAAATATTGATGTGTTGTAAGATGAATAATTAAATTAGAGTAAATTGAATTTATATGGGAAATGAGAATTTTGGAATGCCTTGTGTGGCATGAGAATGGAATTTAAGTGAGTTGATTAAGAGGGGAATAAATTAAAGTAAGGAAAAATTAATTGATACTATATTATTAATTAATTGTTATTGTGAGTAATAGGATATTATTGAATGAAGTAAATTACATAACTATTTAGTATGACAAGATAATAAATAAGAATATTATCTATTGAGAAAAAGGGATTAATAGGAAATTATAGTAACAGTAACTAAGTAAGAAAAATTTCAGAGAGTGGCAAATTAATGCCGCCACTTTTAGATCTTGTAAACTGAAATTGTAAATTAACTGCCGGTAGAAATACTTGGAAAAATAATTCCACTGAGTGCATAAGTTACAATAATGAGTTGTTAGTATTAATAGAGAATGAGAAAGACAATGGAGCAATTAACATTATTATTAAGTGAATATTATTATTAAATATTATTTTATGCCACTATGTGTAATATGGAAAATATGGATAGTAGTATTATATAATTACCTATTGCTTAAGACTAAATGAAGTATGACATTTAATTGAGATTAATGATATACAAAAATCACATGGTAAAAATAATTAAAACATAAGGCTGATTTAAATAAGTTTTGTTATCTCATCCTATGTGATGAGACAATTAAATGTGTACTCTAAAGTATGGGAGTAAATAAAGATGTATTAGTAAAATATTTATTTCTATACCAATGGGTGATTAATAGTAAAAAGGAGATATTAAATTATTAGTGATCAATTAAATTAAGTTCACACATGTTTGAAATATTAAATTATGTGGACTAATGTACATGGATTATATGATGTGAGTACATAAAGAATTCCTAATTTTCCTAATATAGTAACAATTGTACATTAAAATTATATTTTTGGGAATTATAGTAACTAAACCAAGCTTTAGTGCTGAGAATTAGTCATGTCCCAAAATAAGTGTCAATAGTCAGTACATGAACAGTGGCCTAACATTACATTGCGTAAAAATATAAATCACAATAGATAAACTAAATTGATAGTATTATTAAACTAAAATTAAGGCATGACAATCATTGTTCAATACTAAAGATCCATTACAAGCCTAAAAAGTAATTTAGTTCATAATCAATGAATTAAAAACTGAATAAAGTAAAGAATTCATCATCCAAATTACAAGAACTGAATTTAAGAAAAAGAATAGTAATACACCACCCTTCTTTGCCTTCATGCAATCTTCGTGAAATCACTTCCTCACTTTGCTCCTCACATGTTCTTCTCTCAATTAAGGCTCCCCAAAAGTGTAATTGATTGTCAGATTCTCATTTGTGTCTCTTCTAATTGACATAAGCTATTTTCATAGCTGAACCAAATACAATCCTAATCCAAACCAAAGTTATCCAATCCAAGCCTCTTCGGAATTTTAATTAAAGCTAAACTCCTTTTTGTACCCAAATGATTATTGTTGTATTTTATACAAAATAAAATATTACAAAGTTATATAAAATATTACAAATTTAAATAAAATATTCATATTAGTTAATATGAAGATTTGTAACGGTTAAATAAATATTAATTGCTTAATTATTGAGATATTTATAATATATTACCGTTCATAGAGATATTACCATTTTCATTTTACTGTTTTCACATTCATATGAATATTAATTATATTTTATCGTTTTTCTGTAATAAATGTGTATGTTTCCGTTGCTATGCTATCTTTTCTTATATAAAAGAAAGCTGAGCTTTCTTAGTGTGATATCTCCCTTTACTAATATTATATATATGTTGCTACATCAGTTGGTATTCATATTCTATCAAAAAGCTATTGAGTACTACACATCTTAGTTGTTGCCTCATCAAAAGGTGTTTCACACACACACACACACACACACACACACATATATATATATATTCTATATAAACTATTATCAAAAAGTTGTCGCTAATCTATATATATATATATATATATATATATATATATATATATATATATTATTATTCAATTGCATTCGCATGCATATATATATTTTAGCATTCTTAATCAATACACATATATCATATATATAAAATATTTATATATATGTGTGTGGTACAATTTTGAGTTTGAGTAAGAAAAATTAGAAGTTGTTCATGGGTCATTCAACTATTTCAAGTGTTGATTAATTGGGTGAAGAGCCGTTGAATCCTGGAGTAAGATTTCGTTAGTGACCTTAGTACCGAGAAAAGTTCTCCGAGGGGCAAAATTTCTACTTAAGGACAGTGCGTTGCACGCCTCTGCTCAAAATTATTCACTCTAAATCGATAAGTTTATTTCTGCCCTTCTTTTATTTGATAGTTGAATCCTATATTTTGTTCATATTTTACCAACAATCTTAAGTAGAAATTATGGATTCTGCTATGCTTACTGCCACTAAATCTGTGCATGATTTGACCAAAGTTGAGCCTTTTAATGGATCAAATTTTAAACGTTGGCAAACCAAATTACTTTTGATTATGGACATTGCTAAAGTTGACCATGTTTTAACCAAACCAAAACCAGTTGAAACCCCTTCTGATGCTACCGAAGAACAAAAGAAAGAATATGAATCTTCTGTTAGCACTTGGTCTTCTGCTGATAAATTTTGTAAGGCTATCATTCTCAACTCTTTGTCCAATGAACTTTTTGATATCTATTGTCTATATAAACATGCTGCTGAAATTTGGGATGCTTTAGTTTTGAAATATGTTGTGGAAGATGCTGGGGTTAAAAAGTATGCAATTGGGAATTTTCTTAATTTTTACATGACCGGTGAAAAAGATGTCTCTTCCCAGATTCATGTTTTTCATCTTGTTGTAGCTAAACTTAATAATAAAGGCATGTCTTTGCCTGCTCCTTTTATTGTTGGCTCCCTTATAGATAAATTGCCTGATTCTTGGAAAGATTATAAGAATATTATGAAACATAAAAGGAAAGACATGACCTTAGAGGAGTTAATTGTTCATATTCGTATTGGGGAAAAGAACATAAATTTAGATAAAACTGCAAAAGTCAAAGAGATGTCTTCCAAAGTAAATTTGGTTGATGATCGCAAACCTTGTCACCCGTTCAACAAACATCCTAAACATGGGCATAAGTATAACCCCGGTCCAACGGCAAAACCGAATCAGTTTAAACCCAAAACCTCAAAACCTAAAGGAGATTGTTTCGTGTGTGGAAGGCCAGGTCATCATGCTGCTCAATGCAAGTTCAAAAAGGGAATCAACCAGTCTGTTCCTCCGAGAGCTAACTTAGTTGAGGCAGACAATACTATTATGGCGGTTGTCTCTGAGGTGAACATGGTGACTGACAAAGAGGCATGGGTAGTGGATTTTGGTGCTACCAAACATATTTGTGCGAACCGTGGTGCATTCATCTCTTACACTCCCCTTGAGGAAAAAGATGAACATGTGTACATGGGCGATTCGAGGCCTGCACTAGTGTTGGGTAAAGGGAAAGTAAATTTAAAATTGACTTATGGGAAGATCTTTTCTTTTACCGATGTTCTTCATATTCCTGAGATTCACTACAATCTCCTATCTGTTGGCATACTTGGGAAAGTTGGGGTTTAGGTTATGTTTGAATATAATAAGGTCGTGTTAACCAAAAATGGGGTGTTTGTGGGAAAAGGGTATCTTAATTCTGGCTTATTTCATTTGAATGTACTTGAACTCATGAATAATAATGCTAGTACTTCTTTTGCTTACTTGGTTGATTATGATGATATTTGGCATGCTAGATTAGGCCATGTGAATTACTCTTATATAAAATTAATGAAAAATTTGGGAATTTTAAAAATTGTTAAAATTTCAAATACCAATAAATGTCAAGTGTGTGTAGAAGCCAAAACTACTAAAAAGACATGAAATAAGTACTAGTTAGAGAATCTGAACCTCTCAATTTAATTCATTCAGACTTAGGTGATATGTCTAGAAATACTCTAGTGGTGGGAAAAATTATTATGTGACCTTTATAGATGATTATTCTAGATATACTAAAGTTTACCTTCTTAGAAATAAAAATGAAACTGAAGAAAAATTTTTAATTTATAAGGCCGAAGTTGAAAATAAATTAGAAAAGAAGATTAAAAGACTCAGGTCCGATAGAGGTGGAGAATATGACTCTGGACCCCTTAGTAAATATTGTGAAGAACAAGGAATTATACATGAGGTAACACCTCCCTATTCTCCAGAATCTAATGGGGTTGTTGAAAGAAAGAATAGAACACTAAAAGAAATGTTGAATGCTATGTTATTAAGTTCTGGGGCTCCACCGAATTTGTGGGGGGAAGCTCTTCTTTCTGCTTAGCACTTGCAAAATAGAATCATTTATAAGAAAACTGGAAAAACACCTTATGAGCTTTAGGAAAATCATTTACCTAACTCGAAATACCTTAAAGTGTGGGGGTGTCTTGCTAAGGTAATGTTACCTGACCCTAAAAAAAGAAAAATTGGTTTTAAAACTGCTGATTGTTTGTTTATTGGTTATGCTGAACATAGTGCTACTTATAGATTTCTTGTTTTGAAAAGTGATGTATTAGATCATAATACAATAATTGAGTCAAAAAATGCTAATTTCTTTGAAAATAATTTTCCTTTGAAATCTAAAGTGGATCGACCAGTAGCTGAGCTTCCGATGAGCCCTTATATAGTTCCAATTGAGGAATCTGAAATTGAACCAAGGAGAAGTAAACGTACTAGAAAACTCACTAATCTAGGAGATGATTTTTTTACGTTTTTGTTAGATAAATGACCCATTAACCTTTAGAGATGCAGTTTCTTCTCCCGATGCTCCTTTTTGGAGAGAAGCCATAAATAGTGAGATTGAGTCTATTATGGCTAATCACACTTGGGAATTAGTGGACCTTCCTCCTGGTTCTAAAACTATTGGTTATAAATGGATTTTTAAAAGGAAATTAAAACCTGACGGATCAATTGATAAATTTAAGGCTAGGCTTGTTGCTAAAGGTTATAAACAAAAACAAGACCTTGATTTTTTTTAGACTTATTCACCTGTTGCAAGAACATCATTCATTAGAGTTTTAATTGCTCTAGCCGCTATTAAAAATTTAATAATTCATCAAATAGATGTTAAAACTGCGTTTCTTAATGGATATTTAGAAGAGGAGATTTATATGGACCAACCTGAGGGATTTATTTCCTTAGGCAATGAGCATAAAGTTTGTACATTAGTTAAATCTTTATATGGTCTTAAACAAGCTCCTAAACAATGGAATGATAAATTTGATAGTGTGATGACTTCTAATGGATATATAATAAATGATGGAGATAGATGTATATATACCAAATTTAATAATGAGAATTATGGTGTTATTGTATGTCTTTATGTGGATGACTTGCTTATTTTTGGAACCGATATTGATGTTATATATGAGACTAAAAATATGTTATCCACTAAATTTGCTATGAAAAACTTGGGAGAAGAAAATGTTATTCTCTGAATTAATTTGAGAAAAGTGTGTAAAGGGTATATGATTTCTCAAGATCATTATGTGGAGAAAATGCTTAAGAGATTTGGACATTATAATGTTAATCTTGTTAGTACTCCGTATGACATCTCGTTTACATTTAAAAATATATGAGGGACCTAGTGTATCTCAATATGAGTATGCCCAAATCATAGGTTGCTTAATGTATCTTACTAATTACATAAGACCTGATATATCTTACACAGTTAATAGACTCAGCAGATACACTCATAATCCAAATAAGGATCATTGGACTGCTTTAAGTAGAGTACTCAAGTATCTACGAGATACTATTGGATTTGGCTTGTATTACTGCGGTAATCCTGCAGTTCTTGAGGGCTACAGTGATGCCAACTGGAACTCTGATTCAAATGAAATAAAATCAACAAGTGGCTACATATTTACCTTAGGAGAGGAGCTTGAAGTCTTCTAAATGATTTGTATAGCTCGCCTACTATGGAGTCTCGAGTTTATTGCCTTAGAGGCGGCGTTACGAAGTAGAGTGGCTCGTAAATCTTTTGGGAAATATTCCTTTGTGGACGAGACCAGTTCCATCTGTGTCTCTACATTGTGATTGTCAAGCTGCTATAGGCAGAGCTAAGAATAAGAGCTATAATGACAAGAGTAGGCATATACGCGTAAGACATTATATTGTGAGACAACTATTATGTGATGGGATTATATCCCTTAATTTTGTTAGGTCAGAGTTAAATCTTGCGGATCCTCTGACAAAGCCACTAAGCAAGAGGCTAGTGAGCAATACATCGAGGGGGATGGGACTACTGTCTGTTACAGAAATCAACAGTGATGGTAACCCAACCTATATGAATGGTAATCCCAAGAAGTAGGTTCATATGGGTAACAATAAGTCATTGGTTGATTGGTTGAGACACTATCCATTTTATAAATATTTGAGTTCATCCTTATGGTGTAGGATAGTGTAATTCTACAGTGTTAGAGGTTGAGTTATATACTCTTAATGTTTTCCATCGTCCTATTGGGTGATGTGTTTAACTGTAGAACACATTTGATGAAAACACCTATATGAGTGTAGAGGTGGGGCCGCCTCTTATGAAAACAAGACATATTTTCTAGAGCGCTCATGAACTCCAGGTATGGTGTGAAACCCCCAAATCCAGGTACTTTATTCCCACAGGATTTGGTGTTCACTTGATCAAACATTCATATCTAACTACCCAATCATAATAAAACTGAATAAATAAAACCCTTCCCCATTAAAGGGTTACATAATAAAAATCTCCCAGGTTATCTAACCTTTAATCATCATTCAAATGCGGAAAACATTACATAACTTCTTTAAAATAAAGTCTAAGATCAACATAATATAAGTCTAACATCTTAAACAAAGTAAAAATTATAAGTCTTCATCACTTGTACATTTTTTCCTTTCCTTTGCTAGTCGAAGGTTCACCTACCTTCTCTTCTTTAGCTGCAATGAGTTTATAAATATGCAAGAGTGAGAAAAACAATTGCTCATTGGATATAATATGGAATCAATAGGAGTATAACAATAATAACTGTCGAAATAGGTTCATTAAAAGTGAATAGTACTCTATCAATAATAATCAGAAACTGAAATCCCAAAATATGGAAAATATACATCACTGAGGGTCGTAAGACCATGAACTACGTCCACAATTGCAAGTAATCTTTCAACTCCAACTTTAACAGTCATAAGACTATAAGGACCTCGTACTTAGGGGGATAAGCCCTTCGTACAATGTATTGTGCACAAACATTTTAACGCTATGCGTAAGTTAACCCCTAATCATAACAATAGGGTTGTTCATCTCAGTATTTAGAGTACAAGTCTGCACTAAAGAAAGTTTGGTTTGGATAAGCTTTCAAGGTAATTTGGAATTCAACGAACATCAACTAAGGAGTAGTTGAATAAAACCAATAACACTATACTATAGAATAATCGTGATTGAATCAATCATAGTAAACTAAAGTCATGCTTTAGGAATAATCTAATAGCATACAATTTGAATAATTATAGCATACCTTGCTTGAACAATACTAAGCCAAGGTTAATTAGAATTTAATATTAAGCATGCATAGCAATTTGAATGATAGAAATGTTCGACATTAGTATATCTAGTTGTGCATGCTAAACAATAAGTTAAATACAAGAATAACTTGCTCCAAAATAACTTATATCGTTATATTGTAATCAAATTGAAAACAGTAATTGAATTAACAAGATAATAGATTAGAAAACTTGCCTTGTTCGTAGATTAAACCGAACAATTCGAATCACAATATCCTATATACATATGTCATCATGACATAGTTAGTCGTTATCACATAACTAATACATTCATCATGTAGGTTTGATTATTTAATCACATAGCTAGTAACATGCTTATTCATGTTATAAAAATACTAAAATCATAATTTAACAGTCCTACTATCATCACATTACTTTTCTTAAAATTTCGTGTACAAAAAGTACAATCGTCGATCATCTATCGCTAACTCATACATGCGCCATACGCTTTACATCGTGGGTCATGCAAGCAACATGGAGATAATATTTGAAGACGGTAAATAAACTACGAAGATGCGGCGTAGCGGCGATGATGGCGTATACAAACCACTAACGTCTTCATTGGTCGTGTCTTGCATGCGAAAACTACGATTTTGACCGATGACCTTGAATAAAGATACAAGAAAAAGCCAATTTTGGCCTACAAGCTTGTTTCTAACATACTAATTCACATGCAATTCATACAAAAACTTCATGTAAACATAATTCAAGAACTCCTAACATGTTTCTACCCATACAACAACATAAACAACAAATTTAAAATATCCAGTTTCATTATTTTTGATAAAAACTCACTTTTTGATATTTCAATGAAAATCGACACTGAAATTTTTGTTTTTCAACCAAAACAACTAATTCAAAGTATCTTTATCAATAATTATACATACTCTATCAAATTAGATGGTTAATTTATCAACTAAACAACTAATTAACTCTCAATTTCTACTTTAAGCTAAGCAATATATATATTCACAAAAACTCTCTGTAAAAATAGTTTTCTTCACAACCATATACATAATATAAATTCATGAACTATTCTCAATTTATCATATAAAACCACATACATAACAAAAGTCCACTTATACAAAGCTTTCATGGAGAAAATTGGGAGAGAGAATACAACTATAACTTTGAAAAGAACAATAATAATAGAGTTTAGATGGTACCTTGTTTGAAGAAGATGATGGCCAACCCTTTTTGATTCTCAAGCTTCTTCTTCTCTCCAATTCTCTCTCACTTTTCTTTTTCTCTTCTTCTTTTTCTCTGAGTTTTTTGTTTTTCTCCCTAACTCTAACTACGTACTAGATATCTAATGTATATAAGATATAATATATATTAATTATATAATATAAATATAAAACATATAAATGATATCGCTTATAATTTTTGAAATCAAAAGCCATAAAGGCTTGTTTGGTTAACTAACTAAAATAACCCATTAATCCTTATGCCTTGTTTGGTAAAACACAATTAGATAAAAGACTTAATAGGCATTAGGCCTTGTTTGGCAAAACTGAATTAAACTCCCTTAATTTATTTTAGTAACTCCTTTATAGTAAGATTATTTGTCACACTTTAATTTGATTAAATTAATTCTAAAAATAATTTATTAAATCACTTTAACACATAAATCAATACCACAAAATTATAATTTTCTTTATAATCATAACTTTATTTAATCCACTAACACATCCTTTTAATTTACAATTTCAAATTAAAATATAATAATTTATTTAATCAAAATTCTCTAACTTAATAGTTAAATTAATTAGCAAAAATAATTATTTTCCTTAATTATTTATTTAACAAATAGTTAACCAAATTGAATCAAATTTGAACAATTATTTATTTAACAATAAACATATCCATTAAATACTTAAATAATTCAATAAATATTTAATATAACAATTAAAAATTACGGAATGTTACATCATTCCCTCCTTACAAGGATTCTCCCCGAGAATCACAATTCAAACAATTCATTCATTACATTCTCCCCTTACTTACAAAGATTCTGTCCCCAGAATCGAAGACACAGATTAAACAAATAACTCAGGATAATTCTTCATCATTTCAGCTTTGAGTTCCCACGTGGCCTCTTCGACATTGTGGTTCCTCTATATTACCTTTACAGAAGGTATCACCTTATTCCTGAGCACTTGTTCTTTCCTGTCGACTATCTAGATAGGAACCTCTTCATAGGACAAGTCTTTCTCAAACTGCAATGGTTCGTACTCAATTACACCGACACGTGAAAAACATTATGAATGTTTTGCAATTCTGGAGGTAGAGCTACCTTGTAAGCTACCTCTCACACTTTCCTCAGCACTTCAAAGGGTCCAATAAACCTCGGACTTAGTTTCCCCTTTTTACCAAATCGAATCTTCCCCTTCCAAGGAGAAACTTTTAGGAATACGTAATTTCCTATGTCAAATGCACGATCTTGTCTCGTGTTGATCGGCATATTTCTTTTATTCATCTTGAGCAAACTATCAATCTTGTTCTGATGAGTTGGACAACCTCAGCAGTTTGTTGTACCAGTTCTAGTCCTAACAATTGATGTTCACAGACTTCGTCCCAGCACAGTGGAGTTCTGCACTTCCTGCCGTATAATGCTTCGTAAGGCGGCATGCCGATGCTAGCGTGGTAACTGTTATTGTAGGCAAATTCCACCAACGGTAATTGTTCATCCCAGCTTCCCTTGAAATCCATGACGCATGCTCTCAACATATCCTCCAATGTCTGAATCGTTCGTTCACTTTGGCCATCTGTTTGCGGATGATATGTCGTACTCATTCGCAACTACGTTCCCATACATTCTTGTAGTCTCTTCCAGAAGTTTGATGTGAACCTCGAATCTCTGTCTGACACAATTGACACTGGAACTCCATGTCTTGCAACGATCTCTTTAACATATAGTTTTGCTAGCTGATCAAGATTGAATCTAATCTTTATTGGCAAAAAGTGTGCAGATTTTGTCAATCTGTCCACTATCACCCAAATCGCATCGTATCCTTTCTGAGTTGTTGGAAGACCTACCACAAAATCCATTGTGATATGTTCCCATTTCCATTCCGGTATCTCTAATGGTTGAAGTAATCCGCTTGGTCTTTGATGCTCGGCCTTGACTCTCTAACATGTCAAGCACTTTGCAACGCATTCTGCAACGTCTCTTTTCATATTTGGCCACCAAAAATGTCATCGCAAATCTTGATACATCTTCGTACTTCCTGGATGAATCGAATATCTCGAGTTATGAGCTTCGGTCAAGATGTCTTCTTTAATATCTGGTACTGCTGGAACCCATATTCGTCCTTCAAATCTCAGCACCCCCTCGGTATTAACTTTGTACTTTATTTCTTTCCCCTCGACCGCACTTTCTCTTATTTTTCTCCATTCCTCATCCTGCAGTTGAGCGTTCTTCACTTTGTCCACCAAAGTTCGACTGGCTTCCATCTGGTATAATTTCTCATCGGATTCTTTTGGAAATTTGATTTCCAACTCTAACCTTGACATTGCTGTAATAAGCTCCTCCTTATCAGTTAACAACATCAACTTTTCCCTGCCTTTCCTACTCAAGGCATCTGCAACCACGTTTGCTTTGCCTGGATGATAAAAGATCTCACAATCATAATCTTTTATTAGTTCCATCCATCTTCTTTGACGCATGTTCAGGTCCTTCTGTGTGAAAATATACTTCAGACTTTTATGGTCTGTGTAAATCTCACATTTCTCTCCGTAGAGATAGTGTCTCCATATCTTCAGAGCAAACACATTCGCCGCCAACTTTAAATCATGAGTCGGATACCCTTTTTTATAGTCTTTCAATTGTTTTGATGCATACGCGATGACTTTTCCGTTCTGCATAAGGACACATCCTAATCCCTTGTGTGAAGCGTCACTATACACCATAAAATTTCCTGTATTATCCGGTAATGACAACACAGGTGCCATACTTAACTTCTTTTTCAATTCTGGGAAACTTTCTTCACACTTCTCCGTCCAAAGAAATTTTACAGATTTCCTCATCAAATTTGTCAACGGAGTGGCAATCTTGGAGAAATCCTGGATAAACCGTCTGTAATACCCTGTTAATCCTAAGAAACTTCTCACTTCTGATGGAGTTCTTGG
Organism: Panax ginseng; assembly: GCA_020205605.1. NCBI lineage: Eukaryota > Viridiplantae > Streptophyta > Magnoliopsida > Apiales > Araliaceae > Panax > Panax ginseng. Next base: position 32,350,333 of record CM035138.1, on the reverse strand, counting down.
TTGTTCCCAATTTATCACAGCTTCAACCTTTGATGGATCCACTGAAATTCCATCCTTGTCAATTACATGCCCAAGAAATTGTACAAGTTCCAGCCAAAATTCACATTTAGAGAATTTCGCATACAACTTTTCTTTTCTTAGCGTCTCCAACGTTAGACGTAAGTGTTCCACATGTTCCTCTTGAGTTTTAGAGTACACCAAAATATCATCGATGAACACCACCACAAACTTGTCCAAGAATGGTTTAAACACCCTATTCATCAAATCCATGAACGCTGCAGGGGCGTTTGTCAAACCAAAAGACATCACCAAAAATTAGTAATGTCCATACCGAGTTCGGAATGCCGTCTTCGGTTCATCCGCATTTCTTACCTTCAGTTGATGATACCCACTTCTCAAATCTATTTTCGAGAAATATCTAGCGCCCTTCAACTGATCAAACAAGTCATCTATTCTCGGCAATGGATATTTATTCTTAATAGTGACTTTGTTTAACTCCCTATAATCAATGCAAAGACGTATTGACCCATCCTTCTTCTTTATGAATAACACCGGTGCTCCCCACGGTGACACACTCGACTGAATGTATTTCTTGTCCAACAACTCTTGTAGTTGTACCATCAGTTCTTTCATCTCCACCAGAGCCATTCTGTACGGGGCCTTCGATATCGGAGCGGTTCCTGGCACTAAGTCGATCACGAACTCGATCTCTCTGTCAGGTGGAAGTCCTGGCAAATCCTCCAAAACACTTCCACAAATTCCATAACTACATCGGTATTTCTTCCGGTTTAGACCCTTCTTCCGAGTATCGACGACTATGTAAGCTAAATAACCCACACGACCTTGACTCAACAACTTCTTGGCTCGCATAATCGCTTTACATCTCATTTGTCTAGGTGATTTGCTACCATTGAATACTACCTTTGACGGAGTCATAAAGCTTACACATTTCTTTTGGTAGTCAATTATCGCTCCATAATTCAACAACCAATCCATTCCCAAAATAACATCAAACTCTCCTAGCTTTGATCGGAATCAAATCTACCATCAAAATATTTCCTTAATATTCACCCTACGGCTTCTTGTATACGAAACCTAACAGAACTACTTCCTTATTCGTAATTTCTATGTTTAAAGGGAAATTCAATTCTTCACTAGGCAATCCTAATCTCATAGCAAATTCATCAGATATAAATGAACAAGTAGCACCCGAATCAAATAATACATAAGCATCAATATCATTGATTGGGATAATACCTGACACCACATCCTTTGATTGCACAAAGATCTTGCATACCATGTTGAAGGTTCAACAGTAGGTTTATTTGATGTCGTTGGTCCAGTAATGGCCCAAGTACTTCCATTACTGCCTCCCTTGTTTCCCGTTGTCTCTCCAGCTTTCTTCTTAGGGCACTCATGAGCAAAGTGATCCTTGGACCCGCAAATGTAGCAAACATTCTTCTTGGGTTGATTGTAATTTGGGGTGATGTGACCCTCCTGGCCACAGTTAAAGCATACTCGTTTCCCCATTAAGCATACAACCTTGTGAAACTTCCTGCATGTAGCACATGCTTCAAACTTCTTATTCTGCTGGTTACCTTGCTGATTCTCAGCCCCCACATTTCCATTCCACTTTCTTTTCAAGTTGTTGTTACCATTACCACCACTTCCATTCTTCACCTCCACCTCCACCTCATTCTTCTTCTTTTTCTGTTCTTGGTTGAACTTGGTTACAGCCTCGCCTCCACCTTCAGCGAGAATTGCCTTTTCCATCACGGCTGCAAACGTCTTCAATTGGAACAAGGAAACCCTACTAAACAACCAGGGCTTCAATCCCTGTTCAAACCTCTTCGCCTTGCGTTCGTCTGTGCTGACTTGATATGGTGCATACCTCGCCAACTCATTGAATTTCGTGGCATACTCCGACACCGTCATCGTTCCCTGCTTCAGTTCTAAAAACTGTACTTCCAACTGACTCTTCGAACTCTCTGGGAAGTAGGTCTCGAAGAACATCTCCTTGAACCTATCCCAATTCATAATTCCTAGTTCCTCCCGAGTTTTATTGTCCTGCCACCAATAACTAGCTTCTGCTTTCAACATGAATGTTGCAAAAGCAGTCTTCTGATCTTCCCCTACTCCCGCAACATCAAACACTTTCTCTATCTCCATGACCTAGGTCTGTGCCTCAATCGGGTTCATGGACCCACGAAATTCTGGTGGTCCAACCGCCTTGAAGTCCTTAAACGTCGTAGCCTGATTTTGTGGTTGATTCCGCGGTTGATTTTGCAGTGCTCCTGTCAGTAACGTCACCAATTGTTGGACGGGATTATCTTCATCATTATTGTTATTGGTTCCTTCAGTGGTTCTCTGTCGGGGTGGTTGACGTCTTGGAGGCATTCTCTGTTAAAAATACACTCATTAAATTATTATTCAACTCTTTTCAAATAATTTCTACTTAACTTGCCCCCATAAAAGTAATCACTTCATAACACATAACACTTTGGATAAAAGAAAATAATAACTTTTATTCATTTTGAATTCTCTAAAAACATCATAACAATAGCATCACTGCTACTTACATTATTTTCCTGAACTACTAAAGTTTTAGGACATCATCATCATATCCCATAGGTTGCATAACACTTGGGATTTACAAATTATTTATCATAACATAATTCAAGTACACTCCCTACGATGTCCTATTAAGATACTGCAAAGCCTTACGACGCTCTTCTTCCATAACTCGGTACATGGTTCGACGATCTAGTATGAACGAGGGTAGCATCTCGAACTGAATTGGTTAACCCATGACCCGGTCTTGAGCTCAATTGATCGTGATGTTGAACACGTTATCCATTTCTTCCATCTTCCTTCTCCTTGCTTGTGCGTCTCCCTTTGCTATTTTGGCTTGTTGATAAACTTCACTGTACGCGTCTTTGGCTCTTGCCCTTTTTGCAGATTCTTCTCTCAACTTGCTCTTCAACTCTGCCACCTCTGCTCTCATTTGGTCGTTCTCTTCTTCAGTGTGAACCAGCTTCTCTTCAACATTGTTCAGTCGTTCTTCTCGATCCTTGATCTCGTCGTCCTTCTGTGCCATCGAGGTCTGTTGTTCAGCTACTATCTCTTGTAACTCCTCGACAGTATCTTGAAGTTCCACATTGCGGTCATGCACCTCATCGTATATACGGCCAGCTATCGAGTTAAGTGGAATCCTTTCCTCCTCGTCCTCTTCATCCATATGTGGCAGCTCCACGGGATCTTCCTCATCTGTTTCTACATCATCATCATCATCTTCGACCACCGTGAGCAATGGGGCTGACTCTCGTGGAAGTAGTTGTTCCCAAACCATTTAAATGTCACGAGATTCCTCCTCTCTAGACATCTGAAGTCCTTCCTCCCTAGCCTGACTGGATCCTCCTATATTAGTCATCATGTCAACCAAAGTTTAAGTTTTAATTACTAATCATTACTACTTGACTCTCACGAGCACATAAGTTGTAAACACATAAACACATAAGTGTATTATTACTTCCTCCTTAAAACTCGATAAGAGTTTATCATTACTATCTTCTCGAAGGTTACTTCCTAAGGCTTTTCCCCACCTAAGGTTCATAACCTAATGCTTTGATACCAACTTGTGAAACCCCCAAATCCAAGTACTTTATTACCACAGGATTTGGTGTTCACTTGATCAAACATTCATATCTAACTACCCAATCATAATAAAACTGAATAAATAAAAACCTTCCCCATTAAAGGGTTACATAATAAAAATCTCCTAGGTTATCTAACCTTTAATCATCATTCAAATGCGGAAAACATTACATAACTTCTTTAAAATAAAGTCTAAGATCAACATAATATAAGTCTAACATCTTAATCAAAGTAAAAATTACAAGTCTTCATCACTTGTACATTTTTCCCTTTCCTTTGCTAGTCGAAGGTTCACCTACCTTCTCTTCTTTAGCTGCAATGAGTTTATAAATATGCAAGAGTGAGCAAAATAATTGCTCACTGGATATAATATGGAATCAACAGGAGTATAACAATAATAACTGTCGAAATAGGTTCATCAAAAGTGAATAGTACTCTATCAATAATAATCAGAAACTGAAATCCCAAAATATGGAAAATATAAATCACTGAGGGTCGTAAGACCATGAACTACGTCCACAGTTTCAAGTAATCTTTCAACTCCAACTTTAACAGTCATAAGACTATAAGGACCTCGTACTTAGGGGGATCATTAACGCTATGCGTAAGTTAACCCCTAATCATAACAATAGGGTTGTTCATCTCAGTATTTAGAGTATAAGTCCGCACCAAAGGAAGTTTGGTTTGGATAAGCTTTCAAGGTAATTTGGAATTCAACGAACATCAACTAAGGAGTAGTTGAATAAAACCAATAACACTATACTATAGAATAATTGTGATTGAATCAATCATAGTAAACTAAAGTCATGCTTTAGGAATAATCTAATAGCATACAATTTGAATAATTATAGCATACCTTGCTTGAACAATACTAAGCCAAGGTTAATTAGAATTGAATACTAAGCATACATAGCAATTTGAACGATAGAAATGGTCGACATTAGTATATCTAGTTGTGCATGCTAAACAACAAGTTAAATACAAGAATAACTTGCTCCAGAATAACTTACATCGTTATATTGTAATCGAATTGAAAACAGTAATTGAATTAACAAGATAATAGATTAGAAAACTTTCCTTGTTCGTAGATTAAACCGAATAATTCGAATCACAATATCCTATATACATATGTCATCATGACATAGTTAGTCGTTATCACATAACTAATACATTCATCATGTAGGTTTGATTATTTAATCACATAATCAAGTTATAACACAAGTTAATCGCTAGTAACATGCTTATTCATGTTATAAAAATACTAAAATCATAATTTAACAGTCCTACTATCATCACATTACTTTTCTTAAAATTTCGTGTACAAAAAGTACACTGTCAGACCATATCGCTAACTAACTTCATGTCATGGCCATGCATGGAGATGGCGTCATGCTGAACGGTAAAATAAACTACGAAGATGCTTGCATGTGGCGGCGATGATGTATTTGCAGCCGCCACTAACGTCTTCATTGGTCATGCATGCAAGCATAATGAAACTACGATTTGATTGACAACTTTCACAATAATAAAGACAAGAAAAAGCCAATTTTGGCCTACAAGCTCGTTTCTAACATACTAATTCACATGCAATTCATACAAAAACTTCATGTAAACATAATTCAAGAACTCCTAACATGTTTCTACCCATACAACAACATAAATAACAAATTTAAAACATCCAATTTCACTATTTTTGATAAAAACTCACTTTTTGATATTTCAATGAAAATCGACACTGAAATTTTTGTTTTTCAACCAAAACAACTAATTCAAAGTATCTTTATCAATAATTATACATACTCTATCAAATTAGATGGTTAATTTATCAACTAAACAACTAATTAACTCTCAATTTCTACTTTAAGCTAAGCAATATATATATATTTACAAAAACTCTCTGTAAAAATAGTTTTTCTTCACAACCATATACATAATATAAATTCGTGAACTATTCTCAATTATAGCTTAAGAAATAGTTTAACAACACTAGATTATCATATAAAACCACATACATAACAAAATTCCACTTCTACAAAGCTTTCATGGAGAAAATTGGGAGAGGGAATACAACTATAACTTTGAAAAGAACAATAATAATATAGTTTAGATGGTACCTTGTTTGAAGAAGATGATGAACCTTTTTGATTCTCAAGTTTCTTCTTCTCTCCAATTCTCTCTCACTTTTCTTCTCCTCTTCTTCTTCTTCTCTGAGTTTTTTATTTTTCTCCCTAACTCTAACTACGTACTAGATATCTAACGTATAAAAGATATAATATATATTAATTATATAATATAAATATAAAACATATAACTGATATCAGTTATAATTTTTGAAATCAAAAGCCATAAGGCTTGTTTGGTTAACTAACTAAAAATAACCCATTAATCCTTATGCCTTGTTTGGTAAAACACAATTAGATAAAAGACTTAATAGGCATTAGGCCTTGTTTGGCAAAACTGAATTAAACTCCCTTAATTTATTTTAGTAACTCCTTTATAGTAAGGTTATTTGTCACACTTTAATTTAATTAAATTAATTCTAAAAACAATTTATTAAATCACTTTAACACATAAATCAATACCACAAAATTATAATTTTCTTTATAATCATAACTTTATTTAATCCACTAACACATCCTTTTAATTTACAATTTCAAATTAAAATATAATAATTTATTTAATCAAAATTCTCTAACTTAATAGTTAAATTAATTAGCAAAAATAATTAATTTCCTTAATTATTTATTTAACAAATATTTAACCAAATTGAATCAAATTTGAACAATTATTTATTTAACAATAAACACATCCATTAAATACTTAAATAATTCAATAAATATTTAATATAACAATTAAAAATTCTGAAATGTTACATATGGCGCAAGACCAAAATGTGCCAAATCGCGTAGAACAACTTCTATTAAAGTTTGTAGTGTGAGTAATATTATTACTGATTCATAATAAGGAAGAAGGTTCATAGAAATTTTCATTTCACCAAATTCCTTTGAATCAAGTCCTATTCACTCTATACATTGGTTCATAGTCCAAAAGACACCAGTGTTAATGCACTACATTCTTATATTTCTTACTCAAATTATTTTTACTTTGTAATATGTGGGGGATTGTTGTATTTTATACAAAATAAAATATTACAAAGTTAAATAAAATATTTCAAAGTTAAATAAAATATTAATATTAGTTAATATGAAGATTTGTAACTGTTAAATAAATATTAATTGCTTAATTATTGGGATATTTATAATATATTATCGTTCATAGAGATATTACCGTTTTCATTTTACCGTTTGCACATTCATATGAATATTAATTATTTGTTACCTTTTTTCTGTAATAAATGTGTATGTTTCCGTTGCTATGTTATCTTTTCCTATATAAAAGAAAGCTGAGCTTTCTTAGTGTGATATTTCCCTTTACTAATATTATATATATGTTGCTACATCAGTTGGTATTCATATTCTATCAAAGGATGTTGAGTACTACACATCTTAGTTGTTGCCTCATCAAAAAGGTGTTGCACGTATATATATTCTATATATACTATGAGTCCGGATCTTAAGCTCACCTCTTATCCAACTCACCCGAGCTCACCGCCTTTAGCGACAGACCCGACGATGGTTCGGTCATACAACCGCCGTCTATACTTTTAGCGACGGAGAACATATAAGCGTCGCTTAAAAGTATGATTTACGGTTGTATGATCGAACCTTCACGTCCGTCGCTAAAGGAGGTGAGCTCAGTGAGTCGGATAAAGGGTGAGCTTAAGATCCTAATCAGATATACTTATTATAAAAAGTTGTTTGCTAATCTATATATATATTATTATTCATTTGCTTATTCGCATCTGATATATATTTTTTAGCATTCTCGGTCAATACATATATATCATATACATAAAATATTTATATATGTGTGTGTGGTACAATTTTGAGTTTGAGTAAGAAAAATTAGAAGTTATTCTTGGGTCATTCAACTATTTCAAGTGTTGATTAGTTGGGTAAAGAGTCGTTGAATCTCGGAGTAGGATTTCACAATGAAGGACCTTAGACCGAGAGAAATTTCTCCGAGGGCGAAATTTCTACTTAAGGACGGTCTTGCACACCTCTCGCTCAAAATTATTCGCTCTAAATCGATAAGTTTATTTCTGCCCTTCTTTTATTTGATAGTTGAATCCTATATTTTGTTCATATTTTACCAACAATTATCAGTCCCAAGAATCCCCAAAACTAAGGAATAACTACCTCTTAATACTCCTAACTTAACTCTATTATATAAGGAAATCATTAATCCACTTAAAACTCAATTTCCATACATAATGTCCCGCCAGTCACTTTTTATGCAACATACACTGCGTCGTTAAACAATTTACTATATCGGTCTAGCGCTTACCGCCCACCTCCTTTTCAGAACCATGGCACGCCCCGCGTCGGGTGAGCAGAATGTAACAAATCTTATAATTTCTTTAATTGTTGGCTCTTAGACGTCTTCAACCAATTTTCCTGCACATAGAACAAAATCCATCAAAAGTAACAGGAATAAACCCAAAAACTACCAATATACCAAGCAAAATGACATCAATTCGTAGGTTAAAATCATACTCATCAGAGGGGTAACATTCATTAGTTTATCGATGGAAGGGTTACTCGAAGACGCCATTGAAAGGTGGGTTGAGGGTATTTTTTTGCGTCTTGGTTTTTTTTGCAGAGAAAGGGCCAAAAAAGATAGTAGAGCACTGAGAATTGCAAATGGGGTAAGAAAGATTTTCGAGCTTGGGGTAATGGTTTTGAAATGAATTGTCTTTTAAAATTCGCGCGCTTCCTGGAGGCGGCTATTAAATGACTTGCCATCATTACAAATATGGGAGATGTTGACGGGTCCTTGCTTGATGGGATAAACTTCCGAGGAGGTTGGGTTTTGTGATATTATTAATTATTGGGCTTTGTTTGAAATACTCTTTCATTAAATGTCTCATTTAACCGGGGCAATGTTGGGACATGATTATTTGGGCCCAAATTATATGGTGGGCCAAAGTCCAAGTGGGGTTGTTTTAACCTGCGTATGAGCCTTTTTGCTTTTGATACATTATTTTAAGGAGTTAAAGATTCTTAATTATATTTGGTTTCTAATCCCTAAGGAAAGTGTCAGGTTATAAATTGGCTTCCTTTCCATAAGGAAAATATATTTGATCCCATTAGGGAAATATATTTGATCCCATTAAGGAATTATACCTAATGAGGATTTCTAATTCTATATGAAGAGGGACTCTATTAAGGTGTTGCGATCACTATAAATACACGATTTTACCCTGATTTTAAGGTACACACTCATTATTATTATTTTATAGCACTAGAGCATTAAGCCTTCATTGTTAAACTTTATTCAGCATGCACTTATTCTCACACTAAACCTATCTTTCTGTGGCTCAAGCCGTCAAACTTTTGATGTGACTTCATTTCTGTGCATAATTTAACGGGCGCTTGGATGATTAGAGGGCTTACTCTTCTTTCAACTCTATCATACATTAATTCGCATCTTTTTGATGAAATGAACTTTTCCTTATCTTCTTTCAGGGTTTGTCAAAAACAAGTAAAAACCCACCTGGGAAATTTGGAGAAAATGAAGTAAAAAAAGAAAAGGAAAATAAAATAATTTATTAAATATATGTTAAGTAGATTATAATACTGCTTTTTTAGAAGTATAAATAATTAAATATATGTAAATTAAGACAATTTTGTATTCTTACATATAGTAAAAAAAAATATCTACCTTTTACCTACACCTACACGATTTCTAAGTTCCAAACATGGCTCTTAATTATTTTAGAAAGAATATGTATTCTAGTGGGCGCATGGTGCTTTTAATAATTATTTCGGCCTAGAGAGAAGCCAATCCATAGAACATGCATATTTTTATTTTTATTTCCAATTTTGTTTATTACTTTTTCCCTTTCTTAGGTAATGACCTCAACACCTTTTCTATGTTATGAATTATCGCACGATTTTTTGGTGTGGCAGTGTGACAAAAATAAAAGTGCTAAAGAATAATTTAAGAATAAAGTGCTAAAGAAAATGCAACTAGTGGGAATTTGCAGAGGCAACTCGTGAAACACTCAGATGGTGGAGTTATGGAACTTTCCACTTACCATGTGACATGCTAGGTATAGTAGTATACTTTCAAAGGGTTAATGATATTGTTTTTAGTGCATGCTCCTACTTAACGTGGGATATGAGTTTTCATCTATCCAAAAAATGTCAACAAGCAATATATATATATATATACGGTCCGTCTCTAAAACGAATTTTAAAGAGCGAACCAAAGACGAACCGTCGTCTTTGGTGTCTATGACGACGGTTCGAGCCGTCGCCATAGTCATGTAATCTTTGGCGACGGGTCGAACTGTCACATATACACACCAAAGACGACGATTATCTGCTTTGATTCGCTTTTTAAGGTTCTCTTTAGAGCCTATATATATATATATATATATATATATATATATATATATATATATATATCTGTCCGGATCTTAAGTTCATCTCTTATTCAACTCACTGAAGGCTCACCCTCCTTTAGCGGATCGTTGACGGTTTGGTCATCATACAATCGTTATCTATACTTTTAGTGACGCTATATATTGACCGTCACTAAAAGTATAGACAACGGTTGTATGATCGAACCGTCGCTGGGTCCGTCGTTAAAGGAGGGTGTGCTCGGGTGAGTTGGATAAGAGGTGAGCTTAAGATCCGGACTATATAAATATATATATATATATATATATATATATATATATATATATATATATATATTGTGACGCCCCCAAAATAAGTATACATCACCCATTCTGAGTCGCCAAATACATGGTACAGAAAATAACTACAACTTATTATTACAATTATTGTGAGACCCCAAATTTTATGAATAAAGATTTAATTTTCTCGAAATATTTTTTTGAATATTATGGTGTGGATTTGAGATAGTGTTATAGTTGTGGGTAGTATTTATAAATTTTGCAAAGTATGCAAGTTGTTATATAATATTCATTTGGTCGGGGAATATTCTTTTTATCGGGGAATATCCGTACGACGGCATAATCATTGGTGGACCCCACAACGAAAGTATTGTCGTAGTAAGAAAACGACAGAATTATCTTTTTATAAAAATAACGGCGGAAGTTGTTACCATTAAAACCGCTGAACTACTCGATAGTAAAGTACAAAGAATACGCTGGCGGGTTGCATAAGAAGACACCTGTATTGATTATTCATATTTACGTGAGAAGTCACTCAGTTATACGCAACTATTGCTACAGTAATTGTTGCATCATATCTCTCATATTATTGATTCAGTTATTGTCATAATATTATCTGCATAATATGATATATTATTAAATCAATAATTGAGACGGTAAAGTTATTCATATTATTAAATTGCAATATTTACAATGTCTAGAAGTTCTGTCAAGGAGAGGTTTGGTCATCTAATTGCGTGCCAATAAGGAGAAATCCTTATCGAAAATCCCCCTCTTTTCTGGGAACGACCTGGTTGTTAAATATTGTGAGTTATAATATTAATGATGAATAAGTTCGTGTTAATTTAAGATGAATTTGATAGTTCCATTGTGTTGGGATTATTAGTGTTAGTGGAAATCAACATCTATTCCGATGATAATTGATGTCTGGGGGTTATATTGTTAAATCGGGCCCCAAAACGTGCAATTATTGAAACTATATTTTCCTAAAAATAGAAGCTCATTCTTCCTTTATTTCTCACCAATTCACTAAAGCTATAGAGCATTTATTATATAGAGAAATTATAGAGAGAAAGAAGAAGAGAAGTATGGTACCTCTCTATTCCAGTATCCAGCTTTATTCTAAGGTAAGGGGTATTATTTCTTTCAGTATTCATGAAGAGAGCTATTGTTATTCCATTCCTTATTATTCTCGTTGAATAACTCAGATATCTAAGTCCGCATACATGGTAAAATTCTTCTGTTATTCCATTCTTTATTATTATGTTGGAATAACCTGTCTATGCGAAGTACCACATACATGGTGAAATTCTTCTATTATTCCATTTTTTATTATTCTGTCGGAATATCATGTCTGTGCGTTTACGCATGAATTGGTTCCATTCTTTATTATTCTCGTCGAATATCCGTATCACGTACGTGCGTTACGCACGACCGTTCCATTATTTATTATTCTGTTGAATAACCTATCTCTATGCGGTTATCGCATACATGGTGAATTCTTCTGTTATTCCATTCTTTATTATTCTGTTGGAATAACCTATCTATGTGGATTACCACATGCATGGTGAATGATCTTTTGTATTCATTCCTTATTAAATTGTGGAAATGATCTGTTTACGTGGATTATGATGAAAGTCATAATAAAAGCATTGGACTGATGAAAATCATGGGTATATATAGTATTAGTATGAGTTATGATGAGTTATGATGTGAAAACATGAAAGTTTCTTAGAAATCACAAAGGGTTGAAAATCAGATTTTGGTGAAAATGGAATATGAAATTCAATTGACCATACCTCCTATTATATTTCTAATTTTTCAGTGTGGTCAAGTTCTAGAGTTAGATCTATGAGTTATCTAACTTATCCAAATGGAATCACTGGAAAAGGTGTTGTAGATTTTCGTGTGGACTAATTTTAGCAAAGGAGTCGAAAACTACAAAGTACTAAATAGATACTACCCAGAAATTTAAAAGGGCATTTTCGAACACTTAATTTGTGAGAAAATTCTGGCCTTTTGGGACATGGAAATATATGGTATAAAGTACCTCCTGTCCAAAAATGAGTTCATTCCGACTTAAAATGAGCAAGTTATGACTATTTCAATATTTAAATTTTTTCGACGAAAAATGCTATAATCGGAGTTCTATAACTCCGATGACCATGAAATTTAAACTGGAAGCTCACGTTAACATGTTGTAGATCCTGCCAAGATTTGAGAATTTCTGGAGTTAAACTTGAGGTAGCTAATTTCTTAAAGAATTAATTAGAAATTAATTTTTGAAAAATAGTAAATAAATTTTAAAAATTCCGAGAAAAATATATGTTCAATATGGGACTATATTCTGCTAAATCCCAGAAAAGAAATATTTTTGGAACTGATTTGGTATTTTTCATGAAAATAATCTAGTTATGAGTAAATGAGTTAAATATGTTATGTGAAGTAACAAAATTGGAAAATATGATTTTATGGCTTGGGAATCCTATATAGGGTATATGCAGATTTTTGATGAGGGATTTGATCATTGATGATGAAATCTTATGAGTATGGCATTTTGAATGATTAAATGCATTATGTGGTAAAGTGTAAACAATTGAAATAAATTGTTTATAAGTTTAAGAAGTGATTAAAATATTGTTATAATATTAATAATATTAGATTATGAGTTTATTAGGTGGTTGATAATATTTGGATAAATTTAAAGTCTTTAATATTAATCCTTGTTTTCGTTTGATTAATGCGTATGTCATTGTCATCATCCTCGTGCTTATATTGTGATGAAAGTCATCTTTGGCTTACGTGCATAAATGGACTTGGTGTGATTATGACCAGGGATTATTCGGTGTAATCAGGACCGTAATATGACGAATGATGTGGTAAAAAAAATCCTCAATGGCCTGTAGTGCATTGATGGACAATTTTTGGTATGATTATGACTAGGGATTATTCGGTATAGTCATGATCATTGATGATTTAATGAATATCCTTGGCCTGTAGTGCGGGGATGATTCGATGATGTGGTTTATTTATTAAGCTGAGTCTCAGTGATAAAAATTGATGAAAATATTTTAAATCATAAAAGTTAGTAGATATCATGCTCTACTTGACTCTTCTAATGGATTGCTTATTAAGCTTCTGCAGCTTAAACTTGATGTCTATTGTATTTTATCGCTTAACCATTGTTGAAGACTAATGATAATTTATTACAGATTATCTTAGTCATAATATTTTTTTGGGCTAGTTGAGCTCACCCTTTCTTTCACTGTTCTCTTCAGGAAATGAGAATATAGCTGGGACGAGTCGGGAAACGGAGTGACATTCCAGATGATAGCATTAGTAGTGTGACGCCCCCAAAATTAGGTATACATCACCAATCTTGAGTCGCCAGATACATGGTACAGAATTCAAATACAACTTAATAATACAACTGTCGTGTACAATACGACAAAATATAAACTGTGAGTTTGAATACAAATATTGTCTACTAGAGAGTATACAAACTCAAAAGGAGTCCTCATTATAATTATTATCCACTATTTCATAGAATAGTGAGGACTACTAATGCACCATCTAGGACCATCACTGCTCCCCGACTAGTCCCCATCTACGCTCTCATTTCCTCAAGAGAATAAAGAAAAGAAAGGGTGAGCTCAACTAGCCCAAAGAAGAAATATTATAACTAAGATAATACGTAATAATTTATCGTTAGCCTTCAACGATTATTAAACCGATAAAATATAATAACTATCAAGTTTAATCAAGATCGAACAAACAATCCATTAGAAGAGTCAAGTAGGGAATAAAATCTACTATCTTCTATGATTTAAAAGGTTTTCATCACTTTTATCACTGGGACTCACTTTTAATAAATAATCCAAATCATCGAATCACCCCCTTCTACTGACCAAGGATATTCTTTAGTATCACGACCACGAATTATCCATGCACTACGGCTAAAGATAATCATGTTTTCATCAACGGTCCCGATCAAAGCATAAAATAATTCATCTTTGCACTTTCTGACAAAGAGAATCCATAGCCATAATCATACCAAAATCGCCTATCAATGCACTACACGGGCAATGAGGACTTTTTCCATATCATTTGTAATATTACTATTATGATTATACTTTGAATAATCCCTCGGTCATAATCATACCAAGTCCATCTATGCACTACAGGCCACCGATGACTTTCAACAAAATATAAACATGAGGATGATGACAATGATATAAGAATTCAATAAAACAAGTTCAAGAATTAATTTATCTAGGAACCGATAACGTCCAAATTGTCAACACGATCTCGCTTTTGTAGAGTAAAATTCAAGAATGCTCGGAAGAATATTTCCATGAAAAGATATCGGATGAAGAGCAAATATCAAGGATATTCCACTAATTTTATGGAGTATAGAAGTTAAAGTTTTAACCAACTGAGTATAATAAAGAATGGAATAACAAAAGAAATCACCATGCATGCGATAGACAAAGACATGCGAGTTATTCCAACGTAATAATAAATAACGGAATCAGTCCGCGTAAAGCATACATGATATTCCAATGTAATAATAAAGAATATAAATGGAACTGTGTCCCAAGAAAAGCGACCGACATAATATTCCAACAGAATAATAAATAATCTAACCAGTCCCACAGAAAACGCGTGCTGATGTGGATATTCCAACAGATTAATAAAGAATGGAATATTAGAAGAATTTCACCATGTATGCAATAATTTGCATAGACAGGTTATTCCAACATAATAATAAAGAATGGAATAACAGAAGAATTTCACCAAGTATAGGGTAGCCCGCGTATACAGGTTCTTCCAACATAATAATAAAGAATGGAATAACAGAAGTTCTCTTCATAAATAAGAAAGAAAGAGTACCCATTACGAGTACAACAAATACTATTTCCTACCTTAGAAAGAAGAGTACTGGATATAGAAATAGTGAAGTAGCAGAACACTTTTCTTCTTTCTCTCTATAGATTCTCTCTCTAGAGTTTCAGTGAATTCGTAAGAAATAATGAATGAATGAGCTTCTATTTATAGAAAAATGGATCGCATAAGTAATTCTAACTCATGAAACGGTCCAGATTGATTTACTTTAATCTGACGGTCCATAGTTAAAGCAAAATCTTTTAAATAAAATATAATATATTCTATTTATAATCTAATAAAACGAATAACTTTATAAAATATTTTACTATGCAAAACACTATGTAGGCACTATGCAAACACTATGCATAATAAAAAATATAATATATTCTAATTATTGTCTAATAAAACAAATAACTTTATAAAAGTATTTTGTTTTATATAAAAAGATTTTACTATGCAAACACTATGTATAATAAAATATAATATATTCTATTTATAGAATAACTTTATAAAAGTATTCTGCTTTTATATAAAAAGATTTTACTATGCAAAACACTATACAAACACTACGCGTAATAGAATATAATATATTCTATTTATAGAATAACTTTATAAAAGTATTCTGCTTTATTACATTAATAATACCAATAAAACAAAAAGCGAGTGACTTATCACATAAACATCAATAATCAATACCGGTATACTACTATGTAACCACGCATATTATCAGATTTTTAACACCTGGGTTGTTTCAACAGCTTAACAGTAAAACTTCCACCGTTATTTTCATAAAAAGTATTTTTGTCATTTTCTCAATCCGACAATAATTTTTCTATGCGGGTCCACCAATGATTGTTCCGTTGCACGAATATTCCCTGATAAAATATTCCCCGATCAATCGAATATAATATGACAACTTGCATACTTTGTAAAATTTATAAATACTACTCATAACTATAACATTATCTCAAATCCACACCATAATATTAAAAACAAATATTTCAAAAAAATTAAATCTTTATTCATAAAATCTGGGGTCTCACAAGTAGTCCTCACTATTCTGTTAAATAGTGTGATAATAAATGTAATGAGGACTGAATTTGAGTTTGTATACTGTCTATGAGGACTCCTTTGAGAGTGGATATTGTCTAGAAGGCAATATTCTTGATTAAACTCTCAGTTTATGTTTTGTCATATTTTACACGACAGTTGTATAATGAAGTTGTATTTGATTTATGTACCATGTATTTGGCGACTCAAGATGGGTGATGTATACCTATTTTTGGGGGTGTCACAGTTGGTATCAAAGCTTAGGGATATGATCTCTGGCTGAGATGTGAGACAAGAACTAGGAGGGGAGAGACGGAGAATTCCTTCACTAGTATGACCTACCTAAGTTTATTTGGTATTTAATTGGTCGGTCAGAGTATAGAGATAATATGTGATATGTTAATTAACTATTGTTTTGTGGCAGTGTTTAAAAAATGGCAGCTGAAAATGTTAACAATTGAGTGAATGAGACCATTGAGACACCTTTAATCAATAACCAGGTTAATGTGATGTCAGACAGAGAAGAAATTAGAGATATCTACGTGGTGAGTGAAAAACTAATAGTTGCACCCGAGCTAGTTGCAGAGGTAGCAGCTGAGAGTGAGGAACAAGAGGAACCTGAGGAGAATTTATTAGAAAAATTTTATGATCAAAATTTAGAATTACAAAATCCTATTCATGAGTTAGAAGAGCAGGCTAAAGAATGGCAGACGGTCGTGGAATAAAGAGATGCAACAATTCAAAATTGTGTTACCCGATATGCAATGCTTGAACTGAAGCACTCTTTGGCAGAGTATAAGATATTAGAGCTGGAATCTGAAAATGTTATGATCAAAGTTCTAATGAAAGCAGAAACAACTGAACGAAGGAGAATAGATAATGCATGGGTAAAAGCCGCACGACGCGTTGATATTGTAGAAAAAGACGTCCGATCCAATAAAGTCAAAATAGATGAAATGGATTTTGCTTTTTGGACAACAATTGGGAGAATCCAACATCGAATTTGGAATTACCTGTCATGCAGCTTGGCCAACCCCAATTCGATATGGATCGGAGAGTAATGATTCGAGTCATGGATCAGGAATGTGAGGAAGCAAGTAAGGGTGGAATGTACTCTATAGCAAAGTCAAATCCGGTTGTTTAAGTGAGAGCGTTTGTTAAGAAACCCGAACGAAGTTATTACGGGTAAGTTAATTATAAACTCTTACGAAGTCTATACCTTATTCGATACAAGTTCTACCCACTCTTTTATTTCTCCTACTTGCGCTCAATGTTTAAATTTAACTATAGAGAAGTTAGACTTTGACTTATCGATTGAAACTCTGTTAGGAGAAACCTTCATTACATGTGCTATCCAAGTCTTGGATGAGGATCACAGTTTTGAATGATATTTCTATTGTTAATAAATTTCTTGACGTATTTCTGAAGACTTCTTAGCCTACCCCAGAGCGTGAAATCGAATTTTGTATTGACCCCAGTACATAACCCTCAAATATTTCTTTACCTAAAACGATCGTATAATGTGCCAAAGACGTTGGCTCGAGCTGTTGAAGATTACGATCATATCATTCAATATTATCGTGGAAGATAGAACGTGGTAGCTGACGCATTGAGTAGAAGATCATATGCGTCTACGAGTGCGATATTGTTAACACAAAACCCCATTTTGTATAAATTACAAATGATGAAGATAGAGTTAAATACTTTAAGGACCCACGTGGTGATATCAAATATACGAGTAGAATCGACTTTAATCGATAAAGTTAAAACCGCTCAAGCTACACACCCGAATCTGATGAATGTGAAGAAGAACGTTCAAGAAGGCGTTATTCTAGAAGCAAGAGTCGATGAATAGAGGAAATCTCAACCCTCGATTTAATTGGCCCATTTGAAATACTTGATCGAGTAGAAACTGTGGCCTATAGACTCGTTTTACCGCCAAGTATGTCGCGTGTTCACAACGTTTTTTATCACGTATCGATGTTACGTAAATATGTGGACGACTCGAACCACATTATTGAATTGGAATTAGACGAGATAACAGAAGATTTAACGTATGAGGAGATACGTGTTAAAATCTTGGATAAAAAGGATTGTATTTGACACTCAAAGGTTATACCTCAAGAGTTAGAATTGAAGTGAAGTCAAGGTATCCTCACCTATTCGGCATACCAGGTATGTACGTAAATTTTGAGGGAGAAATTTCATAAGGAGGGGAGATTGTGAGACCCCAAATTTTATGAATAAAGATTTAATTTTCTCAAAATATTTTTTTGAATATTATGGTGTGAATTTGAGATAGTGTTATAGTTGTGGGTAGTATTTATAAATTTTGCAAAGTATGTAAGTTGTTATATAATATTCATTTGGTCGGGGAATATTCTTTTTGTCGGAGAATATCCGTACGACGGCATAATCATTGGTGGACCCCACAACGAAAGTATTGTCGTAGTAACAAAACGACATAATTATCTTTTTATAAAAATAACGATGGAAGTGTTACCGTTAAAACTATTGAACTACTCGGTAGTAAAAATACAATGAATATGGCTTGGTTGCATAGTAAGTACACCTGTGATTGATTATTGATGCTTACGTGAGAAGTCACTCGCTTATACTCAACTATTGCTACAAAGATAATTGTTGCATCATATCTCTCATATTATTGATTCGATTATTGTCACAATATTATCTCGTATAATATGATATATTATTAAATCAATAATTGAGACGACAAAGTTATTCATATTATTAAATTGCAATATTTACAATGTCTAGAAGTTACATCGAGGAGAGGTTGGTCATCAAATTGCGGCGCCCAATAAGGAGAAATCCTTATCGAAAATCCCCTCTTCCTCGGGAGCGACACGTTTGTTAAATATTGTGAGTTATAATATTAATGATGAATAAATTCGTGTTGATTTAAGATGAATTTGATAGTTCCATTGTGTTGGGATTATTAGTGTTAGTGGAAATCGACATTTATTCCGATGATAATTGATGTCTGGGAGTTATATTGTTAAATCGGGTAATTTATCAGATAAATAAGCAATTAATTGCTACTAAATCACATACTTATATAACTATTTGTTCACATGTGTGTACTATTGAATCACATTCTTGTACTATTAGGGGAGTTGGTGCAAGATTGATAATACTTGCATGACTAAGTTAAAAATGGAGGTATAGATGGAGGTACTATACTGTAATTCATATTTTCACATGATTATAACTATTGATTCATATGATTGAACTATTGATTCACATTATTTACTATTAGGGGATGTGGTGCAAGTTTGATAATACTTGCAGGACTAAATTACAAATGAAAGAAAAGTTGGAGGTATTATACTGTAATATTTTGAGCCCCAAAATGTGCAATTATTGAAACTATATTTTCCTATAAATAGAAGTTCATTCTTCGTTCATTTCTCACCAATTCACTAAAGCTATAGAACATTTATTATAGAGAGAAATTATAGAGAGAAAGAAGAAGAGAAGTATGGTACCTCTCTATTCCAGTATCCAGCTTTATTCTAAGGTAAGGGGTATTATTTCTTTCGTATTCATGAAGAGAGCTATTGTTATTCCATTCCTTATTATTCTGTTGGAATAACCTGTATATGAGAAGTACCGCATACATGGTAAAATTCTTCTGTTATTCCATTCTTTATTATTATGTTGGAATAACCCGTCTATGCGAAGTACCACATACATGGTGAAATTCTTCTATTATTCCATTTTTTATTATTCTGTCGGAATATCATGTATGTGCGTTTACGCATGAATTGGTTCCATTCTTTATTATTCTGTTGGAATATCCTGTCTGTGCGTTTACGCATGACCTGGTTCCATTATTTATTATTCTGTTGGAATAACCTATCTATGCGGTCTATCGCATACATGGTGAATTCTTCTGTTATTCCATTCTTTATTATTCTGTTGGAATAACCTATCTATGTGGATTACCACATGCATGGTGAATGATCCTTTGTATTCATTCCTTATTAAATTGTGAAAATGATCTATTTACGTGGATTATGATGAAAGTCATAATAAAAGCATTGGACTGATAAAAATCATGGGTATATGTAGTATTAGTAAGTGTTATGATGAGTTATGATGTGAAAATATGAAAGTTTCTTAGAAATCACAAAGGGTTGAAAATCAGATTTTGGTGAAAATGGAACATGAAATTCAATTGACCATATCTCCTATTATATTTCAAATTTTTGAGTGTGGTCAAGTTCTAGAGTTAGATCTATGAGTTTTCTAACTTATCCAAGTGGAATCACTGGAAAAGGTGTTGTAGATTATCGTGTGGACTGATTTTAGCAAAGGAGTCAAAAACTGCAAAGTACTAAATAGATACTACCCAGAAATTTAAAGGGCATTTTCGGACACTTAATTTGTTAGAAAACTTCCGGCCTTTTGGGACATGGAAATATATGGTATAAAGTACCTCCTGTCAAAAAATGAGCTCCTTCCGACTTAAAATGAGCAAGTTATGACTATTTCAATATTTAGGTTTTTCCCACGAAAAACGCTATAATTGGTGTTCTATAACTCCGATGACCATGAAATTTAAACTGGAAGCTCACGTTAACATGTGTAAGATCCTGCCAAGATTTGGGAATTGCTGGAGTTAAACTTGAGGTAGCTAATTTCTTAAGGAATTAATTAGAATTAATTTTTGAAAAATAGTAAATAAATTTTAAAAATTCCGAGAAAAATATATGTTTAATATGGGACTATATTCTGCTAAATCCCAGAAAAGAAATATTTTTGGGACTGATTTGGTATTTTTCATGAAAATAATCTAGTTATGAGTAAATGAGTTAAATATGTTATGTGAAGTAACAAAATTGAAAAATAGGATTTTATGGCTTGAAAATTCTATATAGGGTATATGCAGATTTTTTATGAGGGATTTGATCATTGGTGATGAAATTTTATGAGTATGGCATTTTGAATGATTAAATGCATTATGTGGTAAAGTGTAAACAATTGAAATAAATTGTTTATAAGTTTAAGAAGTGATATTAATAATATTAGATTATGAGTTTATTAAGTGGTTGATAATATTTGGATAAATTTAAAGTCTTTAATATTTATCCTTGTTTTCGTTTGATTAATGCGTATGTCATTGTCATCATCCTCGTGCTTATATTGTGATGAAAGTCATCTTTGGCTTACGTGCATAGATGGACTTGGTGTGATTATGACCGTGGATTATTCGATTATAATCGGGGACCGTAATATGACGAATGATGTGGTAAAAAAAAATCCTCAATGGCACATAGTGCATTGATGGACAATTTTGGTATGATTATGACCATGGATTATTCTTGCAGAGTCATGACCATTGATGATTTAATGAATATCCTTGGCCCGTAGTCTTGCGGGATGATTCGATGATGTGGTTTATTTATTAAGTTTGAGTCTCAAATGATAAAAATTGATGAAAATATTTTAAATCATAAAAGTTAGTAGATATCATGCTCTCTTTGACTCTTCTAATGGATTGCTTATTCAAGCAGCTTAAACTTGATGTCATTGTATTTTATCGATTCGACATTGTTGAAGACTAATGATAATTTATTACAGATTATCTTAGTCATAATATTTCTTCTTGGGCTAGTTTGAGCTCACCCTTTCTTTCACTGTTCTATTTAGAAAATGAGAATATAGCTGGGACGAGTCGGGAAACGGAGTGATAGTCCAGATGATAGTATTAGTAGTTTTCACTATTCTGTTAAATAGTGTGATAATAAATGTAATGAGAACTAAATTTGAGTTTGTATACTGTCTATGAGGACTCCATTGAGAGTAGATATTGTCTAGAAGGCAATATTCTTGATTAAACTCTCAGTTTATGTTTTATCGTATTTTACACGACAATTGTATAATCAAGTTGTATTTGTTTATGTACCATGTATTTGGCGACTCAAGATGGGTGATGTATACCTATTTTTGGGGGTGTCACAATTATCGTGCAAAATACGACAACACATATACTGTGAGTTTAAATATAAATATCGTCTTCTAGACAATATTCAAACTCAAATAAGTCCTCATTACATTTATTGATACACTATTTTACAAAATAGTGAGGACTGCTAAACAACTATCTTGATCCATCATTCCATACCCCGACTAGTTACCGTTATATTCTCTCTTCCTGAGAAAAAAATGGAACAAAAAGGAAAAAGGTGAGCTCAACTATCCCATTAAAGAATATTATGACTAAGATAATGAACAACAAATTATCGTTAGCCTTCAACAAATCAGATAAAATATAATGAACAACCAGTTTTAGATCAATATTCACAGCAGAAATAACAATTCATTAGAAGAGTTAAGTAGAGAATGAAATCTACTATCATCTATGAATTTAAAAGTCCATCATCAATATT
The DNA here is from genome assembly GCA_020205605.1 of Panax ginseng. Lineage (NCBI taxonomy): Eukaryota > Viridiplantae > Streptophyta > Magnoliopsida > Apiales > Araliaceae > Panax > Panax ginseng. The sequence continues at coordinate 32,327,560 of CM035138.1, read as the reverse complement.
TTATCCCTGTAACATCAATCAATATACATTTTGAATCAAATATTCATCTTTGCACTATGGGCTAAAGATATTCATTTGTATCACCAGTTGGTCATGTTCATCTCAACACATGTTCATCTTTGCACTACGGGCCAAAGATATTCATCAGGTAATCATTCATCTTTGCACTACAGACCAAAGATATTCATCAAGTATCACCATTTAAGACTGAGGATGATGAAAAATATTTTAAAGAACGAATCCAATGAGATAAAGGGCACGATTAGGGATTCATAATTTAGTTTATCCAAGTTCAAGAATACTCCATAAAAATCAATTGTGGAGCAAAATTCAAGAATAAAGTTCAAAACATAAATCCAATCAAAGATATGAACCATTACAGACAACTTGGATACAGTAAAGAAAACTCAATGAATTTTTGATCATTTCAGGAATTATAGAAGCAATATTTACCGTAGTAAGTTTAGAGTTAGGAATCTGAAATGAATAATATAGGAAACTGTAAATGAATTTTCAACTGTCATGCGGTAGTCCGCGTAGACAGATCATTTCCACAATTTAATAACAATTGAATACAAATGGTTATTCACCAGGCATGCGGTAGTCCACGTAGACAGGTTATTCTCACAGAATAATAAAGAATGGAATAACAAAAGGATTTCACCAAGCATGCGGTAGTCCTCAGCGAGAAAGCGTTATTCCAATGGAATAATAAAGAATGGAATAACGAAAAGATTTCACCATGCATGCGGTAGTCCGCGTAGATAGGTTATTCCAACAGAATAATAAAGAATGGAATAACAACCCTTTCGAGTATTGAAAGAAAATAACTCTCTTCATGAATATGAAAGAAATAATACCCCTTACGAATACAACAACTAATATCCCTTACCTTAGTAGAAGATTGAATACTGAAGTAGAGTAGTAGCAAAATACTCTTCTTCTTGCTCTCTATGGTTTCTCTCTCTAGAGTTTCAGTGAATTCGTAAAAAATAATGAAGGAATGAGATTCTATTTTTAGGAAAAAAGACTGAATAGTAATTAATTCATGAACGGCTCAGATTAATTTACTTTTAAACGGACGGTCCATATTGATTTATTATTAAAACTTAAAGCAACGGTCCATATACTGATTTACTATTAAAGCTTTAAACCAACGATCTATATTAATTTACTATTATAACTTTCCACTAGCGGTCCATATTGATTTACAATAATATATATCTTCAACCAACGGTCTGAAAAATTAGCACATCCCCTCATGGAATAATAAACCAAACTTATAACAAACACCTCATAACAAACCCCTCTATTTATATCAAAAATTGAATAAATAATTACCACACATCACTTATCTTTAATAAACACATTTTTTATCTATTAACAATTATTCATCATTAATATTATAACTCGCAATATTTAACAACCAGATCATTCTCAGGAAAAAGGGGGCTTTCCGATAAGAATTTCTCCCTATTGGCGCGTAATTAGGTGACCAAACCTCTCCTCGGCAGAACTTTCTAGACATCGTCAATATTGCAAATAATAATATGAATAACTTTGTCGTCTCAATTATTGATTAAATAATATAAAATATTATACAGATGATACTGTGACAATAATTGAATCAAATAACGTGAGATACTTGTGCAATAATCAATATCGTGTGTAACTATGCAATAATTGAGTATAACTGAGTGACTTCTCACGTAAGCATCAATAATCAATACAGATGATACTGTAGTAATAATTGAGTATAACTGAGTGACTTCTCACGTAAGCATCAATAATCAATATCGTGTACAACTATGCAACCACGCGTATTACTGTACTTTTATCACCGGGTATTTCAACAGTTTAACTGTATCAATTACATCGTTATTTATAAAAACTCAAACTTGTCATTTTTTTCATCCGACCGTTTTCCGTTATGGGGCCCACAAATAGTTGCGCCATCGTACGAATATTCTCTCCGACAGCAAGAATATTCCACGATCAAACGAATATTCCCCGACAACAATGAATATTTTATAACCATTTGCTTATTTTGCAAAATTTGCACATTTCACTCATAACCAAAGCATTATATCAAATTAACACCTTATTATTCACAATAATAATTAGAGAAAATTCAATTTTATTTATAAAAGTTGGGATCCTATATATATATATATATATATATATATATATATATATATATATATATATATATATACTATTCGCCTCTTCAGAGAACCATAGAGAATAAACTAAAATAAATTGGCTATAGCGATAGTTTTATCTGTCATATAGCATGTAAAAAGCAGGTTTTCTATGTTATAAATGGAATAAAACCGCCGCTATATATAAATCTCGATTCGCTTTTGATTCGCTTCCTATAGTTCGCTAGAGAGAGCCGTGCTATATATATATATATATATATATATATATATATATATATATATATATATATATATATATATATATATATGTGTGTGTGTGTGTTTTGGATCCTGCTTTGGCGACGTTAATTGAGAGTACTATTTTAGTTAATAGATTTGTGGTCGTCCATTGTATGATATAAGGGGTGAGATTGAATAAGGATTGGACTTGGCAGCATGTCCTACTAGTAGCCAGACTAATAAATATTATGCCCTCAATTTGGCTTTTCAAATTGGCCGTTAGTAGGACATGCGACAAGAATACAGTAGAATAAAAAGGAGATGGGTTTGGACGCAAATCCTATCTGCGCCAATATCCCTTTACTCCTCTATTCCATTCTCGATGTAATAATCAATATTTTGATTGATTCTTCCAAAATTTGTTTCATCAAAGATCTATACATCAGTTCTCTATCATAGTGTAGAAACTAGTTTGAACACTTGTATTGATTGAATTTTCTTTATACCAATTGTATTTATTGAATTTCTTTGAATGAGATTTCTTTTGAAAATACAATATAATAATAATGGTGAACAGTTCACTATAAGATCCCATGAGATAAGAAATATAAATGGAATTATAAATTTCAAGACAACAATCAGGTAACAAATTTATCACTACTTCATTATTCTTGTAAATATGCTTAACTAGTATGTCGATTTAGAATAATCATCCAAAATATTGACGTTGAGGATGAAACAAAGTAAAGAGATATTCTGGCCAGAGGTTTTACTAGCGGCCAGTTTAAAAAGTCAAAATGAGAGAATAATAGTCATTAGTTTGTCCGCTAGTAAGAGTTGCATTGTCCTACCATCGGTTAGACCAAAACCTAATTCAATCGCACCCGTTACATCATATAATAGACGGCCATAGATCTATTAATAGAAATTGTTCTCCCAGTTAACATCAATTGTGGAACGGAACCCTATATATACACACACACTTGGCCACTTTCAATATTTCATTGTAAAGGTTAAATAGGAAAAGGGAAATAAAAATCATTGTAAAGTTGGTTAAATAGGAAAAGAAAAAAGGTTCAAAAGACTTCTTAGAGCTTGTTACGTACGAAGGGCTATAAGTAGTCTAGGGGTGATCATGGTGCATTTTGGTGCGGTTTGAACACAAAATCGCTTAGGTGCGATTTGACAAATCCAAAACTGTACATGAAACCGTTTGTGATTGGTGCGGTGCGATTTTGAACTGTGCAGTGCAGTTTCATTTGGTGCTATTTCGGTTCCAAAACTAATTAAAATAAAAAAAACCGTAAATTTGGTTACAAGCTACATACCAATTAACTCCAGTTTGATCCCTCCTTTTTGTGGCCACAGTTTAATCTGGGCAATAAATTTGGAAGCTTTTCAATGATTTTTTAAATCTCACAATCACCTCTGGGCTTTAATGTGACGCCCCCAAAATTAGGTATACATCACCCATCTTGAGTCGCCAGATACATGGTACAGAATTCAAATACAACTTACTAATACAACTGTCGTGTACAATACGACAAAACATAACTGTGAGTTTGAATACAATTATTGTCTACTAGAGATTATAAAAACTCAAAAAGAGTCCTCATTACAATTATTATTTCACAGAATAGTGAGGACTACTAATGTTATCATCTGGACCGTCACTTCGTTCCCCGACTAGTCCCTGCTATGTTCTCATTTCAAGAGAAATGGTGAAAGAAAGGGTGAGCTCAACTAGCCCAGTAAGAAATATTATGACTAAGATAATGCAGAATAAATTATCGTTAGCCTTCAACAGTGTTAAATTGATAAAATATAACAACATCAAGTTTAACTGCAGCGGAACCAACAATCTATTAAAAGAGTCAAGTAGAGAATAAAATCTACTATCTTTTATGATTTAAAAGGTTTTTCATCACTATTATCACTGGGACTCAGCTTAATAAATAATCCACATCATCGAATCACCCCTGCACTACGGCCAAGGATATTCTTTAGTATCACTACCACAATTATCCATGCACTACGGGCCAAGAATATTTGTGTATTTATTAATGGTCATTGTAAGACCCCGAATTTTATGAAATAAAAGTATTCAATTTTTCTTAAAATTACTATTCAGTAAATGGTTAAATTGATAAAATAAAAAAAAAATTTAAGGGTGATATATGTAAATTTTTTAAAATAAGCAAGTGGTTATAAAATACTCATTGTTGTCGGAGAATATTCGTTTGGTCGTGGAATATTCTTCCTATCGAGGAATATTCATACGACGGCACAGCCTTTTGTGGGCCCCATAACAGAAAATGATTGGATGAAGAAAATGACAAGTATAAGTTGTTTACAAATAACGACGTAGTTGTTATCGTTAATACTGTTGGAATACCCTGTGGTTAAAACACAGTAGTATGCGTTGTTGCACAATAGCACACGGTATTGCACCAATTATTGATTCTTACGTAAGAAGGCACTACTCAATAATTATTACGATAATTCTTTATTCAATATTTTATTTTGATTCAATAATTGTTTGCGTTGATATTTTATATTCTTCGTTGTTTCAATAATTGTCATTTGACATTTTCCATTATCGAAGCAATATTTCATATTATCTGAATAATATTATTAGAAAACATTATTGGCAATGTCTAGAAAGTTCTGTCTAAGGAGATGTTTGATCACCTAATTACGCGCCAGTATGGAGAAATTCTTATTGGAAAGCCCCCTCTTTCTTGGGAACTGCCTGGTTGTCATTATTGTGATTCTGTAATATTATTTGTGAATAATTAATTATTGATTTATATGGTAAGAAAAATATTCATTTTATGTGGATATAGATGGAGAAAATTTTTTTAAAGTGACAATTGTTGAAAATCGATATTTTATCTTTTCTGATAAAATAATATTTTATTATATTATGATAATATAATAATGATGATATTTTTTTATAATGAATGTGGGATATATGAGTATATGAGGAGAAAGAGTATTTTTGTTGCAAATGTTGTTTAAAACATGTTAAACATGTTGGTGGATCCATTTCTTGACTGAAATTTGATTATAGCCTGTAAAATCGTCCGTTTATGGATTTCGGTCAATTTCTGTTTGGGATTTGAAAAAACTTTCTTCTGTAAAGTTGTAGAGAATTGAATTTCCTATAAAAAGTTGCGAGATTCGAATTTTCTGATAAAAAGGCTATTTATTATGAATTATTGAAGTTCTGAAGTTCCGAAATAATTAATTTTTGAAAGTTTTAATTATTTTTAATAACAAAAACGTTTTTTTTGTTTTTGTTATTCTTTGTTGGCTGAGTTCAGATCTGAGAAAGTGGGCGTAAGAATTTTTGATATATATATTAATATTATATTAAATTTTCTGCTTTGGTGTTCTAAGCAATTTCCTATAAATAGGGTGCTTAGGTTAGAATTGAAAATCACACCAGAAACTGAAGTTTTCTCTCTATTTCTCTCTCTATATTATCGAGTGTATTCTTGTGAGTATTTTGATATCTTGAGTGTTGCTATACGGTGCAAGTTCGTTCAGTGTTATTCCAGTCAGAAATACTGCTCTTTTGAGGTAAGGGATAGTAAGGGATTTTAAGAGATTGAAAGGGATGTTATTTTCTTCGTAAGTGATATTATTTCTTCAATATCATTATGTTAAAATATTGGTTTGAACTTTTTATCAAATTTGGAACTTTTTCATGTTGGGGTTATTATTCATGAGTTACTATTCACGATTTACTATTCACGAGTTACTATTTATGAGTTACTATTCACGAGTTACTATTCATGAGTTATTATTCACGAGTTACTATTCACGAGTACTATTCACGACAAAATTGATTTCTTTTTCTAACCAAATTATAGTTGATTTATGAATATTACTCTGGAGATTAAAATTATGTATTGATTATATTGATTTTATTATCATATATAACATTTTTATAACCCTGATGTTGAAATTCTCTTTCACTTGAGTGTAAAGATGGGTAGATTATTGGTATGATCATGACTAGGGTTCTCTTTGGCCAGTAGTGAAAAGTTGAATTGTGACTGGTATGATCATGACCATTGAATTTTTAATTGAATATCTTTAGCTTAAGTGTAAAGATGAATTGATCAACATGGTTATAATTATTGTTTATATAAATTCTGAAATGATTATATATTTCTTTGAGCTATTAATATATTTGGCATGTAGTGCAAATATGAACTGTTGAGGAATATCTTTGGCCTGTAGTGCAAAGATTAATTGTTGATGAATATCTTTGGTCCGTAGTACAAAGATGACATGTTGTTGAATATCTTTGGCCAATAGTGCAAAGATGAACTGTTGATGAATATCTTTGGCCCGTAGTGCAAAGATGAATTTATTAGTATGATTATGAACAGGAACTATGATTTGGTATAACCATGATCTTTGATGTTTCAGGTAAAGACATGTGATGAAAATTATCTTCGTCCTTGATGCGAAGAGAAATTTAGAATCACAATTACGATTATGAGTTATATACATGTGATTGTGGACAAGAATTGTTGATTAATGTTACAGGGATAAAACATTATTGATGGACTTTTAACATGGAGAAGATAATAGATTTTATGGTCTATTTGACTCTTCTAATGGATTGCTCGTTCCACTGCAACTATGGTTGAAAAGTTTTATCATCTACCATATGTTCTAAATCTCTGATTTATTACTGTTGAAGGCTATTGATAATTTATTTATCTTTAGTCATGATATTCTTTACTGAGCTAGTTGTGCTCACCCTTTTGCTTCACAATTCCTTTCAGGTAATACGAGTGTAGCTGGGTCGAGCGGGGGATAACAGGGGAATAGAACGGTGGTCATCATTTAATAGTTATATTTGGTGAATCAACTAGGGTGAGGCGAACCCAACGTTGGAAGGGTGTTTTGCCACTATCATACAAGATGTCTAATGACATACCACCTCGTGTCATCATAAGACAGGATTGTGCTCATCCACTTCCTGAGTATATATACGAGCACTACCTATATAATCTTGGAGTTTGGTTGAAGTATAATTCTCAATTAGAGACGGTGGAGATAATGATATGTCAAGAGAAGACACACCATTGGAAAGAATATGATAGTAATCTTCTCGTTTTTCTTTGGGGTCTATTGGGTCAACCAAGGATAATTCTGTGGCCATATGATATCTATTATAACCTAGACGCATGGCCTCCCATGTACGAAGGTTTCCTTGAGCACTTCCCAAAGATTCTAATTTCTAAAATAGTTTTCAACTATACCTTTATGTAAGGTGTCATTATGAGGTGCTGTCCACAGTTGGGAGATGAGTCACAATTGGTATATATTTGTATTTAAACTCACAGTTTAAGTGTTGTCGTATCTTGCACGACAATTGTATTAATAAAGTTGTAGTTGTTTTCTGTACCATGTATTTGGCGACTCAGAATGGGTTGGATGGAATGGACCTATTTTGGGGTTGTCACAGTCATGATCATGCCAACAACTATCCATCAATGCACTACGGGCCAATGAAGACTTTTACCACATCATTTATAACATTACGGTCATGATTACACCGAACAATCCTTGGTCATAATCATACCAAGCCCATCTATGCACTACAGGCCACAGATGACTTTCAAAAATATAAATATGAGGATGATGACAATGATTTAAGAATTCAATAAAACAAGTTCAAGAATTAATTTATTCAGGAACTAATAACGTCCAAATTGTCAACATGGTACTTCTTTGTAGAGTAAAATTCAAGAATGCTCAGAAGAATATTTTCATGAAAAGATACTAGATGAAGCGCAAATATCAAGAATATTCCACTAATTTCATGGAGTATAGAAGTCAAAGTTTTAACCAACTGAGTATAATAAAGAATGGAATAACAAAAGAAATCACCATGCATGCGATAGGCCTCATACAGCAAAAGTTATTCCAATGAATAATAAATAACGGAACCAGTCCCGTAAACGCATGCACATGATATTCCAACAAAGATAATAAAGAATGGAATCGAGTCCGGCGTAAAGCGCCTGAACATTATATTCAACGTAATAATAAAGACGCGAAACCAGTCCTACGTAAAAGCATGCATGACGGATGTTCCAATGTAATAATAAAGACGGAACCAGTGCGGCGTAAAACATGCATGCGAGGATGTTCCAATGTAATAATAAAGAATTGAATAATGTAAGAATTTCACCAAGTATAGGGTAGCTCACAGACATCTGAGTTATTCCAACGAGAATAATAAGTAATGGAATAATGAAGTTCTCTTCATGAATACAAAAGAAATAACACCCTCACCGTAAAAGAAACCGGATATAAGAGTAGGGAAGTAGCGAATACTTTTTCTATAGTTTCTCTATAATTTCTCTCTCTAGAGCTTCAAAGGAATTCGTAAGAAATAATGAAGGAATGAGCTTCTATTTATAGAAGAAAGGATCGCATAAGAATTAAATTCATGAACGGTCCAGTTGATTTACTTTTAAACTGACAAATTCAGATTAATTTAATAAAATATTCTAATAAAACAAAATCTTTTAAATAAAATATCATATTATATATATATATATATATATATATATATATATAACATTAGTCACGGGTTATGAACCCCTGTGAACACCGCCCACCAAACATTCAACTATAACATATATATAAATATAATAATCATAATATTTGTACTCCCCGCCAAATTTTTTCAAATCAATTCATATATATATATATATATAATCACCTAACGACAACATTATTTCCCCCCACAACATTCATGTCATCCGTATATATATATATATATATATATATATATATATATATATATATATATATATATATATATATATATATATATAATGAATAACCTACTACCGGTTATTTTGAAAAATAGATAAATGGGGGTCCATAAAATAAACTAAAATTACCACAAATACTTCATAAAAATCTCTTCAATATTTTTAACAACATTTATCATCATTATTATAATTCACAATATTAATCGACCAGGTCGTTTCCAGGAAAGAGGGGGCTTTCCAATAAGGATTTCTCCCTATTGGCGTGCAATTAGGTGACCAAACCTCTCCTTGACAGAACTTCTAGACATCGTTAATATTGCAAATAATAATATTAATAACTTCGTCGTCTCAATTATTGATTTAATAATATACAAAATATTGACAATAATTGAATCAAATAACGTGAGATACTATGCAGAAATTACTGTAGCAATAATTGAACAAAACTAAGTTACTTCTCACGTAAGCATCAATAATCAATACCGTGATATCTTCTTTTTGTGCTACGCTGGACATCGCATTTTTTTAATAATGGGTGTTTCAATAGTTAACGGTAAAACTTTTGTCGTTATTTTCATAAAGTATTTTTGTCATTTTTCAATCCGACAATAATTCCGTTGTGGGGTCCACCAATGATTATACTGTTGTTATGTAAATATTCCCCCTTTAAAACGAATATTCCCCGACCAATAGAATATAATATAACAACTTGCATACTTTGCAAAAATTATAAATAATACCCACAACTATAACATTATATCAAATTTATTTCATAATATTCAAAAATGATATTTATAGAAAATTTATTTTTTATTCATAAAAGTTGGGGTCTTACAATCTCCCCTTCTAATGAAATTTCGCCCTCGAAATTAGGGTACGTACCTGGTATGTCGAAGAGGTAAGGATACCTTGATTTCATTTCAGATTCTAACTCCCAGGTCATTTCCTCAACATCGTGGTTTCTCCACAAAACTTTGACTTGAGGTATAACCTTAGAGCGTAGAATATGTTCCTTTTTATCCAAGATTTGAATAGGAACCTCTTCATACGTCAAATCTTCCACTATTTCGTCCGGTTCTAACTCAATAATGTGGTTCAGATCTTCCACATATTTACGTAACATGGATATGTGAAAAACGTTATGAACACGAGACATACTTGGCGGTAAAGCGAGTCTATAGGCCACAGTTTCTACTCGATCGAGGATTAAAAATGGGCCAATGAATCGAGGATTGAGCTTTCCTCTCTTTCCAAATCTCGTAACTCCTTTCCATGGAGCAACACGTAACAACACATGATCTCCTATATCGAATTCCACGTCCTTTCGATGAAGATCAGCATAACTCTTTTGTCGATCTTGTGAGGTTTTTATACGTTTTCGGATCGTTTGAATCTTTTCCGTAGTCATACGTACCAACTCCGGTCCCAACAACGTTGCTTCACCCACCTCATCCCAGCATACTGGAGAACGACACTTTCTTCCATACAATGCTTCAAATGGAGCCATGCCAATACTTGCTTGATAACTGTTGTTGTAGGAAAACTCCACTAATGATAAGAACTTATCCCAAATTCCCTTGAATTCAAGGATACAAAGTTTTAATAAATCTTCAAGAGTTTGAATGGTCCTCTCCGACTGCCCGTCCGTCTGAGGATGATATGCCGAGCTAAATCTTAAATCTGTACCCATAGCTTTCTACAGACTAACCCAAAATCGTGAAGTGAATCTTGGGTCTCGATCATACACTATGGATACTGGCATACCATGCAATCTCACAACCTCGTTTATGTACATACGAGCAAGACGTTCAAGTGTAAAAGTTTCTTGTATAGGTATGAAATGAGCAGACTTGGTCAATCTATCAACAATGACACAAATTGCATCTATGCCTTGAGAAACCTTGGGAAGACCAGTAACAAAATCCATGGTAATGTGCTCCCACTTTCATTCTAGAATTTCAAGTGGTTGCAATGGAACTTTTGGTACTTAATGCTCCGCTTTAACTCATTGACAAGTTAGACACCTTGAGATAAACAACGCTATCTCTCTCTTCATATTGCTCCACCAAAATTTATGACGAATATCATGATACATTTTGGTACCCAGGATGGATTGCAAATGGTGTGTTGTGCGCCTCCATCATGATTTTATACTTTAAATCAGGGTCGTTAGGAACACAAAGTCTGGAGTTGATACGAAGTATTCCTTCTTCATCGATTCTTGCTTCTGGTATAGCACCTTCTTGCACTTTCTTCCTCATAATGATCGACCTCCGTGTGCAGTAGCTTGAGCAGCTTTAACTTTATCAATTAAAGTCGGTTCTACTCGTATATTCACTATCATCACATGGGTCCCTGGAGTCTTTAACTCTATCTCCATCCTTTGTAAGTCACACAAAATGGGCCTTTGCGTTGACAATATCGCACTCGTACTTGCATATGATCTTCTACTCAATGCGTCAGCTACCACGTTCACTTTTCCAAGATGGTATTGGATGGTATGATCATAATCTTTCAACAGTTCAAGCCAACGTCGTTGTCGCATGTTGAGTTCTTTTTGAGTGAAGAAATATTTGAGGCTTTTATGATCCATAAAGATCTCCACTTTCTCCCCATACAAATAATGCCTCCAAATTTTAAGTGCGAAGACAACAGTTGCTAACTCTAGATTATGAGTAGGATAATTCCTCTCATATTCTTTGAGTTGTCGCGAGGCATAGGCTATGACTTTCCCATGTTGCATGAGAACACATCCCAACCCTTTTCCCGAAGCATCATCAGATGACAAATCCTCCGAGCCGGATGGTATTATCGTACAAAAAAATGAGTCTCCTCTTGAGTTCTTGAAAACTCTTCTCACATTCTTCGCTCCAACCGAACTTTATATCTTTTCGAGTCATCTGAGTTAATGGAGTAGCGATTCGAGAAAATCCTTCCACAAATCTTCGATAATAACCAGCTAATCCGAGAAAGCTACGTACCTTGGTCACTGATATAGGTTGCTCCCAGCTTTGAATATCTTCAATCTTTGCCGAGTCAATAGATATTCCATGACTTGATACTACGTGCCCAAGGAATGCTACTTCTTCAAGCCAGAACTTGCATTTCTTCAACTTGGCATAAAGCTTGTATTCAGGAAGTTTTTGGAGTGTCAGCCTCAAGTGTTGCTCATGATCTTCACGGCTTTTGGAATAAATAAGGATGTCATCAATAAAGACGACCACAAAGTGATCCAAATATTCCTTGAATACTCGGTTCATCATATCCATGAAGAAGCGCAGAGCATTAGTCAATCCAAAGGACATGACTAGAATTCATAATGCCCGCATCAGGGTTCAAAGCCGTCTTTGGAATGTCATCTGTTCTAATCTTCAATTGGTGATATCCGGAATGAAGATCAATCTTTGAAAATAATTTGGCTCCTTGTAACTGGTCAAGCAAGTCATCAATACGTGGCAATGGGTACCTATTTTTGATGGTGACATGATTCAACTCCCGATAATCAATACAAAGTCGCATACTCCCATCTTTCTTCTTCACGAATAGAACAGGAGCACCCCAAGGAGAAGTACTAGGATGAATAAAGCCAACGTCTAACAATTCCTGCAATTGGGTCTTTAACTCCTCGAAGTTCAATAGAGAGCCATTCGATATGGGGCTTTGGAAATGGGTTTTGTAACCGGGTTCAAGGTCGATACAAAATTCAATTTCACGCCTCGGGTAGAGGCCAGAAGTTCTTCGTGGAATACGTCGGGAATTTATTAACAATAGAAATATCATTCAAAACTGACGTATTTTTGTTTAGATCCGTGACATGAGCTAAAAAAGCTTGACATCCGTTTTTCAATAAACGAATAGCTTTACGGCTTGAGATGACCGTGATTGATTTTAATGGTTTGGTCGCTTGAATTCGCATAATAGGTTGATTAGGAATATGAAAGCTAACAACATTACGAAAATAATCAATTTTTACATGATGAGTAGTTAACCAATCAATCCCTAGAATCACATCAAATGCAAGTATTTTCAATGAAATAAGATCGATAGGTAATGTAAGGGTACCGATTTGAACCAAACAAGACTTATAAATAGTGGATGTAATAAAGGTTTCTCCTAACGGAGTTTCCACAGATAAGTCAAAGTCTAATTTCTCCGGAGTCAAATTTAATCGTTGAGCGCAAGTAGGAGAAATAAAAGAATGGGTAGAACCGGTATCAAATAAAGTATAGATTTCGCTAGAGTTTATGATAAGCTTACCCGTGATGACCTCATTCGGGTTCCTTGCTTTCTGAGAGGTCACAACAAACGCTCTCCCTTGCACTACCGGCTTTGATTTTTCTGGGACGGCCTTTGGTGCCTTCATCCTAGCTGAACTTGTCTTCGATGAATGACAAAATCGGGCTAAGTGAACTTCTCTTCCACAATTATAATATGCTTTGACTAAGATCGCGCTAGCTTTGACCGATGTGTCCCTCCTTCCGCATTTGAAGCATATGATAGTGGTCGCTCTCCTTCCTTAACAATGGGTCTTTGGTCTTTGACGCCTTTCCATCATTGTTGATTCTCCTCTTCTTGAAATGTCCATTCATATTATTTTGGCCTGATTACCACCAAGTGGTTACCATTTCTGGCATGTTGATTCCCTCCACGCTTATTGTCACCACCGATGACCGCTTCTTCTTCGGTATTATCATTTTGTCATTTACTCTCTTTTTTGGATGCGTTGACTCGTTATCGTGCTCCACTAACTAAGCCCTATTTACAACATTTGAATACAAACACAGTTTATGAGAAATAAGATGTTGACGTATCTCAGGTTTCAAACCTCGCAAAAACATTCACGTCATTCGCTCCTCATTATCAACCAAATGGGATGCAAACCGGGACAACTCTGCAAATTTAGCCTCATACTGCGACACGGTCATATTATTTTGCTCCAACTTGATAAACTCCACCTCTTTTATGTGACGGATACTTTCGGGAAAGTACTTGTTATTGAATAGTTCTTGAAACTTCTCCCAAGACATCTTCAGTGCGGCAGGTTGAGTACGCTTTACCGATTCCCACCAGTAATCTGCCTCTCCTCGCAACATAAAGGCGGTAAAGGGAACCTTTTGCTCCTCGGAACATCCCAAGACATCAAATATCTTAGTGATCTGCTTTATCCATGCTTCCGCCTTTAGTGGTTTTGGCTCTCCAATAAACTCCGGTGGTCCCAGCTCCTTGAACTGTTTGGCGGTGACCGTCCGAGAGTTTCTAGTATTTCCACCTACATTATGGACAGGAGCCGCTCTTGCCTGCTGTTGCATGAATTGCATAAAGCCTCTGAACATTTCATCATTCATCATTTGCTCAGTGTTGTTGTTTGCATGAGGATTGTCGCCTTCCTGATGTACATTATCCTGATTATTGATATGTGGTGAATCAATGGTCGCCTGTGCTCCATTGCTATTCTCAACATTCTCGGATGTCATTTTCAGATACTGCCACAAAACAAATGTTAATTGACATGTAACATATTATCCCAATATTCTGACCGACCAAAAAAAATACAAAAAAAACTTAGGTAGGTTATACTAGCGAAGGAATTCCCCGTCTCTCTCCTCCTAGTTCTATTCTCACATCTTAGCCAGAGATCATATCCGTAGGCTTTGATACCAACTGTGACGCCCCCAAAATAAGGTATACATCACCCATCTTGAGTCGCCAGATACATGGTACAGAATTCAAATACAACTTACTAATACAACTGTCGTGTACAATACGACAAAACATAACTCTGAGTTTGAATACAATTATTTTCTACTAGAGATTATACAAACTCAAAAGGAGTCCTTATTACAATTATTATTTCACAGAATAGTGAAGACTACTAATGTTATCCTCTGGACCATCACTCCGTTCTCCGACTAGTCCCTGCTATGTTCTCATTTCCTGAAGAGAACAGTGAAAGAAAGGGTGAGCTCAACTAGCCCAGTAAGAAATATTATGACTAAGATAATGCAGAATAAATTATCGTTAGCCTTCAACAATGTTAAATTGATAAAATATAACAACATCAAGTTTAACTACAGCGGAACCAGCAATCCATTAAAAGAGTCAAGTAGAGAATAAAATCTACTATCTTTTATGATTTAAAAGGTTTTTCATCACTATTATCGCTGGGACTCAGCTTAATAAATAATCCACATCACCGAATCACCCCTCACTTTACTACCAAGGATATTCTTTAGTATCACGACCACAATTATCCATGCACTACGGGCCAAGAATATTTGTGTATTCATTAATGGTCATGATCTTGCCAACAACTGTCCATCAATTCACTACGGGCCAATGAAGACTTTTACCACATCATTTATAACATTACGGTCATGATTACACCGAACAATCCCTGGTTATAATCATACCAAGTTCAATAATATAAATATGAGGATGATGACAATGATATAAGAATTCAATAAAACAAGTTCAAGAATTAATTTATTCAGGAACTAATAACGTCCAAATTGTCAACATGATACTTCTTTGTAGAGTAACATTCAAGAATGCTCAGAAGAATATTTCCATGAAAAGATACTAGATGAAGCGCAAATATCAAGAATATTCCACTAATTTCATGGAGTATAGAAGTTAAAACTTTAACCAACTGAGTATAATAAGGAATGGAATAACAAAAGAAATCACCAGGTATGCGATAAACCGCATAGCGAGTTATTCCAATGAATAATAAATAACGGAACCAGTCCCAAGTAAAACGCATGCATAAAAAATATCCAACAAAATAAAGAAAGAATGGAATCGTGTCCTACGTAAAAGCGCATGCACATGATATTCCAACAGAATAATAAAGACGGAACTAGGTCCGGCGTAAAGCAAGCATGCAGTGGATGTTCCAATGTAATAATAAAGTCGGAACCAGTGCGACGTAAAAGCACGAAATGAGGATGTTCTAACGAATAATAAAGAATTGAATAATGTAAGAATTTCACCAAGTATAGGGTAGCTCACGTATACAAAAGTTATTCCAATGTAATAATAAGTAATGGAATAACAGAAGTTCTCTTCATGAATACAAAAGAAATAACACCCCTTACCGTAAAAGAAACTGGATATAAGAGTAGGAGAGTAGCAGAATACTTTTCTATAGTTTCTCTATAATTTCTCTCTCTAGAGCTTCAGTGAATTCGTAAGAAATAATGAAGGAATGAGCTTCTATTTATAGAAGAATGGACTGCATAGTAACTAATTCATGAACGGTCCATATTGATTTAATAAAATATTCTAATAAAACAAAAATCTTTTAAATAAAATATAATATTTTATATATATATATATATATATATATAAATATAATAATCATAATAATTGTACTCCCTGCCAAAATTTTTCAAATCAATTCATATATATATATATATAATAATCACCCAACGACAACATTATTCCCCCCACAACATTCATGTCATCCAGAGTATATATATATATATATATATATATATATATATATATATATAATGAATAACCTACTACCGGTTATTTTGAAAAATAGATATATGGGGGTCCATAAAATAAACTAAAATTATCACAAATACTTCATAAAAATCTCTTCAATATTTTTAACAACATTTATCATCATTATTATAATTCACAATATTAATCGACTGTGTCGTTCCTAGGAAAGAAGGGGCTTTCCAATAAGAATTTCTCCCTATTGGCCTTGATTAGGTGACCAAACCTCTCCATGGCGTAACTTCTGACATCGTTAATATTGCAAATAATAATATTAATAACTTCGTCGTCTCAATTATTGATTTAATAATATACAAAATATTGACAATAATTGAATCAAATAACGTGAGATACTATGCAGCAATTACTATAGCAATAATTGAACAAAACTAAGTGACATTTCATATAAGCATCAATAATCAATACCGTATTACTCATCGCAACTAACCACGCCAGACATCATTTCTTTTAACGCCAGTGTGTTTCAACAGCTTAACGGTAAAAACTTCCGCCGTTATTTTCATAAAGTATTTTTGTCGTTTTTCAATCCGAATAATAATTCCGCTAGGGTCCACTAATGATTATACGCCAGATTCTACGAATATTCCCCCGCTAAAAATATTCCCATTCCCCACCAATCGAATATAATATAACAACTTGCATATTTTGCAAAATTTATAAATAATACCCACAACTATAACATTATATCAAATTTATTCCATAATATTCAAAAATGATATTTATAGAAAATTTATTTTTTATTCATAAAAGTTGGGGTCTTACATTTAAACCACCAAATTTTCATGCAGAATATATTCAATGTGGTGGCCACAACTCATGGACCTTTGATGAATCTAAAAAATTGCAAATGTATTACGCGGTGAACACAATAATGGAGCTAACTTAGCAAAATAGTTTCAGGCATCAACAATTATATGGTTGATTAATATTATGTTATCACATTTGATTTAGGAAATAGCAAGTCATTCTTGATTTACAAACATAATTGATACTGCTGATTCTTCATTCGACCCTGCAATATTTGTCTTCTAATAGAGAAATTATATATACTCGTAGCAAAATTGAAAAAACATGATGATTATTTGATGCAGTTTCGGTTTTATGCGTGCAGTTTTGGCTAGTAACCAAACCGAAATAGTAAATTTAATTTTTCAACTTACCTAAAATCGCCACATACGTCGAAACCGTTGGTGCAATTTTAATTTATGCGGACAAACCCATCTAAAGTAGACAATTGTACTGGGGACGGCAAAGTGCACTTGGTTAGGTTATTAGAACCCAAGTCAGTAATGAATTCACATTTTAACCTTGTTTGAATTATTATATAGAAAATGATAAATTGGGTATATTCAGTGGCGAAGTAAGAAAATTATTTTAGTTGACCCCACATTCATATATGTAGCTTCGCCTCTGGGTATATTATGGTATTTTATGTCTCAAAATAGAAATGTTTTTTAATTTTGGAGAAGAAAAAAAGATGATCGAATAACGGGGGAAGTAAATCACATGTGAAACAGTTAGATGTTTAGATGAACTTACTTTGTCCATATAATTATATACTACATCTGTTTTAAAATTAGAGATATATTTTAATTTTTTAGAATTAATTTTTAAAATCTTAAAACTCAAAATTAATATAATTTAGTTTAAGTTTTGAAAACAACAAATGTGATAATTAGTAGTTCTTTATAATTAGTTTACAATTGTTTGTTTGTATTAAAACTAAATAATTTCATATCAGTTTTAAATTTTAAGATTTCACGAATTGATTCTAAAAATCAAAATATATCTAATTTTGGAATGGATGGATGGAGTTTATGTTTGCAAAAAAAAAAGGTAGCGTAGAAAAACAAAGACAAATTTATTGAATGATGTCAAGCGACAATGAGGTAAATACCCTTTATATAGACATAATTGAGTTTGTTGGCCAAGATATACCTAATATAAATATCACTAATATAAATATACGTAATATAAACATTCTTAATAGCTAGCATAACTGAAATAAGCATAAATGTGTGATATAATTTTTAACCTTTAATTACTAAAATCATAAATGTTGTGTAGTGTTGCCAAAAAATGTTAACCAAGGGGTCTTGACCCAATATTTATCCCTATTTCTTGTCTATCAAGAGGATGAGGTTGCAGATCTTGACCTGACAAAGGTTTGGTGTGTTTAAATTATATCTAAAAGTAGCCAAAAAAAAAATGTTGCGAGAGGTTAGGTATGTATATGATCAAATTAAATGCTTAATTAGTAAAATAAGCACTTTATTAGATAATTGTAGACATCAAAGCCAGCCCATTAATTGACTAAATTCATCCAAATTAAATGCTGTGAGTTTTACGTGAGTGAGTTTAGGTATGTATATGATCAAATAAAATGCTTTGATTAAAATAAGCACTTTATTAATTAGGTAATTGTGTAGACATCAAAGCCAGCCCATTAATTGACTAAATTCATCCAAATTTCTAAGTTTTACTACATCAACGCCAGTGTAGTTGCCTTACCGACCAAACTGTTTGGCTTCGTTAAATATATTACTCTATCACTTCCTTAATATAAGTTATCTTAGAGTTGTGCACAAGTATTAGGAAAATAATTATAAAACATTAAATATAATATTAATTGTCTATATTACCCTTATATTGAAAAAAGAGAGTATATTATTTATTGGACATATAATAATGAGAGAACCAAAGTTATACTCCCTCCGTCCCTTAATATAAGACGTTTTAGAGAAATTTTCTTGTCCCTTAATATATAACGTTTTAGAATTCCAAGTAAGCATTAATTGCTTAGTTTCCAATATTACCTCAAGTATTAAATATAACTTAGGTTCTCTCACTATTTTTTGTCCAATAAATAACAATTTTTTTTCCTAATACAAAAGCAATATAGACATTTGATATTATATTTAATCTTATACAATCATTTTCTTAATACTTGTGCACAATTCTAAAAAATCTTATATTAAGGCACGGAGTGAGTATTTAATACTTAGATAATATTGGAAACTAAATACTCCCTCCGTCCTATGATAAAAGTCTTTATTACTATTTCAGGTAGTCCCAAATTAAATGTCTACTTACCTTAAATGATCTTTTTTTACAAGAATTTGCCTATAATACCCTTATTATTAATTATTATATTTCTATTTTTTATGCATATTTATGGAGAATCACTAGTAATGTGCAGAAAACTATGCAATTAAATGAGAATTTAAATATGTACAATTTTGTTATTTTATCCTCTTTTTTAATATGCGCAAAAACCAACCAGAACTATTATTCGGGGACGGAGGGAGTAATTAATACTTACTTGAAATTTTTAAACGACTTATATTAATTAAGAGAAAAATATTTTTTTAAAACGATTTATATTAAAGAACGAATGAAATATTGTTTCACACGAGTACTTTGGTAGACATTTAATTATTTTATTTAAATTTATTTGTAGCAGTTTAGAAAACTTCAGAAACTTATACAACTCATAAAATGATACATGTTGGGAAACATCCTTGTTGGAGTATTCTGTTGTTAAATCATACTCCAATATAATGCATGAAAGGTTAGGCCCACTTACTCCTCAGGTGTGAAAAATAGTTAATGTTTACACATGCATGCATGTCAACGACTGTTCGTGCCATTAATCTTCGGTCAAACCGCGGGGTTGGATTAATTTTCACTGATAATATATTAATATCGGATCATGAAGTTATCACGTTTTTTGATAATTATATATATACTACTACTATTATGCGGAGTATATATATAATATAATATAAATATATAATATTGCAAGCCCATATGTATTTGAAAATTTGACATGGGATGATGTGTGTATTACAGTGAGGGGCGTGATCCTTGCTAGCCAAGGCAATGTAATGATCTGTGACTAAATGGAGGTTGAAACTAGTTGTTGACTGTGATACATAGGAAGATGATTAATTATGTAATTAACAAAATATTAATCACTCTCTATTTTAAATTAAATGTTTAGTTTTGATTTTTTCAGTTAAATTAACTATTTTTAAAATTAATAATTAAACATGTATAAATATATTTTTAAAATTATAAAAATTAGGTTTAGTATTAAATTATATATATATATATATATATATTATTTTTATTTTAATCTCTTTACTTATATTTTGTCAAAAATAGTATAAAAATTAGTTTGCAAAATGGTCAATTTAACTCAGAAAAATCAAAATTAGACATTTAATTTGAAAGGGAAAGAGTATTACTTTGGCAAAATACTAATCACATCAATTTAATAATACAAATATAATTAAAGTGTTGTAATAAAAGTACAAGTTTTTCTCTTTCTAATTATTTAGGCTCATATATAATTTTATTCTCACCTCCATAACAAGGTAAAAACAAACTTTTCTACATCTAATATTAATTCCTTCTCAAGTTAGTCTTAAAAGAGAATATTATTGAAATGTTTGTTATAATCTTTGCAATAGATTTTGAGTTATGGAATATTTTTCAATTTGGTCTCCTTATTTCTTTTTATTTTCATCATTTTGTCAAAAATATTACAATCAAATTAATTGAGGGGTATGAAAAGTCCAAGAGAAATTAGGTAGTTCTTGTCTACCAATTGGAGTCACTGACCGATAGAGATCCGCCAAATATCAAACTAGATTTTGAACAAGTGTTTGTTTGTCTATTAATTTATACGTAATACGTTAGTGCGACAGTTACAAATGTATTTAAGAATTTTATTTAAGAAATTGATATTCTTGTCTTTTTTTTTTATATATTTTATGTGATCTTCTCTTGTATTAGAATAAATTAAAGTGGTTTTAGTGACAAAAATTCATGTAAAAATATATGTGAAAATAGTACTATTCTTTTAAATATTTATTTATATAAAATTTATCTAAACGTGTGTTATTATTTTATATGACGACAAATTTATTTAGATATTAAATATATATGGGCTATATGTAAATACACAGTCGTGCTATGGCGATGGTTTTTTGGAACTATAGCAACGGTGTTGGGACTTGTGACTCATAATTAAGAAGTTCTAAAAAAGGTCGAGTGTGGAGCGTTGCGGAGCGCAACGGAATGAGGGTTTTGTGAATGAGTTGGGCATAGATCAAAGTGGAGTACAGTTGTATTGTGATAGTCAGAATGTCATTTATTTGGCAAAGCATCAAGTGTATCATGCAAGGACCAAACATATTAACGTAAGGTTTCACAAAGTGAGAGAGTTGATTGCTATGGGTGATGTGATATTGGAAAAGGTGCACACTTCTGAAAATGCGAATGACATGTTGACAAAAAATGTGACCGTGGACAAGTTCAAGCATTGTTTGGACTTGGTTAATGTCTCCAAATGTTAGTAAGGAAGATTCCGCAAAATCAATTGGAACGAGTGGCTTAACTTCTGAATGAGCGAGGTTATTCGTCAAGGTGAAGTTTGTTGGGACTTATGGCTTATAATTGAGAAGTTCCTGAAAAAGGCCGAGTTTGGAGCGTTGCAGAGTGTAGTGGTGTGAGGGAGCTAAGCTCCGACGAACAAAGTGTCTTGTGCAGTCGCGCCCGATCCAAAGCTTGGGGCCTTGGCATGACAAGACTCTTGCAAAGACTTAACACGGTAGCGTCATTGGCGATCTAAAATCGGTAGCGTCACATGCGCGTCAAGATACATCGCTTTTATGGTTTGATATTTACAAGGACATTATGGGTATTTAGGCTATTATGTGAATTAGGGTTGGAATAAGAGTAGTAGTTATAAATACTACTCCTTTCGTCTCAGGATTAAAAGTCCTGGTTGAATTTTTACGCATATTAAGAAAGATGATAAAATGACAAAATTGTCCGTATTTAAATTCTCATTTAATTGCATAGTTTTCTGCACATTACTAGTTATGCTCCATAAATATACATAGAGAATAGAAATATAACAATTAATAATAAGGGTATTATAGGAAAATTATTGTAAAAAAATAGATCATTTAAGGTAAGTAGATATTTAACTTGGGAATAACTGAAATAGTAATAAAGACTTTTATCATGGGACAGAGAGAGTATATATTGTAAAGCCCTAAGTAACACTCAAGTTGAATAACAAAAGGAATGCCGCACCCGTGGACTACCTAAATTGGGGAACCACGTAAATCTTTGTGTTATTTTTTTATTGTTATGACGAACGAGACCTTTGTAATTAATTTTTAAATATTTATTGAATTAAGTAAATAATTTGTTAATTTATTTATTGAGTTAAATAATTATTTGATGGAGTTGTGGTAAATTAATTTAATTAAGTGTGTCACATTAATTAAATTAATGTGGAATAATTTTATAGATCAAAGTGATAATTTAATTGAGATAATTAAATTAAATGAGTTGTTAAATAATTTTAATGTTATTCTAATTAATTAAATAATTAATTAGAGATTTATTGATTTTTTATAAATAATAAATGAGAATTTTAATTATGTGATGATGTGATTTAATAAGTAATATTGCCTTTTATTTAATTAAATTTAAATAATATTATTTGATTAATTAAAGTGTGACAAATTATAAACTATATAATAAACAAGTTAATTAAAATAATGGGAAAAGGAGTTGAATTGGAACAAACCAAACATGGCATTGAGGACATGGGGAGCAACTAAGGCCATACTGCGCTTAACTGCTACCCATGTACGCTCCAGTTATATTATGCGCGCTATATCATGTATCAGCCTTATTTTTTTACGTAATTCCTAAAACCTAAGTATGACTCCCCTAAAATAGGTATACATCACCCATTCTGAGTCGCTAAATACATGGTACATAAATCAAATACAAGCTTCTTTTATACAATACGACAACAGTGTAGCTTAGAGTTTTTACACGAATATTGTCTCATAGACAGTATTCAAACTCAAATGAAGTCCTCATTACATTTATTATCACACTATTTCATAAAATAATGATGACTACTATAGTCACCATCTCAGACCGTCACTCTGTTTCCTGAAGAGAACACTGAAAGCAAAAGGGTGAGCTCAACAAAGCCCAGTAAGAAATATTATGACTAAGATAATGCAGAATAAATTATCGTTAGCCTTCAACAGTGTTAAACTGATAAAATACAATAAACATCAAGTTTTACTGCAGCGGAACAAGCAATCCGTTAGAAGAGTCAAGTAGAGCATGATATCTACTATCTTCTATGATTTAAAAACTTTTTCATCAACTTTATCGCTGAGACTCAGCTTAATAAATAAACCACATCATCGAATCATCCCTGCACTACGGGCCAAGAATATTTATGTAATCATCAATGGTCATGATCATACTAACAACTGTCTATCAATGCACTACGGGCCAATGAGGACTTTTACCACATTATTTGTAACATTATTGTCATGATTATATTGAATAATCCTTTGTCATAATCATACCAATCAATAGTACATCTATGCACGTAAGCCACATATGACTTTTATCAATATATAAGCATGAGGATGATGACAATGATATAAGAATTCAATTAAAAAAAAGCAAAGGATAATTTTTTTAAAGATTTATAATTTAATTTATCCAGAATTCAATAATGTCCAAATTGTCAACATGATACTGCTTTGTGGAGTAAAATTCAGGAATAATATTGTATCAAAAATGATTTGCACAACAAAGAAATTAATTTTTGTCATGAATAATTTCCCGGGTGAATAGTACCTTGTGAATAATACTTTGTGAATAGTACCAGTGAATAGTATTTTGTGAATAGTACCCGTGAATAGTAATTTATGAATAGTACCCTGTGACGCCCCCAAAACTAGGTATACATCACCCATTCTGAGTCGCCAGATACATGGTACAAAATTCAAATACAACTTCATTTATACAACTGTTGAGTTGTCGTATAGAATACGATCACAGTTAACTATGAGTTTTAATACAAATGTATGTAACTCTCATGGTACCTCGACCACAACCTTACAATGATACTTTATATAAAAGTATAGTCAAACACTGTTTTAGGAATTAAAATCTTTGGGAAGTGCTCAAGGAAACCTTCGTACATGGGAGGCCATGCGTCCAGGTTATAATAGATATCATATGTCCACAGAATTATCCTTGGTTGACCCAATAGACCCCAAAGAAAAATGAGAAGATTACTATCATCTTCTTTCCAATGGTGAGTCTTCTCTTAACATATAATTATCTCCACTGTCTCCAAGTGAATATTATATTTCAAATAAACTCCAAGATCATATAGGTAGTGTCCGTAGATATACTCAGCAAGTGGATTTGCACAACCCTATCTTAAGATAACACGAGGTTGTATGTCATTAGACATCTTGTATGATAGTGGCAAACCCCCTTCTAAAGTTGGGTTCACCTCACCCTATTCAGTTCACCAAAATTAAATATCAAATGACGTATATAATACGACACACTTATCTAAAGTTCTCAATAAAATTATTTCTATACTATTTAGGTAGAACCTCAACAGCTATAGACCACCGTTCTAATCCTCTTAATACGCTTCGACTTCAAACCCACTACACTTTTATTACACGAAAGGAATTGTGAAGCAAAAGGGTGAGCACAACTAGCCCAGTAAAGAATATCATGACTAAAGATAATTAAATTATCAATAACTTTCATCAATAATAAATCAGAGATTTAGAACATATGGTAGATAATAAAACTTTTCAACCATAGTTGCAGCGGAACGAGCAATCCATTAGAAGAGTCAAATAGACCATAAGGTCTATTATCTTCTCTATGTTAAAAGTCCACCAATAATGTTTTATCCCTGTAACATCAATCAACAATTCCCGTCCACGATCATGTGAATAACCCATAATCACAATTGTGATTCTAAATTCCTCTTCGCACCCAGGACGAAGATAATTTTCATCACCTGTCTTCACCTGAAATATCAAAAATCATGGTTATACCAAATCACAATTCCTGCTCGTAATCATTAAATCATCTTTGCACTACGGCCAAAGATATTCATTATTATCACATCCATGAATTAATATTTCATTGCTGAGACTTAGCTCAATAATTAATCCACATCATCGAATCATCCACGCACTACGAAAGCCAAGGATATTCTTTAAGTATCACGACCACGAATTATCCATGCACTACGGCCAAAGATAATTGTGTTTTCATCAACGGTCCTGATCATGCCATAAAACAATTGATCTTTGCACCCTTGGCCGAAGAGAATCCATAGCCATAATCATACCAAAAGCTCGTCCATCAATGCACTACAGGCCAATGAGGACTTTTTTCCACATCATTTGTAACATTACGGTCCATGATTATACCGAATAATCCCTGGTCATAATCATACCAAGTCCATCTATGCACTACAGGCCACAGATGACTTTCAACATAATATAAACATGAGGATGATGACAATGATAAAAGAATTCAATAAAACAAGTTCAAGAATTAATTTATCCAGGAACTAATAACGTCCAAATTGTCAACATGATACTTCTTTGTGGAGTAAAATTCAAGAATGCTCAGAAGAATATTTCCATAAAAAGATACTGGATGAAGCACAAATGTCAAGGATATTCCACTAATTTCATGGAGTATAGAAACTAAAACTTTAACCAACTGAGTATAATAGAATATATGAAACTGCAAATGGATTTTTGCCGTCATACGGTAATCCACTGAGACATATCATTTCCACAATTTAATAAGGAATGAATACAAAGGATCATTCCCCATGCATGTGATAATCCACATAGACAGGTTATTCCAATAGAATAATAAAGAATGGAATAACATAAGAAATCACCATGCATTCGATAGACCGCACAGACAGGTTATTCTAACAGAATAATAAAGAATGGAACCAGGTCATGCGTAAATGCATAGACAGGATATTCCAACAGAATAATAAATAACGGAACCAGGTCATGCGTAAAGCACAGACAAGATGTTCCAACAGAATGATAAATAATGGAATAACAACAGAAGTCACCATGCATGCGATAGACCGCACAGACAGTTTATTCCAATAGAATAATAAATAATTGAACCAGGTCAGGCGTAATACGCACCGACAGGATATTCCAACAGAATAATAAAGAATGGAATAACAGAATAATTTCACCATGGATGCGGTACTTCGCATAGACAGGCTATTCCAACATAATAATAAAGAATGGAATAACAGAAGTTCTCTTCATGAAGACGAAAGAAATAATAACCCTTACGAGTACAACAAATAATATCCCTTACGAGTACAACAAATAATATCCCTTACCTTTGAAAGAAGAGTTGTGACGCCCCCAAAATAGGTATACATCACCCATTCTGAGTCGCCAAATATATGGTACAGAAATAACTACAACTTCATTAATACAATTGCTGTGCAAAATACGACAACACTTAAACTATGAGTTTAAATACAAATATTGTCATCTAGACAATATCCACACTCAAATAAGTCCTCTTTAAAATTATTGATACACTATTTTACAAAATAGTGAGGACAGCTAAAACAACTGTCTTGAAACATTACTCCACACCCCGACTAAAACAACCGAAGTTGTTACCATTTCTGGCATGATAATTTCCTCCACGATGGTTATCATTATTCCGATGATCGTCGCCACCGGTACGATTATCATCGAGTTGTTGGTCATTATTCTTCAGTTGAGCCGACTCATTATCGCGCTCCAATAACTGAGCAATATTCACAACATCTGAATATAAACAAAGTTTGTGAGAAATGAGGTATTGACGTATTTTGGGTTTCAATCCTTGCAGAAACATTCGCGTCATTCTCTCCTCATTATCAATCAAATGGGATAACTTAGCTTCGTACTGCGACACGTCATATTGTTTTGCTCCAACTTGATGAACTTTACTTCCTTCATGTGACGAATACTTTCAGGAAAGTACTTGTCGTTAAACAATTCTTGGAACTTCTCCCAAGACATCTTCAAAGGTCACGACAGTAGAGTACGCTTTTTACTTGATTCCCCACCAATAATCTGCCTCTCCTCGCAACATGAAGGTGGCGAAAGGAACCTTTTTCTCCTCTAAGCATCCCAAGACATCAAATATCTTAGTGATCTGCTTTATCCACGTCTTTACCGTAAGTGGTTCTGGCTTTCCCAAAAACTCTGGCGGTTCTAACTCCTTGAACTGCTTAGCGGTGACCATCCGTGAGTTGCCAGTGTTTTCACCTATATTTTGAACAGTAGTCTCTCTCGTTTGGTTTTGCATGAATTCTAGAAAGTTCCTAAACATACCATCGTTCGTCATTTGGTCGGTGTTATTGTTTACAGGAGGGTTATTTCCTTCCTTATCCTGGGTATTGATCAGTGGTGACTCAACATTGTCATGTGCTCCATTGCTTATCTCAACATCTTCAGATGCCATTTTACTGTCACAAAACAATGGTTAATTGGCATGCCACATATTATCCCTATATTCTGACCGACCAATTAAATAACAAATAAGCTTAGGTATGACACATTAGCGAAGGATTTACTCGTCTCTCCCCTCCTAATTCTATTCCCCGATCTCCGCCAGAGAACATATCCCTAAGCTCTGATACCAACTGTGACGCCCCCAAAATAGGTATACATCACCCATTCTGAGTCGTCAAATACATGGTACAGAAACAACTACAACTTCATTAATACAATTGCCGTACAAAATACGACAACACATAAACTGTGAGTTTAAATACAAATATTGTGATTTTAGAAATGGGTTTTGTACCGGGTTCAAAGTCGATACAAAATTCAATATCACACTTTGGAAGTAAGCCAAGAAATTCTTCAGAAAATACATCAGGAAATTTACTAACAATAGAAATATCATTTAAATCTGACGTATTTTTGTTCAAGTCCATAACATGGGCTAAGAAAACTTAACATCCATTTTTCAATAAACGAATGACTTTATGGCTTGATATGAAAGTGTTTGACTTCAATGGTTTGGTTGCTTGAATTCGAATAATAGGTTGCTTAGGAATATGAAAACTAACAACCTTACAAAAGCAATCAATTTTGGCAATATGAGTAGTTAATCAATCAATCCTTAAAATCACATCAAAAGCAAGTATCTTTAAAGAAATAAGGTCAACAAGTAATGTGATGGTGCCAACTTGGATCAAACAAGATTTATAAATAGTGGATGTAACGAAAGTTTCTCCTAACGGAGTTTCAACAGATAAGTCAAAGTCTAATTTTCTACAGAGTCAAGTTTAAACGTTGAGCACAAGAAGGAGAGATAAAAGAATGGGTAGAACCGGTATCTAATAAGGTATAAACTTTGCAAGAATTTATGATTAACTAACCCGTGCTAACTTCGTTCGGGTTACTCACTTTTTGAGAAGTCACGAAAAATGCTCTTCCTAGAACCGCTGACTTTGACTTGTCCGGGACAGCCTTTGGAGTCACCAACTAAAACATACCTTGGAAGGTTGTGAACAGTTTGGACTTATGTGTCCCTCTTCTCCGCATCTGTAGCATCTAACTAGCGGTCTTTCTCCTCCCCTAAAATTCGTTGCTGGTGTTGGTGTTGACGTCTTCCCGTCATTATTGAATCTTCTCTTTTTGAAATTTCCACTTGACTCACCTTTCCTATTATCTTGGCCATGATTACCACCGAAGTGGTTACCATTTCTGGCATGATAATTTCCTCCACGATGGTTATCATTGTTTCGATGACCGTCGCCACCGAATCTGATTATCATCGAGTTGTTGGTCATTATTCTTCATTGAGCCGACTCATTATCGCTACTCCAATAATCGAGCCCTATTCACAACATCTGAATATAAACAAAGTTTGTGAGAAATGAGGTATTGACGTATTTTGGGTTTCAAACCTCATAGAAATATTCGCGTCATTCTCTCCTTATTATCAACCAAATGGGATGCAAATCGAGACAACTCGGCAAACTTAGCTTTGTACTGCGACACGTTCATATTGTTTTGCTCAGCTTGATGAACTCTACCTCCTTCATATGACGAATACGTTTGGGAAAGTACTTGTCGTTGAACAATTCTTGGAACTTCTCCCAAGACATCTTCAGTGCGACAGGCTGAGTACGCTTTACGTATTCCCACCAATAATCTGCCTCTCCTCACAACATGAAGGTGGCGAAAGGAACCTTTTTCTCCTCTAAGCATCCCAAGACATCAAATATCTTAGTGATCTGCTTTATCCACGTCTCTGCTATAAGTGGTTACGCTTTTCCCAAAACTCCGTGGTCCTAATTCCTTGAATCCTTAATGGTGACCATCCGTGAGTTGCTAGTGTTTCCACCTGCATTTTGAACAGTAGTCTCTCTCGTTTGGTTTTGCATGAATTCTAGAAAGTTCCTAAACATACCATCGTTCGTTATTTGGTCAGTGTTATTGTTTACAGGAGGATTATTTCCTTCCTTATCCTGGGTATTGATCAGTGGTGACTCAACATTCTCATGTGCTCCATTGCTTATCTCAACATCTTCACATGCCATTTTACTGCCACAAAACAATGGTTAAATGGGATGCCACATATTATCCCTATATTCTGACCGACCAATTAAATAACAAATAAGCTTAGGTATGACACATTAGCGAAGGATTTACTCGCCTCCCCTCCTAGTTCTATTCCCGATCTCCGCCAGAGACCATATCCTAAGCTCGATACCAACCGTGGCGCCCCAAAATAGGTATACATCACACCCATTCTGACGCCAAATACATGGTGCGAAACAACTACAACTTCATTATTACAATTGTCGTGCAAAATACGACAACACTTAAACTGTGAGTTTAAATACAAATATTATCACCTAGACAATATCCACACTCAAATAAGTCCTCTTTACAATTATTGATACACTATTTTACAAAATAGTGAGGACTATTAAAACAACTGTCTTGAACCATTACTCCACAGCCCGACTAGTTCCCGCTATATTCTCGTCTCCTGAGAAGAAAAATGGAACAAAAAGGAAAAGGGTGAGCTCAACTAGCCCAGTAAAGAATATTATGACTAAGATAATGTACAACAAATTATTCTTAGTCTTCAACAGGGAAAAATCTGATAGAATACAATAGACAACAAGTTTTAGATCAACAACTGCAGCGGAAACAACAATTCATTAGAAGAGTTAAGTAGAGAATGAAATCTACTATCATCTATGATTTTAAAAGTCCATCATCGATATTTTATCCCTGTAACATCAATCAATATACATCTTGAATCAAATAGTCATCTTTTGCTTCTACTGGCTAAAGATATTAATCACCGGGTCATGTTCATCTCAACACTGCTCATCTTTGCATTACGGGCCAAAGATATTCATCAAGAAATCATTCATCTTTGCACTACAAAGCCAAAGATATTCGATTATATCATCATTTATGGTGAGAGGATGATGAAAAATATTGTAAAGAAAGCGAATCCAAAGGAAAAGAACAAATATTAAGGATTCGTACTTTACACAATCCAAGTTCAAAAATACTTCATAAATAACGTAGTGGAGTAAAATTCAAGAATGAAGACCAAAACATAGATCCATTCAAAGATAGAAATCATAATGAGACAATCTTGGACACAGAAAAAAAAATTTAATTTTTACATGAATAGTGTCGTATTAAGTGAATAGTCATGATATACATGAATAATGTCGTATATCGTGAATAGTAACTCTGACACCAATAGATAGAAATTCCACAAGAAAATCATCATGCTTCATGAATAGTACTGCGTGAATAGTAACTCGTGAATAGTAACTCATGAATAGTAACTTATGAATAAGAACTCGTGAATAGTAACTCATGAATAAGAACTCATGAATAGTAACCCAAAGCATGAAAAGTTTCCAAATTTGATAAAAGTTCCAACCAATATTTCGACATAATGATATTGAAGAAATAATATCACTTACTGAAGAAAATAACATCCCTTACCTCGAAAAAAGACAAGATTTCATTTGGAATCTTGGATATAGTCTTTGAAGGAACTTGCACCGATATATAACAACACTCAAATTATCAAAATACTCACAAGAATACGCCGATAATATAGAGAGAAGAGAAAACTTCAGTTTACGGTGTGATTTTTAATTCTAACCTAAGCACCCTATTTATAGGAAATTGCTTAGAACACTAAAGTAGAAAATTTAATAAAATATTAATATATATATATATATATACACACAAATTTCTTATGCCCACTTTCCTAGATCTGAATTCAGAAACTACATCACATGCAAGACCCACAATTAATGACAAAAACGTTTTTCATATTAAAAATAATTAAAACTTCCAAAAATCAATTATTTCGGAACCTCGGAACTTCAATAATTCATAATAAATAGCCCTTTCGTCAGAAAAATTCGAATCTTATGTCCTTCCATAGGAAATTCAATTCTCTACAACTTTGTAAGTTTAAGTTTTTCCAAATTCCAAACAGAAATTGACCGAAATTCACAAACGAACGATTTTACAGGCTATAATCAAATTTCAGTCAAGAAATGGGGTCCACCGACACACAAAACATGTGTTAATCATTTAATGCAACAAAAATACTCTTCCCCTCATATACTCATATATTCCACATTCATTATAAAAATATCATCATTATAATAAACTATTATTTTATCAGAAAATATCGATTTTCAACAATTGTCACTTTAAAATTTTTTCTCCATCTATATCTACATAAAATGAATATTTTCCTCATCATATAAATCAATAATTAATTATTCACAAATAATGTTACAGAATCACAATACATCGTGACGGTGTGCGTTCCTGGAAAAGGGGGCTTTCTAATAAGGATTTCTCCTTCTTGGCCGCATGATTAGGTGACCAAACCTCTCCTTAGACAGAACTTTCTAGACATTGTCAATAATGTTATCTAATAATATTATTCAGATAATATGAATTATTGCTCCGATAATAGAAAATACCATGTAGTGATAGTTATTGAAACAACAATAATATAAAATATCAACGTAGCAATTATTGAATCAATAAAATAAAATACTGAACAGTAATTACTGTAACAATTATTGGGTAGTGCCTCTTACGTAAGAATCAATAATTGGTGCAATACCGTGCTATCTTGTAACAACGCGTACATCGTGTTTTAACCACCGGGTATTCCAACAGTATTAACGGTAACAACTACGCCGTTATTTATAAATAACTCATACTTATCGTTTTCTTCATCCAATTGTTTTCCGTTATGGGGCCCACACAAAGCTGCGCCGTCGTACGAATATTCCCCGACAACAAGAATATTTTATAATCACTTGCTTATTTAAAATATTTGCGCATTTTACCCATAACTAACCACATTAATCAAATCAACCCTTACTATTTCAAAATAATAAATAGAGGAAATTTAATTTCATTAATTATAAGTTGGGGTCTTAAAACCTCCCCTCCTTATGAAATTTCGTCCTCAAAATTGACATGCGTAGGACATGCTCCTTCCTATCCAAGATCTTGACTGGTACCTCCTCGTACGTTAAATCTTCTGCTATTTCGTCTGGTTCAAACTCAATAATGTGGTTCGGGTTGTCCACATATTTACGTAACATCGATACGCAAAAAAACGTTATGAACACGCGTCATACTTGGCGGTAAAATGTGTCTATAGGCCACAGTTCCTACTTGATCGAGAATCTCAAATTGACTAAAAAATCGAAGGTTTGAGCTTTCCTCACATCGCCGATTCTCATTTTTGGAATAATGATTTCTTGCATCTTCTTCTTCATATTCATCAACTCCATGTCTGTAGCTTGAGCATCTTTAAATTTATCGATTAAAGTCGATTCTAATTGTATATTTGTTATCTTCACACAGGTTCTTTGAATCTTTAACTCTATCTCCATCTTCTGTAAGTCGTACGAAATGGGTCTTTTTGTTAAAAACATCGCACTCGTAACCACATACGATTTTTTACTCAACACGTCAGCTACCACGTTCGTTTTTTTCCAGGATGGTATGGAATGGTATGGTCGTAATCTTTCAACAGCTCGAGCCAACATCGTTTCCGCATGTTGAGATCTTAGAAGCTCTTCTCACATTCCTCGCTTCATTCGAATTTTGTATCTTTTCGAGTCAGCTGAGTTAATAGAGTATCGATTCGAGAAAATCCTTCCACGAATCTCCGATAGTAACCAGCTAAGCCTAGAAAGCTACTTATTTCGATTACTGACTTAGGTTGCTCTTAACTGTGACTCATATCCCAATCTTGGATAGCACATCACAATGGCACCTATCAGTTTACCACCACAAGAATATGACGTCCCTTACAAAGAGTCTGGTTTCAGTGCATTCCACAAAGGAAGTCACCAGATAGAGGCTAAGGTACCACTCCTATAGTTATGTTTTTAACTCCTGAAGTTCAATAGGAGCCATTCGATATGAGATTTTAGAAATGGGTTTTGTACCGGGTTCAAAGTCGATACAAAATTCAATATCACACTTTGGGAGTAAGCCAAGAAATTCTTCAGGAAATACATCAGGAAATTTACTAACAATAGAAATATCATTCAAATCTAACGTATTTTTGTTCAAGTCCATAACATGGGCTAAGAAAACTTAACATCAGTTTTTCAATAAACGAATGACTTTATGGCTTGATATGAAAGTGTTTGACTTCAATGGTTTGGTTGCTTGAATTCGAATAATAGGTTGCTTAGTGTTGATCGATTTCACAATCAATGAATACGTGCAAGTATACACGATCAACAAGTAATAAAGTGAAAGTAGAGTATCGTTCCCACGAGAAATTATTTAATAAAAATCACCAAGTACTAATTCTTAACCAAACTAATTTTATTTAAACAATCTCAAATCGTGTTTTTTCTAATTAAGAAAACTAAATTAACAAATTAAACTGAATTGTTTTATGATTGAATTCAGATAAATAAATATTAAGACTTCAATATCCCCAATTATGAACTATAAATCAATTATCTAATTATCCCAATTATTATGCCTACTGAATTGTTAACAGGAATTCTCAAATGCCAAAAGTCCTTTTCCAAGTGATCAATTGACTTCTATTTAATCCAGATTAATCTTGCTATATTCCTATGTAAAACAATTGAATTAAACTCCTTCAATTCCAATTCCTTATGTGTTACATGCGGTGAACAAATATTTCCATTCAATTCACAAACCTAATTATTCACCATGCAAATAACTAAGTCACATGTTATCATGCCCAGTTCTAACCCTAGAATTCCTCTTCCAATTCCTTATAGAGTAACAAGGTAATTACTGATCAGATAATTAATCAATAAGCATAAGGCAAGATAAACAACTCACTTTGACTCAAATAATTGGAATATAATGAATAACTAATTCATAACCATAAAAGGTTCAATTAAAATCTCAATAAAAGAGTTAGTTCATAATTAATGAATTGAAACCAAGAATCCACAATTGAATAAACATTAAAAGATAAAAGTATGATAAGAGAAGAGAATAGAATCTGTTGTCAGCAAATCTGATGCTCCCCTCTTTCTCTTGCTCTTGATCTTCAGTGTTCTTCAATTTGCTTCAATCTCCAATGGCTAATTAAGGGTTTATATTATAATATAATGGAGTGTTTTTTCTAATCTAAGCTATGTAATCTCCCCTTATTTTATGCCTTACATCATGTATTTATAGGTTACAAGTCCAATTTTTAGCTTAAGAACAAACCCATCCTATTTGGAGTCAAAAGGTGTCAAAATTAAGCTTAAAAGCGCGTCCAGCCGCACTAAGCCCTTCCCCCAGACGTCCTAGCACTCGAGGCAATATTGAAGTCTGCCCCTAGCGCCCGGCTATTGGCATAAAGGCAAAAATGGGCGCCAAGGCCTTTGCCCCAAGTTCTGACATTTTCTGCTTCAACGTCCTTTGGGAAAACGGCCATAACATTTGATCTGGGAGGAATTACGGGGCCTTCCACCTATCAAATTGAAGATATCGATAAGATCTACAACTTTCATTCTTTGAGAATTGAGAAATTCTGGGCGGATGAAGGCTGAAATTGAGATGGAAGTAACTGCTATGCAAATGACCACCCAAAACCATGACGTTCGACGTCCGTTGGTACAACGATCATAACTCTTGCTTCCAAACTCTGATTGGAATGATTCAAAATATTCCGGAAAGCTAAGACGATGCTCTTCAATGTAAGATAAGTTCCAAACCAAGAACATGAAGTAAACATAAAAGCCCAAATGATGTCCTGGGTTTCTTTATTCTTTGCGTTTTTCTTTGCTTTTCCTTACAATAGTCGCCACACCGCTCCCCAAACGTATAACCTACAAAATGAACACAAAATGCATGAAAAGTAACTAAGACACATAAATATAAGCAACTAATTCAAGTAAAAGATACCGGATAAGTGTATATTAAATCCACTTATCACTTAGGAATATGAAAACTAACAACCTTACAAAAGCAATTAATTTTGGCATGATGAGTAGTTAATCAATCCCTAAAATCACATCAAAAGCAAGTATCTTTAAAGAAATAAGGTCAACAGGTAATGTGATGGTGCCAACTTGGATCAAACAAGATTTATAAATAGTGGATGTAATGAAAGTTTCTCCTAACGGAGTTTCAACAGATAAGTCAAAGTCTAATTTTCTCCAGAGTCAAGTTTAAACGTTGAGCACAAGTAGGAGAGATAAAATAATGGGTAGAACCGGTATCTAATAAGGTATAAACTTTGCAAGAATTTATGATTAACTAACCCGTGCTAACTTCATTCGGGTTACTCACTTTTTGAGAAGTCACGAAAAACGCTCTTCCAAGAACCGCTGACTTTGACTTGTCCGGGACAGCCTTTGGAATCACCAACTAAAACATACCTTGGAAGGTTGTGAACAGTTTGGACTTATGTGTCCCTCTTCTCCGCATCTGTCGCATCTAACTGGCGGTCTTTCTCCTCCCCTAAAATTCGTTGCTGGTGTTGGTGTTGACGTCTTCCCGT
Organism: Panax ginseng; assembly: GCA_020205605.1. Classification (NCBI taxonomy): domain Eukaryota; kingdom Viridiplantae; phylum Streptophyta; class Magnoliopsida; order Apiales; family Araliaceae; genus Panax; species Panax ginseng. Next base: position 32,290,881 of record CM035138.1, on the reverse strand, counting down.
CATTATTGAATCTTCTCTTTTTGAAATTTCCACGTGACTCACCTTTCCTATTATCTTGGCCATGATTACCACCGAAGTGGTTACCATTTCTGGCATGATAATTTCCTCCACGATGGTTATCATTGTTCCGATGACCGTCGCCACCGATACGATTATCATCGAGTTGTTGGTCATTATTCTTCAGTTAAGCCGACTCATTATCGCGCTCCAATAACTGAGCCCTATTCACAACATCTGAATATAAACAAAGTTTGTGAGAAATGAGGTATTGACGTATTTTGGGTTTCAAACCTCATAGAAATATTCGCGTCATTCTCTCCTTATTATCAACCAAATGGGATGCAAATCGAGACAACTCGGCAAACTTAGCTTCGTACTGCGACACGTTCATATTGTATTGCTCTAGCTTGATGAACTCTACCTCCTTCATATGACGAATAAGTTTGGGAAAGTACTTGTCGTTGAACAATTCTTGGAACTTCTCCCAAGACATCTTCAGTGCGACAGGCTGAGTACGCTTTACGTATTCCCACCAATAATCTGCCTCTCCTCGCAACATGAAGGTGGCGAAAGGAACCTTTTTCTCCTCTAAGCATCCCAAGACATCAAATATCTTAGTGATCTGCTTTATCCACGTCTCTGCTATAAGTGGTTCTGGCTTTCCCAAAAACTCCGGCGGTCCTAATTCCTTGAACTGCTTAGCGGTGACCATCCGTGAGTTGCTAGTGTTTCCACCTGCATTTTGAACAGTTGTCTCTCTCGTTTGGTTTTGCATGAATTCTAGAAAGTTCCTAAACATACCATCGTTCGTCATTTGGTCGGTGTTATTGTTTACAAGAGGGTTATTTCCTTCCTTATCCTGGGTATTGATCAGTGGTGACTCAACATTCTCATGTGCTCCATTGCTTATCTTAACATCTTCAGATGCCATTTTACTGTTACAAAACAATGGTTAATTGGCATGACACATATTATCCCTATATTCTGACCGACCAATTAAATAATAAATAAGCTTAGGTATGACACATTAGCAAAGGATTTACTCGTCTCTCCCCTCCTAGTTCTATTCCCCGATCTCCGCCAGAGACCATATCCCTAAGCTCTGATACCAACTGTGACGCCCCCAAAATAGGTATACATCACCCATTCTGACTCGCCAAATACATGGTACAGAAACAACTACAACTTCATTATTACAATTGTCGTGCAAAATATGACAACACTTAAACTATGAGTTTAAATTCAAATATTGTTACCTAGACAATATCCACACTCAAATAAGTCCTCTTTACAATTATTGATACACTATTTTACAAAATAGTGAGGACTACTAAAACAACTGTCTTGAACCATTACTCCACACCCCGACTAGTTCCCGCTATATTCTCGTCTCCTGAGAAGAAAAATGGAACAAAAAGAAAAAGGGTGAGCTCAACTAGCCCAGTAAAGAATATTATGACTAAGATAATGTACACCAAATTATTCTTAGTCTTCAACAGGGAAAAATCTGATAGAATACAATAGACAACAAGTTTTTAGATTAACAACTGCAGCGGAAACAACAATTCATTAGAAGAGTTAAGTAGAGAATGAAATCTACTATCATCTATGATTTTAAAAGTCCATCATCGATATTTTATCCCTGTAACATCAATCAATATACATCTTGAATCAAATAGTCATCTTTGCACTACAGGCTAAAGATATTAATCAGTTGGTCATGTTCATCTCAACACCTGTTCATCTTTGCACTACGGGCCAAAGATATTCATCAAGAAATCATTCATCTTTGCACTACAGGCCAAAGATATTCAGTTATATCATCATTTATGACTAAGGATGATGAAAAATATTGTAAAGAAAATGAATCCAGTGAAAAAGAACAAATATTAAGGATTCATACTTTACACAATCCAAGTTCAATAATACTTCATAAATAACCAAAGTGGAGTAAAATTCAAGAATGAAGACCAAAACATAGATCCAATCAAAGATAGGAATCATAACAGACAATCTTGGACACAGAAAAGAAAATTTAATTTTTTTGTGAATAGTGTCGTATTCGTGAATAGTTCCGTATACGTGAATAGTGCCGTATACGTGAATAGTAACTTCGACACCAATAGATAGAAATTCCACAAGAAAATCATCATGCTTCGTGAATAGTACTTGTGAATAGTAACTTATAAATTGTAACCCCGACATGAAAAGGTTCCAAATTTGATAAAAAGTTCCAACCAATATTTCGGCATAATGATATTGAAGAAATAATATCACTTACGAAAAAAATAACATCCATTACCTCGTAAAGACATTACTTCTAACTGGAATACTGGATATAGTCTTTGAAGGAACTTGCATTGTATAAAGAACACTCAAATTATCAAAATACTCACAAGAATACGCCGATATAATATAGAGAGAGAGAAGAGAAAAACTTGAGTTTAAAAGTGATTTTAATTCTAACATAAGCACCCTATTTATAGGAAATTGCTCAGAACACCAACGCAGAAAATTTAATAAAATATTAATATATATATATATACAAATATCTTACGCCCACTTTCATAGATCTGAATTCAGAAACTACATCACATGCAAGACCCACAATTAATGACAAAAACGTTTTTCATATTAAAAATAATTAAAACTTCCAAAAATTAATTATTTCGGAACCTCGGAACTTCAATAATTCATAATAAATAGCCCTTTCGTCAGAAAAATTCGAATCTTATGTCCTTTCATATGAAATTCAATTCTCTACAACTTTGTGAGTTTAAGTTTTTCCAAATTCCAAACAGAAATTGACCGAAATTCACAAACGAACGATTTTACAGGCTATAATCAAATTTCAGTCAAGAAATGGGGTCCACCGACACACAAAATATGTGTTAATCAATTAATACAACAAAAATACTCTTCCTCCTCATATACTCATATATCTCATATTCATTGTAAAAATATCATCATTATAATAAACTATTATTTTATCAGAAAATATCAATTTTCAACAATTGTCACTTTAAAAAATTTTCTCCATCTATATCCACATAAAATGAATATTTTCCTTATCATATAAATCAATAATTAATTATTCACAAATAATGTTACAGAATCACAATACTGACAACCAAGCAGTTCCTCAGAAAGAGGGGCTTTCCAATAAGGATTTCTCCTTCTTGGCCAAGCAATTAGGTGACCAAACCTCTCTTGAAATAACTTTCTAGACATTGTCAATAATGTTATCTAATAATATTATTCGTATAATATGAATTAGTGCTCTGATAATAGAAAATACCGTGTAGTGACAGTTATTGAAACAACAGTAATATAAAATATCAACGTAGCAATTATTGAATCAATAAAATAAAATAATGAACAATAATTATCGTAATAATTATCGCAAAGTGCCTACTTTACGTAAGAATCAATAATTGGTACAATACCGCAGTATTCTTGTGCAACAACGTGTATTCGTGTGTTTTAACCACTTGGTATTCCAACAAGATAATTCAGAATAACTACGCTACTGCTTATTTATAAACAACTCATACTTGTCGTTTCTTCATCCAATTGCTTTCCGTTATGGGGCCCACACAAGGTTGCATGGCCATCATTATGAATATTCCCCACAAAATGAGAATATTTTATGACCACTTGCTTATTTAAAATATTTGCGCATTTTACCCATAACTAACCACATTAATCAAATCAACCCTTACTCTTTCAAAATAATAAATAGAGGAAATTTAATTTCATGAATAATAAGTTGGGGTCTTACAAGAGTATTCTGACTGGTAGGGCGAGAATATACTCGAAGAAAACTTGTACTACGCTCAAGATTATAGAAGAAGAACTCTCTCTATAGCCTCTCTCTAGAGTTTCAGTGAATTCGTAAGAAATAATGTAGGAATGAGCTTCTATTTATAGAAAAATGGACTGCATAGTAACTAATTTATGAACGATCCAAACTGATTTACTTTTAATCAGACGGTCCATATTTAAAGCAAAATCTTTTAAATAAAATATAATATATTCTATTTATAATCTAATAAAACGAATAACTTTATAAAAGTATTCGCTTTATATAAAAGATTTTACTATGCAGCCTTATGCAACACTATATCATAATAAAATATAATATATTCTATTTATAGAATAACTTTATAAAAGTATTACATTTTATATAAAAAATTTACTATGCAAAATACTATGCATAATAGAATATAATATATTCTATTTATAGAATAACTTTATAAAAGTATTTTGTTTTATATAAAAGCTTTTCTGCTTTTATTACATTAATAATACTAATAAAATAAAACCGAGTGACTTATCACGTAAACATCAATAATCAATACTGCGTGTGTTACTATGCAACCACGCGTATTCATCAGCATTTTACTACTACTAAGTAGTTCAACAGTTTTAACGGTAAAACTTCCGTCGTTATTCTCATAAAAATATTTTTGTCATTTTCTCCATTCGACAATAATTTCGTTGCGGGGTCCACCAATGATTGTACCGTCGTATGGACATTCCCCGACAAAAAGAATATTTTATATCAACTTGCATACTTTGCAAAAATTTTCACATATTACCCTTAACTTTAAACTTTTATCAATTTAACTATTTACCAAAATAGAAAAAATTGAATACTTTTATTTCATAAAATTCGGGGTCTCACAATCTCCCTTCATGAAATTTCACCCTCGAAATTTACGTACGTACTTGATATTCGAAGAGATTGGAATACCTTGCTTTCTTTTCGGATTGTACCTTCCCGGTTATATCCTTTGTATCATGATTTTTCCATTGCTCATCTCCTGTATTTCAGATATCATTCTAGAATATATCTTCAAAATAAAGGTTAATTGACATATCACAATTTGTCAACTTATCAAGTAAATAATTTCAGCTTAGGTAAGTCACACACTAGCGAAGTATATAACTCGTCTCTCCCCTCCTAGTTCTAGACTCTTATCTCCGTCAGCGACCATATCCCTAAGCTCTGATACCAAATGTGACGCCCCCAAAATTAGGTATACATCACTCATTCTGAGTCGCCAGATACATAGTATAAAATTCAAATACAACTTCATTTATACAACTGTTGAGCTGTCGTATAGAATACGACCACAATTAACTATGAGTTTTAATACAAATGTATGTAACTCTCATGGTACCTCGACCACAACCTTACAATGATACTTTACATAAAAGTATAGTCAAACACTGTTTTAGGAATTAAAATCTTTGGGAAGTGCTCAAGGAAACCGTCGTACATGGGAGGCCATGCGTCTAGGTTATAATAGATATCGTATGTCCACAGAATTATCCTTGGTTGACCCAATAGACCCCAAAGAAAAACGAGAAGATTACTATCATCTTCTTTCCAATGGTGAGTCTTCTCTTGACATATAAATATCTCCACTATCTCCAAGTGAATATTATATTTCAAATAAACTCCAAGATCATATAGGTAGTGCCCGTAGATATACTCAGCAAGTGGATGCGCACAACCCTATCTTATGATAACACGAGGTTGTTGTGACGCCCCCAAAATAGGTTTACATTACCCATCTTGAGTCGCCAAATACAAGGTACTGAATACAAATACAACTTAATTATACAATAGTCGTGTAAAATACGAAAAAACATAGGTTGTGAGTTTTAATACAAATATTGTCATCTAGACAATACCCACACTCAATGGAGTCCTCATTACATTTATTATCACACTATTTCACAGAATAGTGAGGACTACTAATGCACCATCTAGGATCATCACTTTGTTCCCCAACTAGTCCAAGCTACGTTCTCATTTCCTGAAGAGAACAGTGAAAGAAAGGGTGAGCTCAACTAGCCTAGTAAGAAATATTATGACTAAGATAATGCAGAATAAATTATCATTAGCCTTCAATAATGTTAAACTGATAAAATATAATAGACAACAAGTTTAACTGCAGCGGATCAAGCAATCCATTAGAAGAGTCAAGTAAGGTATAAAATCTACTATCTTCTATATATGATTTAAAATGTTTTTCATCAACTTTATAGCTGAGACTCAGCTTAATAAATAAAATTGAATCATCCCTGCTCCACGGCCAAGGATATTCATGTAATCATCAATGGTCATGACTATACCGAATAATCCCTGGTCATAATCATACCAACAACTGTCCACCAATGAACTACAGGCCAATGTGGACTTTTACCACATCATTCGTCACATTACGGTCCATGATTATACCGAATAATTCTCGTCATAATCATACCAAGTCCATCTATGCACGTAAGCCAAAGATGACTTTCAACATAATATAAGCATGAGGATGATGACAATTCAATAAAACAAGTTCAAGAATAAATTTTAAAGATTTATAAGTTAATTTATCCTAATCTCAATAACGTCCAAATTGTCAACATGATACTATTTTGTGCAGTAAAATTCAAGAATGCTCAGAAGAATATTTCCATGAAAAGATACTGGATGAAGCGCAAATATCAAGGATATTCCACTAATTTCATGGAGTATAGAAGCCAAAGCTTTAACCAACTGAGTATAATAGAATATATGAAACTGCAAATGGATTTTCTCCAGCCATGAGGTAATCCACGTAGACAGATCATTTCCACAATTTAATATGGAATGAATACGAAGGATCATTCACCATGCATGTGGTAATCCACATGTAGGCAAAGTTATTCCAATGTAATAATAAATAATAGAATAATGTAAGGATTCACCATGCGTGCGATAGATCGCAACGAAAGTTATTCCCAAAGAATAATAAATAATGGAACTAGGTCCCACGTAACGCATACATACAAGATATTCCATGTAATAATAAATAATGGAACCAGTCCCAAAGAACGCACGATGACGTAATATTCTTACAGATAATAATAAATAATGGAACCGTGTTCACAGAAACGCATTGCATGTGATCTTCCGGCGAGAATAGTAAAGAAATGTAATATTAGAAGAATTTCACCATGTATGCGAGATTGCAGATAAAAGCAAGTTATTCCAATGAATAATAAGAATGGAATAATGTAAGAATTTCACCAAGTATAGGGTATCTCACAGCGATACAAAGTTATTCCAACAGAATAATAAAGAATGGATTAATAGAAGTTCTCTTCACGAATAAGAAAGAAAGAATACCCCTTACGAGTACAACAAATAATATCCCCTACCTTAGAAGAAACTGGATATTGGAGTAGTGAAGTAGCAGAATACTTTTCTTCTTTCTCTCTAGAGTTTCAGTGAATTCGTAAGAAATAATGAAGGAATGAGCTTCTATTTATAGGAGAATGGACTGAATAGTAACTAATTCATGAACGGTCCAGATTGATTTACTTTTAAACGGATGGTCCATATTGGTTTACTATTAAAACTTAAAGTAACGGTCCATACTGATTTACTATTAAATCTTTAAACCAGCGATCCATATTGATTAATATTATAACTTTCCACCAGCGATCCATATTGATTTACTATTATATCTTCAAGCAACGGTCTAAAAAATTAGCACATCTCCTCATGGAATAATATTGTACCCAAAAATGACTTGGACCGAAAAGAAATATATTTTACGGGTGGATAGTACCCCGTGAATAGTAACTCGTGAATAGTAACTCGTGAATAGTACAATCGAAAAACGAAAAAGTGCCCCTAATAATTCGATTGAACAATATAACTTCCAGACATCAATTATTATCGAAATAAATGTCAATTTCCACTAACACAAATAATTCCAACACAATGTAACTATAAAATTCATCTTTAATCAACACGAACTTATTCATCATTAATATTATAATTCACATTATTTAACAACCAGGTCATTCCCAGGAAAGAGGGGGCCTTCTGATAAGGATTTCTCCTTATTGGTGCGCAATTAGGTGACCAAACCTCTCCTTGACAGAACTTATAGACATTGTCAATATTGCAAATAATAATATGAATAACTTTTCCGTCTTAATTATTGATTTAATAATATAACATATTATGCAGATGATACTGTAACAATAATTGAATCAATAATATGAGAGATATGATGCAACAATTATTGTAGCAATAATTGAGTATAACTGAGTGACTTATCACGTAAGCATCAATAATCAATACCATGTGCTACTACGCAACCAACCACACGACATCGCACTTTTACTACCGGGTAATTCAACAGCTTTTAACGGTAAACACCTCCGTAGTTATTTTTATAGAAAGATAATTTTGTCATTTTCTAACTACTTACAATACTTCCGTTGTGGGGTCCACCAATGATTGTGTCGCCATACAATATTCACTGTTAAAAAGAATATTCCCCGACCAATCGAATATTATACAACCACTTGCTTACTTTGCAAAATTTATAAATACTATCCACAACTATAACATTATATTAAATCCACACCATAATAAAAAATTTATTTCGAGAAAATTAAACATTTATTCATAAAATCTGGGGTGTCATAATCTCCCCTCCTTATGGAATTTCGCCCTCGAAATTTACGTACGTACCTGGTATGCTGAAGAGGTGAGGATACCTTGACTTCATTTTAAATTCTAACTCTTGAGGTATAACCTTTGAGTGTCGAATATAATCCTTTTTATCCAAGATTTTAATACGTATCTCCTCATACGTTAAATCATCCACTATCTCGTCCGGTTCTAAATTAATAATGTGGTTCGGGTCGTCCCCATATTTACGTAACGTCAATACGTTAAAAACGTTATGAACACGCGACATACTTGGCGGTAAAACGAGTCTATAAGCCATAGTTCTTACTTCATCGAGAATTTCAAATGGGCCAATTAAATCGAGGGTTGAGAGTTCCTCTCTTCGTCGATTCTTGCTTCTAGAATAACGCCCTCTTGAACCTTTTTAATTCTTCACATTCATCAGCTCCGGGTGTGTAGCTTGAGCGGCTTTAACTTTATCGATTAAAGTCGATTCTACTCGTATATTCGTTATCTTCACGGGGGTTCGTATATTCGCACTTGTAAATGCATACGATCTTCTATTCAACGCATCAGCTACCACGTTCGCTTTTCCACGATGGTATTGAATGATATGATTGTAATTTTCAACAGCTCGAGCCAACGTCTTTGGCACATTACACTTTCATTTTGGGTGAAGAAAATATTTTAGGGTTTAGAAATGGGTTTTGTACTGGGGTCAATACAAAATTCGATTTCACGCTCTAGGGGTAGGCTAAGAAGTCTTTAAGAATACGTAATGAAATTTATTAACAATAGAAATATCATTCAAAACTGCGACCCTCATCCAAGACTTGGATAATACGTCACATTGATACCTATCAACTTGCCATCGTCATTCACGACGTCGCCTACAGAAAGTCTGGCTTAGGTGCATTTCACACAAGGAAGTCAACAATGAAAGGACCGGGGCTCTTTAATTATGGCTTAATATGACAATGATTGACTTTAGTGATTTGGTTACTTGGATTCGCATAACAGGTTGGTTAGGAATATGAAAGCTAACAACCTTACGAAAAGCATGATGAGTAGTTAACCAATCGATTCCTAAAATCGCATCAAAGGCAAGTATTTTCAAAGAGATAAGATCGACATGTAACGTGAAAGTGTCGATTTGAATTAAACAAGATTTATAAATAGTAGATGTAACGAAGGTTTCTACTAACGGAGTTTCAATCGATAAGTCAAAATTTAACTTCTCCGGAGTTAAATTCAAACATTAAACACAACTAGGTGAAATAAAAGAGTGCGTAGAACTGGTATCTAACACGGTATAGACTTCACAAGAGTTTATGATTAACTTACCCGTGATAATTTTATTCAAGTTCCTCGTCAAAAAAAACGCTCTCTCTTAAACTACCGGCTTTGGCTTGTCTGGGACATCCTTCGGCATCACTATCCCAGCTGGACTTGACTTTGGTGCATGACAAAATTGGGCTAGGTGACCTTATTTTCCACAATTATAACATGCTTTGGACTGCATCACGCAGTTTGGACTGATATGTCCCTCCCCTCCGCATTTGAAGCATATGACCGGTGGTCGTTCTCCTTCCTTAACAGGTGCTGGTGCTGTTATCTTTCCATCATTATTGAACTTTCTCTTCTTGAAATTTCCACTTCTATTATCTTGGCCATGATTACCGCCGAAGTGGTTACCATTCTTGGCGTGATAATTTCCCCCAAGATGGTTATCATTGTTCCGATGACCGTTGCCACCAGTACGATTATTATCGTGTTGTTGGTCGTTACCTTTTGGTTGTGCTGAATCATTATCGCACTCCAATAATTGAGCCCTATTCATAACATCTGAATATAAACAAAGTTTGTGAGAAATGAGGTATTGACGTATATCGAGTTTCAAACCTCTTAGAAATATTCGCATCATTCGCTCCTCATTATCGACCAAATGGGATGCAAATCGGGATAACTCGGCAAATTTAGCCTCGTACTGTGACATAGTCATATTTTTTGTTCCAACTTGATAAACTCCACCTCCTTCATGTGACGAATACTTTCGAGAAAGTACTTGTCGTTGAATGACTCTTGAACTTCTCCCAAGACATCTTGAGTGCGGCCAGTCGGTACGCTTTTTGCTACGATTCCCACCAATAATCTGCTTCTTCACGCAACATAAAGGTGGCAAAGGAACCTTTTGCTCCTGAGCATCCCAAGCCATCAAATATCTTGGTGATCTTTAACCACGCTCTCCTTTAAGTGGTTCTAGCTTTCCCAAAACTCCTATGGTCCCAGCTCCTTGAACTGCTTAGCGGTAACCGACCGTGGGTTGCCATTGTTTCCACCTGCATTATGAATAGGAGTCTCTCTCGCTTGATGTTGCATGAATTGCATAAAGCCTTTGAACATCCCATTGTTCATCATTTCATCGGTGTTATTGTTTACCTGAGGATTATTGTCTTCCTGTTGCACATTATCTTGGATATTGATCGTTGGTGACTCAACGGTCTCATGTGCTTCATTGCTTATCCCAACATTTTTGGATGCCATTTTCAAATACCGCCACAAAACAAGGGTTAATTAACATATCACATATTATCCATATATTCTGACCGACCAATTAAATACCAAATAAACTTAGGTAGGTCATACTAGCGAAGGAATTCCCCGTCTCTCCCCTCCTAGATCTTGTCTCACATCTCAGCCAGGGATCATATCCTTAAGCTTTGATACCAACTATGACGCCCCCAAAACAGGTTTACATCACCCATCTTGAGTCGCCAAATACAAGGTACTGAATACAAATACAACTTAATTATACAACAGTCGTGTAAAATACGAAAAAATATAGGCTATGAGTTTTATTACAAATATTGTCATCTAAACAATACCCACACTCAATGGATTCCTCATTACATTTATTATCATACTATTTCACAGAATAGTGAGGACTACTAATGCACCATCTACGATCATCACTTTGTTCCCCGACTAGTCCCAGCTACGTTCTCATTTCCTGAAGAGAACAGTGAAAGAAAGGGTGAGCTCAACTAGCCCAGTAAGAAATATTATGACTAAGATAATGCAGAATAAATTATCATTAGCCTTCAATAATGTTAAACTGATAGAATATAATAGACAACAAGTTTAACTACAGCGGATCAAGCAATCCATTAGAAGAGTAAAGTAAGGTATAAAATCTACTATCTTCTATGTATGATTTAAAAAGTTTTTCATCAACTTTATCGCTGAGACTCAGCTTAATAAATAAAATTGAATCATTCCTGCTCCACGGCTAAGGATATTCACGTAATCATCAATGGTCATGACTATACCGAATAATCCCTGGTCATAATCATACCAATAACTGTCCACCAATGAACTACAGGCCAATGAGGACTTTTACCACATCATTCATCACATTACGGTCATGATTATACCGAATAATCCCTGGTCATAATCATACCAAGTCCATCTATGCACGTAAGCCAAAGATGACTTTCAACATAATATAAGTATGAGGATGATGACAATTCAATAAAACAAGTTGAAGAATAAATTTTAAAGATTTATAAGTTAATTTATCCTCGAACTCAATAACGTCCAAATTGTCAACATGATCTTTGCTTTAATGCAGAAAATTTAAGAATGCTCGTAAGAATATTTCCATGAAAAGATACTGGATGAAGCGCAAATATCAAGGATATTCCACTAATTTCATGAAGTATAGAAGCCAAAGTTTTAACCAACTGAGTATAATAGAATATATGAAACTGCAAATGGATTTTCACCGCCCATGCGGTAATCCACGTGATGCATCATTTCCACAATTTAATAAGGAATGAATACGAAGGATCATTCACCATGCGTGTGGTAATCCACATGACAAAAGTTATTCCAATGTAATAATAAATAATGGAATAACAGAAGGATTCACCATACGTGCGATAGAATGCACCGACATGTTATTCCCAGCAGAATAATAAATAATGGAACCATGTCCGGCGTAAATGCACATACAAGATATTCTGACATAATAATAAATAATGGAACCAGGTCCGGCATAAATGCACGCATGTGATATTCCGGCGAAATAATAAATAATGGAACTGTGTCCCATGTAAACGCACGCATAAGATATTTCGGCGAATAATAAAGAAATGAATATTAGAAGAATTTCACCATGTATGCGGATTGCAGATAAACAAAGTTATTCCAATGTAATAATAAGAATGGAATAATGAAGAATTTCACCAAGTATAGGGTATCCTCACATGATCACAGTTATTCCAATGTAATAATAAAGAATGGAATAATGTAAGTTCTCTTCATGAATAAGAAAGAAAGAATACCCCTTACGAGTACAACAAATAATATTTCCTACCTTAGAAGAAACTGGATATTGGAGTAGTGAAATAGCAAAATACTTTTCTTCTTTCTCTCTAGAGTTTCAGTGAATTTGTAAGAAATAATGAAGGAATGAGCTTCTATTTATAGGAGAATGGACTGAATAGTAACTAATTCATGAATGGTCCAGATTGATTTACTTTTAAACGGATGGTCCATATTGGTTTACTATTAAAACTTAAAGCAACGGTCCATACTGATTTACTATTAAATCTTTAAACCAGCGATCCATATTGATTAATATTATAACTTTCCACCAGCGGTCCATATTGATTTACTATTATATCTTTAACCAATGGTCTGAAAAATTAGCACATCTCCTCATGGAATAATATTGTACCCAAAAATGATTTGGACCGAAAAGAAATATATTTTACGGGTGGATAGTACCCCGTGAATAGTAACTCGTGAATAGTAACTCGTGAATTATAACTCGTGAATAGTAATTCGTGAATAGTAACTCATGAATAGTAACTCGTGAATAGTACTCCGACACGAAAAGTGCCTCGAATACCCAATTGAACAATATAACCTCCAGACATCAATTGTTATCGAAACAAATGTCAATTTCCACTAACACAAATAATTCCAACACAATGTAACTATAAAATTCATCTTTAATCAACACGAACTTATTCAGCATTAATATTATAATTCACAATATTTAACAACCAGGTCGTTCCTAGGAAAGAGGGGCCTTTCGATAAGGATTTCTCCTTATTGTCGCGCAATTAGGTGACCAAACCTCTCCTTGACAGAACTTCCAGACATTGTCAATATTGCAAATAATAATATGAAGAACTTTGTCGTCTCAATTATTGATTTAATAATATAACATATTATGCAGATGATACTGTAATAATAATTGAATCAATAATATGAGAGATATGATGCAGCAATTACTATAGCAATAATTGAGTATAACTGAGTGACTTATCACGTAAGCATCAATAATCAATACCGTGTGCTACTATGCAACCACGCGTATATTATCGTACTTTTACTACTACCGGGTAGTTCAACGCTTTTAATTCGGTAACACCTTCATGGCGTTATTTTTATAGAAAGATAATTTTGTCGCTTTCTAACTACGACAATACTTCCGCTAGGGGTCCACTAATGATTGTGCCATCGTATAATATTTCCCCGTTAAAACGAATATTCCCCAACAATCGAATATTATATAATCACTTGCTTACTTTGCAAAATTTATAAATACTATCCACAACTATAACATTATATCAAATCCACAACATAATAAAAAATTTATTTTGAGAAAATTAAATATTTATTCATAAAATCTGGGGTCTCACAGTTGTATGTCATTAGATATCTTTTATGATAGTGGCAAAACACCCTTCCAAAGTTGGGTTCACCTCACCCTATTCAGTTCACCAAAATTAAATATCAAATGACGTATACAATACGACACACTTATCTAAAGTTCTCAATAAAATTATTTCCATACTATTTAGGAAGAACCTTAAAAGCTATAGACCACCGTTCTAATCCTCTTAATACCCCGCTCGACCCAACTACACTTTAATTACCTGAAAGGAATTGTGAAGCAAAAGGGTGAGCACAACTAGCCCAGTAAAGAATAACATGACTAAAGATAATTAAATTATCAATAGCTTTCATCAATAATAAATCAGAGATTTAGAACATATGGTAGATAATAAAACTTTTCAACCATAGTTGCAACGGAACGAGCAATCCATTAGAAGAGTCAAATAGACCATAAGGTCTATTATCTTCTCTATGTTAAAAGTCCACCAATAATGTTTTATCCCTGTAAAATCAATCAACAATTCCCCTCCACGATCATGTGAATAACTCATAATCATAATTGTGATTCTAAATTCCTCTTCGCACCCAAGACGAAGATAATTTTCATCACCTGTCTTCACCTGAAATATCAAAAATTATGGTTATACCAAATCACAATTCTGCGCCAGAATCATTAAATCATCTTTGCACTACTACCAAAGATATTCATTATTATCACATCCATGAATTAATATTTCATTCTTTGAGACTCAAATTTCAATAATTAATACACATCTTCAATCATCCCTGCACTACAGGCCAAGGATATTCTTTAGTATCACGACCACAAATTATCCATGCACTACGGGCTAAAGATAATCGTGTTTTCATCAACGGTCCTGATCATTCCATAAAACAATTGATCTTTGCACCCTTGGCCGAAGAGAATCCATAGCCATAATCATACCAAAAACTGTCCATCAATGCACTACGGGCCAATGAAGACTTTTTCCATATCATTTGTAACATTAGGGTCATGATTATACCGAATAATCCCTGGTCATATGATACCAAGTCCATCTATGCACTACAGGCCACATATGACTTTCAACATAATATAAACATAAGGATGATGACAATGATATAAGAATTCAATAAAACAAGTTCAAGGATTAATTTATCCATGAACTAATAACGTCCAAATTGTCAACATGATACTTCTTTGTGGAGTAAAATTCAAGAATGCTCAGAAGAGTATTTCCATGAAAAGATACTGGATGAAGCGCAAATGTCAAGGATATTCCACTAATTTCATGGAGTATAGAAACTAAAACTTTAACCAACTGAGTATAATAGAATATATGAAACTGTAAATAGATTTTCGCCGCCATACGGTAATCCACTTAGACAGATCATTTCCACAATTTAATAAGGAATGAATACAAAGGATCATTCACCATGCATGTGATAATCCACATAGACAGGTTATTCCAACAGAATGATAAATAATGGAATAACAACAAAAATCATCATGCATGCGATAGACCACACAGACAGGTTATTCCAACAGAATAATAAATAATGGAACCGTGTCAAAGCGGTAATATCAGATGCGGAGCGAGGATATTCCAATGTAATAATAAAGAATTGAATAACAGAAGAATTTCACCATGAATGCGGTACTTCGCATAGACAGGTTATTCCAACATAATAATAAAGAATGGAATAACAGAAGTTCTCTTCATGAAGACGAAAGAAATAATACCCCTTACAAGTACAATAAATAATATCCCTTACCTTTGAAAGAAGAGTATTCCGACTGGTAGGGCGAGGATATACTCGAAGAAAACGTGTACTACGCTCAAAGATTTTTTAAACTCTAAAGAAATACGCTCAAGATTATAGAAGAAGAACTCTCTCTATAGTTTCTCTCTCTAGAGTTTCAAAGAATTTGTAAGAAATAATGAAGGAATGAACTTCTATTTATGTAAGAATGGACCGTATAGTAACTAATTCATGAATGGTCCAAATCGATTTACTTTTAATCAGACGGTCCATATTTAAAGCAAAATCTTTTAAATAAAATATAATATATTCTATTTATAATCTAATAAAACGAATAACTTTATAAAAGTATTCTGTTTTATATAAAAAGATTTTACTATGAAAAACACTATGAAGGCACTATGCAACACTATGCATAATAAAATATAATATATTCTATTTATAGAATAACTTTATAAAAGTATTCTGTTTTAAATAAAAAGATTTTACTATGCAAAACACTATGCATAATAGAATATAATATATTCTATTTATAGAATAACTTTATAAAAGTATTCTATTTTATATAAAAAGCTTTTCTGTTTTATTACATTAATAATACTAATAAAATAAAACTGAGTGACTTATCACGTAAACATCAATAATCAATACTGTGTGCTACTATGCAACCACGCGTATTACTATACTTTTACTACCGAGTAGTTCAACAGTTTTAACGGTAAAACTTCCGTCGTTATTCTCATAAAAATATTTTTGTCATTTTCTCCATCCGACAATAATTTCGTTGCGGGGTCCACCAATGATTGTACCGTCGTATGGACATTCCCCGACAAAAAGAATATTTTATATCAACTTGCTTACTTTGCAAAAATTTTCACATATTACCCTTAACTTTAAACTTTTTATCAATTTAACTATTTACCAAAATAGAAAAAATTGAATACTTTTATTTCATAAAATTCGGGGTCTCACAATCTTCCCTTATAAAATTTTGCCCTCGAAATTTATACGTACATGATATTCGAAGAGATGGGAAAACCTTGCTTTCTTTTCGGATTGTACCTTCCTGGTTATATCCTCTATATCATGATTTTTCCATTGCTCATCTCCTGTATTTCAGATATCATTCTAGAATATATCTTCAAAACAAAGGTTAATTGACATATCACAATTTGTCAACTTATCAAGTAAACAATTTCACCAGGTAAGTCACACACAATAAATAAGTATATAACTCGCTTTCTCCCTCCTAGTTCTATACTCTTATCTCCGCCAACGACCATATCCCTAAGCTCTGATAGCAAATGTGACGCCCCCAAAATTAGGTAAACATTACCCATTCTGAGTCGCCAGATACATGGTACAAAATTCAAATACAACTTCATTTATACAATTGTTGAAATGTCAGATGTATACCACCACGCTTAACTATGAGTTTTAATACAAATGTATGTAACTCTCATGGTACCTCGACCATAACCTTACAATGATACTTGAATAAAAGTATAGTCAGACACTGTTTTAGGAATTAAAATCTTTGGGAAGTACTCAAGGAAACCTTCGTACATGGGAGGCCATGTGTCTAGATTATAATAGATATCATATGTCCACAGAATTATCTTTGGTTGACCCAATAGATCCCAAAGAAAAACGAGAAGATTACTATCTTCTTCTTTCCAATGGTGAGTCTTCTCTTGACATATAACTATCTCCACTGTCTCCAAGTGAATATTATATTTCAAATAAACTCCAAGATCATATAGGTAGAGCCCGTAGATATACTCAGCAAGTGGATGCGCACAACCCTATCTTATGATAACACGTGGTTGTATGTCATTAGACATCTTGTATGATAGTAGAAAAACACCCTTCCAAAGTTGGGTTCACCTCACCCTATTCAGTTCACCAAAATTAAATATCAAATGACGTATACAATACGACACACTTATCTAAAGTTCTCAATAAAATTATTTCCATACTATTTAGGGAGAACCTCAACAGCTATAGACTACCGTTCTAATCCTCTTAATATCCCGCTTGACCCAGCTACACTTTTATTACCTGAAAGGAATTATGAAGCAAAAAGGTGAGCACAACTAGCCCAGTAAAGAATATCATGACTAAAGATAATTAAATTATCAATAGTTTTCATCAATAATAAATCAGAGATTTAGAACATATGGTAGATAATAAAACTTTTCAACCATAGTTGCAGCGGAACGAGCAATCCATTAGAAGAGTCAAATAGACCATATAGTTTCGATAATTTCACGTTTTGGGACTCGAAATATTACAGTATAATACCTTCATCTTTTCCTTCATTTTTAATTTAGTCCTGCAAGTATTATCAAACTTGCTCCACCTCCCCTAATGGTACATGAATGTGAATCAATAGTTCTATACATGTGAAAAAAATAGTTACGATATAATACATTCATCTATACCTCTATTTTTAATTTAGTTATGCAAATATTATCAATCTTGTACCACCTCCCCTAATAGTACATGCATGTGAATCAATAGTTATAAACATGTGAATTAATAGCAATTAGTTGCTCATTTATCCGATTAATTACCCGATTGGTCAATATAACCTCCAGAAATCAATTATTATCGAAATAAATGTCGATTTCCACCAACACTAATAATCCCAACACAATAAAAATATCAATTTCATCTTTAATCAACACGAACTTATTCATCATTAATATTATAACTCATAATATTTAACAACCAGATCATTCCTGGAAAGAGGGGCTTTCAGATAAGAATTCTCCTATCAAGCGTGCAATTAGGTGACCAAACCTCTCCTCGACGTAACTTTCTAGACATTGTCAATATTGCAAATAATAATATGAATAACTTTGTCGTCTCAATTATTGATTTAATAATAATAAATATTATGCAGATGATATTGTGATAATAATTGAATCAATAATATGAGAGATATTATGCAGCAATTATTGTAGCAATAATTTAGTATAACTGAGTGAATTCTCACGTAAGCATCAATAATCAATACCAAGTGCTACTATGCAACCACGCGTATTACTGTTCTTTTACCACCGGGTAGTTCAACAGTTTAACGGTAAAACTTTCGCTATTATTTTTATAAAAAGATAATTTTGTCGTTTTCTAAATACGACAATACTTCCATTGTGGGGTCCACCAATTATTATGTCGTCATATGAATATTCCCTATTAAAACGAATATTCCCTGACCAATCGAATATTATATAACCACTTGCTTACTTTGTAAAATTTGTAAATATTATCCACAACTATAACATTATATCAAATCCACACCATAATATTCAAAAAATATATTTTGAGAAAATTAATCTTTATTCATAAAAGTTAAGGTCTTACAGCCTCCTCTTCTTATGAAATTTCGTCGTCAAAATTAGGGTGCGTACCTGGTATGTTGAAGAGGTGAGGATACCTTGACTTCATTTCAGATTCTAACTCCCAGGTCATTTCCTCAACATTGTGGTTTCTCCACAAAACTTTGACTTGAGGTATAACTTTGGAGCGTAGAATATGATCCTTCTTATCCAAGATTTTAACAGCTACCTCTTTATACGTTAAATCTTCCGCTATCTCGCCTGGTTCTAATTCAATAATGTTGTTCGGGTCTTTAACATATTTACCTAACATAGATATGTGGAAAACGTTATGAGCACGAGACATACTTAGAGGTAAGACGAGTCTAAAGGCCACAATTCCTACTCGATCGAGGATTATAAATGGGCCAATGAATCGAGGATTGAGCTTTCCTCTCTTTCCAAATCTCGTAACTCCTTTCCATGAAGTAACACGTAACAACACATGATCTCCAATATTGAATTCCACGTCCTTTCGATGAAGATCAACATAACTCTTTTGTCGATCTTGTGAGGTTTTTATACGTTGTCGGATCGTTTAAATCTTTTTTGTAGTCATACGTACCAACTATGGTCCCAACAACGTTGCTTCACCCACCTCCTCCCAGTATATTGGAAAACGACACTTTGTTCCATACAACGCCTCGAATGGAGCCATGACAATACTTGCTTGATAACTGTTGTTGTAGGAAAATTCCACTAATGGCAAGAACTTATCCCAACTTCCTTTGAAGTCAAGGACACAGAGTCTTTGTGATGCCCCCAAAATAGGTATACATCACCTATTCTGAGTCGTCAAATACATGGTACAAAATACAAATAAAAACTTAATTATACAACTGTCGTGTAAAATACGACAAAACATAAGCTGTGAGTTTTAATACAACATTGTTTTCTAAACAGTATTCAAACTCAAAATAAGTCCTCAATATATTTATTTTCACACTATTTCATAGAATAATGAGAACTACTAATGCTATCATCCTCGAACTGGCCACCACTCCTCGACTAGTTCTAGTTCATTACGCTCTCATTTCAAGAGTACAAAGAAAAGCAAAAGGTGAGCTCAACTAGCCCAAAGAAGAAATATTATGACTAAGATAATGCGTAATAAATTATCATTAGTCTTCAACAGTGTTAAACTGATAAAATATAATAAACATCAAGTTTAACTACAGCGGAACAAGAAATCCATTAGAAGAGTCAAGTAAAGAATAAAATCTACTATCTTCTATGATTTAAAAGGTTTTTCATTACTTTTATCGCTGAGACTCAGCTTAATAAATAATCCACATCATCCCTGCACTACGGCCAAAGATATTCATTAGTATCACGACCACAAATTATCCATGCACTACGGGCCAAGAATATTCGTGTATTCATCAATAGTCATGATCATGCCAACAACTGTCCATCAATGCACTACGGGCTAATGAGGATTTTTACCACATCATTTATAATATTACGGTCATGATTATACCGATTAATCCCTGGTCATAATCATACCAAGTCCATCTATGCTTTACAGGCCACAGATGACTTTCAACATAATATAAACATGAGGATGATGATAATGATATAAGAATTCAATAAAACAAGTTCAAGAATTAATTTATCCAGGAACCAATAACGTCCAAATTGTCAACATAATACTTCTTTGTGGAGTAAAATTCAAGAATGCTCAAAAGAATATTTCCATGAAAAGATACAGGATGAAGCGCAAAATATCAAGGATATTCCACTAATTTCATGGAGTATAGAAGTCAAAACTTTAACCAACTGAGTATAAGAAAATATATGAAATTGCAAATGGATTTTCGTCCGCCATGCGGTAATCCACTTAGACAGATCATTTCCATAATTTAATAAGGAATGGATACAAAGGATCATTCACCATGCATGTGATAATCCACATAGACAGGTTATTCCAATAGAATAATAAATAATGGAATAACAAAAAAAATCACCATGCATGCGATAGGCACATGCATAGTTATTCCAACGAGAATAATAAAGAATGGAACCAATGTCATGCGTAATTACATATGCATAGGTGATGTTCCAAATGAATAATAAAGAATGTAATCAGTCATGCGCGAAACCGCATGTATAGGATGTTCCAACAAAATAATAAAGAATCGGAACTAGGTCATGCGTAAACGCACGCATGTGATGTTCCAATGTAATAATAAAGAATGGAATATCGTAAGAATTTCACCATGTATGCGGATTGCAGATAGACAAAGTTATTCCAACATAATGATAAAGAATGGAATAACATAAGTTTTATTCATGAAGACGAGAGAAATAATACCTCTTACAAGTACAACAAATAATATCCCTTACCTTATAAAGAAGAGTACTCCGACGGGTAAGGCAGGGATATACTTGAAGAAAACTTGCACTACGCTCAAAGCTTTCTTAAACTCTAAAGAAATACGCTCAGATTATAGAAGAAGAATTCTCTTTTAGAGTTTCAAAGTGAATTTTAAGAAATAATGAAGGAATGAGCTTCTATTTATAGGAGAATGGACCTGAATAAGAACTAATTCATGAATGGTCCAAATTGATTTACTTTTAAACTGACGGTCCATATTGATTTACTATGCAGTATTAATAAAATATTCTAATAAAACAAAATCTTTTAAATAAAATATAATATATTCTATTTATAATCTAATAAAACGAATAACTTATAAAAGTATTCTGTTTTATATAAAAAGATTTTACTATGCAAACACTATGCAGGCACTATGCAAACACTATGCATAATAGAATATTATATATTCTATTTATAGTCTAATAAAACAAATAACTTTATAAAAGTATTCTGTTTTATATAAAAATATTTTACTATGCAAACACTATGCAGACACTATGCATAATAGAATATCATATATTCTATTTATAGTCTAATAAAAGAAATAACTTTATAAAAGTATTCTGTTTTATATAAAAAGTTTTCTGTTTTATTACATTTATAATAATAATAAAACAAAACTTATCACCTTTATTATAATTCACAATATTAATCGACCAGGTCGTTCCCAGGAAAGAGGGGGCTTTCTAATAAGGATTTCTCCATATTGACGCTCAATTATGTGTCAAAACCTGTCATTGGCAGAAATTCTAGACATCGTTAATATTGCAAATAATAATATTAATAACTTCGTCGTCTCAATTATTGATTTAATAATATATAAAATATTGACAATAATGGAATCAAATAACATGAGATACTATGCAGCAATTACTGTAACAATAATTGAACAAAATTGAGTGAATTCTCACGTAAGCATCAATAATCAATACCGTGTGCTACTATGCAACCAAGCGTATTACTGTACTTTAATCACCGGGTGTTTCAACAGTAAACGACAAAACTTTCGCCGTTAAAATTTTTTTTTGTCGTTTTCTCAATCCGACAATAATTCCGTTGTGGGTTCCACCAATGATTATACCGTCATACGAATATTCCCCGATAAAAATAATATTCCCCGATCAATCAAATATTATACAACAACTTGCATATTTTTCAAAATTTATAAATACTTCCCACAACTATAACACTATCTCAAATCCACACCATAATATTCAAAAAAATATTTCGAAAAAATTAAATCTTTATTCATAAAATCTGGGGTCTCACAATCTCCCCCTCCTTATGAAATTTCGCCCTCGAAATTTACGTATGTACCTGGTATGCCGAAGAGGTGAGGATACCTTGACTTCATTTCAGATTCTAATTCTTGAGGTATAACCTTTGAGTGTTGAATACGATCCTTCTTATCCAAGATTTTAACACGTATCTCCTCATACGTTAAATCTTCTGCTATATCGTTTTAGTTCTAATTTAATAATGTGGTTCGGGTCGTCCACATATTTACGTAACATTGATACGTAAAAAAAATGTTCTGAACATGCAACATACTTGGCGGTAAAACGAGTCTATAGGCCACAGTTCCTACTTCATCGAGGATTTCAAATGGGCCAATTAAATCGAGGGTTGAGATTTCCTCTCTTCGTCGATTCTTGCTTCTAGAATAACGCCCTCTTAAACATTCTTCTTCACATTTATCAGCTCTGGGTGTGTAGCTTGAGCGGCTTTAACTTTATCGATTAAAGTCGATTCTACTCGTATATTTGTTATCTTCACGTGGGTTCGTATATTCGCACTTGTAACCGCATACAATCTTCTACTCAACGCGTTAGCTACCATATTTGCTTTCCCTACGATGGTATTGAATGGTACGATCGTAATCTTCAACAGCTCGAGTCAACGTCTTTGGCGCATATTACGTTCGTTTTAGTTGAAGAAATATTTGAGGGTTTAAGAAATGGGTTTTGTACTGGGGTCAATACAAAATTCAATTTCGGGTAGGCTAAGAAGTCTTCAAGAATACGTTAGGAAATTTATTAATAATAGAAATATCATTCAAAACTGTGACTCTCATCCAAGACTTGGATAACACGTGCAATGAAGGTTTCTCCTAACGGAGTTTCAACTGATAAGTCAAAGTCTAACTTCTCTAGAGTCAAATTTAAACGTTGAGCGCAAGCAAGAGAGATAAAAGAATGGGTAGAACCAGTATCTAATAATGTATAGACTTCGCAAGAGCTTATGATTAACTTACCCGTAATAACCTCGTTCGGGTTCCTTGATAAACACTCTCACTTAAACTATCGGCTTTTTACTTGTCTGAGACATCCTTTGGCATCACTATCCCAGCTGGACTTGACTTCACTACATGACAAAATCGAGCTAGGTGACCTTCTCTTCCGCAATTGAAACACGCTTTGGATTGTTGCATACAGTTTAGACGGATGTGTCCCTCCTGTCCGCATTTGAAACATACGACCGGTGGTCGTTCTTCTTCCTTCAACCCAAATCTTTGGTGTGTCATTGTCTTTCCATCATTATTAAACCTTCTCTTCTTGAAATGTCCACTTCTATTATCTTGGCCATTATTACCACCGAAGTGGTTACCATTCTTGACATGATAATTTTCCCCACGATGGTTATCATTGTTTCGATGGTCGTTGCCACCGGTACGATTATTATTGTGTTGTTGCTCGTTACCTTTTGGTTGTGTTGACTCATTATCGTGCTCCAATAACTGAGCCCTATTTACAACATCTAAATATAAACAAAGTTTGTGAGAAATAAGGTATTGACGTATATCGGGTTCAAACCTCTGAGAAACATTCGCGTCATTCGCTCCTCATTATCGACCAAATGGGATGCAAACTGAGATAACTCCACAAATTTAGCCTCGTACTGCGACATGGTCATATTATTTTGCTCCAGCTTGATGAACTCCACCTACTTCATGTGACGAATACTTTCGGGAAAGTACTTGTCGTTGAACAATTCTTGGAACTTCTCCCAAGACATCTTGAGTGCGTCAGGCTGGGTACATTTTATAGATTCCCACCAGTAATCTGCCTCTTCAAGTAACATAAAGGTGGCAAAGGGAACCTTTTGCTCCTTGGAGCATCCCAAGACATTAAATATCTTGGTGATCTGCTTTAACCACGTCTCTGCCTTAAGTGGTTCTGGCTTTATCAAAAACTCCGGTGGTCCCAACTCCTTGAACTGCTTAGCAGTGACCAGCCGTGGGTTGCCATTGTTTCCACCTGCATTTTGAATAGGAACTGCTCTCGTCTGATGATGCATGAATTGCATAAAGCCTCTGAACATCCCATCGTTCACCATTTCATTGGTGTTATTGTTTACCTGAGGATTATTGTCTTCATGTTGCACGTTATCCTAGGTATTGATCGTTGGTGACTCAACGGTCTCATGTGCTTCATTGCCGATCTCAACATTTTTAGATGCCATTTTCAAACACTGTCACAAAATAAGGGTTAATTAACATATCACATATTGTCCCTATACTTTGACCGACCAATTAAATACCAAATAAACCTATGTAGGTCATACTAGCGAAGGAATTTCCCGACTATCCCCTCCTAGTTCTTGTCTCACATTTCAGCCAGGGATCATATCCCTAAGCTTTGATACCAACTGTGACGCCCCCAAAATAGGTATACATCACATATTCTGAGTCGTCAAATACATGGTACAAAATACAAATAAAAACTTAATTATACAACTGTCGTGTAAAATACGACAAAACATAAGCTGTGAGTTTTAATACCACATTGTCTTCTAAACAGTATTCAAACTCAAAATAAGTCCTCAATATATTTATTTTCACACTATTTCATAGAATAGTGAGGACTACTAATGCTATCATCTGAACCATCACTCCGTTCCCCGACTAGTCCCCGCTACGTTCTCATTTCCTGAAGAGTACAATGAAAGCAAAAGGGTGAGCTCAACTAGCCCAATAAGAAATATTATGACTAAGATAATGCAGAATAAATTATCATTAGTCTTTAACAGTGTTAAACTGATAAAATATAACAAACATCAAGTTTAAGCTCAAGTAGTGAACAAGCAATCCATTAGAAGAGTCAAGTAGAGAATAAAATCTACTATCTTCTATGATTTAAAAGGTTTTTCATTACTTTTATCACCGAGACTCGACAATAAATAATCCACATCATCCTCCACTACTGACCAGGATATTCATTAAGATCACGACCACAAATTATCCATGCACTACGCCAAGGATATTCGTGTATTCATCAATGGTTATGATCATGCCAACAATCGCCCATCAATGCACTACGGGCCAATGAGGAATTTTACTACATCATTTGTAACATTACGGTACCATGATTATACCGATTAATCCTCGTCATAATCATACCAATTCCATCTATGCTCTACGAGCCACGATAACTTTCAACATAATATAAACATGAGGATGATGACAATGATATAAGAATTCAATAAAACAAGTTCAAGAATTAATTTATCCGAGAACCAATAACGTCCAAATTGTCAACATGATACTTCTTTGTGGAGTAAAATTCAAGAATACTCAGAAGAATATTTCCATGAAAAGATACTGGATGAAGCGCAAATATCAAGTATATTCCACTAATTTCATGGAGTATAGAAGTCAAAGCTTTAACCAACTGAGTATAAGAGAATATATGAAATCAGAATCGGATTTTCGTCTCGCCATGCGGTAATCCACTTAGACAGATCATTTCCACAATTTAATAAGGAATGAATACAAAGGATCATTCACCATGCATATGATAATCCACATAGACAAGTTATTCCAACAGAATAATAAATAATGGAATAGCAGAAGAAATCACCATGCATGCGATAAACCGCACAGACAGGTTATTCCAACAGAATAATAAAGATTGGAACCAGTGTCATGCGTAATTCGCATGCATGTGATGTTCCAAATGAATAGTAAAGAATCGGAACCGTGTCATGCGTAAACCGCACGCATGTGATATTCCAACGAATAATAATGAAATGGAACCCGGTCATGCGTAAACGCCGCATGTGATGTTCCAATGTAATTATAAAGAATTGAATAACGAAAGAATTTCACCATGTATGCGGTATTTCGGCATGAGCAAAGTTATTCCAACGTAATGATAAAGAATGGAATAATGAAGTTCTCTTCATGAAGATGAAAGAAAATAATACCCTTACGAGTACAACAAATAATATCCCTTACCGTATAAAGAAGAGTAGTCCGACGGGTAGGGCGGGGATATACTTGAAGAAAACTTGCACTACCCTCAAAGCTTTCTTAAACTCTAAAGAAATATGCTCAAGATTATTGAAGAAGAATTCTCTCTCTAGAGTTTCAGTGAATTCGTAAGAAATAATGAAGGAATGAGCTTCTATTTATAGGAGAATGGACTGAATAGTAACTAATTCATGAACGGTCAGTTGATTTACTTTTAAACTGACGGTCCATATTGATTTACTATGCAAAGATTAATAAAATATTCTAATAAAACAAAATCTTTTAAATAAAATATAATATATTCTATTTATAATCTAATAAAACGAATAACTTATAAAAGTATTCTGCTTTATATAAAAGATTTTACTATGCAAATACTATCACAGACCTTATCATGCAAACACTATGCATAATAGAATATTATATATTCTATTTATAGTCTAATAAAACAAATAATTTTATAAAAGTATTACATTTTATATAAAAATATTTTACTATGCAAGTACTATTGCAAATAATAATATTAATATTAATAACTTCATCGTCTCAATTATTGATTTAATAATATATAAAATATTGACAATAATTGAATCAAATAATGTGAGATACTATCGTGAATTATCGTAACAATAATTGAACAAAACCGAAAGTGACTTCTCACGTAAACATCAATAATCAATACCGTATGCTAGTATGCAACCACGCCAGATTATCGTACTTTTTTAACACCGGGTGTTTCAACAGTTAACGGTAAAACTTCCGCCGTTATTTTCATAAAAATATTTTTGTCATTTTCTCAATCCGACAATAATTCCGTTGTGCGGTCCACCAATGATTGTACCGTTGTACGGATATTCCCCGAGAAAAAGAATATTCTCCGACCAATCAAATATTATACAACAACTTGCATACTTTTCAAAATTTATAAATACTTCCCACAACTATAACACTATCTCAAATTCATACCATAATATTCAAAAAAATATTTCGAGAAAATTAAATCTTTATTCATAAAATCTGGGGTCTCACAGTCCTAATAAATCTTCAAGAGTTTGAATAGTCCTCTTCGATTGCCCGTTCGTTTGAGGATGATATGCCGAACTAAATCATAAATCCAAGCCCAAAGCTTTTTGCAAACTAACCCAAAATTGTGAAGTGAATCTTGGGTCTCGATCAGAAACTATGGATACGGGCATACCATGCAGTTTTACAATCTCATTTATGTACATACGAGTAAGACATTCAAGTGAATAAGTTTCTCGTATCGGTAAGAAATGAGCAGACTAGGTTAATCTATCAACAATAACCCAAATTGCATCAATTCCTTGAGAAACCTTGGGAAGATCAGTAACAAAATCCATGGTAATGTGCTCCCACTTCTATTCTGGAATTTCAAGTGGTTGCAATGGACCTTTTAACACTTGATGCTTCTCCTTTACTCGTTGAAAAGTTAAACACCTTGAGATAAACCCCGCTATCACTTTCTTCATATTGCTCCACCAAAATGTATGTCGAAGATCACGATATATTTTGGTACTCCCAGGATTGATTGTAAACGGTGTGTTATGCGCCTCCATCATGATTTTATACTTCAAGTCAGAATCATTAGGAACACAAAGTCTGGAATTGACTCGAAGTATTCCTTCTTCATCGATTCTTGCTTCCAGAATAGAACCTTCTTGCACTTTCTTCTTCATACGCATTAGCTCCAGGTCTGTAGCTTGAGCAGCTTTAACTTTATCGATTAAAGTCGGTTCTACTCGTATATATTTTCCATCATCACGTGGGTCCCTGGAGTTTTTAACTCTATTTCCATCCTTTGTAAGTCATACAAAATTGGCCTTTGCGTTGACAGTATCGTACTCGTACCCGCATATGATCTTCTACTCAATACGTGAGCTACTACGTTCGCTTTTCCAAGATGGTATTAAATGGTATGATCGTAATCTTTCAATAACTCAAGACAACGTCGTTGCCGTATGTTGAGTTCCTTTTGAGTGAAGAAATATTTGAGGCTTTTATGATTCGTATAGATCTCCACCTTCTCTCCATACAGGTAATGCCTCCAAATCTTAAGCGCAAAAAATGACAGTTGCCAACTCAAGATCATGAGTAGGATAAATCCTCTCATATTCTTTGAGTTATCGTGAGGCATAGGCTATGACTTTCCCATGTTGTATGAGAACACATCTTAACCCTTTGCATGAAGCATCACTGTAGATGACAAATCCCTCCGAGCCAGATGGTATTATCAGAACAGGTGCTGAAATGAGTCTCCTCTTAAGTTCTTGAAAACTTTTATCACATTCCTCGCTCCAATCGAATTTTGTATCTTTTTGAGTCAACTGAGTTAATGGAGTAGCGATTCGAGAAAACCCTTCTATGAATCTCCGATAATAACCAGCTAAGTCGAGAAAGCTACGTACTTCGGTCACTGACTTAGGTTGCTCCCCGCTTTGAATTGCTTCAATCTTTATCGGGTCAACAGATATTTCATGATTTGATATCACGTGCCCAAGGAATGCTACTTCCTCAAGCCATAACTCGTATTTCTTCAACTTGGCATATAGCTTATTTTCACGAAGCTTTTGGAGTATTAGCCTCAAGTGTTGCTCATGATCTTCACGGCTTTTGGAGTATATGAGGATGTCATCAATAAATACAACCACGAAATAATCCAAATATTCCTTGAATACACGGTTCATCTTATCCATGAAGGCAACAAGAGCATTAGTCAATCCAAAAGACATGACTAGGAATTCATAATGCCCGTACCGAGTTCTGAAAGTAGTCTTTGGGATTTCATTGGTTTTAATCTTTAACTAATGATATCCGAAGGGAATATTGATCTTTGAAAAGAATTTGGCGCCTTGCAACTGGTCAAAAAGGTCATCAATGCGAGGCAACGGGTACCTATTTTTGATGGTGACATGATTAAACTCCCGATAGTCAATACAAAGTCGCATACTTCTATTTTTCTTCTTCACAAATAAAACAGGAGCACCCCAAGAAGACATGCTAGGACGAATGAAACTGATATCTAAGAATTCCTGTAGTTGGGTTTTTAACTCCTGAAGTTCAATAAGAGCCATTCGATATGGGGCTTTGGAAATGGGTTTTGTACCGGGTTCAAGATCGATACAAAATTCGATTTCACACTCTGGGGGTAGGATAGAAAGTTTTTCAGGGAATATGTTAGGAAATTTATTAACAATAGAAATATCATTCAAATCTGACGTATTTTTATTTAAATCTGTGACATGAGCTAAGAAAGCTTGACATCCGTTTTTCAATAAATGAATAGCTTTATGGCTTGGTATGACAATGATTGACTTTAGTGGTTTGGTTGCTTGAATTCGCATAATAAGTTGGTTAGGAATATGAAAGCTAACAACCTTACGAAAACAATTAATTTTAGCATGATGAGTAGTTAACGAATCAATCCCTAAAATCACATATTTTGAAGGAAATAAGATCGATAGGTAATGTGAGGGTACCGATTTGAACCAAACAAGACTTATAAACAGTGGATGTAATGAAGGTTTCTCCCAACAAAGTTTTAACAGATAATTCAAAGTCTTATTTCTCTGGAGTCAAATTTAAACGTTGAGCGCAAGTAGGAGAAATAAAAGAATGGGTAGAACCGGTATCAAATAAGGTATAGACTTCACTAGAGTTTATGATTAGCTTACCCATGATCACCTCGTTCGAATTCCTCGCTTTTTGGGAGGTTACGACAAACACTCTCCTTTGAACAACTGGTTTTGCCTTGTCTGGGACAGCCTTTGATGCCTCCATCCCAGCTGGACTTGACTTCGGTGCACGACAAAATCGGGCTAGGTGACCTTCTCTTCCATAATTGTAACATGCTTTGGACGGTTATGTACAGTTTGGACTGATGTGTCCTCCCTCCAAGATTTGTAACATACTGACCGTGATTCGTTTCTCCTACCTTAACAACGGGTGTTGGTGCTGACGTCTTTCCATTATTATTGAATTTCCTCTTCTTGAAATTTACACTTCTATTATCTTGGCCATGATTACCACCGAAGTGGTTACCACTTCTGGCATGTTGATTCCCTCCACGTTTGTTGTCACCGATTCGATGACTGCTACCACTGGTATTATCGATTTTCCGGTTGCTCTCTCTTGGTTGTGTTGACTCATTATCGCGCTCCAATAACTGAGCCCTATTTACAACATCTGAATACAAACACAGTTTGTGAGAAATTAGGTATTGATGTATCTCAGGTTTCAAACCTCTTAGAAATATTCGCGTCATTCTCTCCTCATTATCAACCAAGTGGGATGCAAACCGGGACAACTCGACAAACTTAGCTTCGTACTGTGACACGGTCATATTGTTTTGCTCCAGCTTGATAAACTCTACCTCCTTAATGTGATGAATACTTTCGGGAAAGTAGTTGTTGTTGAACAGTTCTTGGAACTTCTCCCAAGACATCTTCAGTGCGGCAGGTTGAGTATGTTTTACAGATTCTCACCAGTAATCTGTCTCTCCTCGCAACATGAAGGTGACAAAGGGAACCTTTTGCTCCTCGGAGAATCCCAAGACATCAAATATCTTGATGATCTGCTTTATCCACGTCTCCGCCTTAAGTGGTATTTAGGTTATTATGTGAATTAGGGTTGAAATAAGAATAGTAGTTATAAACACTACTCCTTTCGTCCTAGGATAAAAGTCCTAGGTGAATTTTTGCGCATATTAAGAAAGAGGATAAAATGACAAAATTGTCTATATTTAAATTCTCATTTAATTGCATAGTTTTCTGCACATTACTAGTTATGCTCCATAAATATTCATAGAGAATATAAATATAACATTTAATAATAAGGGTATTATATGCAAATTATTATAAAAATAGATCATTTAAGGTAACTAGACATTTAACTTGGGAATACCTGAAATAGTAATAAAGACTTTTATCATGGGATGGAGAGAGTATATATTGTAAAGCCCTAAGTAACACTCAAGTTGAATAACAAAAAGAACGCCGCACCCGTGGACTACCCAAATTGGGGAACCACGTAAATCTCTGTGTTATTTCTTTATTGTTATGACGAACGAGACCTTTGTAATTAATTTTTAAATATTTATTGAATTAAATAAATATTTTGTTAATTTATTTATTGAGTTAAATAATTATTTGATGGAGTTGTGGTAGATTAATTTAATTAAGTGTCACATTAATTAAATTAATGTGGAATAATTTTGTAGATCAAAGTGATAATTTAATTGAGATAATTAAATTAAATGAGTTGTTAAATAATTTTAATGTTGTTCTAATTAATTAAATAATTAATTAGAGATTTATTGATTTGTTATAAATAATAAATGAGAATTTTATTTATGTGATGATGTGATTTAATAAGTAATATTTCCTTTTATTTAATTAAATTTAAATAATATTATTTGATTAATTAAAGTGTGACAAATAAACTATATAATACACAAGTTAATTAAAATAATGTTAAAAGGAGTTGAATTGGAATAAACCAAACATGGCATTGAGGAGATGGGGAGCAGCTAAGGCCATACTATGCTTAACTGCTACCCATGTACGTACCGGTTATATTATGCACGCTATATCATGTATCAGCCTTATTTTTTTTACGTAATTCCTAAAACCTAAGTGTGACGCCCCCAAAATAGGTATACATCACCCATTCTGAGTCGCTAAATACATGGTACATAAATCAAATACAAACTTCTTTTATACAATACGACAACAGCGTAGCTTAGAGTTTTTACACGAATATTGTCTCATAGACAGTATTCAAACTCAAATAAAGTCCTCATTACATTTATTATCACACTATTTCATAAAATAGTGAGGACTACTATAGTCACCATCTCGATCGTCACTTTATTCCCATTAGTCCAGGTTCATTCGTTCTCATTTCACGAGAGAACAATGAAAGCAAAAGGGTGAGCTCAACAAGCCCAGTAAGAAATATTATGACTAAGATAATGCAGAATAAATTATCGTTAGCCTTCAACAGTGTTAAACTGATAAAATACAATAAATATCAAGTTTAACTGCAGCGGAACAAGCAATTCATTAGAAGAGTAAAGTAGAGCATGATATCTACTATCTTCTATGATTTAAAAAGTTTTTCATCAACTTTATTGCTGAGACTCAACTTAATAAATAAACCACATCATCGAATCATCCCTGCACCACGGGCATAGGATATTCATGGAATCATCAATGGTTATGATCATACCAACAACTGTCCATCAATTCACTATGGGCCAATGAGAACTTTTACCACATCATTTGTAATATAACGGTCATGATTATACCGAATAATCCATGGTCTTAATCATACCAATCAATAGTACATCTATGCACATAAGCCACATATGACTTTTATCACAATATAAGTATGAGGATGATGACAATGATATAAGAATTCAATTAAAAGAAAGAAAATGATAATTTTTTTAAAAATTTATAATTTAATTTATCCAGGATTCAATAATGTCCAAATTGTCAGAATGATACTTGTTGATCGATTTCACAATCAAAACATTCGTGCAAGTATACACGGTCAACAAGTAATAAAGTGATAAGAAAGTATTGTTCCCATGAGAAATTATTTAATAGAAATCACCAAGTACTAGTTCTTAACCAAACTAATTTTATTTAAACAATCGCAATTTATGATTTTTAAACTTAAGCAAACTAAATTAACTAATTAAGATGAATTACTTTATAAATGAATTCAAATAAATAAAGATTAAGACTACAATATCCCCAATTATAAACTATAAACCAATTATCCAATTAACCCAATTATTACCCCATATGAATTGTTAACATGAATTCTAGTTATTAAAAGCCATTTCCCAAGTAAACATATAACTTTTATTCAATTCAATTAATCCTGCGATATTCCTATGCAAAATAATTAAATCAAACCCGTTAAGTTCCAATTTCCAATTCATTATATGCAGTGAACATATATTCCTATTCAATTCATGACCATAATTATTCATCTTATGCCAATAATTAAGCCTACATGTTATCATGTCCAGTCCCAACCCTATATTTCATCTTCCGAATCCTTCCAGAGTAACACGGTAATTATTGGTCAAATAATTAATCAATATGCACAAGACATGATAAACAATTCACCTTGACATAAATAATTGGAATAAATTAAATAATTAATTCATAGACATAAAAGGTTCAATTTGTAGTCTTAATAAAAGAAATTTAGTTCATTGTTAATGAATTAAAACTTAGAATCCACAATTGAATAGACATTAAAAGATAAAAGTAAGAGTAGAGTGAAGAATAAATCTGTTGTCAGCAAATCTCCATCTTCCTCAAGCTCCGCGCTCTTGATCTTCACGGTCTCTGAGTTGCTTCAATCTCCAAAACTAATAAGAACTAGGGTTTATGTTCTAATCTAATGGAATGTATCTCTAATCTAATCTATAATCCCCTTTTATTTATGCCTTACATCATGTATTTATAGGTTACAAGTCCAATTTTTAGCTTAGAACAAACACAATCCAATTTGAGTCAAAAAGTGTCAAAATTAAGCCCAAAACGCCCAAGCTTGACCAATCCTTCTCCAAAGGCTCCATTACTGGGTATAGCGCCGCAACACTACATTCTAGCACCCCGACGCTGGGCATAGACCTTGTTTGGGCGCCCTGTCTCTGGCCTCATTTTTGAAAATTTTCTACTCTGACGTCCTTTGGGAAAATGGCCATAACTTCTTCGTCCGAACTCCGATTTCGATGATTCAAGATATTCCGGAAAGAGGAGACGTAGATCTACAACTTTCATTCTTTACGTTTTTTGAAATAAGGCCTAGAAAGTTTCTAAAATTGGCTTTGAAATTGCTGTTATGTAAATGATAAGCCAAAAACGCGCATCTAGCCACCCCAAACGTCGATCCAAGTAAATTTTATCCCAAATCCTACAAAACATCATAAAATATGCATAAATAGACACAAAAACTTAAAAACTTCTAAAAGATTAAAAACAAATGCGTTTGAACTTAATCTCTTTGGGATTTTTTAAGTGTTTGTGTCTATTCATTCATGTTTTATATTGTTTTGTAGGAATTGGGACAAAAGTTTCATGGATCGACGTTTGGGGTTCCTAGATTCGTATTTCGGCTTGCCATTTACATAGTAGCCACTTCAGGGCCAATTTCAGCATTGCTCCAGACCTTATTTCGAAAAACTCAAAGAATGAAAGTTGTAGATCTACGTCTCCTCTTTCCAAAACATCTTGAATCATCAAAATCAGAGTTAAACAAAGAAATTATGGCCATTTTCCCAAAGGACGCCAGAGTAGAAAATTTCAAAAAACCAACTAACACCAAGGCGCCAAACATAGCCTATTCATGGTGGTTCCAAAATAGCTATGAGCAGCGTACAGGCACCGGGTTCGGCCCGGTCAATCTTGGACGCATTTTGGGCGAATTTTGACATTTTTTTGACTCTAAATTGGATTGGGTTTCCTCTTAAGCTAGAATTGGACTTGTAACCTATAAATACATTATGTGAGGCATAAAATAAAGGGAGATAAGATAGATTACATTAGATTAAACACTCCATTAGATTAGAGCATAAACCCTACTTTATATTGGATTGTTGGAGATTGAAGTAACTTGGAGATAATTGAAGATCAAGAGCAGGAGCAAGAGGGGAGCATCAAATTTGCAGACAACATATTTTATTCTCTACTCTACTTCTATTCTTGTCTTTTAATGTTTATTCAGTTGTGGATTCTAAATTTTAATTCAATGACAATGAACTAAATTTCTTGTTTAAGATTGCAATGGATCTTACTATATAACTTATTTTAGTATGCTTCTTTATTAATTATTGTGATTTATTATAGGGATTGTCTACTATGATTTGTGCATAATTGTTTAATTGTCTAGCTAACAATTATCATGATAATCTATATGGATTTGGGAGATGAAATATAGATTTAGATCTAATCATATTAGCATGTGATTGTGTTTTCTGCATGGTGTTGGAATTCATGATTTGTGTTTAGGATAAGGATATACCTTTACACCGCGTGTAATCTAATAATGGAACATATACTTTAAATCCTTTTTAATTGTAATTCACATAGGAATATAGTGAATTAGTTAATTAGGGTGTTTGATTTAATTCTATCAACTGTTGATTTGGATTAATATGTTTGTGATGCATCGGAAGGTGGTTATAAATACTAATAAGTTCCTGATTAATAATCCAGAATAGTGAGCATAATTAATAAGAAGAGTGTTAATATAAGTGAAGTAATAAGTATAGTTGTAATCTTAAATCTCTATAACCTGATTTTTAATTAGTGGTAATTAGAATTAGCTTAATTATATATTTTAATTCACAACCCTAAATCGATTGTTTAAATAAAATTAGTTTGGTTAAGAACTAGTAATTTGTGATTTCTATTAAATAATTTCTCGTGTGAACGATACTTTACTTTCACTTTATTACTTGTTGACCGTGTATACTTGCACATATATTTTGATTGCAAAATCGATCAACAAGTTTTTGGTGTCGTTACCGGGGAATTAATTTAATAATATTTGCCAGCATTATTTTTTATCAAATTATTTTTAATTTAAACATTTTTTTAATTTATTTTTATCTCACTTAATTCTCTTTTTATTTTTTTTTCTTTCTTTTCAGGTACCATGGCGGAATTTAATTATCAATGGTCGTATACGAGAATGACTCAGCTAAGGGGAGCGGAGATTAATGGACTTGCGACACTTTCTGCATTGTCAGCACATATTGAGACACTTTCGAGGAGGTTGGATGCTTTTGCAGCACAACGTCATCAAAGTGTGGCGGTTACTTGTGATTATTATGCTAGAAATCATCTGAGTCAACAATGCACCACAAGTTTTGAGCTGGTACCGTATGGTGGTGATTATCCCAACAATTATGTCTATCCCAACTACTATTATCAGGATTGGGGGTATCACCCAAATTTTTCATGGAGCCATACATATCAAGATCAATTTTATGTTCCAAATCCAACATACTCAACGGAGTTCTCGTGTCCACCTCCACTACAACAGGAAGAAAATCTAAATTTGGAGGAAATTATGTCCAAGTTCATAGCTTTAAGTGAGGAGAAGAGGATTAGTCAAGAAATATCGAGTCAAAATTTTGTGGAACAACTATTTAATGCCTTAAACATTTGTCCTCAATACACTTGGCCCTATGACATGGATTCCAAGATTGATGGAGAGCCCGAACAAAATCCGCAACTGTATGAGCCACAATATGTTGAAAGAGAAGAAACAATTGGGGACCAAGAAAAGGAGATCGACGAAGATTTAACTGTAAGTTTCAACGAAGATGAGCTGATTTCATTAGTATCCCATGTGCTTCCTCCACCAAAGTTCAAAAATCCGGGCAATTTCATAAAATCATGCCCAATTGGCAGTCATGTCGTCGGCAAAGCTCTTTGTGATATAAGAGCTAGTATAACTATGGAGTCATGGTGGGATGAAAAGGAGAAGATAGAGGAAGAGCCCATTGTGTTTATTAAGCTTCAATGCCCCAATTTGATCACAGACATAATGGGGAAAGCACCTAGTGGTTTGTCGTATTTAATGGAGATCATATCTAAAAAGAGAATGCTAAGTGACTTAGATTCAGTGGCCATTACAATTGGGAATATCTCAAAAGAGACATTGTTACTGATGGATGGAGGGTTCCTCAATTTTCGTAGGGTAATTGGATAGAGAATTGAAGAAGTCAGGCTGAGACTATAAAACAAGCGCTTATTGGGAGGCAACCCAAGTTTAATTTTTAGTTTATTTATTAGGTTTTATATTAGTAGTTTTGAATTTGCATTTATTTAGGATTTAATAAAATTGTTTCTATCATGGTTTTACAGGTTATTCAAGTCAAATTCAAGTGTGGTTTCCAATTTATTCCATGTGCCTAGTCTATTCTCCAAACTTAGCCAACAAGGAGGAAGATTGTTATATTTTCAGGGAAGTCCTCTACTTTACTTTTTTCTATTTCAGCCATTGAGGACAATGTCTAGTTTAAATTTGGGGGCATTTTAGTGTCGTATTGCATATAGTTAGTTATTTGCATTGTAGTTCGTTATTTTTGTGTGTTAGCATTGCGTGTTTCTTTTAGGTTGCATATAATGCATGGTAGTTAATTGCATATGCATATATATGTTGCATTAGTATGTGTTCATGTAGTATAATTGTATTTTTTTAAAAAAAATTTGCATGAATCTGTGCGATCGGTTGGTGTGGTCTTAGCTCGGCCTATGATAAGATTGGTTTTGCATGTTAACTTGAACCGTGTTGATAATTGATGATGAGTTCTAGTTTTAAACATGATGAAAATCTGAGCCTGTCTGAAACTTATGTAACCGGTTAGCACTTAAAGTTTAACTATTTTAATCCACTTGGTTCAAGGGTTTCATAAGTTGTTTCTAAGGGAAAATCTTGGTTAAAATTTAAGGAAATTAGTGAACTGGCGGTAAAGGTTGGAATGACGTAAAAGCTTGAGTTTGGGGACATCTATGGGGTATATATATACAAAATGAAAAAAGAAAAGAAAAAAAGAAATGATGAAAAGGAAAAAAAATAGAAAATCCAGAAAAAGAAAAAAAATTGAATAAACACTGTGGCATGCTTGTCTAGTTTTGTGGCCTTTGTTACTTGAGTAAGTAAGCCCGAGGGGATTGTCTTTACACCTAGCACCATAAGGTCTTAATGGTCTGGGAGTCGTTGGTCGAAAGCTCGTTAAGGTATCATTGAAAAGCCTAAGGGAATAAGACATTGC
Source organism: Panax ginseng (assembly GCA_020205605.1). Lineage (NCBI taxonomy): Eukaryota > Viridiplantae > Streptophyta > Magnoliopsida > Apiales > Araliaceae > Panax > Panax ginseng. Next base: position 32,252,112 of record CM035138.1, on the reverse strand, counting down.
ACATCCATGTGTATAAAATAAAAAATGAATAAAACACGAGAAATAGAAAAAATGCCCTCGTGGTTGAATAAAAGTATAAATAAATTTTGTATTTACCCTTAGACTTGGTAATTGCTTAGTTTTAACCGGAGTTGTCATGTTCACAAAAGTAATTAAATTGAAACTAAAATTTCCTTTCTAAGAAGTTTGTTATGTGATTATCTTGATCTGTGGTTGGTTAGAATGGTTAACAAGCACACACGCACAACATGGGTGATGACAGGTTTGGATTAACTAATTGGTTAGAGTTATGGACTTTGACTTGATTGGATATATTATTTGAGTATCACTAGTATCTCTGAGGCATGTTGTCATATATCATACTGATTTATTACTGGGTTCGTAGGTATATTATGAAGTAGATCATGCATATGCATTTATGTAGTTGAGTTAGGTTATTTATTTTTAGTTCTTTTGTGTTTTGGCTTGAGGACAAGAAAATATTTATGTTTGGGGGTATTTGATGAGTGGGTTTTATACCCATGAATTGAGTGCGTTTGAGCTTAATCTTTTGGGATTTTTGAAGTGTTTGTGTCTATTTATGCATGTTTTATATTGTTTTGTAGGAATTAGGACAAAAGTTACATGGATCGACGTTTGGGGTTGCTAGATTTGTATTTTAGCTTGCCATTTACATATTAGCCACTTCAGGGCCAATTTCAGTATTGATCCAGACCTTATTCGAAAACCTTAAAGAATGAAAGTTGTAGATTTACGTCTTCTCTTTTCGGAACATCTTGAATCATCGAAATCAGAGTTCGGACGAAGAATTTATGGCCATTTTTCCAAAGGACGTCAGAGTAGAAAATTCTGATAAAACCTCTCAGCGCTAAGGCACCCAAACATAGTTTATTCCTTCAATGGGCCAGTATGCTAGGAGGCAAAGGTTCAAACACCGTATGCGCTAGGAGGCGTGACTAACGCCATGAGCGAAAGCAGCCAAGGCAATTGAGTTCGAACTGGTCAAGCTTGGACGCGTTTTAGGGCGAATTTTGACACTTTTTTGACTCCAAATTGGATTGGGTTTCCTCCTAAGCTAGAAATTGGACTTGTAACCTATAAATACATGATGGAAGGCATAAAATAAAGGGAGATAAGATAGATTACATTATATTAAACACTCCATTAGATTAGAGCATAAACCCTAGATTATATTGGATTGTTGGAGATTGACGCAACTTAGAGATAATTGAAGATCAAGAGAAGGAACAAGAGGGGAGCATCAGATTTGCAGACAACAGATTTTATTCTCTACTCTACTTCTATTCTTGTCTTTTAATGTTTATTCAGTTATGGATTCTAGATTTTAATTCAATGACAATGAACTAAATTTCTTGTTTAAGATTGCAATGGATCTTACTGCATAACTTATTTTAGTATACTTCTTTATTAATTATTGTAATCTATTCTAGGGATTGTCTACTATGATTTGTGCATAATCGTTTAATTGTCTAGCTAACAATTACCATGATAATCTATATGAATTTGGGAAATGAAATATAGATTTAGATCTAATCATATTTGCATGTGATTGTGTTTTCTGCATGGTGTTGGAATTTATGATTAGTGTTTATGATAGGGATATACATTTACGCCACGTGTAATCTAATAAGGGAATATGTGCTTTAAATCCTTTTTAATTGTAATTCACATAGAAATATAGTGAATTAGTTAATTAGGGCGTTTGATTCAATTCTATCTATTGTGGATTTGGATTAATATGTTTGTGATGAATCGGAAGGTGGTTATAAATACTAATAAGTCTCTGATTAATAATCCAGAATAGTAAGCATAATTAATAAGAAGTGTGTTAATATAAGTGAAGTAATAAGTGAAGTTGTGATCTTAAATCTCTATAACCTGATTTTTAATTAGTGGTAATTAGAATTAGGTTAATTATATATTTTAATTCACAACCCTAAATCGATTATTTAAATAAAATTAGTTTGGTTAAGAACTAATACTTTGTGATTTCTATTAAATAATTCCTCGTGGGAACGATACTTTACTTTCACTTTATTACTTGTTGACCGTGTATACTTGCACATATGTTTTGATTGCGAAATCGATCAACAGAATACGAAATGAAATAATATTACTCACATACTACATCACAGATTTAAGCATTCACTAATGCAAATTTCACCAGTGGTTTAAAAGAAGGGTCGAAGAAGAGAACGCGTATGATCATTTTAGAGATGTCATTTTAGGCCCGTACAAACTTATTAGTTAATTTCCGGGCTGCATCGTGAATGGGTATATATTCAAGGTTGATGTCGTGAATGAATTGACATCAGTCAACTCTGGCGTTGTCGTGTTGGGAAGTTGTTACAAAGATTCTGAGTCCAATTACTATGGAAGATTAGAGGAAGTTGTTGTTCTTAATTATCCAGGGGCCAAAAAGGTCGTTACATTTAATTATCGTTGGTTTGATACTGCAAAGGGTGTTAAATTTGATCGTAATAGAATCGTCAAACTAGATATAAAATCCAAGTTATAGTCTGATGACGTATTTGTGTTAGCCAGCCAAGTAAATCAAGTGTACTACGCCACTAATGTCGTAAATTATAGAAGCCCCTAGTATACAGCTGTAACAACAAAGACTCGATCATTTGATGGTACTAATTTGTCTGGAACGGATGATCCGTTGTAAGAAGAATTTATTAATCCCAGCCACGTATTGCAATATGATGGCGACGTGTTGGTAGATGATGTCGTTGATGTACTCGATGTTGACGAAGTGGAAAAAGATATGGTTGTCAGTCCGTACGTGATGGTAGAAGATGATACTGAGGAAGAAATTGATACAGAAAAGGAAGATACAGAATCAGAGGATGAAAATGATTTTGATTCTGATGGGTTTGACGACGTTCATACTTCTTCAAAAATTGGTGTTTTGTAAATATTATACAACTAAAACAAATCATTAGAATAATTGCAATGAAATTTCACTAATGCAAATTTATGTATGTTATTTCAGTAGTACAACTATGCCTAGACATAGCGGTGGAGGTGGCCGCGATGGATAGGGTGACGGCTCCCAGGGCTGGTCGTCTTTGTCAGCTAGTGAGTTAACACTTTTTTCTATAACTATATTAAACATTCATTTACTATAATATATCAATGTCATAACTATATTAAATATACAGATGCTAGACGTCGGTGTCAGCGAGGGCCTAACCTCGGTCGATTAGGTCGTCCGCCAGCAGTTCCTGACATATGCCCTGTTGATGTCGGGTCATCACTGTAGGTTTCAACTTTAATATATCATTTATATTCAATTAGAATGATATTATTATGTGATTAATAAATTAAAATATTCCATACAAATTTTTTTTCTAGTATTATGGATTCAGTCGCTAAGCAGATCGTACACGCCATATGCTCTCAAGCATCTCCTTTAGGGTCGTGCGCGTTTAACCAAAGACTACAAGCGTTACGATGCCAGCTTTATGGTGACAGTGTTGTGGGAGTTTCACGTAAGTCGAATTACATATATTAAATCAAGGTTCAAGTTATTTACATATTGTTCAAATAATTAATTATACATACGTTATGTCTGTTTGATAGAGGTATTATAGATATGATCCCAACATTACTAGCAGATGGTGACACCATGTTTATTGCACATATCTCGAAGAACTATTTCGACTGGCTGTACGAGATGCGTATGAGGGCAGTCCGGGCAGTAGAAGAATCGCCTGGGACTATTATACGCAAGCATCAGCCACCGGTAGTATTAGATGCAACATGGGCTGCCATGTGTGCGTATTGGGATGATGCTGCCTTCAAGACCAAGTTTGAGAAGATGAAGAAGAATTGAGGCCAGCTACGGGTTGTACATACTTCTGGCTCGCATTCGTTTCAAGAGGTTAAGTCGGTATGTATTTATATTTAGTTTAATTTAATATTAAACTACAACTATAGTAAACTAAGGTAATATTAATTAATGTACATGATTTAGGCCATACGGAGTAGCTTGGGCCGACCTCCTACTATGATGGAGTTCTGGGATAGAGTCCATACACCAAAGGATTCTACTTCGGGGTCGACGATGTCTCCAGCAAAACTCGCTATACGGGTAATACATTTACTATAATCTCTGTAATTTAGGATCATATTACATAATTTATAGGATGATACAAAGTTACCTTACATGTACATATATTAAATTACAGGATCGATTTGAGAAGCTCAGAGGCAAATATAGATAAGCAGTAGTGCAGCAGTCGCTAGGCGATCTTTGCCGGGCAAATGATTCAACCATCCCTCCGCTCGAGATTAGTTTATCTCAGGATGAGAAGACGGCTCTTTGGGTCGCGTCTTAGGATATTCCCACTAGCACTACCGACCGGTATCGAGTGCTGGGGTTGCCGAGGATACCAGCCTATACACTGCCTGGAGGTATAATATTTTAGTTTATTTCTTATTTATGAATAAAGTAAACTTAATTATAATATTATTCATGTTATATTTATTTTTGTAGGCTCTAGCCAGCGTTTGCGTCCGAGAGCCCCCGTGGGACCATCACATACGGGCGCTGACTTAGACGATGCTTTGTTCCAGCGGGTTGTGGCTGCTTGCTCAGAGAGGTTTGAGACAGATCCACTATTCTATCGTCGGGACTTGCCCAAATTTCTCGCCTCCATCACCAGCACAGACATTGCAATTTGGTGCCACCGCTGAGAGTACTGGGTATCCTCGGGAAGCGCTTCACTTCTTCACGCCGATTGAGATTGTTCAGATGGTGGTTACTTTACTACTGGATGCGTTTGGACCGTTGCTGAGTCAGCCATCGACTACTCAGGTATATTATTCATAATATAATTCAAGTATATATTCTGCATGTTATATAATTTTCATTTAATTAGTTATCTTTAACTGTATTATATTTATGGACTAATGAGTTACATTATATTGTCTCAACATGGTGAAGATCGAGCTGACGATGCTGAGCGGTTGGACAACGACGACCCGTGACATAGTTTTGTATATGATTTGTACATATTTACCTAGTTTTTAGCTTAATGTGTTATAAATTTTAATAGTTTAAATGATTTTTGACGTATTTTAATAGAACAGATGGGAACACAGCTGAAGTTGAGTAAGGCTTATCATCCACAGACTGATGGGCAGAGCGAGAGAACAATTCAGACGCTAGAAGATATGTTGAGATCGTGCGTCATGGATTTCAAGGGTGGTTGGGATGATCATCTACCACTAGTGGAGTTTGCATATAACAATAGTTATCATGTGAGCATAGGCATACTGCCTTACGAAGCTCTATACGGGAGGAAATGCCGAACGCCATTATGTTGGGATGAAGTGGGAGAACGCCGAATGCTAGGACCTAAATTGGTGTAGCAGACTGCGGATATAGTGAAGCTGATACGAATGCATCTCATAGCAGCGCAGGACAGACAAAAGAAATATGCGGATTCACATCGAGTAAATCGAGAGTTTGAAGTAGGTTCGTATGTATTTCTAAAGGTATCTCCCTGGAAAGGAAAGATATGCCTTGGAAAAAAGGGAAAGTTAAGTCCAAGGTTTATAGAACCTTTCGAAATATTAAAAAGGGTAGGAGAGGTAGCTTACATGGTAGCGTTACCTCTGGACTTAGAAAGGATACATAATGTGTTCCATGTATCTGTGTTACGTCCTTATAAACCAGATTAAACTAGATTATAAGTACGTGATAGAATATGAACCTATTCATATTGAGAAGGACTTAACATATGAATAAGTGCCTATTCAAATCATTGATAGAAAAGAGCAAGTTCTGAGGAACAAAGTTACACCTTCGGTAAAGGTGTTATAGAAGAACCACAATGCCGAAGAAGCAACGTGGGAACTTGAAGAAAAGATAAAGAAAAATTACCCTTAGCTTTTTATTTAATGTAAGAGGAGATTCTGAGGACAAAATCCTTATAAGGGGAGAATGATGTAACGACCGAGAAATTTGGATTTATTGTAAAATAATTTTATTTAATTAAATAATGAATAAAATTATATTATATGTTATTGATATGTGTTAGTAAGATGAAGATTGTTCTATAACCTAAATATATTGGAATGTCATATTATTTTGGCTACGTGAATAAATTATAGTGTTTGAATTTCCAAGACAAAAATAAAAGCTTTCCAAGAAATTTTCTGAAAAATACTATTCATGGATTTTTGCTCGGGAATTATTTTTGAATTTTTGAGAAATACGTAATGATAGAATAATAAGGGAGGATGGATTATGTAATAATAGTTCAAGTATGGCTAACGTAATTTTTCGTCTGCGTACTAAATTTGAGAATGATAAAAGCAAAGTAAGGATTGGAATAATGATGATCGTATAATAGCGAGTATTATACGAGTCAATGAATACGAGTACGATACGAAGTATCGTATTAGTATATGAAAGTTAATATAACGTGTATGACGAAAGAATACACGAACTAGTATACGTAAGGGTTACGAGGATTTTACGTTAAACGCTTAAATCTTATTGCATTGGATTTGTAAGATTTGTGTAGGAATTTTGCAAGCCCAATTGGTATTATGTTAAGGCCCAATGAAATGAAATGCAAGTCCAATGTTAGGCCCAAAGTATTTAAACCTAAAGCCCAAAGTAAGAATTGGATTCGTGGATCGAACCGATGGGTAAATGGGTAAGAAAAGCCTATGGGGCAACCCATGTGGGCCCCATGAGCACATGTCCATCCATCTTGGTGACCAAGTAAAGTGGTTTTACTTGGTGACCAAGAGATGAATAATAAGGAGGTGAAGTTAAGGAGGTAGGATAGTTTTTTGACCCTTATACCCTCACTTGAAAAATCCTATAAATAGAGAAGCTTGCTAGATCATTTGTCTTGTTTAATTTCACTAACAACTTATAGTTTATACACTTGAGAGAGAAAGTAAGAAAAGCTAGACTTGCTATTTCAAGTAGAAAAGAAGAAGAACCAAGTTGATCATCAAGGGTAAGAATCCTAGACCATTAATCTTTCATCTCTTCAATTAATATTTGATATAGAAGTGTTGATTGGTGGATCATGTATGTTAAGAAGTGATAAGGATGGCTAATCAATGGACCTAAACCTTGATAAGACATGTTCAATAGAATCATACTTATATAAGTTATGAACTAATGAAGAACTTGTAAGAATTTTTCATGTAAATGTTTTGATGAAATATGTTTGGTTAAGATGTTAGAATGATGGAATGAATCCAATTTAAATGAGGTAAAAATCTCGAGTAACGAAATTATGGGGAAATTTACGAGATTAGACGATAATCGTTGAAATCGTTAAAGTCTCGGAATGGAAGTCAAAAGTTAGCATTGAACTCGAAAATATTGGTTTTCGATGGAGATTAGTCTCAATTGGCATTCTAGAGTTGCGGACTCGAAAATGACTAAATTTTGACTTAGAACAAAGAAACAAGCTTTGAACGTTCACGAACATTTAACATTTTTGTAATAATGAACTAATCGGTGAATTTCGAGTTAAAAGATTCGAAAATGAAATATTTTCTAATGACATCGTAGAGCATGAAATTTGTGAGCTAACGGATTTTGAATGAGCCAATTCGGACATATAACGAATAAGTTGTGAGGCCGAGAAGTTCACAAGAAAAATCAAAATTGTCAACTGTCTGAGACACCGGGTTGGCGCCACGGCGTGGCCCAAGGCTTAAAAAGTGGCGCCGCTGTGCCAGGCCAAGCCCTAAACCTATTGAAGATTGGCGTCGCAGAAGCACGCACCATTTTTTCGAGAGTGCCCTACAGCCACCAAGGTCTCTCAACCATCGACTCAATCGTGTCTGCATGCAAAATAAATAAAGAAGGAAAATTTGGCAATATAGCACCATCACTAGGGTAAAGGTAGAGAAGAAAGATCATGAATGTAAAGAAAATGGAAATTAATTGATGGTGAATTATATACTTAATACACCTAAAGTAATATCATTAATGATGATAATAACCTTATGAATTACCACTAAAGGTTGCCGAAAGACTTTGAGAACGTAAGAATAATGTAATACGATAAACCGTAACTATTGTTAAACAATCTAAAGCATGGTTAGATTGAGAAGAAGGGTAAGATATTGTAGTAACTATATTTGATTATATATGACCTAATGTGGTATGTTATGTGATCATGTATTGTAGAAACCTTAAAGACACAAAGGGAATTTGTATTAACGGAAGAAGACGCTAAAGGCAAGTATTCTGACCTTTGTCTGAATTCTTTAGACAAGCTTTGTAATTCATGTACCTTACGCATGAATTGTGGTATGATAAAGTCGAAGCCAATTCCTTCGGCTAGAGTTAAGATATTTTATGGATTTCTTATAATCTATCAAACTATTATCAATGTTGTCAAGTTTTGCCAAACTATTTTGGTATGGTTTTCAAAGGAAGACTGAGTATGCATAAACAAATGTTTTGTCATCAAACGACAGGCACGTGAGGTTGCCAAACCTTAAACGTACATACGTTTAAAGAAAGCGTGTTATCTGACATATGAGTACTATAAATTTGATCACCCAAACGTGTTTCGTAAGATATCTGGGACTTACGGACTTGGTGTCGGGTTGTCCTTTTTAAAGAAAGAATGAAATGCTCAAGGTCTTGAACCAATATTAATGTTTAATGAATGTTGTTCATTGTGTAACGTTTTAAAGAAAAGAGAAGTGTTATTTTGAATTATCGATAGTACTTCGTAACTATTGTTCAGTTATTGAAGATATACGATTTATATGATTCAAGCTTATTGTTTAAATGAAATTGCCATACATGCTGAGCTAGTTATGCTCATTCTTGCTTGAACCATATGAATGAAGCTAAGACCGAGCGGACTGAAGGTTCCGGTAAGGATAAAGGAAAGGTCAAGGCCAACCAATAAGTTGCCTTTGTAATAGAATATGATGAATGTTGTTATTATATGATATTATGACAAGCAAACATGTAATGGTTATAACGAACATGGAGATGGTAATATTATTTTAGAATATATATAGAAGACATTTTCACTCTTTTGAGGTTTTTCAATTGAATGAATTTGTGAACTGTAGCACCGTGTAGCACCATATGTCGTGTTGGAAGATACCCGAATTTGGAGGCGTCACACCAAATCTGTGGGAAACTCGAGTACCTGGATTTGGGGGTGTCACAATTGTCATGTGCGTGTGTGATCTAATTCTAACAAACGGTTCAAATTGCCGCCATAACCTCAAAAATCATCGTCATGTATTTATCGCCAGCGTGTACTACATAAATGTATATACATTTTTCCTATATATATATATATATATATATATATATATATATATATATATATATATATAATTGGAGGGTCAAAATAGGTACCCATAAAATACAGTTTTATTTTATAATTTACATTGCACGTTAGTCGCAATGCACATTTGATATAAAAATTAGTTGACATGTTTCATTCTAAAAATAAATTACTTTCTCCGTTCCTAAAATATTATCGTTTTAGAAGAAAAAATTTGTTCCAATTTATTTGTCGTTTATAACTTTCTAGGAGAATAAATTATTTACTTTTCTATATCACCATTACATTCTCTCATTGTCCCAAAAAATTCTCTCCCTTGTATTAATAGTTTTCAACTTCTCATAAATGGGCAATGATGAAATTTTAAACAAATTGTAATTATTAAATGATAATATTAAATGACTTTCTTAATCCATATACAAAAATTTTAAACGATAATTTTTTAAGAACGAATGTAACATTTAACTTGAAAACGTATCATAAGAGCGATACACAAACACAATTCAGATACACGTTATAAACGGATTCGTATAATAAATATGTCAATTTTCGAAACAACAGAATCACTTAATAAGTTTGTGTCATAAATAAATTTTGACACGAAACGAATTCGGCAGTAACGTTTCAAATATGATCAACAGCACTAAACCATAATCTATTAACGGTGCAACCCATTTCTTAAACTCAATCGCGTGGGCTGACATTTCTGACAATAACGTAAGAGAGAAGTGGTCGTACAGTTGAATTTCAACTATATACTCTCCTCAAAATACTCGGACTTTAAATTATAATTAATTAATTGAAACAATTCCAAGGGCATTTATGAACACTTCCCTCTATATATATATATTTATGCCTCCCCACTCTCCATTTCAATCCCACTTGGCTCCTTCAACTAACACCTGCCTCTCTTATTTCATTAGCCTTCTCCATCAAGTAACTCATTGACTTTGTCTCTCCTCTTTTTTTTTCTCTGTAATTAACCATGTTAATCGGATTAACACTTCCGGCACAAAACTTAAACGCCTTTCAGATCCGCCGATCCAGCTTCAAGTACGCCAAATCGCCGTTAAACCCGTCGGCAAGAATGGCTAATTCAGCAACATCTGTTTCATCCACTAAATTGACCCGAAAGCACTTGTCTAATCTTGAGAAGCTACTACAAAAGCAATCGGAGCCGAACCCACCAGACCCGCGACGAGGTGTGGGTATTCGGTTACCGGAGGAAAATAAAGGGAGGGGATTATTGGAAGGGCTTAATTTGTCTCGGATTTGGCCGGAATCTAAGGCAGCGGAGGAAGTATCTCCCCGTCATCTTAACCGCCTCCGGCGGATGTTATCAAAGTCTGCCGAGTATTCTCCAAGGAACACCCTTGGTAGCCAGTGGCGAGAATATCACGGCTGCAACGATTGGGCCGGTCTGCTTGACCCGCTCAACGAGAATCTCCGGAGAGAGATGGTTAGGTACGGTGAGTTCATTCAGGCGGCCTATCATTGCTTCCACTCCGATCCGGCCACGTCAGCAAATGAAGCTCCGGCTGCACGCCGCGTGGCATTACCCGATAAGTCTTACCGGGTGACCAAGAACCTATACGCCACATCATCGGTTGGTCTGCCAAAATGGGTGGATGACGTGGCACCGGATCTCGGGTGGATGACTCAACGATCCAGTTGTATTGGGTACGTTGCGGTCTGCGAGGACCAGAGGGAGATCGCAAGGATGGGAAGAAGGGATATCGTGATCGCGCTCCGTGGGACTGCCACGTGTCTAGAATGGGCAGAGAATATGAGGGACCTACTTGTACAAATGCCAGGTCAAGAGGATCAAGTCAAAGGACAATCCATTTCCAAGGTTGAATGTGGGTTTTTGAGTCTTTACGAGACAGCTGCGGCCCACATGCCAAGTTTATCCGAATCAGTAGTTACTGAAATACATAGGTTAATGGACATGTACAAAGGGGAAACCCTAAGCATAACCGTCACCGGTCACAGCCTCGGCGCCGCCATGGCCTTACTCGTGGCCGACGAATTGAGCACTTCCGCCCCGGACATGCCTCCGGTGGCTGTCTTCTCGTTTGGCGGGCCTAGGGTGGGAAACCGAGGATTCGCAAATCGTTTAAATTCAAAAAATGTTAAAGTGTTACGTATTGTTAATTCACAAGACGTGATCACTAGGGTTCCGGGCATGTTTGTGAGCGAAGGGCTCGACAAAAAATTAAGGGAATCAGCAGCTGCCGGATTTCTTAACGTGCTCGACAACAACATGCCATGGGCGTATTCCCACGTTGGGACCGAATTAAGGGTGGATACAAAGATGTCGCCATTTCTAAAGCCTAATGCCGATGTGGCATGTTGCCATGACCTAGAGGCGTATCTACACTTGGTAGATGGGTTTTTGGCGTCGAATTGTCCGTTTAGGGCTAATGCAAAGAGAAGTTTAGTGAAATTGCTAGACGAACAAAATTCTAATGTGAAAAAGTTGTATATCAGCAAGGCTAAGGCCTTGAGCGTGAATCCCCAGAGGGAGATGCTACATATGTCTAGTTGCTTGCCAAGTCCATCCTAAAAATATATAGTTATGTATGTATGAATCATGTATAGCTAGTACGTAGAAACCCTTTTTATGGGGGAATTAAATGAATATATATACTTCTTGTATAAGTTCCAAATATGCATGGTGTTTAATTAATTTTTGCTACATCTTAGTTTCTATATATGTTCATTTATACTGGGACCACTATTTTCACATAAGTTTTTGATATTTTCATATGATCTCCTCTCACATAAAGGTGAGACTCACTTTCTTCTCATGTGAGAAAGGACCAAGTAGTAATATCAAAAACACATATGAAAATATAAGTTTCCTTTATATTCTATCAATTATCAATCTTTAGTTACCCCCTAGGTACTATGGGTAGATCCGTATCCTCTCAATTTCAATTTAAAATAGAGAGTCTATTTAAAGTTTCAAATTTAAAATTATTTAATCTAAGGCCTAGAAGTTGTCATCTCATTTAAAAGTCACTACCTAACTCTAGCCACCTCATTTAAAAGCCACTAACTTAACTCTACCATCTATCTAATAAAATACAAATAATTTTGAATTTTCCGCTCACTCAATAAATCATCTGGGCCGTCCAAAGTTTGAGATAAATCACACCGTTCATACAGTGCCGGAGGCACGAGACACAGCTAGTTAATTTAATATAACACTAATATATTATTATTATTATTATTATTATTATTATTATTATTATTATTATTATTATTATTATTTTGTATTATGTTTCTTTCTTCTTTTTTTGGTGCGAAAGTTGTGTACTTATTGTCTAAATATTTATTGAGTGGATCTTTGTGATGAGCACTTTATCATATTAATGTTATGAAGGACAAAAAAAAAATTTATGCTACATAAATTTACATGTTCTTTAAATGCCGGCTATTAAAAAATTACATGGATTTTAAAAATATTTCTTTAACAAATCTTAATATATATATGAAATACCTTAAACGAAAATTAGTTTTTACCAGTCATTTAATTAATGAACGTAGCAAAAACAATTAATATTATTTTATATGTAGTTTAACTCAAAATTGTAGGTTGTCATGTGTAAGTTAGGATTACATGTTGTGACGCCCCCAAAATTAGGTATACATCACCCATCTTGGATCGTCAGATACATGGTACAAAATTCAAATACAACTGTCGTGTACAATACGACAATGTGACACCCCCAAAATAGGTATACATCACCCATTCTGAGTTGTCAATACACGGTACAGAAACAACTACAACTTTATTATTACAACAAAAAAAGCTGCGAATTTAAATCTGAGATATTGCCATCTAAACAATATCCACATACAAATAAATCCTCATCATAATTATTGATACATTATTTTACAAAATATGAGAGGACTACTAAACAACTCTCTAAAACCATCATTCCATACCCACGACTGCAACTCGCTACATTCTCGCCTCCCGAGAAGAAAAATGGAACAAAAAGGAAAAGGGTGAGCTCAACTAGCCCAAGAAAAGAATATTATGACTAAGATAATACGTAACAAATTATCGTTAGTCTTCAACAGGAAAAATTTAATAGAATACAATAGATAACAAGTTTTAAATCAATACTCATGATGGAAAATATTAATTCATAGAAGAGTTACGTAGAGGATGAAATCTACTAATATCTATGAATTTAATAGGTCCATCATCAATATTTTTATCCTTGTAACATCAATCAATATATATCTGGAATCATATATTCATCCTCGCACTACTGTGCGAAGGATTTCACCATTTAGTCATGTTCATTTAAACACTGCTCATCTTTGCACTACGGGTCAAAGATATTCATCGTAAATCATTCATCTTTACACTACAGGGCCAAAGATATTCATCGAAATCATTCATCTTTGTACTACAATGCCAAAGATATTCAATAATATCATCATTTAAGATCGAGGATGATGAAAAATATATATATATTTTAAAAGAAACGAATCCAAAGGAAACAAAATGACAAGGATTAAGGATTCGTACTTCGCTTTATCCACGTCCAAAAATACCTCAAAAATAATCATAGTGGTGTAAAATTCAAGAATGATCAAAACATGGATACAATCAAAGCTAGTATGCATGATAGATATTTTGGACGAAAAAAGAAAATTTTCATTTTTTTGATGAATAGTCTCAGTATTAAATGAATAATCACCGTATCGTGAATAGTCTTGTATCGTGAATAGTAACTAACTCCGACACCAAAAGTTCCAAATTTGATAAAAACTTCAGATCAATATTTCAGCATAATGATATTGAAGAAATAATATCATTACGAAAAAAAATAATATCCCTTACCTCGAAAGATCAGTACTTCTAGTTGGAATACTGGATATATGCTATAACTTGAACTTTTACCGTATAGCAATACTCAAAGTATACTCAAAATACTCACAAGAATACGCTTTCGATAATATAGAGAAAAAACTTGAGCTTTAAATGTGATTTTCAATTCTAACCTAAACACCCTATTTATAAGAAAATGCTTAGAACACCAAAGCAGAAAATTTAATAAATTAATATTATATTTTTTCTAAATATCTCTATGCACACTACCATCTGAATTCAGCCTCCTAACCACATGTTAAATGAGTTTCAAAAATGAAAAAAAACATTTTTGTAATTAAGGTCAACATGTAAGATAAGGGTGCCAACTTGGATTAGACAAGATTTATAAACAGTGGATGTGATGAAAGTTTCTCCTAACGGAGTTTCCATAGATAGGTCAAAGTCTAATTTTTCCGGAGTCAGATTTAAACGTTGAGCACAAGCAGGAGAGATAAATGAATGGGTAGCACCGGTATCTAGTAAAGTATAAACTTCACAAGAATTTATAAATAACTTACCCGTGATCACCTCGTTTGGGTTCCTCGCATTTTGACCAAATCAACAAACGCCTTCCAGAACCGCTGACTTTGACTTTTATGGGACGATCTTCTGAGTCACCGTCCCCAATTGAACTAGGTTTCGCTACTGCAATCTCGGCGATATGTCCTTCCTTTCCACAATTATAGCATACCGGACTGTTGTGGGTAGTTTGGACCGATATGTCCCTCTTTCCGCATTTATAGCATATGACCGGTGGTCGTTCTCTCCTCCTTGGAACCAGATTCTTTCTTGGCTAATTATCGTCTTCACATGGTCGTTGTTGAATCTCCTCTTTTAAAATCTCCTCCCGACTCGCTTCTTCTATTTTCATGGCCATGATTACCACCAGAGTGGTTACCATTTTGTTTGTCTTTTTCTTTCTCCACCGGGTTATTGTTGTTTTTGTTGATCGCTATCTCCTGGTATGATCCTCGATTGTGGTACCTCGGTTGGTAGTACTCGTTATCTCGCCTAACAATTGAGCCTCATTAACAACATCCTGAATAGAGAGAAAATTTATGAGAGATGAGATACTTGACGTATCTTGGGTTTCAAACCTCTCGAAACATCCGCATCATACGTTCCTCATTCTCCACCAAATGAGGTGCAAACCCGATAACTCTGCAAACTTCGCCTCGTACTGGGACACCGTCATGTTTTATTCTGCTCTAGTCTAATAAACTCCACTTCCTTCATATGACGAACACTTTTAGGAAAGTATTTGTCATTAAATAGTTTCTGAAACGTCTCCCAAGACATGCTTTGAGTCTGGGTAATTGATGGAGTACGCTTACGAGACTCCCACCAAGAGTCTCCGCTTTCGCCACTTTAACATAAAGGTGGCGAATGGAACCTTTTGTTCTCTGTGCATCCCAAGACATCGAATATCTTGGTAATTTGCTTGACCCATGTTTCGCCATGATCGGATCTCGCTTTCCCTTACATTCTCGTGGTCCCAACTCTTTGAATCGCTTGCATTTGGACAACCCGTGAATTGCTATCATTTTCTCCTATGTTTTGAACACGAGTCTCCTCGTCTGCGATTTTGCATGAACTGCAAAAAGCTTCTAAACATTAAGTCGCTCATCATCGTCCCGATCGTGGTGTTGTTCACAGGGAGGAACATTGCCCGACTGTTGCACGCTTCTCCTCGTTGGTGAGTACAAGGCGTCTACGGTCTCATTTCCATTGTTAATATTCTCAATCGACATTCTCAAATCATCATAAAATAAGGGTTAATTAAGGAAATTAATATATCACATAATATCCCTATATCTTGACCAACTATCAAATAAGCTTAGGTAGGACACACTAGCGAAGGATTTACTCGTCTCTCCCTCTTAGTTCTATTCCCCATCTCCGCCAGAGATCATATCCCTAAGCTCGATACCAACCTGTGACACCCCAAAATAGGTATACATCACTCATTCGAGTTGTCAATACACTCGATGTAAATAACTACAACTTTATTATTACAACAATAAAACTGTGAATTTAAATACGATATTGCCATCTAAACAATATCCACATACAAATAAATCCTCATCATAATTATTGATACATTATTTTACAAAATGGTGAGGACTACTAAACAACTCTCTAAAACCATCATTCCATACCCCAGGCTAGTACACTCGCTTACATTCTCGCCTCCCGAGAAGAAAAAAATGGAACAAAAGGAAAAGGGTGAGCTCAACTAGCCCAAAGAAGAATATTATGACTAAGATAATACGTAACAAATTATCGTTAGTCTTCAACAGGAAAAATTTAATAGAATACAATAGACAACAAGTTTTAAATCAATACTCAAGCAATGAAAAATATTAATTCATAGAAGAGTTACGTAGAGGATGAAATCTACTAATATCTATGAATTTAATAGATCCATCATCAATATTTTTATCCTCGTAACATCAATCAATATATATCTCGAATCATATATTCATCCTTGCACTACTGTGCCAAGGACATTCACCAAATTAGTCATGTTCATCTAAACACTGCTCATCTTTGCACTACGCGGCCAAAGATATTCATCGAAAATCATTCATTTTACACTACAGGGCCAAAGATATTCATCGAAATCATTCATCTTTGCACTACTGAGCAAAGATATTCAATAATATCATCATTTAAGATCGAGGATGATGAAAATATATATATATTTTAAAAGAAACGAATCCAAAGAAACAAAATGACAAGGATTAAGGATTAAGGATTCGTATTCGCTTTTATCCACGTCCAAAAATACCTCAAAAATAATCATAGTGGTGTAAAATTCAAGAATGATCAAAACATGGATACAATCAAAGCTAGTATGCACAATAGATATTTTGGATGAAAAGAAAATTTTCATTTTTCGATGAATAAAGGCTTAATGATTCGTGAATAATATCAGATATCGTGAATAAGTCCGATATCGTGAATAGTAACTCAGACACCAAAAGTTCCAAATTTGATAAAAGTTCAGATCAATATTTCAAAGATAATGATATTGAAGAAATAATATCATTACGAAAAAAAAAATATCCCTTACCTCGAAAGATCGATGATTTCTAAATTTGAAATATCGGATATAGGCTATAACTTGAACTTTTACCGTATAGCAATACTCAAAGTATACTCAAAATACTCACAAGAATACGCTCGATAATATAGAGAGAAAAACTTGAGCTTACGGTGTGATTTTCAATTCTAACCTAAGCACCCTATTTATAGGAAAATGCTTAGAACACCAAAGCGTAAAATTTAATAAATTAATATTATATTTTTCTAAATATCTCTATGCACACTACCATCTGAATTCAGCCTCCTAACCACATGTTAAATGAGTTTCAAAAATGAAAAAAAACATTTTTGTAATTAAAAATATTTTAAACTTTCAAAAATCAATTATTTCGGAACTTCGAAACTTCAATAATTCATAATAAATAGCCCTTTTATCAGAAAATTCGAATCTTGCGAGTTTGTATAGGATATTCAATTCTCTACAAATTTGTAGAAGAAAGGTTTTCCAAATTCCAAACAGAAATTGACCGAAATATATAAACGGGCGATTTTAGAGGCTATAATCAAATTTCAGTCAATAAATGGGGGTCCACCGACATGTTTAACATGTTTTAAACATTTATTGCAACAAAAATACTCTTCCTCCTCGTATACTCATATATCCCACATTCGTTGTAAAAATATCACCATTATTATATTATTAAAATATAATAATATATATATTTAAATGAATTATTTTATCAAGAAAAAGATAAAATTCAAATTTCAACAATTGTCACATTAAAAATTTTCTCCATCTATATCCACATAAAATCAATATTTTCCTCATCATATGAATCAATAATTAATTATTCACAAATAATATTACGTAATCACAATATTGACAACCAAAGGCTTCCCAAGAAAGAGGGCTTTCCAATAAGAATTTCTCCTTACTTGGCGCAGCAATTAGGTGACCAAACCTCTCCTTAGATGTAACTTTCTAGACATTGCCAATAATGTTATCTAATAATATTATTCAGATAATATGAATTATTGCTTCGATAATGAAAAATCTTGTGTAATGACAATTATTGAAACAACAAAGCAGATAAAATATCAACGCAACAATTATTGAACCAAAAAATAAAATAATCGAATAAAGAATTATCAGTAACCATTATTGAGTAGTGCCTTCTTACGTAAGAGTCAATAATTGGTGCAATACTGCAGTCTTCTTGTGCAACAACGCCAGACATCTTGTTTTTAACCACCGGGTATTCCAACAATTAAATGGTAAATAACTACTGTGCTATTTTTTAAACAACTTATATTTGTCGCTTTCTTCCTCCAATCGCTTTCGTTATGGGGCCCACATTATTGGTGCTACTGTCGTATGAATATTCCCCGACAGTACGTATATTCCACGACCAAACGAATATTCCCCGACAACAATGAATATTTTATAACCACTTGCTTATTTTGAAATATTTGCGTATTTTACCCATAACTATCCACATTAATCACATCAACCCTTACTATTTCAAAATAATAATTAGAGGAAATTAAATTCCATTTATTAATTATTTGGGGTCTTACAGACAAAACATAACTGTGAGTTTGAATACAATTATTGTCTACTAGAGATTATACAAACTCAAAAGGAGTCCTCATTACAATTATTAACACACTATTTTCACAGAATAGTGAGGACTACTAATGCTATCTTCTGGACCTTCACTCCGTTCCCCGACTAATCCCTGCTATGTTCTCATTTCCTGAAGAGAACAGTGAAAGAAAGGGTGAGCTCAACTAGCCCAGTAAGAAATATTATGACTAAGATAATGCGAGAATAAATTATCGTTAGCCTTCAACAAAGTTAAACCGATAAAATATAACAACATCAAGTTTAATCTGCAATGAACAAGCAATCCATTAAAAGAGTCAAGTAGAGAATAAAATCTACAATCTTTTATGATTTAAAAGGTTTTTCATGACTTTTATCGCTGGGACTCATCTTAATAAATAATCCACATCATCGAATCACCCATGCACTACGGCCAAGGATATTCTTTAGTATCACGACCACAATTATCCATGCACTACATCCAAGGACATTTGTGTATTCATTAATGGTCATGATCATGCCAACAACTGTCCATCAATGCACTACGGCCCAATGATAACTTTTACCACATCATTTGTAACATTACGATCATGATTACAATCAATAATCCCAGGTCATATAATCATACCAAGTCCATCTATGCACTACAGGCCACGAGATGACTTTCAACATAATATAAACATGAGGATGATAACAATGATATAAGAATTCAATAAAACAAGTTCAAGAATTAATTTATCCAGAACTAATAATGTCCAAATTGTTAACATGATCTTGCTTTGTAGAGTAAAATTCAAGAATGATCGTAAGAATATTTCCATGAAAAGATCTTTGGATGAAGCGCAAATATCAAGGATATTCTACTAATTTCATGGAGTATAGAAGTCAAAACTTTAAGCAACCGAGTATAATAAAGAATGGAATAACAAAAAAATCACCATGCATGCGGTGCCGATGATTAAAGTTATTCCAACAGAATAATAATAACGGAACTAGGTCGCAAAAAATTTGCAAGCAGGGATGTTCCAATGTAATAATAAAGATTTAAACCAGTCCGGTGTAAAACACACGACGTGATGTTCCAACAGAATAATAATAAAGATTTTAACCAGTCCGGTGTAAAACACAGAGCATGTGATGTTCCAATGTAATAATAATAAAGACGGAACCGGTCCTGTAAAATACATGTGACAGATGTTCCAATGTAATAATAGAAGAATGTCACCAAGTATAGGGTAAACCGTGATACAGGTTATTCCAATGTAATAATAAGCAATGGAATAACAATGCTTCTCTTCATGAATAAGAAAGAATAACGTTCCCTACATTAGTAGTAGATTGAATCTCGCAGAGAGTGTAGTAACGTAATACTCTTCTTCTTTCTCTCTTATTCTCTCTATACTTTCTCTCTCTATAAGCTTGAATGAATTAAGTGAAAATAATGAAGCACTAGGCCTCTATTTATAGAAGATTTCTAGCTTAGGACTTGAAATGTGAAAAGGCAAGTGGCTTGATGACTGGTGATGTGAAAAGAAAAGTGGGTTGACGCCTGTAATGTGAAACGACAATTGGTTCGACACCTGTAATATGAAACGGCAAGTGGTTTGATGTCTAGTAAAGGTAGTTACTATTGATGAAGATAATTACTATTGATGAAGGTAATTACTATTGACAAAGAGACTCTTAGATGATGACATATGGGCCCCCTATAAAATAACCAAACTTACCACAAACGTCTCATAATAGACTCTTTATATACATCAAGGATTGAATAAATATTACTATAAATCATTTTATTTTTAATCAACACATATTTAATCTTTCAACAATTATTAATCAATTATAACTTGTCGTCTCAATTATTGATTTAATAATGTAACATATTATCTGATGATAATCTTGTGACAATAATTAAATCAATAATATAAGAGATATGATCAAAGAATTCATCGTAGTAATAATTGAGTATAGTGAGTGACTTCTCACTTAAGCATCAATAATCAATACCGTGTGCTACTATGCAACCACGTGTATTACTGTACTTTTACTACCGGGTAGTTCAACAGTTTTAATGGTAACACCTCCGCCGTTATTTTCATAAAGTATTTTAGTCGTTTTCTCAATCCGACAATAATTCCGTTGTGGGGTCCACCAATGATTGTGCCGTCATACGAATATTCTCCGATAAAAAGAATATTCCCCGACCAAACGAATATTTTATAACAACTTGCTTACTTTGTAAAATTTATAAATATTACCCACAACTATAACATTATATCAAATTTACTCCATAATATTCAAAAATAATATTTATAGAAAATTCATCTTTATTTATAAAAGTTGGGGTCTTACAACCTCCCCTTCTTATGTAATTTACGCCTCGAAATTAGGGCGATGCACTGGTATGTCAAGAGGTAAGGATACCTTAATTTCATTTTAGATTCTAACTCCCAAGTCATTTCCTCAACATCGTGGTTTCTCCACAAAACTTTGACTTGAGGTATAACCTTGGAGGGTAGAATATGTTCCTTCTTATCCAAGATTTGAACAGGAACCTCTTCATACGTCAAATCTTCTGCTATTTCGTCCGGTTCTAACTCAATAATGTGGTTCGGGTCTTTCATATATTTACGTAACATGGATATGTGAAAAACGTTATGAACACGAGACATACTTGGCGGTAAAGCGAGTCTATAGGCCACAGTTCCTACTCGATCGAGGATTAAAAATGGGCCGATGAATCGAGGATTGAGTTTTCCTCTCTTTCCAAATCTCGTAACTCCTTTCCATGGAGCAACACGCAACAACACATGATCTCCTATATCGAATTCCACGTCCTTTCGATGAAGATCAGCATAACTCTTTTGTCGATCTTGTGAGGTTTTTATACGTTGTCGGATCATTTGAATCTTTTTTGTAGTCATACGTACCAACTCCGGTCCCAATAACATTGCTTCACCCACCTCATCCCAGCATACTGGAGAACGACACTTTCTTCCATACAACGCTTCGAATGGAGCCATGCCAATACTTGCTTGATAACTGTTGTTGTAGGAAAACTCCACCAATGGTAAGAACTTGTCCCAACTTCCCTTAAAATCAAGGACACAGAGTCTTAATAGATCTTCAAGAGTTTGAATAGTCTTCTCCGACTGTCCGTCCATCTGAGGATGATATGTCGAGCTAAATCGTAAGTCTGTGCCCATAGCTTTTTGCAAACTAACCCAAAATTGTGAAGTGAATCTTGGGTCTCGATCAGAAACTATGGATACCGGCATACCATGCAGTCTTACAATCTCGTTTATGTACATACGAGCAAGACGTTCAAGTGTATAAGTTTCTTGTATCAGTAAGAAATGAGCAGACTTGGTCAATCTATCAACAATGACCCAAATCGCATCTATGCCTTGAGAAACCTTAGGAAGACCGGTAAAGAAATCTATGGTAATGTGCTCCCACTTCCATTCTGGAATTTCAAGTGGTTGCAATGGACCTTTTGGTACTTGATGCTCCGTTTTAACTCGTTGACAAGTTAGACACCTTAAGATAAACAATGCTATCCCTCTCTTCATATTGCTCCACCAAAATGTATGACGAATATCATGATACATTTTGGTACTCCCAGAATGGATTGCAAACGGTGTGTTGTGCGCCTCCATCATGATTTTATACTTTAAATCGAGTGCGTTAGAAACACAAAGTCCGGAGTTGACTCAAGTATTCCTTCTTCATCGATTCTTGCTTCCTAAGATAGCACCTTCTTGCACTTTCTTCCTCATACGCATCGGCTCCAGTGTCATAACTTGGCGGCTTTAACTTTATCGATTAAAAGTCGGTTCTACTCGTATATTCACCATCATCACATGGGTCCTGAGAGTCTTTAACTCTATCTCCATCCTTTGCAAGTCGGACAAAATGGGCCTTTGCGTTGACAATATCGCTTTTCGTACTTGCATATGATCTTCTACTCAATGCGTTAGCTACCACGTTCGCTTTTCGGGATGGTATTGGATGGTATGATCATAATCTTTTAACAGATTCAAGCCAACGTCATTGTCGCATGTTGAGTTCCTTTTGAGTAAAGAAATATTTGAGGCTTTTATGATCCGTAAAGATCTCCACCTTCTCCCCATACAAGTAATGCCTCCAAATCTTTAGTCATGAAGACAACAACCGCCAACTCTAGATCATGAGTAGGATAATTCCTCTCATATTCTTTGAGTTGTCTTGAGGCATAGGCTATGACTTTTCCATGTTGCATGAGAACACATCCCAACCTTTTGCGAAGCATCACTTTGTAGATGACAAATCCTCTCGAGCGGATGGTATTGTCGAGCAGTGCGAAATGAGTCTCCTCTTGAGTTCTTGAAAACTCTTCTCACATTCTTCGCTCGAACCGAACTTTGTATCTTTCCGAGTCAGCTAAGTCAATGGAGTAGCGATTCGAGAAAATCCTTCCACGAATCTCCGATAATAACCAGCTAAACCAAGAAAGCTACGTACTTCGGTCACTGATTTAGGTTGCTCCCAGCTTTGAATTGCTTCAATCTTTGCTGGGTCAACAAATATTCCATGACTTGATACTACGTGCCCAAGGAATGCTACTTCCTCAAGCCAGGATTCGTATTTCTTCAACTTGGCATAAAGCTTGTATTCACGAAGCTTTTGGAGTGTTAGCCTCAAGTGTTGCTCATGATCTTCACGGCTTTTGGAATAAATAAGGATGTCATCAATAAAGACGACCACAGAGTGATCCAAATATTCCTTGAATACTCGGTTCATCATATCCATGAAGGCAGCAGGAGCATTAGTCAATCCAAAGGACATGACTAGGAATTCATAATGCCCGTCATAGAGTTACGAAAGTCGCCTTTTGGAATGTCATCGGTTCTAATCTTCAATTGGTGATATCCGGAACGGACATCAATCTTTGAAAAGAATTTGGCTCCTTGCAACTGGTCAAACAGGTCATCAATACGTGGCAATGGATACCTATTTTTGATGGTGACATGATTCAACTCCCGATAATCAATACAAAGTCGCATACTCCCATCTTTCTTCTTCACGAATAGAACAGGAGCACCCCAAGGAGAAGTACTAGGACGAATAAAGCCAATGTCTAACAATTCCTGCAGTTGGGTCTTTAACTCTTGAAGTTTCAATAGGAGCCATTCGATATGGGGCTTTGGAAATGGATTTTGTACCGGGTTCAAGGTCGATACAAAATTCAATTTCACGCCAAAGGTGATGAGCCATGAAGTTCTTCGGGGAATACGTCAGGAAATTTATTAACAATAGAAATATCGTTCAAAACTGACGTATTTTTGTTTAAATCTGTGACATGAGCTAAGAAAGCTTGACATCCGTTTTTCAATAAACGAATAGCTTTATGGCTTGAGATGACCATGATTGATTTTAATGGTTTGGTCGCTTGAATTCGCATAATAGGTTGATTAGGAATATGAAAGCTAACAACCTTACAGTAATAATCAATTTTTGCATGATGAGTAGTTAACCAATCAATCCCTAGAATCACGTCAAATGCAAGTATTTTCAATGAAATAAGATCTATAGGTAATGTGAGGGTACCGATTTGAACCAAACAAGACTTATAAATAGTGGATGTAATGAAGCTTTCTCCCAACGGAGTTTCCACAGATAAGTCAAAGTCTAATTTCTCCGGAGTCAAATTTAATCGATGAGCGCAAGTAGGAGAAATAAAAGAATGGGTAGAACTGGTATCAAATAAAGTATAGATTTTGTTAGAGTTTATGATAAGCTTACCCGTGATGACTTCATTCGGGTTCCTTGCTTTCTGGGAGGTCACAACAAACGCTCTCCCTTGCACTACCAATTTTGACTTTTCTGGGACGGCCTTTGGTGTCTCCATCCTAGCTGAATTTGTCTTCGGTGAACGACAAAATTGGGCTAAGTGACCTTCTCTTCCACAATTATAACATGCTTTGGATGGCATCGCGCAGTTTGGACTGATGTGCCCCTCCCCTCTGCATTTGAAACATATAATAGGTGGTCGTTCTCCTTCCTTAACGACAGGTGCTGGTGCTGACGTCTTTCCATCATTGTTGAATCTCCTCTTCTTGAAATGTCCATTCTTATTATTTTGGCCCTGATTACCACCGAATTGGTTACCATTTCTGGCCTGTTGATTCCCTATACGCTTGTTTTCACCGCTTTGATGACTGCTCTCGTTGGTATTATCATTTTGCCTGCTGCTCTCTTTTAGTTGCGTTGACTCGTTATCGCGCTCCACTAATTGAGCCCTATTTACAACATCTGAATATAAACACAGTTTATGAGAAATAAGATGTTGACGTATCTCCGGCTTCAAACCTCTTAAAAACATCCGTGTCATTCTCTCTTCATTATCCACCAAGTGGGACGCAAACAGGGATAACTCCGTAAATTTAGCCTCGTATTGCGACACGGTCATATTGTTTTGTTCCAACTTGATAAACTCCACCTCCTTCATGTGACGAATACTTTCGGGAAAGTATTTGTCGTTGAACAGCTCTTGGAACTTCTCCCAAGACATCTTGATCTGGCAGTTGAGTACATTTCTACCGATTCCCACCAAGAATCTGCTCTCCGCCGCTGACATAAGCGTGAAGGGAACCTTTTGCTCCTCGGAGCATCCCAAGACATCAAATATCTTGGTGATATGCTTTATCCATGCTTCGCCATAAGTGGTTTTGGCTCTCCCTTAAACTCCGGTGGTCCCACTCCTTGAACTGCTTTTAGCGGTGACCACCGAGAGTTTCTAGTGTTTCCACCGCATTTTGGGCAGAGCCGCTTCTCGTCTCATTGTTGCATGAATTGCATAAAGCCCCTGAACATTTGATCATTCATCATTTGGTCAGTGTTGTTGTTTGTATAAGGATTGTCGCCTTCCTGATGCACATTATTCTGATTATTGATATGTGGTGAATCAACGGTCGCCTGTGCTCCATTGCTATTCTCAACATTCTCGGATGTCATTTTCAGATACTGCCACAAAACAAAGATTAATTGACATGTAACATATTATCCTTAAATTCTGACCGACCAATTAAATACCACATAAACTTAGGTAGGTCATAATAGCGAAGGAATTCCCCGTCTCTCCCCTCCTAGTACTATTCTCACATCTTAGCCAGTGATCATATCCCTAAGCTTTGATACCAACTGTGACGCCCCCAAAATTAGGTATACATCACCCATCTTGGGTCATCAGATACATGGTACAAAATTCAAATACAACTTACTAATACAACTGTCGTGTACAATATGACAAAATATAACTATGAGTTTGAATACAATTATTGTCTACTAGAGATTATACAAACTCAAAAGGAGTCCTCATTACAATTATTAACACACTATTTCACAGAATAGTGAGGACTACTAATGCTATCCTCTAGACCGTCACTCGCTCCACGACTAGTCCTCGCTATGTTCTCATTTCACAGAAGAAACGGTGAAAGAAAGGGTGAGCTCAACTAGCCCAGTAAGAAATATTATGACTAAGATAATGCAGAATAAATTATCGTTCACCTTCAACAGTGTTAAACTGATAAAATATAACAACATCAAGTTTAACTGCAGTGGAACAAACAATCCATTAAAAGAGTTAAGTAGAGAATAAAATCTACTATCTTTTATGATTTAAAAGGTTTTTCATGACTTTTATCGCTAGGACTCAGCTTAATAAATAATCCACATCATCGAATAACCCATGCACTACGGCCAAGGATATTCTTTAGTATCACGACCATAATTATCCATGCACTACAGCCAAGGACATTTGTGTATTCATTAATGGTCATGATCATGCCAACAACTGTCCATCAATGCACTACGGGCCAATGATAACTTTTACCACATCATTTATAACATTACGGTCATGATTACAATCCGAATAATCCTGGTCATAATCATACCAAGTCCATCTATGCACTACTGTGCCACACGAGATGACTTTCAACATAATATAAACATGAGGATGATGACAATGATATAAGAATTCAATAAAACAAGTTCAAGAATTAATTTATCCAGGAACTAATAATGTCCAAATTGTCAACATGATACTGCTTTGTAGAGTAAAATTCAAGAATGATCAGAAGAATATTTCCATGAAAAGATACTGGATTAAGCGCAAATATCAAGGATATTCTACTAATTTCATGGAGTATAGAAGTCAAAACTTTAAGCAATCGAGTATAATAAAGAATGGAATAACAAAAGAAATCACCATGCATGCGGTACTTGATGACAAAGTTATTCCAACAGAATAATAATAACGGAACCAGTCGGAAAAATTTGCAAGCGGCGGATGTTCCAATGAGAATAATAAAAAGATTTTAACGGTCCCCTGTAAAACACATGCATGTGATGTTCCAACGAAATAATAATAAAGACGGAACCGTGTCCTGTAAAACACACAAACAGGATGTTCCAACGAGAATAATAATAAAAGATTTTAACCAGTCCTGTAAAACACATGCATGGATGTTCCAAATGTAATAATAATAAAGACGGAACCCAGTCCGGTGTAAAATACATGACGGTGATGTTCCAAAGAGAATAATAATAAAGACGGCACGGGTCAGGTGTAAAACACATGCATGGATGTTCCAATGAGAATAATAGAAGAATGTCACCAAGTATAGGGTAAACCAGCGTATCAAAAGTTATTCCAACGAATAATAAGCAATGGAATAACAACAGTTCTCTTCATAAATAAGAAAGAATAACAACCCTTACATTAGTAGTAGATTGAATCTCTGCGGTGGTGTAATGTAATGAGAATACTCTTCTTCTTTCTCTCTTATTTTCTCTATACTTTCTCTCTCTAGCTTGAATGAATTCGTGAAAAATAATGAAGCACTAGGCCTCTATTTATAGAAGATTTCTAGCTTAGGACTTGAAATGTGAAAAGGCAAGTGGCTTGACGACTGGTGATGTGAAAAGAAAAGTTGTTTGATGCCTGTAATGTGAAACAACAATTGGTTTGACGCCTGTAATATGAAATGGCAAGTGGTTTGACGTCTGGTAAAGGTAGTTACTATTGACGAAGGTAATTACTATTGATGAATGTAATTACTATTGACGAAGAGACTCTTAGATGATGACATATGGGCCCCCCCATAAAATAACCAAACTTACCACAAACGTCTCATAATAAACTCTTTATATACATCAAGGATTGAATAAATATTATCACAAATCATTTTATTTTTAATCAACACATATTTAATCTTTCAACAATTATTAATCATTTATAACTTGTCGTCTCAATTATTGATTTAATAATATAACATATTATACTGATGATAATCTTTGTGACAATAATTGAATCAATAATATAAGAGATATGATGCAACATTCTTTGTAGTAATAATTGAGTATAGGTGAGTGACTTCTCACGTAAGCATCAATAATCAATACCGCAAATGCTACTATGCAACCACGTGTATTCTTGTACTTTTTTACTACCGGGGGTAGTTCAATGAGTTTTAACGGTAACACCTCCGTAGTTATTTTCATAAAGTATTTTTGTCTTTTCTCAATCCGAATGATAATTACATTGTGGGGTCCACTAATGATTGTGCCGCTGCATTTAATATTCCCCGGCAAAATGAATATTCTCCCACCAAACGAATATTTTATAACAACTTGCTTACTTTGCAAAATTTATAAGTATTACCCACAACTATAACATTATATCAAATTTACTCCATAATATTCAAAAATAATATTTATAGAAAATTCATCTTTATTTATAAAAGTTGGGGTCTTACACATGTACTCAAGTAAAAAAATTTGAGTAAATTATAGGTTATAATTTCTATTTTATTCTTCTTCTTTTTTGTCCTTCATAACATTAACATGATAAAGTGCTTCTGTTAGAGTTTATGCCCTAGAGGCTAATTATTTGACATAATTGCTTAACATTTTGATATTATATTTGATTGAATAGATGAATGATTTTATTATGGTTTTATTTACTGCGTTATATAAATGTTAACATAATAAAAATCCTTAGAATATTGATACAAATTATATAGTTTCAAGTATGTGACTTGAACATGAGATTATATATTTACAATTAGTATCATTGTTCTTAAATGTCCCTAGTCGAGTATCATTGTTGGTGGGACAACAATAATGCATTAAGACTAGTATGTGGATTGACTGATGACCAAATCTCATTGGTCATAAATATATGAGATATTAAGTCAATGCATAGGTACATGTTGAAGAACGATGTCTTTGATGCACCCACCATGAGAATTCTATGTGGAGCATTATATGAAGTGTCATTAGCAATTCTCATAGTGACAATGATGTAATGGTCCTCCGACCTGAAATCACTATATTTCTTCACGAGAATTTATGTACTTTGATATCATCGAATGTCACCTTTAATAGGGTGGACTGTAACGATGATTATTGGGTACATCATGAATCGTGTGAGGAATATGAGTGATCTAGATGGAATTTAACCCTCCTATGTATTAGGGGTGATATCCATAGGCCTCTTGATTGAGTAGGACTATGAAATGCATGGCCATGCTCAAATAGTGATTTGTTTCATATAGTCTACTCATTGATCAAGAAAAACTCAGATTAAATTATGAAGAGTATGATACATTACATGACTCGAGTTTAATCTAGGATATTAAGGTTAAAAGGATTAAATTACATTGAAACATTGGTCACTAAAAGGTTGCATTGAATCATCGATCTTACTATTACTTGGGTAGCAATAATGCATTACTAGATGCCGCTCATTGTTTATAATTTTATAATATGATTTTAAAATTATTGCCAACGTAATAATAACCTATAGGGTCACACACATAGAACGTAATTAAAAGGGAATTAATTTAAATTATAAAGATTTAAATATGTCAATATGATTGAAAGTATTTAAATTACGAATTTAAATTAATAGGATAATTTATAAATAGGTATATTAATTAAGTAAGACTTAATTAAGATATATATATATATATAAATTTGGATTTTATTAAATTAGGTTTTGAATAATTCATTTTTAATCGCTATATATATGATATGTAGCAACCATTTTAGGTATTATTCATTAACCAAAACCCTAGCCGCTCTTAGAGAGAGACTAGAGAGAAAAGCAGTTGAAAAAATCCTCATCCTTGGTGGCTAGTACCGCGTTTCCTTCTTCTGCAGATCGTAGGACGATTCGTGTGGAGCGTTCGTGTGGATACCGTAGATACGCAGTCCGTTTGAATTGCGTTGGAGATTCGACCGCATCGATTCTAGCTTTAATAATCGGTATAATTTCTAACCTCTGAATTAATTAAATTTTTTGCATGGATCCTATGTTAGGGTTTCAGAATTGCCTTTAATTGGTTTATTTTCGCTGCGTTTCTATGCTGAAACCCAACAGTGGTATCAAAGCTACTTGCGAAATGATTAATTCAGATAACATGTTTAATTGTTTTCGATATATATGATATGTGATGATACAATTTTACCGGTCTGAAATTGATTATATTATTTTCGATATATATGATATATGATGATACAATTTTACTGAACTGTTAATTGTGTATATGATATTCTGTAATCAACATATCCTGGTATTATGAATATCAATAATAGATATGCATGTATATGATGTTCTGTTAATTGAGTATATGATATTCTGTAATTGACATATTCTCGTATTATGAATATCAATAATAGATATGCATGTATATGATGTTCTGTTAATTGTATCTTATATGGCGTAATAACAGTATACAACTTATGTTCTAATTGGATTAGAAGTATGCAGATTTAGTTTAATATTATTAATTGAAACTGGACATATATGATATGTATTGGGTGTATTGTTATTATGACTATTTTGGTGGATTAAATATATGATTAAAACTGCTGTTTGATTCAGTATGGAAAAATTCTGCAATACAGATTGTAGTTGAAAATTTTTTCGGTAGCCGCTTGACCACTGCATTCATTGACCGGTCAACGAGACCACACCGCCAGTGGGAGACCCCATGGACCCCCCGTCGTGGCGCATGCGATGGTCGTGTCCCTATATGTTATATATAGTTTTTAAAATTATATATAAATTGTTATGTGCTTATTGTGATATGCATGGTGCACAGTTATGGCCTTTTGACCCATAGGTTAGTGGTTTTTGGTTTTGAAATACGGCTTGCATGTCGTGCTTTTCTATAAATTCTAATGTAATATTCTCTTCTCATCTAAATCCCCTCGAATGTAACTCGAGATTTTTTTATGTCATGTAATAATCTGTAATCGATGAAGATGTCAAGATGGAGAACACGATGGAAAGATGATGATGGAGAGGAGGCATATGCTTGAGGAAGATCCAAGGAAGCTATTTATTTTAAGATCTTTTACCACCTTAGATTGACCTTCAATCTTTCATTAGCTTGAAAAGATTGACAGTGGATTGGGCCATAACTGTGACACATTTAATTTTGCACTTTATTTATGCTTGTATGTGATATGATAAATAATGTGCATGCTTAATAAGATTAAAATTGGTGAGATCTAAATTAATTTATAAAATCCCTCAATAAAATATTAAGTCTAAATTAGATGCCTTCCAATGAATAACACTCATCAAGACCTTGATCAATAGATGTAGGTTTGCCAAAACAAAGTACCCTATTTATCTAGGTAAGATGCGATAGGATAATTGTGATATCCAAACTGTTAAAATCATTGGGCCCGTCTTAACTAAGTTATCTCAATAGGATTGTGGACTTAGCATGGAGTTTGGTAGGTACCATTAGATGGACTAGAAACAAATGTTGTTTACCAAACTATCCAGGAGTTATATATGATATAATTGACAAGGGGTTGTCTACCTAAATAATTGTGTTTTAAGAGATTAGCCAAAGCTAACTTAAGGCATAATGAAATATGGATCTTGGCTCGCTAGAAAGATTTAATAGAAAATGCTTTCTGAATTAATGGCGAGGGCTATTAATTTGAATAAAATAGTGGAAGGTATATTTTGAATGTACTATTATCAATTACATAATATCAACTCTGCAATTTGACTTATTATTTTTGCACTTATAAATTGTAGATATCAATGGCAAATAACAACAACACAAATAGTCTTTCATTACGATCAGTCCTTGAAAAGGACAAGCTGAGTGAAATTAATTTCCTTGACTGGCATATGAACTTGAGGATTGTCCTCAAAAAGAGCGAAAGCTATATGTTCTTGATGGGCCCATTCTGCGGCACCGGTATCCATCGCTGCCACGTCATGAGCATAATGCTTATAAGAAGCATCAAGATGATGCTCTGGACGTGAGTTGTGTCATGCTAGCAACCATGAACGTTGAGCTTCAGAAGCAACATGAGTTAATGGATGCTTATGAGATGATCGAGCATCTCAAGAAATTGTTCGA
The DNA here is from genome assembly GCA_020205605.1 of Panax ginseng. Taxonomy (NCBI): domain Eukaryota; kingdom Viridiplantae; phylum Streptophyta; class Magnoliopsida; order Apiales; family Araliaceae; genus Panax; species Panax ginseng. The sequence goes on along the minus strand of CM035138.1, from coordinate 32,219,796 downwards.
AGGGCATGCTCAACAGGAGAGGTATGATACAAACAAGGCGTTGTATCACTACAAAATGGGTGAACGTGATCCAGTTGGTCCACATGTGCTGAAAATGATTGGGTATATTGAGTACCTTGATAGGTTGGGTTTTCCAATCACTCCGGAAGCCCAAACTGATCTTGTTTTGCAATCTTTGAACAACAGCTACTCTCAATTTGTTATGAACTATCATATGAATGAAATTGAGAAACCCCTTACTGAGTTGTTGAGTATGTTAAGAACTGCCGAGAACAACATAAAAAAGGTAGGACCCGCTCCCATAATGATGGTGCAAAAGGGGAATGCTAAGGGAAATTGGAAAGGCAAGAAGAAGATAGGATCTAAATCTTTTGCCAAACCCAATAACAAAACCAAACAGGCTTTAAAACCTAAAGGTGGGGTGGCTAAAGAAGGTGAGTGTCACTTCTGTGGAAAACCTGGACACTGGAAAAGGAATTGTCATGCTTATTTGGAAGAAGTGAAGACAAGGAAAGGAAGTATGACTTCTGATTCAGGTATATATGTTATAGAAGTCAACTTGTCTACTTCTATATCATGGGTATTGGATACTGGATGTGGTTCTCACATTTGTGTTAATGTGCAGGGACTCCGAAGGAGTAGGACTTTGGCGAAAGGAGAGGTTGACCTACGAGTTGGGAATGGAGCAAAAGTTGTTGTACTGGCCAAAGGAACTTATCATTTATCTTTTCCCACTGGGCTAGTTTTAGAATTAGAAGATTGTTATTTTGTGCCTGCTATAAGCAAAAACATTATTTCTGTTTCTTGTTTGGACAAGAAAGGTTTTTCATTTATAATAAAGAACAATCGTTGTTTGTTTTACTTAAATGATATTTGTTATGGCGTTGCACAATTGTTTAACGGTCTTTATATTCTTAATTTAGAAATGCCTATCTATAACATAAATACAAAATGATTTAAATTAAATGATTCAAATCCGACATATCTCTGGCACTGTCGTTTAGGCCATATAAATGAGAAACGCATATCCAAACTCTATAAAGACGGGTTCTTGGATTCATTTGATTTTGAATCATATGAGAAATGCGAGTCCTGTTTATTAGGCAAGATGACTAAAGCCCTTTCATTTGGACACGATGAATGGGCTAGCGATGTATTGGGACTTATACATAGTGATGTATGTGGACCCATGAGTTCGTTAGCAAGAGGTAGGTTTTATTACTTCATTACATTTACTGACGACTTTAGTAGATATGGATATGTGTATCTTATGAGACACAAATCCGAATCCTTTGAGAAGTTCAAGGAATTCAAGAATGAAGTTCAAAACTAATTTGGCAAAAGTATAAAAAGCCCTTTGATCCGATCGAGGAGGTGAATACTTAAGCCAAGACTTTGATGACCTTTTAAAGGAGTGTAGTATTATATCACAGCTCACTCCACCTGGAACACCAAAATGGAATGGTGTATCTGAGAGGAGGAATCGAACCTTGTTGGACATGGTACGATCAATGATGAGTCATGCAGATCTTCCAATAAGCTTCTGGGGTCATGCCCTAGAGACAACTGCATTCACACTTAACCGTGTTCCTTCAAAGACGGTTCAGAAGACACCATATGAGATGTGGACTGGAAAACGTCCTAGTATGTCGTTCATAAAGATTTGGGGTTGCGAGGCGTTCGTAAAACGTCTTGATTCTGACAAGCTCGGACCCAAATCTGACAAATGTACTTTTGTGGGATACCCAAAGGAAACAAAAGGGTATTATTTCTACAAACCTTCTAAGAACAAAGTATTTGTTGCTCGAACTGGTATTTTTCTAGAAAGAGAATTTGTCTCTAAAGGAAATAGTGGGAGGAAAGTAGAACTCGAAGAAATTCGAGAACCACAAAATATCATTGAACCTGAGTTGGAACGTGAGCAGGAACCACAAGATATTGTGGAAAGTGAACCTGCTTAAATTACACAAGGAATTCATAGATCTGGTAGGACATGCCAAGAGCCTGAGAGATATTATGGATATCTTGTGACTCAAAACGGCGATGTGATGCTCATTGATCAAGATGAGCCTGCTTGCTACCAAGAAGCTATGAATGGACCAGATTTTGAGAAATGGCTTGAAGCCATGAAATCTGAGATGGACTCCATGTATACTAACCAAGTATGGACTCTGGTTGATCCACCAAGGGGTAAAACCAATCGGTGCAAGTGGGTTTTCAAGAAGAAAACCGATATGGATGGTAATGTACAAACCTATAAAAGGCCGATTGGTAGCAAAAGGTTTCAAACAAATTCAAGGTGTTGACTATGATGAAATCTTCTCTCCAAAGGGCAATGGTTAAATCCATCGAGGATCTTACTTGTTATTAAAGCTTTTTATGATTACGAAATCATGCGGATGGATGTCAAACCGCTTTCCTTAATCGGAAATCTCCTTAAGGATGTGTATATGACACAACCTGAGGGTTTTGTCACTCCAAAGGATGCTGGAAAGGTATGTAAGCTACAGAGATCCATTTATGGATTGAAGCAAGCCTCTCGGAGTTGGAATCTTCGATTTGATGAAACAGTCAAAGAATTTGGCTTTATTAAAAATGAAGATGAACCTTGTGTATATATGAAGGTTAGTGGGAGTTACATTGTATTCCTAGTATTATATGTTGATGACATATTAATTATTGGGAATGACATTCCTTCCTTACAGGCTGTAAAAACATGGTTAGGAAAATGTTTCTCCATGAAAGATTTGGGCGATGCTGCCTACATGTTAGGTATCAGAGTCTATAGAGATAGATCGAGAAAAATGCTCGGCCTAAGTCAAAGTACATATATTGATAGTGTTGAAACGATTCAGCATGCAAGAGGCAAAAAATGGAAACTTACCCGTGACTCATGGTGTAAAGATCTCTAAGGCCCAATGTCCTAAATCACAAGATGATGAGGAGCGTATGAGAAAGATCCCTTATGCTTTGGCAATTGGATCTATCATGTATGCAATGATATGTACTCGTCCGGATGTCTCGTATGCTTTGAGAATGACGACGAGATACCAATGAATCCGTGAAGGTCATCGATGAAAGTGATCGAGAATATCCTCAAGTACCTGAAAAGGACTAAGGATTCATTCTTGGTATATGGAGGTGAAGATGAACTGGCAGTAAAGGGTTACACAGATGCTAGTTTCGAGACTGACAATGATGACTATAAGTCTCAGTAAGGTTTTGTGTTTTTCCTTAATGGTGGTCTTTGTTAATTGGAAAGTTCAAGCAAAAGGCGATGGCGATTCTACAATGAGAGGGCTAAGTACATTCTTTGCTTCTAGTGCGTGAGGGAGTATGGATTAAAAAGTTCATCACTGAACTTGGTGTTGTTCCAACCATTATTGATCTAGTTGCTCTATACTGTGATAATAATAGAGCCATTGCATAGGCTAAGGAACCCAGATCTCACCAACGATCCAAGCATATACTTAGGCGGTACCATCTCATCCGTGAAATCATTGATAGAGGAGATGTACATATAGAAAAGAGTGCCAACAGATGATAATGTTGCGAGATCCATCGACCAAGGTTTTGTCGCAGCAGAAGCTACGACGGTCACTAGTTCCATGGGTATTAGATACATGAGTGATTGGCTCTAGTGCAAGTGGGAGGCTATTAGAGTTTATGCCCTAGAGGCCAATTATTTGATATAATTGCTTAACGTTTTGATATTATATTTGATTGAATAAATGAATGATTTTATTATGGTTTTATTTATTTGCGTTATATAAATGTTAACATAATAAAATCCTTAGAATATTGATACAAATTATATAGTTTCAAGTATGTGACTTGAACATGAGATTATATATTTACAATTAGTATCATTGTTCTTAAATGTCCCTAGTCGAGTATTATTGTTGGTGGGACAACAATCTTGCATTAAGACTAGTATGTGGATTATTGATGACCAAATCTCATTGGTCATAAATATATGAGATATTAAGTCAATGCATAGGTACATGTTGAAGAACGATGTCTTTGGATGGACCCACCATGAGAATTCTATGTGGAGCATTATACTGAAGTGTCATTAGCAATTCTCATAGTGACAATGATGTAATGGTCCTCCGACCTGAAATCACTATATTTCTTCATGGGAATTTATGTACTTTGATATCATCAAATGTCACCTTTAATAGGGTGAACTATAAAGGTGATTATTGGGTACATCATGAATCGTGTGAGGAATATGAGTGATCTAGATGGAATTTAACCCTCCTATGTATTAGGGGTGATATCCATAGGCCTCTTGATTGAGTAGGACTATGAAATGCATGGCCATGCTCAAATAGTGATTTGTTTCATATAGTCTACTCATTGATCAAGAAAAACTCAGATTAAATTATGAAGAGTATGATACATTCCATGACTCGAGTTTAATCTAGGATATTAAGGTTAAAAGGATTAAATTACTTTGAAACATTGGTCACTAAAAGGTTGCATCGAATCATCGAACTTATTATTACTTGGGTAGCAGTGATGCATTACTAGATGCCGCTCACTGTTTACAATTTTATAATATGATTTTAAAATTATTGCCAACGGAATAATAACCTATAAGGTCACACACATAGAACGTAATTAAAAGGGAATTAAAAAACCAATGAGGGACATAACAAAGTGCTCATAATAATAATAATAATAATAATAATAATAATAATAATAATAATAATAATAATAATAATAATAACAACAACAACAAAGTGATCATATATTAGTGTTATCCTCCCTCCGTAATATAAGACTTTTTAGAATTATGCACAAGTATTAACGAAATGATTGTATAACATTAAATATAATATCAAATGTCTATATTGCCCTTTTATTAGAAAAAGAGATTATTATTTATTAGACAAAAAATAGTACTGAGGGACCCAAAGTTATATTTAATATTTAGGGTAATATTGGAAGCTAAACAATTAATGCTTTCTTGGAATTCTAAAACGTTATATATTAAGGGATAAAAAAACTTCTCTAAAACGGCTTATATTAAGGGACGGAAGGAGTATTAAATTAATGACAACAATTAGGTTATTAACTTTTAAATGAGGTGGTTAGAGTTAGATTAATGACTTTTAATTGGAGTGGTTAGCAGAGGTGGAACTAAGGGGCGGGGGGGCGATCCGACCACGATAGGGAGGCGGTCGAGGCGGAAATAGAGGCGGGGGCGGTATGGGGAACAACCCGTGGCGATGCTCCGATCTTCCGACTCTTCTTCTCCGACTCTGCAATACAAAGGTTTATTTCTTTTCTTTTCTTTTTTTAATAATAACATGAAACGATGTCGTTTCATTAAAAAAATAAAAAAATTTATTTTTTATTAGGGCTTCTCTCTTACTCTCTTCACAAATCACAGACTTCACGTTCACCTCTCTTCCCTCTTCTGCAAGTGGCGCCTCCACTTTGCCTCCAAAGGTTTTCTTTCGATCATTGCCTGTACCGGCCGCCATTGCCCATCGCTTCCGACCTTGACCACTGCCCATAGGCCATGCGATTGCTTTGGACTTTGGTAATTTGACTAATTTCTAAATTCTAATTTAGCCTAAATGTCTTCCAAATTTAGAACTATACCTTAACTACAACATTGACTAAAGAGTAACTATCTGATTTTCAGGTAAGTTTGTTTTAAATTTTAAATGGTTCGTTGAGTATACCTTGTTTATTAATGCAAGTTATTGTGATAGTTTCTTACTTTCAGTCCTTTGTGTTACTTTGTTATACATCAGTTATTATTTGAATATTTGTATATATAAAATGGGTTAAATGCAAAGTCGACCACTAAACTTTTCTGATATTTAGGTATTGAGCCCCTTTCTTCCTGGCCAACGAATGCGCTCCCCTTCTATTCAAAAAAATGACTTTTGAACCCTAAGCGCCACATATCGTTGACCTCTTGGCGACGCTACACGTGGGCGCCCTACGTTAACTTCTTTAGAATTTTTTCCAAAAATTATCACTCCATAGATTTGAACTCAAAACCTCAAGCATGAAATATGACGCCCCCAAAATAGGTCCATTCCATCCAACCTATTCTGAGTCGCCAAATACATGGTACAGAAATAACTACAACTTTATTACAAAAATTATCGTACAAAATACAACAACACATATGTTGTGAGTTTTGATACAAATATATATATACCAACTGTGACTCTTGACACCAACTCGGGTAACATATCACAATGACACCTTATATAAAGGTACAGTCAAAAACTATTTTAGAAATTAAAATCTTTGGGAAGTGCTCAAGGAAACTGTTGGGTAAAATCAATACGCGCAAAACACGCAAGTGTACGTGGTCAACAAGTAATATAGTAGTGAATAAAGTATCGTTCCCACGAGGACAAATTATCAACAATTTTAACTTCACAATTATCAATTTTCTATTAATCCTAATTCTATTAAACTATTCAATTCAATGTTTTAAAACTATAAAAACTAAATTAATAAATAAACTATCACAAAAACAACCGCTAATATCAAAATCCGGAATTTCAAACAATTAATGGAGAATTAGACTTATGATTTCACCCTGAGCTTCACTCTGATTTGTAAACCTTTATTCCAACTCAATTCAATATCCCAGTTTATTAATCAAGAACACGAAAGTAATACTAGCCACCTCTCGATGCACTAATAACGTATTAACGTCAATCCACAATTAAGATAGAAATCAGTTAAACACCTAAATCAACCAACTCACTATATCTCTATGTGAAATTATGCAATTAAAGAAGGTTTAAGCTTAAGTTCTCTATTCGATTATATATGATGTTAAGCATATCTCTACCTTAACAATAATCAAAAATCTGCTATTGACAAAATTCATGACACATGTTATATTAACTAGGTTTAGAATTGAATCTCCTCTCTCAATTCCATTCAAATCCACAAGGAATTGTTTATCATGCAATTCATAAGTTCACGCTCGAATTAACATAGATAAACTGAGAATATATTATTGAATTGGAAATCAAAGTTATATAATCATCGTTTCACCCAAAGATCCATCACAAGTCTAATAAGCGAATTAGTTCATAACAAATGAATTAAAAACTGAATAATATACTGAAAACATCCTTCCAATTACAAATAAAGACTATGAAAAAGAAGAATAATGAAAACCCCTTCACATAGCCTCGATTTGCAACTGTCACGATAATCTCTGAAAATTACTCCTCCGAAGCTCGCCCTTGAATCCTCAAATTTTTCTTGTAATCTGCTCCTTGTGTTGTGTGATTCGTTGTTTTTCTACGTAATATTCAGCTCTCCTTTATGTTCCAGCCGAAATCTGCTATTATAGAGTCCAGGCGCCTAACAAAGTCCCAAAAACCATGCACCAGCAGACATCAAAATCAAACAGAGACTGCGAAGCGGGCAACTTGGGGGTATCGGCCGAAAATGCTAACAAAAAAAGGCATATTTAGAAAGCTAGGCTAACTCTTGACTTGGATTTTTCCATTTTCATGAGTTTTCCACTTTTGCTCCAAAACTCCGCCATTCTTCACCTCTTGCATCCATGACCACCCTATACATAAAACAACACGAAACGAGTGAAAACGAACACAAATCACGAAGATAACTATGAATTTAAACTTGAAATGAATATTGATTCGTGTATATAAAATCCACTTATCAAAATCCTCCAAACTTAAACCGTGCTAGTCCTCGAGCACAAAACAAACTACATGTTATGCAATGCAATGAGATGAAATAAATAAAATCTAAATGCCTAAAAATCCAACAATATCGCAGAAACTAAATTATCCATCGGCCTTAGAGAAAACAAGCAACTTTACAATATGAATTACCAAAACCAACCCACACTTTCGTATTAATTCTCAAATCTTGAACAATTATCACTGGTATAGCGTGCGTGTGTGATCAACATCTAAGATAACTGATACAGACCCAAATTCAATACATAAGCAACTTCTTAGAAGGAATCGTACAGTGCAAACTTAAAAATTCCAAAGATAGGCGCAACTCAACTAAAATTAAACAATACCAAATTCAAGGGTACATGCAGGATACTTATACTTTTTTTTTCTTTTCTTTTTTTTACACGGGGGCTTTTTGCTCTTTTCCCGTCATTATTCCCTTTTTTTTAGATAGACGGTTGGTGAGTGCGTTTTACGCTCCATCTCACGCTTGTGTTTATGGGGAGTGTTTCTCCTCAACCCACCACAAGACTCAACATGTTTCACTTTTTATTTATTTATTTATTTATTCAAAGCTTATATACCCCACATATACTCTCCCAAACTTAGGTTCTTGCCTAATCCAAGCCTTTAATGCCTATCCTTGTTGTTTTCTGGTTCACCCTAGCATTATCCTTTAGAAATTATTTATGTATCAATTTAAACTGACCGGTCAACAAAGATGTTATTAGTGCTAACCTTTTTATAACAGTTTCAAACAAGTCCAATGATCGATTCATAACAGAAATTGCCTCATAGTTCTAATAATCAACACTGTAGTGGTTAACTTGTTCACAATCTCATCATTGGCCCATAGATAACATGGAAATGCAACCCCGCTGGACATATACAAACATAATATTTAACTATTTTTTTAATGTAAATACAGAATTAACAAAAATGCAAAATCTTAGAGTATATGCAAATGCCTAATCTACTATGCAAAACTAAAATAACAAAATGCATGCAATTAACAAATAAACAATAAATCCCCCAAACTTAAATAACACAATGTCCTCATTGGATAAAAATAACATAAAGTGCGTGAGGACTTCCCTGGAATCGTCTAAGTCTGGGGAGGTGGTTGGTGCTCTTCTTCATCAGAATCACTTGGAGGAAAACGAGGTAATGGTCCAGGTTGTTGATATAGAAAGTGTGCCGCCGGGTTGAAGCTTTGGAGTGTTGCATTGAATGAGGCAAAAGATGCGTTCATAGCATCAAACATGTGATCTTGTGGCATCGCCAATCGTCGCATTTCCCGGCGTGCTGCCCTATTGTGTGCATTCATCTGATTCTGGAACTCAAGGAATTGAGGACTGGATATTGCATCGGTCTGCGGAACCTGTTCGGTTCCTTGATCTCCCATAGGTTCATCCTCATCCCCCGAGGTATCTTTTGCATCGACTTCGTCTTTCGACGCCGATGGAAAAATAAAACCCAGACCTCGTGGATGTGACTCTCCTCCTGCCCATACAGAATACCGCGCTATCATTCTCGAGTCAAGCAAAGCGAGCGGCATTTGAGTAGGCTCATCATCGGACCATCTCACCCCTACATTGCGGCACAACTGACAGATGAGCGATGGGTGTGGCAAGCCACCCGGAAAATTTCCACGTAAGCACCGGTGGATGGAAAAACTGATAATTGCCCCGACGTCAATGATGAAATCTTGCACAATTGCGTACAACAGTAATGCCTTCTCTTTGGTGACATCCGAAGTGTGTTGGGATGGAAGCAATTTAGCACATAAGAAGGCATACCATATTTTGCCATACCGGCTAAGGTCCTTGCTATAGAACACTGTTCCTCCCTTTCGACCTATGATCCAAGAAGTTCCCGGCTTTGTCATGTTTGTGATAACTTCCTCGTAGTCTGGGTCAAAATCTCTCAATTGTGCATACTAACACTGCCGTGGCACCCGCAACTGATAATAAGCATTAATGGCATCATCAATTGAATGGGACCATGCGACCCGCTTTAAACGCATTGAATGGTGCTTTGTCTTCGGCGTTTGCATAAAATTCTTTGACGATGTTGACAACGGCGGGTGCCGGATGTTCGGTGAGTTTGAGCCAACCCTTTTGATATATTTCATCATCACCCCATCATTTCCCTCGGGGGCCAAACCACGTTCCGGCATAAGGGCTTTGGTAATCATGTAGTCATACTGGTCGGCGGCGGCGGTACTCACAAATTTTCGTCGATCATATGCTCGTGGCGGTGGAGCTGCTCTTGAACTCTCTCCTCTTTGGCGTTTGGAAGTCGGTTATGACGCCATTGCTTTCCGGATGTTAAAACTTTCTAGCACACACTTCCTTCCCCTTACACTTGGTTCAGTCAATTTATCAAACATGTTGTGTGCACAACTCGTTCTTCCCCCAAACTTAGGTTGTTTCTATGGAATTCAGTGGAGAAAAGAAGAAAACCTAATAGAAGTGTACTTACTCTCAAGTGCGCTATGTGTTTCCCAATTTCTGGATGAATTCGAATTTAGTGGTAATGAATATTGGAGGTATGTTGTAGGGTTTATATAGAAGTGATGAATGGGAGAGGAAGTGGTGTACTTGAATGTGTGAAGTAATGGAAATCGTGGGGTGGCAGGTGGATGCAATGGATTTAGGTAGTGGGTAGGAGGAAGTTGGTATCGTGGGTAGCAAGTGTTCTTGTTATGGAGGCTAGGTAGTGTGCTTGAGGGAGAATGAGAGAAAGAGATGCGTGTGTGGGTGTATGGGATTGATATAAAAGGTAGCATGTGTAACGGTTTTATGCACTTGAGATTTGGGACCCACTTCGGTGGGTGCATAAACAAATATAGCCATTGGGTGGCATGCCTTATGACTTGGGGACTTTGTGCCAAAATTTGGTGATGCAAAATTCTTTGATTTTCCTCCCTTTCTTGCCCGTTATTGCTCTTACACACTTTTGACCCCTCCTGCAACCATAAACATGCACGATGTTAGATTATTGACGACTTGGAGTTTGATTAAGAGTTTCAGCAAAACTTTTACTTGATAAGACCTAACTAATGCTTAATAAAAACTACATCCTAACAATTAAACATGAACTACAAAAAATAATGAAATGTTGGGTTGCCTCCCAATTAGCGCTTGATTTTAAGTCGTTCAGCCTGACTACTCTCTGTTTTACTGTGTGTCGGCGAGGGTAACGTCTTCGGCGTCCCAGTTTGACTCGCCACCCCAGTAATGCTTTATCCGTTGACCATTGACTTTAAACGTCTCTAATGGATTACGACTGTAGAGTTCAACGGCGCCATGAGGAAATACTCTCTTTATAGTGAATGGACCCGACCATCTCGACTTAAGCTTTCCTGGGAACAATCGCAGCCGTGACTTGAACAAGAGGACTGATTGTCCCGGCTCGAATGTTCGTTGTATAATTTTCTGGTTGTGCCATCTTTTAACCTTTTCTTTGTATAGCTTGGCGTTCTCGTAGGCTTGGAGTCGGAATTCATCGAGCTCATTTAGTTGGAGTAGCCTCTTTTCTCTTACAGCGGCTTGATCAAAATTTAATTTCTATATGGCCCAGTAGGCCTTGTGTTGTAGCTCTCCACCATTAAGTGACATGCTTTTTTCATCTGAAGAGTTGATATGGTGACATCCCGATTGGTGTTTTGTATGTCACGATCAGTGCGCCCATGTCGTCATCAACCGAAGTGACCAATCTTTCCAACTCGGATTGACGACTTTATCTAATATCTTCTTAACTTCTCTATTTGAGACCTCAGCCTATCCATTTGTTTGAGGATGATACGCTGTAGTTACCTTGTGGTTAACCCCATACTTAGCCAAAAGAGCTGTAAATGACTTATTGCAGAAGTGACTACCTTCATCACTGATTATTGCTCTTGGTGTGCCAAACCTCGTGAAAATGTTTTTCTGTAGGAATTTGAGGACCACCTTGGCATCGTTAGATGGTAATGCGGCAGCTTCAACCCACTTCGAGACATAATCCACCGCGAGTATAATATACTGATTGCTCAAAGACGAAGGGAATGGCCCCATGAAATCGATACCCGATACATCAAAGATTTCTACTTCAAGAATTGTCTGTAGGGGCATCTCATTCCGTTTAGAGATGTTGCCCACCCTTTGGCATCTATCACATGTTTTCACGAATTGGTGGGCGTCTTTGAAAAATGTCGGCCAATAAAACCCGGCTTGAAGCACTTTTGCCGCGGTGCGCTCACTCCCATAATGTCCCCCATATGCCGATGAGTGGCATTCCTGCAGTATGTTGTGAACTTTGCTGTAGGGGAAACACCTTCTAATCATCTTGTCGGCGCATTATTTGAATAAGTAAGGCTCGTCCCACATGTACCACTTGACGTCATGAAGAAACTTCTTTTTCTGTTGTCTTGTAAGATTAGGGGGAAGCATGTTGCTCACCAGATAATTTGCGAAGTGAGCGTACCAAGGAAATTCAACATTTAACCCAAATAATCGCTCATCCGGGAATGACTCATTAATTGCGCATCTATCTTCATTATTTTTCTCCAGATTTTTCATCCTTGATAAATGGTCGACAACTTGATTCTCCGTCCCCTTTCTATCTTTAATTTCTAAGTCGAACTCTTGAAGTAGGAGAATCCATCGGATAAGGCGTGGCTTAGCATCTTTTTTCGCTATTAGGTACCGAATCGCCGAATGATCCGTGTATACTATCACCTTGGTCCCGATCAAGTTAGCCCGAAATTTGTCAAACGTGTACACCACTGCAAGCAATTCATTTTTCGTGGTAGTGTAATTCATTTGAGTCTCTGTGAGTATTTTGCTTGTATAGTATATGGCGTGAAACACTTTGTCTCGTCTTTGTCCCAAAATAGCCCCAACCACATAGTCGCTCGCATCACACATAAGCTCAAATGGCATATTCCAGTCCGGTGCGACTATCACGGGGGCTGTAGTTAATTTCTTCTTTAACAATTCAAACGCGAACTTGCATTCCGCAATAAAACTGAAAGTGGCATCCTTCTCTAAAAGACTGCATAGAGGTTTTGCAATCTTAGCGAAATCTTTTATGAACCTTCTGTAGAACCCAGCATGCCCCAGAAAACTTCTAATACCTTTAACTGAGCTCGGTGGAGGCAGTTTCTCGATCGTATCCAGCTTTGCTTTGTTTACCTCTAATCCTTGAGCCGACACCTTATGGCCCAAAATTATTCCTTCTTCAACCATGAAGTGACATTTTTCCTAATTGAGTACGAGGTTTGTATCCTTACATCGTTGCAAAACCATGACCAGGTTCTCTAGGCAAGTATCAAAATTGTCTCCGTAGACCGAGAAATCGTCCATGAAGACTTCAACATTCTTTTCCACCATATCTGAGAAAATAACCATCATACACCGTTGGAAAGTTGTTGGTGCGTTGCATAGCCCGAATGACATCCTCCTGAATGCAAATGCGATCTGATTATAGCCCGAGTATCCATCCAATAAACAGTAAAACTCATGTCCCGCTAATCTGTTTAACATTTGATCGATAAATAGTAGCGGGAAATGATCTTTTTGGGTTGCCTTATTCAACCTCCTGTAATCGATGCACACCCTCCAACCTGTCATTGTCCTTGTCGGAATTAACTCGTTGTCCTCATCCTGTAACATCGTCATTCCCCCTTTCTTCGGCACACAATGAACCGGACTAACCCATTTACTGTCGAAAATTGGATATATGATACCGGCATCCAATAATTTTAGAATTTCCTTCTTGACCACTTCCTTCATGATTGGATTAAGTCGACGTTGATGCTCCACCGATGGTCTCGCATCATCCTCCATCAGAATCTTGTGCATACAAAATGACGGGCTAATTCCCTTTATATCCGCAATCATCCATCCAATAGCTGATTTGTAGTCCCTAAGCACCCTCAACAACTTTTCTTCCTGTAATTCGTTAAGTGCAGCATAAATAATTACAGGTAAAGAATTTGAATTGCATAAATACGCATATCTGAGATGTTTAGGGAGTGGCTTAAGTTCCAATGTTGGTGGCTCCTCTAATGACGGTTTCAATTTTTCTACAGCTGTCTCCTCGGTGTGCAAAGGTTCAAACAGTGCTCTGAATCGGCTAATCCATGGCAATGAGTCTAGTATCTGTAAGAGTTCCACCAATTCTGGGTCACCCTTTTCTTCATCCCCCAATAAGGTTGTTTCTAATAGATCGTTGACTAAACTCTTGCTCATATCTTCACTGATGATTTGCTCAATTAAATCCATCCGAAAACATTCTTCTTCATCCGTAGGGAATTGCATGGCCTTGAACACATTAAATTTGATTTCTTGATCTTGGACTCTCATAGTAAGTTCTCCTTTTTGCACATCTATGAGTATCCTTCCCGTAGCCAAAAAAGGTCTCCCTAAGATAATCGGTATGTTCTTATCTTCCTCGAAATCCAGAATGATAAAGTCTGCTGGGAATATAAACTTATCCACTTTCACCAGAATATCCTCTACTATGCCTCTCGGATATGTGACTGACCTATCCGCCAACTACAATGAAATATTCGTGGCTTTTTGCACGAAACCAAACCCAATCTGTGTATACTGAAACAATGGCATGAGGTTCACACACGCCCCCAAATCACATAGACATTTGTTAAACGACATTTTCCCGATCGTGCATGGGATAATAAAGCTCCCCGGGTCTTTAAGTTTTGGTGGTAGCTTTTTCTGTAACACCGTACTACACTCCTCTGTTAGTGCCACTGTTTCAAATTCCTCCCATTTCTTTTTCCCTGACAGAATTCCTTTCATAAACTTTGCATAACTCGACATTTTCTCTAGGGCCTCCGCGAATGGGATGTTAATCTGGAGTTTCTTGAACACGTCTAAAAACCTTGCGAACTGCTTATCTGACTTCTGTTTTTGAACCCTCTGTTGAAACGGTGGTGGAGGGTACACAATTGGCTTATTGTTTAACTTTATTTCCTCGTCCTTGTTACCTTCCACCATGTTCTCATCATCAACTTTTTCCTCCTGTCATTGAATTTTTACGCATTATTACCCCTTTAGATGTTTTCCACTTCTCAACATAACTGCTTGACATTGCTCATGACTACCCTTCGGATTTCTCTCAGTGTCGCTGGGTAATGTTCCTTGTGGTCTATTATTCACTACTAACGCCAGTTGTCCAATCTGATTTTCCAAATTCTTGATCGACATCTCTTGACTTTTCATCACCATTGTTTGATTTTTTATTGTTGCCTCAGCGCTAGTTATGAACTTCGACACCTTTTCCTCAAAATCTGATTTCCTTTCCTGATGTTGAACCGGTTGTTGATGACTCTAAAAACTAGGGGGATATGATGGTCGTGGAGCTTGAGTTTGCTGGTTATTGCTCCATGAGAGGTTTGGGTGGTTCCTATTCCCCTGGTTGTAGGTGTTTTGGTATTTATTTTGCGAATTACTGCTTGTGAATTCTGGATGAACCGGACGGATCTTTGGATTAATCACAGACTTGATTTGAAGGGTGATCACCCGCACACAATTCACATACTACCACAACCTGCTGAACTTTGGCCCCTGTCATAGTATCAACCTTTTCATTCATAGTATCAAACTTCTTGGATAATGAAGAAATCTGTGCTTGTATAGCTGTCACCCCATCTAATTCCAAAATCCCAGCCGCCTTTGCCTATGTCATTCTTGCTGTGGGCCACTGGTAATTATTTGTCGCCATGGTATCGATCAAATTGTAGGCTTCCTCGTAACTCTTAGCCATAAATGCACCACCCGATCTTTGCATCAATCTTTGGTTCTCGACATTCCCATTCAAATCCAGTTATAAAAGGTGTTAATTTGCAACCACTTGGGCAATCCATGATGTGGGCACTTTCTGAGTAATTCCTTGTAACACTCTCATGCCTCATATAGTGACTCCCCATTCTGCTGCTCAAACATCGTAATGTCATTCCTCATTTTAGCAGTTTTCGCCGGTGGGAAAAATTTGGCAATAAATATTTGAGCCAAGTCTTCCCACGTAGTAATCGACCCCGGTGGTAGAGAATGTAACAAACTCTTCGCCTTGTCCCGTAGAGTGAACGGGAACAAACAAAGTCTCACTGCCTCATCCGACACCCCATTGTACTTGAACGTGTCGCACATTTCCAAAAAACTGATTAAATGCTCGTTCGGATCGTCATTTGACATTCCCCCAAACTGAATTGAATTCTGCATCATCTGAATGGTCCCAGGCTTGATTTCAAAAGTATTCACAGCTATTGCAGGCCTAGTGATGCTCGACTGCAGATCAATCACCTTAGGTGTTGCAAAATCTCTCAATGCTTTCTAGTCTTCGGCAGCCATTGTTTCCTCATCAGAATTTTCGAATTCGTTCCTCGTTTTTTCAGTCCACTTACTTAACCTCTGAAATTTCCTTTCAATGTCGTCCTCAAAAGGAAGCAAGTCTGGATGTTTAGATCGTGTTTGCATAAACCAATGTCGAAAACCTGAAATAGGAAAAACAAAAACAAAAACTGCTTAAGTAAAACTGGACTAATTAAACTGATATCGTAAAAATATTTAAAATCTCGGCTAAATTGTCCCCGACAATTGGCGCCAAAAACTTCTTGGGTAAAATAAATACGCGCAAAACACGCAAGTGTACGTGGTCAACAAGTAATATAGTAGTGAATAAAGTATCGTTCCCACGAGGACAAATTATCAAGAATTTTAACTACACAATTATCAATTTTCTATTAATCCTAATTCTATTAAACTATTCAATTCAATGTTTTTAAAACTAAAAAAACTAAATTAATAAATAAACTATCACAAAAACAACCGCTAATATCAAAATCTGGAATTTTAAACAATTAATGGAGAATTAGACTTATGATTTCACCCTGAGCTTCACTATGATTTGCAAACCTTTATTCCAACTCAATTCAATATCCCAGTTTATTAATCAAGAACACGAAAGTAATACTAGCCACCTCTCGATGCACTAATACCGTATTAACGTCAATCCACAATTAAGATAGAAATTCGTTAAACACCTAAATCAACCAACTCACTATATCTCTATGCGAACTGCAATTAAAGAAGGTTTAAGCTTAAGTTCTCTATTCGATTACATATGATGTTAAGAATATCTCTACCTTAACAATAATCAAAAATCTGCTATTGACAAAATTCATGACACATGCTATATTAACTAGGTCTAGAATTGAATCTCCTCTCTCGATTCCATTCAAATCCACAAGGAATTGTTGATCAGGCAATTCATAAGTTCACGCTCGAATTAACATAGATAAACTGAGAATATATATTATTGAATTGGAATTCAAAGTTATATAATCATCGTTTCGCCCAAAGATCCATCACAAGTCTAATAAGCGAATTAGTTCATAACGAATGAATTAAAAGCTGAATAATGTACTGAAAACATCCTTCCAATTACAAATAAAGACTATGAAAAAGAAGAATAATGAAAACCCCTTCACGTAGCCTCTATTTGCAACCGTCACGATAATCTCTGAAAATTACTCCTCCGAAGCTCGCCCTTGTATCCTCGAATTTTTCTTGTAATCTGTTCCTTGTGTTGTGTGATTCGTTGTTTTCTACGTAATATTCAAATTTCTCCTTTATGTTCCAAATTGAAACTCATTATTATAGAGTCCAGGCGCCTAACAAAGTCCCAAAAACCATGCACCAGCAGACATCAAAATCAAACAGAGAGGCTAGAAACGGGACCCCCACCAGAGGGGGGGTATTGGCTAAAAAGGCCCTTTTGCGTGGCTAGGCTACTGACTTCGGATTTTTTTCATTTTCATGAGTTTTTCCACTTTTGCTCCAAAACTCCGCCATTCTTCTCCTCTTTCATCCATGACCACCCTATACATAAAACAACACAAAACGAGTGAAAACGAACACAAAACACGAAGATAACTATGAATTTAAACTTGAAATGAATATTGATTCGTGTACATAAAATCCACTTATCAGAAACCTCCGTACATGGGAGGCCATGCGTTTAGGTTATGATAGATATCATATGTCCACAGAATTATCCTTAGTTGACCCAATAGACCCCAAAGAAAAATGATAAGATTACTATCACATTCTTTCCAATGGTGAGTCTTCTCTTGACATATAACTATTGTTGGGTTTTCGGCACAGAAACGCACAGCGAAAATTAAAATTTTAAAGCAATTTCTGAAACCCTAAAACAAGATCCATGTGAAAAACAATTAATTCAATGGTTAGATATTATACCGATTATAGAATTTTCTGAAATGCTCCGAGTCTCCAACGCAATTCCTCACTGTACTACGTCTCTACGGTATCCACACGAACGCACACAAACTGTAAGACCCCGAATTTTATGAAATAAAAGTATTCAATTTTTCTTATAATTACAATTCAGTAAATGGTTAAATTGATAAAAGTTAAAGTTAAGGGTGATATATGATTTTTTTTTCAAAATATGCAAGTGGTTATAAAATATTCTTTCTATCGGAGAATATTCGTTTGGTCGTGGAATATTCTTTCTATTGAGGAATATTCGTACGACGGCGCACCCATTTGTGGGCCCCATAACGGATAACTGTCGGATGAAGAAAATGACAAATTTGAGTTTTTATAAATAACGACGTAATCGTTACCGTTAACAGTGTTGGAATACCCGGTGGGTAAAGTAAAATGTCTGCGCGTTGTTGCATGAAAGAAGCACGATTTTACATGTATTGTTGAATTATTGATTCTTACGTGAAAGGCACTACTCAATAATTGTTACAGTAATTATCGCTTCAAAGATTTTATTGATTCAATAATTCTTTGCGTTGATATTTTATATTATTGTTGTTTTAATAATTGTCACTACACGATTTTTCCATTATCGAAGCAATAAATTCATATTATCCTAATAATATTATTAGATAATATTATTGGCAATGTCTAGAAAGTTCTGCTAAGGAGAGGTTTGGTCACCTAATTGCGCTACCAAGAAGGAAAAATTCTTATTGAAAGCCCCTCTTTCTGAACCTGCTTTGGTTGTCATTATTGTGATTCTGTAATATTATTTGTGAATAATTAATTATTGATTTATATGATGAGAAAAATATTTATTTTATGTGGATATAGATGGAGAAAATTTTTAAAGTGACAATTATTGAAAATTGATATTTTATCTTTTCGATAAAATAATATTTTATTATATTATTATAATATAATAATGATGATATTTTTATAATGAATGTGGGATATATGAGTATATGAGGAGAAAGAGTATTTTTGTTGCATTAAATGATTAACACATGTTTTGTGTGTTGGTGGACCCCATTTCTTGACTAAAATTTGATTATAACTTTGTAAAATCGCTTGGTTTTGGATTTCTTGGCCAATTTCGCTTGGAATTTGGAAAAACTTTCTTCTGCAAAATCGTAGAGAATTGAATTTCCTATAAAAAGTTGCGAGATTCGAATTTTCTGATAAAAGGGCTATTTATTATGAATTATTGAAGTTCTAAAGTTCCGAAATAATTGATTTTTTGGAGTTTAAAGTATTTTAAATATAAAAAACGTTTTTGTATTGTTGGTGGGTTGTCAAACATGCTGGATTGGATGATTCAAAGGTTGGCGTGAAAATTTAATATATATATTTTTAATTTATTAAATTTTCTGCTTTGGTGTTCTAAGCATTTTCCGATAAATAGGGTGCTTAGGTTAGAATTGAAAATCACACCAGAAACTGAAGTTTTCTCTCTATTTCTCTCTCTATATATCGAGCATATTTTTATGAGTATTTTAGTACTTCGAGTATTGCTATACGGTGCAAGTTCTTTTAGCACTATATCTAGTATTCCAGTCAGAAGTACTATTCTTTCTGAAGTAAGGTAGATTATTTTCTTCATAAATGATATTATTTCTTCAATATCATTATACCGAAATATTGGTTTGAATTTTTATCAAATTTGGAACTTTTTCATGTCGGGTTTACTATTCACGAGTTACTATTCACGAGTACTATTCACGAGGCATGATGATATTTTTTGTGAAATTTCTATCTTTTGGTGTCGGAGTTACTATTCACGTGATACTGGTCTTATTCACGTATACTAAAGACTATTCACAAATACGACATTATTCACAGAAAAATTAAGTTTTCTTCTCTGTGTCCAAGATTGTCTGTTATGATTCCTATCTTTGATTGGATCTATGTTTTGATCATTCTTGAATTTTACTCCACGAATCCTTAATATTTATTATTTTGTTTCACTGGATTCATTTTTTTAAAAATATTTTTTATCATACTTAGTCCTAAATGATGATATAACTGAATATCTTTGGCCTGTAGTGCAAAGATGAATGATTTTTGATGAATATCTTTGGCCAGTAGTGCGAAGATGAACAGGTGTTTAGATGAACATGACCAACTGATGAATATCTTTGGCCTGTAGTGCAAAGATGACATGTTGTTGAATATCTTTGGCCAGTAGTGCAAGGATGAACTGTTGATGAATATCTTTGGCCCGTAGTGCAAAGATGAATTTATCAGTATGATTATGAACATGAACTGTGATTTGGTATAACCATGATCTTTGATGTTTCAGGTGATGAAAATTAACTTTGTCCTGGATGGGGAAAGGAATTTAGAACTACTATTACGATTATGAGTGATACACGTGATTGTGGACAGGAATTATTGATTAATGTTACAGGGATAAAACATTGTAATGAGGACTTATTTGAGTGTGGATATTGTCTAGAAGACAATATTTGTTTTTAAACTTACAGTTTATGTGTTGTCGTATTTTGCACGATAATTGTATTAATGAAGTTGTAGTTGTTTCTGTACCATGTACTTGGTGACTCAGAATGGGTTGGATGGAATAGACCTATTTTGGGGGCGTCACACAAACCGTCGCACGATTCTGCAATAAAAGGAGTTGCGGTACTAGCCACCAAAGGAACAAGATTTTCGAAATTTTCTCTAGTCTCTCTCTAAGAGCTGCTTGGGTTTGTGAGTTTATAATCATTTCTTAAAATGGCTGCTATATATCATATATATAGTAGTTAATAGGAATTAATCAAAACCCTAATCCAATTAAAATAAAATTTGAAATTTATATATATATATATATATTTTAATTAAGTCTTAATTAATATACATATATATAAATTATCCTATTAATTTAAATTCGTAATTTAAAATTCTATCAATCATATTGACATATTTAAATCTTTACAATTTAAATTAATTTCCTTTTAATTACGTTCTTTGTGTGTGACCCTATAGATTATTATTACGTTGACAATAATTTTAAAATCATATTATAAAATTATAAACAGTGAGCGGCATCTAGTAATGCATCACTGCTACCCAAGTAATAATAAGATCGATGATTCGATGCAACCTTTTCGTGACCAATGTTTCAATGTAATTTAATCCTTTTAACCTTGACATCCTAGATTAAACTCGAGTCATGGAATATGTCATACTCTTCATAATTTAATCTGAGTTTTGTTGATCAATGAGTAGACTATATGAAACAAATCACTATTTGAGCATGGCCATGCACTTCATAGTCCTACTCAATCAAGAGGCCTATGGATATCACCCCTAATATATAGGATGGTTAAATTACATCTAGATCACTCATATTCCTCACACGATTCATGATGTACCCAATAATCACCTTTATAGTCCACCCTATTAAAGGTGACATTTGATGATATCAAAGTACATAAATTCTCGTGTAGAAATATAGTGATTTCAGGTCGGAGGACCATTATATCATTGTCACTATGAGAATCGCTAATAACACTTCGATGCTCCATAGAGAATTCTCATGGTGGGTCTGTCCAGTACATCGTTCTCTAACACATACCTATGCATTGACTTAATATCTCATATATTTATGACCAATGAGATTTGGTCATCAGTCAATCCACATATTAGTCTCAATGCATTATTGTTGTCCTATCAACAATGGTACTCGACTAGGGACATTTAAGAGTAATGATACTAATTGTTAATATATAATCTCATGTTAAAGTCACATACTTGAAACTATATAAATTGTATCACTATTCTAAGGAATTTAATTATGTTAACATTTATATAACGCAATAAATAAAACCATAATAAAATCATTCATTTATTTAACAAAATATAATATCAAAATGTTAAGCAATTATATCAAATAATTGGCCTCTAGGGCATAAACTCTAACAACTATCTCCAATGTCTCCAGTTGAAAATTATATTTCAAATAAACTCCAACATCATATAGGTAGTGCTCGTAGATATACTCAGCAAGTGAATGTGCACAACCTTGTCTTATGATAACACGAGGTTGTATGTCATTAGACATCTTGTATGATAGTGGCAAAACACCCTTCCAACGTTGGGTTTGCCTCACCCTATTTGATTCACCAAATATAACTACTAAATGATGTATAAAATATAACACACTTTTCTATACTGTTTAGGGAGAATCTCCACAGCTAGAGACCACCGTTCTATTCCCCTGTTATCCTCGCTCGACCCAGCTACACTTTTATTACTTGAAAGAAATTGTGAAGCAAAAGGGTGAGCACAACTAATTGTGAAGTAAAAAATATCACGACTAAAGATAAATAAATTATCAATAGTCTTCGTCAGTAATAAATAAGAGATTTAGAACATATGGTAGATGATAAAACTTTTCAACCATAGTTGCAGCAGAACGAGCAATCCATTAGAAGAGTCAAATAGACTATAATGTTTATTATCTTCTCCATATTAAAAGTCCACCAACAATGTTTTATCATGGTAACATCAATCAACAGTTCCTTTCCATAATCATATGAATAATTCATAATCATAATTGTGATTCTAAATACCTCTTCTCATCCAAGACGAAGATAATTTTTATCACATGTCTTTACCTGAAACATCAAAGATCATGGTTATACCAAATCACAGTTCCTGTTAATAATCATACTAATAAATTCATCTTTGCACTACGGGCCAAAGATATTCCTTATCATTTCATCTTTGCATTACATGCCAAAAATATTCAACAACAGGTCATCTTTGCACTACAGGCCAAAGATATTCAACAATAATTCATCTTTGCACTACAGGCCAAAGATATTAATATCTCAAAGAAATACATAATCATTTCAGAATTTATATAAACAATAATTATAACCATGTTGATCAATTCACCTTTGCAATTAAGGTAAAGTTATTCAATTATAAATTCAATGGTCATGATCATACCAGTCAACAATTCATCTTTGTACTACTGGCCAAAGAGAACCCATAGTCACGATCATACCAATAATCTACCCATCTTTACACTCAAGTCAAAGAGAAATATCATCATTAGGGTTATAAAAATGTTATATATGATAATAAAAACAATATAATCAACATATAGATTTAATCTCAAGAGTAAGATTCATATATCAACGATAATTTGGTCAGAAAAAGAAACCAATTTTGTTGTGAATATTACCCATGAATAGTAACTCGTGAATACTAACTCAAGAATAGTAACCACGACATAAAAAAGGTAGAAATTCCACAATAAAATCCATACCAATATTTCGGTATAATGATATTGACAGAATAACATTTCTTAAACTTATAAACAATTTATTTTAATTATTTACACTTTACTAAATAATGCATGTAATCATCCTAAAATGCCAATCGCATAAGATTTCATCACCAATAACCAAAACCCTCATAAAAAAAATCTGCATATACCCCATATAGGATTCTCAAGCCATAAAATCCTATTTTTCAATTTTCTTACTTCACATAATATATATTTAATTCATTTACTCACAATTAGTCCATTTTCATGAAAAATACCAAATCAGTACAAACAAATTTTCTTTTCTGGGATTTAACAGATTATAGTTCTATATTGAACATATATTTTTCTCAGAATTTTTAAAATTCATTTACTATTTTTAATATGGCCAAAACAGCCGAATATTTAGACATTTATCATAAACTGTACTTTTATCCAAAAATTTCGAAATTTACAGAATATACTTCGGTTATATACATGTACTCCCAATAAAAATTACACCAATTTTGAAGTTAACCACAAGGAGTTATAAGGGTTTACTTTTAAAATAGTCTTTTCCCATAAAATTCATAACTCATAATATCTACATCCAAAAATCGCCATTTTTGGACACAATCTAGAAAACTCATCAAATTATCATTTCAAATTTTTCCAGAATTTTTAAGAGTCAGAAAA
The DNA here is from genome assembly GCA_020205605.1 of Panax ginseng. Taxonomy (NCBI): domain Eukaryota; kingdom Viridiplantae; phylum Streptophyta; class Magnoliopsida; order Apiales; family Araliaceae; genus Panax; species Panax ginseng. The sequence continues at coordinate 32,195,830 of CM035138.1, read as the reverse complement.
ATTACGAAACTGAAAAACATAATAACCCTTACAATCCATTACTTCAAAAGAAACAGTACTTCGGAATGAAATGTCGGATATGATGCTGAATGAAACTTGTACTGAATAGCAACTCTCAAAGTATCTAAATACTCACAAAATACGCTCGATAATATAGAGAGAGAAAGAGAGAAAGCTTATGTTTACGGTGTGATTTTCAATTCTAACTTAGCCCTCTATTTATAGGAAAATGTTAAGACGTCAAGCGAGACTTGACTTCACACCGATGGCTTTACCTGCTACTATTGCCATCCATCACATTTGAAATTCAATTTGAGCACATTTCTCACCAACCAAAAGTGGGGCCCACTAATTCTATAATTTTCCACCAAAATGATAAATTCCTAAATTTCAACAATTTCTGAACCAGTCACCTCTTAAAATTCATGACAAATCATACGTTCATTTTTAACGGTTCAAAATTTGTGGATATATACTCGACTTATATATGTATAACATATCCAAAAATCACAACGATCCAACGGTCGGATTAAAATTATAACTCACGCAATAGATCTTTAAGAACACCGATTTGATCTTTTAATACCTCCAATCCGACAAAATACTGATAAAATACCTCAACATTAATTCCTTCATTTATAACCACATAAATAAATCCATCATTTATATCCACATTAAATAAATATTTCCTTATCATATAAATTAATAATTAATTATTCACAAATAATATTAAAGAATCACAATAATAACAACCAGGTAGTTTCCAGGAAAGAGGGGGCTTTTCGATAAGGATTTTTCTTACTGGCGCGCAATTAGGTGACCAAACCTCTCATTGACAGAACTTTTTAGACATTGCCAATAATGCTATCTAATAATATTATTCAAATAATATGAATTATTGATCTGATAATGAGAAATATTGTGTCGTGACAATTATTGAAATAACAATAATATAAAATATCAACGCAAAGAATTATTGAATCATTAAAATAAAATATTGAATAATAATTATCGTAATAATTATTGAGTAGTGCCTTCTTACGTAGAATCAATAATTCAAAAATACTTTGTACAATATCATAGGTTATCTTGTGGCGCCCCCAAAATAGGTATACATCACCCATTTTGAGTCGTAAATAATAACATAATCTAAACAACTACAAATACATGGTACGTAAAAACAACTACAACTTTATTACAACAATTATCGTGCAAAATACAACAACACATATGTTGTGAGTTTTGATACAAATATATATACCAACTGTGACTCTTGACACCAACTTGGGTAACATGTCACAATGACACCTTACATAAAGGTACAGTCAAAAACTGTTTTAGAAATTAAAATCTTTGGGAAGTGCTCAAGAAAACCTTCGTACATGGGAGGCCATGCGTCTAGGTTATGATAGATATCATATGTCCACAGAATTATCCTTGGTTGACCCAATAGACCCCAAAGAAAAACGAGAAGATTACTATCATATTCTTTCCAATGGTGAGTCTTCTCTTGACATATAACTATCGCCACTGTCTCCAGTTGAAAATTATATTTCAAATAAACTCTAAGATCATATAGGTAGTGCTCGTAGATATACTCAGCAAGTGGATGTGCACAACCCTGTCTTATGATAACACGAGGTTGTATGTCATTAGACATCTTGTATGATAGTGGCAAAACACCCTTCCAATGTTGGGTGAGTCTTCTCTTGACATATAACTATCTTCACTGTCTCCAGTTGAAAATTATATTTCAAATAAACTCCAAGATCATATAGGTAGTGCTCGTAGATATACTCATCAAGTGGATGTGCACAACCCTGTCTTATGATAACACGAGGTTGTATGTCATTAGACATCTTGTATGATAGTGGAAAAACACCCTTCCAACGTTGGGTTTGCCTCACCCTATTTGATTCACCAAATATAACTACTAAATGATGTATAAATACAACACACTTTTCTATACTGTTTATGGAGAATCTCCACAGCTAGAGACCACCGTTCTATTCCCCTGTTATCCCCGCTCGACCCAGCTACACTTTTATTACCTGAAAGGAATTGTGAAGCAAAAGGGTGAGCACAACTAGCCCAGTAAAAAATATCACGGTTAAAGATAAATAAATTATCAATAGTATTCGTCAGTAATAAATCAGAGATTTAGAACATATGGTAGATGATAAAACTTTTCAACCATAGTTGCAGAAGAACGAGCAATCCATTAGAAGAGTCAAATAGACCATAATGTCTATTATCTTCTCTATATTAAAAGTTCACCAACAATGTTTTATCCCAGTAACATCAATCAACAGTTCCTTTCCATAATCATATGAATAACTCATAATCATAATTGTAATTCTAAATTCATCTTCTCAACCAGGACGAAGATAATTTTTATCACCTGTCTTTACCTGAAACATCAAAGATCGTGGTTATACTAAATCACACTTCCTGTTTATAATCATACTAATAAATTCATCTTTCTACTACGGGCCAAAGATATTCCTTATCATTTCATCTTTGCACTACAGGCCAAAGATATTCAACAACAGGTCATCTTTGCACTACAAGCCAAAGATATTCAACAATAATTCATCTTTGCACTACAGGCCAAAGATATCCATCAATAATTCATCTTTGCACTACAGGCCAAAGATATTAATATCTCAAAGAAATACATAATCATTTCAGAATTTATATAAACAATAATTATAACCATGTTGATCAATTCACATTTGCAATTAAGGTAAAGATATTCAATTATAAATTCAATGGTCATGATCATACCAGTCAATAATTCATCTTTGCACTACTTGCCAAAGAGAACCCATAGTCACAATCATACCAATAATATACCCATCTTTACACTCAAGTCAAAGAGAAATATCATCATTAGGGTTATAAAAATGTTATATATGATAATAAAAATAATATAATCAACATATAGATTTAATCTCAAGAGTAAGATTCATAAATCAACGATAATTTGGTCAGAAAAAGAAACCAATTTTGTTGTGAATATTACCCGTGAATAGTAACTCATGAAAAATAACTCGTGAATAGTAACTCATGAATAGTAACCCCGACATAAAAAAAGTAGAAATTCCACAATAAAATCCATACCAATATTTCGGTATAATGATATTGAAAGAATAACATTTCTTAAACTTATAAACAATTTATTTTAATTGTTTACACTTTACTAAATAATACATTTAATCATCCTAAAATGCCAAACTCATAAGATTTCATCACCAATAACCAAAACCCTCGTCAAAAATCTGCATATACCTCATATAGGATTCTCTAGCCATAAAATCCTATTTTCCAATTTTCTTACTTCACATAATATATTTAATTCATTTACTCATAACTAGTCTATTTTCATGAAAAATACCAAATCAGTACAAACAAATTTTCTTTTTTGGGATTTAGCAGAATATAGTTCCATATTGAACATATATTTTTCTCAGAATTTTTCAAATTCATTTACTATTTTTCATATGGCCAAAACAGCCGAATATTTAGACATTTATCATAAACTGTACTTTTATCCAAAATATTTTGAAATTTACAGAGTATACTTCTATTATATACATGTACTTCCAATAAAAATTTTACCAATTTTGGAGTTAACCACAAGGAGTTATAAGGGTTTACTTTTAAAATAGTCTTTTCCCATAAAAGTCATAACTCATAATATCTACATCCAAAAATCGCCATTTTTGGACACAATCTAGAAAACTCATCAAATTATCATTTCAAATTTTTCCAGAATTTTTAAGAGTCATTATTGTCAGGGAATATTCGTTTGGTCGTGGAATATTCGTACGACGGCGCAGCCATGTGTGGGCCCCATAACGGAAAGCGATTGGATGAAGAAAACAACAAATATAAGTTGTTTATAAATAATCTACCAGAGTTATTACCAAGTATCTTCGTTGGAATACCCTAGGGTTAAAACACAATGTACGCGTTATTGCACAAGAAGACACGGTATTGCACCAATTATTGATTCTTACGTAAGAAGGCACTACTCAATAATTGTTACGAGAATTACTGCTCAAAGATATTTTATTTTATTGATTCAATAATTGCGCATTGATATTTTATATTCTTTCGTTGTTTCAATAATTGTCATTACACGTATTTTTCATTATCGAAGCAATAATTCATATTATCCTAATAATATTATTAGATAACATTATTGGCAATGTCTAGAAAGTTCATCTCTAAGGAGAGGTTTGGTCATCTAATCATGCGGCCAAGAAGAAAAAATCTTATTGAAAGCCCCTCTTTCCCGGCGGCACCGTTCACAATATTGTGATTACGTAATATTATTTGTAAATAATTAATTATTGATTTATATGATGAGAAAAATATTGATTTTATGTGGATATAGATGGAGAAAATTTTTAATGTGACAATTGTTGAAAATTAATATTTTATCTTTTTCTGATAAAATAATTCATTTAAATATATTATTTTAATAATATATTAACGGTGATATTTTTATAATGAATGTGGGATATATGAGTATATGAGGAGGAAGAGTATTTTTGTGGCATTAAATGTTTAACACATATTTTGTGTGTTGGTGGACACAATTATTGACCGATATTTGATTATAGCCTGTAAAATCGCCCGTTTATGGATTTCGGTCAATTTCTGTTTGGAATTTGGAAAATTTTCTTCTGTAAAGTTGTAGATAATGGAATTTCCTATAAAAAATCGCGAGATTCGAATTTTCTAACAAAAGGGCTATTTATTGTGAATTATTCAAGTTCCGAAGCTCCGAAATAATTGATTTTTGGAAGTTTAAAATATTTTTATTAAGAAAAACGTTTTTATTGTTTTTGTCACATGTGTGGCTGAAGTTTGGACCAGAATTGTGTGCGTAGGAAATTTGATTATATATATTATTATTATATTAAATTTTCTGCTTTGGTGTTCTAAGCAATTTCCTATAAATAGGGTGCTTAGGTTAGAATTGAAAATCACACCAGAAACTGAAGTTTTCTCTCTCTATATTATCGAGCGTATTCTTATGAGTATTTTGAGTATACTTTGAGTATTGCTATACGGTGCAAGTTCAAGTCATAGCCTATATCCGGTGTTTCAACTAGAAGTACTGTCTTTCGAGGTAAGGGATATTTTTTTTTCGTAATGATATTATTTCTTCAATATCATTATGCTAAAATATTGATCTGAAATTTTTATCAAATTTGGAACTTTTGGTGTCGGAGTTACTATTCACGTATACGACACTATTCACGTATACTTGATCTATTCACGAATACTTTACCTTTATTCATCGAAAATGAAAATTTTCCTTTTCGTCTAAAAATATCTATCAGTGGATACTAGCTTTGATTGTATCCATGTTTTGATCATTCTTGAATTTTACACCACTATGATTATTTTTGAGGTATTTTTTGGACGTGGATAAAACAAAGTACAAATCCTTAATCCTTAATCCTTGTCATTTTGATTCAATTGGATTCGCTTTTTAAAAAATATTTTCATCATCCTCGGTCTTAAATGATGATATTATGGAATATCTTTGGCTTCAGAAATGCAAAGATGATGAATGATTTCGATGAATATCTTTGGCTCAGAGTGCAAAGATGAATAATTTCGATGAATATCTTTGGCCCAGTAAGTGCAAAGATGAACAGTGTTTAGATGAACATGACCAATCGTGGTGAATGTCCTTGGCTCAGAAAAAAGGATGAATATATGATTCGGATATATATTGATTGATGTTACAGGGATAAAAATATTGATGATGGATTGTTAAATTCATAGATATTAGTAGATTTCATCCTCTACGTAACTCTTCTATGAATTAATATTTTCCGCTGCGAGTATTGATTTAAAACTTGTTGTCTATTGTATATTATCTTAGTCATAATATTCTTTACTGGGCTAGTTGAGCTCACCCTTTTCCTTTTTGTTCCATTTTTCTTCTCAGGAGACGAGAATGTAGCGAGTACTAGTCGGGGTATGGAATGAAGGTTCTAGAGAGTTGTTTAATAGTCCTCACCATTTTGTAAAATAATGTATCAATAATTATGATGGGGATTTATTTGGGTATGTATATTGTCTAGAAGACAATAATTGTATTTAAACTCACAAGATATATATGTTGTCGATTTTTGCACGACAAATGTATTAATAAAGTTGTAGTTATTTCGCACCATGTATTTGGCGACTCGAATGGGTTGGATGGAATGGACCTATTTTGGGGCGCCATGAATATATCTCCACTTTCTCCCCATATAGATAGTGCCTCCGGATCTTTAAGCGGCGAAACGATCAAGCTATAAACTCTAGATCATGAGTAGGATAATTCCTCTCATATTCTTTAAGTTGTCATGAGGCATAGGCTATGACTTTCCCACGCCATTATGAGAACACATCCTAACCCTTTGCCTGAAGCATCGCTGTAGATAACAAATCCATCCAAACCAGATGGTATTGTCAAAATAGGTGCATACGAATTTTGTATCTTTCCGAGTCAGCTGAGTTAACGGAGTAGAGATTCAAGAAAATCCTTCCACAAATCTCCGATAATAACCAGCTAAGCCCAGAAAGCTACGTACTTTGGTCACCGTCTTCGGTTGCTCCCAACTTTGTATTGCTTCAATCTTCGCCAGGTCAACAGATACTCCATGTTTTGACACCATGTGCCCTAGGAATGCCACTTCCTCAAGCCAGAACTCGCATTTCTTCAACTTGGCATATAGCTTATTTTCACGAAGCCTTTGGAGTACTAGCTTCAAATGGTGCTCATGATCTTCACAACTTTGGGAATATATGAGGATGTCATCAATAAAGACAACAACGAATTAATCCAAATATTCCTTGAATACTCGGTTCATCATATCCATGAAAGCCGCAGGAGCATTAGTCAATCCAAAAGACATGACTAAGAATTCATAATGCCCGTCTCGAAGTTCTTAAGGCGCCTTTGAATATCCTCGCCTAATCTTCACCGATGATATCCGAATCGAAGATCGATCTTTGAAAAGAATTGTGCTCCTTGCAACTGGTCAAACAAGTCATCAATACGAGGTAGCGGATACCTATTCTTGATGGTGACATGGTTTAATTCCCGATAGTCAATACAAAGTCGCATACTCCCGTCTTTCTTCTTTACAAATAAAACAGGAGCACCCCAAGGAGATGAACTAGGACGAATAAAACCGATGTCCAATAACTCCTGTAGTTGGACCTTTAACTCCTGAAGTTCAATAGAAGCCATTCGATATGGGGTTTTTGTAATAACCCGAGATTTTCTATATAAAATAAATAAGAAATTTTGCGTATAATTTTTTTTTTTATTTAATGACGAGACTCTAAGTGTCAAGTAAAGTGAACGATAAATGCGAATACATTTATTACTTGAAAAATTAGAAATAATTTTAGAATTATTAATTACCACAAATTATATGGTAATAAATTTCTGTAAGCCGAAATGTTTTTATTAATTATTTTCCATGAAAACATGATTGGAAATAATATATGATGTGATAATTAGATTTATATAATAAATATTTTATTATATGAATTGTTCAGAATATTTAAGTTAATTATTTTAACTTGATTATTGATGATGTGTACGAAGAATAAGTCAGACATGAGATCCAAACCCTGGATTGGGATTGTGATCAAGAGATGAGAATAATAATATTATATTATTTTACAGTACCATAATTATGTACTGGGTATGTGCGGACAGATAATATTGAGCAATGACGATTAATTAGGTCATAGCATATTACCGTGCTATGAAACCCTAATTATTAAACTCAGTTATGGGATATTTCGACGAGTAGTAATCGTATATGAAGTTACTGTGAATAAAAATATCGGTAATTAGAAGAAACCCTAATTACTGTTGTACGTCGATAATTAGGACAAACCCTAATTATTATAACCCTAACCGGTTGAAATTAGAAACCGTAACGACTGTGTTAGTAACATACACAGATAATTAAAGAACACTAAACCTAGAAATCCTTTGATTCGATGTTATTTGATGCAATTGATTGTTTAAAGTTGTGTAATAGAATGTTAATTGATGATATGGGTTGATAAATCAAAGACCCATAACATCAAAGTGCACGAATTTGAAGATTTAAGCAAGTTGGAAAAACCGAATTCTGTTATTTTTCACCAAATGTCAGAGGCCATAACTCTTTGCTCGATCATGAGTTTTGTTCTTCAAAAGTTGTTATGTGTAGCCTGATATGTGGTCTTTAATCTGCAAAAAAAAATCAAGTCCATATCATGTATAGATTAGAAGTTATAGATGGTCAAACATGGTTGATCGAAGGCATGATAAACTATTTTTGGGCGATCAGAATGGGGGCATTCTCGTCCACTTTTTGTGCTTTAAAAGGTCTGGGCTTTTAATATGTTGTAGTGCACTGAGTTAGGAAGCCATAGGTTTTGGAATGACCTCATTCCGAATTCCTCGGATGAGGGAATTACGGTGATTGGAAGGAAATGTGTCAAATTTCTCAAAAGCGAAAGTCAAGAATGGATGTGCTATTCGGGACAATTTTTCGATCGCTTAATGTTTCCAAAACCTTCTGGGCTTTTTTATGTTATATTACACCGAATAAGATTTATAGACTCAAACGGACTAAATCCGATATCGGAGGAGAGAGTTATGACATTTCAAAGTAGTAGTGTCAAAACTTCCCAACAAGTGCGGTGCGATCAATTTGAACGGAATTTCGGGCTGATGTGTTCGGAATTTGGAAATGGTCAAAGAATAAAAGTTGTAGCCCCAGAAGTTAGCTTCAAGTGGGCTCAAGAATCGCTCAAAAATGTTTTAAAATGAAAGAGTTGTGACTATTTTAGCGAAAGAGGTAAAGCTGAAACGAGATTGAAAACTGTTATGAGCGTCGCACTTTTGACGACTTTTTTGGGCTACCTAATGAACCCGAATTGGGTAATTCGTATTTTTTAAAAATAGTCTTACATACCATGTATAACATATCCAAAAATCAGATTAATCGGAGTTATGAGCAATGCGTTAGAAAATCGCAAAGTGAGCTATTGAAAAATTAGTATAAACCAAGTCCCACATCGACTAAATTGAGAACTTCACCATTTTCTAAACCTATAAATAGAAGGGCTTGGCCTTTGTTTCATTCACCAACAATAAGGCCTCCAATTTTTGAGAAAGGCTTTGTTGTGGGAGGACTTTTTATAAAGATCTCCTTAGTTAAATTTTGGCGTGGAAGTGCGTATTCAGTCTGTGGAATTCAGATTTAGGGTATGTTTTTTATTTAATTTTGTAATGTTATTATTTTTAATTGTTAGTTAAAGTTTGAATTTTTGAAGTTTAGTTAGTGTTGTTAATAAATTAGTTAGTTTACTATGCTTATTTTGGCTTGGAATTGATTATGTAAATGAGTTATTTGTGATGACTTTTAATATTTTGTGATGAATTTCATTAATTAATAATTATTAATGATATTAAAGTTATTTAATGATTATATTAAATAATTTTTTTTTTAAAATGATTTTAATATTATAAAAATCATTTTAAATGAAAATAAGGTATTTAAAAATATTTGAAGTTATAAACTATAACTTTTAATATTTAAATGATAATTTCATTAATAATTAAATATTAATGATATTAAGATAATATTAATGATATTTAGTTTATTTAATGATTAATATTAAATAAATAGTTTAAAAATGGTTTTACTTATTTAAAAACCATTTAAAGAGGATATTAAGGATTTAAAAATATTTTAAGTTATAATTAATGACTTTTAATATTTGATAAATAAACACATTAATATTTAAATATTAATGGTAATTATTTGGGTAATATAAATGTTTTAAAAATAGTTTGAGTTATTATAAATAACTTTTCTATTTTGGCAATGGTTTCATTAATAGTTTAGTATTAATTAAACTATTAATGATAATGGAATTGTTTAATGTTTAAATCATTTAATTATGATTCCGACATTTGAAAGTTATAAATTTACCAAACTAGTGACTTGAGAACCGATTATGAAGTTCTCGAATTTGAAGAAGAACACCTATAGTAATGCTTATATCACTATAGGCCCTTTAGTGACATTTGAATTATTTTAAATTTTTCAATTTAAAAATTGCGAAAATGATTAAAAATAAGATGTCCGATATTTACTGAGATGTTGAGGTATAGGATAAGAGTCTTAGACTCAAGATTTACCCGATAAAGTCAGCTTTCAGACACCGGCAAATGTCGACCTTATAAAAGAAAGAAAAGACTACTTGTAAGAGCATGGATGAGATATTTGAAAAATGTATAAAAATATTTCAAGTATAGAATAGAACTAAAAGTATGATCACCGTGATTATGTGATTAGACTATGTCTTTGTCAATCGTAATAGATGTAACTCTATGTGTTAAGATATATTGTTCTAATCGAACTAATGATCCGATTATTGATAGGTTGTGATAAAGAGATAAAACCTAAGTTGAGATTTGTAATCGCCGAATCGTGCAAAGATCCTACCTTTGTACTTCCTTTATGCAATGGACATGAGTAAAGAAGTTTCGAAATTATTCTATCCTCGCATATATTATGTACTCTTTGATTACTGACATGTTAGCTCGTATATATATTCTGCTCATTGATTTCTATAAATGGTTATACAAGTGTCCCCACTTGGATAATCATGGCATTTGTTCACATGTTGATACACCTTTGTCAATTACCCGTATATATATGTTGAATTACATATTATTGTTGAGCAAGATTAAAACCTTCTAAGTTTGGAACCGTGTATGTATGAACATCCCTATATGGGAAGATTTTTGCGCAAGGCGGATAGAGTGAGTGATGAATTTCGTGCCAAGTTATGTAGTATTGATCAATACAGGTACAATCGGGGGTGATCACCCTCCGCGTCTGTAAGTTATGACTTCGCTTTAAGGATAGAATTCCGCTAAACCTTTTGAAAATGAAAAGAATGTTCATAGTATGTTTCTTAAACCCTATTCAAGGGTAGAGCCAGAGCCAAATTTAAAGAATTTGAAAGAAAGTTGTTATGTGAATTTTTTTATCAGTACAGATTACTTCACAACTTTCAATTCGTTGTAGAAGTGTTATGTAAAGAGAATACTTATATTCTTTCAGTTTATATATAATTGCAATTACTTGCTGGGCACTTAAATGCTCATCCTTGCTTAAATTAAATGTTTTCAGTTATGTATGAGCAACCTGAAGGCTCAGGCAAGAAAAGGAAAAGGAAAGCTGATCGAATAAGTGTGTATTATGAGTTAATGGTTATAGTTGTATTGGTATCTATTCAAGTATTGTAAGGAATGTATTTGAAGGTCACATAACTGGGGAAGTAAACTTTGATGTATGTAAATTAAGTTCGAATGTATTATTATTTAGTATTATTCAGCTTAAAGAAATGGTATCGTGGAGAACCGAAGTTCGGGTTTCAAGTACCGGATTTGGGGGTCGCCACAAGTTGGTATCAAAGTCGTTGGTTATGAAGCTTAGGTAGGAATACCGAGACTAATAACCGCAATGATTAGGATAAGTATTAACTCATATAGAGTTAGTTGGTCGATAAGATTCAAAGATGAATCTCATGAGTGTAAAGACACAGAGTTCCCTAACTCGATTATAAAGTTAAACAAAGAAGTGGGGAATAGATTGAGTCTAAAAGACCGAAAGTGCGATTATGAGAGATCGTAAAATAAAACGATCAAGGTATAGAACTAAATCGTAATATATACGATGAGATCACCCGTGATCCGATAAGGCTATAATGACCTGAAGGAATCAACTCGATGATTGGAAAGTTTACAAACAAGATTGCATGTATGAATTAATACTATCAATCGAGTACAGATCCGAAGAGAATTATAAATGAATTAAATTCGTATGGAGAATGGGGTTAGTGTTAGATGGGGATTCAATTGAGGACTCATGTCGGCAGCTGAGTTGTATGATTCTTCGTATGGGAGCTGAATTGTACTTGGTGTAAAAACCACTTAGTTTCGCAATCGATAATCATTGAAATGTCTCGTGTCATACTGTTTGTTATATGCATATTAAGAGGATGACTCCATTCTTCTTGTATAACGTGTAGATAGGTCATAGATAGAGAATATAAGATTAAGTTCGAGTTCTTAAAAACTCATACCTATGAGACATTCTTGACTCATAATTATATGAAATGTTTATGAACCCCTCAGCGAATGGACGCCAAAGGTCTGACTAGGATAAGTTCTTAAACTCATATGATTGTGGCAATTTATGAACTTATAAGTGTGGTTTGATGAACTGGGTATAGTTTTGTGTGAATGGAGTATTATGGATTACAGGAACAGATAGATTGTTAAGTAAATGATTTTTAGTGAAGGTGTTAGGTTTTCCTAAACTCCTAGCTATGCTAAACTTCAAAATTTTTGACATCAAGCTAAATACGCACTATGTGCTTTTGAAAACAAAAAAAGTAGACTTCGTAATCATTTTTGAAACGGTTTAAAGTACTGGCCTATGCTACTTATTTTGGCTAGACGCAAAATGATTTGAAATATCAAAATTTGTTTTTAATTATCACTCATGTACCATGTAACTTTGGTCGGAGATGATAAAAATGTGATGGAGTTGTAAATACAGAATACTTAGTGTGAATTTGACCAAGTCATTGCTCCACTATTGTATGATGTGTTATGACAAAGTCATACAATGACCAATCCCTCAACGGATTGTTAATACATGACGACATCATGACGTCATTCTAAAAATGTTTTCAAAAGTTTAATTTGCCAACTGGTTTGGCTACATCTAAATAATTCGATTGAAGTGAATTATTGATATGAGTCTATGCTATTTTGAATCACCAGACTAATGTTTATGAAAACTCTAAGTGTTCATTGAAGAAATTTCCCGAACCAAATTGTTTGGTGCGGAATCCTATGATAAGACTGAGGTGAACAATGTTGTTTGGATAAATGATCCAATCTAATGGCGTAAATATTCGCTAGGTATGATTAATACGTTATGCATGACGTAGGGGTACAATAGGCTAATCACCTAAAGTACTATTAATGGTAGTTTACCTTCTTTGTGATTGTAAACATACCGGTAATGTTTTGTTTTATTGGTATGAATACCGTTAAAACTATGTGTTCATGGTCTATATGACCCCTCAAAGACAATTTGAAAACTTTTACTCTTGTGAGAGGTGTATTGGGTAGCATGTGATGATATGTGTGAATGTTGTAAGCACAGATAGAGTTAAATGCCGGAGTTATGAGGGAGGTTGGAGCAGAGGAGATATTCAAATAAGACAAATTGAAGGTTTAAATAGAAGCCAAAGACACCAGATATATACCTTGGACCAGTGCTTAGTCATCACCTTCATGCGATTCAATGCAGAGTGGATGGAGCTGCTTTCTCGGCGAGATAATAGGCGTTGATGAGAATTGAATAAATTTATCGTCAATCAAAATAAGAGACAACGATATAGAACTCTTGATTGTCGTATATATATACTATATGTTAATCGTGGTAACTTATGTATGTAGATGTCCGGTGAGAAAGATATGTGGAATAAGAAGGATCATATTCACACCCCGAGCTAATATCGAGGCCAACAGATGAAATAGAAGCTCACTAGGAACCCAAATCCAGACGAGGTGGCTATCGTGGAAAAACGTAGCATCGATCCGTAAATGTTGGATTTGACAGATAGTGATTCGCACACTAAAGTTGAAGCCGCTCAAGCATCAACGGAGGTGCAGATTTGGAGAACAAGGTTTCTTCATTGGAAAGGTTGTGGGAGATAGAAAAGTTGATGCGTCGAAGCGTTAATGGAAACAATGGAAGAGCGAGATAAGCTCAAAATCCAAATTGACGAGATGGAGCCTCAAGCGACACATCCGCGGAAGGACACACCTCTCCTCGTTGCCCCGACTATAAGAAAGGTGGATGTTTTAATTGTGGGATGGAAGGACATCGAGCGAATGAATGTCCGAGAAAAGGCTTGGTAAATAAGTAGTATGGGTTATGTATGTAATATGTGTGATAAGTAATGAACTATTTTTAACTTTTATGTTGGTTAAGATTTTAAATCCCACTTTCGTAGTCACAAAGGGATAGTCATTGATTAAAGCGAGGATGTCTTTGTGTAAATATTCGATAAATGAATATGAATCTAAGTTTGAGAAATGAAACGAGTTTAATACATTAATCTTATGCAATAAGGTTTAAAATGTAAGGGTATAATTTATGGTTTTATTTAACCGTATAATGCCGCCAAGACGTCCAAACTCGAAACCAAAGGATAGAAGAATCTACTAATGTCGGGAACGACAAATGAATCGATGCAAAACTTTGCAAACATGGTAGATCAAAGCTATGCAAAGAGGAACCCCAATATGGAAAACCAAATGACAATCGTCTTGGCAAAATTCAAAGACTTCAAAGCCGTAGGACCACCGAATTAAGAGGATCACCGACCCTATAGAAGCCTGGACTTGGGTGAACGAAATAGAGAAGGCGTCAGAATCGCTAAGGTAGATGAGGGGCAAAAGACCGCTTTTGCCACTTATATGATGAAAGGGAAGCTAACTTTTGGTGGGAGGCAAATAAGACTCAAAGCAGAGAAGAAGAAATTACTTGGGATAGGTTTAAGGATTTATTTTTCAAAACTATCTCTCTATTAGTATGCGCCTAGAATGGAGGTGAGATTCACGAGTTAAAGCAGGATAACATGACTTCTATGAGTATGCCGTAAAATTTAATGAGTTGGCTAGGTTTGCTCCACATCAAGTGGATACAGAGGCTAGGAAGGCAAGGAGATTTGAGTCGGGCTTAAAACCCCGGCTCTATAATAAGGTGTCGAGATGCAAATCAATACTTTTAAAAAGACTCATGGAGAAAGGCTATCATTCTTTGAACAGAAAGTGAGGCCATGAGCCTCTACCATAAAGAGAAGAAGAACAAAAAACAAGTCGAGGAAATAGTAAAGATAGAAAATAGTAGTGGGAATAGGGGTGAGAAAAGAATGAGGAATTTTTCCGAGAAAATGCAAGTAAAGCAGGAAGGTATAAAGAAGCGGTAGTGTAGTGTAGTGCAAGAATCATGGAAGAATCACTCTGGCGAGTGTCCAAGGGCAAGTTTGTATGCTACAAGTCTAGTGCAAGAGGGTCATATCTCTCCCAACCCCTCTAACTCAAGGATGATCAATGGATGCTTCATATGTGGATCGACCGAGCATAAGGTGAGAACTGTCCACGAGAGGGAATGGAGGCGGGGAACGTAACCACGGGGAGAAGCGGTGGGGCGTTAGCAATTTCAGGACTAAACTCAACCAAGAACTCCAACGAAAGCAACTCCGGGGTTTACAACACGACGGTCCGAGATACGGTGGTAAATGGAAATGTAACTCCAGTGCTATTTGAATAACTTATATATCTTATATTTATGCTTAATCGGATAGACAAGTGTTATGATGAATAATTAAAGATCAGTTCGATTAAGTATGATCGAAATCTACGTACAATGATTATATGCTATGTACCCTTCTGCATATGAGTTTTTAAAGCGGTGATTCCGGGGACGGAATCCTTATAAGGGAGGGTGAATGTAATAACCCGAGATTTTCTATATAAAATAAATAAGAAATTTTGCGTATAAATTTTTTTTTTATTTAATGACGAGACTCTAAGTGTCAAGTAAAGTGAACGATAAATGCGAATACATTTATTACTTGAAAAATTAGAAATAATTTTAGAATTATTAATTACCACAAATTATATGGTAATAAATTTACATAAGTTTCTAAATGTTTTTATTAATTATTTTCCATGAAAACATGATTGGAAATAATATATGATGTGATAATTAGATTTATATAATAAATATTTTATTATATGAATTGTTCGAGAATATTTAAGTTAATTATTTTAACTTGATTATTGATGGCGATGTAACGAAGAATAAGTCGGACATGAGATCCAAACCTGGATTGGGATTGTGATCAAGAGATGAGAATAATAATATTATATTATTTTACAATTACCATAATTATGTAATCGGGTATGTGCTTGACAGAGATAATATTGAGCAATGACGGCCAATTAGGTCATAAAGATATTACCGCAAGTATGAAACCCTAATTATTAAACTCAGCTTATGGGATATTTACGAGTAGTAATGTATATGAAGTTTCTTGTGAATAAGAATATCGGTAATTAGAAGAAACCCTAATTATCATTGTGCGTCGATAATTAGGACAAACCCTAATTATTATAACCCTAACCGGTTGAAATTAGAAATGTAACGATTGTGTTAAGAATATACATGTATAATTAAAGAACACTAAACCTAGAAATCCTTTGATTCGATGTTATTTGATGCAATTGATTGTTTAAAGTTGTGTAATAGAATGTTAATTGATGATATGGGTTGATAAATCAAAGACCCATAACATCAAAGTGCACTGAATTTGAAGATTTAAGCAAGTTGGAAAAACCGAATTACATTTATTTTCACCAAATGTCGAGGCCATAACTCTTTGTTCGATCATGAGTTTTGTTCTTCAAAAGTTGTTATGTGTAGCCTGATATGTGGTCTTTAATCTACAAAAGAATCAAGTCCATATCATGTATAGATTAGAAGTTATAGATGGTCAAACATGGTTGGCCAAAAGCATGATAAACTGCTTTTTGGGCGATGCTGTAATGGGGGCATTCTCGTCCACTTTTTGTGCTTTAAAAGGTCTGGACTTTTGATATGTTGTAGTGCACTGAGTTAGGAAGCCATAGGCTTTGGAATGACCTCATTCCGACCTCTATGAGGGAATTACTACGGTGATTGGAAGGAAATGTGTCAAATTTCTCAAAACTAAAAGTCAGCAGCTGGATGTGCTATTCGGGACACTTTTTTGATCGGTTAATGTTTCCAAAACCTTTTGGGCTTTTGTTATGTTATATTACACCGAATAAGTTTTCCATAGACTCTAAACGGACTAAATCCGATATCGGAGGATAGAGTTATGACATTTCAAAGTAGTAGTGTCAAAACTTCCCAAAAGTGCGGTGCAGTCCATTTGAACGGAATTTCAAAAATGATATGTTCGAATTTGGAAATGGTCAAAGAATAAAAGTTGTAGCCCCAGAAGTTAGCTTCAAGTGGGCTCAAGAATCGCTTCAAAATGTTTTAAAATGAAAGAGTTATGACTGCTTTTAACGAAAAGAGGTAAAGTTGAAACGAGATTGAAAAGCTGTATGAACGCCCACTTTTGACGCCTTGTTTGGGCTACCTAATGAACCCGAATTGGGTAATTAGTATTTTTTAAAAAATAGTCTTACATACCATGTATAACATATCCAAAAATCGATTAATCGGAGTTATGAGCAATGCGTTAGAAAATCGCAAAGTGAGCTATTGAAAAATTAGTATAAACCAAGTCCCACATCGACTAAATTGAGAACTTCACCATTTTCTAAACCTATAAATAGAAGGGCTTGGTCTTTTTCATTTCATTCACCAACAATAAGGCCTCCATTTTTTGAGAAAGGCTTTGTTGTGGGAGGACTTTTTATAAAGATCTCCTTAGTTAAATTTTGGCGTGGAAGTGCGTATTCAAATTGTGGAAATTCGTATTTAGGGTATGTTTCTTATTTAATTTTGTAATGTTATTATTTTTAATTGTTAGTTAAAGTTTGAATTTTTGAAGTTTAGTTAGTGTTGTTAATAAATTAGTTAGTTTACTATGCTTATTTTGGCTTGGAATTGATTATGTAAATGAGTTATTTGTGATGACTTTTAATATTTTGTGATGAATTTCATTAATTAATAATTATTAATGATATTAAAGTTATTTAATGATTATATTAAATAATTTTGTTTAAAAATGATTTTAATATTATAAAAATCATTTTAAATGAAAATAAGGTATTTAAAAATATTTGAAGTTATAAACTATAACTTTTAATATTTAAATGATAATTTTATTAATAATTAAATATTAATGATATTAAGATAATATTAATGATATTTAGTTTATTTAATGATTAATATTAAATAAATAGTTTAAAAATGGTTTTACTTATTTAAAAACCATTTAAAGAGGATATTAAGGATTTAAAAATATTTTAAGTTATAATTAATGACTTTTAATATTTGGATAAATAGTACATTAATATTTAAATATTAATGGTAATTATTTGGGTAATATAAATGTTTTAAAAATAGTTTGAGTTATTATAAATAACTTTTCTATTTTGCGAATGGTTTCATTAATAGTTTAGTATTAATTAAACTATTAATGATAATGGAATTGTTTAATGTTTAAATCATTTAATTATGATTCCGACATTTGAAAGTTATATTTTACCAAACTAGTGACTTGAGAACCGATTATGAAGTTCGAATTTGAAGAAGAACACCTATAGTAACGATTATATCACTATAGGCCCTTTAGTGATGATTTGAATTATTTTAAATTTTTCAATTTACGAAATTGCGAAAATGATTAAAAATAAGATGTCGATATTTACTGAGATGTTGAGGTATAGAATAAGAGTCTTAGACTCAAAGATTTACTCCGATAAAGTCAAGTTGCACAATCGGAAACAAATGTCGACACCTTATAAAAGAAAGAAAAGACTCTTTGAAGAGCATGGATGAGATATTTGAAAAATGTATAAAAATATTTCAAGTATAGAATAGGAACTAAAAGTATGATCACCGTGATTATGTGATTAGACTATGTCTTTAATCGTAATAGATGTCCCCTATGTGTTAAGATATATTGTTCTAATCGAACGAATGATCCGATTATTGATAGGTTGTGATAAAGAGATAAAACCTAAGTTGAGATTTGTAATCAGCGAATCAGGCAAGTATCCTACCTTTGTACTTCCTTTATGCAATGGACATGAGTAAGAAGTTTCGTAATTATTCTATCCTCGTATATATTATGTACTCTTTGATTATCGACATGTTAGCTCGGATATATATTCTGCTCATTGATTTCTATAATGGTTATACAAGTGTCCCCACTTGGATAATCATGGCATTTGTTCACATGTTGATACACCTTTGTCAATTACCCGTATATATATGTTGAATTACATATTATTGTTGAGCAAGATTAAAAACCTTCGGGTTTGGAACCAGGTATGTATGAACATCCCTATATGGGAAGATTTTTGCTAAGCAAGGCGATAGAGTGAGTGATGAATTTCGTTCAAGTTATGTAGTATTGATCAATACAGGTACAACGGCCGATCACCGCCTCATGTGCGTAAGTTAAGTTATGACGGTTTAAGGATAGAATTCCGCTAAACCTTTTCGAAAATGAAAAGAATGTTCATAGTATGTTTCTTAAACCCTATTCAAGGGTAGAGCCAGAGCCAAATTTAAAGAATTTGAAAGAAAGTTGTTATGTGAATTTTTTTATCAGTACAGATTACTTCACAACTTTCAATTCGTTGTAGAAGTGTTATGTAAAGAGAATACTTATATTCTTTCAGTTTATATATAATTGCAATTACTTGCTGGGCACTTAAATGCTCATCCTTGCTTAAATTAAATGTTTTCAGTTATGTATGAGCAACCTGAAGGCTCAGGCAAGAAAAGGAAAAGGAAAGCTGATCGAATAAGTGTGTATTATGAGTTAATGGTTATAGTTGTATTGGTATTTATTCAAGTATTGTAAGGAATGTATTTGAAGGTCACGTAACTGGGGAAGTAAAATTTGATGTATGTAAATTAAGTTCGAATGTATTATTATTTAGTATTATTCAGCTTAAAGAAATGGTATCGTGGAGAACCGAGTTCGGGTTTCAAGTACCTGGATTTGGGGTCGTCACAGTTTTAGAAATGGGCTTTGTACCAGGTTCAAGATCAATAAAGAATTCAACTTCACATTTTGGGGGTAGAATGGGAAGTTCTTCAGGAAATACGTCAGGAAAGTCAATAACAACAGGAATATTATTCAAATCTGACGTGTCTTTATTCAAATCCATAACATGGGCTGAGAAAGCTTGACATCCGTTTTTCAATAAACGAATAGCTTTATGACTTGATATGACAGTGATTGATTTTAGTGGTTTAGTTGCTTGAATTCGTACAACAGGTTGGTTAGGAATATGAAAACTAACAACCTTACAAAAACAATCAATTTTGGCATGATGAGTGGTTAACCAATCAATCCCTAAAATCACACCAAAAAAAAGTATCTTTAAAGAGATAAGGTCAACAGGTAAGGTGATGGTGCCAACTTGGATCAAATAAGATTTATAAACAGTGGATGTGATGAAAGTTTCTCCTAACAGAGTTTCCACAGATAGGTCAAAGTCTAATTTCTCCGGAGTCAAATTTAAACGTTAAGCACAAGCAGGAGAAATAAATGAATGGGTAGCACCGGTATCTAGTAAGGTATAAACTTCGCAAGAATATATGATTAGCTTACTCGTGATCAGCTCGTTTAGGTTCCTCGCATTTTGACCAGTCACGAAAAACGCTCTTCCAGGAACCGTTGACTTTGACTTTTCTGGGACAGCCTTTTGAGTCACTATCCTTGCTGGACTTGGTTTCGTTACCATACAATCTCGAGCGATATGTCCTTCCTTTCCACAATTATAGCATACCTTGAACTGTTGTGGACAGTTTGGGCTGATATGTCCCTCTTTTCCACATTTATAGCATACGACCGGTGGTCGTTCTCCTCCCTTAGAACCAGTTGTTGCTGGTGTTGACGTCTTCACATGGTCATTGTTGAATCTCCTCTTTTTAAAATCTCCTCCCGACTCGCTTCTTCTATTCTCATGGCCATGATTACCACCAGAGTGGTTACCATTTTTTTCCTTATTTTTCTTTCTCTGCTGGTTATCATTGCTTACGATCGTTGTTGTCCGATATGATCCTGGTTGTGGTCCCTCGGTTGAACGTATTTCGTTATCTCGCTCTAATAATTGAGCCTCATTGACAACATCCTGAAGAGAGAAAATTTATGAGAAATGAGATAATCGACGTATGTCGGGTTTCAAACCTCTCGTAAACATCTCACGTCATACATACGTTCCTCATTCTCCACCAAATGAGGTGCAAACCTGGATAACTCTGCAAACTTCGCCTCGTACTGGGACACTGTCATGTTATTTTGTTCCAGTCTAATGAACTCCACTTCCTTCATATGACGACCACTTTCAGGAAAGTATTTGTCATTAAACAGTTTCTGAAATATCTCCCAAGACATGCTGAGCGCGGCTTGATGGGTACGCTTCATAGATTCCCACCAGTAATCTGCCTCATTACGGAACATAAAGGTGGCGAATGGAACCTTCTGTTCCTCCGTGCATCCCAAGACATCGAATATCTTGGTAATTTGCTTGACCCACGTTTCTGCTTTAATTGGATCCGGCTTTCCCCAGAATTCTGGTGGTCCCAACTCTTTGAACTTCTTGGCTGTAACCAGTTGTGCATTGCCATTGTTTCTACCTGTATTTTGAACAGGAGTCTCATTCGTCTGGTTTTGCATGAACCGCAAAAAGCTTCTAAATATTTCATCGTTCATCGTCTGCTCAGTGGTATTGTTTACAGGAGGAACATTGCTTATCACTTCTTTGCGTTTCTCCTCATTATTGAGTAAAGGTGTCTCCACGGTCTCATTTACTCCACTGTTAACATTCTCAGTCGCCATTCTTAAATATTTCCATAAAACAAAGGTTAATTAAAGAAATCAACATATCACATAATATCCCTATATACTGACCAACTAACAAATAAGCTTAGGTAGGACACACTAAACGAAGGATTTACTCGCCTCTCCCCTCCTAGTTCTATTCCCCAATCTCTTGCAGGAGATCATATCCCTAAGCTCGATACCAATCAGTGACGCCCCAAAATAGGTATACATCACCCATTTTGAGTCGTCAATAACATGGTACAGAAACAACTACAACTTTATTAATACAACATATAAACTGTGAGTTTAAATATAAATACTGCCATATAGACAATATGCATACCCAAATAAGTCCTTATTACAATTATTGGTACATTATTTTACAAAAATGGTGAGAACTACTAAGACAACTCTCTAGAACCATCATTCCACACCCCGACTAGAACTCGCTACATTCTCGCCTCCTAAGAAGAAAAATGGAACAAAAAGGAAAAGGGTGAGCTCAACTAGCCCAGTAAAGAATGTTATGACTAAGATAACATAGAACAAATTATCGTTAGTCTTCAACAAGGAAAAATCTAATAGAATACAATAGACAATCAATTTTAAATCAATATTCGCATCGGAAATAATAATTCATTAGAAGAGTTAAGTAGGGAATGCAATCTACTATCTTCTATATATGAATTTAAAAGTTCATCGTCGATATTTTATCCTTGTAACATCAATCATTATATATCTGGAATTAAATATTCATCTTTGTACTACAGGCCAAAGATATTCATCAGTTGGTCATGTTCATCTAAACACATGTTCATCTTTGCACTACGGGCCAAAGATATTCATCAGAAAATCATTCATCTTTGCACTACATGCCAAAGATATTCAGTAATATCATCATTTAGGACTGAGGATGATGAAAAATATTTTAAAGAAAACGAATCCAGTGAAACAAAAGAATAAATATTAATGATTCGTATTTCAGCTATTCCATGTCCAAAAATACCTCATAAAGAATCATAGTGGAGTAAAATTCAAGAATGATCAAAACATGGATACAATCAGAACTAGTATCCATAATAGATATTTTGGATGAAAAACAAAAATTTAATTTTTCTGTGAATAGTGCCGTATTCGTGAATAGTGTCGTATACGTGAATAGTAACTGTGACGCCCCCAAAATAGGTATACAACACCCATTCTGAGTCGTCAAAATACATGGTACAGAAACAACTACAACTTTATTAATACAACATAAAAACTGTGAGTTTAAATACAAATATTGTCATCTAGACAATATCCACACTCAAATAAGTCATCATTACAATTATTGATACACTATTTTATAGAATAGTGAGGACTACTAGAACCACTTCTAGAACCATAATTCCACACCCCGACTAGTACTCGCTACATTCTCGCCTCCTGAGAAGAAAAATGGAACAACAAAGAAAAGGGTGAGCTCAACTAGCCCAGTAAAGAATATTATGACTAAGATAACACAGAATAAATTATCGTTAGTCTTCAACAGGGAAAAATCTAATAGAATACAATAGACAACCAGTTTTAAATCAATCTTTGTAGCGGAAATAATAATTCATTAGAAGAGTTAAGTAGAGAATGCAAACTACTATCTTCTATATATGAATTTAAAAGTTCGTCGTCGATATTTTATCCCTGTAACATCAATCAATATATATCTGGAATTAAATATTCATCTTTGCACTACAGGGCCAAAGATATTCACCATTTTGTCATGTTCATCTAAACACGTGTTCATCTTTGCACTACTGGCCAAAGATATTCATCAGAAATCATTCATCTTTGCACTACAGGCCAAAGATATTCAGTTATATCATCATTTAGGACTGAGGATGATGAAAAATATTTCAAAGAAAACGAATCCAGTGAAACAAAACAATAAATATTAAGGATTCGTATTTCAGCTATTCCATGTCCAAAAATACCTCATAAATAATCATAGTGGAGTAAAATTTAAGAATGATCAAAACATGGATACAATCAAAGCTAGTATCTAGAATAGATATTTTGGACAAAAAGAAGAAAATTTTATTTTTTGGTGAATAGTGTCGTATTCGTGAATAGTGCCGTATACGTGAATAGTAACTCCGACACTAAATGATAGAAATTTCACAAAAAAGATCATCATGCTTCGTGAATAGTACTCGTGAATAGTAACTCATGAATAGTAACCCCGACATGGAAAAGTTCCAAATTTGATAAAAAGTTCAAACCAATATTTCGGCATAATGATATTGAAAAAATAATATCACTTACGAATAAAATAACATCTCTTACCTTAGCTAGAATAGTACTTCTGGTTGGAATATTAGATATAGTGAAGGAACTTAAACTTGCATAGTAACACTCAAAGTATAAAAATACTCACAAAATACGCCGATATTATAGAGAGGGAAATCAGAGTTTCGTGTGATTTTCAATTCTAACCCAAGACCCTATTTATAGGAAAATGCTTAGAACAACAAAGCAGAAAATTGAATATAATAATAATATATATAACCAAATTTCTTACGCCCACTCTTAGATCCGAAATCAGCCATTTACATCACATGCAAGACCCAATTATAAGACCAAAAACGTTTTTGTAATTATAAATATTTAAAACTTCCAAAAATCAATTATTTCGGAACTACGAAACTTCAATAATTCATAATAAATAGCTCTTTCATCAGAAAATTCAAATCTTGCGTCTTTTTATAGAAAATTCAATTCTCTACAACTTTACAAAAGAAAGTTTTTCCAAATTCCAAACAAAAATTGACCGAAATCCATAAACGAGCGATTTTACAGGCTATAATCAAATTTCAGTCAAGAAATGGGTCCACCAACATGTTTAACATG
The DNA here is from genome assembly GCA_020205605.1 of Panax ginseng. Taxonomy (NCBI): domain Eukaryota; kingdom Viridiplantae; phylum Streptophyta; class Magnoliopsida; order Apiales; family Araliaceae; genus Panax; species Panax ginseng. The sequence continues at coordinate 32,171,257 of CM035138.1, read as the reverse complement.
TTTTTAGTATTTATTGCAACAAAAATACTCCTCCTCCTCATTTACTCATATATCCCACATTCATTGTAAAAAAATATCATCATTATTATATTATAATAATATAATAAAATATTATTTTATCAGAAAAGATAAAATATCGATTTTTTTAACAATTGTCACTTTAAAAATTTTCTCCATCTATATCCACATAAAATCAATATTTTTCTCATCATATAAATCAATAATTAATTATTCACAAATAATATTACGTAATCACAAGATCGGCAACTGTGCCATTCCCGTGAAAGAGGGGCTTTCCAATAAGAATTTCTCCTTACTGGCGCGCAATTAGGTGACCAAACCTCTCCTTAGACATAACTTTCTAGACATTGCCAATAATATTTTCTAATAATATTATTCAGATAATATGAATTATTGCTTCGATAATGGAATATCGTGTAGTGATAATTATTGAAACAACAGCAATATAAAATATCAACGCAGCAATTATTGAATCAATAAAATAAAATACTGAACAGTAATTACTGTAACAATTATTGAGTAGTGCCTTCTTACGTAAGAATCAATAATTGGTGCAATACCGTGTGCTACTGTGTTTTAACCACCGGGTATTCCAAGAATAATAACGATAACAACTGCGCCGTTATTTATAAACAACTTATACTTGTCGTTTTCTTCATCCAATCGCTTTCCATTATGGGCCCACAAAAGATTGCGCCGTCGTACGAATATTCCCCGACAGCAAGAATATTCCACGACCAAATGAATATTCCTCGACAACAATGAATATTTAATAACCACATGCTTATTTTTAAAATATTCGCGCATTTTACCCATAACTAACCACATTAATCAATTCAACCCTTACTATTTCAAAATAATAAATAGAGGAAATTAAATTTCATTTATAATAAGTTGGGGTCTTACAGTAACCTCGACACAAAAAGTTTCAAATTTGATAAAAAGTTCAAACCAATATTTCGACATAATGATATTGAAGAAAATAATATCATTTAAAAAGAAAATAACATCCCTTACCTCGAAAAGACAAAGATTTCCATTCGAATCTGGATATAGAGCTGAAGGGAACTTACACCGTATAGCAACACTCAAAATCTTAAAATACTCACAACAATACGCTCGATAATATAGAGAGAGAAAATTTCAGTTTCTGGTGTGATTTTCAATTCTAACCTAAGCACCCTATTTATGAAAAAATGCTTAGAATACCAAAGCAAAAATTTTAATATAATATTAATATTATTTTTCTAAATCTCCCTACGCACACTAATTGAGTCCAACATCAGCCACACATGTAGCCCACCTCTCAAAAAACGTTTTTCTCACATAAATCATTAACTCCAAAAAAATCAAAATCAATTAATCTGAAACTTCAATAATTCACAATATACCCTTTTATCAGAAAAATTCGAACCTCATGTCTTTTCCATAGGAAATTTCATTTTCTACAACTTTGTAAGTTTAAGTTTTTCCAAATTCCAAACAGAAATTGACCGAAATCCATAAACGGGCGATTTTACAGGCTATAATCAAATTTCAGTCAAGAAATGGGCCCACAGACATGTTTAACATATTTTAAACAATTTTTGCAACAAAAATAATCTTCCTCATATATTCATATATTCCACATTCATTGTAAAAATATCACCATTATTATATTATATTTAAATGAATTATTTTATCAGAAAAAAATAAAATATTGATTTTCAACAATTGTCACATTAAAAAAATTTCTCCATCTATATCCACATAAAATAAATATTTTCCTCATCATATAAATCAATAATTAATTATTCACAAATAATATTACGTAATCACAATCATCGACAACCAGCGCCTTCAGAAAGAAGGGCTTTCAATAAGGATTTCTCCTTCTTCACAGCAATTAGGTGACCAAACCTCTCCTTGATGTAACTTTGTAGACACTGCCAATAATGTTATCTAATAATATTATTCTGATAATATGAATTTATTGCTTCGATAATGGAAAATACTGTGTAGTGACAATTATTGAAACTACAATAATATAAAATATCAACACAACAATTATTGAATCAATAAAATAAAATATTGAACAGTAATTACTGTAACAATTATTGAGTTGTGCCTTCTTACGTAAGAATCAATAATTGGTGCAATGCCGTGTCTTCTTGTGCAACAACGCCAGACATCTTGTGTTTTAATCAACGGGTATTCCAACAAAGATAATAGCTGAATAACCACTACTACCAAGTATTAATAAACAACTTATACTTGTCATTTTCTTCATCCAATCACTTTTCGTTATGGGGCCCACACAAGGTCTACCGTCAGCATTTAATAATATTTCCCCAAATGAAGAATATTCCACGACCAAACGAATATTCCCCGACGACAATGAATATTTTATAACCACTTGCTTATTTAAAATATTTAAGCATTTTACCCATAACTAACCACATTAATCAAATCAACCCTTACTATTTCAAAATAATAAATAGAGGAAATTAAATTTTATTTATTAATAATTTGGGGTCTTACATTTCTTGTGCAACCACGCAGACATCGTATTTTAACCACTGTGTATTCCAACGATGTTAACTTGGTAATAACTACGCCATATTTATAAAAACTCAAACTTGTCGCGCTCTTCATCCGTCAAGCTATTCTATTATATTATAAATGACCTGAATATTTAATTGCATTTAATATCCTATCCCAAAAGCGAAGAAATATTCCACGACCAAACGAATATTCCCCGACAACAACGAGTATTTTATAACCACTTGCGTATTTTGAAAATTTTCATATATTACCCTTAACTTTAACCTTTTATCAATTTAACCATTTACTGAATAGTAATTATAAGAAAAATTGAATACTTTTATTTCATAAAATTCGGGGTCTTACAATCTCCCCTCATGAAATTTCATCCCCGAAATTTACGTACCTGGTATTTCGAAGAGTTGTGAATACATTGCTTTCATTTCAGATTCTATCTCCTTGGTCATCATGATTTCTCCATTGCTCATCTCCTGTATTTCAGATATCATTCTAGAATACAGTTTCAAAACAAAGGTTAACTAACACATCATAATTTGTTAACTAATCAAGTAACAAAAATCAGCTTAGGTAGGACACACTAGCGAAGGATTTACTCATCTCTCCCCTCCTAGTTCTATTCCCCGATCTCCGCCAGAGATCATATCCCTAAGCTCTGATACCAACTGTGACGCCCCCAAAATAGGTCCATTCCATCCAACCTATTATGAGTCGCCAAATACATGGTACAGAAAACAACAACAACTTTATTACAACAATTATCGTGCAAAATAGAACAACACATATGTTGTGAGTTTTGATACAAATATATATACCAACTGTGACTCTTGACACCAACTTGGGTAACATGTCACAATGACACCTTACATAAAGGTACAGTCAAAAACTGTTTTAGAAATTAAAATATTTGGGAAGTGCTCAAGGAAACCTTCGTACATGGGAGGTCATGCGTCTAGGTTATGATAGATATCATATGTCCACAGAATTATCCTTGGTTGACCCAATAGACCCCAAAGAAAAACGAGAAGATTACTATCATATTCTTTCCAATGGTGAGTCTTCTCTTGACATATAACTATCTCCACTGTCTCCAGTTGAAAATTACATTTCAAATAAACTCCAAGATCATATAGGTAGTGCTCGTAGATATACTCAGCAAGTGGATGTGCACAACCCTGTCTTATAATAACACAAGGTTGTATGTCATTAGACATCTTGTATGATAGTGGCAAAACACCCTTCCAACGTTGGGTGAGTCTTCTCTTGACATATAACTATCTCCATTGTCTCCAGTTGAAAATTATATTTCAAATAAACTCCAAGATCATATAGGTAGTGCTGGTAGATATACTCATCAAGTGGATGTGCACAACCCTGTCTTATGATAACACGAGGTTGTATGTCATTAGACATCTTGTATGATAGTGGCAAAACACCCTTCCAACGTTGGGTTTGCCTCACCCTATTTGATTCACCAAATATAACTACTAAATGATGTATAAAATACAACACACTTTTCTATATTGTTTATGGAGAATCTCCACAGCTAGAGACCACCGTTCTATTCCCCTGTTATCCCCGCTCGACCCAGCTACACTTTTATTACCTTAAAGGAATTGTGAAGCAAAAGGGTGAGCACAACTAGCCCAGTAAAAAATATCACGACTAAAGATAAATAAATTATCAATAGTAATAAATCAGAGATTTAGAACATATGGTAGATGATAAAAGTTTTCAACCATAGTTGCAGCAGAACGAGCAATCCATTAGAAGAGTCAAATAGACCATAATGTCTATTATCTTCTCTATATTAAAAGTCCACCAACAATATTTTATCCCGGTAACATCAATCAACAGTTCCTTTCCATAATCATATGAATAACTCATAATCATAATTGTGATTCTAAATTCATCTTCTCAACCAGGACGAAGATAATTTTTATCACCTGTTCCTGTTTATAATCATACTAAAAAATTTATCTTTGCACTACGGGCCAAAGATATTCCTTATCATTTTATCTTTGCACTACAGGCCAAAGATATTCATCAAAAATTCATCTTTGCACTACAGGCCAAAGATATTAATGTGATAACCCGGGATTTCAAATAATTAAAATTTTACAAATAATTTTTTTTATTTAATATTATTATTGATTATCAATTTTGCGACATGTATCTGTGATACGAGTCTCGAGAAGGTCAATTTGTGTATTGACTAATAAAATTAGAGTAGAGTTGTGCTTAAAAAGATGAGAAACCCTAACCCTAATTTCTGGAAAGGGATTCGACATAAAATATAATGAAAATAATTATATTAATGAGTATGCGTTTGTATTGTTTAGAATTTTGATCAATGATTGATCGGATAAGGTTTAAAATTATAAACCCTAATAAGAGATTAGAAACCCTAATCTCAGGATTAGGAACCCTAACATACCGTTAGAAACCCTAATCGTATGACGGGAAACCCTAATTTTAAATTCGGGAATCCTAAAACCCTAATTACAAAACCCTAATCCTAATTGGGAAGCCTAATGTGTGTATTAAACTTTAATATGATTAGAAAACCCTAATTATATTTTAGTTATTTTAATTTCTATTTTACAAACCCTAATTGTAATTTAGAAAATTTATTTTTCTAATTAAAACCCAAATTCGTGGGTTATAAACCCTAATGACCATTTTGACCCTAATTACTAAATTAGGCAATTTTAATTAGGAATATTAATCCTAATTAGCAAGATTGAATTTTATGATTAGGAAATATTAATATAATTATTGAATCCTAATTATAATATTGGAATATTAATTTTCTATTTTGAAATCCGAAAATCGAAAATCTTGGAAATTAAATTGCAAACCTAAAGGGTTTAAACCCTAAACCATAAAGGGTTCAAACCCTAAACTCTAACCCAAACCCTAAACCCTAAGAGTTTGTACAAATTCCATGTTTGCCATTAAATTTATTTTTCAAGTGACCAAAATACCCTTTTTCCATTTTTATTTAGCTAACTTGTGAAATTGGACAATACCTTTAGTGGGTAACCAACCACTTGACTTTGGGACTTAAAATATCAGCAATTCATCCAAATTAATTGGTCCATTGCATCGTACCAGCAACATATATCACAATATATATAGATTTGGGAGAGAAAAACTCATAAAACTTGCCATTTTTCTATTTTGCTCTCACCAACTCCTCTCTCTCTAGAAAGTCTCGAATTTATCTAGTAAATCAGTCTCATTAACAACCCTAGATCAAACAATAACAGATTGGAGAGCATCGATCAAGAATTGGAACAAGAAGGTATAAACCCTAAAATCTAATTTGATCATGTATGCTTAGACAACTTTTGTGTTTATGTGTTTAGATTAGTGCTCGATGATGTTTTATGATGATCTATGTTAATATAACATAGATCCATAGAATCAAAGTGGGTAAAAGTTGAGTTTTTCATAAACTGTTCTTGAGTTTGAAACATGGTCTGACAAGAAATGTCGTTAGCCATGAGATCTTGATATGTTTATGTTTTTTGATGTTTTAAAGTTGTTATGTGTAGCTTGGTATAAGCTCTTTAGTCTGCAAAGGAAATAAGAGTCACTAAATGTATGGATTCAAAGATATAATCGGTTGAAACCCGCTGACCGTGGGGCGAAAGTATAATCTGGGTAACCTGAAATGCATGATCGTGTCGACAAGAAGTTCTAAGGCATAGATCTGTCAGATGGTTCAGTTTTTGATGTTTTTGTTGTATTTGGATTATAGACTGTAGGTTTAAATCTAGATCCATGGTCTTAAAACGCTTAAAATATTCAAAATATCAATCGTAGCAAGTGGTCAAAGTAGGCCACTCATACCGCTTTTGAAATTTTGGGATTTCTATAAAGTTCATGAGCCAAGTTTTTGTGAGTTTGGTATCTTCGATTCGGTGATTTGGATGATTATGAATCGTGATGTTGATTTAAACATGTTCCTTGACATGTGGAATATAGATATGAACCATAATATTGATCATTGGATTACGTAACACCAACATAATTGAGCCACAATGAGGCACCACGAACCGCTAGGTTTCGGAAAACCTGTAACACTTTGACAAATGATTTTATGTGGTCGGATCTTCATGGTTTGATGTAGTATGACCCAACTAAGTGTTGTAATTTGTAGAGTGACATAAACACTACAAGATCGACTTTTAGGTTGGACGTAACATGCAAGAACAAGAGATTAAAACTCAGTAGTCAAACCATGACCCTTATCAAGTAATTTGTCGTTGTTCTTGAGCTCAAGAACACTAATAATGACGCTTTAATGTCGCTAAAGCCCTTTAGTGACTAGCGGTTTTATTATTTTCTAATTTTTGAATATTTCAAAATTATTTAAAATTATAAATAAATTATAAAATTACTAAAATGGTTTTAAAAATCATTTTAAATTCTAAAAATAACTTTTAATTATTTGGGAAATTTTTCTTTAATAATTATAATTATTTGAATAAAAATGATATTTAATTTATTTAATTATTATATTAAATAAATTAGAGAAAATGATTTAATATTATGAAAAATCATTTTAAATAAGAATAATGTATTTAAAAATATTTTGAGTTATAATATGTGACTTTTAATATTTTTGGAGAATTTTCATTAATAAATTAATATTAATGATATTAGATTTATTTAATTAGTAAATTAAATAAATAAGATAAAAATGATTTTATTAATTTAAAAATCATTTTAAATAAGAATAAAGTGTTAGGAAATATTTTGAATTATAAAATATATAATTTCAATATTTTTGGAGAATTCTCATTAATAAATTAATATTAATGATATTAGATTTATTTAATTATTATATTAAGTAAATGAATTAAACATTATTTTATTGATTTAAAAATCATTTAAAAATTAGAAAAATGTTTTAAAAATATTTTATAAGTTATAATTAATGACTTTTAATATTTTGATAATAATTTCATTAATATTTAAATATTAATGGTGATGATTTAAAAATAATTTTTAATAATTTAAGTAGAATATTGTTGATTTAAAAATAGTTTAAGTTATTAATAATAACTTTAATAATTTGACAAAGTATAACATTAATATTTTTATATTATTAAATATTAATGATAATAAGATTATTTGATAATTAAATCATTTAAAATGATTTCGATGTTTGAAAAATTATTATAAATTATAATAATTGTTTATAAATTATTAAAACCTTCCGAAAAATATTATTAAGAATATTTAACTTATCTAAAATAATATTAAAGCTTAGAGACCAAGTTTAATTGGCAATCAATGTGTTAATTATTGGATAGGGTGACCAGGACACCAAAAATGGACCGAAGTCCAAGCAGACCGAAATAGTTAGACTTGAAAAGTGTTTATATAGGTTATAAACACTAATGTGGCTATGTGGTAATGTGCCTAGGAGAAGTTTGACTGTAAATTATAGTATTGCGTGTTATGAGTTATTGTGCTAATTGTGAGACCGATATTATTGGTTATAGGTCTTACGAACGCAGATAAGTTTATTGTGTAGTTGTAATCAACACGGAAGGCAAGTTCCCTAACTCAACCTTGAGTTATATTCATTCAATTATTATAGTGGTTAATTATTGCTAATTATACCATGTCCAGGGATTTATTGTTGATTAAATCGCAGTTAGTGCATGTTTAATAATTCAAATTGAATTACTAATTCAGAAAATATATATTCGTAGAATTATTGTTGTTGGATATTCATATTTGTAGAAAATAAAATTGACAGTACAGATAATTCCTGTTTATTGTCAAATTATGTTGAGAAATGTCTTAGCTAATTATTCTGGCTAGACGAACATTGGTTAGAACTTGATAAATTCGAAAAGAGAATTCAATTGTTATGGCTAGATCGATGCCAATTATTTTGGCTAGATCGATAAGTAAATAGAAATTGAAATCATTAAATTTCGTTGTTAAATCAAATCTTGATTCTGAGACTGAGAAGAACAACCTTTTATATAAAGGGAACATTTTAGGTCGTATATTCTACCATTCTTGCACTGCTATTAAGTATTATGCATAATATAGGGTATAATAAAAGTCGATCACTTGTTATACTTGCAGAGGGGTATAATTTAATCTTTATGGTTATCCGATACTTTGCGTATGTATTAAAGTAAATCTTTGATAGATACCCGAGAAAATAAGTTCAAAGATCTTGTGAGATCACTCAGCATAAATCTGGAAAATATTCCACTTTGTTATTGCGTAGAATTGATTCTTGTTTATTCACTTGAATATCGTAGAAACTTTGAAAGAGTTGTACTCTTTCATTATCAGATTATTGTGTTACCTAGAATTCGAGAAGACTTGTTATTGATTAACGATTTGTTCAGCTATTTCAAAGTTCTCCGAACTTTGGTTTCATTCTATCAAAATAGATAGTCTGTTCTTATTGATTCGTATACATTTATTATATGATTTAACTTACGGGGCAAACTAGTTGCTCACCCTTGCTAAATAAAACTTTTCAGCTAGGGACGAAGTTGCAGAAGGTGTAGTGAAGAACAAAGGCAAAATGCTGGAGTATTTATAATAAACTTATTATTATGTTATGTTTGTAAACCCTTTTTGTATATCTAAGGGGTATGTTTATAATGTTAAGGTTAGCGGACCTAGGACTAATGTATTAACAACATATGTTAATGTGATATGTATTACTATTTCTATATGAATGGGTAGATAGTTAGTATTATATTGTGGATCGTGAACACCAAACTCGGGGGTCAGGTAACCCGGATTTTGGGGGTGTCACAGGTTGGTATCAAAGTTGTAGTAACCAAGGTGTCACAAGTGGTAGAAGAGCTGTAGGCTATAAAACTTAAGTGGGGTAGGGAAAACCCTAGGATTATAACCATAAGCAAAATCTAGAATACTCATGTAGAGTACTAAGCGATGGATTCGATAGTGAGATATGGGAACACATAGTATGAGAAGTTCGTACTGGAGAAGTATTAATCAAGTCATTTAGACTGATTGTAGGATGTCTGGAGAAGATGAAATGAGTACGGAGATGCTAGCGGTTGTTGCACCAGTGCCAGTAGCCGAGGTACCAGCGCAAAGCGAATCAGTTGAAGAGGTGGGAAAAGATAAACCTATGGTAAATCTGGGGAGTGATCATGATGATTATCCCGAGATGTATTGGAGTGGTGATGAGAAGGCGGAGTCCGAAGAAGCTAAGGTGGAAAAAAAAGAGAATAAGATCAAAGTTGGAGAACAAGATCAACTATCTGCAGAAGTTCAAGAACTCCAGAGTAAAGTATTTCTCTTGGAGGAGTTATGGAAGACGGAGCGAGCGTTACACGAAATGACTGAAGAACGAAATGAGTTGAAGGCGCAGGTGAAAAGAATGAAGACTGAAGGTGGTGTATCGTCCGAAGGAACAATCAAGCAGTAAGAAGGGCAAGAATAAGAGAAAGAGGGACAACGATAGTGATAACTCTAAAAAATTCAAACCTGAAGAAGAAGCAAGTCTACAGCAAGTGTGGAAAGACTCACGTGGGAGAATGCATGATGTGGAAGAACTTGTGCTTCAATTTTAAGCAAGAAGGACATATTTTCCTATATTTTCCTAAGCCGAAGGCAACAAGTGTCCCAGTAAGAGGAAGACTGGTGAAGGGAGTGGACGGTAGATAGCTTAAGTCTAAGCGATATTATCTTTTGATAGAGTGTGATATTAACGGTTTTAATATCAAGATTGATGTGTGAACATATGAAAATATATATGTTTGTATGAATGAAATCTTTATTTTCTATATGAATATAAGATTAAGATTAATTTTTGAGTTCTTAAAACTCATACTTATGGTAAGTTCATGACTCATGATTATATGAAATGTTTTGAACCCCTCAAATGAATGGGCCTTGAAAGTTAAATTGCTAGGATAAGTTCATACACTCATATAATTGTGGCAAGTTCTGAACCCCTAGGTGTGTAAAGTTTGATGAACTGGGGAATAACTATGTGTAAATGGAGAATTACAACTTTTGTTTAAAGTTGTGTTGTTAATCCTGATATTATTTAAAAAGGGATAGTGTTATGTGTTAAGTACTAAATGTATTGTGTGTTATTTGAATAAATATCCGATTATATGAGAATTTTTTTATGTTATTAATAAGAATCATGTAAAGAAGGAGAATTAATGTAAGATTTTTATCGATAATGCCATGAGAGGAAGGGAAGTCTAAAGAGAAATATGGAAGAACAATTTGTGAATCAAGCGGGGAAGATATGTCGGTGACAAAATATTTTGTCAAGTTCAACGAGTTAGCAAAATTTGCTCCACATCGAGTGGACACCGAGGAGCTTAAAGCCACGATGTTTTAGGAACAGTTCAAATCGTTGGTACTCGAGAAGTTGAATGTCTTTGCAAATTAGTTCATTTTCAACGTTATTAAAAACGCCATTATCATCAAGGAGAAATTAAAATCAGATTAAAGAATAGTCAAGAACAAAGAAAGGAGGTTGAAGGAAATATTATGATAGGTTGTAGTGGAGGTAGTAATCTTAATAAACGTAAGAGGGATGGTGATATTAATTCAGGAAATAATCCAGTAGAGATCAGGAAGAAAGGCGCGTCGTGTGTAGTTTGTGGGAAGCATCATCAAGGAGTTTGTTTGAAGAACAAAGGAGTCTGTTACAACTGTGGTCAAGAGGGACACATGTCACCCCAGTGTCCCATTCCAAAGAAGACACAAGGTTGTTTTGCGTGTGGATCGACCGATCATCTGGTCCAGAATTGTCCGAAGAGAAATGTAGAGAGGAGAAGTGCCAACAAGGGACCCGGTAGCAAAACCCTAGCGATGAAAGAGTCAGCTCAGCAGGGAATACCAACAACATTCACTTTTAGCATGACAGTTCCAAATGCAGCAGTTGCCCATGAAGAGGCGACATGTAACGAGTTCGGTTAGAAATTAATTTACGCAAGAAATACGAGTTAGATATTTCTGTGAGTTGTTTTCTTTGATAGATTCAAGTCACAGGTTAGAATATGACACACAAATGAATATTGTGTTGTTAAGAATGAATTGATGATACAACTTTAAAAGATTATAGAGAATAAGAAAGCGGTGATTACGAGGGCGGAATCCTTTTAAGGAGGGTGAATGTGATGACCCGGATTTCAATAATTAAAATTTTGAATAATTTTTTTATATATTTAATATTAATATTGATTATGAATTTTATGACATGTATACGTGATCTGAGTCTCAAGAAAGGCCAATTGTGTATTGACTAATAAAATTAGAGTTGAGTTGTGCTTAAAAGATGAGAAACCCTAACCCTAATTTACGGAAAGGATTCGACATAAAATATAATGAAAATAATTATATTAATGAGTGCAGCGTTTGTATTGTTTAGAATTTTGATCAATGATTGATCGGATAAGGTTTAAAATTATAAACCCTAATAAGAGATTAGAAACCTAATCTCGGGATTAGGAACCTAACGTCTTTGTTAGAAACCCTAATCAGTATGACGAAAAACCCTAATTTTAAATTAAGCTAATCCTAAAACCTTAATTAGGAAACCCTAATCCTAATTGGGAAGCCTAATGTGTGTATTAAACTTTAATATGATTAGAAAACCCTAATTGTATTTTAGTTATTTTAATTTCTATTTTACAAACCCTAATTATAATTTAAAAAATTTATTTTCTAATTAAAATCCTAATTAAGTGGGTTATAAACCTAATGACCATTTTGACCCTAATTGATAAATTAGGCAATTTTAATTAGGAATATTAATCCTAATTAGCAAGATTGAATTTTATGATTAGGAAATATTAATATAATTATTGAATCCTAATTATAATTTTGGAATAATATTTTTTTTTTTGAAAACCGAAATTCAAAAATCTTGGAAATTAAATTGCAAACCTAAAGGGTTTAAACCCTAAACCCTAAAGGGTTCAAACCCTAAACCCTAACCCAAACCCTAAACCCTAAGGGTTTGTACAAATTCCATGTTTGCCATTAAATTTATTTTTCAAGCGACCAAAATACCCCTTTTCCATTTTTATTTAGCTAACTTGTAAAATTGGACAATACCTTTAGTGGGTGACCAACCACTTGAATTTGGGACTTAAAATATCAGCAATTCATCCAGCTAATTCGTCCGTTGCATCAGCCATAGCAACATATCACAATATATATAGATTTGGGAGAGAGAAAACTCATAAAACTTGCCATTTTTCTATTTTGCTCTCACCAACTCCCTCTCTCTCTAGAAGCTCCGAATTTATCTAGTAAATCAGTCTCATTAACAACCCTAGATCAAACAATAACAGATTGGAGAGCATCGATCAAGAATTGGAACAAGAAGGTATAAACCCTAAAATCTAATTTGATCATGTATGCTTAGACAACTTTTGTGTTTATGTGTTTAGATTAGTGCTAGATGATGTTTTATGATGATCTATGTTAATATAACATAGATCCATAGAATCAAAGTGGGTAAAAGTTGAGTTTTTCATAAACTGTTCTTGAGTTTGAAACATGGTCTGACAAGAAATGTCAGTAGCCATAGATCTTGATATGTTTATGTTTTTTGATGTTTTAAAGTTGTTATGTAGCTTGGTATAAGCTCTTTTTAGTCTATGAAAAAATAAGAGTCACTAAATGTATGGATTCAAAGATATAATCGGTCAAAACCCGTTGACCGGGCATGACCGAGTATAATCTGGGTAACCCAGAAATGCATGATCAGCGTCTGACAAGAAGTTCTAAGGCATGAGATCATCGGATGGTTCGGGTTTTTGATGTTTTTGTTGTATTTGGATTATAGGCGTAGGTTTAACTCTAGATCCATGGTCTTAAAACGCTTAAAATATTCAAAATATCAATCGTAGCAAGTGGTCAAAGTAGGCCACTCATCGCTTTTGAAATTTTGGGATTTCCATAAAAGTTCATGAGCGAGTTTACAGTGAGTTTGATTGTCTCGATTACGGTGATTTGGATGATTATGAACTGTGATGTTGATTTAAACATGTTCCTTGACATGTGGAATATAGATATGAACCATAATATTGATCATTGGATTACGAACACCAACATAATTGAGCCACATGAGGCACCACGAAGGCGCCTAGGTTTACGGAAAACCCGGTAACAACACTGACGTGATTTTATGTGGTTTGGATCTTCATGGTTTAATGTAGTATGACCCAACTAAGTGTTGTAATTTGTAGAAAGTGACATAAACACTACATGATCCGACTTTTAGGTTGACGAATACGCAAGCAAGAGATTAAATCAGTCGAAACTATGACCCTTATCAAGTCCGGTTTTGTCGGTGTTCTTGAGCTCAAGAACACCAACAACGACGCTTTATTGTCATTCTAAAGCCCTTTAGCGACGGTTTTTTATATTTTCTAATTTACGAATATTCCAAAAATTATTTAAAATTAGAAATAAATTATAAAAATTACTAAAATGGTTTTAAAAATCATTTTAAATTACGAAAAATAACTTTTAATTATTTGGGACATTTTTCTTTAATAATTATAATTATTTGAATAAAATGATATTTAATTTATTTAATTAGTATATTAAATAAAATAGAGAAAAATGATTTAATATTATGAAAAATCATTTTAAATAAGAATAATGTATTTAAAAATATTTTGAGTTATAATATGTGACTTTTAATATTTTTGGAGAATTTTAATTAATAAATTAATATTAATGATATTAGATTTATTTAATTAGTAAATTAAATAAATAAGATAAAAATGATTTTATTAATTTAAAAATCATTTTAAATAAGAATAAAGTGTTAGAAAATATTTTGAATTATAAAATATATAATTTCAATATTTTTGGAGAATTCTCATTAATAAATTAATATTAATGATATTAGATTTATTTAATTATTATATTAAGTAAATGAATTAAAATGATTTTATTAATTTAAAATCATTTAAAATGAGAAAAATATTTTAAAAATATTTTAAGTTATAATTAATGACTTTTAATATTTTGATAATAATTTCATTAATATTTAAATATTAATGGTGATGATTTAAAAATGATTTTAATCATTTAAGTAGAATATTGTTGATTTAAAAATAGTTTAAGTTATTAATAATAACTTTAATAATTTGACAAGTATTACATTACTATTTTTATATTATTAAATATTAATGATAATGAGATTATTTGATAATTAAATTATTTAAAAATGATTACGATGTTTGAAAAATTATTATAAATTATAATAATTGTTTATAAATTATTAAAAGGTTACGAAAAATATTATTAAGGATATTTAACTTATCTAAAATAATATTGAAGCTTAGAGACCAAGTTTAATTGTCAATCAATGTGTTAATTGTTGGATAGGGTGACCAGGACACCGAGAATGGATCGAAGTCCAAGCAGACCGAAATTGTTAGACTTGATAAGTGTTTATATAGGTTATAAACACTAATGTGGCTATGTGGTAATGTGCCTGGGAGAAGTTTGACTGTAAATTACAGTATTGCATGTTATGAATTATTGTGCTAATTGTGAGACCGATATTATTGGTTATAGGTCTTACGAACGCAGATAAGTTTATTGTGTAGCTGTAATCAACACGGAAGGCAAGTTCCCTAACTCAACCTTGAGTTATATTCATTCAATTATTATAGTGGTTAATTATTGCTAATTATACCATGTCCAGGGATTTATTGTTGATTAAATCGCAGTTAGTGCATGTTTAATAATTCAAATTGAATTACTAATTCAAAAATATATATTAAATAGAATTATTGTTGTTGGATATTCATATTCGTTGAAAATAGATTTGACAGTACAGATAATTCCTGTTTATTGTCAAATTATGTTGAGAAATGTCTTAGCTAATTATTCTGGCTAGACGAACATTTGTTAGAACTTGATAAATTCGAAAAGAGAATTCAATTGTTATGGCTAGATCGATGCCAATTATTTCGGCTAGATCGATAAGTAAATAGAAATTGAAATCATTAAATTTCGTTGTTAAATCAAATCTTGATTCTGAGACTGAGAAGAACAACCTTTTATATAAAGGGAACATTTTAGGTCGTATATTCGGCCATTGCGCACTGTTAAGTATTATGCATAATATAGGGTATAATAAAGCTGATCACTTGTTATACTTGCAGAGGGGTATGATTTAATCTTTATGGTTATCTGATACGCCTGCGTATGTATTAAAGTAAATCTTTGATAGATACCCGAGAAAATAAGTTCAAAGATCTTGTGAGATCACTCAGCATAAATCTGGAAAATATTCCACTTTGTTATTGCGTAGAATTGATTTTTGTTTATTCATTTGAATATTGTAGAAACTTTGAAAGCGTTGTACTCTTTCATTATCGAGTTATTGTGTTGCCTAGAATTCGAGAAGACTTGTTATTGATTAACGATTTGTTCAATATATTTCAAAGTTCTCCTAACTTTGGTTTCATTCTATCAAAATAGATAGTCCGTTCTTATTGATTCGTGATACATTTATTATATGATTTAACTTGCAGGGCAAAACTAGTTGTTCACCCTTGCTAAATAAAACTTTTCATTTAGGGACGAAAGTTGCGTAAGGTGCGATGAAGAACAATGGCAAAATGCTTGGAAGTAGTTATAATAAACTTATTATTATGTTATGTTTGTAAACCCTTTTGTATATCTAAGGGTATGTTTGTAATGTTAAGGTTAGCGGACACAGGACTAATGTATTAACAACATATGTTAATGTGATATGTATTACTATTTCTATATGAATGGGTAAATAGTTAGTATTATATTGTGGATCGTGAACACCAAACTCGGGGGTCAGGTAACCCGAATTTTGGGGGTATCACAGGTTGGTATCAAAGTTGTAGTGACCAAGGTGTCACAAGTGGTAGAAGAGTTGTAGGCTATAAACCTTAAGTGGGGTGGGGAAACCCCTAGGATTATAACCATAAGAGAAATCTAGAATACTCAAGTAGAGTACTAAGCGATGGATTCGATAGTGAGATATGGGAACGCATAGTGTGAGAAGTTCGTACTGGAGAAGTATTAATCAAGTCATTTAGACTGATTGTAGGATGTCTGGAGAAGATGAAATGAGTGCGGAGATGCTAGCGGTACATTGCACCGATGCGATGTAGAGGTGCCAAAGCAAAGCGAATCAGTTGAAGAGGTGGGAAAAGATAAACCTATGGTAAATTTGGGGAGTGATCATGATGATTATCCCGAGATGTATTGGAGTGGTGATGAGAAGGTGGAGTCTGAAGAAGCTAAGGTGGAAAAAAAAGAGAATAAGATCAAAGTTGGAGAACAAGATCAACTATCTGCAGAAGTTCAAGAACTCCAGAGTAAAGTATTTCTCTTGGAGGAGTTATGGAAGACGAACGAAGCGTTACGAAATGAAATGATCAAGAATGGAATGAAATTTGAAGGCATAGGTGAAAAGAATGAAGATCAAGGTGGTGTATCGTCAAGGAACAATCAAGTAGTAAGAAGGGCAAGAATAAGAGAAAGAGGGACAACGATAGTGATAACTCTAAAAATTCAAACTCAAGAAGAAACAAGTCTGCATCAAGTGTGGAAAGACTCACATGGGAGAATGCATGATGTGGAAGAACGCGTGCCTCAATTTTAAGCAAGAAGGACATATTTTCCTATATTGTCCCAAGCCAAAGGCAACAAGTGTCCCGATGAAGAGGAAGACCGGTGAAGGGAGTGGGATTGGTAGATAGCTTAAGTCTAAGCAATAGTATCTTTTGATAGAGTGTGATATTAACGGTTTTAATATCAAGATTGATGTGTGAACATATGAAAATATATATGTTTGTATGAATGAAATCTTTATTTTCTATATGAATATAAGATTAAGATTAATTTTTGAGTTCTTAAAACTCATACTTATGGTAAGTTCATGACTCATGATTATATGAAATGTTTTGAACCCCTCAGCGAATGGACGCCAAAGGTCTGACTAGGATAAGTTCATACACTCATATAATTGTGGCAAGTTCCTGAACCCCTAGGTGTGGTAAGTTTGATGAACTGGGGAATAACTATGTGTAAATGGAGATTTACAACTTTTGTTTAAAGTTGTGTTGTTAATCCTGATATTATTTAAAAAGGGATAGTGTTATGTGTTAAGTAATAAATGTATTGTGTGTTATTTGAATAAATATTCGATTATATGAGAATTTTTTTTATTGTGTTATTAATAAGAATCTGTGTAAAGAAGGAGAATTAATGTAAGATTTTTATCAGATAATGCCGCCAAGGAAGGGAAGTCTAAAGAGAAATATAGAAGAACAATTTGTGAATCAAGGCGAGAAGATATGTCAAATGACAAAATATTTTGTCAAGTTCAACGAAGTTAGCAAAATTTGCTCCACATCGAGTGGACACTGAGGAGCTTAAAGCACAATGTTTTAGGAACGGATTCAAATCGTTGGTACTCGAGAAGTTGAATGTGCTGCAAATTAGTTCATTTTCAACGTTATTAGAAAAAGCCATTATCGCTGAAGGAGAAATTAAAACTGTATTAAAGAATAGTCAAGAACAAAGAAAGGAGGCTGAAGGAAATATTATGATAGGTTGTAGTGGAGGTAGTAATCTTAATAAACGTAAGAGGGATGGTGATATTAATTCAGGAAATAATCCAATAGAGATCAGGAAGAAAGGCGCGTTGTGTGTAGTTTGTGGGAAGCATCATCAAGGAGTTTGTTTGAAGAACAAAGGAGTCTGTTACAACTGTGGTTAAGAGGGACACATGTCACCCCAGTGTCCCATTCCAAAGAAGACACAAGGTTGTTTTGCGTGTGGATCGACCGATCATCCGGTCCGTAATTGTCCAAGAGAAATGTAGAGAGAGAAGTGCCAACAAGGGACCCGGTAGCAAACCCTAGCGATGAAAGAGTCAGCTCAGCAGGGAATACCAACAACATTCACTTTTAGCATGACAGTTCCAAATGCAGCAGTTGCCCATGAAGAGGCGACATGTAACGAGTTCGGTTAGAAATTAATTTACGCAAGAAATACGAGTTAGATATTTCTGTGAGTTGTTTTCTTTGATAGATTCAAGTCACAGGTTAGAATATGACACACAAATGAATATTGTGTTGTTAAGAATGAATTGATGATACAACTTTAAAAGATTATAGAGAATAAGAAAGCAATTGATTCCGAGGGCGAAATCCTTTTAAGGAGGGTGAATGTGACAACCCGGATTTCAATAATTAAAATTTTACTTAATAAATTTATTTATTTATTTAATATTAATATTGATTATCAATTTTATACATGTATCCGTGATACAAGTCTCAAGAAGGCCAATTTGTGTATTGACTAATAAAATTAGAGTTGAGTTGTGCTTAAAAGATGAGAAACCCTAACCCTAATTTCTCGGAAAGGATTCACATAAAAAATATAATGAAAATAATTATATTAATGAGTACACGCGTTTGTATTGTTTAGAATTTTGATCAATGATTGATCGGATAAGGTTTAAAATTATAAACCCTAATAAGAGATTAGAAACCCTAATCTCAGGATTAGGAACCCTAACGTACTGTTAGAAACCCTAATCGTATGACGGGAAACCCTAATTTTAAATTCGCTAATCCTAAAACCTTAATTAGGAAACCCTAATCCTAATTGGGAAGCCTAATGTGTGTATTAAACTTTAATATGATTAGAAAACCCTAATTGTATTTTAGTTATTTTAATTTCTATTTTACAAACCCTAATTATAATTTAAAAAAATTATTTTTCTAATTAAAACCCTAATTCGTGGGTTATAAACCCTAATGACCATTTTGACCCTAATTGCTAAATTAGGCAATTTTAATTAGGAATATTAATCCTAATTAGCAAGATTGAATTTTATGATTAGGAAATATTAATATAATTATTGAATCCTAATTATAATTTTGGAATATTATTTTTTTTTTGAAAACCGAAATTCGAAAATCTTGGAAATTAAATTGCAAACCTAAAGGGTTTAAACCCTAAACCCTAAAGGGTTCAAACCCTAAACCCTAACCCAAACCTTAAACCCTAAGGGTTTGTACAAATTCCATGTTTGCCATTAAATTTATTTTTCAAGCGACCAAAATACCCTTTTTCCATTTTTATTTAGCTAACTTGTAAAATTGGACAATACCTTTAGTGGGTGACCAACCACTTGACTTTGGGACTTAAAATATCAGCAATTCATCCAGCTAATTCGTCCATTGCATCAGCCATAGCAACATATCACAATATATATAGATTTGGGAGAGAGAAAACTCATAAAACTTGCCATTTTTCTATTTTGCTCTCACCAACTCCTCTCTCTCTGAAGTCTCAATTTATCTAGTAAATCACCTCATTAACAACCCTAGATCAAACAATAACAGATTGGAGAGCATAGATCAAGAATTGGAACAAGAAGGTATAAACCCTAAAATCTAATTTGATCATGTATGCTTAGACAACTTTTGTGTTTATGTGTTTAGATTAGTGCTAGATGATGTTTTATGATGATCTATGTTAATATAACATAGATCCATAGCATCAAAGTGGGTAAAAGTTGAGTTTTTCATAAACTGTTCTTGAGTTTGAAACATGGTCTGACAAGAAATGTCAGTAGCCATAGATCTTGATATGTTTATGTTTTTTTGATGTTTTAAAGTTGTTATGTGTAGCTTGGTATAAGCTCTTTAGTCTGCAAAGGAAATAAGAGTCACTAAATGTATGGATTCAAAGATATAATCGGTTGAAACCCGCCGACCGGCGTAATAAGTATAACTGGGTAACCCGTAAATGCATGATCGTCGGCGAAGTTCTAAGGCATAGATCTGTCAGATGGTTTAGTTTTTGATGTTTTTGTTGTATTTGGATTATAGACTGTAGGTTTAACTCTAGATCCATGGTCTTAAAACGCTTAAAATATTCAAAATATCAATCGTAGCAAGTGGTCAAAGTAGGCCACTCGCACTGCTTTTGAAATTTTGGGATTTCCATAAAAGTTCATGAGCCAAGTTTCTGACAGAGTTTGACTGTACTGATTCTGGTGATTTGGATGATTATGAACTGTGATGTTGATTTAAACATGTTCCTTGACATGTGGAATATAGATATGAACCATAATATTGATCATTGGATTACCAGAACACCAACATAATTGAGCCACAATGAGGCACCACGAACTGCCTAGGTTTCTGGAAAACCCAGGTAACACCTGACAGTGATTTTGCGTGGCTGGATCTTCATGGTTTAATGTAGTATGACCCAACTAAGTGTTGTAATTTGTAGAGTGACATAAACACTACATGATCTGACTTTTAGGTTGGACAGAACATGCAAGAACCGAGATTAAACTGTAGTCAAACTATGGCCCTTATCAAGTCGTACCACCGTGTTCTTGAGCTCAAGAACACCAACAACGACGCTTTGTGTCGCTAAAGCCCTTTAATGATTTGCTTTATTATTTTCTAATTTCTGAATATTCCAAAAATTATTTAAAATTAGAAATAAATTATAAAAATTACTAAAAATGGTTTTAAAAATCATTTTAAATTCTGAAAAATAACTTTTAATTATTTGGGACATTTTTCTTTAATAATTATAATTATTTGAATAAAAATGATATTTAATTTATTTAATTAGTATATTAAATAAAATAGAGAAAAAATGATTTAATATTATGAAAAATCATTTTAAATAAGAATAATGTATTTAAAAATATTTTGAGTTATAATATGTGACTTTTAATATTTTTGAGAATTTTAATTAATAAATTAATATTAATGATATTAGATTTATTTAATTAGTAAATTAAATAAATAAGATAAAAATGATTTTATTAATTTAAAAATCATTTTAAATAAGAATAAAGTGTTAGAAAATATTTTGAATTATAAAATATAATTTCAATATTTTTGAGAATTCTCATTAATAAATTAATATTAATGATATTAGATTTATTTAATTATTATATTAAGTAAATGAATTAAAATGATTTTATTAATTTAAAAATCATTTAAAATGATGAGAAAATTTTTAAAAATATTTTAAGTTATAATTAATGACTTTTAATATTTTGATAATAATTTCATTAATATTTAAATATTAATGGTGATGATTTAAAATGATTTTAATCATTTAAGTAGAATATTGTTGATTTAAAAATAGTTTAAGTTATTAATAATAACTTTAATAATTTGACAAGTATTACATTACTATTTTTATATTATTAAATATTAATGATAATGAGATTATTTGATAATTAAATTATTTAAAAATGATTCGATGTTTGAAAAATTATTATAAATTATAATAATTGTTTATAAATTATTAAAAGGTTCCGAAAAATATTATTAAGGATATTTAACTTATCTAAAATAATATTGAAGCTTAGAGACCAAGTTTAATTGACAATCAATGTGTTAATTGTTGGATAGGGTGACCAGACAATCGAGAATGGATCAAGTCCAACCAAACATCAAATTGTTAGATTTGATAAGTGTTTATATAGTTTATAAACACTAATGTGGCTATGTGGTAATGTGCCTAGAGAAGTTTGACCGTAAAATTACAAAGATTGCATGTGTTATGAATTATTGTGCTAATTGTGAGACCGATATTATTGGTTATAGGTCTTACGAACGCAGATAAGTTTATTGCAGAGTCAGAATCAACACTTAAGGCAAGTTCCCTAACTCAACCTCGAAAGTTATATTCATTCAATTATTATAGTGGTTAATTATTGCTAATTATACCATGTCCAGATTTTATTGTTGATTAAATCGCAGCTAGTGCATGTTTAATAATTCAAATTGAATTACTAATTCAAAAATATATATTCGTAGAATTATTGTTGTTGGATATTCATATTCGTAGAAAATAGATTTGAAAAGATGTATAATTCCGCTTATTGTCAAATTATGTTGAGAAATGTCTTAGCTAATTATTCGCTAGATTTAACATTTGTTAGAACTTGATAAATTCGAAAAAAGAGAATTCAATTGTTATATGGCTAGATCGATGCCAATTATTTCTTAGCTAGATCGATAAGTAAATAGAAATTGAAATCATTAAATTTCGTTGTTAAATCAAATCTTGATTCTCGAGACCGAGAAGAACAACCTTTTATATAAAGGAACATTTTAGGTCGATATTCTACCATCACAAGACCGTTAAGTATTATGCATAATATATATAATATAATAAAGTCGATCACTTGTTATACTTGCAGAGGGGTATGATTTAATCTTTATGGTTATCTCGATACGCTCACAGTATGTATTAAAGTAAATCTTTGATAGATACCCGAGAAAATAAGTTCAAAGATCTTGTGAGATCACTCAAAGATAAATCGAAAATATTCCACTTTGTTATTTACAGTAGAATTGATTTTTGTTTATTCAATTGAATATCGTAGAAACTTTGAAAGCGTTGTACTCTTTCATTATCGATTATTGTGTTGCCTAGAATTCGAGAAGACTTGTTATTGATTAACGATTTGTTCAATTATTTCAAAGTTCTCCTAACTTTGGTTTCATTCTATCAAAATAGATAGTCTGCTTTCTTCTCATTCAGTATACATTTATTATATGATTTAACTTATGGGCAAACTAGTTGCTCACCCTTGCTAAATAAAACTTTTCACCAGGGGGACGAAGTTGCGTAGGTGTGCAAAGAAGAACAAAAAGGCAAAATGTTAGAGTAGTTATAATAAACTTATTATTATGTTATGTTTGTAAACCCTTTTGTATATCTAAGGGGTATGTTTGTAATGTTAAGGTTAATGGACTGGGACTAATGTATTAACAACATATGTTAATGTGATATGTATTACTATTTCTATATGAATGGGTAAATAGTTAGTATTATATTGTGGATCGTGAACACCAAACTCGGGGGTCGTGTAACCCAATTTTGGGGGTGTCACAAGTTGGTATCAAAGTCAGAGTGACCAAGGTGTCACAAGTGGTAGAGTCAGAGTTGTAGGCTATAAACCTTAAGTGGGGTGGGGAAACCCCTAGGATTATAACCATAAGAGAAATCTAGAATACTCAAGTAGAGTACTAAGCGATGGATTCGATAGTGAGATATGGGAACGCATAGTGTGAGAAGTTCGTACTGGAGAAGTATTAATCAAGTCATTTAGACCGATTGTAGGATGTCCGGAGAAGATGAAATGAGTGCGCGATTCTAACTAGCATTGCACCAAAGGCTGCGAGTCGAGGTGCCAAAGCAAAGCAAGTTTAATCACTTGAAGAGGGAAAGATAAACCTATGGTAAATCTGGGGAGTGATCATGATGATTATCCCGAGATGTATTGGAGTGGTGATGAGAAGGTGAGTCCAAGAAGCTAAGGTGGAAAAAAGAGAATAAGATCAAAGTTGAGAACAAGATCAACTATCTGCAGAAGTTCAAGAACTCCAGAGTAAAGTATTTCTCTTGGAGGAGTTATGGAAGACGGAGCGAAAAGCATACACGAAATGATCAAGAATGGAATGAAATCAAGGCGCAGGAAAAAGAATGAAGATCAAGGTGGTGTATCGTCCAAGGAACAATCAAGTAGTAAGAAGGGCAAGAATAAGAGAAAGAGGGACAACGATAGTGATAACTCTAAAAATTCAAACCAAGAAGAAAAACAAGTCTCGCATCAAGTGTGGAAAGACTCACATATGGGAGAATGCATGATGTGAAGAACGCGTGCCTCAATTTTAAGCAAGAAGGACATATTTTCCTATATTGTCCTAAGCCAAAGGCAACAAGTGTCCCAAAGAAGAGGAAGACCGTGAAGGGAGTGGACTAGATAGCTTAAGTCTAAGCAATAGTATCTTTTGATAGAGTGTGATATTAACGGTTTTAATATCAAGATTGATGTGTGAACATATGAAAATATATATGTTTGTATGAATGAAATCTTTATTTTCTATATGAATATAAGATTAAGATTAATTTTGAGTTCTTAAACTCTCATACTTATGGTAAGTTCATGACTCATAATTATATGAAATGTTTTGAACCCTCAAATGAATGGACGCCAAAGGTCCGACTAGGATAAGTTCATACACTCATATAATTGTGGCAAGTTCCCTCAACCCTTAGGTGTGGTAAGTTTGATGAACTGGGAATAACTAATGGAGAATAAAACTTTTTGGAGTTGAGAATTACAACTTTTGTTTAAAGTTGTGTTGTTAATCCCGATATTATTTAAAAAGGATAGTGATATGTGTTAAGTACTAAATGTATTGTGTGCAATTTGAATAAATATGCGATTATATGAGATTTTTTTTATTGTGTTATTAATAAGAATCTGTGTAAAGAATGAGAATTAATGTAAGATTTTTATCAGATAATGCCGCCAAGGAAGGGAAGTCTAAAGAGAAATATGGAAGAACAATTTGTGAATCAAGGTGAAGATATGTCGAATGATGTAATATTTTGTCAAGTTCAACGAAGTTAGCAAAATTTGCTCCACATCGAGTGGACACCGAGGAGCTTAAAGCACGATGTTTTAGGAACGGATTCAAATCGCTGGTACTCGAGAAGTTGAATGTGCTTTAAATTAGTTCATTTTCAACGTTATTAGAAAAAAAGCCATTATCACCAAGGAGAAATTAAAATCAGATTAAAGAATAGTCAAGAACAAAGAAAGGAGGTCAAGGAAATATTATGATAGGTTGTAGTGGAGGTAGTAATCTTAATAAACGTAAGAGGGATGGTGATATTAATTCGTGAAATAATCCAAAGAGAGATCGTGGAAGAAAGGCGCTACCACAGTGTAGTTTGTGGGAAGCATCATCAAGGAGTTTGTTTGAAGAACAAAGGAGTCTCATATAACTGTGGTTAAGAGGGACACATGTCACCCCAAAGTGTCCCATTCCAAAGAAGACACAAGGTTGTTTTTGCGTGGTGGATCGACCGATCATCCGTCCAAATTGTCCAAGAGAAATGTAGAGAGGAGAAGTGCCAACAAGGGACCCGAGAGTAAAAAACCTAGCGATGAAAGAGTCACCAAAAGGGAATACCAACAACATTCACTTTTAGCATGACAGCCCAAATGCAAGAAATGCCCATGAAGAGGCGATATGTGTAACGAGTTCTAGCTAGAAATTAATTTACGCAAGAAATAATCTTGGTTAGATATTTCTCGTGAGTTGTTTTCTTTTATAGATTCAAGTCACAAAGTTAGAATATGACACACAAATGAATATTGTGTTGTTAAGAATGAATTGATGATACAACTTTAAAAGATTATAGAGAATAAGAAAGCAAAGATTCCGAGGACTAATCCTTTTAAGGAGGGGTGAATGTGATAACCCGGATTTCAATAATTAAAATTTTACTTAATAAATTTATTTATTTATTTAATATTAATATTGATTATCAATTTTGTGACATGTATCTGTGTGATACGTCTCAAGAAGGTCAATTTGTGTATCGACTAATAAAATTAGAGTTGAGTTGTGCTTAAAAAGATGAGAAACCCTAACCCTAATTTCCGGAAAGGGATTCGACATAAAATATAATGAAAATAATTATATTAATGAGTACGTGTTTGTATTGTTTAGAATTTTGATCAATGATTGATCTGGATAAGGTTTAAAATTATAAACCCTAATCTCGAGATTAGAACCCTAATCTCGTGATTAGAAACCCTAACGCATCGCTAGAAACCCTAATCGTACCGAAAACCCTAATTTTAAATTCGCTAATCCTAAAACCCTAATTAGGAAACCCTAATCCTAATTGGGAAGCCTAATGTGTGTATTAAACTTTAATATGATTAGAAAACCCTAATTGTATTTTAGTTATTTTAATTTCTATTTTACAAACCCTAATTATAATTTAAAAAATTTATTTTTCTAATTAAAACCCTAATTCGTGGGTTATAAACCCTAATGACCATTTTGACCCTAATCGCTAAATTAGGCAATTTTAATTAGGAATATTAATCCTAATTAGCAAGATTGAATTTTATGATTAGGAAATATTAATATAATTATTGAATCCTAATTATAATTTTGGAATATTATTTTTTTTTTTTGAAAACCAAATTCAAAAAAATCTTGGAAATTAAATTGTAAAACCTAAAGGGTTTAAACCCTAAACCCTAAAGGGTTCAAACCCTAAACCCTAACTCCAAACCCTAAACCCTAAGGGTTTGTACAAATTCTATGTTTGCCATTAAATTTATTTTTCAAATGACCAAAATACCCTTTTTCCATTTTTATTTAGCTAACTTGTAAAATTGACAATACCTTTTAGTGGGTGACCAACCACTTGACTTTGACTTAAAATATCGCAAATTCATCCAAATTAATTCGTCCATTGCATCAGATCACCATAGCAACATATCACAATATATATAGATTTGGGAGAGAGAAAGTCATAAAACTTGCCATTTTCTATTTTGCTCTCACCAACTCCTCTCTCTCTACTAAGTCTCGAATTTATCTAGTAAATCACCCCATTAACAACCCTAGATCAAACAATAACAGATTGGAGAAGATAGATCAAGAATTGGAAATAAAAGGTATAAACCCTAAAATCTAATTTTTCGATCTGTATGCTTAGACAACTTTTTGTGTTTATGTGTTTAGATTAGTGCTAGATGATGTTTTATGATGATCTATGTTAATATAACATAGATCCATAGCATCAAAGTGGGTAAAAGTCAAGTTTTTCAAAACTGCTTCGAAGTTTGAAATATGGTCCGACAAGAAATGTCGTGAGCTATGTATCTTGATCTTGATATGTTTATGTTTTTTTTGATGTTTTAAAGTTTTTGATCCGTAGCTTGGTATAAGCTCTTTAGTCTGCAAAGGAAATAAGAGTCACTAAATGTATGGATTCAAAGATATAATCGGTCAAAACCCGTCGACCGACCGCATATGACTCGAAAGTATAACTGGGTAACCTGTAAAGTGTATGATCGTGGTCCGACAAGAAGTTCTAAGGCATAGATCCGTCCTGATTATGGTTTAGTTTTGATGTTTTTGTTGTATTTGGATTATAGATCGTTAGTTTAACTCTAGATCCATGGTCTTAAATGTCTTAAAATATTCAAAATATCAATCGTAGTAAGTGTGGTCAAAGTAGGCCACTCGCATCGCTTTTTTTGAATTTTTGGATTTCCATAAAAGTTCATGAACCAAGTTTCTCGACAGTAGTTCACCGCATCGATTCTCGTGATTTGGATGATTAATGAACCGTGATGTTGATTTAAACATGTTCCTCGACATGTGGAATATAGATATGAACCATAATATCACTCAATCGATTACCGTAACACCAAATTAATTGAATTGACAAAAAGGCACTACTGAACCGCCTGGTTTCGGTTACCGTAAACCCAAAGTAACACCTGACAAAAGATTTTGCGTGGTCGATCTTCTTCATGGTTTAATGTAGTATGACCCAACTAATTGTTGTAATTTGTAGAGTGACATAAACACTACATGATCACGACTTTTTTAAGTTAGCCCGTAATACGCAAGAACCGAGATTAAACTGTAGTCAAACTAAAACGACCTCAATCAAGTCGGTCCGTCGTTGTTCTTGAGCTCAAGAACACCAACAACGACGACGCTTTCAGGTCGCTAAAGGCCTTTAGCGACGGTTTTTATTTATTTTAATTTCAATATTCCAAAATTATTTAAAATTAGAAATAAATTATAAAATTACTAAAATGGTTTTAAAAATCATTTAAATTATGAAAATAACTTTTAATTATTTGGGACATTTTTCTTTAATAATTATAATTATTTGAATATTAATGATATTTAATTTATTTAATTAGTATATTAAATAAATTAGAGAAAAAAATGATTTAATATTATGAAAAATCATTTTAAATAAGAATAATGTATTTAAAAATATTTTGAGTTATAAAATGTGACTTTTAATATTTTTGGAGAATTTTCATTAATAAATTAATATTAATGATATTAGATTTATTTAATTATTAAATTAAATAAATAAGATAAAATGATTTTATTAATTTAAAAATCATTTTAAATAAGAATAAAGTGTTAGAAAATATTTTGAATTATAAAATATATATTTTCAATATTTTTGAGAATTCTCATTAATAAATTAATATTAATGATATTAGATTTATTTAATTATTATATTAAATAAATGAATTAAAAATGATTTTATTAATTTAAAAATCATTTAAAAATGAGAAAAATATTTTAAAAATATTTTATTATAATTAATGACTTTTAATATTTTGATAATAATTTCATTAATATTTAAATATTAATGGTGATGATTTAAAAATGATTTTAATTATTTTAAAAATCATTTAAGTAGAATATTGTTGATTTAAAAATATTTTTAAGTATTAATAATAACTTTAATAATTTGATAAGTATAACATTAATATTTTTATATTATTAAATATTAATGATAATAAGATTATTTGATAATTAAATCATTTAAAATGATTCTATGTTTGAAAATTATTATAAATTATAATAATTGTTTATAAATTATTAAAAGCTTCTAAAAATATTATTAACGATATTTAACTTATCTAAAATAATATTGAAGCTTAGAGACCAAGTTTAATTGACAATCAATGTGTTAATTGTTTGGATAGGTGACCAGTAATACCGAGAATGGATCAAGTCCAACCGCACCGAAATAGTTAGATTTGATAAGTGTTTATATAGTTTATAAACACTAATGTGGCTATGTGGTAATGTGCCTAGAGAAGTTTGATCAGAATTACAAAGATTACGTGTTATAAATTATCGTGCTAATTGTGAGACCGATATTATTGGTTATAGGTCTTACTTAACGCAGATAAGTTTATCAGGTAGTCAGAATCAACGCTTAAGGCAAGTTTCCTAACTCAACCTCGAAGTTATATTCATTCAATTATTATAGTGGTTAATTATTGCTAATTATACCATGTCCGTGAATTTATTGTTGATTATATCGCAGTTAGTGCATGTTTAATAATTCAAATTGAATTACTGATTCAAAAAATATATATTCGTAGAATTATTGTTGTTGGATATTCATATTCGTAGAAAATAGAATTGACAGTACAGATAATTCCTGTTTATTGTCAAATTATGTTGAGAAATGTCTTAGCTAATTATTCTGGCTAGACGAACATTTGTTAGAACTTGATAAATTCGAAAAGAGAATTCAATTGTTATTATCGATAGATCGATGCCAATTATTTCTGGCTTAGATTCGAGAAAAGATCGATAAGTAAATAGAAATTGAAATCATTAAATTTCGTTGTTAAATCAAATTTGATTCAAAGACCGAGAAGAACAACCTTTATATAAAGGAACATTTTAGGTCGATATTCTACCATCACAATCGTTAAGTATTATGCATAATATAGGTATAATAAAGTCGATCACTTGTTATACTTGGCAGAGGGGTATGATTTAATCTTTATGGTTATCCGACACGTCACAGTATGTATCAAAGTAAATCTTTGATAGATACCCGAGAAAATAAGTTCAAAGATCTCGTGAGATCACTCAAAGATAACCGGAAAATATTCCACTTTTATTATTACAGAGAATTGATTTTTGTTTATTCAATTGAATATCAGTAGAAACTTTGAAAGCGCTTGTACTTTTCATTATCGATTATTGTGTTGCCTAGAATTCGAGAAGACTTGTTATCGATTAACGATTTGTTCAATTTATTTCAAAGTTCTCCTAACTTTGGTTTCATTCTATCAAAATAGATAGTCTGTTCTTATTGATTCTTATACATTTATTATATGTTTAACTCATGGGCAAACTAGTTGCTCACCCTTGCTAAATAAAACTTTTCAAATTTAGGGACGGTTGCATGAAGCAAGTACAAAGAAGAACAATGGCAAAATGTTAAGTAGTTATAATAAACTTATTATTATGTTATGTTTGTAAACCCTTTTTGTATATCTAAGGGGTATGTTTGTAATGTTAAGGTTAGCGGACCTGGGACTAATGTATTAACAACATATGTTAATGTGATATGTATTACTATTTCTATATGAATGGGTAGTTAGTATTAGTATTATATTGTGGATCGTGAACACCAAACTCGGGGTCGTAACCCGATTTTGGGGTGTCACAAAGTTGGTATCAAAGTTGTAGTGACCAAGGTGTCACAAGTGGTAGAAGAGTCAGAGGCTATAAACCTTAAGTGGGGTGGGGAAACCCTAGGATTATAACCATAAGAGAAATCTAGAATACTTAGTAGAAGTACTAAGTGAGGGGATTGATGAAGTGAGATATGGAGATACGTGGACACATAGTGTGAGAAGTTCAGATCGAGAAGTATTAATCAAGTCATTTAGACCGATTGTAGGATGTCCGGAGAAGATGAAATGAGTGCGAGATGTTAATGGTATCGCAGCACAAGCCAAAGGCGTGAGCCGAGGTGCCAAAGCAAAGCTTAATCAAAGAGGTGGGAAAAGATGAACCTATGGTAAATTTGGGGAGCGATCATGATGATTATCCCGAGATGTATTGGAGTGGTGATGAGAAGGTGGAGTCCGAAGAAGCTAAGGTGGAAAAAAAAGAGAATAAGATCAAAGTTGGAGAACAAGATCAACTATCTGCAGAAGTTCAAGAACTCCAGAGTAAAGTATTTCTCTTGGAGGAGTTATGGAAGACGGAGCGAGCGAGCATACTATACGAAAATGATCAAGAATGGAATGAGTCAAGGCGTAGGTGAAAAGAATGAAGATCAAGGTGGTGTATCGTCCAAGGAACAATCAAGTAGTAAGAAGGGCAAGAATAAGAGAAAGAGGGACAACGATAAATGATAACTCTAAAAATTCAAACCCAAGAAGAAACAAGTCTCTGCATCAAGTGTGGAAAGACTCACATGGGAGAATGCATGATGTGGAAGAACGCAGCCTCAATTTTAAGCAAGAAGGACATATTTTCCTATATTGTCCTAAGCCAAAGGCAACAAGTGTCCCAAAGAAGAGGAAGACCGTGAAGGGGAGGAGTGGATTTTAGATAGCTTAAGTTTAAGCAATAGTATCTTTTGATAGAGTGTGATATTAACGCTTTAATATCAAGAATGATGTGTGAACATATGAAAATATATATGTTTGTATGAATGAAATCTTTATTTTCTATATGAATATAAGATTAAGATTAATTTTTGAGTTCTTAAACTCATACTTATGGTAAGTTCATGACTCATAATTATATGAAATGTTTTGAACCCTCAAATAATGGACGCCAAAGGTCCTGACTAGGATAAGTTCATACACTCATATAATTGTGGCAAGTTCTCGAACCCTTAGGTGTGTAAGTTTTGATGAACTGGGAATAGTTATGTGTAATGGAGAATTACAACTTTTGTAAAGTTAGAATTACAACTTTTGTTTAAAGTCAGTGTTGTCCCTATATTATTTAAAAGGGATAGTGATATGTGTGTTAAGTACTAAATGTATTGTGTGCTATTTGAATAAATATGCGATTATATGAGAATTTTTTTTTTATTGTGTTATTAATAAGAATTTGTGTAAAGAATGAGAATTAATGTAAGATTTTTATCAAATAATGCCGCCAAGGAAGGGAAGTCTAAAGAGAAATATGGAAGAACAATTTGTGAATCAAGGCGAAGATATGCTGTCGCGACAAAATATTTTGTCAAGTTCAACGAAGTTAGCAAAATTTGCTCCACATCGAGTGGACACCGAGGAGCTTAAAGCACAATGTTTTAGGAACGATTGAAATCGCTGGTACTCGAGAAGTTGAATGTGTCGCAAATTAGTTCATTTTCAACGTTATTAGAAAAAGCCATTATCACCAAGGAGAAATTAAAGTCAGATTAAAGAATAGTCAAGAACAAAGAAAGGAGGTCAAGGAAATATTATGATAGGTTGTAGTGGAGGTAGTAATCTTAATAAACGTAAGAGGGATGGTGATATTAATTCAGAAATAATCCAATAGAGATTAGAAGAAAGGCGCGCGCCAGTAGTAGTTTGTGGAAGCATCATCAAGGAGTTTGTTTGAAGAACAAAGGAGTCTGCATATAATCGTGGTTAAGAGGGACACATGTCACCCCAAAGGTCCCATTCCAAAGAAGACACAAGGTTGTTTTATGTGGTGGATCGACCGATCATCCGTCCGAAATTGTCCAAGAGAAATGTAGAGAGAGAAGTGCCAACAAGGGACCCTAGAGCAAAACCCTAGCGATGAAAGAGTCACCAAATTTCCAAGAAGACCAACAACATTCACTTTTAGCATGACAGCCCAAATGCAAAGAATTGCCCATGAAGAGGCGATATATAAACGAAGTTCAGCTTAGAAATTAATTTACGCAAGAAATACGAAAGTTAGATATTTCACGAGTTGTTTTCTTTTATAGATTCAAGTCACAAAGTTAGAATATGACACACAAAATGAATATTGTGTTGTTAAGAATGAATTGATGATACAACTTTAAAAGATTATAGAGAATAAGAAAGCGGATTCCGAGGACTAAATCTTTTAAGGAGGGGTGAATGTGATAACCCGGATTTCAATAATTAAAATTTTACTTAATAAATTTTTTTATTTATTTAATATTAATATTGATTATCAATTTTATGCATAAGTATCTGTGATACAAGTCTCAAGAAGGTCAATTTGTGTATCGACTAATAAAATTAGAGTAGAAGTTGTGCTTAAAAAGATGAGAAACCCTAACCCTAATTTCTGGAAAGGGATTCGATATAAAATATAATGAAAATAATTATATTAATGAGTACGCGTTTGTATTGTTTAGAATTTTGATCAATGATTGATCGGATAAGGTTTAAAATTATAAACCCTAATAAGAGATTAGAAACCCTAATCTCAGGATTAGGAACCCTAACGCATCGTTAGAAACCCTAATCAGATAACTGAAACCCTAATTTTAAATTCGCTAATCCTAAAACCTTAATTAGGAAACCCTAATCCTAATTGGGAAGCCTAATGTGTGTATTAAACTTTAATATGATTAGAAAACCCTAATTGTATTTTAGTTATTTTAATTTCTATTTTACAAACCCTAATTATAATTTAAAAAATTTATTTTTCTAATTAAAACCCTAATTCGTGGGTTATAAACCCTAATGACCATTTTGACCCTAATTGCTAAATTAGGCAATTTTAATTAGGAATATTAATCCTAATTAGCAAGATTGAATTTTATGATTAGGAAATATTAATATAATTATTGAATCCTAATTATAATTTTGGAATATTATTTTTTTTTTTGAAAACCGAAATTCGAAAATCTTGGAAATTAAATTGCAAACCTAAAGGGTTTAAACCCTAAACCCTAAAGGGTTCAAACCCTAAACCCTAACCCAAACCCTAAACCCTAAGGGTTTGTACAAATTCCATGTTTGCCATTAAATTTATTTTTCAAATGACCAAAATACCCTTTTTTCCATTTTTATTTAGCTAACTTGTAAAATTGGACAATACCTTTAGTGGGTGACCAACCACTTGACTTTGGGACTTAAAATATCAGCAATTCATCCAGCTAATTCGTCCATCAGATCAGCCATAGCAACATATCACAATATATATAGATTTGGGAGAGAGAAAACTCATAAAACTTGCCATTTTTCTATTTTGCTCTCACCAACTCCCTCTCTCTCTAGAAGCTCCGAATTTATCTAGTAAATCAGTCTCATTAACAACCCTAGATCAAACAATAACAGATTGGAGAGCATAGATCAAGAATTGGAACAAGAAGGTATAAACCCTAAAATCTAATTTGATCATGTATGCTTAGACAACTTTTGTGTTTATGTGTTTAGATTGGTGCTAGATGATGTTTTATGATGATCTATGTTAATATAACATAGATCCATAGCATCAAAGTGGGTAAAAGTTGAGTTTTTCATAAACTGTTCTTGAGTTTGAAATATGGTCCCACAAGAAATGTCAGGAGCCATGATCTTGATATGTTTATGTTTTTTGATGTTTTAAAGTTGTTATGTGTAGCTTGGTATAAGCTCTTTAGTCCGCAAAGGAAATAAGAGTCACTAAATGTATGGATTCAAAGATATAATTCTCAATCAAAACCCGCTGACCGCATGACCGAGTATAATCTGGGTAACCCAGAAATGCATGATCAGCGTCTGACAAGAAGTTCTAAGGCATAGATCTGTCAGATGGTTTAGTTTTTGATGTTTTTGTTGTATTTGGATTATAGACTGTAGGTTTAACTCTAGATCCATGGTCTTAAAACGCTTAAAATATTCAAAATATCAATCGTAAAAGTGGTCAAAGTAGGCCACTCGCACCGCTTTTGAAATTTTGGGATTTCCAAAAGTTCATGAGCCAAGTTTCACAAGAGTTCGATCGCATCGATTCTCGTGATTTGGATGATTATGAACTGCGTGATGTTGATTTAAACATGTTCCTCGACATGTGGAATATAGATATGAACCATAATATCATCATTGGATTACGAACAACAACAAATATAATTGAGCTACAATGAGGCACTACGAAACGCCTAGGTTTCGAAAAACCCGTGTAACACCCCGATGTTGATTTTGGCGTATCGGATCTTCATGGTTTAATGTAGTATGACCCAACTAAGTGTTGTAATTTGTAGAGTGACATAAACACTACAATGATCCGACTTTTAGGTTGATGTAATACGCAAGAACCGAGATTAAACCGTAGTCAAACTATGGCCCTTATCAAGCCGGCTGTCAGTGTTCTTGAGCTCAAGAACACCAACAACGACGCTTTGTGTCGCTAAAGCCCTTTAGCGACGGTTTTATTATTTTCTAATTTCTGAATATTCCAAAAATTATTTAAAATTAGAAATAAATTATAAAAATTACTAAAAATGGTTTTAAAAATCATTTTAAATTCTGAAAAATAACTTTTAATTATTTGGGACATTTTTCTTTAATAATTATAATTATTTGAATAAAAATGATATTTAATTTATTTAATTAGTATATTAAATAAAATAGAGAAAAATGATTTAATATTATGAAAAATCATTTTAAATAAGAATAATGTATTTAAAAATATATTTTGAGTTATAATATGTGACTTTTAATATTTTTGGAGAATTTTCATTAATAAATTAATATTAATGATATTAGATTTATTTAATTAGTAAATTAAATAAATAAGATAAAAATGATTTTATTAATTTAAAAATCATTTTAAATAAGAATAAAGTGTTAGAAAATATTTTGAATTATAAAATATATAATTTCAATATTTTTGGAGAATTCTCATTAATAAATTAATATTAATGATATTAGATTTATTTAATTATTATATTAAGTAAATGAATTAAAAATGATTTTATTAATTTAAAAATCATTTAAAAATGAGAAAATATTTTAAAAATATTTTAAGTTATAATTAATGACTTTTAATATTTTGATAATAATTTCATTAATATTTAAATATTAATGGTGATGATTTAAAATGATTTTTAATCATTTAAGTAGAATATTGTTGATTTAAAAATAGTTTAAGTTATTAATAATAACTTTAATAATTTGACAAGTATTACATTACTATTTTTATATTATTAAATATTAATGATAATGAGATTATTTGATAATTAAATTATTTAAAAATGATTCTGATGTTTGAAAAATTATTATAAATTATAATAATTGTTTATAAATTATTAAAAGGTTACGAAAAATATTATTAAGGATATTTAACTTATCTAAAATAATATTGAAGCTTAGAGACCAAGTTTAATTGTCAATCAATGTGTTAATTGTTGGATAGGGTGACCAGGACACCGAGAATGGATCGAAGTCCAAGCAGACCGAAATTGTTAGACTTGATAAGTGTTTATATAGTTTATAAACACTAATGTGGCTATGTGGTAATGTGCCTAGGAGAAGTTTGACTGTAAATTACAGTATTGCGTGTTATGAATTATTGTGCTAATTGTGAGACCGATATTATTGGTTATAGGTCTTACGAACGCAGATAAGTTTATCAGTAGTCAGTAATCAACACTTTTAGGCAAGTTCCCTAACTCAACCTTGAGTTATATTCATTCAATTATTATAGTGGTTAATTATTGCTAATTATACCATGTCCAGGGATTTATTGTTGATTAAATCGCAGTTAGTGCATGTTTAATAATTCAAATTGAATTACTAATTCGAAAAATATATATTCGTAGAATTATTGTTGTTGGATATTCATATTCGTTGAAAATAGATTTGAAAGTACAGATAATTCCTGTTTATTGTCAAATTATGTTGAGAAATGTCTTAGCTAATTATTCTGGCTAGACGAACATTTGTTAGAACTTGATAAATTCGAAAAGAGAATTCAATTGTTATGGCTAGATCGATGCCAATTATTTCGGCTAGATCGATAAGTAAATAGAAATTGAAATCATTAAATTTCGTTGTTAAATCAAATCTTGATTCTGAGACTGAGAAGAACAACCTTTTATATAAAGGGAACATTTTAGGTCGATATTCTACTATCACAAGACATCATTAAGTATTATGCATAATATAGGGTATAATAAAGCTGATCACTTGTTATACTTGCAGAGGGGTATGATTTAATCTTTATGGTTATCTGATACGCCTGCGTATGTATTAAAGTAAATCTTTGATAGATACCCGAGAAAATAAGTTCAAAGATCTTGTGAGATCACTCAGCATAAATCTGGAAAATATTCCACTTTGTTATTGCGTAGAATTGATTTTTGTTTATTCAATTGAATATTGTAGAAACTTTGAAAGCGTTGTACTCTTTCATTATCAGATTATTGTGTTGCCTAGAATTCGAGAAGACTTGTTATTGATTAACGATTTGTTCAGCTATTTCAAAGTTCTCCGAACTTTGGTTTCATTCTATCAAAATAGATAGTCTGTTCTTATTGATTCGTATACATTTATTATATGATTTAACTTGCGGGGCAAACTAGTTGCTCA
Source organism: Panax ginseng (assembly GCA_020205605.1). Lineage (NCBI taxonomy): Eukaryota > Viridiplantae > Streptophyta > Magnoliopsida > Apiales > Araliaceae > Panax > Panax ginseng. The sequence continues at coordinate 32,133,762 of CM035138.1, read as the reverse complement.
CCCTTGCTAAATAAAACTTTTCAGCTAGGGACGAAGTTGCAGAAGGTGCAGTGAAGAACAATGGCAAAATGTTAGAGTAGTTATAATAAACTTATTATTATGTTATGTTTGTAAACCCTTTTTGTATATCTAAGGGGTATGTTTGTAATGTTAAGGTTAGCGGACCTGGGACTATTGTATTAACAACATATGTTAATGTGATATGTATTACTATTTCTATATGAATGGGTAAATAGTTAGTATTATATTGTGGATCGTGAACACCAAACTCGGGGGTCAGGTAACCCGAATTTTGGGGGTGTCACAGGTTGGTATCAAAGTTGTAGTGACCAAGGTGTCACAAGTGGTAGAAGAGTTGTAGGCTATAAACCTTAAGTGGGGTGGGGAAACCCCTAGGATTATAACCATAAGAGAAATCTAGAATACTCAAGTAGAGTACTAAGCGATGGATTCGATAGTGAGATATGGGAACGCATAGTGTGAGAAGTTCGTACTGGAGAAGTATTAATCAAGTCATTTAGACTGATTGTAGGATGTCTGGAGAAGATGAAATGAGTGCGGAGATTCTAGCTGTTGCACCAGTGCCAGTAGCCGAGGTGCCAAAGCAAAGCGAATCAGTTGAAGAGGTGGGAAAGGATAAACCTATGGTAAATTTGGGGAGTGATCATGATGATTATCCCGAGATGTATTGGAGTGGTGATGAGAAGGTGGAGTCTGAAGAAGCTAAGGTGGAAAAAAAAGAGAATAAGATCAAAGTTGGAGAACAAGATCAACTATCTGCAGAAGTTCAAGAACTCCAGAGTAAAGTATTTCTCTTGGAGGAGTTATGGAAGACGGAGCGAGCGTTACACGAAATGACTGAAGAATGGAATGAGCTGAAGGCATAGGTGAAAAGAATGAAGACTGAAGGTGGTGTATCGTCCGAAGGAACAATCAAGTAGTAAGAAGGGCAAGAATAAGAGAAAGAGGGACAACGATAGTGATAACTCTAAAAAATTCAAACCTGAAGAAGAAACAAGTCTGCATCAAGTGTGGAAAGACTCACATGGGAGAATGCATGATGTGGAAGAACGCGTGCCTCAATTTTAAGCAAGAAGGACATATTTTCCTATATTGTCCTAAGCCAAAGGCAACAAGTGTCCCAGTAAGAGGAAGACTGGTGAAGGGAGTGGACGGTAGATAGCTTAAGTCTAAGCAATAGTATCTTTTGATAGAGTGTGATATTAACGGTTTTAATATCAAGATTGATGTGTGAACATATGAAAATATATATGTTTGTATGAATGAAATCTTTATTTTCTATATGAATATAAGATTAAGATTAATTTTTGAGTTCTTAAAACTCATACTTATGGTAAGTTCATGACTCATGATTATATGAAATGTTTTGAACCCCTCAGCGAATGGACGCCAAAGGTCTGACTAGGATAAGTTCATACACTCATATAATTGTGGCAAGTTCCTGAACCCTTAGGTGTGGTAAGTTTGATGAACTGGGGAATAACTATGTGTAAATGGAGAATTACAACTTTTGTTTAAAGTTGTGTTGTTAATCCTGATATTATTTAAAAAGGGATAGTGATATGTGTTAAGTACTAAATGTATTGTGTGCTATTTGAATAAATATGCGATTATATGAGAATTTTTTTTTATTGTGTTATTAATAAGAATTTGTGTAAAGAATGAGAATTAATGTAAGATTTTTATCAAATAATGCCGCCAAGGAAGGGAAGTCTAAAGAGAAATATGGAAGAACAATTTGTGAATCTGAAGCAGGAAGATATGTCAGTGACAAAATATTTTGTCAAGTTCAACGAGTTAGCAAAATTTGCTCCACATCGAGTGGACACTGAGGAGCTTAAAGCACAATGTTTTAGGAACGGATTCAAATCGTTGGTACTCGAGAAGTTGAATGTGCTGCAAATTAGTTCATTTTCAACGTTATTAGAAAAAGCCATTATCGCTGAAGGAGAAATTAAAACTGTATTAAAGAATAGTCAAGAACAAAGAAAGGAGGCTGAAGGAAATATTATGATAGGTTGTAGTGGAGGTAGTAATCTTAATAAACGTAAGAGGGATGGTGATATTAATTCAGGAAATAATCCAATAGAGATCAGGAAGAAAGGCGCGTCGTGTGTAGTTTGTGGGAAGCATCATCAAGGAGTTTGTTTGAAGAACAAAGGAGTCTCATTATAATCGTGGGTTAAGAGGGACACATGTCACCCCAAAGTCCCATTCCAAAGAAGACACAAGGTTGTTTTGCGTGTGGATCGAATCGATCATCCGTCCGTAATTGTCCGAAGAGAAATGTAGAGAGGAGAAGTGCCAACAAGGGACCCGGTAGCAAAACCCTAGCGATGAAAGAGTCAGCTCAGCAGGGAATACCAACAACATTCACTTTTAGCATGACAGTTCCAAATGCAGCAGTTGCCCATGAAGAGGCGACATGTAACGAGTTCGGTTAGAAATTAATTTACGCAAGAAATACGAGTTAGATATTTCTGTGAGTTGTTTTCTTTGATAGATTCAAGTCACAGGTTAGAATATGACACACAAATGAATATTGTGTTGTTAAGAATGAATTGATGATACAACTTTAAAAGATTATAGAGAATAAGAAAGCAGTGATTCCGAGGACGAAATCCTTTTAAGGAGGGGTGAATGTGACAACCCGGGATTTCGAATAATTAAAATTTTACGAATAAATTTATTTATTTATTTAATATTAATATTGATTATCAATTTTGCGACATGTATCTGTGATACAAGTCTCAAGAAGGCCAATTTGTGTATTGACTAATAAAATTAGAGTTGAGTTGTGCTTAAAAAGATGAGAAACCCTAACCCTAATTTCTGGAAAGGGATTCGACATAAAATATAATGAAAATAATTATATTAATGAGTACGCGTTTGTATTGTTTAGAATTTTGATCAATGATTGATCGGATAAGGTTTAAAATTATAAACCCTAATAAGAGATTAGAAACCCTAATCTCAGGATTAGGAACCCTAACGTACTGTTAGAAACCCTAATCGTATGACGGGAAACCCTAATTTTAAATTCGCTAATCCTAAAACCCTAATTAGAAAACCTAATCCTAATTGGGAAGCCTAATGTGTGTATTAAACTTTAATATGATTAGAAAACCCTAATTGTATTTTTTAGTTATTTTAATTTCTATTTTACAAACCCTAATTATAATTTAAAAATTTATTTTTCTAATTAAAACCCTAATTCGTGGGTTATAAACCCTAATGACCATTTTGACCCTAATTGCTAAATTAGGCAATTTTAATTAGAATATTAATCCTAATTAGCAAAGATTGAATTTTATGATTAGAAAATATTAATATAATTATTGAATCCTAATTATAATTTTGGAATATTATTTTTTTTTTTGAAAACCGAAATTCGAAAATCTTGAAAATTAAATTGCAAACCTAAAGGGTTTAAACCCTAAACCCTAAAGGGTTCAAACCCTAAACCCTAACCCAAACCCTAAACCCTAAGGGTTTGTACAAATTCCATGTTTGCCATTAAATTTATTTTTCAAGCGACCAAAATACCCTTTTTCCATTTTTATTTAGCTAACTTGTAAAATTGGACAATACCTTTAGTGGGTGACCAACCACTTGACTTTGGGACTTAAAATATCGTTAAATTCATCCAAATAAATTAGTCCCATTGCATCAGCCATAGCAACATATCACAATATATATAGATTTGGGAGAGAAAACTCATAAAACTTGCCATTTTTCTATTTTGCTCTCACCAACTCCCTCTCTCTCTAGAAGCTCCGAATTTATCTAGTAAATCAGTCTCATTAACAACCCTAGATCAAACAATAACAGATTGGAGAGCATAGATCAAGAATTGGAACAAGAAGGTATAAACCCTAAAATCTAATTTGATCATGTATGCTTAGACAACTTTTGTGTTTATGTGTTTAGATTAGTGCTAGATAATGTTTTATGATGATCTATGTTAATATAACATAGATCCATAGCATCAAAGTGGGTAAAAGTTGAGTTTTTCATAAACTGTTCTTGAGTTTGAAACATGGTCTGACAAGAAATGTCAGTAGCCATAGATCTTGATATGTTTATGTTTTTTTGATGTTTTAAAGTTGTTATGTGTAGCTTGGTATAAGCTCTTTAGTCTGCAAAGGAAATAAGAGTCACTAAATGTATGGATTCAAAGATATAATCGGTCAAAACCCGTTGACCGGGCATGACCGAGTATAATCTGGGTAACCCAGAAATGCATGATCAGCGTCTGACAAGAAGTTCTAAGGCATAAATCTGTCAGATGGTTTAGTTTTTGATGTTTTTGTTGTATTTGGATTATAGACTGTAGGTTTAACTCTAGATCCATGGTCTTAAAACGCTTAAAATATTCAAAATATCAATCGTAGCAAGTGGTCAAAGTAGGCCACTCGCACTGCTTTTGAAATTTTGGGATTTCCATAAAAGTTCATGAGCCAAGTTTCTGACAGAGTTTGACTGTACTGATTCTGGTGATTTGGATGATTATGAACTGTGATGTTGATTTAAACATGTTCCTTGACATGTGGAATATAGATATGAACCATAATATTGATCATTGGATTACCAGAACACCAACATAATTGAGCCACAATGAGGCACCACGCATCGCCTAGGTTTCGAAAAACCTGTAAACACCGACAGTGTGATTTTATGTATTTGGATCTTCATGGTTTAATGTAGTATGACCCAACTAAGTGTTGTAATTTGTAGAGTGACATAAACACTACATGATCTGACTTTTAGGTTGGACAGAACATGCAAGAACCGAGATTAAACTGTAGTCAAACTATGACCCTTATCAAGCCGGCTGTCAATGTTCTTGAGCTCAAGAACACCAACAACGACGCTTTGTGTCGCTAAAGCCCTTTAGCGACGGTTTTATTATTTTCTAATTTCTGAATATTCCAAAAATTATTTAAAATTAGAAATAAATTATAAAAATTACTAAAAATGGTTTTAAAAATCATTTTAAATTCTGAAAAATAACTTTTAATTATTTGGGACATTTTTCTTTAATAATTATAATTATTTGAATAAAAATGATATTTAATTTATTTAATTAGTATATTAAATAAAATAAATAAAAATGATTTAATATTATGAAAAATCATTTTAAATAAGAATAATGTATTTAAAAATATTTTGAGTTATAATATGTGACTTTTAATATTTTTGGAGAATTTTCATTAATAAATTAATATTAATGATATTAGATTTATTTAATTAGTAAATTAAATAAATAAGATAAAAATGATTTTATTAATTTAAAAATCATTTTAAATGAGAATAAAGTGTTAGAAAATATTTTGAATTATAAAATATATAATTTCAATATTTTTGGAGAATTCTCATTAATAAATTAATATTAATGATATTAGATTTATTTAATTATTATATTAAGTAAATGAATTAAAAATGATTTTATTAATTTAAAAATCATTTAAAAATGAGAAAATATTTTAAAAATATTTTAAGTTATAATTAATGACTTTTAATATTTTGATAATAATTTCATTAATATTTAAATATTAATGGTGATGATTTAAAAATGATTTTTAATCATTTAAGTAGAATATTGTTGATTTAAAAATAGTTTAAGTTATTAATAATAACTTTAATAATTTGACAAGTATTACATTACTATTTTTATATTATTAAATATTAATGATAATGAGATTATTTGATAATTAAATTATTTAAAAATGATTACGATGTTTGAAAAATTATTATAAATTATAATAATTGTTTATAAATTATTAAAAGGTTACGAAAAATATTATTAAGGATATTTAACTTATCTAAAATAATATTGAAGCTTAGAGACCAAGTTTAATTGTCAATCAATGTGTTAATTGTTGGATAGGGTGACCAGGACACCGAGAATGGATCGAAGTCCAAGCAGACCGAAATTGTTAGACTTGATAAGTGTTTATATAGTTTATAAACACTAATGTGGCTATGTGGTAATGTGCCTATGAGAAGTTTGACTGTAAATTACAGTATTGCGTGTTATGAATTATTGTGCTAATTGTGAGACCGATATTATTGGTTATAGGTCTTACGAACGCAGATAAGTTTATTGTGTAGCTGTAATCAACACGGAAGGCAAGTTCCCTAACTCAACCTTGAGTTATATTCATTCAATTATTATAGTGGTTAATTATTGCTAATTATACCATGTCCAGGGATTTATTGTTGATTAAATCATGATTAGTGCATGTTTAATAATTCAAATTGAATTACTAATTCAAAAAATATATATTCGTAGAATTATTGTTGTTGGATATTCATATTCGTTGAAAATAGATTTGAAAGTACAGATAATTCCTGTTTATTGTCAAATTATGTTGAGAAATGTCTTAGCTAATTATTCTGGCTAGACGAACATTTGTTAGAACTTGATAAATTCGAAAAGAGAATTCAATTGTTATGGCTAGATCGATGCCAATTATTTCGGCTAGATCGATAAGTAAATAGAAATTGAAATCATTAAATTTCGTTGTTAAATCAAATCTTGATTCTGAGACTGAGAAGAACAACCTTTTATATAAAGGGAACATTTTAGGTCGATATTATATTATACTTCTTGACCTTTATTAAGTATTATGCATAATATAGGGTATAATAAAGCTGATCACTTGTTATTACTTCCAGAGGGGTATGATTTAATCTTTATGGTTATCGGATACGCTGCGTATGTATTAAAGTAAATTCTTTGATAGATACCCGAGAAAAGTTCAAAGATCTTGTGAGATCACTCAGCATAAATCTGGAAAATATTCCACTTTGTTATTGCGTAGAATTGATTTTTCTTTATTCAATTGAATATTGTAGAAACTTTGAAAGCGTTGTACTCTTTCATTATCAGATTATTGTGTTGCCTAGAATTCGAGAAGACTTGTTATTGATTAACGATTTGTTCAGCTATTTCAAAGTTCTCCGAACTTTGGTTTCATTCTATCAAAATAGATAGTCTGTTCTTATTGATTCATATACATTTATTATATGATTTAACTTGCGGGGCAAACTAGTTGCTCACCCTTGCTAAATAAAACTTTTCAGCTAGGGACGAAGTTGCAGAAGGTGCAGTGAAGAACAATGACAAAATGCTAGAGTAGTTATAATAAACTTATTATTATGTTATGTTTGTAAACCCTTTTTGTATATCTAAGGGGTATGTTTGTAATGTTAAGGTTAGCGGACCTGGGACTAATGTATTAACAACATATGTTAATGTGATATGTATTACTATTTCTATATGAATGGGTAAATAGTTAGTATTATATTGTGGATCGTGAACACCAAACTCGGGGGTCAGGTAACCCGAATTTTGGGGGTGTCACAGGTTGGTATCAAAGTTATAGTGACCAAGGTGTCACAAGTGGTAGAAGAGTTGTAGGCTATAAACCTTAAGTGGGGTGGGGAAACCCCTAGGATTATAACCATAAGAGAAATCTAGAATACTCAAGTAAAGTACTAAGCGATGGATTCGATAGTGAGATATGGGAACGCATAGTGTGAGAAGTTAAATCTTGGAGAAGTATTAATCAAGTCATTTAGACTGATTGTAGGATGTCTGGAGAAGATGAAATGAGTGCGGAGATTCTAGCGGCTGTTGCACCAGTGCCAGTAGCCGAGGTGCCAAAGCAAAGCGAATCAGTTGAAGAGGTGGGAAAGGATAAACCTATGGTAAATTTGGGGAGTGATCATGATGATTATCCCGAGATGTATTGGAGTGGTGATGAGAAGGTGGAGTCTGAAGAAGCTAAGGTGGAAAAAAAAGAGAATAAGATCAAAGTTGGAGAACAAGATCAACTATCTGCAGAAGTTCAAGAACTCCAGAGTAAAGTATTTCTCTTGGAGGAGTTATGGAAGACGGAGCGAGCGTTACACGAAATGACCGAAGAATGGAATGAGCTTTGAAGGCATAGGTGAAAAGAATGAAGACTGAAGGTGGTGTATCGTCCGAAGGAACAATCAAGTAGTAAGAAGGGCAAGAATAAGAGAAAGAGGGACAACGATAGTGATAACTCTAAAAAATTCAAACCTGAAGAAGAAACAAGTCTGCATCAAGTGTGGAAAGACTCACATGGGAGAATGCATGATGTGGAAGAACGCGTGCCTCAATTTTAAGTAAGAAGGACATATTTTCCTATATTGTCCTAAGCCAAAGGCAACAAGTGTCCCAGTAAGAGGAAGACTGGTGAAGGGAGTGGACGGTAGATAGCTTAAGTCTAAGCAATAGTATCTTTTGATAGAGTGTGATATTAACGGTTTTAATATCAAGATTGATGTGTGAACATATGAAAATATATATGTTTGTATGAATGAAATCTTTATTTTCTATATGAATATAAGATTAAGATTAATTTTTGAGTTCTTAAAACTCATACTTATGGTAAGTTCATGACTCATGATTATATGAAATGTTTTGAACCCTCAAATGAATGGACGCCAAAAGGTCTGCGACTAGGATAAGTTCATACACTCATATAATTGTGGCAAGTTCTGAACCCTTAGGTGTGTAGTAAGTTTGATGAACTGGGAATAACTATGTGTAAATGGAGAATTACAACTTTTGTTTAAAGTTGTGTTGTTAATCCCGATATTATTTAAAAAGGGATAGTGATATGTGTTAAAGTACTAAATGTATTGTGTGCTATTTGAATAAATATGCGATTATATGAGAATTTTTTTATTGTGTTATTAATAAGAATTTGTGTAAAGAATGAGAATTAATGTAAGATTTTTATCAAATAATGCCGCCAAGGAAGGGAAGTCTAAAGAAAAATATGGAAGAACAATTTGTGAATCTGAAGCAGGAAGATATGTCGGTGACAAAATATTTTGTCAAGTTCAACGAGTTAGCAAAATTTGCTCCACATCGAGTGGACAATCGAGGAGCTTAAAGCACAATGTTTTAGGAGCAGTTCAAATCGTTGGTACTCGAGAAGTTGAATGTCTTTGCAAATTAGTTCATTTTCAACGTTATTAGAAAAAGCCATTATCGCTGAAGGAGAAATTAAAACTGTATTAAAGAATAGTCAAGAACAAAGAAAGGAGGCTGAAGGAAATATTATGATAGGTTGTAGTGGAGGTAGTAATCTTAATAAACGTAAGAGGGATGGTGATATTAATTCAGGAAATAATCCAATAGAGATCAGGAAGAAAGGCGGCGTGTGTGTAGTTTGTGGAAGCATCATCAAGGAGTTTGTTTGAAGAACAAAGGAGTCTGTTACAACTGTGGTTAAGAGGGACACATGTCACCCCAGTGTCCCATTCCAAAGAAGACACAAGGTTGTTTTGCGTGTGGATCGACCGATCATCTGGTCCAGAATTGTCCGAAGAGAAATGTAGAGAGGAGAAGTGCCAACAAGGGACCCGGTAGCAAAACCCTAGCGATGAAAGAGTCAGCTCAGCAGGGAATACCAACAACATTCACTTTTAGCATGACAGTTCCAAATGCAGCAGTTGCCCATGAAGAGGCGACATGTAACGAGTTCGGTTAGAAATTAATTTACGCAAGAAATACGAGTTAGATATTTCTGTGAGTTGTTTTCTTTGATAGATTCAAGTCACAGGTTAGAATATGACACACAAATGAATATTGTGTTGTTAAGAATGAATTGATGATACAACTTTAAAAGATTATAGAGAATAAGAAAGCAGTGATTCCGAGGACGAAATCCTTTTAAGGAGGGGTGAATGTGACAACCCGGGATTTCGAATAATTAAAATTTTACGAATAAATTTATTTATTTATTTAATATTAATATTGATTATCAATTTTGCGACATGTATCTGTGATACAAGTCTCAAGAAGGCCAATTTGTGTATTGACTAATAAAATTAGAGTTGAGTTGTGCTTAAAAAGATGAGAAACCCTAACCCTAATTTCTGGAAAGGGATTCGACATAAAATATAATGAAAATAATTATATTAATGAGTACGCGTTTGTATTGTTTAGAATTTTGATCAATGATTGATCGGATAAGGTTTAAAATTATAAACCCTAATAAGAGATTAGAAACCCTAATCTCAGGATTAGGAACCCTAACGTACTGTTAGAAACCCTAATCGTATGACGGGAAACCCTAATTTTAAATTCGCTAATCCTAAAACCTTAATTAGGAAACCCTAATCCTAATTGGGAAGCCTAATGTGTGTATTAAACTTTAATATGATTAGAAAACCCTAATTGTATTTTAGTTATTTTAATTTCTATTTTACAAACCCTAATTATAATTTAAAAAATTTATTTTTCTAATTAAAACCCTAATTCGTGGGTTATAAACCCTAATGACCATTTTGACCCTAATTGCTAAATTAGGCAATTTAATTTAGAATATTAATCCTAATTAGCAAGATTGAATTTTATGATTAGGAAATATTAATATAATTATTGAATCCTAATTATAATTTTGGAATATTATTTTTTTTTTTGAAAACCGAAATTCGAAAATCTTGAAAATTAAATTGCAAACCTAAAGGGTTTAAACCCTAAACCCTAAAGGGTTCAAACCCTAAACCCTAACCCAAACCCTAAACCCTAAGGGTTTGTACAAATTCCATGTTTGCCATTAAATTTATTTTTCAAGCGACCAAAATACCCTTTTTCCATTTTTATTTAGCTAACTTGTAAAATTGGACAATACCTTTAGTGGGTGACCAACCACTTGACTTTGGGACTTAAAATATCAGCAATTCATCCAGCTAATTCGTCCATTGCATCAGCCATAGCAACATATCACAATATATATAGATTTGGGAGAGAAAACTCATAAAACTTGCCATTTTTCTATTTTGCTCTCACCAACTCCCTCTCTCTCTAGAAGCTCCGAATTTATCTAGTAAATCAGTCTCATTAACAACCCTAGATCAAACAATAACAGATTGGAGAGCATAGATCAAGAATTGGAACAAGAAGGTATAAACCCTAAAATCTAATTTGATCATGTATGCTTAGACAACTTTTGTGTTTATGTGTTTAGATTAGTGCTAGATGATGTTTTATGATGATCTATGTTAATATAACATAGATCCATAGCATCAAAGTGGGTAAAAGTTGAGTTTTTCATAAACTGTTCTTGAGTTTGAAACATGGTCTGACAAGAAATGTCAGTAGCCATAGATCTTGATATGTTTATGTTTTTTTGATGTTTTAAAGTTGTTATGTGTAGCTTGGTATAAGCTCTTTAGTCTGCAAAGGAAATAAGAGTCACTAAATGTATGGATTCAAAGATATAATCGGTCAAAACCCGTTGACCGGCATAATGAAAGTATAATCTGGGTAACCCGTAAATGTACGTGATCGATCCCGACAAGAAGTTCTAAGGCATAAATCATCGGATGGTTTAGTTTTGATGTTTTTGTTGTATTTGGATTATAGGCATGAGGTTTAACTCTAGATCCATGGTCTTAAAACGCTTAAAATATTCAAAATATCAATCGTAGCAAGTGGTCAAAGTAGGCCACTCGCATTCTTTTGAAATTTTGGGATTTCCATAAAAGTTCATGAGCCAAGTTTACGACGAGTTTTGGTTGCATCTTGATTACGGTGATTTGGATGATTATGAACTGTGATGTTGATTTAAACATGTTCCTTGACATGTGGAATATAGATATGAACCATAATATTGATCATTGGATTACCAGAACACCAACATAATTGAGCCACAATGAGGCACCACGAACTGCCTAGGTTTCTGGAAAACCCAGGTAACACCTGACAGTGATTTTGCGTGGCTGGATCTTCATGGTTTAATGTAGTATGACCCAACTAAGTGTTGTAATTTGTAGAGTGACATAAACACTACATGATCGACTTTTTAGGTTGGATGAGAACATACGCAAGAAGCAGAGATTAAACGTAGTCAAACTATGACCCTTATCAAGTCGGTTTGTCGATGTTCTTGAGCTCAAGAACACCAAACAACGACGCTTTGTGTCGCTCGCTAAAGCCCCTTTAGCGACGGTTTTATTATTTTCTAATTTACTAATATTCCAAAAATTATTTAAAATTAGAAATAAATTATAAAATTACTAAAATGGTTTTAAAATCATTTTAAATTACGAAAAATAACTTTTAATTATTTGGGACATTTTTCTTTAATAATTATAATTATTTGAATAAAATGATATTTAATTTATTTAATTAGTATATTAAATAAAATAAATAAAAATGATTTAATATTATGAAAAATCATTTTAAATAAGAATAATGTATTTAAAAATATTTTGAGTTATAATATGTGACTTTTAATATTTTTGGAGAATTTTCATTAATAAATTAATATTAATGATATTAGATTTATTTAATTAGTAAATTAAATAAATAAGATAAAAATGATTTTATTAATTTAAAAATTATTTTAAATAAGAATAAAGTGTTAGAAAATATTTTGAATTATAAAATATATAATTTCAATATTTTTGGAGAATTCTCATTAATAAATTAATATTAATGATATTAGATTTATTTAATTATTATATTAAGTAAATGAATTAAAAATGATTTTATTGATTTAAAAATCATTTAAAAATGAGAAAAATATTTTAAAAATATTTTAAGTTATAATTAAAGACTTTTAATATTTTGATAATAATTTCATTAATATTTAAATATTAATGGTGATGATTTAAAATGATTTTTAATCATTTAAGTAGAATATTGTTGATTTAAAAATAGTTTAAGTTATTAATAATAACTTTAATAATTTGATAAGTATTACATTACTATTTTATATTATTAAATATTAATGATAATAAGATTATTTGATAATTAAATCATTTAAAATGATTCTCGATGTTTGAAAAATTATTATAAATTATAATAATTGTTTATAAATTATTAAAAGGTTACGAAAAATATTATTAAGGATATTTAACTTATCTAAAATAATATTGAAGCTTAGAGACCAAGTTTAATTGTCAATCAATGTGTTAATTGTTGGATAGGGTGACCAGGACACCGAGAATGGACCGAAGTCCAAGCAGACCGAAATTGTTAGACTTGATAAGTGTTTATATAGGTTATAAACACTAATGTGGCTATGTGGTAATGTGCCTAGGAGAAGTTTGACTGTAAATTACAGTATTGCGTGTTATGAATTATTGTGCTAATTGTGAGACCGATATTATTGGTTATAGGTCTTACGAACGCAGATAAGTTTATTATGTAGCTGTAATCAACACGGAAGGCAAGTTCCCTAACTCAACCTTGAGTTATATTCATTCAATTATTATAGTGGTTAATTATTGCTAATTATACCATGTTCAGGGATTTATTGTTGATTAAATCGCAGTTAGTGCATGTTTAATAATTCAAATTGAATTACTAATTCGAAAAATATATATTCGTAGAATTATTGTTGTTGGATATTCATATTCGTTGAAAATAGATTTGAAAGTACAGATAATTCCTGTTTATTGTCAAATTATGTTGAGAAATGTCTTAGCTAATTATTACGGCTGGGCAGAACATTTGTTAGAACTTAATAAATTCGAAAAGAAATTCAATTGTTATGGCTAGATCGATGCCAATTATTTGGCTAGATCGATAAGTAAATAGAAATTGAAATCATTAAATTTCGTTGTTAAATCAAATCTTGATTAAAGAGACCGAGAAGAACAACCTTTTATATAAAGGAACATTTTAGGTCGTATATTAAGCCGTTCACAAGACCATTAAGTATTATGCATAATATAGGGTATAATAAAGTCGATCACTTGTTATACTTGCAGAGGGTATGATTTAATCTTTATGGTTATCGATCACGCTGCGTATGTATTAAAGTAAATCTTTGATAGATGCAGAAAATAAGTTCAAAGATCTTGTGAGATCACTCAAAGATAAATCGGAAAATATTCCACTTTGTTATTAAGTAGAATTGATTTTTGTTTATTCAATTGAATATTGTAGAAACTTTGAAAGCGTTGTACTCTTTCATTATCGATTATTGTGTTGCCTAGAATTGAGAAGACTTGTTATTGATTAACGATTTGTTCAATTATTTCAAAGTTCTCCGAACTTTGGTTTCATTCTATCAAAATAGATAGTACATTCTTATTGATTCAGTATACATTTATTATATGATTTAACTTGCGGGGCAAACTAGTTGTTCACCCTTGCTAAATAAAACTTTTCAGCTAGGGACGAAGTTGCAGAAGGTGCAGTGAAGAACAATGGCAAAATGCTAGAGTAGTTATAATAAACTTATTATTATGTTATGTTTGTAAACCCTTTTTGTATATCTAAGGGGTATGTTTGTAATGTTAAGGTTAGCGGACCTGGGACTAATGTATTAACAACATATGTTAATGTGATATGTATTACTATTTCTATATGAATGGCTAAATAGTTAGTATTATATTGTGGATCGTGAACACCAAACTCGGGGGTCAGGTAACCCGGATTTTGGGGGTGTCACAGGTTGGTATCAAAGTTGTAGTGACCAAGGTGTCACAAGTGATAGAAGAGCTGTAGGCTATAAACCTTAAGTGGGGTGGGGAAAACCCTAGGATTATAACCATAAGAGAAATCTAGAATACTCAAGTAGAGTACTAAGCGATGGATTCGATAGTGAGATATGGGAACGCATAGTGTTAGAAGTTCGTACTGGAGAAGTATTAATCAAGTCATTTAGACTGATTGTAGGATGTCTGGAGAAGATGAAATGAGTGCGGAGATGCTAGCGGCTGTTGCACCAGTGCCAGTAGCCGAGGTGCCAAAGCAAAGCGAATCAGTTGAAGAGGTGGGAAAAGATAAACCTATGGTAAATTTGGGGAGTGATCATGATGATTATCCCGAGATGTATTGGAGTGGTGATGAGAAGGTGGAGTCTGAAGAAGCTAAGGTGGAAAAAAAAAAGAGAATAAGATCAAAGTTGGAGAACAAGATCAACTATCTGCAGAAGTTCAAGAACTCCAGAGTAAAGTATTTCTCTTGGAGGAGTTATGGAAGACGAGCGAGCGCGTTACGAAATGGTGATCAAGAATGGAATGAGTGAAGGCATGTGAAAAGAATGAAGATCAAGGTGGTGTATCGTCCAAAGGAACAATCAAGTAGTAAGAAGGGCAAGAATAAGAGAAAGAGGGACAACGATAGTGATAACTCTAAAAAATTTAAACCTGAAGAAGAAACAAGTCTGCATCAAGTGTGGAAAGACTCACATGGGAGAATGCATGATGTGGAAGAACGCGTGCTTCAATTTTAAGCAAGAAGGACATATTTTCCTATATTGTCCTAAGCCAAAGGCAACAAGTGTCCCAGTAAGAGGAAGACTGGTGAAGGGAGTGATTGTGAGATAGCTTAAGTCTAAGCAATAGTATCTTTTGATAGAGTGTGATATTAACGGTTTTAATATCAAGATTGATGTGTGAACATATGAAAATATATATGTTTGTATGAATGAAATCTTTATTTTCTATATGAATATAAGATTAAGATTAATTATTGAGTTCTTAAAACTCATACTTATGGTAAGTTCATGACTCATGATTATATGAAATGTTTTGAACCCCTCAGCGAATGGACGCCATATAATTGTGGCAAGTTCCTGAACCCTTAGGTGTGGTAAGTTTGATGAACTGGGGAATAACTATGTGTAAATGGAGAATTACAACTTTTGTTTAAAGTTGTGTTGTTAATCCTGATATTATTTAAAAAGGGATAGTGATATGTGTTAAGTACTAAATGTATTGTGTGCTATTTGAATAAATATGCGATTATATGAGAAATTTTTTTTATTGTGTTATTAATAAGAATTTGTGTAAAGAATGAGAATTAATGTAAGATTTTTATCAAATAATGCCGCCAAGGAAGGGAAGTCTAAAGAGAAATATGGAAGAACAATTTGTGAATCTGAAGCAGGAAGATATGTCAGTGACAAAATATTTTGTCAAGTTCAACGAGTTAGCAAAATTTGCTCCACATCGAGTCGACACTGAGGAGCTTAAAGCACAATGTTTTAGGAATGGATTGAAATCGTTGGTACTCGAGAAGTTGAATGTGCTGCAAATTAATTCATTTTCAACGTTATTAGAAAAAGCCATTATCGCGGAAGGAGAAATTGAAACTGTATTAAAGAATAGTCAAGAACAAAGAAAGGAGGCTGAAGGAAATATTATGATAGGTGGTGGTGGAGGTAGTAATCTTAATAAACGTAAGAGGGATTGTGATATTAATTCAGGAAATAATCCAGTAGAGATTAGGAAGAAAGGCGCGCCGTGCGTAGTTTGCGGGAAGCATCATCAAGGAGTTTGTTTGAAGAACAAAGGAGTCTGTTACAACTGTGGTCAAGAGGGACACATGTCACCCCAGTGTCCCATTCCAAAGAAGACACAAGGTTATTTTGCGTGTGGATCGATCGATCAACTGGTCCGAAATTATCCGAAGAGAAATGTAGAGAGGAGAAGTGCCAACAAGTGACCCGGTAGTAAAACCCTGTCGATTAAAGAATCAGCTCAGCAGTGAAGACCAACAACATTCACTTTTAGCATGACAGTTCCAAATGCAGCAGCTGCCCATGAAGAGGCGACATGTAACGAGTTTGGTTAGAAATTAATTTACGCAAGAAATACGAGTTAGATATTTCTGTGAGTTATTTTCTTTGATAGATTCAAGTCACAGGTTAGAATATGACACACAAATGAATATTATGTTGTTAAGAATGAATTGATGATACAACTTTAAAAGATTATAGAGAATAAGAAAGCGGTGATTCCGAGGAAAGAATCCTTTTAAGGAGGGGTGAATGTGATAACCCGGGATTTCAAATAATTAAAATTTTACGAATAAATTTATTTATTTATTTAATATTAATATTGATTATCAATTTTGCGACATGTATCTGTGATACGAGTCTCGAGAAGGTCAATTTTTGTATAGACTAATAAAATTAGAGTAGAGTTGTACTCTTTCATTATCAGATTATTGTGTTGCCTAGAATTCGAGAAGACTTGTTATTGATTAACGATTTGTTCAGCTATTTCAAAGTTCTCTGAACTTTGGTTTCATTCTATCAAAATAGATAGTCTGTTCTTATTGATTCGTATACATTTATTATATGATTTAACTTGCGGGGCAAACCAGTTGCTCACCCTTGCTAAATAAAACTTTTCAGCTAGGGACGAAGTTGTAGAAGGTGCAGTGAAGAACAAAGGCAAAATGCTGGAGTAGTTATAATAAACTTATTATTATGTTATGTTTGTAAACCCTTTTTGTATATATCTAAGGGGTATGTTTGTAATGTTAAGGTTAGCGGACCTGGGACTAATGTATTAACAACATATGTTAATGTGATATGTATTACTATTTCTATATGAATGGGTAGATAGTTAGTATTATATTGTGGATCGTGAACACCAAACTCGGAGGTCAGGTAACCCGGATTTGGGGGTGTCACAATTAATATCTCAAAGAAATATATAATCATTTCAGAATTTATATACACAATAATTATAACCATGTTGATCAATTCACCTTTGCAATTAAGGTAAAGGTATTCAATTATAAATTCAATGGTCATGATCATACCAGTCAACAATTCATCTTTGCACTACTGGCCAAAGAGAACCCATAGTCACGATCATACCAATAATCTACCCTTCTTTACACTCAAGTCAAAGAGAAATATCATCATTAGGGTTATAAAAATGTTATATATGATAATAAAAACAATATAATCAACATATAGATTTAATCTCAAGAGTAAGATTCATAAATCAACGATAATTTGGCCAGAAAAAGAAACCAATTTTGTTGTGAATATTACCCGTGAATAGTAACTCGTGAATAGTAACTCATGAATAGTAACTCATGAATAGTAACCCCAACATGAAAAAAGTAGAAATTCTACAATAAAATATATACCAATATTTTGGTATAGTGATATTGAAAGAATAATATTTTTTAAACTTATAAATAATTTATTTTAATTGTTTACACTTTACTAAATAATGCATTTAATCATCCTAAAATGCCAAACTCATAAGATTTCATCACCAATAACCAAAACCCTCATAAAAAATCTGCATATACCTCATATAGGATTCTCAATCCATAAAATCCTATTTTCTAATTTTCTTACTTCACATAATATATTTAATTCATTTACTCATAACTAGTCCATTTTCATGAAAAATACCAAATCAGTACAAACAAATTTTCTTTTCTGGGATTTCACAGAATATAGTTCCATATTGAACATATATTTTTCTCAGAATTTTTAAAATTCATTTACTATTTTTCATATGGCCAAAATAGCCGAATATTTAGACATTTATCATAAACTGTACTTTTATCCAAAAATTCTGAAATTTACAGAGTATACTTCTGTTATATACATGTACTCCTAATAAAAATTTCACCAATTTTGGAGTTAACTACAAGGAGTTATAAGGGTTTACTTTTAAAATAGTCTTTTCCCATAAAATTCATAACTCATAATATCTACATCCAAAAATCGCCATTTTTGGACACAATCTAGAAAACTCATCAAATTATCATTTCAAATTTTTTCAGAATTTTTAAGAGTCAGAAAAATTACGAAACTGAAAAACATAATAACCCTTACAATCCCTTACTTCAAAAGAAACAGTACTTCGGAATGAAATGTCGGATATGATGCTGAATGAAACTTGTACTGAATAACAACTCTTAAAGTATCTAAATACTCACAAAATACGCTCGATAATATAGAGAGAGAAAGAGAGAAAGCTTATGTTTACGTGTGATTTTCAATTCTAACTTAGCCCTCTATTTATAGGAAAATGTTAAGACGCAAAGCGCACTTGACCGCTACACGATGGCTTTACCTGCTACTATTGCCACCCACCACATTTGAAATTCAATTTGAGCACATTTCTCACCAACCAAAAGTGGGGCCCACCAATTCTATAATTTTCTACCAAAATGATAAATTCCTAAACTTCAACAATTTCTGAATCAGTCACCTCTTAAAATTCATGACAAATCATACGTTCATTTTTAACGGCTCAAAATTTGTGGATATATACTCAACTTATATATGTATAACATATCCAAAAATCACAACGATCCAACTATTTGATTAAAATTATAACTCACTTAATAGAGCTTTAAGAACAATCGATTTGATCTTTTAATACCTCCAATCCGACAAAAATAATTGATAAAATACCTCAACATTAATTCCTTCATTTATAACCACATAAATAAATTCATCATTTATATCCACATCAAATAAATATTTCTTTATCATATAAATCAATAATTAATTATTCATAAATAATATTACGTAATCACAATAATGACAACCGCGGTTCAGCCCTGTGAAAGAAGCGCTTTTGATAATGATTTCTCCTTACTGGCGCGCAATTAGGTGACCAAACCTCTCCTTGACAGAACTTTCTAGACATTGCCAATAATGCTATCTAATAATATTATTCAAATAATATGAATTATTGATCTGATAATGGAAAATACTGTGTCGTGACAATTATTGAAATACCAATAATATAAAATATCAACGCATCAATTATTGAATCATTAAAATAAAATATTGAATAGTAATTACTGTAACAATTATTTAGTAGTGTCTATTTACATGAGAATTAATAATTCAAAAATACTGTGCAATACCGTGTGCTACTGTGCAACCATGCGTATTATTGTATTTTAACAACCAGGTATTCCAATAGTGTTAACGGTAACAACTACGCCGTTATTTATAAAAACTCAAACTTGTCATTTTCTTCATCCGACGGTTATTTTGTTATGGGGCCAATAAATGACTCTACTGGCCGCAATTTAATATTTCCGACAAACAAGAATATTCCACGACCAAACGAATATTCCCCGACAACAATGAGTATTTTATAACCACTTGCGTATTTTGAAAAATTTCATATATTACCCTTAACTTTAACCTTTTATCAATTTAACCGTTTACTGAATAGTAATTATAAGAAAAATTGAATACTTTTATTTCATAAAATTCAGGGTCTTGGAATCCCAATAACCCTAACCCAGTTTTCGGATTCTAGGGGTTCTGCCACGCGTCGTTGGAGTAATCGCCCACCTATCGTTCTCCCCTCTTCAATCAATCAATCAATTTTGTGCTCTTCGTGGATTTCTCTCCTCCTTAGCCAACATGAAACCCTAACTAGCAAGGCACGATTTCATCGCCCACATTTATTTGGCGACTCTGCTGGGGAGGTGTAGAATTCGTGAAGGGTATGCCCACAACCCGAAGTGGAAGAACAACTGGAAGAGCTTCACCAACAAACAACATTACCTCACCGGGTCCATTTCCAAGGCAAGCAAGTCAAGCTTTCCAAGGCGTGAATCTAAATCTCAATCAATCCATCCTTGAAGATGCATCGGAAGGAAGTTCAACATCACCATACATAGCTGAGCAACAACCATCGAATGTCAGGCAGACAGGCATGGGAAGGCAAAGTGAGGAAGAAAGTGGAGGGCAGACAAATGATGTGCAACTGGAGATACTCAAGGCATTGAAGGAAGCACATGAAGGACAAGGGGTGATGATGGCTATGATGCTGGAGATGCAGAAGAAGCAAGAGGAAATGGGAAATTTCCGTCAGCAGTTGATGCAGATCCCCGCCTTCAAGGCCATGTTCCCAAATAATTCACAGGGAGAACAAAAGCAGGAGTGGAGGACAACAACAATGGTAGCAATAACAAAGAGAACCAGATTGTACCTCCATCGACGGAAATTCAGTCGGTTCCAATCATCAACTTGGAGCCCCAGAAAAGTGGTGACGTACCACAACCTAGGTTGGAAGCAAGCCAACCTCAGACAAACATCATCCCAACTGCTCTCCCAACATTTTTACAGGTGCAAATGCCAACCATTCCAAGTCATGTCAAGCGAGTGAGCCAACAGCTGCCACCAGTGCCAGCTTTACACGATGCAAGTGTGCATCAACCAATCTCTCTACCATACACACCGCTGATACAGCAATATATCACAACACCCCAGAGAGTTCACGCCACAAGCCAGTACGTGACGAAGGATGATATGATCGACATGATCAATCAACTTCGCAGACAGACATCTTTACCCTCAGAGTTGGACTTTACTCCTCCTTACCCTGCACACATTCAGAGGCAACCCTACTCGACAGGGTATATTGAACATCCCCCGTAGTTTCCAAAATACAACGGGGAGAAAGAAAACGCCAGAGAACATATTGCTAGGTTCGTAGAGTCGATGTCTTCGTGGCTAGGATATGATGAAGTGAACAACCACAACTTGTTGATGCGGGAATTCAATAAAACTTTGATGGATAGTGCCTTTAGTTGGTACTATAATTTGGAGAAGGGGTCAGTCCATGACTGGGATGACCTAAAATTACAATTTTTAAAGCAATTTTTCTATGTGCAAAAATAGGTAACCATTGTAGAACTCATGCGGTTCAAACAGAAGCCGAATGAGGAGCTATCAAATTATGTTAACAGGTTCAAGGCCCAGGCACAAAAGTGCGCAGACCCGATTGAAGAAAAGAACTTGGTCAGCATTTGCAACAATGGTGCTTTAGACTCCTTCAAGCCCCACCTCATTACCAAGGCGTGTGATTCATTTGCGACCCTCTTATCTTTTGCACAAGACTTGGGGGGAATCATGAAATTTCCTACCAGTGATGCGATGGATACATGGAAGAGCAATAGGACAACAACTGTGGCTTTGGTGGATTCTCAGTCAAAACCACAAGGGGGCAAGAGGGAGAAGAATGAGAAATTTGAACGAAGTGGAGAAAAGCATGGGGACAAGTATACCAGAATGCCAGTTTTGGAGGCTATCACATACAGCGAGAAGGCGTTCAGGAGCCTGTACGAACAATGGGTCGAGCGCGGAGTTGTGAAACCTCCAATGCCCCGGTTGGTTGTAACTGAAGAAATGAAAAGAAGACCAGACTTCTGTGTATACCACCAATACACAAAGCATTCCACTATGGACTGTTACAGTCTGCGGAGGATATACCATGAGAAATTGGCGGCCGGGGAGATTGAAATAGGAGAAGAAACGTAAAAAACTATCACCCATGGTGCAGTCCCAGAAGTCAAGAACTCAAATACTGGCTCTATGTACCATCGAAAAAAACTCTGAACTATAGACGAATTAAAAATCCACCCAAGATGGTGGTCCACCAAAAATGGTGGTTTAAACCCTCAGGAGTATCCCTTGCCAAACAATTGGATGACCAAGGGAGGAGGCACAAGAATTGAAGAATGAAAAAAAAAACCCCACCCAAGATGGTGGTCCACTCTAAATGGTGGTCAAGTCCTCGTAGACTGCACTTGCCAAGAAATTGGATGACCCAAATGACGAGGCACCCGATTTTAAGTCCTTGTAGACTGTATTTTCCAAGATATTGGATGACCCAAGTGACGAGACAACCATTTTCAAGTCCTCGTACACTGCACTTGCCAAGAAATTGGACGACCCAAGTGACGAGACACCCGAGTGTTACACTTTATCATCAAAAGTGAATGAGGCACCTGACTATAAGTCCTCAGACCCAAAAAGTTATACTTTTAACTTTAATAAAAGTAATTGAGGCGCCTGAGTATAAGCCCTCAACCCCGAAAAAGTTACACTTTATCTCTAAAAGTGGTGAACGTTATTCTTTCGCCGACAAAAGCAAGATTTGTTATATGAAACGTTATGCTTTTTGTTAAAAGAAATTTGATTATCAATAAATTTGTCAAACTTTCACTTATACTTGATTATTTCTTCTGATTTAAAAAAAAAGAAAAAAAAGAAGAAAAGAAAAGTATAGATTCAAGTGTTAGTCTGTATGAAATATATGCACATGATTTTCTGATACAGGAAATGGAAAAAAAAACTACGAAAGTTCATGATCTAAAGGCACTGACCTGTCGAATTGAAGAGAAAGGAATACCTAAAGTTTGGTCTTCATGGCTATCAGGCCTTCGAGGCTATCAGACCTTCGAGACTATCAGCAGGTCTTCGAAGCTATCTACATGTCTTCAAGGCTATCTTCTGGTCTTCGATGCCATCAGGCATTCGAGGCTATTATCAGGTCTTCAAGGCTATCAGGTCTTCGATGCTATCAGGCCTTCGAAACTATCAGCAGGTCTTCGAGGCTATCAAGCCTTCGAGGCTTTCAGGCCTTCATAGACTTCTTGATTCTCAATGACTTTTTAATTTTAAAGAGAAGAGAAATTTCCATAGAGGATACAAAAGATTAGATTGAAGATTTTCAAAATGTCACATGAGAGCTCCTCTAAGGCTCTCCCTTCTAGGGTTTGCTCTCTAGAGGTTCCCTCTCCTAGGACTTTCATTTTCGAGGCTTGCAAAACATCAAGCCCCACGAAGTTTTCAGACATTGGAATTAAGACTTCAACACTTATAATTTTTTGCGCGATCATCTCACCAAAGGCGTGACTCACGCGCAGGGGGCAAAATGCTTACTGATAGATGAAATAGACATCCTCCAGAGTAGAGGTGCATTCCCCCCAAGAAGTGATGAATACGCATGTAGAGGAGCACCATGGTCCTGTTGGATAAAAAGGTTCCTGCATAGCTGGATGCAACGAAGAATGTTAGCCTTCTCTTTAGTATATCCACATAATCAGCATTCTCAAGTATTTCGCCAGTCCAATGCTGCTATTCCTGAATGTGGTTAGATGAATAAGACAAGAAGTGAATGAGAATGCGATCAGAATCGGGAAAGTCACCCCAACTTCCACAAGTCGTTGGATATAGAAACAAGCCTTCCTTCTATGGTGGAAGAAAAGTTGTACGGTCATAAGTTTGGACTTGCTTCCAAAAGACGACGAAAAGACCAAAGGAGGGGAGCCCTTTCCCAATCATTGAGAAATGGGGCCTCCATGGTTGTTCCCAAGTCTACAGAATGTTCAATGGGGAGGGCCTGTAAGAAAAAAGAATTCAGCATAAGGGATCTAAAGAGCAAGGAAATAAGGCATTTGAACTTGAAGTGCTCACCATGGCAAAGAGGAAAGTCTGAGATTTAAGCCTAAAAACACTTGAAAAGAAGAAGAAACAATGTTAGTAGGAGTTAGGAATCATAATTATGCAAGAAAAAATTTCTCGAAAATTTTTGAAATAACTTCGGACATCCAAAAGGTATCCTTCGGAGCCTTTTTTGGACTTATAACGGAAAATATGTAGGGCTCATCAATACGATTATTTTGATATATTACGGGCCCCAAAACTCCAAACAGATCAAAAGTTACGCTCCAAATATTAACTGCTCGTCCCGAACTTCATTTTTTCTCCCAAAACATGGTTTTCTCCCTAGGGTTCACCCCCCTAGGGGTTGACCTCCTAGGGTTTGCCCCCTAGGGGTTTGGCCATCTGGAGCGGACAAAACGTCAAGTCTTTCTTTATTATCCGAGGGAAAAATGGGGCTCGAAAGACAAAAAAAAGATTGGGGAGTCCTGAAAAAAAAAATTAGGGTTCGGCCCCCTAGGGGGTGTTCCCTCTCTTCATTCCTTTGATGAGGTCCTGTTGCTCCACCAATCAACTGCTTGGAACGAGTGCTCCTTCAAAGTGAAAATTATAGCCTTCCTCTGATGAATTCCGAGGGAAAAAACCAAGATGTGATCAAGGTGATGGGGCTCGAAAGCAAAGAAAGACTACAATTGCCTGAAATAATAAAAAAAAAGAAATAGAAGAAGAAATAAAGCTCTAAGGCTCGGGTTCCCATAGGTTTCGGCCCTATAAGGTTCATCCCTTAGGGTTCGGCCCTATAGGAAGGAATTCTCTTTGTTACCTCTAGCTCGGATTGAGGAATGTCTTCTTGCTGCTCCCTTGAGGATCTTCTTGGCTCGTAGGAAGAAATAAAATCCAAAATGAAGTAAGATAAGCAAGGAGGCGTGAATGGCTTGGGCGATGTATACATATGAATACATGTATAGCCCCCAAAGTATGCTTACATTAGAAAAAGGAAAAAAATAAAGAAATAAATCTTGGGCAAGCTATGGACATATTTTTGGAGGATTTTCCAATAGGTCCAAGGTAAAGCCCTGCTAGGTTTTGCCACCCTAGGGTTTAACCCTAAGGGTTTGGCTCCCTAGGGGTTCCCTCTACTACGACCATTATCTTCAAGACTTGTAAAGTGAAGTCCCGTAAAATCGTTCAAAGGCTTGAAGTATTCTTGCGCGATCGTCTATTTGGGAATGCGACTCCCGCACAAGGGGCAAATGTGGGCCCAGGTGCAAAATTAGGGTTCACATGACCTAATTAAATTAAATGCACGATTAGGGTTCCACGACATCATTATATGCGCAAATTAGGGTTCATATAACCTAATTAAATGAAGACGGATAAGTCAGAAATAAAGGGGCTAGACCCGGGAGAAGCCTCCACGTGTTCCGAGGCAGAAGGATCGTGGAGGCGGTTCGTTTTAGGAATTGATTGAGGGATTGGATTAGTGGTTAGAAGGACAGGGCGATATGGGCATTATTCTAATGACTAAAGGGTATTTCTGGAATTTTCTTGAAGACATGTGCCTGGCCTGTGATTACTTAAATTCTAGGAAGCTCTATAAATACTCCTTCCATTCTATGAAGGAGGGGACCTCTCTAGAGATACAAGACTTGAACTCTTTTGGTGACTTAAGGGTTAGATATTTCACCTAAAAGCACTAAAGGGTTTGGATACTCACTCTCAACTCAAAGGACTCAACAAGAAGGCTCTTGGAATCCTAATAACCCTAACCCGGTTTCCGGATTCTAGGGGTTCTGCCACGCGTCATTGGAGTAATCGCCCACCTGTCGTTCTCCCCTCTTCAATCAATCAATCAATTCTGTGTTCTTCGTGGATTTCTCTCCTCCTCAGCCAACACAAAATCCTAACTAGCAAGGCACGATTTCCTTTCCCACAGAGCTACAGAGGTGTTTTTATTTGAATTTGTTTAATCATTTAGCATAGTTATAATTAGCTGATGCTTGTCAGATTTGGAAGAAGCTAGAAAAGTCAAAAGTGTAATTTTACGAGCATTTGATGACATAGTCCATCTTATCATTCTTCATGTTATAGGCAATAAGACATAGTATTTTGATTAATTTTAGAACTAAGAAACTAGCATATTGATTAATTTTTGAACTACCCTCGACACATTAGTAGTAGGTGCAACATTAAAGTGCATTTAGCACTTTCTGCTATAAAAATAGATTTTATGCCACTTTGCATGTTTTCAGTTTGGTAGTATTTATGTTTCATATTCTTTTTTCAGGTGGACTCTTCATCTAGATCAAGTCAAGAAACACCATAGCATAAGCAGTCGAGAAAACCAAATCTCTTGTTGGATATACCATTAAAAAATATGGAGAGCTCCTCGAAGGACTTTGTTCAAATAAAGATGTCGCCCACCCCTACTCGCAATCCCAAGAAAATGAATTTCCACCTGACACCTAGCCCTTCTGATGCAAGAGTAAATGCATCTGCTGATCCTTCCTCATCTAAAGGTAAATAATCCATGAGGCGTCTTCTGCCAAAGCTAAGCTTCAATTACAAGAATTCTAGTTCAGATGTAGAGAAAGCAACCACCTTAGCTCCTGGAGGGCCACAAGAGGAGCTTTCTATCTCAAGAGCTTGGTCACTTGCAAAGATATTTACTCCTCGGATAATTAGAACATCGTCTCTAACTGTTACTCCAATTGCATGCTCAAACTCAGAATCAATATGCGGAGGGAACTTAAGTGGTACACTGGATTTAGATGTGAGTTATCAGCACATTACATGGGTTCTATTCCACATAAATTATTGTTTGCTTTTGATTTGACTTAATTTATAAACATTGTTGGAACTAAATTATTGTAACTTAATGTTTGATACAGTAGTTAGCCTTCTCTGAAGAAGATTGTAATTATTGTAATTGTAATGTGAATGATTTTAAATCATGTATACAATATTTTTTTATGTTTTATTTTATATTATATTTGTGTTTGTTGGATAAATGTACACAATTAATTTTCTTTAAAATTTAAAAAGTCTATAACGACAGTCATCGATCGTAGCTATAGTGTTTTATAAAACACAGGCCTATAGTGACGGTCGCCGAGCGTCGCTATAGACATCTATAGGTACGGTCATGGCCGTAACAATAACTCTCAGCGACCGTTGGTAAAGAGCAAATACACGATTTTGTCATGACCTATAGCTACGGTCGGTGACCGTCGCTATAGGACAAAAGATCTTCGGTATAGGCTTTACCAATCGGGTTCTATAGCGATAGTCGGCGACCGTCGCTAAAACAACGACGGTCTTTTGGCCTATAGCGACGGTCGGCGACCGTCGCTATAAGCTGATTTTCTAGTCGTGGTAATTGATGGCCAATCAATTAAATAATTAAGTCCAAATCGTAATAGACAATCCTCACGATAAAACATAATAATTGATGGCGAAGCATATTAAAATAAACTACACAATAAGATCCATTGTAATCTCAAACAAAGAATTAGTTCATTGAATTAAAACTAAGAATCCACACTTGAATACACATTAAAAGATAAGAATAGAAGAAGAGAAAAAGATAGAATCTATTGTCTGCAGATTTGATGCTCCCTCCTTGCTCCTACTTTGAATCTTGAATGGTCTCCAAGTTTCTTCAATCTCCAACTCTAATAAGAACTAGAGTTTTGCTCATAATCTACTCTAATCTAATCTAATGGAATCCTTCAAACTAGCCTCCCAATCCAAATTAAAATCAAGTATTTATAGTTCTAATGGACACCCTAGCAAGTTAGGCAACTAAGAATCCTATTCTATCTCAAATTGGACAACATAACACCCAATTTAACTCTCCTTCCGCCGATCGACGCGCCCATCATTGCTCCTAGGCCAATTTGGGTGCGCCCACACACTCATCAGAAGAGAGAATCACGTCTGACGCTACCACGTCGTCGCTCTATTTTCTACTGCGACATCCTTTGGTAAAACATTCATAAATTTTGATCCGCTAAGATTTACGGGGCCTGCCACCTATTAAATCGAAGATATCGACGAGATATACAACTTTTATTCTTTGAGAATTAACAGATTCTGGCTGGATCAAGATCGAAATCGGGCTTGAAGTAAATGTTATGTAAATGGCAAGCATGACAATTTTGACCTTTGTTGATAAAAAGGCAATAACTCTAGCATCCGAACTCCGATTGGGACAATTCAAGATGTTCCGAAAATATAAGAAGAAGCTCTACATTAAATTTCATGTTCCAAGCCAAGAAAATGCATCCAACTTGGTGTCAAAAGCCCTGCAATCTTTCCTTATTGCAATTACTTGCATATTTTAGTCCAAAAGATATCCGAATTGCTTTTCCTTGCTTCTTCATGCTAATGTCGTGTCATAGCCTACAAAATAACATAAAATGTATGAAATGAACACACAATGCATGCAAAGTAACTACAAAATATAGGTTTAAGCAACTAATTCAAGTAATAGATACCGGATAAGTAGGTATAAAACCTACTTATCAGGAGGAGGGAGGAGGGAGGAGGGAGGAGGGAGGAGGGAGGTGGGGTGGCGTTGAATGGGGTGGGGCGCGAGTGGGGGAGGAGGGAGAAGAAGAAGGTTGTGTTTTTATTTTTTTTCAAGAGTTAAAATAGTAAAAACATGTTATTCAGATATTTTAAAAAAAGTAATTATTAAACAACATTTTTTTCATTCAAATACAATTATATTTAGATACTCTATATTATTCAGATGTCTAAACTATTCAGATCTTAACGACTAATTTTATCAAACACAGCCTTAGTGACTTTTAAATGAGGTGATAACTTCTAAGTCTTAAATCCAATAATTTTAAATTTGAAACTTTAAATAGAGACTCTATTTCAAATTGAAATGGAGAGAATCCGAATCTACTATTGGTAGTGCATATCAATGTTAAATCTTTTGCAGCCTCATTTGTCAATTTATTTTATTTGACAAACAAGTTATCTTTTTATTTTATTGATAGTAATATATAATAACATATATTTTTTCAAGTTTGTTATCGTAATTTCATTATTATGTTACTAAAATTAACTTGGTACTTTTAAGAATAAAATGTAACAAAAATGCATTAATTCTTAATTACTTTGTCCATTTCAAAATTAGAGATACAATTTGATTTTTATTTTAAACTTCAAAATTAATAATGACTCATAAAAGTTTAGAATAAAATAAATTTTGTGATTAATAGTTTTGTTATATACTAGACAATTATAATGATTGTATCAATTAAATAAATAAATTTATATCGATTTAAAATTTAATATGCCATCGTTTAACCTCAAAAGTTAAATTATATTTTTAATTTTGGAATGTATGAAATAATATTTATAAATTTTACAAATGAAATTATTTTTCTGAAAGAATATATCATAACTTTTAGTTCATAATGGTAGTTGCATACTTGCATTAATCAAAGTGGAGAAACCAATGTTTCGCAAATCGATTAGAGCCAAACAGTTCAGAGCACTAGGTTTAGCAAAAACCACCAAATTACTCCGTCTTGCTCTAATTATTTAATTGGAATAATTAAAATTTATAATTAATGCCCACATTAATTTATATCCATGCATTTGTAGAGATTTACAGGTCCTCACTAAAGTTACTGGCCGGGCGAAATATATCGAGTAAAATGCAAAATTGTATCATGAATACTTTCTCACATTGTAAACTTATAATATCCGACTTCATAATACAGCAAATAAATATTTTGTGATACAATTAGTAGTGTCAAATTATACATTTTGAGTCAATTTTACACTACTAATTATATTTTAAAATGTAAGATTTTATAATAATATTAATTATATTTTTAGGATTTTTTTTTGCTAAATTAATCAAACTTAAGGAAGAAAATATTACATACGCATAAATACGAGGAAGAGTAACATTTTGCTCCAATATCGTTTATACCAACAGAAAAACAACAAAACAAACGCACAACGTAGTGCAACATATATAAAGGGAAAAGTTCTAGTTTCATTTTAGAGTAAAATGCAATTTGCATTTTTGACTTTATCTTCATTTTGTATTTTGTATTTCACACTTTATAAATAGATCTTTAGAAAATCACACTTTCAGCGGATTGATACATATATAATGTTGGAATTTAGATAGCAGTAGCAGTATTAACAAAAAGAACTGAAGAGTAAAATCAGAACAACTTAGCTTGTAGACGACAAAAAATCGAGGCGTAGCAAAGCTATTGTCTTAAAAAGTGATTTCGCCCCTGTTGATCGATTTCGCAATCAATGAATATGTGCAAGTATACACGGTCAACAAGTAATAAATTGATAAGATAGAGTGTCAATCCCACAGAGAATTCTAATTAATAAATTTCAACTACTAGCACTATATCAATCTAATTTTATTTAAACAACCATAAATTGTGATTTTCCGAATTGATAAAACTAAATTAAACAATTAAAAGAGATTATTCTAAATTAAATCAAATAAACCAAACTACAATTTGAATGTATTCAGATAAATAAAGATTAAGACTTCAATATCCCCAATTATGAACTTATAAATCAATTATCCAATTATCCCAATTATTATGCTTACTGAATTGTTAACAGGAATTCTCAATTGCCAACAACCCTTTTTCAAGTGATCAATTGACTTCTATTTAATTCAAATTAATTTTGCTATATTCCTATGCAAAACAAGTGAATTAAACTCCTTCAATTCCAATTCCTTATGTGTTACATGCGGTGAACATATATTTTCATTCAATTCACAAACCTAATTATTCACTGTGCAAATAACTAAGTCACATGTTATCAAGCCCAGTTCTAACCCTAGAATTCCTCTTTCAATTCCTTCTAGAGTAACAAGGTAATTATTGGCCAAATAATTAATCAATAAATACAAGGCAAGATAAACAATTCCCTTCAACATAAATAATTAGAATAAATTGAATAACTAATTTATAGCCATAAAAGGTTCAATTGAAATCTTAATTATCGAATTAGTTCATAACGGAAATAAAAACCAACAATCTTTCCAAAAATCATCCTTAAAGAATTACACAAATTGAAAATAAGGAGAAGGAGAAAAAACTCTTGAGCAAAACCTTAATCTTCAAGTAATCCTTTGCTTAGCCTCCAATTGTGAATGATCCCTTTCTAATTCAGCATCATAAACTTTATATACTCTCCAAAATCCTAATCCCCATCAACTTGTCAAATAACCTCCTCTTTAATGCAAGTCAAACACCTAGTCAACGCGTCAGGTCCAGGCGATCAACACGCTTCCAAATACCCATGCCACCGAATCTGACTCAAGCTAGAGCGCTTCTGTAATGAACTTCGATTTAATTACCAAACTGCCATTCATTTGCTCAACTTTCCCAATTCGCCCCTTTAACTCCCGAATCTGCAAAATAACAACTAAACACAATAAAAATGCTTCTAAATAACTTGAGAATGCAATAATTTAAGCCCAAACATATCCGATTCATGGGTATATTACCCAATCATCAAATACCCCCAAACTTAAATCGTTGCATGTCATCAAGCAACAAAACACAAGACATGAAAAACTAACCACCATGCAAATGCAAACTATCTAAATGTTCTTAATTCTAGCAATCCAATAGCACCCATATATTCATAAGCCTCAGAAAAATCAGAAAAACATGCTAATACATCATGTTAAGGCAGATCAATAATATCCCCAACAATCAATGAATCTAAATCTGTTATTACTGATATCGTGTGTGTGTGACCAACAACCATGCTAACTCTTGAAAGGCAAAAATATGACATATAATAAATTTCTTGGTAGGCAACATACAGTGTAAACTTGAGAACTCATCAAATAAACTTGATTCAACTGAAGTAAAATAATTACCAAAATGCAACGGTCAAAATGGAATACTTACGCTTTTCTTTTGTTTTTTTTATAACGGGGGCTTTTTGCACTTTTTCCGCTTTATTATTGCTTTTTTTTAACTCATGTGACTATGCATTGTCTTATTCCCTTAGGCTTTTTAATGCTACCTTAACGAGCTTTCGACCTACGACTCCCAAGCCATTAAGACCTTAGGGCGCTAGGTGTAGAGACAATCCCCTCGGGATTACTTACTCAAGTAACAAAGGCCACAAAACTAGACAAGCATGCCACAGTTTTTTTTTATAGCTTATATACTCCAAATATTTTTCCCCCAAACTTGAGTTTATGTCTCAATTTAGTCTTCACTAGCTATTCAAATTGATCCTTTATTTCACTAGCATTCATCCTTTAGAAGTCTATTATCTATCCATTTAGTACTTCTTTAGCCAACATGGTCATTTTTCAAAATGTGTTATCCTTATAATATCAGCGTCAAACAGATAAAGGTTTCACTTATGTCAAGAGAATCATATCACTAACTTCACAATCCTTACTAGACTTGTTCATACAATTTTAATTTCATCATTGGCCCCAAACATACATACTATCAAAAGCTAGAATTAACATGCAATCCTAAATGCAATAAACTAACAATAACAATCCAAATCCATAAACTATTAACAAACTACGACTGCAAGTACAAATTAACTACCCCCAAACTAATCTAGAGCAATGTCCTCATGCGCAAAATGAAGCAAAATAAAACAGAGGACTTCATTGACGAGCTTATTCTTCGGGTGGAGCATCACCGTCCTCACTCATCTCTAGATCGGAAGGGGGGAACACAGGAAGAATAAGAGCAGTGGGGAACTGACTGAGATTAACACCCGGGTACAGTTGGGCATTCATGACATTCTGGGCAGCAAATTGATCGACCAAGTACTTGTAGATGACATCTTGACGTTCAGACAGACGGACATTCTGGGACTCCAAGTTGTAAAACCAGCCGTCTATTTCCCGTTGGACAGCTTCAGGAACCACACCACGATGAGCTGTTGTGGATGGGCCATAAGTAGGTGGAGCTTGAGGTGGTGGGGCTTGTGTAGCTTCAACTTGGGGAATTATGAAACCCAATCCCCTTGGGTGGTTTTCCCCACCTGTCAACACTTTATACCTGCTTATCAACTTATGGTCCAAAACTGGCATAGGCGTTTGAATCATCTCATCCGATTTCCATTTGACCCCAAACTTAGCACACAGAACGCAGATGAGCGATGGATGGGGTAACCCTCCTGTGGACCCTTCTCGTGATGCTCGGAAAATAGACTGCTGAATAAGGTGGTCAACATCAATTTTCAAGCCTTGAATTATCGAATATAGCAGTACCGCCCTCTCTTTGGTGACATGGCTCACATGTGTGCATGACATGAGTTTGGCGCAAATAAAGGCATACCACGCCTTCCCAAATAAACTAAGGTAAGAGTGGGGAAAAGTCATGCTGTCACGTTCATACAATGTCCATGTGGTGCCCGGTTGACAAAGCTCACGGATTATCTTCTCATAGTCTGGACCTTGACTCAAAAGATTTGCATATTTGTCGTTGAGTCCCTCTAATGGTAGTTGATAACAACCATTAATGTCTTCGTCGCCAATTTCCACTGTCTTTCCCCTCACAAACACTCCATAGTGATCGTGCTCTGACACATTAGCGTAGAATTCCTTAACAATTACAATCATTGCCGAGTCAGGCTGTTCGATGAGGGAGAACCAGTTTCTCTCAGCAATCATCACTGCTATATCCCCATCCTTGGATTGATCGGGCCCTAAACCACGTTCGGGGACTAATGAGCGTGTGGCCATGCGATTATAGCGTTCCTGTGCTTCGGCAGATACAAATCGTCAGTTATCAAATTTCGGCGGGGCTGAGGCAGTCCCTAAACCTTCGCCGCGTTGACGCTTTGATGCCATTATGAAATTCTGCAAAAATTTGCATTACACGTGTTAGAATTGGACAAAATTTTAGTTTGGATCAACGTACCCATGGTACTACCCCCAAACTTCCCGATAAGTGGACGTTATGTAGCATGGTTGTGGGTGTAGTGAGATATATAATAGCATGAAAGAACAAATTTTACCGAGTAACCTCATTTTCTATCTGCATAACCTAATTGGTCAAAGAAGCACATGGTACGCCCAAAAGATGTGACATGTAGTAATAGAATGGCAATTGACCGCATACATTCGGTACATCAGTAGCGAATTATGGACATGACATGTAGGCCAAATTTTTTAGCAATTACAATCCAATATGCCATGCATGTTCACATTCGGCAAAACAAAAGTCCCGTTAAAATAGGACCCCAAGTGAACATCAAGAAAGTGTAACATCTCATTCTTAAGATATCCCAATTGAAAAAAATAGACTATTGTTAGTGTGATAACAAGTGTGCAATTGAATTCAGTGCATGGATTGGGTGTTGTGTGGAAATTTAACCATGAGTATTGAGTCAGGAAAAACATCAAACACCTTGTGGGCAATTCATAAAGTTCTTTGGATCACAATTGGTTTCCTATCCATTCAAACCCCTAATATTCAATCACCACATATGCATGAGATCCCAACTAAAGGAGTGCACAATCAAATGTGATGCACATGCAGGGAATATGAGAGAATCAAAATCAAATAGGATGAACATCTGCACTTTAGATGTAGATACTGTGAATCAAGATGTAACTTCCCTTACCCATCTCCTACGTATTGAAATCCGACACATACAAGAGAGGGAATATAACAATTACCCAAAGATATGGGAATGCATACCTCAAGGATTATAGGAGAAAACAAAATCAAGCAGGATGAACTTCAAGTGAAACACGATGTTGTTATTGATCAAGATGTGCAGCGTATTTAATTTGAAGGGATGAATGGCGGTTACACACAACAACTATGATAATGGTTCAGTGTATGCACGTGGGAGCAGTTGGAATGAAAGGGGAAGTTGTAGAGTTTAAATTAAAGTGCAATTACAAAACCTGACCCCAGCACCGGGGCGCTGGGTTTAACATTGATTACAGCGCCGGGGCGCTATTATACAGAATTGTGTAAACACTCCAAGCGCCAGGGCACTGACTTTGAATTGAAACCCGGTATTTGAAGTATTGAGCCTTGTATATCTGACTTACATGCGCTTAGCGGCAGGGCGCTGAGATCCTTTGGTTTTAGAGCACCGGGGCGCTGGGCCTTTCTTGAAGTGTTTGCCCCTTAGCGCCGGGGCGCTGTAGCCTGTTGATCCTGGGCGCCGGGGCGCTGGACCCTATTCCCTGCAAGCTTGGTCTGTGGCTTAACGTTTTACTCCTCTGTAAACTAATAAAAGTGCAGGAAGATTATTATGTTTTGTTACTTATTAATACTAAAAGTAAAAGTGAAATAAGATAATAATTATAAAACAGAACAAAATAAAATAAATAAAAAATAATAAAAACTCTTGGGGTTGCCTCCCTATAGCGCTTGGTTTATAGTCGTCAGCCCGACTTTTTCGTTGTGTTCATTTGACTAATGGATCGGAGAGGTACATGACCGTGGATTGACGTTCGATAGGTCCACTCCAGTAATGTTTAAGTCATTGACCGTTTACTTTAAATTTTCATTTTGAATTCGGTTCTTCGACTTCAATGTTTCCGTGTGGAGCGACAGATATAATCACAAAAGGCCCGGACCACCGGGATTTCAATTTCCCAAGAAATAAACGCAGTCGAGAGTTGAACAACAAGACTTGTTGGCCCGGTTCGAATGTCCGATCAAGAATTTTCTTATCATGCCAGGCTTTAACTTTCTCCTTGTAGAGTTTTGCGTTCTCATAGGCGTTGAATCAAAATTCGTTCATCCCATTCAATTGCAATAGCCTTTTCTCCCCAGCTGCTTGCAGATCAAAATTAAGTTTCTGAATGGCCCAGTGCGCACTGTGTTCTAGCTCGACTGGGAGGTGACACGCCTTTCCATATACCATCCTGTAAGGTGACATGCCTATAGGATTCTAGTAAGTTGTTCGATACGCCCATAGAGCATCGTCAAGATGCAATGACCAATCTTTTCATGACGGATTGACCACCTTTTCCAGAATTCTCTTGATTTCTCGATTCGCGACTTCTACTTGACCATTGGTTTGTGGATGATACGTGGCTGCAATTTTATGACGAACCCCATATTTTGTGAGCAACTCTGTGAACTGTTTATTACAGAAGTGAGTTCCATCATCACTTATTATCGCCCTCGGCGTCCCAAAGCGTGTGAAGATGTTCTTCTTTGAGAATCAGAGGACAACGTTGGTATCATTCGTGGGTAATGCTGCGGCTTCTAACCATTTGGAAACGTAATCTACCGGCAACAGAATGTACTGATTATTGAAAGAGGACAGAAAAGGTCCCATAAAGTCGATTCCCCACACGTCGAACAGTTCAACCTCCAAAATTGTGTTGAGTGGCATTTCATTACGCTTGGAGATATTACCTACGCGTTGGCATCGATCACACTTCAACACATAGAGGTAAGCATCCTTGAATAAAGAAGGCCAAAAAAATCCCGATTGTAATACTTTTGCTGCTGTTCGATCGCCAGAATAATGACCTCCGTAATCGGATGAGTGGTAATGTCCTAATATGCTGTCCATCTCTTCATGTGGCACACAACATCTAATCATTTGATCCGCACAAGCCTTAAACAGGAATGGTTCATCCCAATAGTATTACTTCACATCGTGGAGTAACTTCTTACGTTGCTGTGAGGTCAAATCCGGTGGTAACACCTTTGCCACCACGTAATTCACGTAATCGGCATACCAATGCAATATTGTAGTTACTCAGAGAAGCTGTTCATCCGGAAATTTTTTATTGATCAGTATGTTGTCTTTTTTCTGCACCTCCGCATTTTCCAACCGAGAAAGATGATCCGTCACCTGATTTTCTGTACCTTTTCTATCCCGGATCTCCAAAGCAAATTCTTGTAGCAACAATACCCACTGTATTAACCACGGTTTGGCATCCTTCTTCTCAATCAGGTATTTAATGGCAGAATGATCAGTGTAGACAATTACCTTGGTCCCAATGAGATATGCTATAAATTTGTCAAAGGCAAACACAACCGCAAGTAATTCTTTTTCGGTGGTTGTGTAGTTCAACTGGGCATCCGTCAACGTCTTGCTAGAATAGTAGATTGTGTAAAAAATCTTGTCGTGACATTGACCCAACACTGCTCCGACTGCGTAATCACTAGCATCACACATTAATTCGAAAGGTAAAGACCAATCAGGCGCCACAATAATTGGAGCAGAGACCAATTTCTTCTTTAATACCTCAAATGCCTCGATACATGACTGATCCATCTTGAAAGGCACATCCTTCTCTAAGAGTGAACATAGGGGTTTCGAAATTTTTGAAAAATCTTTAATGAAGCGTCTGTAGAAACCCGTATATCCCAAAAAGCTCCGTATGCCCTTTACAGATGATAGAGGAGGTAGTTTCTCAATCGTCTCAATCTTTGCTCTATACACCTCTAATCCTGATGCAGAAACTTTATGCCCCAGAATAATTCCCTCTTGCACCATAAAGTGACATTTTCCCAGTTGAGCACTAGGTTAGTCTCCACGCATCGTTTCAACACTAAAATCAGATTTTTCAAACATAAGTCGAAACTATCACTGAACACGGAGAAGTCATCCATAAATACCTCCAAATTCTGTTCGACCATATCTGAGAAGATTGCCATCATGCACCGTTGAAATGTTGCCAGCGCATTATATAAACCAAAGGACATCCAACGGAATGCAAACGTACCATATGGGCATGTGAATGTAGTTTTCTCTTGATCCTCCGGGGCTATGGCAATTTGATTGTATCCGGAATATCCATCCAAGAGACAATAGAACTGATGTCCTGCTAGCCTATCCAACATCTTATCAATGAACGGCAAAGGGAAGTGATCCTTGCATGTGGCTTTATTCAGCTTGCGGTAGTCCATACATACTCTCTATCCTGTAACGGTTCTAGTAGGGATGAGCTCATTGGCTTCATTCTTTACCACTGTCATACCCCCTTTCTTTGGTACGCACTGTACAGGACTTACCCATGAACTGTCTAAGATTTGGTAAATAATACCGACATCCAACCACTTGATAATCTCCTTTTTCACCACATCTTTCATAATGGGGTTTAGCCTTCTTTGCATCTCAATGGTTGGTTTTGACCCCTCTTCCATTAAAATCTCGTGCATACAGAAAGATGGGCTAATACCTCGAATATCCTCTATAGTCCACCCAATTACTGTTTTGAACTCTCGCAGAACCCATAGCAGTTTTTCCTTTTGTGTGTCAGTTAATTCTGTCGAAATAATCACTGGTAAGGTGGCATCTTTTCCTAAATAAGCATACTGCAGATGAGACGGTGGTGGCTTTAATTCCAACACTAGTGGCTCTTCTATCGAGGGTTTGCACTTTTTACCTTCCGTTTCGGACCTATCAAGGGTGTCGAATGGTTGATTACTTTTTTGATAGAACACTGATGTATCTAACCATTTGATCTGCTCAATGTCCTCATCAATACAGTAGTCGTCTATTCCGAACAAAATGGATTCTATCGAGTCCTCTGAGTAATTTCCGCAGAACTTGTGATTAACTAATTCATCCATTAAATCCACCAGCAAACACTCACCTTTTTCCTTCGGATAAGACATCGACTTAAATACATTAAAGGTGACCTGTTGATCTTCAACTCGCATTGTCAATTCTCCTTTTTGCATGTCAATCAATGTTCTCCCTGTTGCTAAAAATGGTCGCCCGAGAAAGATGGAAATTTCCTTATCTGCTTCACAGTCCAAGATAACAAAATCTGCTAGGAATATAAATTTATCCACCTTTACTAATATGTCTTCAACAATACCACGTGGATATGTAACTGATTGGTCCGCCAACAATAAATTGATATTTATCGGTTTTGGTGCCTTAAGTCCAAACTGACTGTAGACAGATAGTGGCATCAAATTTATACTGGCCCCCAAATCACACAACGCTCTCCCCGAAAACTGGTTACCAATGTCGCACGGAATAGTAAAACTACTTGGGTCTTTTAACTTCGGCGGTAACTTGTTCTGGATAATTGCGATGCATTCTTCGGTTAGCGCTACCATTTCGAAATCACCCAATTTCCTTTTCTTTGACAACACATCTTTCATGAACTTAGCGTAGCTCGGCATCTATTCTAAAGCTTCGGCAAATGGGATGTTGATATGCAGTTTTTTGAAAATATCCAAAAATCTTGAAAACTACTTATCTAACTTGGATTTCTGAAACCTCTGCGGATACGGTATGGGTGGCATTGTGATAGTCAGTTCCGGTGCATTCTGCTCTACTATCTCGTCTTTATGTTTCCCGGTTTCCACAACTTCTTCTGTTTCAGCTTTTGCGTTGTCCCTCTTTTCCTTATCCTGAACTGTTTCTTGCAAATCCTTCCCACTGCGTAAAGTTACAGCCTTGCAATGCTCGTTTCTGCCCGGATTTATTTATGAATCACTAGGGAGTGTTCCTTGTGGACGGTTATCCAATGCATGTGCTATCTGCCCCAGTTGATTTTCCAGATTCTTTATCGACGCACCTTGGCTTTTCACATTCATATCTACTTGATTCAATAGCTTGTCTTGTTACTCATTCTTTTTATCGGTAGCCCTTATAAATTTTTCCAAGGCTTCCTCCCAACCCGATTTCTTTTCTGGTTGTTGTTGAGTCTGATTTTGAAATCTGGATGTGTTTTGTTGTCTAGGTACTTGAGCTGAAGCTTGATTGTTACTCCATTAAAACCCCGGATGATTTCTCCAACCTGGATTATATGCATTTTGAGTCGGATATGGTTGAGTTGAGCGATTATAGCTCCCTACGAACTGAGCTGATTCAGAATTTATGGCACAATACTCCGTAACATGACACCCAGCATATAACTCACAAACCATTGCTACCTGTTGTGTAGGTGGTGGACTCCATGTTTCCATGTTTTTAGCCATTGCGGCCACCTGTGCTGCTAATGCTGTCATAGGATCCACTTCAAATTTTCTCGATGTTTTCGGGGGATTCGACCTAGTCATGGGCCACTGATAGTTGTTGGTGGCCATCGTTTCTAACAGTTGATATGTCTCATCAAAATTCTTAGACATGATTGCTCCCCCTGCTGCTGCATCAATACTTGCTCTTGTGGGTGCGTGCAAACCATCACAAAATATCCCCAATTGCATCCACTGTGGAATTCCGTGATGTGGTCACTTACGGAGCATATCCTTAAATCTTTACCACGCTTCATATAATGATTCTGAATCGAACTGTGCAAAGCTGTGAATATCGTTCCATAGTTTTGCCGACTTCGCTGGTGGAAAGAATTTCGCTAGAAATTTTTGGGCTAAGTCATCCCAAGTAGTGATTGAGCCAGGAGGCAAAGAATGTAGCCAACTTCGCACTTTATCTTTCAAGGTAAACGGGAACATCCTCAACCTTACAACATCTTCTGTTACATTATTGAATTTGAAGGTGTCGCAAACTTCCAAGAAACTCAAGATGTGCTCATTAGGATCATTTATCGAATTACCCCCAAATTGACATGTATTTTGTAGCATCTGAATTGTTCTCGGTTTTATCTCGAAATTGTTCGCATTGATTGTCGGCCTCCTAATACTCGACTGTATATCCGTTACATTCGGCATGGCGTAATCCCTAAGTGATTTCTGTTCGTTCCCTGCCATGTTCACGGGTATTTCCTGGTCTGCCAGTTCTTCTTCCAAATGTATAACCTCACTATTCAACTGCAATTTTTGGAACTTCCTTTCGATGCCGTCTGTATACGGAAAAAGTTCCTTTTTAGCCCTTGATCTAGTGTGCATACACTCGCAAAGAATTCCTGCAAATACAATAGAAAATATAAGTAACGTTTAAATTAAGACCGAATTGATTATAACTAATATGGAATTAGTATAAATAAAGAAGTCCCCGGCAACGGCGCCAAAAACTTGTTGATCGATTTCGCAATCAATGAATACGTGCAAGTATACACGGTCAACAAGTAATAAAGTGATAAGATAGAGTGTCGATCCCACAGAGAATTCTAATTAATAAATTCCAACTACTAGCACTATATCAATCCAATTTTATTTAAACAACCATAAATTGTGATTTTCCGAATTGATAAAACTAAATTAAACAATTAAAAGAGATTATTCTAAATTAAATCAAATAAACCAAACTACAATTTGAATGTATTCAGATAAATAAAGATTAAGATTTCAATATCCCCAATTATGAACTTATAAATCAATTATCCAATTATCCCAATTATTATGCCTACTAAATTGTTAACACTAATTCTCAATTGCCAACAGCCCTTTTCCAAGTGATCAATTGACTTTTATTTAATTCAAATTAATCTTGCTATATTCCTATGCAAAACAAATGAATTAAACTCCTTCAATTCCAATTCCTTATGTGTTACATGCGGTGAACAGATATTTCCATTCAATTCACAAACCTAATATTCACTGTGCAAATAACTAAGTTACACGTTATCAAGCCCAGTTCTAAGCCTAGAATTCCTCTTTCAATTCCTTCTAGAGTAACAAGGTAATTA
Organism: Panax ginseng; assembly: GCA_020205605.1. Classification (NCBI taxonomy): domain Eukaryota; kingdom Viridiplantae; phylum Streptophyta; class Magnoliopsida; order Apiales; family Araliaceae; genus Panax; species Panax ginseng. Next base: position 32,092,239 of record CM035138.1, on the reverse strand, counting down.
TTGGCCAAATAATTAATCAATAAATACAAGGTAAGATAAACAATTCCCTTCAACATAAATAATTGGAATAAATTGAATAACTAATTTATAGCCATAAAAGGTTCAATTGAAATCTTAATTAACGAATTAGTTCGTAACGGAAATAAAAACCAACAATCTTTCAAAAATCATCCTTAAAGAATTACACAAATTGAAAATAAGTAGAAGGAGAAAAAACTCTTGAGTCAATCCTTAATCTTCAAGTAATCCTTTGCTTAGCCTTCAATTGTGAATGATCTCTTTCTAATTTAGCATCATAAACTTTATATACTCTCCACAATCCTAATCCCCATCAACTTGTCAAATAACCTCCTCTTTAATGCAAGTCAAACACCTAGTCAACGCGCGTCCGGTCAACAGTCAACACGCTCCAATGCCCCGGCGCTGGGGAATGCACTGGCTAGAGCGCCCCGGCGCTGAACTTCGATTTAATTACCAAACTGCCATTCATTTGCTCAACTTTCCCAATTTGCCCCTTTAACTCCCGAATCTGCAAAATAACAACTAAACACAATAAAAATGCTTCTAAATAACTTGAGAATGCAATAATTTAAGCCCAAACATATCCGATTCATGGGTATATTACCTAATCATCAGCCCCCACTGATAATAATCATAGGTACAACTGGGCTGCCGACGATCACCCTCCAAGATTCAACGGTAAAGCCTCCGATCATGTGTTCTCACAGAAAGAGTCTTTGGACTTGTCAATGTGGATTGCCCAATAAACAGAACTTATGTAGAGATAGTAAGAAGAAGAAGCTAAACGCGGTATATTTTCTGCGAAGAACAAAGTCCATTTTTATAAGGAGAAGAAGAAGAACGTTGGGAGAAGACGTTGGGAATCTGGTGCCGGACAGAATAATGATTATCCTCCGATCGATTTCTTCGGTCTTGGACCATTCTGCATCAGTCACCCCAAGTTGAGAAGAACTCATCCTCGAGTTCTTAGTTTCTTTAGCAGACTGCTCGACATACGGGCTCAGATGCTTAACATTGAAAACGTCTGAAGTCCTTAAATGGTTCGGAATGCGCAACCGATAGGCATTATCGTTGATTCGCTGTAGAATTTCACAAGGGCCAATTTTTCGATCCTTAGGTTTAATATATTCTCCAACAGGAAAACGGTCTCGGGTAAGTACAGCCCAAATAAGATCCCCAACTTGAAAAATAACCTTACGCCGATGACTTTCAACCCGAAGCTTGTATTTACTATTTTTGTCCAAGATAGACTTGTGCACTTGATCATGAATATCTCGAAGATGATCTGCTATTTCTTCTGCTTTAGGATGTATTCAACCAACTCGAGGGTCGAAAACATAGTCCAAGACTCCAAAAGGGTTCTGTCCATAAACTATTTCAAACGGACTCATCTTGGTGGTTATATTCTTCGAACGGTTATACGCGAATTCTGCTTAAGGCAGTGCCAAATCCCATTGTTTTGGCTTATTTCCCGCCAAACACCTCAGAATATTGCCCAAGCTTTGATTTACCACTTCGGTCTGACCATCGGTCTGAGGATGGTAAGCACTGCTAAAGTTTAATTGCGTTCCGAGCTTTTCCCATAGACTCTTCCAGAAATTACTCATAAATTTAGTATCTCGGTCAGAAGTGATAGACTGTGGTACGCCATGTAAGCGTACAATCTCCCAAAAGTAGAGATGGGCGATCCGAGCAGCATCCATGGTCTTTCGACAAGCTATGAAATGAGCCATTTTAGAGATTCAGTCTACGACAACCATAATAGAGTCTGAAGCTCTTTGGGTTCGGGGTAGGCCTAGGACAAAATCCATGCTAAAATCACACCAAGGCCTTTTAGGAACAGGTAGGGGAGTGTCTAATCCTGCATTAGTAAGAACCCCTTTTGACTTTTGACAGATAGAACACCCTTTTACGTAGTGCTTAACATCGCTCGAAATTTTTGGCCAGTAATAGTAAGCTGTGATTAAGGCCAATGTTTTATCTTGCCTGAAGTGTCCTTCTTTGTGAAGTTCACTCATTATCTGTTGCCGAAGCGAACAATTAGGAATGCACAACTGGAGCCCTCGAAACAAATATCCTTTGTGTAAGATAAAGTCAGATCGTCGACCTTCTCGTATGTCTTGAATTATTTCACCGAAGGATGGGTCTCCTTCATACATCCAAGTGAAGACTTAAAATCCTACAATCTTATTTTGCATAGTACTAAGGAGTAATGCTCTTTGGCTTAATGCATCAAAAACTCGATTCAGACTCCCTGCTTGATGTCGAAGAGTGAAAGTGAACTCTTGCAAGTTTGCTACCCATTTAGCATGTCTTCGGCTGAGTTTATGCTGACCATTAATATATTTCAAAACTTCATGATCAGTAAAGAGAATGAATTCCTTCTGTATTAAGTAATGAAGCCAATGCTTCAGTGTCTGAACTAAGGCATAGAATTCCAGATCATAAGTAGAATAATTCTTTCTTGATCCTGACAATTTTTCACTGAAGAAGGCTACTGGCCGACCTTTTTGACTAAGGAAACCACCAATACCCAGTCCTGATGCATCACAGTTTACTTCGAAGACCTTCTCGAAGTCTGGAAGTGCTAGTACAGGTGCTTCAGTCATCTTCTTTTTGATTATTTGAAAGCTTTCTTCGGCTTCCTGGGGCCATTGAAATGATTTCCCTTTAAGGCATTCAGTGATAGGCGTAACCAACGTGCTGAAGTCTCGTATGAATTGTTTATAGAAAGATGCTAATCCATGAAAGCGTCTGACATCGTGTGTGGTTTTTGGTGTTGGCCAGGCTGAGATTGCTTCGATCTTGGTTGGGTCAGCGAGAACACCTTTGGTAGAAATAACAAAACCGAGGAAGGTTACCGATGTTGTGAAATAAGAGCTCTTTTTCTGATTTATGAACAACCGTTCTTCCCTTAATGTTATAAATATAGTTCTGAGGTGCTCATAATGTAATTCTGAAGTCTTACTGTAGATGAGAATATCGTCAAAGTAAAAAACCACAAACTTTCCCATGTAAGGTCGTAGCACCTGATGCATAAATCTCATGAAGGTATTAGGCGCATTGGAAAGTCCGAAGGGTGTGACCATCCACTCGTATAAGCCTTGCGGTGTTTTAAAGGTTGTCTTCCATTCATCTCCAGGCCTTACCCGAACTTGATGGTATCAACTTTTTAGGTCAATTTTCGAGAAGAATTTTGCTCCAGACAGTTGATCTAACATATCATCTAGACGAGGTATTGGGAAACGATATTTACTGTGATTTTATTAATGGCTCTACTGTCGATACATATTCTCCACGAGCCGTCCTTCTTTGGAACTAATAGAGCGTTTACCGCACAATGCTCATACTTTCCCGAATGTACCCCTTCTCCATTAGGTTCACCACCTGCTTTTGTAGTTCTTCGGACTCCTTGGGGCTGAGTCTATAAGCTGGTCTGTTTGGTAGGCTTGATCCTGGGATAAGATCTATCTCATGTTGAATATCCCTTAATGGTGGTAATCCCGATGGAAGATCTTCGGGCATTAAGTCGAAGAAACTTTGTTAGCGAACTTTGCACATCACATCGCCATTTCTTCGATGTCTTTTCTTTGAATCACATGACAAGGTAGTAATGTATACAGAACTCCTTCACGTTTCACCTCGGCTAGGAACCTGGTCATGGACAGTAGGTTCGGATTTCTGACTACTGGAGCCGAACTGTCTTTCTCTCACTGAGGGGCTAACACAACCCTTTTTCCTTTGATGCTGAGAGAGTAAGTATTCATCCTACCATCATGTATAACGCTTCAGTCATATTGCCATGGTCTGCCATCCATTTTCACTACGTCGCACCAGGCGTTATCAAAGTACTTCTTTCCTATGGAAAAGGATACCAGACACCTTCTGTCAACGTTTACTTCACTGCCTTTGTTTAACCAAGATAACTTATACGGATTTAGATGCCGATCTATTTTTAAGTTTAACTTCCGAACAGCCTCTTCGGACACTACATTCTCATAGCTGCCACTATCAATAATTACTTTGTAAACCTTCTCTGCCACGGTACAAGTAGTGTGGAAGATGTTGGTCCTCAGCCAATCCTCTTTGGATTCGTCCTTCGGAGTTAGCAGACTGTTGGGAGAATGCATATTATGATTTGATGTTTTAATGTATATGCTCATGATTAATTGTAAAGTCCTTCTAAGTAATATATGTACAAGGACTTAGTAATAGATCAAATTTGTTAGGTTGATATAAGATCTTAACGTGTATCATTCTGTAATGGAATGTATAGATAGAAAGATCAAAGCTGTTAGGTTGATCTTGAGATGTAATAGATAGGCTTCGAAGAAATCGTAGTATATCATCTGATCAACACTGCAGAAGTTAAGGCAGAAACGTAGAGCTTCAAAGATCGTAATGTGCCTGCCTTGAAGGGACTCTTCAAAAATCGTAGAGTGATCCCAACGTTTGCCGAGCCAACTCCACGATCGTAGTGTGCTGAAGGAAACATGGAGTTTACAAGTCAACAATCGTAGTGTGCTCTCAGAAACGTAGAGTCTACAACACGAGCAAGTGAAGATCGTAGTATGCAGAGGTTTAAGAAGAATCGTAGTGCTCTCGGCTGATAGCATCAGACAAGGCACCAAGATGATAAGGCACTACGATCTGAATCGTAGAGTATCATGACATGAATCGTAGAGCATCTATCTTGTGTCAGAGAACGTCGAGCCTCATGATCTGAGTGAAGATAGATTCCAACATATGAGGAATGGATTCTAGACGTTGCAATACTCATCAGTCCCAAAGTAATCTGAAATATCCTTAGTATGCAACAAAGAAGCGTATTGAAGAACCTAAGGAAAGTACCATTGGTAAAGGGGAAAAACACCTTTTCAGGTATTAGGTGAGAAAGCAGTCTGCTGTGTCAGTGGGCTAGAATGCAGTTTCAGAAGATGTGCAGAATTGTCTCCATCAAAGATCAGAAAAGTCAAATGCATTTAATGTCCCAACAGATGGATCCAACAGATAGTTTTCAAGATCACATATATGCAGATCAGACAGATGAGAGAGAGTTAAGCAAGCATTGAACAAACAACGTGAACATCTCTCTCAAGCTCAACTCTATGATCTGAGATATTGTAAAACTTTCTCAGCTACTCAGTTCTTTAGAACAAGTGCTTACACAACAACTGAGTAGCAACCATCAAGAACTCAACATTATCAACCAACTGAAGAAGAGTACCAAGTCTGCTGGACTTGAAGAGTTCAATGATGAACTATAAGAAAGCCAAGTCTGCTGGACTTGAAGAGTTCAAGAGTGAACTAAGAAGTTCCTAGACTGCTGGTCTAGAAGGAATCTGTGTGATTCAGAAGTTGTAACAGACATCCTTAGTGGATATCCTACTCCTTGAGTAGAAGAGTGGACTAGGAGCTTTAAGTGCTCTGAACCACTTAAAAACGACTGTGTCTTTTACGATTCATGCCATAACTGCAATATCTGTTATATCTGTTATATCTGCCATAACTGCCTCACTCTCATAACTCCACTACTTGGTAAAGAAGATTAAAACAAATATTAATTCCGCTAAATTTTAATCATTATCAAAGAACTAGTTTAAAAAGAAAAGATTTTTAAATATCTATTCAACCCCCCTTCTAGATAACTATTGTGCCAACTATGAACTAACAATTGGTATCGAGGCGGTGTTCTATTTTACTTACAAAGCTTTAGTAGATCCAATGGCACTTTCGTGCAAAGCGAATCCAGGGGCGGGAGGCAAGAAGCCACCAATGTGCAACAAGGATAAATTTGCTAACTGGAAAGTCAGGATGCAAGCCTACATGGACTCAATAGATGAAGATCTATTTGAGACCATTCAAAATGGGCCCTATATTCCACCCAAGCTTGCACCAACCACTGACGATCCAAACCGAATACAGATCAAAGTTAAAGAAGAATGGACAGACACAGAGAAGAGAGCTGTCCAACTTGACAAAAAGGCTAAGAACATCCTATTCCAATCCTTAGAGGACGATCTGTTTGAAAATGTTGTAAACAGCAAAACATCTAATGAAGTTTGGGAAGCACTGCTGATCATGCACGAAGGAACTGAAGAAGTAAGAGAGAACAAACAGTCTCTCCTGACACAGCAGTACGAAATGTTCGCTCATGTGCAAGGAGAAAATGTGACTGTCACCTATTAAAGATTCAACGTTCTGCTCAACTCTCTACGAGCGTATAGGAAGATCTATCCTAACAAAGATCTAACCATAAAGTTCATGAGAGCTCTACTGAGCAGGTGGGATACCAAGACCACAACAATAAGAGAATCAAAGAATCTTAATAAGATGACAGTTCAACAGCTATATGGCAATCTCCTGACCTACGAACTAGAGCTGACCCAACGTGCTGAAACCTTATCAGAAGGAAGAAGGAAAGACAAGGGTGTTGCTCTCAAGGCTAATGAAGGTGCATCAAAGGTCAACACTGAGGTTGACTCTGATTATGATGAAGACGATGTTGAAGACTTTGCTATGCTAGTAAAGAGACTAAGATGGTTCATGCGACAAGGCAGAACCAGCAAGCCAAATAAGGTCAGTAATTACAGCATCCAGGAGCAAATGAATGACTGATGCTACAACGGCAAAAAGCCTGGCCACTTCATCGCCAACTGCAACAAACCTATCAAAGAAGAATTAAAGAAGAAACAACATGCAAAGAAGGAATACAAAGGAAACAAGAGGCTTCAGAAAAGAGACAAAGGCCTGGTAGCTGGAGGATCGTGGAGTAATTCAGATAATGACTCAAATGCCGACTCCGGAGATGAAGAAGAACCACAAATGGCCAATCTGTGCTTAATGGCCAAACATGCAAAGGACAAACAAAGCCTCAACATACATGATGTAAGTCTCGACAAGGTATTTGATTTCAACTCACCTGATGTAGACATGAATGACTTAAGAACTGCACTGCATGGCATAACCACTGATCTATATCAATATATGAAGTGGTTCAGAGTCTTTTCTAAAGATCATTCACTTCTTCAAGAGGAGAAGAAGAAAGTTCAAGAAGAGCTTGAAACAGCCCTTCTAAGTACTAATCTTCTTTCCAATCTTGAGGCTGGGAATGAAACTTTAAAACAGACAAACACACTCAATGCACAAAGAGAATCTAATCTAACCTCTAAAATTGAGGATCTAGAGAAGACTATCTCTGCATGGAACAAATCCTCATCATCCATGGACTGCCTACTCTCTAGTCAAAGAAGCACATTTGACAGAACAGGTCTAGGCTTTGGAGAATCCATCTTAGAGCCTTGTGTGGAAAAGACAAAGGAAACTAGCACTAGTAATGCCTGAAGCTTTAGTAGAGGCATTGCCTTTATGAAATCCTCACAGTTAGAAGAACCAGTTAAACCTTGTCCTACTGTCTCTATTCTTACTCATAGGAGTAAAGGATCTCATGCTGGTCTGGGGTTCTTAAAAGAGAAGAGTAACCCAACCTCTACTCACCAACCTCGAAGAATCGTAGAGTCAAGCAAGACCAACTCTACAAATCAACTGGGAAGGTACAGTAGAGGTAAGGCACACTCATCACTATTTATGAAACCTAAAGACACGTGGAAGAAAGAGAATCAATTTAACAGAAGGTTAACTAAGGAACCACACGAGTCCAAGTGGAAGATGAATCATCATACACACACAGGCATGCATCATAATAGATGTTTCATATGCAATAAATATGGTCATAGGGCTTCAAAATGTTATTATAACTCCATGCATGTGAGACCCAAGATTAGACAGATTTGGGTCCCCAAAGGCACTAACAATGAAGGACCCATGCAAATATGGGTACCAAAATAAAGGTTCAAATGTTTTAACAGGAAAAGAACTCCGTGACCTCAACATGGTATCTGGACAGTGGATGCTCGAGGCATATGACAGGGAACAAAGCTCTACAATCTAACTACATAGAAAAGGAGGGTCCCTCAGTCATCTTTGGAGATAACGGCTCGGGCAAGACAAGAGGATATGGCTCTGCTGGCAATGGTGCAGTATCTTTCAGCAAAGTAGCCTATATGGAAGGTCTTCAACACAACCTTCTAAGTATTAGCCAACTCTGCGACAAGGGTCATCAAGTGACATTCCTCAACAACCAATGTCAAGTCAGAGATTTGAAGACATCTGCTGTAAAGCTAACCGGGACAAGAGAAGGAAATGTCTACATAGTGGATCTTGGTCAACTAAGCTCAGATGTGACAATATGTTTTCTGGCAAAAGCATTTGAAGAAATGAGCTGGCTATGGCATAGACGGTTGTCTCACTTAAACTTCAAAAGCATGTCCAAACTGGCATCAAAAAACCTAGTAGCTGGCCTACCTAAGTTCAACTTCGTGAAGGAAAGGCTGTGATGCTGTCGACCGAAAGCAAACCAGAAGCTTATTCAAAAGCAAAACTGCCAACTCTATTTACAAGCCCCTGCAGTTACTCCACATGGATCTCTTTGGGCCAATCCCAACAACTAGTCTTGGAGGAAAAAGATACTCTCTAGTCATAGTCGACGACTACACCAGATTCACATGGGTATTCTTCCTAACCTCAAAGGATGAAACAAGCTCCGAATTAATCAAGATATTCAGACTGGTAATGAACGAGAAAGGAGTGAAAATCAAGGCCATAAGGAGTGATCATGGAAGAGAATTCGATTTCTCAGAAATAGACAAGTTCTGCTCAGACAATGGCATCAGTCACAACTTCTCAACTCCACGAACTCCTCAACAAAATGGAGTTGCTGAAAGAAAGAACATAACTCTGATAGAGGCTGGAAGGACTCTACTAGCAGCAGCTCGCATGCCTTAATACTTCTGGGCAGAATCTGCCAACACTGCATGCTATACGCAGAACAGATCATTAATTCACTCTACGATCAAGAAGACGCCCTACGAACTGTGGAAAGGAAGGAAGCCAAGTGTCAGCTACTTCCATGTCTTTGGTTGTGCATGCTACATTCTCAACAATGGAAAGTAGTATCTGACAAAATTCCAGCCCAAGTCAGATGAAGGGATCTTTCTTGGATATGCCACAGACAGCAAGGCTTATAGGGTGTTCAACAAGAAGACACTGAATGTTGAAGTCTTAATACACATCATCTTTGATGAAACTGACTTAGACAAAACAGTGCCTCAAGACACTACGACCGATAGTGCGTATACTTACTTAATGAAGTCGTCGAGCTCAACACTACGATCGTGGTGCGGACATCAAATCGTAGAGCATGAGAATGTGATCGAAGAGAGGTCCATGCAAGACATCGAGCCTCCACTTCAAGAAGAAGAGATAAACCTTGAAGAATTAAGACAGGAAGGCATCAGGACAGATGTCCCAACTGGTAACAGGTGGGCAAGAGATCACACTCATGATCTAATCATTGGATATCCAAGTGCTAGAGTCAAAACAAGAGCTGCTACTCAGAATGAATGCTTTTATCTAAGCTTCCTATCACAGATAGAGCCAAAGAAGATAAAGGATGCTATGGAAGACTCCAGTTGGATAGAAGCCATGCAGGAAGAACTCAACCAATTTGAACAAAACAAAGTATGGAGATTGGTACCAAGACCAAAGAGTCATCCTATGATAGGAACTAAGTGGGTCTTCAGAAATAAAATGGATGAAGATGGGGTCATAACCAGAAACAAAGCAAGATTAGTGGCAAAGGACTATTCTCAAGAAGAAGGTATCAACTACGATGAGACATTTTCACCTGTTGCCAGACTAGAAGCCATCAGAATCTTTCCTGCCTTTGCTGCCCACATGAAGTTCAAAGTCTTCCAGATGGATGTCAAGAGTGCATTTCTAAATGGAGAACTCCAAGAAGAAGTCTATGTAGAGCAACCTCCAGGTTTCATCAATCCATATCTTTCCAATTATGTCTTTAGATTAGATAAAGCCTTATATGGTCTTAAACAAGCACCTAGAGCATGGTATGAAACACTGACTAATTTTTTAATTGAAAATGGGTTCACTAGAGGTAGAGTAGCTACCACACTGTTTCTTAGAAAGCATAAAGATAAAGTCTTATGAGTTCAAATATATGTTGATGATATTATTTTTGGTTCTACTGACGAAAAGTTATGCAAGAGATTCTCTAAGTTAATGCAGAGCAAGTTTGAAATGAGCATGATGGGTGAGCTGAATTTCTTCCTCGATCGCAAGAAAAAAGCGATGATGAAGGAATTTTCATAAACCAAGCCAAGTATATCAAAGAATTACTAAAAAAGTATGGCATGGAATCAGCCTCTCCCATGAAAACACCAATTGCTCTTGCAACCAAGCTTGACAAGGATGAGAAAGGTAAAAGTATTGATATCACTCAATACAGAGGTATGATATGTTCTCTTTTATACCTAACTGCCAGTAGATCAGACATAGTGTTTGCAACATGCACATGTGCTAGATTTCAGGCTAACCCTAAAGAGTCACATTTATCTGCTGTAAAGAGGATCTTCAGGTATCTCAAGGGTACACCTTACTTGGGGCTTTGGTACCCCAAGGAATCCTCATTTGAACTAACAGGATACACAGATGTTGATTTTGCAGGATGCAAAATAGATAGAAAGAGTACCAGTGGCACTTGTCAACTTCTAGAAATGACTTGTGTCTTGGTTTAGCAAAAAGCAAAACTCAAAGTGTCTCACTTCAACCTGCAGGTTTAATATATTGTCACGGGCAAATGCCTTTGTCTCGATCCTATGGATGAGAAATCAGCTAGCTGACTATGGGTTCGATTTCAAATCTATTCCCATACACTGTGATAACACAAGTGCCATAGCAATAACTCATAATCTTATCATGCATTCTAGGACTAAGAATATAGAAATAAGGTATCACTTCATTAGGGATCATGTGCAAAATGGAACTATATCTTTACAATACATCCCTACTGAAAATCAACTTGCTGATGTTTTTACAAAACCCCTAGATGAATCCCGATTTAATAAGTTAATAAGTAAGCCAGGCATGCTAAATCTACAACCATGAAATATATGCTCTAGATTGTGCTAACCATGACAGATATAAAGGCTGAACTCAAAATCGTAGACATGATCAAGGAAAGTTCACAATCGTAGAGCTGAAAAGACAACTACCTCAACGATCGTAGCAAAGACTCAACGATGATGCAAGCCCCATCATCAAAGAAAAAATGCACCCTGTGATGACAAGCTTCATAAATAAGGTAATCTCTCTAAGAGGTGCCTCAGGAATAAACCTAACCCTTGAATCTCTCCAAGAGGTTGACCCTTCCTGAGCTGCCTTAAAAGAATGCTTTATCAAAAACTCATCACAAGGATTCGAACAGATTCGACGATCGCAGGATAGACTCAACAAATGATTGACAGACTCGACGATCGTAGGATAGACTCAACGAATGATTACTCAGACTCGACGATCGTAGGACAAACTCAACGGATGATTGATCAGACTTGACAATCGCAGGACAGACTCAACGAACATAAGACTACCTCAACGATCATAGTCTTCTTAAGGACACCTCAGTTCTGAAGAAGCCAAGGGCAAATCAGTACATTCCTGCACAGTCAAAATCGTAGAGCCAAGCAAAAATTGACACCTGTCCCACTAAGCGAAAAAGAAGAGAGGGAAGTTACAAGTACAAGTTGAAATCGTATTTTTGAAATCTGAAGTTCAAAAGATTATCTCTCTCTCATTCTCAAAGAAAAAGCCCTAACTCAGGAGAAAGCTCAGTCGAATCTCACTTCCAGTTAGAAAATCAATGGTGTCATCCAATGTTATCTAAGGCTACAGACTCTGCTTTGACGAGTTCAAGACTGCTCCACCAAAATTTCACAAGACCCTGGCGCTACTGAAGAAGGCGGGTCTCGAGGAGGCTCTGAGTATGGATACCCTTATCTATCCCAAGCTAGTGAAAGAGTTCTACAAAAATGGTGTGTTTGAAAATGACACCATCACTACAAGAGTAAGGGAAGTAGAACTTAGACTAAAGGCAGAAGACTTCAATCTTGCCCTAGGTCTCAAGAATGAAGGGCATCCATACTTAGATTCTGTAGACCTCCAAGAGGGACTTAGAAAAATGCATCACAAGAAAAATCCATCTGTGAAAGGGTACAAGAAGAAGGAGTTCCCCCAGAGGTATGAATTTTTAGCTGATATTATTGGGAAATATATATGTTGTAAGTGCTCAGGACATGACTCGGTGAATGAAGCTCAATTTAAGCTCATGACTGCCATGTACTATGGTATTTAACTCAACTATGGAGCTATATTGCTCGAGTGGATTGGCAAGTGGATCATCAACTTGAAGAAATCAAAAAACCCTCAGAAGATGCTATATGGGCGTCTCTTGAGTATCATTCTACAATCTGCACTGGGTGACAAAATTGGGGATGAAGAAGGAGAAGCCATCAACCCAAATCGAAGAATGACCCAGCAATTCTTTGAAAATTGGAAGAGGAACCTTGTTGAATATGTACGAATGATGACAGAATCCAGTGGAAGAACTGGGGAACTGAAGAACTCAGGCTTTCCAGGAAACATGTCTGTGGTCAGGGAGATCGAAGGAGAAGAATAAATCAACAAAGAAGAACCCTCTGTCCTCACCAGAAAAAGCAAGGGCGAGAGGAAGCTAAGGGCTAGACAGATGGAAGAGCCTCAAGGATCTACTACTGATATACCAGTAGAGTTCTTTGATATAGAGACTCTGAGGATGCTAAGGAGAAAGCAACATCAAGATGAAGCAGATGAGGATCAGGCTACCATATCCCAGATCCTGAAGAAAAACAAAGTTGGTCAAAAGTCCAAAAGGCCATCAGTCACCTCAATCGTAGAGTCTCTACTGTGTATGGCGACTAGACCTAGCATAGCAGACAAGGAGGCAGTTGCTTCAAGCATAGTGGCTATTGAATAGGACAAAGTTGAGATTTAAGAGAGTCCTGAAGTTATGGCTAAACCCAGCAAAACAAGGAGAAATCTGGTCAAGAAGTACATTCTTGAAAATGAAAAGGTGCTGAAGAAGGAAGCAAAGAGCATGGCTGCTAAAAAGGAACTGGCCCAAAGAAAGAAAAGACAAGGCAGTGCTCCACCGAGGGGAGATCCCTGAAATTCTCATGATAGAGAATACACCAGCTGAGGGGGAGATGTCTGCAGCTCAAGAAGATGTTCCAACTGAGGGGGAGTTTCTGAACTCTCAAGAAGATGTCCCAGCTGAGGGGGACTTTCTGAACTTACAAGAAGATAATCATGCTGAGGGGGAGCCTCATAATATCCACATGGCAGAAGAAGAGGTCCCTGCACAAAATAAAAATGAACCAGTGCAAGACCATCCAGAGACCATTGAGATAATGGAATCCTCAGAAGAGAACAAAGAAGAAGAACAAGATGATGATGATGATGATGAGCTCGAAATCACTGGTGTGGGTAAAGATGGATATAGAAGCTATCTGTACAATCAAATGTTTTCTTACCTACCCATGATGGCATACCATCAAGCTCAAATCCTGAACTCATGGGATTACATGTTCTGGAGCTTCAAAGAGTATCCACCATCTCGATTACGCTCATGGATTCCTGTGGAAAAGTCAACTTTGCCAAGAAGCTGCTTAGTAACCATTCTTCATCCAAAGATAAACTTGAGGTACTGACTATCCCTGATCTCTTCAAAGTTAATCACTTGCCATCATCTTCATTCAGTCAATTCTATGAATTTCCTCGATGGTTGAAAGTGATTCTTCACCCACTCAATCAATTTCCAGTCAGAGAATCCCAAATTCTCAGAATCAAGAACCAAATGAAGTCAACTTTACTTTGCTCCCACAAACTACCAACTCTACGATTCCAGACTCTAGACCCATCGTAGAGTCCCAAATAGAGATCGTAGAGACACTTGTCCCAAACATCCAAACCCAAGCCCCTCCATCTCATATACCATCCTCCTCATCAAATGACTACTTTAGTCTTGATCTTACTCTCTACAACCTGAAAGATCAATCCCAGCAAACAACCCCTCCAATCAACAATCCTCAAGCCAATGATACTCTACCAAACCTGCCTACAAAGGATGACTTGAAAGAAACCTCTGAGAAAATGGTCAAGTCTATAGAAGCAAATCTGGAATCTCACTCTGATCTCATTAATATACGACTGAATCAAATGATCACAGCTGCAAATAATTTCCCTGGCACTATGAATACTGAGCTTACAAAGAAGCTGAGAGAAATTATTTAAGAAATTCTTAAGAGCATGAAGGACAGAGATGAGATTCACTTCCAGATAGCTGCCAAGCAAAGAGAGGTTGTTCTTAAAATGCAGAAACATCAAGACAGTCAACATACCCTGATGCTGGAGAACATTATCAACTTGAAAGATTCTGTCGACGACTTCCAGAAATCTTATGTCAATCAGGAAAAACAGAATGACATTGTTCTAACAGCACTTCGGAACAAAGAAACAAGATCTGAAATCCAGATCAAACAAAGTCGAGAGGACATTGCTCAAACCCAAAGCCAACTCAACGAGCTTGTCCAAGGAGTTGATCGACTGTCTACAGATATTCGAACCCTTGATGCTGACATAAAGGGGGAGAATAAAGGGAAAGGAGTTCAAGGGGGTCGAGAAGCGTAAGCGGGTGGTCAAAGAACTTAAGAAAGGGGAAGAGGACAATCACAAGCCCAAGCATCAAGAAGCCCTCCTACAAGACAATTCCATCAGCAGGGAATTGTCACAACTATACCTCTAAGCCGTCAAGAGCCAACTCTTAGCTCACAAGATGTGACTACCGTACGAATAAGGATGCCAATTGAAGATCCTGCATTCATGTACAGGCACGAGGCAAATCCAAGGCTAAGACCAAGCGAGCTGGAAGAGTTAGCCAGAAATGAGGAAGCTTGCCAAAAAAGAAAGGCTGAGAAGTATGCCAACCCACCAAGAAAAAGGCCAAAGAAATAGAGATAAGTTGAAACTTTAAATTCTTATTGATGTAAAGCTAAAATTGCAATATTTCTTGAACATCAATAAATTCATGCTTATTCTCTAGAAATTTCAGCTACTCACTGAAATACTAAGTCATGTTTAAATTTCCTGCAAATGCATCTAGGCACTAATAAATCATGAAAACAAATCTCCTTGGTTATGTCAACATCAAATAGGGGGAGATTGTTGGGAGAATGCATATTATGATTTGATGTTTTAATGTATATGTTCATGATTAATTGTAAAGTCCTTCTAAGTAATATATGTACAAGGACTTAGTGATAGATCAAATTTGTTAGGTTGATCTAAGATCTTAACGTGTATCATTCTGTAATGGAATGTATAGATAGAAAGATCAAAGTTGTTAGGTTGATCTTGAGATGTAATAGATAGGCTTCAAAGAAATCGTAGTATATCATCTGATCAACACTACAGAAGTCAAGGCAGAAACGTAGAGCTTCAAAGATCGTAGTGTGCCTGCCTTGAAGGGACTCTTCGGAAATCGTAGAGTGATCCCAAAGTTTTCTGAGCCAACTCCACGATCGTAGTGTACTGAAGGAATCATGGAGTTTACAAGTCAACGATCATAGTGTGCTCTCGGAAATGTAGAGTCTACAACATGAGAAAGTGAAGATCGTAGTATGCATAGGTTTAAGAAGAATCATAGTGCTCTCGGTTGATAGCATCAGACAAGGCACCAAGATGATAAGGCACTACGATCTGAATCGTAGAGTATCATGACATGAATCGTAGAGCATCTGTCTTGTGTCAGAGAACGTCGAGCCTCATGATCTGAGTGAAGATAGATTCCAATATATGAGGAATGGATTCTAGATGTTGCGATACTCATCAGTCCCAAAGTAATCTAAAATATCCTTAGTATACAACAAAGAAGCGTATTGAAGAAGCTAAGGAAAGTACCATTGGTAAGGGGCAAAACACCTTTTCAGGTGTTAGGTGAGAAAGCAGTCTGCTGTGTCAGTGGGCCAGAATGCAGTTTCAGAAGATGTGCAGAAATGTCTCCATCAAAGATCAGAAAAGTCAAATGCATTTAATGTCCCAACGGATGGATCCAACAGATAGTTTTCAAGATCACATATATGCAGATCAAACAGATGAGAGAGAGTTAAGCAAGCATTGAACAAACAATGTGAACATCTCTCTCAAGCTCAACTCTACGATCTGAGATATTGCTCAGCTACTCAGTTCTTTAGAACAAGTTCTTATATAGCAACTGAGTAACAACCATCAAGAACTCAACATTATCAGCCAACTAAAGAAGAGTACCAAGTCTGCTGGACTTGAAGAGTTCGTAGTGAACTATAAGAAAGCCAAGTCTGCTGGGCTTGAAGAGTTCAAGAGTGAACTAAGAAGTTCTTAGGCTGCTGGTCTAGAAGGAATCCGTGTGATTCAGAAGTTGTAACAGACATCCTTAGTGGATATCCTACTCGTTGAGTAGAAGATTGGACTAGTAGCTTTAAGTGCTCTGAACCACTTAAAAACGACTGTGTCATTTATGATTCATGCCATAACTGCCATATCTGTTATATTTGTTATATCTGCCATAACTGCCTCACTCTTATAACTCCACTGCTTGGTAAAGAAGATTAAAACAAATATTAATTCCGCTAAGTTTTAATCATTATCAAAGAACTAGTTTAAAAAAGGTTTTAAATATCTATTCAACCCCCCCCCCCTTCTAGATAACTATTGTGCCAACTAGGAACTAACACAGACTTTTGCGAACAACCATAGTCTCCTTCCCGTCTCCATACAACATGCCTTCGTCTTTGTACTCATCATATATAGGCCCTCTGAACTCCTCTGTTTCCTCGATCATGCCTTCTTCAATCAAAAGGTTTTTACCTTTCTGGTTAACAGGCTTTCGGCACTCTGTGGCTTTGTGGCATTTGATGCTGGGGTTAAAATTACCTGGAGGTTGAGGGGTTCGGTTTGTTGAGGGGATTGCTCCTCGGCATTAGTTTGATGTTCTGATCTTGCTCTGCTTCTAGAGCTCGCTGATGCGCTTCAGAAACAATCCAAAATGAATGGAGACCAAGGGCGTTTTGCAACTGCTATTTTAATCCTCCCAAGTATCGTGCCACCAGTTGATCTTCAGTTTTCGACAGATCATTCCTTGCTATCAATTGGTAAAATTCCTCGGTATGGTCATCCACGGATCGGGTACCTTGTCTTAACAGATGTAATCTCTTAAATAGAGACTGAGTGTATGCAAAAGGAAGAAAGTGACTCTACAGCTTCTTCTTTATCTTCCCCCACTTGGTAATTTTAGATTTTCTTTCTCTCTCTCTTGAGCACCTCATCTGTTCCCACCAAGCAAATGCTCGGCCTTTTAATTTGATGGAAACCAATTTCACCTTAACATCATCGGATACTTCCGTATAATCTAAGACACGCTCTACATCGTTCATCCAATCGATGAATCCTTCTACGTGTAGGGTACTAGAGAATTTTAGTAGTTCAATTCTGAAACCCGAATTACGAAGATGGTCCTCATGGCCACGTCGCTCCCATGGTTGCCTCCTATGGTGGTAGGGGTTTTCGAAGCTCGACTCAGAATCATAGGATTCTTCATCGTGCTCGGGATGTGGGACTTCCTCCTCCGGAAACTGTCCATGACGCCCCAGATTTTGCACTGTTAGACGCTGGGTGAGTTCTACATCCTGTCTCTATAAATCTTCAATCATCACGTCCTGGATGTTTCGATCATGGTGTGGAGCTTCCTCAGCCGGAATCTGCCCTTTACGACCACGACCACCAGCCATTAAAATCGATGGGATACTCCCAGAAAGATGTTTTGAGCTTTGATACCAAACTGGTGCCGGACAGGATAATGATTATCCTGTGGGCTGGGTAACAATGGATTTCACAGGTAAAGAAGCAATAAATTCACCAGAAATAGAGAAATTTCTCTAATGGTTAAGTTTATATTAAAAAATATGTCCTAGTAACCCACAAGTTGGGTATATATATAGATGACAAACTTTATTCCCAAGTCACTCTGGAATATTCTTAGGGATATTGGAATACAATCTTTCTAGGGAGGTGAGAAAGATTCTAACAAACTTCCTAATTTTACGGAAACAAATAACAAACTTACAACTAATAAAAATTATTTATTTAAATAAAAGTTAAAAGATTTAACTAGTAATCACATTGTCTCCAAGAAGCCTTTCTTCTTCCGTCAAGGTGGAAATATTATCGTTTGAATGGGTTAACGCCGAAGATGATTAAGTTTTTTCTGACAATCCTTTCGTTCCTGATATTTCAAAACAATTAACATATCATTCAATAGCTCGATTTATTTGGTCTCGGACCATTCTGCATCGGAATCAGTAATGTAAAAAAGAACTAAATAACGTGAACGTTGAAAGTAAATAACGTTTAACGTTGGAAAATAAATAAGGGTTACGTTAGGGGAAAAAATAACGTAAAGAAAAACGACTAGGGTATTAACTTTAGGCTTAGTATTAAAACGAAATAAAAGTTAGGGATTTAAGCAAAACAAGGGCTACACAGGTGCACCCCTATCTGTGCATAATGCGCCAAGCATACACACTAAGGTTTTTTCAATCGAAAGTCCAAGAACCAAGCTTGGCCTAGCCCAATTCCTTAGTCGTCCTCATATGCGCGAGCCCATTCTTATTTCCTTAACCAAGTTATTAAACCCAAACCAACATGTGCTAATATACCCAAAGATTGTTTTCAAAATATACAATATGAGACTATGTCAAAACTATGAATTTTGGAGCATAATCAAAATCCCCCACATGATCCAAAATTATCAAAGATAGAAAAAAATAAAAGGAAGTAAGAAGGGCAATGGATTTTAGATACATAACGTCGATACCTTGTGGGTTTGAATCAACACTTAGTGGAACAAGCTCATGATTGTAGATTATAGGTGAACTATATTCTTGAACCCATTATCTATGATAAAATCAATTAAACTTGCACACATATTTAAAAATCCTGGATCCACACAAGTCTGCGGTTGGGCGCGTTCTAGGCCATGCGCCATATCCCAGATTTTCATAAAGGCTCTAGAGAGTTTGCCAAAGACTCTCATAGGAAGCGGCCTGCACCTCTACCTTTATATAGGTGAACCCATCAAGTGTAAACTGACATACACCACCCTTTAGGGCTATGAGTTTCATTAAGAATCTAAATGATTCATCCTATCATAATTTGTCAGTAAGCACCACATACACACAGGGAGAAATACAAATAATTGTAGTGCTTTAATTAAATAATTACATGACTTTTTGTTACCCATTGAACCCAATTCATGGGATCTCTAATCACATGTGTTGGGTTTCCATCACATATTATTTACTCAAAATATTGGCAATAGTCTCATCCATCTGGATGCTTCTTGGACTACCTTTTTACTCAATCCCTTAGTAAGCGGATCCGCTAGGTTCTTTTCAGACCTCACAAATTCCATGGAAATAACACCGTTACTGATCAGTCCTCGTACAATATTATTCCTCAAGCGAATATGTCTTTGTTTTCCATTATAAACATGGTTCATTGCCCTGCCAATAGCTTCTTGAGAATCACAATGCAAAGAAATAGAAGGAATTGGCTTATACCACAATGGTATATCAGCCAATAAATTCCTTATCCACTCTGCTTCTGTACCTGCCAATTCTAAAGCAATAAATTCAGATTCCATAGTAGATCTAGCAGTACAAGTTTGTTTAGCAGATTTCCAAGAAACAACCCCTCTGCATAAAGTAAACACATAACCACTAGTGGAGTTTGTCTCATCAGTATCAGATACCCAATTAGCATCATAATATCCTTCTAAAACACTAGAATGACCAGTGAAATGTACACCTACATTAATTGTTCCTTTTAAATATCTCATTAGACGTGATAATGCATTCCAATGATCTTGTGAAGGATTATGTGTATATCTGCTAAGTCTACTAATGACATATGCAATATCAGGCCGAGTACAGTTCATTAAATACATTACACTACCAATGATTCTAGCATATTTAATTTGTGCAATACCATTCCCTTTATTTTTCTTTAAATGCACACTAGAGTCGTAAGGGGTTCCTAATGGCTCTTCATTAAAAAAATTAAACTTCTTAAGAATATTTTTCGCATAATGGGACTGTGATAAAACTAAACCATTTGCATGTTTATTTATTTTCATGCCAAGAATCAAATCTGCTTCTCCTAAATCTTTCATGTCAAATTTAGAAGATAAAAAGTCTTTAGTAGTTTTCACAACTTTATCATCAGTACCAAATATTAGCAAGTCATCCACATATAAACAAATAATCACACCACAATTTCTATTGAATCTACTATAAACACAACTATCATATTCATTTGTCACAAAATCATTAGAGAAGAGAGTTTTATTAAATTTGTCATTCCATTGTTTTGGTGCTTGTTTCAAACCATACAAAGATTTTACAAATCTACACACTTTATGTTCCTCACCTGGAACAACAAATCCTTCAGGTTGACACATAAATTTCTTCATTTAACTCTCCATTCAAAAAAGCAGTTTTAACGTCCATTTGGTGGATTATGAATTTATGAATAGAAGCCAAATCAATTAAAATTCTTATAGTTGCTAATTTAGTTACTGATGAGTAAGTGTCAAAATAATCAAAACCTTCCTTTTGAGTAAACCTTTTTGCTAAAAGTCTTGCCTTAAATTTATCAATAGTCCCATCATTTTTCAACTTCTTTTTAAACACCCATTTACATACAATAGGTTTACATCCTCTAGGCAAATTAACTAGTTCTCATGTATGGTTAGACATAATAGAATCTAGTTCACTATTAATAGCTTCCTTCCAAAAATTTGCATCAATTGATTTCATTGCTTCTTCATAAATTTTAGGATCATCTTCAATTATAAAAGCAGTTATCAAATTTGGACCAAAAGTTTTCTCAAAATTTTGCCTTTTACTTCTAGTAGATGCAGTTCAAGTTCTTTATCTTTCCTTTTAAGATGTTCACTTGAAGAAGGATTGCCATCATCTCTTATTTTCATTAGAAATATATTTTCAAAAAATTATGCATCCTTTATTTCTAAAATTGAATTGTTTTGATAATTATTAGTCGCATCTTTAATTACCAAAAATCTATAAGCAACATTATTAGAAACATATCCAAAAAAATGCAATCCATTATTTTAGGTCCAATTTTATTCCTTTTAAATTCTGGTATAGCTACTTTAGCTAGACACCCCCACACTTTAAGATACCCCAAATTAGGTGCATGTTTCTTCCATAAATGATATGGTGTTGAGTCTATTTTTTATGTGGAACTCTATTTAAAATATGATTTGCGGAAAGGCAAGCTTCTCCCCACAGGTAAACCAAAACTAATTATCATTGCATTCATCATATCTTTAAGTGTTCTATTTTTTCTTTTCGCAACTCCATTGGACTGTGGAGAATAGGGGGAGAAGTTTCATGTATAATTCCATTTAGTTAGCAAAAAATTTTAAGACTTCCCGAATCATATTCACCTCCACGATCAGATCTAAGTCTTTTAATTTTTCTTTCTAACTGATTTTCAACTTCAGCTTTATATTTAATAAACATTTCTTTCGCTACATCTTTAGAGGAAAGGAGATAAATACGAGTATATCTAGACATATCATCTACAAAAGAAATATAATATTTATTACCACCTCTACTCGTAGTATTTTTAAAATCAGCTAGATCACTATGAATTAACTCAAATAGTTCAGTTTGTCTTTCAACACTTTTAAAAGGTTTCTTAGCATGTTTTGCTTCTACACAAATTTCACATTTATTAAACTCGGTATTTGCAAGATTAGGTATAAGCTCAAGTTGTTTCAATTTTTTAATAGAATTCACATTCACATGTCCTAATCTAGCATGCCACATATCCAAAGATTCAACAATATAAGAAAAAGAAGCATTCTTATTATTCAATTCAGTAGAAGCATCAAGTACAAATAAACCCCCATTACAAAAATATTTCCCAACAAATTCCTCATTATGAGTAATTAAGTACAAGTTTATCAGACTCAAACACAAGCTTAATGCCAGCTTTGTTCAACAAAGACCCGGACACAAGATTTCTACGAATATAGGGCACTTGAAGTACATCTTATAGGGCAATAGATTTCCCATAAGTTAATTTTAGTAAGACTTTCCCTTTTCCCGCAACATTGGTGGCTCGAGAATCTCCCATAAAAACCTTTTCTCCATTAGTCACATTTTCGTAGTTGAGAATTATGTCTCCATTCGCGTAAATGTGTCTAGTGGCCCCGGTATCTACTACCCATTCCGTGAAGTTGTCAACTAGGTTTACTTCTGAGACAACTGCAACAATAATATCATCGGATTAACCACGTTCGCTTGGGGCTAAGAGTTATTATTTTTGTTATCTTACCCCTTGCGAAAGGGACACTTCATAGCAATATGGCCAGGTTCGCCACATACGAAGCAAGGACCTTTAGTGAAAGGTTTACGAATTTGATTAGAATTCTTGAACCTATTATCCTTTGTTCCCATTGATTTAGAATTTTTCCCTTTGTAGTTTTTGGACTGATAATTTTGGGTCTTCTACTGTGGCTTTTGTTCTACGAGATTAGCTTTGACAGTATGACTTGGAACTATGTCTCCCCTTTCTTTAGCCCAGTTTTGTTCTTCAATATGGATGAGTGCCACTAATTCCTGCATAGTGAAATCTTTAGTTTCATGTTTAAGGTTCAATTTATAATCTTTCCACGAGGGTGGTAATTTTTTGATAAGTACATCAACTTGAAATATCTCACATATTTTCATTCCTTCCCCAATAACTTCCCCCCACAATTGTTTGGTATGTATGAACTTGATCTATAACTGATTTTCCATCTTGCATCTTAAAATCTAGAAATTTTCCCGCAACATATTTTTTAAGGCCAGAGTTTTCAACAACATATTTAGATTTTAACGCTTCCCAAATCTTCTTAGCACTTTCATATGGATAATAAATCTCAAACAATGGATTAGACAAGTAGTGCAACAAGTATCTACGACGCGTACGATTATCCTTAACATAATCCCCTTTTGCAGACTTATCAGCATCAAATTTTTCAACAGTTTCAGCAGTATCAAAAACAACTATAACATGAGCATCCATGTATAACACATATTCCAAATTCATGGTTTCTAAATAAAACAGTATATCTTTAGACCATCTCTTAAAATTCGTACCATCAAAGCGTTCAATTTTAGAAAGGTCTAAGGAAGTCTTCATCTTGTTAATAAGCAGAAAATCACTTTTTAGATTGTTGGAATTTAGATAGCAGTATCAATATTAACAAGAATAACTGAAGAGTAATATTAGAACAACTTAGCTTGTAGACGACATAAAACTGAGGCGTAGCAAAGCTACTATCCTAAAAAGTGATTTCGCCCCCACTAATAATAATCACAGTTACAAATGGGCTATCGGCGATCACCTTTCAGGATTCAACGGTGAAGCCTCTGATCCTGTGTACTCACAGAAAGAGACTTTGGACTTGTCTATGTGGATTGCCCAATGAACATAACGTATGTAGAGATAGTAAGAAGAAAAAGCTAAATGCAATATATTTTCTGTGAAGAAAAAAGTCAGTTTTTATAAGGAGGAGAAGAAGAACGTTGGGAGAAGACGTTGTGAATCAGTAACATAAAAAGGAACTAAATAACGTGAATGTTGGAAGTAAATAACATTTAACGTTGGAAAATAAATAAGGTTTACAGGGGAAAAAATAACGTAAAGAAAAATGGCTAGGGTATTAACTTTAGGCTTATTATTAAAACGAAATAAAATTTAGGGATTTAAGCAAAACAATGGGCTACCTGGGTGCACCCCCCCTGTGCGGGGGTAATGCGCGCACACACGCACTAAGATTTTCTGACCGAAAGTCCAAGAACCAAGCTTGGCCTAGCCCAATTCCTTAGTCGTCCTCATGTGCGCGAGCCCATTCTTATTTCTTTAACCAAGTTACTAAACCCAAGCCAACATGTGCTAATATACCCAAAGAATGTTTTCCAAATATATAATATAGGACTATGTCAAAACTATGAATTTTGGAGCATAATCAACATATAATACTCTTCAGCCAAAAATTATTAATTGTGCTGACAGAGTTAGGGGTTGTTTGTTTTCTGGTGAATGGTTGATCGATTCAGCCATTCAGTGCGCTTGTTTTTTTTTTAAAATCGTCTGAATGGTTGAACCGGTTAGCAATTCAGACAGTTTGGGCTGAATGATTTAGTCTTATTTTTTTGGCTGAATGGGCTGAATGAGCGGCTGAATAATTTTTTTTACAATATTAACTAGTATATTAGGTAATATTAAATAAATTTACAATAATTTTTTGAATTTTTTTAGAGGGGTAAAATAATAAAAATATGTTATCCTGATGTTTCAGACATGTCAATTAGTAAACAAATTTTTTCATTCAGATTCAGATTTAGCTAATTCAGATTCAGATTCAGATTCAGATTCATTCAATTTTTATCAAACACCCCCTTAGGCTGTTTTAATTTAATTGTTGTTTTTCATGAATAAAATATATAGTCTCACCAGTAAAATCTTTCTCCTATGAAAAGATAATACATGAGTCAAAATAGTCTAACACTGTTAGCCTAGTTGATTATTTTTAATTGTAAAGTGGTATTCCTGAAAGAACTGAAAATGTGAGATGTAAAATTTCTATTTATAAAACATAGAATGCAAAGTATAAAGTAAACTAGATGATGCAAAACTGTGTTTAACTCTTCATTTTATGCGAAGATTGTTGGTTTTGTGCATGTTGTTGCCATCATCATCATTGAAAATTTGTAATATACTTCTCTCGTTTCAAATTATAAAATTAATATAAACTTTTTAAAAGTTAATTACATATATTTTTAAATAATAAATTTTATAACTAATAATATTTGTTAGTTAAAACTAATTTATAATATTGACATAAACTAAACGAATTTATGTTAATTTTGAATTTGAAAATATTAAAATTGACTTTTAAAAAGTCAATATTTGTAACACTCCTTTTTAAATAGAAAGATAGGTTATGCATAAAACACAACAAAACTGATTAAATTATAGCAAGGCTCTAAACCACATAAAAATAGTCTTCATAATCAATAAATGTCCACTACAAGAAAATCGGCTAATTCCGACGGAATTAAGTGCGACGGAAATATTCCCTCGAAGATAGTCTATGTCTAACAGATATTTCAGTCGAAAATAATTCAGTCAAAAATATAGTAATTCCGACGGACGTCCGTCAGAAATAGAAGGAGCCCCTTGGCACCAAAGTTCGCGTCAGCGCCAAACTTATATTCGACGGAATACTGTTTACTTTCGACGGACTATCCGTCGAAGATAACAGAAGTACAACAGATTTATTCTCGACGGAATTTTCGTCGAAAATAAGCTTTAAACCTAAATCAGATCACCTTCTCCCCAGCCGCCTCTCATTCTCTCTCTCACTCTCACTCTCACTCTCACTCTCACTCTCATTTCTCTCTCACTGCTCTCATCTCTCCACCACCAGACGCCACCACCATCTCCGCCACCAGAGAAGGGGTTAAATGCTTTCTAGGTCACTGTACTATAGGTCGACTTACAAATGGGTCACTAAACTTTTTTTTCTTACAGTCAACTCACTGAACTCGATTTTTTTCAACAAAAGTTAAAAAAGCAGTTAAACTTCGTTTATTTATTAACGGAAAAAATCTGCTTGAATGGTGAGTGAGTGTCAAATTCTGGTGATGTGGCGCCTTTTGTGTGACGTGGCAGTAATTATGTGAATTTCTAAGAAAAATTTTATGAAAAAAAATGAAAAAAATGTTTTAAAGTATAATATAAAAAATAAATATTATAAAATTAAAAATATTTTAAAATTAAAATTTTTCAAATTCGAACATTAAATTTAGAATTGAGTCAATTTGGTGATAATTTTTTTCTTTTCTAACTAAGATAAATAAATTTGTACTTTTACATGCAAATAATTTTTAATTTTATCAAATAATTTTATTTTAATTTTATAAAATAATTTTATTGTAATTTTAATTTTATCAAATAATTTTAATTTTAAAATTATACAAAATTTAATTTTATAATTTAATTTAATCAAATTTAAGAATTAATTAATTTTTAAAGAAAACAAAAAAATTATAAAAAAATGCGCTTTTTTATAAAAATAAAATAAAAATGCAATTTTTTAATAAAAATAAAATAAAAACACGCTTTTTTTAATAAAAAAATGCGCTTTTATTAATAAAAATAAAATACAAAATGTAGTTTTTTTATAAAATAAAATAAAAACATAGTTTTTAATAAAAATAATTATTATTTTATTAAAAAAAAGTGCATTTTAATTATTTTTACTATAAAAAGTCATGTTTTTTTTAATAAAAAATTGCATTTTTTTTAATAAAACTAAGGTATAAAAACTTCATTTTTTATAAAAAACATTTTTTATTTTATTTTTATAAAAAACATCATTTTAAATTTTATTTTTATTAAAAAAAGCAATTTTTATTTTATTTTATTAAAAAATAAAAAAAAATTTTTAATTAAAAAAAACTACATTTCTAATAAAAAACTACGTTTTTTAATAAAAATAATTATTTCTTAAATTTGATTAAATTAAATTATAAAATTAAATTTTGTATAATTTTAAAATAAAAATTATTTGATAAAATTAAAATTACAATAAAAATTATTTGATAAAATTATTTGCATGTAAAAGTACAAATTTATTTATCCTAGTTAGAAAATAAAAAAAATTATCACCAAATTGACTCAATTCTAAATTTAATGTCCGAATTTGAAAAGATTTTTAATTTTAAAATATTTTTAATTTTATAATTTTTATAATTTATATTATACTTTAAAACATTTTTTTCATAAAAATTTTTTTAGAAATCCACATAATTACCGCCACGTCATACAAAAAGCGCGCACATCAACAGAATTCGACACTCACAATTACCGATGCAGATTTTTCCGTTAATAAATAAACGAGTTTAACGGTTTTTTTAACTTTTTGTTAGAAAAATCGAGTTCAGTGAGTTGACTATAAGAAAAAAATGTTCAGTGACTCATTTGTAAGTCGACCTATAGTATAGTGACCTAGAAAGCATTTAACCCACCAGAGACCACCACCACTAGGCGCCACCACCAGCTTCCACCACCAGCCGTCGCCACCAGCAATAGCCACCACCAGTAAACACCACCACCACCAGCAGCCACCGCCGTCAGACGCCACCATCGCCAGATGCCACCACTGCCAGCCACCATCAGCCACCACCACAACCGGTATTTCTGAAATTTGCACATTAATTCAAGGTATGATATTTCTAAACCTTTAGTTTAATTGCAAATTAATTAAAGGCATGATATTTCTGATATTGGACATGATATTTGTATGATATTTTCTGAAATTTATGGCTTAATTTGTTTTAGGTTTAGTATGAGTTTGAATATGAGATTAACTTAATTATATTTGCGATATTTGTATGATATGTTGTTGCTGTGAATTTGGGAGGCTGAAATTGGGACTTTGAAAATATGAAATTGGGAGGCTAAAATTGGAATTTGGATTTTGGAATGTGGACATATGATAATTATATATGAATGTCTTTGTTTTTTTTATATATATATATATATATATATATATATATATATATATATATATATATATATATATATATATAGTGTATTGAATTTGGATTTTGGAATGTGGACAAAGTGTTGTGTAAATGTGATATTTGATATTTTCGACGAAATTTCTGTCAGAATGCTGCAAATGCCAAATGTGTAGGCCCTACAAGTATATTTATTTATTATTTAATTAGTTTCCTAATATTAAAATAAACTAAGTAGCATTTACTTAGTTTCTTACTACTAAAATTAAATTAAATTAAAATAAATTTAAAAAATTTTATTAAATTAAAATAACATAAAATAAAGTAAATGGGTACAGATTTAGGGTCGATGACCTGAATGAACTCACATCAGTCAATTCTAGGGTTGTGGTGTTGGGAAACTGCTACCAAAATTCTAAGTCCAATTACTATGGTCGTTTACAAGATGTGGTTGTGCTCAATTATCATGGGGGTAAAAAGGTAGTTGCATTTACGTGTAGCTGGTTCGATACTGAAAAGGGGGTTAAAGTAATAAATAAATAGAATCACAAACGTAGATATCAAGTTTGTATTAAAATCTGATGACATGTTCGTGTTAGCAAGTCAAGAGACTCAAGTGTATTACGCTCCTAATGTCGTAAATACTAGAAGCCCCTGGTACATAGTTGTCATAACTAAAACACGTGCATTTGATGATGCAAACATGTTTGATGTCATTGACGTGCCTGACGATGAGGATGTCGAGAAAATCGTCGTCGTTAATGATTATGTATGTGAGACCCCGAATTTTATGAAATGAAAGTATTCAATTTTCTTATAATTATTATTTTATTTAGTAAATGGTTAAATTGATAAAAGGTTAAAGTTAAGGGTGATATTTGAAAATTTTGCAAGTAAGCAAGTTGATATAAAATATTCGTTGTATCGGGGAATATTCGTGTGGTCGAGGAATATTCTTTCGTCGGGAAATATTCGTTCGACGACACCATCATGGGTGGACCCCACAATGGAAGTATTGTCGTAGTTAGAAAATGACAGAAATATCTTTTTATAAAAATAACGACAAAAGTTTTACCGTTAAACTGTTGAGATACCGATGCTAAAAGTACAGTAATACGCGTAATTGCATTAGTAGCACATGGTATTGATTATTGATGCTTACGTAAGAATCCACTCAGTTTACTCAATTATTGCTACATTAATTGTTGTATAGTATCTCACGTTATTTGATTCAATTATTGTCACAGTATCATCCGCATAATATTTTATATTATTAAGTCAATAATTGAGACAATACATTTATTCATATTATTATTTACATTATTGACAATGTTTAGAAAGTTCTATCGAGGAAAGAGGTTTGGTCACCTAATTGCACGCCAATAAGGAGAAATCTTTATCGGAAAGCCCCCTATTTCCTAGGAATGATCTGGTTATTAAATATTGTGAGTTATAATATTAATGATGAATAATTGTTGAAATATTAAGAATGTGTTTATTGAAGATAAGTGAATTACAAAAGTTAGAGGGGAATAATGCAAACTTGGAAAACTTTAGGGGTACTAAAGTGTAATAAGTTAAATCAATCTGGACCATTGATGGTGGTTTTAATAGTTAATCAATCTGGACCATTGATGGTGGTTTTAATAGTAAATCAATCTGGACCGTCAGTGGTGGTTTTAATAGTAAATCAATCTGGACCATCGATGGTGGTTTTAATACTAAATCAATCTGGACCGTCGATGGTGGTTTTAATAGTAAATCAATATGGACCGTCGGTGGTGGTTTTAAAAGTAAATCAATCTTGATCGTCGATGGTGGTTTTAAAAGTAATCAATTTGGACCGTCGATTGTGGTTTTAACAATAATCAATCTGGACCGTCCACTCTAATAGTAAATCAATCTGGACCGTTCGTGAATTAGTTACTATTTAGTCATTTCTCCTATAAATAAAAGCTTAATTCTTCTTTCATTCTCACCAATTCACTAAGATTCACAAGAGAAGCTATAGAGAGAGAAACTATAGAAAGCAAGAAGAAGAGTATTCTGCTAATTCACTATTGCAGTATCCAGTCTTCTACTAAGGTAAGAGATATTATTTGTTGTATTCGTAAGGGATATTATTTGTTGTATTCGTAAGGGATGTTATTTTCGTTTGGTAAGGGATATTATTTGTTGTATTCGTAAGGGATATTATTTGTTGCATTCGTAAGGGATGTTATTTTCGTTTGGTAAGGGATATTATTTGTTGTATTCGTAAGGGGTATTATTTCTTTCATATTCATAAGGAATACTATTTTTTGTATTCATCCTTTAGTATGTCTGTGACGCCCCCAAAATTAGGTATACATCACCCATCTTGGGTCGCCAGATACATGGTACAGAATTCAAATACAACTTACTAATACAACTGTCGTGTACAATACGACAAAAACATAAACCGTGAGTTTGAATACAAATATTATCTACTAGAGATTATACAAACTCAAAAGGAGTCCTCATTACAATTATTATCACACTATTTCACGTAAATAGTGAGGACTACTAATGCTATCCTCTGACCATCACTCCGCTTCCCAGACTCGTCCCAAATTTATATTCTCATTTCAAAGAGAACAAAGGAAAGAAAGGGTGAGCTCAACTAGCCCAAGAAGAAATATTATGACTAAGATAATGCAGGATAGATTATCATTAGTCTCCAACAATGTTAAACTAATAAAATATAATAGACATCAAGTTTAACTACAGCGGAACAAGTAATCCATTAAAAGAGTCAAGTAGAAAATAAAATCTACTATCTTTTATGATTTAAAAAGTTTTTCATCACTTTTATCGCTGAGACTCAGCTCAATAAATAATCCACATCATTAAATCATCCCCGTTACTACGTGCCAAGGATATTCTTTAAGTATCATGACCACGAATTATTCATGCACTACGGGCCAAAGATAATCGTGTTTTCATCAACTGGTCCCGATCATGCCATAAAACAATTCATCTTTGCTCCTTGGTAAGAGAAATCCATAGCCATAATCATACCAAAAAACTCGTCCATCAATGCACTACGGGCCAATGAGGACTTTTAATTTTCACATCATTTGTAACATTACTGTCATGATTATACCAAATAATCCCTGGTCATAATTATACCAAGTCCATCTATGCACTACAGGCCACAGATGACTTTCAACATGACATAAACATGAGGATGATGACAATGATATAATAATTCAATTAAACAAGTTCAAGAATTAATTTGTCCAGGAACCAATAACTTCCAAATTGTCAACATGATACTTCTTTGTAGAATAAAATTCAAGAATGCTCAGAAGAATATTTCCATGAAAAATACTGGATGAAGCGCAAATATCAAGGATATTCCACCAATTTCATGGAGTATAGAAGTCAAAATTTTAATCAACTGAGTATAATACCGAATGGAATAACAAAAGATATCACATGCATGCGGATTGCTTGATGTAGCGGTTATTCCAACGTAATAATAATAATAACGGAACCGTGTCGGTGAAATTCACACAAGCGGATGTTCCAACAGAATAATAAATGCGGAATAATAAATGATGGAACCAGGTCCTAAGCATGATAAAGATGATAAGATATTTTCAACGTAATAATAAAGACGAAATAATAAAAATGGAACCAGTCCCACAGATAAAGCATGCATGTGATATTCAATGAAACAATAAAGACAAAATAATAGAAGAATGTCACCAAGTATAGGGTAGCTCAGCGATATCTGAGTTATTCCAACGAAACAATAAAGAAATGGAATAATGTGTTCTCTTCTTGAATACAAAAGAATAATATCCTCACCGTAAAATAATACTTGATATAAGAGTAGTGAAGTAGCGAGAAAATTTTTTCTCTCTCTATATAGTCTCTCTCTATAGTTTCTCTCTACAGAGTTCGGTGAATTCGTAAAGAAAATAATGAAGGAATGAGCTTCTATTTATAGGAAAATGGAATGCATAAGAACTAATCCATGAATGGTCCAGATTGATTTCCTTTAATCGACGGTCCATATTTAAAGAAAAATCTTTTAAATAAAATATAATATATTCTATTTATATAAAAAGATTTTTACTATGCAAACATTATGCATAATAAAATATAATATATTCTATTTATAGAATAACTTTAATAAAGTATTCTATTTTATATAAAAAGATGTTTCTATTTTATTACGTGAATAAAACAAAACTTCTAAATCAACAATAATTGAATCAAATAATGTGAGATACTATGCAGCAACTATTGTAGCAATAATTGAACAAAACTGAGTGACTTCTCACATAAATATCAATAATCAATACCGCGTGCTACTATGCAACAACGCGTATTACTGTACTTTTACTACCTAGTAGTTCAACAGTATCAATGGTAAAACTTCCGTCGTTATTTTCAATAAAATATTTTTGTCATTTTCTCAATCCGATAATAATTCCGTTGTGGGGTCCACCAATGATTGTGCCGTCGTACGAATATTTCCTGTTTAAAACGAATATTCCCCGACCAATCGAATATAATATGACAACTTGCATACTTTGCAAAATTTATAAATATTACCCACAACTATAATATTATCTCAAATTCACACCATAATATAAAAAAATTATTTTGAGAAAATTAATTCTTTATTCATAAAATATGAGGTTTCACAATGTCGGAATAACCTGTCTACGCGGATTACGTATCGTACGACAGGTGAAAATCCATTTGCAGTTTTCGTATGTTAATTCTTTTTATCTAAACTTACTATGGTAAGTATTGCTTCTATAATCCTTGAAATTAGTGGAATATCCGTGGGTTTTGCGCTTCATCCAGTATCTTTTTATTGGAATATTGATCTAAAATTTCTTATTAAATATCAATATTTTCACCCGGGGTACTATTCACGGGTTACTATTCAACCATTTACTATTCACTATAATATTATTCACTCGGGTATTCGGGGCACTTTTCATGCTGGAGTACTATTTACGAGTTACTATTCACAGGTTACTATTCACCTGATTACTATTCACTCTAGTATTATTCACTCAGATATTCGGGGCACTTTTCATGCTGGAGTACTATTCACGGGTTACTATTTACTCGGTTACTATTTGTCAGGAATAAACATGTGAATGATATTCCTATTTAATATATGATTTGATTATGATATATATGTGAATGAATTTGCAAGTATGCTTGCATTAAGAAAAACTGTAAAGTCCTTTGATAGATAATAGAAATATATCTATAAGGACTTAGAATGAATTGATCAAATATGTTAGGTTGATCCTACATAAGCAAAACAGCTTTGTAAAGTCCTTAAAAAGAAATGATGTACAAGGACTATAAATATAGAAAGATCAAGCTTGTTAGGTTGATCTTATGATGTAATAGATAGGCTTGTCTGATCGTCGAAACCACCGCACTGTAAGTCATAATCGCCGGAGAGTCGAGGTTAACTCGAGAGCTATCGAGGAGATAGGAGTATGCAAGATAGTAGATCTCGGAGTTCGTAGACAGCCAGGGGAAATGAAGAAGGACCGTAGTGTGTCGAGTAGAGCTTCCTCGGGATCGTAGTGTACTGAGGAAGTCATGTTCAGAATCATAGAGACAGACTTACCTACGAAGCGGGAGATCATCATCCGCCGGGCGAAGATGAAACGTAGACTACACTCGTAGTCGTAGAGTCTGCGATCTTAGAAGCCAAGTCAAGGATCGTAGATCACACCCTGAGTTCGTAGAGTCTATTGATTACATGCAGAGATCGTAGTCAAGCAAGATCAGATGAAGACAACAAGCACAAGGTAGAAATCGTAGAGTGTCAAGATCTGATCTAAGGATTGTAGTGTCTGCACCAGCCGAAGCTGAATCGTAGAGTGTAGAACTACGACCTCAACAGAAGTGCCCACAATGCCAAGGCAGAATCGTAGAGTATATACAGTTATCAACAAATGAGCACTCCTAGAATATCCAAAGGAATGAAGCCTTTGGTTAGTACTGCAAAGATGCATTCCACCTTAAGGGAACCAGAGAGCACTCAACGAATGGCATGCAGGCTAGCAAAAGATCTAAGCACCAACCCAATCAACATCAAGATTGAGCTGTAAGGCCATTCGTAATAAAGTCTTCCACGAGGAGATCCAAAGAAGACTTCAGAAGCTGACTAAGGAAAGTCAACAAATGCAGTAGCTATCAAGTGAACAGAAGACAACGATCTTGGAAGCAACCAAGATCGTAGTGTTTGCCAAACAAAGAAAGAACTGATGGAAGGTGAACCGAGATACTGGTCAACCTCTGAAGAGCAAGGCTAAAGTGATTAAGTCCAGGGTCAGTTCATTGATGATAAGTGAATGGAAGATCACAAGGAGAAAGCAAGCTGGACGCATCACAAATCTGAAGTATCTTGATATTCAGAAGGGGACCAGAGCAATAAATTAAGCCATCAGTCTCTGAGAACAGTCGAAGCAAACAGAAGTATTGAAGCACTGCACAATAGAAGGAAGAGGTGTACTACATTGGTGATCCAATCAACACTCTTCAAGATCGTAGTGTTAACTCTACCAGTGAATGAGAAACACTCAACAAGACACTACGATCAGGTCCTCGAAGACGTGTATCAGAATCGTAGAGTTCGAACTCCTGAAAGACTGAAGCATTAGAAACGGTTCAATCTAAAGGATGGTATTCAGATAAAAGCTTATTGAGAGCATCAATGCAAAAGGACAACCTCTGATCGAGAAATCAGAAGGAGATAATAAAGTCTTCAACCTGTCCAAGACATTAAAGTGACAACTCTGACGGATAGGTGAAACAGTAGACTGCAATGTCAGATAAATTATGACATGTCACATCAGCAGTCTACCTTTGTCAACTCGAGATCTGTGAAGATATTTGAATAGCCTTCAACGGCTACTTTCCAACGGAAGGATTGGGAAAGAGTATAAATCTAGAAGAGCTTCAAAGATCAAAGGTTGCTGGAGTTGCCGTGTTTGGAGAGAAGGTGGACTGATCTAAACCATGTGAGATATTGAGTCCGAAGGCTCACTCTACGATCCACCAAGAACACTCAGAAGTCAGAAAAAGAAAGAAGTAGAAGTGTAAGTTCTACTATGTAGAAGTGAGAGTTCTACTACATGAAGAGTGTTCTGAACTGCTGAGAGAAAGAAGATCATCATGTCATCTTGATGTCCATCATAGGAAGACTCTAAGTACAATAGAGAAGAGCCTACAGTCATCTTAGCAAGTCCATCATGAGAAGGCATCAAGTAGCAAGAAAGGAGATCACAAAATCCATCTTGGTGTCAAGCATAAGAAAGCTTCTAAGTATCTAACAGAAGAGCTTACAGTCATCTTAGAAGCCTATCATGTGCAGCCATCAAGTACCAAGGAGAAGTATCTTCAAGGCAGTTCATAAAGGGGTCATCCAAAGTGGTTGAGTAACCAAAGAAGCTGAGCATCATGCAACACTCAGCTGCACTTCAAGGATGATCAAGCCAAGCTATTAAGGATAGAAAATGTTCAGAGCATGAAGACATCTTAGCAACTCAGCACCGACTCTAACAACAACAAACAAACAACTCAACAAAGCCACGGCCTGAGGGGTCCTTGTCCGAAGGGACTAAACGAAGCCTAACTGAGGGTCCTTGTCCCAGGGACTAAACGAAGTTCCAAGCTCATTGGGCTTGAAGAGTTCCTAGGGAACTAGAGGAGTCCCAAGGCTTTGAAGAGTTCTTAGTGAACTGAAGTTCCAAGGCTGCTGGCCTTGAAGGAATCTTAGTGATTCAGGGTGCTGCCCTTCTTAGTGGAAATCCTGCTAGTTAAAAGCAGAAGAGTGGATTAGGAGCTTGAGTCTCTGAACCACTTAAAACCCCTTGTGTCTTTTACATTATGTCATTTATATTTTGTACCATAACTGCTATAACTGCTATGTATGTTTTAACTGCTTACAACTAAACTTACTCTACGAACAATGTATATATGATTATGAATATGTCAATGAAGGGGATCTTTTATTTATTCCGCTGTGCTTGAAAAGATTCTTATGTTTTGTCATATGCTAATTTAATAGTTATACAAAATAAACCCAAAAGGTATTTGAAATAAAAAGGATATATTCAACCCCCCTTCTAGATCTATTGTGCCATACTGGGAACTAACATTATTCACTCTAGTATTATTCACTCGGGTATTCGGGGTACTTTTTGTGTCAGAGTACTATTCATGAGTTACTATTCATGGGTTGCTATTCACCCGGTTACTATTAACTCTAGTATTATTCGCTCGGGTATTCGGGGCACTTTTTATGCCGAGGTTACTATTCATAGGGTACTATTCCCGAAGTACTATTCACCCAAAAAATTTATTTCTTTTCTGTCCAAATTATTTTGATACATGGATATTATTCTTGAATTTTACTCCACAAAGCAGTATCATGTTGATAATTTGGATATTTTTAAACTCTGGATAAATTTAAAGTCTTTAATATTTATCATTGATCTCACTTGATTGAATCTTTATATCATTGTCATCATTCTTATACTTATATTGTGTTGAAAGTCATCTTTGGCCCGTAATGCAAAGATGGACTGTTGATTATTTGTTTTACAGTTGTATGTCTTTGGCCATAGTGCAAAGATGGACTGTTGATTATTAATTCTACAGTTGATATCTTTGGTCGTAGTACGAAGATGAACTGTTAATTGATAGCTTTGGCCCGTAGTGCAAAGATGGACAGGTGTATGATATGATCATGACCACTGGTGATACTAACGAATATCATTGGCCTGTAGTGCATGGATAATTCGATGATGTAATTGGCAGGATCATGACCATTAGTTAACAGTTAAATGTCTTTGTCCGTGGTGCATTGACAGACAATTGATTGGTATGATCATAACCATTAGTTTTATAGTTGAATATCTTTGGCCAGTAGTGCAAAGATAGACAACTGATTGGTATGATCATTAATTGTAATTAAATTTGAATATCTTTAGCCTTTGGGGTAAGGATGTTGAGTATACATTCTATTAAGCCTTTGTGGCAAGGAGAAACTGTTGATTTACATGATTATAAATATGAATTGTGAATTTAACTACAATCTTTAGTGGTTCAGGTGAAGACATGAGATGCAAGTTCTCTTTGTCTTGGGTATAACAAAGAACTATTGATGAGTATTACAGGAATGAAATATTAACGATGGACTTTTAATTTGAAGGAGATAGTAGACATTATGTTCTACTTGACTCTTCTAATGGATTGTTGATTCCGCTACAATTATGGTTGAAATCTTTCATTATCTACCATATATTCTAAATCTCTGATTTATTCTGATGAAGGCTATTGATAAATGAATTATCTTAGTTATAATATTCTTTACTGGGCTAGCTGAGCTCATCCTTTTGCTTCACAATTCCTTTCAGGTAATAAGAGTGTAGCTGGGTCGAGCGGGGATAACAGGGAAATAGTGTGATGGTCCGAGACTGTCGAAGTTTCTCAATACATTATAAAACGGCATGACGTGCAATATATAATTGTATTGAGGACCTAAGATGTGTGTGTCGTATTTTATACGTCACTTAATAATTGATTTTGGTGAACAATAATAGGGTGATGAGAACCCGACTTTGAAAGCGTCAAAAGTGCACCTCATTAGACTGAACATGATAGTAATCTTCTCTTTTTTCTTTGGGGTCTTAAAATATTTGTTGTTGTATTTTATATGGCATTGTAATAATTTGAGTTTGGATAATGTCTATGAGACAATATCACTACAAGAAAAAGGCCTAATAGCGATCAATAATATCAGCGACCGCATATCCAGTCTCTGATATTCATAATAGCGACCGATATCTGCGACCATTATTTAATCCAGTCGCTATTTTATATCAGCGACCGCATGCGGTCGCAGATCGGTCGCTAGAACAAATTTCCCTCCCAAAAATGGGCAGGAAATGTTAGCACGGAGGTTTTTTGCGACCATTTAAAATCAGCGACCGCATGCGGTCGCTGATAAGTCCATGTCATTAAAATTCAGCGACTGCATGCGGTCGTTGATAGCAGTCGCGGATCAAACTAAAAGTTATAAGATACCAGTATTCGCTCGACACAGAACACAGAAGGGAAAATAGAAGAGGGAGGTTCGAAATAGAGAGAAGAGGGAAAAAGGGGGGAGAAGAGAAGAAGGAGAAGAAGTTCGCGTCGCTGCTGCCACCCACCTGCCACCGCCTCTACGAAGGTAATTTGTTGTTAATCTGTTGTTAATTTGTTAATTGAATGTGGTTTAGACAAACCCTAACTTTTTTTTTCATTTTTGTTATTATTGGTGCTTGAACTTTTGGTTTGTTTGACTTAGATATGAACTGGGGTTGCTCTAATTAATCAGTTGGAATTTGAATAGGATGTTATGGAATTGGTTCTGTTGATTGTGTTATTTGCTCCTATATATAGAAATTATCTTATATGGGTCTCATTGGTTAAAGTAATTTGTATATTGGTAATGTTTTGATTGATATGTATGCTAGATTAGAATAGTTTGATTTCAGGGTATTGTTCAAATAGATATTGGAAGGAAGCATTGGGGATATTTTAGCGATTAGGAATCTTAGGGTATTGTTCAATGAAACTTTTCAATTGTTATCATTTCTGATATTATCATTATGTGTTCATTGCTTTTGAGTTTAGTCTACTGCATTATAACTTTTTCCTCAATCTGATTTATGTGATGATGTAATTTGCAGTATAAGAGGTTCTAGGAAAGGGGGCTTTCAAAAAAGTGTATCCTCAACGCAACAATTTATCACTGAGACTTTACGCCAGTAAGTTTGTTTGCTCTAGTTCTTCTTTTATTTTCAGTAAATTTGTATAGCCATCATATTATAGGTATTGATTAATTTTATATATTGCTTAGATATTGAAAAAAAACATAAGCATGTTGATTTAAGAGCATTAAAGAAATACAAAGGGGATGTTTTGGTCAAAATCATGAAAACCATAAATACAAAGTATATAGCAATTATTTGATGTAATAATATTTATAATGGAATGCTTGGGGACTGTTAGTATAATTTAGTACTTAATCATGCCTAAAGTACCTTTTATTATCATGATTTTAAAGTTGTTTGAATGCCTAAAGGTTTCTTTTGCCTACATGTGGACTGTTTATGAAATTATAGTCAAATCTATGCCTATATGAGAACTATACTTATGCAAGATCGTCTATGGGTAATAGTTAGGCTTTTCTTCACATTACTTATACTTATGCAAGATCGTCTATGTGGACTCTTGGTTTGTGTCTTGGGTGCCTAGAAACGACTTTATATACATGCCGTCATGCATGTGGCTAGTCCATATTACAGGGGAGACTCTGGCAAAAAAATTTTATTGATCGGGTAGTTGCGAACATTTATACTATTAACAAGCCTATTGGTGATGCACTAGAGCCTATTAAGGGGATGTTGGAGCTGATGGGCTGGGTTTGGGGCCGCGAGGCCACACGAGGCCACGCCAAGCTTAGCCAAGCCTCACGGGGCCAAGCCAAGCTTAGCACACTAGTTGATATGAATGAATCTCCAAGATACTCAAAAGTTGATATGAATGAGTTAGCAAACTCTTATATAAGGCTAGCATGAATGAAATACCTTACGTATTCACTTACGATAAACAATAAAAACAAATTTAAAACAAATTAAAATAAAATAACATGATATAATATAACTATTAAACTAAGTAGCATTTACTTAGTTTCTCATACTAAATTTAATAACATTTAAAGTTTCTCATACTGCTTTAATTTGCATTCATTCGTTAACATCAAGTATGCTTAAATGTTAATCATATGCTTACAAGTATACTCAAGTCATATGATTACAAGTATGCTCTCAAGTCATATGCTTACAAGTATGCTTAAATGTCAATCATATGTTTACAAGTATGCTCAAGTCATATGCTTACAAGTATGCTTAAATGTCAATCATATGTTTACAAGTATGCTCAAGTCATATGGTTACAAGTATGCTCAACTCATATGCTTACAAGTATGCTTAAATGTTAATCATATGCATGCTTACAAGTATGCTCAAGTTATATGGTTACAAGTATTGTAAGACCCCGAAATTTTTTTAAATAAAAAGGAATGTCCTTTATTTATTATTTTGAAATAGTAAGGGTGGATTTGATTAATGTGGTTAGTTATGGGTAAAATGCGCAAATATTTTAAATAAGCAAGTGGTGATATAATATTCATTATTGTCGGAGAATATTCGTTTTGTCGTGGAATATTCTTGATGTCGGGGAATATTCGCATTTACGGCAAGCACCATATGTGGGCCCCATAACTTGAAAGCGATTGGAGGAAGAAAACGACAAAAATAAGTTGTTTAAATAATCTAGGAAGTTGTTATTCAAGTTAATCTTCGTTAAAATACTCTATGGTTAAAACACAAAAGAAGACACCAGATTGCACCAATTATTGATTCTTACGTAAGAAGGCACTACTCAATAATGGTTACAAATAATTATCTGCTCAAGATTTTATTTTATTGATTCAATAATTGTCATGCGTTGATATTTTATATTGTCATTGTTTCAATAATTGTCATTACACAAGATTTTTCATTATCGAAGCAATAATTCATATTATCTGAATAATATTATTAGATAACATTATTGGCAATGTCTAGAAAGTTCTGTCTAAGGAGAGGTTTGGTCACCTAATTGCGGCACGCCAAAGAAGAGAAATTCTTATTGGAAAGCCCCTTCTTTCTGAACCTACCTCGTCATCAATATTGTGATTCTCGTAATATTATTTGTGAATAATTAATTATTGATTTATATGATGAGGAAAATATTGATTTTAGGTGGATATAGATGGAGAAAATTTTTATAGTGACAATTGTTGAAAATTAATATTTTATCTTTTTCGATAAAATAATTCATTTAAATATATTATTTTAATAATATATTAACGATGATATTTTTACGATGAATGTGGGATATATGAGTATATGAGGAGGAAGAGTATTTTTGTTGCAATAAATGTTTAAAACATGTTAAACATGCTCTGGTGGACCCCATTTATCGATCAAATTTGATTATAACTTGTAAAATCGCCCATTTGTGGATTTCGTCAATTTCTTTTGGAATTTGGAAAAACCTTCTTCAGTAAAGTTGTAGAGAATTGAATTTCCTATAAAAACTGCCAGATTTGAATTTTTCGGCAAAGGGCTATTTATATGTGAATTATTGAAGTTCAAGTCAAAATAATTGATTTTTGGAAGTTTAAAATATTTTATTTACAAAAACGTTTTTTTCATTTGGTTCCCTCATTTAACACATGACAAGTTGCTGAAATTCAGATTCAAGGTATGCGTAGGAGAATTATTATTATAAATAATAATATTATATTAAATTTTCTACTTTGGTGTTCTAAGCAATTTCCTATAAATAGGTGCTTGGTTAGAATTGAAAATCACACCGAAATCAAGTTTTCTCTATATTATCGAGCGATTCTTGTGAGTATTTTGAGTATACTTTGAGTATTGCTATACGAAGGCAAGTTCAAGTCATAGCCTATATCTAGTGTTTCAACTAAAGTCTTGCCTTTCGAGGTAAGGGATGTTATTTTCTTCTCAAATGATATTATTTCTTCAATATCATTATGCTGAAATATTGGTTGGAACTTTTTATCAAATTTGGAACTTTTTCATGTCGGGGTTACTATTCATGAGTTACTATTCACGAGTTACTATTCATGAGTTACTATTCACGAGTTACTATTCACGAATACTATTCATGAAGCGTGATGATGTTTTTGTGAAATTTCTATCTTTTGGTGTCGGAATTACTATTCACGTATACGGCACTATTCACGTATACGGCACTATTCACGAATACGACACTATTCACCGAAAAATGAAATTTCTTCTTTTTGTCCAAAATATCTATTCTGGATACTAGCTTTGATTGTATCCATGTTTTGATCATTCTTGAATTTTACACCACTATGATTATTTTTGAGGTATTTTTGGACGTGGATAAAACAAAGTACGAATCCTTAATCCTTAATCCTTGTCATTTTGTTTCAATTGGATTCGTTTTTTAAAAATATTTTCATCATCCTCGGTCTTAAATAATGATATTATTGAATATCTTTGGCCCGTAGTGTAAAAGATGAATGAGTTATGATGAATATCTTTGGCTTTAGAAGTGCAAAGATGAATGATTTCGATGAAATATCTTTGGCCCGTAGTGTGCAAAGATGAATGATTTCGATGAATATCTTTGGCCCGTAGTGCAAAGATGAACAGTGTTTAGATGAACATGACCAATCGGTGAATGTCCTCGGCCTCAGAGTGCAAGGATGAATATATGATTCCGTATATATATTGATTGATGTTACAGGATAAAAATATTGATGATGAACTTTAAAATTCATACATAGAAGATAGTAGTTTGCATTCTCTACTTAACTCTTCTAATGAATTATTATTTCACTGCGAATATTGATTTAAAACTTGTTGTCTATTGTATTCTATTATATTTTTCCTCGTTGAAGACTAACGATAATTTTGTTGTATATTATCTTAGTCATAATATTCTTTATCTGGCTAGTCGAGCTCACCCTTTTCCTTTTTGTTCCATTTTTTTCTCGTGAGGCGAGAATATAACGAGTACGAGTCTGGGTATGGAATGAAAGTTCTAGGAGAGTTGTTTAGTAGTCCTCACCATTTTGTAAAATGATGTATCAATAATTATGATGGGGATTTATTTGGGTATGTATATTGTCTGTAAGACAATAATTGTATTTAAACTCACAAGATATATGTTGTCGTATTTTGCACGACAAATGTATTAATAAAGTTGTAGTTATTTCTGCACCATGTATTTGGCGACTCGTAATGGGTTGGGTGGAATGGACCTATTTTGGGGCGCGCACAATTGGTATCGAGCTTAGGGATATGATCTCCCATGGAGATCGGGGAATAGAACTAGGGGGAGAGAGAGTAAATCCTTCGCTAGTGTGTCCTACCTAAGCTTATTTGTTAGTTGGTTAGTATATAGGGATATTATGTGATATATTGATTTCCTTAATTAACCCTTGTTTTATGACAAGATTTAAGAATGTCGAATCGAGAATATTAACAATGAGT
Source organism: Panax ginseng (assembly GCA_020205605.1). Taxonomy (NCBI): domain Eukaryota; kingdom Viridiplantae; phylum Streptophyta; class Magnoliopsida; order Apiales; family Araliaceae; genus Panax; species Panax ginseng. Next base: position 32,049,410 of record CM035138.1, on the reverse strand, counting down.
GAATGAGACCGTGGAGATGCCTGTATTTTACCAACGAAGAGAACGCATAACAGTCGGGGCAATGTACCTCCTGTAAACAACACCACCGAAAGATATTTATAAACGACGGATGTTTAAAAGCTTTTTGCGATTCATGCAAAATCGAGACGAGGAGACTCGTGTTCAAAACATAGGAGGAAATGATAGCAATTCACTGGGTTTCACAAACCAAGCAGCTCAAAGAGTTGGGACCACCGTAATTTAAGGGAAAGCATGATCCGATCATGGCGGAAACATGGGTCAAGCAAATCACCAAGATATTCGATGTCTTGGGATGCGGAGAACAGAAGGTTCCATTCGCCACCTTTATGTTCCGTGGCGAGGCGACATCACTGGTGGGAGTTCATGAAGCGTACTCCATCCAAATTTCACTCAAAGATGTCTTGGGAGACGTTTGAGAATTATTTAATGACAAATACTTTCCGAAAGTGTTCAATCATATGAAGGAAGTGGAATTTATTAAACTGAGCAGTAACAACATGACGGTGTCTCAAGATGATGCGGTTTGCGGAGTTGTCGAGTTTGCACCTCATTTGGTGGAAAATGAGGAACGAATGACGCAGTATGTTTCGAGGGGTCTAAAACCCAGATTCGACAATATCTTATCTCTCATAAATTTTCTTTATATTCGGATGTTGTAAATGTGGCTCAATTATTAGAGCGTGATAACGAGTATGTTCAACCGAGGGACCACAACCGTGGTCATATTTGGCCATGCAAAGATCATCAAAACGATGATAACCAAATGGGGAGGAAAAATACTGGACAAAGGCGGTACCCACTCGGGTGGTAATCGTGGCCATGATAATAGGAGAGGTGACTCAAGTGGACATTTCAAGAAGAGAAGGTTCAATAATAACCATGTGAAGACGCTCGATTGCCGAAGAATCGGGTTCCAAGGGAGAGAACGACCACCCCATTATATGCTATAAATGCGGAAAGAGGGACATATCACCAAACCGCCCACAACAGCCCAAGTATGCTATAATTGTGGAAAGGAAGGACATATAGCTCGAGAGTGTACGATGGAAAAAACCAAGTCCAATGGGGATGGTGACTCAAAAGGATGTCCCGAAAAAGTTAAAGTCAACGATTCCTAGAAGAATGTTTGTCGTGACCTAATTAAAATGCGAGGAACCCGAATGAGTTTAGCACGGGTTAGTTAATTATAAATTCTTGCGAAGTTTATACCTTACTGAGATACCTGCTTCTACCCATTCTTTTATCTCTTTGCTTTACATACAACGCTTGAATTTGACTACGGAGAAATTAGACTTTGACCTATCTCGTGGAGACTCAAGTTAAGAGAAACTTTTATTACATCCGTTGTTTAGAAATCTTTCTTGATTCAGTTGGCACTATCACATTACCCGTTAACCTTATTTCTATAGAGATATTTGTTTTGATGTGATTTTAAGGTTAACTACTCATCATACCAAAATTGATTGCTTTCGTAAGGTTGTTAGTTTTCATATTCTTAAGCAACTCCGTTATTCAATTCAAGCAACCAAACCATTGAAGTCAAACTCTTTCATATTAAATTATAAAGCCATTTGTTTATTGAAAAACGAATGTCAAGCTTTCTTAGTCTATGTTATGGATTTGAATAAAGACACGCCGATTTGAATAATATTCCATTGTTATTGATTTTTCCCGACGTATTTCTGAAGAATTTCTTGCCTACTCCCGAGCGTGATATTGAATTTGTATCGACTTTAAATCCTAAGACAAAACCCATTTCTAAAATCTCATATCGAATGGCTCCTATTGAACTTCGTGAGTTAAAACCCAATCGTAGAAGTTGATACCGAGCCTCTATCTGGTGACTTCCTTTGTGGAATGCACCGCCGCCGGACTCTCAGTAGGGACACCATATTCGTGCGATAGTAAACCGATAGGGTGTCATTGTAACGCGCTATCCAAGATTGGGATGTGAGTCACGATTGAGAACAACCTAAGTCGTAATCGAAATATGTAGCTTTCAGGCTTAGTTGGTTATTATCGAGATTCGTTGAAGGATATTCTCGAATCGCTATTCCATTAACGCAAATTGACTCGTAGAGATACAAAATTCGAATGGAGCAAAGAATGTGGGAAGAGCTTTGAAGAACTCAAGAGAGACTCATTTCAAAGACATGTTCGACATGCCATCCCGAAAAGCGAACGTGGTAGGCGACGTGTTGAGTAGAAGATCGTATACAAGTATGAGTACGATATTGTCAAAAAAACTAATTTCGTATAATTTACAAATAATAGAGATGGAGATGAAAACTCTAGGTACCCACGTGATGATATACGTGTATAATCGACTTTAATCGATAAAGTTAAAGTTGTTCAAGCTACACACCGGAGCTGATGAATTTGAAGAAAGAGGTACAAGAAGTTGTTATTTCAAAAGCGAGAATCGGTGAAGTGATGAAAGCTCAAACCTTTGATTTATTATTCCATTTGAAATTCTCGATCGAGTAGGAACTGTGGCCTATAGACTCGCTTTACTACCAAGTATGACGCGTGTTCATAACGTTTTTCACGTATCGATGTTACGTAAATATGTGGACGACCCGAACCACGTCATTGAGTTAGAATCTGACAAGATAGCCAGAAGACTTAACGTCACGAGAAGGTACCTGTCAAGATCTTGGATAGGAAAGAACATGTCCTATGTACCGAGGTTATACTACAAGTTAAAGTTTTGTGGAGAAACCATGCTATTGAGGAAATGACATGGGAGTTGGAAACGGAAATGAAAGCGAGATATTCTCATCTTTTTGAAACACCAAGTACGTACGTCAATTTCGAGGACGAAATTTCATAAGGAGGGGAGGGTGTAAGACCCCGAAATTTTTTTAAATAAAAAGGAATGTCCTTTATTTATTATTTTGAAATAGTAAGGGTGGATTTGATTAATGTGGTTAGTTATGGGTAAAATGCATAAATATTTTAAATAAGCCAAAGGTGATATAATATTCATTATTGTTTGAGAATATTCGCTTTTGTCGTGGAATATTCTTGATGTCGAGGGAATATTAAATTTACGGCACAAGCAAAATGATATGTGGGCCCCATAACGGAAGCGATTGAGGAAGAAAAACGACAAAAATAAGTTGTTTAAATAATCTATGTAGTTATTACTGCTATTATCTTGTTAAAATACTCTTGGTTAAAACACAAGAAGACACTCAGTATTACACCAATTATTGATTCTTACGTAAGAAGGCACTACTCAATAATGGTTACGAGAATTACTTTATTCAAAGATTTTATTTTATTGATTCAATAATTGTCATTGATATTTTATATTGTCATTGTTTCAATAATTGTCATTACACAAAGATTTTTCATTATCGAAGCAATAATTCATATTATCCTAATAATATTATTAGATAACATTATTGGCAATGTCTAGAAAGTTACTGCCTAAGGAGAGGTTTGGTCACCTAATTGCGCCAAAGAAGGAGAAATTCTTATTGAAAGCCCCTCTTTCTCGAACCGCACTGGTTGTCAATATTGTGATTCTATAATATTATTTGTGAATAATTAATTATTGATTCATATGATGAGGAAAATATTGATTTTAGGTGGATATAGATGGAGAAAATTTTTATAGTGACAATTGTTGAAAATTAATATTTTATCTTTTTCTGATAAAATAATTCATTTAAATATATTATTTTAATAATATATTAACGATGATATTTTTACGATGAATGTGGGATATATGAGTATATGAGGAGGAAGAGTATTTTTGTTGCAATAAATGTTTAAAACATGTTAAACATGTCGGTGGACCCCATTTATTGACTGAAATTTGATTATAGATTGTAAAATCGCCCATTTGTGGATTTCTATCAATTTCGCTTGGAATTTGGAAAACCTTCTTCCGTAAAGTTGTAGAGAATTGAATTTCCTATAAAACTCGCCAGATTTGAATTTTCCGCAAAAGGGCTATTTATTGTGAATTATTGAAGTTCAAGTTCAAAATAATTGATTTTTGGAAGTTTAAAATATTTTTATTTACAAAATGTTTTTTCATTTGGTTCCTCATTTAACACATGACAAGTTCATTGAAATTCGATTCAAGGTATGCGTAGGAATTATTATTATAAATAATAATATTATATTAAATTTTCTACTTTGGTGTTCTAAGCAATTTCCTATAAATAGGTGCTTAGGTTAGAATTGAAAATCACACCGTAAACTCAAGTTTTCTCTCTATATTATCGAGCGTATTCTTGTGAGTATTTTGAGTATACTTTGAGTATTGCTATACGGTCTGCAAGTTCAAGTCATAGCCTATATCTAGTGTTTCAACTAAAGTACTTGCTTTTCGAGGTAAGGATGTTATTTTCTTCTCAAATGATATTATTTCTTCAATATCATTATCAAATATTGGTTGGAACTTTTATCAAATTTGGAACTTTTTCATGTTTAAGTTACTTATTCATGAGTTACTTATTCACGAGTTACTATTCATGAGTTACTATTCACGAGTTACTATTCACGAATACTATTCATGAAGCGTGATGATGTTTTTTGTGAAATTTCTATCTTTTGGTGTCTGAATTACTATTCACGATACTAAGACTATTCACGATATACTATCTGACTATTCACGAATACGATACTTATTCAATTTAAAAAATGAAATTTCTTCTTTTGTCCAAAATATCTATTCGGATACTAGCTTTGATTGTATCCATGTTTTGATCATTCTTGAATTTTACACCACTATGATTATTTTTGAGGTATTTTTGGACGTGATAAAACAAAGTACTAATCCTTAATCCTTAATCCTTGTCATTTTGTTTCACTCGGATTCGCTTTTAAAAATATTTTTCATCATCCTCGCCTTAAATAATGATATTATTGAATATCTTTGGCCCGTAGTCAAAGATGAATGAGTTATGATGAATATCTTTGGCCTCAGAAAGTGCAAGATGAATGATTTCGATGAATATCTTGGGCCCGTAGTGCAAAAAGATGAACAGTGTTTAGATGAACATGACCAATCGGTGAATGTCCTCGGCTCAGAGTGCAAGGATGAATATATGATTCCGTATATATATTGATTGATGTTACAGGGATAAAAATATTGATGATGAACTTTAAAATTCATACATAGAAGATAGTAGTTTGCATTCTCTACTTAACTCTTCTAATGAATTATTATTTCACCATGCGATATTGATTTAAAACTTGTTGTCTATTGTATTCTATTATATTTTTCCTCGTGAAGACTAACGATAATTTTGTTGTATATTATCTTAGTCATAATATTCTTTATCGGGCTAGTCGAGCTCACCCTTTTCCTTTTTGTTCCATTTTTCTTCTCGTGGGGCGAGAATATAACGATACTAGCCTGGGTATGGAATGAAAGTTCTAGGGAGAGTTGTTTAGTAGTCCTCACCATTTTGTAAAATGATGTATCAATAATTATGATGGGGATTTATTTGGGTATGTATATTGTCTAGAAGACAATAATTGTATTTAAACTCACAAGATATATGTTGTCGTATTTTGCACGACAAATGTATTAATAAAGTTGTAGTTATTTCTGTACCATGTATTTGGCGACTCAGAATGGGTTGGGTGGAATGGACCTATTTTGGGGGTGTCACAAGTATGCTCAAGTCATATGTTAACATTTATAATGTTATCTGTAGTAGGTACCGTGGAATCATGGACCTCTATTCGCATCAGTAGTTGGATGGCACAACGAAAGTCAAGTGCCCAGAGATAGGTCTTCTGTTGAATTTAGAGTTGGTTGCCAAGTGTTTTTGGAGTATGCTTATAGTCACCAGAGGAATGTATGAATGGACAATCCAGAATCATTTATGTCTATGTTTGAAGTGTAAGAATGTAAATTATATGGATAGAGACGTGGTAAACTATCATTTACTTATTTCTGGGTTCATGAAAAATTACTAAGAATGCTGGTGGGCACATGGGCAGAGAAGAGATGGTGGCATCACAGAAGTACACAATATGGGCAGTAGTACTCATCGTATGAATGAAATGTTTCATGATATTGCAGGGCCAGATTTTGATTAGGAACAAGGCAGAGAGCAACCTATGAATTCTGATGCCAATGACTTCTTTAAGTTATTAGACGAGGGTGCGAGCCATTGTGGCATAGTTGCACCAAACACACTACATTGTCTGTAGTGGCGACATTACTTAACATCAAGGCTGATCACAACATGAGCCATGAGTGTTTTGAGTCGCTCTTGAAGGCCATTAAGAGAATGTTTCCTGATGGTGAGAAATTACCTAGTAACTATTACTTTTGTAAGAAAATGGTGAAGAAGTTGGGTCTTGGATACCAAAAGATCGATGCATGTCCTAACGATTGCATGTTGTTTTATAAGGAAAATGAATAGATGACAAGGTGCACGTTTTGTAGTCATGATCGATTTAGGCCTAATAAAGAGGGTGTGACTACAAAAAAATTAAGTATACCGTTTAAGATTCTAAGGTATTTTCCAATAACACATCGGCTAAAAAGATTGTACATGTCTTCAAGAACAGCTGAACATATGAGTTGGCATGCGAAATCTCCAGCTAAAGATAGAGAATTAAATCATCCCGCAGATGGGCAGGCTTGGAAAGATTTCAACTTAGCACATCCTGGGTTTGTATTGGAACCTAGAAATGTGAGGCTTGGATTGTCCACTGATGGTTTCAATTCGTTTGGGCACTCAGTTGTTCCGTACTCATGTTAGCCTATGATTGTTACTCCGTACAACTTGCCTCCTTGGATGTGTATAAAACAGCCATACTTGTTTCTTTCACTCGTGGTTTCTGGTCCTAAGAGTTATGGAAAGAACTTAGATGTTTACTTGAGACCTCTTATAGACGAGTTGAAGGTATTGTGGGTGGATGGAGTACAGACTTGGGATGTTGCAACGAAAACAAATTTCAACCTTAGGGCAGCGGTTATGTGGACTATAAGTGACTTCCCAGCTTATGGTATGTTAGCTGGATGGAGTACACACGGGAAGTTGGCTTGTCCGTATTGTATGGAACATACAAAGTCTTTTAATTTATCAAAAGGTCAAAAGCCTTGCTGGTTTGACTATCGTCGTCGGTTCTTGCCGGTAGATCACCCGTTTCGAAGAAATAGAGAACACTTCAGGAAAGGGAAAGTAGACAATGATATGCCTGCACCGCGATTATCGGGAAAAGAGATGCGAGATCGTGTGATGAGATTTTCGGTTATCCCATTTGGTAAGATTGATGCCACAAACATAATAAATGGGTTTGTTTAATCTCATAATCGGGTTCTAGAAGCATCTTTTGGGAACCGCCTTTATTGGTCTATAAATTTGATTCGTCATAATCTAGATGTGATGCATATTGAGAAGAATGTGTTTGAAAATGTGTTTAACACCGTGATGAATGTTACGGGGAAGACAAAAGATAATGATAAGGCACGTTTGGACATGAAAGATATTTGTAAGCGTCCTGGATTAGAACTTTATGAATCTCCTAATGGTAAGATTTCCAAGCCTCATAGTTGTGTTTACAGAATTGGCCTACACATGTGATTACGTGGGCGAGCACAACTATCGCCCATAAGGATGTTGTTTGGGCTGAATTCCAGGTATGTTTTTTTTAATTATGACAGATAATATAATATTCTAATTAAGGATAATTGTTTAGTAATGTTATTATTGTTGTTTTATTTGCAGAAAAGGTATAGATATGGAAGGACGCGCAGGCTTTAGTGATTCATACATTATTCTGTCAGAAGTGCGCCGTCCGCACCAAGGATAATTTGAACAAAGAAAGACAAAAAGCCCTTCACAATGTCGAGATCGACCATCCGGTGCCGTGGAGAGGATTATATGCACGAAAGCATAGCCCTTGGTGGTGCACCCATCCATATAAATGAGATGTGTGCCCAATGGAGAGCCGAGAGTCGGGTGAAAAGACAAAAGACCGCCGTCACCAATGAGATCCTAAAAATTCGATGGCAAAAAAAGCTAAAGGAACATACAAGACGCATAATTTTCACAATTCTGAGATATCAACGCCAGTGGCACGTATTTACAAGTTTTAATATGTTTACAATCATGAATTGTAGAAAATATATCACATTTTACTTAGTAATATTGTGCTATTTTTGTATAGAGTCTCAGATCTCAAGGTCACCTATCCATTCCCTCGGATGTGTACGTGGCCACCGTGATGGTCTCCGCCTCGATGCTATCCAGGATAATATCTGAATAAGTTTTAACAACTTGATCTTGTTTATCAATGTTTACGTAATTTATTTTTAACTATTTAATTGTTAACATGATGACATGATACTTATAAGCGTTTACTGAATGAGCGCTATCCTGAAGGCACTCCACGTCCGCCTATTGATCAAGAGTTATGGGAGAGAGCGTCTGTTGTGAAGAAGAACTACATTAAAGGGTAAGGACAACGACGACGCCCATCCTTCAGTGGCTCAGGCTGCTCTTCTACCCAGACTTCATAGTCATCAAGCCATCCAAATTGCTCATACTCCCACCGACCGTGGTGAGAGCTATATGTCGAGATTGAGATCTTCGAAGATACTTGAAAGCGAGTATCCGAGGGCTCTGAGTCCCGAGGAGTTAGTCAAGTAGTAAAAATAATGCAGCAGGATATAGCATGGGGATGGCGACGAGGTATAAAATCAATTTTTTGTATATATTGTCGTAATATATACCAGTATCAACATAGTTACTATATTTGTAACTTGTTTTATTATTTTGTTAATTACTGTGGTGATCAAGAGGCGATGATGCTTGACGCACTGATTTAGATCGATTTTGTAGTTATTTGATAAGTTTGTACTTGTATATTCATTCAATTCATATTGGTTTTCTGTATGTTACTTAAACAATATTAGATTTGTTTATATTTATTCAATTCATATTGATTTTAAAGGTTTATATAGTTTATATACTATACTTTAGTGACTGCAGTCGGTGGACGATGGATGTTTATATTGTTGTGCATGCTGTTTATCCTGTTGTGTATGTGTGTTGGGATAAAGTAGGTACAAAACAGGTACAGGTTTTTGGGAATTCTGCAAAACAACAAGAATCAGGTTTTGCATTTTTTCCAGATCAGCGATCGCATGCGGTCGCTAATAGTTATTAGCGACGGCTAAACAATTTGTGTATCAGCGACCACATACGGTCGCTGATAGCGGTCGCTGCCACGTGGACCACGTCAGCTTTGGCCCTGGACCATGCTGACTCAGCTTAGTGACCGAATTTGTCATTTCGGACGTTCATATCGGTCGTAGATAAATCGGTCGCTAATAGTGGTCGCTGATATGCATCCCATCGACCAGATTTTATGCGACGAATATCAACGACTGCTGATAAACCTTTTTCTTGTAGTGTATTGTAATAAAACTCACAGTTTAACTGTGGTCGTACTCTGTACGACAGTTCAACAGTTGTATAAATGAAGTTTGTATTTGATTTTTATAGTGTGATATCTGGCGACTCAGAATGGGTCGTGTGGACCTATTTTGGGGTCGTCACAATGTAGTCTTTGAGGATGATAACGATGACGAAACTGATCTCAAAACTGACGATGAGGAAGATACTGAATCCGAGAATGAGCTACACGTTGAATCTGATGGGTTTTGATGACGTATGCAATTGCAAATAAGCATTCATATTAGTAAATATCACATTATTAAACCTTACATATTCATAATATATCAATTTGGTTATTGTAGTAGCATATCCATGCTTAGACATAGCGGTGGAGGTCGTCGAGGTGGTGGGCGATCCAGTTTGGGAGACGCTAGCCACGATGGATGCTCGTCTTCAGGAGCTAGTAAGTTGTCTGAACTAGGATTTAAATATATCTCAAGCTGAGATAGTTTATGTTTATTGACTCAGTTCTTTTAATTATTACAGATGCATCTCGTCGACGACACCGAGGGACGAACCTTGGTATCTTACCATCGTCCACCGGCATCTCCACTTACAGTATCGGTGGATGTCACTTCAGGACAGTAAGTGTTACGCAATTGTCATAAGCCAAAATTTAATATTTTTTTCAGTTATTACAAAACACAATTAACGTATCACACATATTGTAATATTTTTACTGTAGTATACTAGACCCGATCGCTAAGCATACATTACACGCGATCTGCTTGACGCACCTCCCAACCGGGTGCATGCGCTTTACTCATTACGACCCAGCTTTTATGGATACTGTGTTGCGAGAGTTTCATTTAAGTTAATAAGTTTATATTAATTAGACAGTATAATATAATTTCCAATAGTTGTAACATTTAAGAAATAAGTTTCTAATTTTTAGACTTTTGTTATAGACTTATTATAGATTTGTCGAGGGAATCTCTCAAACAGCCGGTGATGCAGTGATTATTGGACATGTTGCTGCGAAATACTCCGGTTGGCTGTATGATTTGCGACGACGGGCAGCCCGGGCAGTTACTGACCAGTCTTGGACCACCATCATAGTTCATCAGCCCCACATAGTGTCCGATCACGCATGGCAGGCTATATGTGCGTACTGGCAGGCTGAAGATATTTCCAGAAGAAGTCTGAGCAAGCAAAGAAGAACCGGGCTAAGCTCCGCATTGTACACACGACTGGCTCGCAGTCTTTCACGGAGGCAAAGACGGTAATCGTAATGTATATAGAAATAACTTATCAAATTCTAGCACGAATATTATTAATAACTATTTATTGACTGTGTCTATTATAGGCCTTGGGTCAGACCTTGGGCAGAGCTCCGACCATGTTAGAGTTCTAGGACCGGGTCCACACGCCTAAGGAAAAGTGTGCTTTGTCTCAGGCATCTTTAGCTATATGGGTAAAACATACATTATCTTGTTATGAATCTCAATATTCACAAAATAAAATAAAATGATATAATGAACTCACATATACAATATAAAATACATGGCCAATTTCAGAAGCTTCAGGACCAACGTATAGCTAAGTTGGAGGCTGCTAGGGGGGTTCTGAGTCATTAGATTCCACGGGTCTCACTCCCTAGATTGAGATATCTCGAGATGAGGAGCTGAGACTATGGGTCGAGTCTCAGGATCTCCCTACTAGTAGTACTGGCAGGTATCGAGTGGTGGGTCTACCGAGGTTACCCGTATATACACTACTTGGAGGTAATAATTTTAATTCTTTATGTTTCACGAAATTCTCATAACTTATAAATTATTGACGCTAAGTTATATATATTTTCGCAGGATCTAGCCATCGCCAGCGTCCAAGAGTTATTCCAGAGGCTGATCGCGGTGGTGTCGGATAGGTTCCATACCGATCCGGTATTTCTTCGTCAGCAGCTGCCTAGCAGGAGTTGTCTTCACCAGCTCGTTCAGGAGGTTCTAGCTAGGGCCTCCACAGAGAGTACGGGCTTGCCGCAGGAGCAGTTCGAGGCATTGGGCGACGAGAAGCTCTCCGGATGGTGGTTACCCTCCTAGAGCAGGCTTTTCGTCAGCCCCCGCCTACTCAGGTATTCTGCATGTTATGTTATTTTCATTAGTCTGCATGTTTATGTTATTTTCATTATTCTTCATGTTTATGTTATTTTAATTTAACAATAATATCTTTTTATTTCTCACATATATATAAACTAATGATTTTTATTTTTAATTTTTTGAACAGGGTGGCGATGGCGATAGCGAGGGCGAGGGCGAGGGCGATGGCGATGGCGATGGCGATGGCGATGGCGATGGCGATGATTATACTAGTTTATAGACTCATTAATTTGTCATTCATTCATTTCTACTTATTAGTGTAGTCTCTGAAAGTGTTGTAAATTGTATATACATTTTGGAATATTCGTTAATATTGGAAATTGTTGATGGGTTATTAGATTATTGTAATTGTTGATGAGTTAGTAGATTATTTGTAATTGTTAGTTTAGTTTATATATTTGGCGAATATATATGTTGAATGACAGGAAATAATACTGTTATTGGGCTGAAACAGATTGTAGGTACAAAAATATTGGGTTTAAACACATGGACCCTGAAATTTTAAAAAAAACATTTCTTCAAAAAACCTTATTTTCGATGGAATAAGGAAATTTCAACGAATATTCAGTCAAAAATAAGGTTATCTGATTTAATTGATAAATAAAAATTATGTCGGTAATAGCTTATGTACGACAGAAATTCCATCGTATTTATCACTCATTATGTACGACTGAAATAGGTCGTCGTAAATATTCCCTCGAAAATATTTGGAATTATCCCCGACGGAATTATTCCCTCGAACATATTCCCTCAAACTTAGGTTATGTATGATGGAATTACGTCGTACTTAATTCCGTCGAAGTTAGATAATTACGACGAAAAATTTGACGGACTTATTTTTGACGCGTGTAATTACGACGAAATTTACGACCAAAAGTTTCCTTGTAAATAACCTAATTCTGACGGAATAAGACTAATACCGACGGAAATATCCGTCAGAATTAGCCGGTTTTCTTGTAGTGGTCAAAAGATAATACATACTAAATGTCAAACCAACTTAAACCATAATCTAAAATATTTATTACAACTCAAAATAAATGATCAATGTATCACAACCTAAACAAAATATCTAAATCATTTGGATAAAAGGGAGCTCTCGTCACACTTGCCCTTGATCCCCCTGATTATCTGCCAAAAAAAAATACATCATAAGCCAAATGCCAAGTATGAATATAGAATACAAGAATAATGAAAATGAAATAACCAACTCAATCAATGAACTAAATTGAAACGAACAAAACTAACACAATGAAATAATAGGCAGAATCAAATGGATGAGTGATATTTCATACCGAGCTCAGAACAAAATAAAAATATACATTATCACACAAGCAAATCAAAATAATCCCACACATACATAACATACATCGGACTGACATATGCATGTAAAATGGGAAGGCATGTTTGGCACAAACATAATCAATCTGCAGAACAGAACAAAAAACTAAGGTCGACCCATACACCTCCCACAACAAAATCACCAAATGGCCAACTCCCACCGGAGCACAAATTAAACGGAGACGTCGTGGACTGATCACACCGCCACGGAAGGTATCATGCATCGGTACCAAGAGGACATACATGTGGTACCCCCACAGGTGGATATAGCTCTGGTATACCCTATGATAAATTTTGACAAAATATCATGTCACAACACATACGACATAATATCTACACGTACAAATGAGTATGTACATTTATCTTAAGAGTATTTAAAAGTTTGAATTCAAAAATTGCATAACAGTTACTCCCTCCATTCCTAAATAAGTGTCGTTTAAGGTTTTTGCACATGGATTAAGAAAGTCATTTAATACTATCATTTAATAATTTAAATCTGTGTGAAATTCTATCACTACCTTTTTATGGGAAGTTAAAAACTACTCCCTTCGTCCCAAATTAATTGCTCAGTTTTGACTTTTTAAAATCAAATTGACCATTTTTAAAACTAATTTTTTTACTATTTTTGCTAAAATATAGGTGAAGATATTATAACCAAAAGAAAGTATATACAATTTATTACTAATCCTAATTTTTATAATTTTAGAAATATATTTATATATGCTTAATTATTAATTCTAAAAATAGTCAATTTGACTTAAAAAAAGTCAAAATTGAGCAGTTAATTTGGGACGAAGTGAGTATTAATTAATACTAAGAGTAAGAATTTCTTTGGATAATGAGAGAAGGTAAGGGTGATATAGGAAAATAAATAATTTATTCTCCTAGAAAGTTGTAAACGACAGATAATTTAGAACAAATTTTTTCTTCTCAAACTATATATATAAATGAACTGAAGATGATTTTATTTATAAAGATTCAACATTGTTCATATATATATATATATATATATATATATATATATATATATATATATATATATATATATATATATACATCCATTTCTTAGGCTCACCCTTATTGAGCTCACCCAGAGCTTATTTCTACTTTTTTTTTTTTATAAAAAAAAACATAACTAATAAAAATGTATAATAATTTTTGGAATTGAAAGTTTTTAAAAAAAGTGTTTTTGTGTGATTTGGGTACATATAACAAAAACAAAGTGTTGCATGCAGTCAAAACATTTTTTAAAAAACTTTCAATTCCAAAAAATTATTATACATTTTTATTAGTTATATTTTTTTAAAAAAAAAAGTGGTGAGCTCTTGGGTGAGCTCAATAAGAGTGAGCCTAGATCTCTATATATATATATATGAGATGCTCTAAAGCGAACCTTAAAGCGAACCAAAGATTTAACTGTCGTCTTTTGGTGTCTATGGCATACAGATTCAACCGTCAGTCAAAGACTACATGGCTATGGCGGCGGGTCGAACTGTCATTTATAGACACCAAAGACGATTTGTTGCTCTTTGGTTCGCTCTTTAAGGTTCGCTTTAGAGATGGACCGTATATATATATATGGGATTGATCCGTAGCTAACTTTGTAAAATAAAAGACTAGCCTTACAACAAATTTTGTTCATCCGAATATCTAACGACTAATATTGTTCTCGTCCGCAATTTAATTTTCAGTATTTCGCAGTTTAATACTGCAGATGGGACAGATGACCAAAATACCCCTCCTTATAAATGTTTCCCGTCCGCAATATTAAACTGCGGACGGTAGGTATGGCCAACTGGGAAACGACGCCATTTGTAAATAAGTCTCGTCCGCAGTATTAAACTGCGGATGCCAAATTCAAATTTTTATTAGTTTTCAAGTTTCCGATCAATAATGTTCGCATCATCATAAAAGGGGTCAAATTTCTGCCATTTCAAATTTGTTCGAAAACTAGATAATTTTCTGCCAAACAGAAAATTTTCTACAAGTGTAGAAATTCTTTGTGATAGTGAAAGGATCACACGTTGTCCAACATAAGGCTCACTTCCAAGCTTACGAATCGAGTGCTGAACACGGATATGGGCATCAATACCAATATATTCCGTTTCAGAAACAAAATATCTATAGCAAAAGAATCGAGTAAAAGACTACATAAAATATAAGCCTAAAACAAGAACCTAGAAGCACTGTAGTATTATTTCAGGTTAAAATCACAACAAAGACTTTCTTTCGGAACATGGGAAGCCAGTCTCACAGTAGGGAATCTTGAATTTAATTGATAGTTGATGGGGTACCTCATTCATTGGCTCTATAGTAGGCAGTCAATCTTACGGTTGTACACTCGTATGCCTTGAAAATGATGCGTTTCAGCCTATGGATTTCATTTCATAGATTGACCTCGGCACTTCTTCCCCCATTATTTCATGATTTTGGCAGCAGATAATTAATTTGTCGACAATTTGCAATCATATAGGGCTTGCTCTTGATACCTGCATTTTATATTAGTTAATGATCTGAATGACAATTAAGAGTAAGAATGAAAGAAACTTAAAAGTTATAAATCAAATTGTTAACGCCAAGATCTTTCCACGTACTCCAATCACGTCAAACACGTCCAAATCCTGCACAGTAAACATGTCAATACCAGAAGCTTGACGACTTGGACCATCGGGGGATAGCTCCGACGTAAGAGTCAGTACATGCGATCACAAGGTTAACAATGGAGGAATAAAATGTCTAGTGTATTGAGAGATAAATATCAGTTACCTTCTATTTTGTGTTATCCTTGCTCACATATACCCAAAATTCGGTTTGTCCTGTATGCAACCGACCTCTCTGACATTATCCCTTGCATGTAGCTTACCTGCTGATCACATCACCTTTGTCCATAGCTGGCTGATTCTGTCCAATCCTCATTAATGCATTGCAGGATAACAGTCAACCACTATCTTTGTCATCATCACCGGTCAAAGCCCAAATCAAACCATTACATTCCTAATGGTTAGGCTCAATGACCCGGCTCAATAATTTCAGGACCCAATGGAAATAGCCCAGCAACTTGGCCCAAGGGTCCAGCCCACTATGCATAAAATATCATGGCCCAACATTGCCCCTCAGTCTTTTATTAAACAAGATGTTTAATGAAAGAGTATAACTGCCATTGGCTCAAGACAAAAGGAATCATGATAAGATCAACAGAGGCCCAACTAGTAAATCTCAAACATCAATTTAAATTAAAATCGGAAGCCCAATCGAGAAGCCCACTCCAGTTAATTTTTAAGATCCAAAACCGAACACTACCCATTTAAGTTCATCATCATTGCTGGCATTAAATGAGCTGCCCTCGAACCTCTTGAAAAGTTGAAGAGACCGCTAATATAAAAAGGGATTTCCCCCAACTTTGACAGTTTTACCTGCCAATTTGATTTCAGATGTCTCCTGCCTTCTTCCTCTTCCTAATTTCTCTCTCTTCCTGCAAATCAACATTCATGGCTTCTTAAAATTCCGACGAAGAGGTTCCCCTTTCTGTGACTCCCATCGCCTCTATTCCTCATAGCCCAAGCCCTACCAAAGTGGCTTCGGACTCAAACCCTACATCATCTGCAACTCCTAGCCAGAATCTGCCACCAAAACCAATTCCCAAACCTTCTAAGTTTTACAAAAATGAAGAACATTTCCCCCATGCCAATACTCCTTCTACTGTTACAGAAATCAAGCTCCATGACATTCAGACTAGATATCATATTCCGGACACTCACTTGGTAAGAGCATTCACAACAGTTTCTTTATCTTTATCCGTACTCTGCAGTGTTATTGGGTCATTTGCAAAATAGAGATTCATTTTTTTCATTATGCACCCAATAGGTTCCTTATATTGATTCCTTAAATAATGAAATTTAAAAGTTAAAAGTTAAAATTTTCAATAGTCAAAATTTAATAATAATCTTATAATTTATAAAAGAGAGAGTATAATTTATCAATTATATTTCACTATAAAATAATTTTTATTTTATTTTAAATTTTAATTAATTTATGAAGTGAGTATTGAATGGATTGTAGTTGCAAATGCACATAAGATTAATATTAACTTTTAAAAAGTTAATTTATGATATTTTAAATTTAAATTTAATATGATTCATTTAAATTTTAAAATAATAAATTTTATAATTATTATTATTATTATAATATTTATGATTATATTGACATAAATTAAATAAATTTATATCGCTTTTCAATTTGAATACGTTTGAAATTAATTTTTAAAATATAAGTCAATATTAAGTTTATAATTTGAAAATAAAGTAGTAAAAAAATGTCAAGATGTGTATGATTGATGAGTTGTCCACTTAAATGAGGGTGTGAAATGTCATTTTGTATATATAGAGAATGATCTTTTGACTCCCTCACTTTGGGGAATAAAAACCTATATAGGGATTAAAATAGAGAGTCAAATAAGGATAAGGAAGCTCTTGGATAATAATTTGTTGATGAATTCTTCAAAATTGGGGATAGAGAGTTAATTAGGAAAACTGTTGTTAATGCTCTAAGGGCTCAAGCTCCCAAGGAACGAATGTACCAGCGACCTGAAGGCTGGATCGCTATGCCGGTGACCCTTCTTGAAAAGGGAGTTCGCCTACCCCTCCATGCCTTCGTTATTACTCTACTAGGGTTCGTAGGCGTGGGATTTGCCCAGCTTTTCCTGAACTCCTACATCTATATCTACATCTACATCCTGGCATTTATCTCCATCTGCCACGAACAAGGGATTCCACCTGCTATCGATTTCTTCTTCACTTTCTTCATAGCCGGTAAATCTCGGGAATGAGGTTTCAAGATGTTGAGCAAACAATCCCCCAAACCTAATGCCAAGTTCGAGAAGCGACCCCTGATAGACACTCCTTCGAGCAACATGGGATGTCATAAGGAGTGGTTCTTTGTCAAAGGACCCGAAATCTCCTCTATACTCGACTGGACCACTTCCGAGCGTATCTCTGCAGACTTCGGAGATATTTCAAAGGCACGTATGAGAGAAATGGCGAGTCTTCTAGAGAAGATTCCCATGAAAGAATGGAGCTTCGGACTTCTGAGTAAGCCAGCATGGTTGTATGACCATAAATGTAAGTCCCGGACCCAATTTATCGTATAACTTTACCAATTTCCCTCAGTAATTATTTTAAATAATTGTTCATCATCCTTCGCATTGTCTCTGATCAAGCCAACTTCTTCAAACATAAAAGATCTTGAAGAATTTTTATCTGGGAAATCTTCCAAACCTTCCCAATCTTCTACTGAACCTCAGACTTCCGAACCTCAAGCTGCTGAATAAACTCCCCCCGAAGGGACAAGCCAATGTCGCCGAAGAAAGCAAGCTGGCCGAAAACCCAAACACCCCCCTACACAAACTTACAACAAGTTCCTCCTCGATATGCCCCTTGACGAACGGACCCGAGTCCTCCGTGTCAAAAAGAGAAAAATCCAAATAACTCCTCCAGCTGCCGAAGAACAACAAGTACCTCCCACAGAAGTCGATCCTCCACCAGTCACTCTGGTTGAAATCGTTGTTTCTGAAGAAGATCACGGAGAACAAGTAGAGCTCACACCCAAACGTGTTCAAAAAAGCAAACAACCTTCTGCTAGCCAACCAAGCCCACCCCCCGAACCTACAACAACAAATATTCCACCGCCTCCCGAACCACCCAGACCTTCACCACAAAAACCAACCTCTTCAGAATTTTGGCCCCAAGCTATGGGATCCCCCATTCTCTAGACAGAATACAATGAGCATTTCCCATTTCAGCTCTACAATTCCTTCGTCCATGATACCGATGACCACCGGTTCGGCAACAGCTCCATAATGGACCTGATCGACGAGGGAATGAAGTACCAAGCTAAAGTAAGCTGCTATTTGACTTATCCAATTATATCTCGGCCCATCAATTTGAACTGATTGATTAACATTGATCATCTGCAGGCAAATGCCATCTTCGGGCGCCTTCGTCCCAAATACAAAGAAGCCGAAGCCGAGGAGGATGCCGCTCGAAGAGAGAATGCCATATTTAAGTCTGCCTTTGCGAAAGAGAGAAGCAATCTTAACATTTCTCTCTTCAACAATGAGTGCCTTCGGAAGGATCTTGCTCAAACCAAAGAAGAATTGAAGACGTCCAAGGCCACTCATCGAGTTATCACCGATATAAATGTCGATCTTCTTCAGAAAAATGAAATTTTGACGAAGAAGACTGAAGATCTGGCCCAATCCAACTCAAGCTTGGCGAAGCAAAATAACGATATCCAAGCTAAAGAAGCAAGGCATCTGGCATATGTCAAAAGCTTGAAGAGGAACTTCGATAAATCCGGGATCTCGGGGATTTGGGCCCACCACTAACTGACAAGTTTCGCAAGGAGATCGAAGTAAAGTACAGAAAGTCTGTCGAGCTGAACGATGAAATTATCCACGTGTATTCTGAAGGGTACGAGGTCTGCCGAAGTAAATACAAAGTCGAACTTGTAGTGGCCAAAGTAACTCATGCTCTCCTCGACTCTTCAGACAGCGAAGACGATAAGGAAGCTTAAAGATATTGTTTCATTCGTGGCTATAGAACTATCTGTAAAGACTCATAACTCCTTTTTAAAAAGTTAAATATTAATGAAATGATTAACAAGTTCTTATCCTTATTACATCTTTGACCATTTCTTGTCAATAATTCACCATCAATCAACTTAAAAAAGGTACAAGCTTAAACTGTTAGTCAATTAATTAAGCAAATCACATAACAGATAAGATCAAATAATAACACAATCCGAACTCAACACTTAAACAAAATCAGGTAATAAAGTAATGCAATACTTATTCGTTACCGAAGTGTGAGACAGATCTGCATCAGATGGAATTTGTTTACCACGCAGGGCCTAACAAATTCACAGGACACATCTACCAAATAGGCTACCATCGAATGGTCAGCTTGTAAGACCCCAACTTTTATAAATAAAGATGAATTTTCTATAAATATCATTTTTGAATATTATGGAGTAAATTTGATATAATGTTATAGTTGTGGATAATATTTATAAATTTTGCAAAGTACGCAAGTTGTTATATAATATTCGATTGGTCGGGGAATATTCGTTTTAATAGGAAATATTCGCATAAACGACATTAATAATCATTGGTGGACCCCACAAATGTAATTATTGCTTTGATTGAGAAAATGACAAAAATATTTTATGAAAATAACTACGAAAATTTTACCGTTAATCTGTTGAAACACCCTTGTTAAAAGTAATAAGAATACTGGCGTGGTTGAATAAGTAGCACACCAGATTGATTATTGATGCTAAGCGTGAGAAGTCACTCAGTTTTGTTCAATTATTGCTACAGTAATTGCTGCATGGTATCTCATGTTATTTGATTCAATTATTGTTAATATTTTATATATTATTAAATCAATAATTGAGACAACAAGGTTATTAATATTATTATTTGCAATATTAACGATGTCTAAAAGTTCTGTCAAGGAGAGGTTTGGTCACCTAATTGCTCCCCAATAGGGAGAAATCCTTATTGGAAAGCCCCCTCTTTCCTGGGAACGACCTGGTCGATTAATATTATGAATTATAATAATAGTGATAAAGTCTGTTTTATTAGTATTATTAATGTAATAAAATAGAAAAACTTTTATAAAAAATGAATACTTTTATAAAGTTATTTGTTTTATTAGACAATAATTAGAATATATTATATTTTATTATGTAAGTGTTGCATAGTGCCTGCATAGTATTTTGCATAGTAAAATCTTTTTTATATAAAACAGAATACTTTTATAAAGTTATTCGTTTTATTATATTATAAATAGAATATATTATATTTTCTTTAAAAGATTTTGTTTTAAATCTGGACCGTCCGTTTAAAGTAAATCAATCTGGACCGTTCATGAATTAGTTACTATGCAGTCCATTCTTCTATAAATAGAAGCTCATTCCTTCATTATTTCTTACGAATTCACTGAAACTCTAGAGAGAGAAACTATAGAGAGAAAGAAGAAAAGTGTTCTGCTACATCACTACTTCTATATCCAGTACTATTCTTTCTAAGGTAAGGGGTATTATTTGTTTCGTATTCATGAAGAGAAAGTCTGTTATTCCATTCTTTATTATTCTGTTGGAATAACCTGTATACGCGGGCCACCCTATACTTGGTGAAATTTTTCTGTTATTCCATTCTTTATCATTATGTTGGAATAACATGTCTATGCGAAGTACCGCATGCATGGTGATTTCTGTTATTATTCCATTGTTTATCATTCTGTTGGAACATCCTGTCTGTTGTAAGACCCCAACTTTTATAAATAAAGATGAATTTTCTATAAATATCATTTTTGAATATTATGGAGTAAAATTGATATAATGTGATAGTTGTGGGTAATATTTATAAATTTTGCAAAGTACGCAAGTTGTTATATAATATTTGATTGGTCGGGGAATATTCATTTTAACAGAGAATATTCGTACAACGTCACAATCATTGGTGGACCCCACAACGGAATTATTGTCGGATTGAGAAAATGATAAAAATACTTTATGAAAATAACGGCGGAAGTTTTTACCGTTAACTGTTGAAACACCCGGTGTTAAAAGAAATGAATAATGTCTGGCGTAGTTGCATAGTAGCACACGGTATTGATTATTGATGCTTATGTGAGATGTCACTCAGTTTTGTTCAATTATTGCTACAGTAATTACTGCATAGTATCTCACGTTATTTGATTCAATTATTGTCAATATTTTATATATTATTAAATCAATAATTGAGACGACAAGGTTATTAATATTATTATTTGCAATATTAACGATGTTTAGAAGTTCTGTCAAGGAGAGGTTTGGTCACCTAATTGTGCACCAATAGGGAGAAATCCTTATTGGAAAGCCCCCTCTTTCCTGGGAACGACATGGTCGATTAATATTGTGAATTATAATAATGGTGATAAAGTTTGTTTTATTAGTATTATTAATATAATAAAACAGAATTTTTTTTATATAAAACAGAATACTTTTATAAAGTTATTCATTTTATTAGACTATAAATAGGATATATAATATTCTATTATGCATAGTATTTTGCATAGTAAAATTTTTTTATATAAAACAGAATACTTTTATAAATTTATTCGTTTTTATTAGATTATAAATAGAATATATTATATTTTATTTAAAAGATTTTGTTTAAAATCGGATACCGTCTGTTTTAAGTAAATCAATGCGGACCGCTTCATAAATTAGTTACTTATCTGATCCATTCTTCTATAAATAGAAGCTCATTCCTTCATTATTTCTTACGAATTCACCAAAACTCTAGAGAGAAAACTATAGAGAGAAAGAAGAAAAGTGTTACATTACTTCACTACTTCTATATCGATCTTATTCTTTTTAAGGTAGGGGATATTATTTGTTGTACTAAATAAGGGTATTATTTCTTTCGTATTCATGAAGAAAAGTCATTATTCCAATCTTTATTATTACATTGGAATAACTTATATATGCTGCTACCCTATACTTGGTGAAATTCTTACATTATTCAATTCTTTATCATTATGTTGGAATAACTTTTTGTCTATCGCGAATCTGCATGCACGGTGATTTTTGTTATTATTTCGTTCTTTATCATTACATTGGAACATCCTCATGCGTGCTTTACGCATGACACTGTTCCGTTCTTTATTATTACTGTTGGAACATCCTGTCATGCTTTACGGATGACTGGTTCCATTATTTATCATTCTCATTGGAATGCTTGTGCGTTTACGCATGACTGGGTTCTCATTATTCATTATTACATTTGGAATAACTTTTGTCTGCATCTTGATCTATCGCATGCGTAGTGATTTCTTTTGTTATTCCAATCTTTAATATACTCAGTTGGTTAAAGTTTTGACATCTATACTCCATGAAATTAGTGGAATATCCTTGATATTTGCGCTTCATCCAGTATCTTTTCATGAAAATATTCTTCTGAGCATTCTTGAAATTTACTCCACAAAGAAGTATCATGTTGACAATTTGGACGTTATTGGTTCCTGGATAAATTAATTCTTGAACTTGTTTTATTGAATTTATATATCATTTTCGTCATCCTCATGTTTATATTATGTTGAAAGTCATTTGTGGCCTATAGTGCATAGATGAACTTGGTATGATTATGACCAGGGATTATTCGGTGTAATCATGACCGTAATGTTACAAATGATGTGGAAAAAGTCTTCATTGGCCCGTAGTGCATTGATGGACAGTTGTTGGTATGATCATGACCATTAATGAATACACGAATATCCTTGGCCCGTAGTGCATGGATAATTTATGGTCGTGATACTAAAGAATATCCTTGGCCGTAGTGCAGGGGTGATTCAATGATGTGGATTATTTATTAAGCTGAGTCTCAGCGATAAAAGAGATGAAAAACCTTTTAAATCATAAAAGATAGTAGATTTTATTTTCTACTTAACTCTTTTAATGGATTACTTGTTCTGCTGCAGTTAAACTTGATGTTTGTTATATTGTATCAGTTTAACACTGTTTAAGGCTAATGATAATTGATTCTGCTTTATCTTAGTCATAATATTTCTTACTGGGCTAGTTGAGCTCACCATTTCTTTCACTGTTCTCTTCAGGAAATGAGAACATAGCAGGGACTAGTCAGGGAACGGAGTGACGGTCCAGAGGATAGCATTAGTAGTCCTCACTATTCTGTGAAATAGTGTGTTAATAAATCTAGAAGACAATGTTTGTAATAAAACTCGCAGCTCATGTTGTATATTTAAGATTGTATTTGAATTTTGTACCATGTATTTGGCGACACAAGATGGGTGATGTATACCTATTTTGGGGGCGTCACAGTTGGTATCAAAGCTTAGGGATATGATCCCTGGCTAAGATGTGAGACTAGAACTAGGAGGGGAGAGACGGAGAATTCCTTCGCTAGTATGACCTACCTAAGTTTATTTGATATTTAATTGGTCGGTCAGAGTATAGTGATAATATGTTACATGTCAATTAACCCTTGTTTTGTGGCAGTATCTAAAAATGACATTCGAGAATATTGAGAATATCAATGGAGCACAAGAGACCGTTGAGTCACCACAAATCAACACCCAGGATAATGTGCATCAGGAAGGCAATAATCCTCAAGTGAATAACAACACCGACCAAATGGAAAACGACGGAATGTTTAGGAGCTTTCTGCAATTCGTACAACATCAGGCAAGAGAGACTCCTGTCAAAAATACAGGTGGAAACACTGGCAACTCTCAGACGGTCACCGCTAAACAGTTCAAAGAGTTGGGACCACTGGAGTTTATTTGAGAACCAAAACCACTTAAGGCGGAGACGTGGATAAAGCAAATCACCAAGATATTTGATGTCTTGGGATGCTCCGAGAAGCAAAAGGTTCCCTTTGCCACCTTTATGTTTTGAGGAGAGGCGATTCTTGGTGGGAATCGGTGGCGTACTCAACTGCCGCCTTGAAGATGTCTTGGGAGAAGTTCCAAGAACTATTCAACGACAAGTACTTTCCCAAAAGTATTACGTCACATGAAAGAGGTAGAGTTCATCAAGTTAGAAGCGAGAACAATATGACCGTGTCGTGTCGCGATGCGAAGCTAAGTTTGCCGAGTTGTCCCGGTTTACATCTCACTTGGTTGACAATGAGGAGAGAGTGACGCGGATGTTTCTAAGAGGTTTGAAACCCGAGATACGTTAATATCTAATTTCTCATAAACTGTGTTTATATTAAGATGTTGTAAATAGGGCTCAGTTATTAGAGCGCGATAACGAGTCAACGCAACCAAGAGAAATCAGCCGGAAAAATGATAATACCAGTGAGAGCAGTCATCGAAGCGGTGACAACAAGCATGAAGGGAATCAACAGGCCAGAAATGGTAACCACTTCGGTGGTAATCAGGGCCAAAATAATAAGAATGGACATTTCAAGAAGAGGAGATTCAACAATGATGGAAAGACGCGTCGGACCAAAGACACATTTGTTAAGGAAGGAGAACGACCACCTATCATATGTTTCAAATACGGAGGGGAGGGACACATCAATCCAAACTGTGCGATGCCGTCTAAAGCATGTTATAATTGTGGAAGTGAAGGTCACCTAGCCCGATTTTGTCATTCACCGAAGACAAGTTCAGCTAGGATGGAGGCACCAAAGGTCGTCCCAGAAAAGTCAAAGCCGGTAGTGCAAGGGAAAAAGTTTGTAGTTACCTCCCAAAAACCAAGGAACCCGAACGAGGTCATCACGGGTAAGCTTATCATAAACTCTAGCAAAGTCTATACCTTATTTGATACCGGTTCTACCCATTCTTTTATTTCTCCTACTTGCGCTCAACGATTAAATTTGACTCTGGAGAAATGAGACTTGGACTTATCTGTAGAAACTCCGTTGGGAGAAACCTTCATTACATCCACTGTTTATAAGTCTTGTTTGGTTCAAATCGGTACCCTCACATTACCTGTCGATCTTATTTCATTAAAAATACTTGCATTTGATGTGATTCTAGGGATTGATTGGTTAACTACTCATCATGCAAAAATTGATTGTTTTCGTAAGGTTGTTAGCTTTCATATTCCTAACTAACCTATTATGCGAATTCAAGCAACCAAACCATTAAAATCAATCATTGTCATCTCAAGCCATAAAGCTATTCGTTTATTAAAAAACAGATGTCAAGCTTTCTTAGCTCATGTCACGGATCTAAACAAAAATACGTCAGTTTTGAATGATATTTCTATTGTTAATAAATTTCCTGACGTATTCCCTGAAGAACTTCCTGGCCTACCCCCAGAGCGTGAAATTGAATTTTGTATCGACCTTGAACCCGGTACAAAACCCATTTCCAAAGCCCCATATCGAATGGCTCCTTTTGAACTTCAAGAGTTAAAGACCCAACTGCAGGAATTATTTGACATTGGCTTTATTCGTCCTAGTAGTTCTCCTTGGGGTGCTCCTGTTCTATTCGTGAAGAAGAAAGATGGGAGTATGCGACTTTGTATTGATTATCGGGAGTTGAATCATGTCACCATCAAAAATAGGTACCTATTGCCACATATTGATGACCTGTTTGACCAGTTGCAAAGCCAAATTCTTTTTAAAGATTGATCTTTGTTTCGGATATCACCAATTGAAGATTAGAACCGATGACATTCCAAAGATGGCTTTCAGAAATCGGTACGGGCATTATGAATTCCTAGTCATGTCATTTGGATTGACTAATGCTCCTACTGCCTTCATGGATATGATGAACCGAGTATTCAAGGAATATTTAGATCACTTTTTGGTCGTCTTTATTGATGACATCCTTATTTATTCCAAAAGCCGTGAAGATCATGAGCAACACTTGAGGCTGATACTTTAAAACTTCGTGAATACAAGCTTTATGACAAGTTGAAGAAATGCGAGTTCTGGCTTGAGGAAGTAGCATTCCTTGAACACGTAGTATTAAGTCATGGAATATCTGTTGACCCGGCAAAGATTGAAGCTATTCAAAGCTGGGAGCAACCCAAATCAGTGACCGAAGTACGTAGCTTTCTCGGCTTAGCTGGTTATTATCGGTGATTTGTGGAAGGATTTTCTCGAATCACTACTCCATTAACTTAGCTGATTCGAAAAGATATAAAATTCGGTTGGAGCGAGGAATGTGAGAAGAGTTTTCAAGAACTCAAGAGGAGACTCATTTCAGCACCTGTTCTGACAATACCATCTGGCTCGGAGGGATTTGTCATCTATAGTGATGCTTCGGGCAAAAGGTTAGGATGTGTTCTCATGTAACATGGGAAAGTCATAGCCTATGCCTCAAGACAACTCAAAGAATATGAGAGGAATTATCCTACTCCTGATCTAGAGTTGGCAGTTGTTGTCTTCACACTTAAAATTTGGAGGCATTACTTGTATGGAGAGAAAGTGGAGATCTTTATGGATCATAAAAGTCTCAAATATTTCTTCACTCAAAAGGAACTCAACATGCGACAACGATGTTGGCTTGAACTGTTAAAAGATTATGATCATACCATCCAATACCATCCTAGAAAAGTGAACGTGGTAGCTGACGCATTGAGTAGAAGATCATATGCGGGTACGAGTGCGATATTGTCAACGCAAAGGCCCATTTTGTGTGACTTACAAAGGATGGAGATAGAGTTAAAGACTCCGGAAACCCATGTGATGATGGTGAAGATACGTGTAGAATCGACTTTATTCGATAAAGTTAAAGCTGCTCAAGCTACAGACCTGGAACTGATGTGTATGAGGTGAGGAAAAAAGTACAAGAAGGTGCTATGCCGGAAGCAAGAATTGATGAAGAAGGAATACTTCGAGTCAACTCCAGACTTTATGTTCTAACGACCACGATTTAAAGTATAAAATCATGATGGGCGCACAACACCTGCTTTTTGTAATCCATCTCGGAGTACCAAAATGTATCGTGATCTTCGTCATACATTTTGGTGGAGCAATATGAAGAGAGAGATATATATTGTTTATCTCAAGGTGCCTAACTTGTCAACGAGTCAAGGCAGAGCATCAAGTACCAAAAGGTCCATTGCAACCACTTGAAATTCCAGAATAGAAGTGGGAGCACATTACCATGGATTTTGTTACTGGTTTTCCCAAGGTTTCTCAAGGCATAGATGCGATTTGGGTCATTGTTGATAGATTGACCAAGTCTGCTCATTTGTTACCGAAACGAGAAACTTATACACTTGAACGTCATGCTCGTATGTACATAAACGAGATTGTAAGATTGCATGTTATGCCAATATCCATAGTTTCTGATCGAGACCCAATATTCACTTCAAGATTTTGGATTAGTTTGCAAAAAGCTATGGGCACGGATTTATGATTTAGCTCGGCATATCATCCTCAGACGAACGGGCAGTCGGAGAGGATGATTCAAACTCTTGAAGATCTATTAAGACTCTGTGTCCTTGACTTCAAGGGAAGTTGGGACAAGTTCTTACCATTGGTGGAGTTTTCCTACAACAACAGCTATCAAGCAAGTATTGGCATGGCTTCATTCAAAGCGTTGTATGGAAGAAAGTGTCGTTCTCCAGTATGTTGGGATGAGGTGGGTGAAGCAACGTTGTTGGGACCAAAGTTGGTACGTATGACTACAAAAAAGATTCAAACGATCCGACAACGTATAAAAACCTCACAAGATCGACAAAAGAGTTATGCTGATCTTCATCGAAAGGACATGGAATTCGATATAGGAGATCATGTGTTGTTACGTGTTGCTCCATGAAAAGTAGTTACGAGATTTGGAAAGAAAGGAAAGCTCAATCCTCGATTCATCGGCCCATTTTTAATCCTCGATCGAGTAGGAACTGCGGCTATAGACTAAACTTTACTGCCAAGTATGTCTCGTGTGTTCATAACGTTTTTTCACATATCCATGTTACGTAAATATGTGGAAGACCCGAACCACATTATTGAGTTAGAACCAGACGAAATAGTGGAAGATTTGACGTATGAAGAGGTTCCTGTTTAAATCTTGGATAAGAAAAAACATATTCTACGCTCCAAGGTTATACCTCAAGTCAATTTTTGTGGAGAAACCACGATGTTGAGGAAATGACCTGGGAGTTAGAATCTAAAATGAAATCAAGGTATCCTTACCTCTTCGACGTACCAAGTACGACCCTAATTTTGAGAGCGAAATTTCATAAGAAGTGGGGATTGTAAGACCCCAACTTTTATAAATAAAGATGAATTTTCTATAAATATCATTTTTGAATATTATGGAGTAAAATTGATATAATGTGATAGTTGTGGGTAATATTTATAAATTTTGCAAAGTACGCAAGTTGTTATATAATATTCGATTGGTCGGGGAATATTCGTTTTAACAGGGAATATTCGTACAACGACACAATCATTGGTGGACCCCACAACGGAATTATTGTCGGATTGAGAAAATGACAAAATACTTTATGAAAATAATGACGGAAGTTTTTACCGTTAACTGTTGAAACACCTTGTTAAAAAATGCGATGTCTGGCGTGGTTGCATAGTAGCACACAAAGATTAATTATTGATGCTTACGTGAGAAGTCACTCGATTTTGTTCAATTATTTCTACGATAATTGTTTGCATAGTATCTCACGTTATTTGATTCAATTATTGTCAATATTTTATATATTATTAAATCAATAATTGAGACGACAAGGTTATTAATATTATTATTTGTAATATTAACGATGTCTAGAAGTTACATCGAGGAGAGGTTTGGTCACCTAATTATTACGCTAATAATAAGGAGAAATTCTTATTGGAAAGCCCCCTCTTTCCTGGAAACGACCTGGTCGATTAATATTGTGAATTATAATAATGGTGATAAAGTTTGTTTTATTAGTATTATTAATGTAATAAAATAGAAAAACTTTTATATAAAATGTAATACTTTTTGTAAAGTTATTACGTTTTATTATACTATAAATAGAATATATAATATTCTAGTATGCATAGTGTTTTGCATAGTAAAATCTTTTTATATAAAAGCAGAATAATTTTATAAAGTTATTTGTTTTATTAGACAATAATTAGAATATATTATATTTTATTATGCATAGTGTTAGTAGTTCAGTATAGTGTTTTGCATAGTAAAATCTTTTTATATAAAAGCAGAATACTTTTATAAAGTTATTCGTTTTATTATATTATAAATAGAATATATTATATTTTATTTAAAAGATTTTGTTTTAAATCTGGACCGTCCGTTTAAAGTAAATTAATCTGGACCATTTATGAATTAGTTACTATGCAGTCCATTCTTCTATAAATAGAAGTTCATTCCTTCATTATTTCTTACGAATTCACTGAAACTCTACAGAGAGAAACTATAGAGAAAAAGAAGAAAAGTGTTCTGCTACTTTACTTCTTCTATATCCAGTACTCTTCTTTCTAAGGTAGGGGATATTATTTGTTATACTCGTAATGGGTATTATTTCTTTCGTATTCATGAAGAGAAAGTCTGTTATTCTATTCTTTATTATTCTGTTGGAATAACCTGTATACGCGGGCTACCCTATACTTGGTGAAATTCTTTTGTTATTCCATTCTTTATCATTATGTTAGAATAACCTGTCTATGCGAAGTACCGCATGCCTGGTGATTTCTGTTATTATTCCGTTCTTTATCATTCTGTTGAAACATCATGTCTGTGCTTTACGCATGACTTGGTTCCGTTCTTTATTATTCTGTTGGAACATCATGGTTGTGCTTTACGCATGACCTGGTTCCATTATTTATCATTCTGTTGGAACATCCATGCATGCGTTTTTACGCATGACTGAATCCGTTATTCATTATTACGTTGGAATAACACATGCATGCGATCTATCGCATGCACGGTGATTTCTTTTGTTATTCCATTCTTTATTATACTCGGTTGGTTAAATTTTTGACTTCTATACTCCATGAAATTAGTGGAATATCCTTGATATTTGCGCTTTATCCAGTATCTTTTCATGAAAATATTCTTCTGAGTATTCTTGAATTTTACTCCATAAAGAAGTATCATGTTGACAATTTGGACGTTATTGGTTCCTGGATAAATTAATTCTTGAACTTTTTTTATTGAATTCTTATATAATTGTCATCATCCTCATGATTATATTATGTTGAAAGTCATCTGTGGCCTGTAGTGCATATATGGACTTGGTATGATTATGACCAGGGATTATTCGGTGTAATCATGACCGTAATGTTACAAATGATGTGAAAAAAGTCCTCATTGGCCCGTAGTGCATTGATGGACAGTTGTTGGCATGATCATGACCATTAATGAATACACGAATATCCTTGGCCCATAGTGCATGGATAATTTGTGGTCGTGATACTAAAGAATATCCTTGGCCGTAGTGCAGGGGTGATTCAATAATGTGGATTATTTATTAAGCTGAGTCTCAGCGATAAAAGTGATGAAAAATCTTTTAAATCATAAAAGATAGTAGATTTTATTTTCTACTTGACTCTTTTAATGGATTGCTTGTTCCGCTGCAGTTAAACTTGATGTTTGTTATATTGTATCAGTTTAACACTATTGAAGACTAAGAATAATTTAATTTTCTTTATCTTAGTTATATTATTTCTTACTGGGCTAGTTGAGCTCACCCTTTCTTTCACTGTTCTCTTCAGGAAATGACAACGTAGCAGGGACTAGTCGGGGAACGGAGTGACGGTCCATAGGATAGCATTAGTAGTCCTCACTATTCTGTGAAATAGTGTGTTAATAAATGTATTGAGGACTTATTTTGAGTTTTAATGCTGTCTAGAAGACAATTTTTGTATTAAAACTCACAACTCATGTTGTATATTTAAGATTGTATTTGAATTTTGTACCATGTATTTAGTGACTCAAGATGGGTGATGTATACCTATTTTGGGGGCGTCACATATGTGCTTTACGCATGACCTGGTTCCGTTCTTTATTATTCTGTTGGAACATCCTATCTGCATATTTTACGCATGACTGGTTCCATTATTTATCATTACATTGGAGCATCTTATGCGTGCGTTTCTGCATGACCCGGTTCTTTTATTCATTATTACATTGAAATAACTTTTCTGTGCATGCGATTATCGCATGCCTGGTGATTTCTGTTGTTATTCCATTCTTTATTATACTCAGTTGGTTAAAGTTTTGACTTCTATACTCCATGAAATTAGTGGAATATCCTTGATATTTGCGTTTCATCCAGTATCTTTTCATGGAAATATTCTTCTGAGCATTGAATTTTACTCCACAAAGAAGTATCATGTTGACAATTTGGACGTTATTGGTTCTTGGATAAATTAATTCTTGAACTTGTTTTATTGAATTCTTATATCATTGTCATCATCCTCATGTTTATATTATGTTGAAAGTCATATGTGGCCTGTAGTGCATAGATGGACTTGGTATGATTATGACCAGGGATTATTCGGTGTAATCATGACCGTAATGTTACAAATGATGTGAAAAAAGTTCTCATTGGCCCGTAGTGCATTGATGGACAGTTGTTGGCATGATCATGACCATTAATGAATACACAAATATCCTTGGTCCGTAGTACATAGATAATTTGTGATCGTGATACTAAAGAATATCCTTGACCGTAGTGCAGGGGTGATTCAATGATGTGAATTATTTATTAAGTTGAGTCTCAGCGATAAAAGTGATTAAAAATCTTTTAAATCATAAAAGATAGTAGATTTTATTTTCTATTTGACTCTTTTAATGGATTACTTGTTCCGCTGCAGTTAAACTTGATGTTTGTTATATTGTATTAGTTTAACACTATTGAAGACTAAGGATAATTTATTTTGCTTTATCTTAGTCATAATATTTCTTACTGGGCTAGTTGAGCTCACCCTTTCTTTCACTGTTCTCTTCAGGAAATGAGAACGTAGCAGGGACTAGTCGGGGAACGGAGTGACGGTCCAGAGGATATCATTAGTAGTCCTCACTATTCTGTGAAATATTATGTTAATAAATGTATTGAGGATTTATTTTGAGTTTTAATGCTGTCTAGAATATAATGTTTGTATTTAAACTCACAGCACATGTTGTATATTTAAGATTGTATTTGAATTTTGTACCATGTATTTGGCGACTCAAGATGGGTGATGTATACCTATTTTGGGGGCATCACAGTTGGTATCAAAGCTTAGGGATATGATCCCTGGCTAAGATGTGAGACTAGAACTAGGAGGGGAGAGACGGGAAATTCCTTCGCTAGTATGACCTACCTAAGTTTATTTGATATTTAATTGGTCGGTCATAGTATAGTGATAATATATTACATGTCAATTAACCCTTGTTTTGTGGCAGTATCTGAAAATGACATCCGAGAATGTTGAGAATATCAATGGAGCACAGGAGACCGTTGAGTCACCACAAATCAACACCCAGGATAATGTGCATCAGGAAGGTAATAATCCTCGGTGAACAATAACAAACCAAATGAATGATTTAACGATTTGAATGATTAGGAGCTTTTCGCAATTAAATAAACATCGAGCAAGAAAGACTCATGTCCAATATACAGGTGGAAACACTGGCAACTCTCGGACGGTCACCGCTAAACTGTTCAAGGAACTGGGACCACCGGAGTTTATTGGAGAACCAAAACCACTTAAGGTGGAGACGTGGATAAAGCATATCACCAAGATATTTGATGTCTTGGGATGCTCCGACGAGCAAAAGGTTCCCTTTGCCACCTTTATGTTGCGAGGAGAGGCAGATTACTAGTGGGCATCGATAATGCGTACTCAACCTGCCGCACTGAAGATGTATTTGGAGAAGTTCCAAGAACTATTCAATGACAAGTACTTTCCGAAAGTATTAAATCACATGAAAGAGGTAGAGTTCATCAAGTTAGAAAGCAACAATATGGCCGTGTGTCGCAAAGACGAAGCTAAGTTTGTCGAGTTGTCCTGGTTTGCGTCTCACTTGGTTGACAATGAGGAGAGAATGACGTGGATGTTTCTAAGTGGTTTAAAACCCGAGATACATCAATATCTAATTTCTCATAAACTGTGTTTGTATTAAGATGTTGTAAATAGGGCTCAGTTATTGGAGCGCGATAACAAGTCAACGCAACCAGGAGAAAGCAACCGGTTAAATGATAATACCAGTGAGAGCAGTCATCGAAGCGGTGACAACAAGCGTGGAGGGAATCAACAGGCCAAAAATGGTAACCACTTCGGTGGTAATCAGGGCCAAAATAATAAGAATAGACATTTCAAGAAGAGGACATCCAACAATGATGGAAAGATGTCAGCACCAGCACCCGTTGTTAAGGAAGGAGAACGACCACCTATCATATACTTCAAATGCGGAGGGGAGGGACACATCAGTCCAAACTGCGCGATGTCGTCCAAAACATGTTATAATTATGGAAGAGAAGGTCACCTAGCCCGATTTTGTCATTCACCGAAGACAAGTTCAGCTAGGATGGAGGTACCAAAGGCCGTCCTAGAAAAGTCAAAGCCGGTAGTGCAAGGGAGAGCATTTATAGTTACCTCCCAAAAAGTAAGGAACCCGAACGAAGTCATCACGGGTAAGCTTATCATAAACTCTAGCGAAGTCTATACCTTATTTGATACCGGTTCTACCCATTATTTTATTTCTCCTACTTGCGCTCAACGATTAAATTTGACTACGGAGAAATTAGACTTGGACTTATCTGTAGAAACTCTGTTGGGAGAAACCTTCATTACATCCACTTTTTATAAGTCTTGTTTAGTTCAAATCGGTACCCTCACATTACCTGTCGATCTTATTTCATTTAAAATACTTGAATTTGATGTGATTCTAGGGATTGATTGGTTAACTACTCATCATGCAAAAATTGATTGTTTTCGTAAGGTTGTTAGCTTTCATATTCCTAACCAACCTATTATGCGAATTCAAGCAACCAAACCATTAAAATCAATCACTGTCATCTCAATCCATAAAGCTATTCGTTTATTAAAAAAATGGATGTCAAGCTTTCTTATCTTATGTCACAGATCTAAATAAAAATACGTCAGTTTTGAATGATATTTCTATTGTTAATAAATTTCCTGACGTATTCCCTGAAGAACTTCCTGGCCTACCCCTAGAGCGTGAAATTGAATTTTGTATCGACCTTGAACCCCGTACAAAACCCATTTCCAAAGCCCCATATCGAATAGCTCTATTGAACTTCAGAGTTAAAGACCCAATGCGAGAATTGTTAGACATTGGCTTTATTCGTCCTAGTACTTCTCTTTGGGGTGCTCTGTTACTATTAAATGAAGAAGAAAGATGGGAGTATGCGACTTTATATTGATTATCGGGAGTTGAATCATGTCACCATCAAAAATTGGTACCCATTTCCATGTATTGATGACCTGTTTGACCAGTTACAAGGCGCTAAATTCTTTTCAAAGATTGATCTTCGTTCCGGATATCACCAATTGAATATTAGAACCGATGACAATCCAAAGACGGCTTTTAGAACTCGGTACGGGCATTATGAATTCCTAGTCATGTCCTTTTGATTGACTAATGCTCCTGCTGCCTTCATGGATATGATGAACCGAGTATTCAAGGAATATTTGGATCACTTTGTGGTCGTCTTTATTGATGACATCCTTATTTATTCCAAAAGCCGTGAAGATCATGAGCAACACTTGAGGCTGATACTCTAAAAGCTTCGTGAATATAAGCTTTATGCCAAGTTGAAGAAATGCGAGTTCTGGCTTGAGGAAGTAGCATTCCTTGGGCACGTGGTATCAAGTCATGGAATATCTATTGACCCATAAAAGATTGAAGCTATTCAAAGCTGGGAGCAACCTAAATCAGTGACCGAAGTACGTAGCTTTCTCAATTTAGCTGGTTATTATCGGAGATTCGTGAAAAGATTTTCTCGAATCGTTACTCCATTAACCCAGCTAACTCGGAAAGATACAAAGTTCGGTTGGAGCGAAGAATGTGAGAAGAGTTTTCAAGAACTCAAGAGGAGACTCATTTCAAAGACTGTTCTAACAATACCATCCTGCCTCGGAGGATTTGTCATCTCTGAAAGATACTTCTAGCAAAGGGTTAGGATGTGTTCTCATATAACATGGGAAAGTCATAGCCTATGCCTCAAGATAACTCAAGGAATATGAGAGGAATTATCCTACTCATGATCTAGAGTTGGCAGATGTTGTCTTCGCACTTAAAATTTGGAGGCATTACTTGTATGGAGAGAAAATGGAGATCTTTACGGATCATAAAAGCCTCAAATATTTCTTCACTCAAAAGGAACTCAACATGCGACAACGACGTTGGCTTGAACTGTTGAAAGATTATAATCATACCATCCAATACCATCCTGTAAAAGTGAACGTGGTAGCTGACGCATTGAGTAGAAGATCATATGCGG
This sequence comes from Panax ginseng, assembly GCA_020205605.1. Taxonomy (NCBI): domain Eukaryota; kingdom Viridiplantae; phylum Streptophyta; class Magnoliopsida; order Apiales; family Araliaceae; genus Panax; species Panax ginseng. The sequence continues at coordinate 32,013,589 of CM035138.1, read as the reverse complement.
GTACGGGTACGAGTGCGATATTGTCAACGCAAAGGCCCATTTTGTGTGACTTGCAAAGGATGGAGATAGAGTTAAAGACTCCGGGGACCCATGTGATGATGGCGAATATACGAGTAGAACCGACTTTAATCGATAAAGTTAAAAGCCGCTCAAGCTACTGCACTGAACAGGCCCGATGCGTATGAGGAAGAAAGTGTAAGAAGGTGCTATCTTGGAAGCAAGAATCAATGAAGAAGGAATACTTCGAGTCAACTCCAGACTTTGTGTTCCTAACGACCCTGATTTAAAGTATAAAATCATGATGGAGGCGCACAACACACCATTTGCAATCCATCTTGGGAGTACCAAAATGTATCACGATATTCGTCATACATTTTGGTGGAGCAATATGAAGAGAGAAATAGCGCTATTTATCTCAAGGTGTCTAACTTGTCAATGAGTCAAGGCAGAGCATCAAGTACCAAAAGGTCCATTGCAACCACTTGAAATTCTAGAATGGAAGTGGGAGCACATTACCATGGATTTCATTACTGGTCTTCACAGGGTTTCTCAAGGCATAGATGCGATTTGGGTCATTGTTGACAGTGACCAAGTCTGCTTATTTCTTACCGATACGAGAAACTTATACACTTGAACGTCTTGCTCGTATGTACATAAACGAGATTGTAAGATTGCATGGTATGCCAGTATCCATAGTTTCTGATCGAGACCCAAGATTCACTTCAAGATTTTGGGTTAGTTTGTAAAAAGCTATGGGCATGAATTTAAGATTTAGCTCGGCATATCATCCTCAGACGGACGGGCAGTCGGAGAGGACGATTCAAACTCTTGAAGATCTATTAAGACTCTGTGACCTTGACTTCAAGGGAAGTTGGGACAAGTTCTTACCATTGGTGGAGTTTTCCTACAACAACAGCTATCAAGCAAGTATTGGGCTCCATTCGAAGCGTTGTATAGAAGAAAGTGTCGTTCTCCAGTATGCTGGGATGAGGTAGGTGAAGCAACGTTGTTGGGACCGGAGTTCGTACGTATGACTACGGAAAAGATTCAAACGATCCGACAACGTATAAAAACCTCACAAGATCTACAAAAGAGTTATGCTGATCTTCATCGAAAGGACATGGAATTCGATATAGGAGATCATGTGTTGTTACGTGTTGCTCCATGGAAAGGAGTTACAAGATTTAGAAAGAGAGAAAAGCTCAATCCTCGATTCATCGGCCCATTTTTAATCCTCGATTGAGTAGGAACTGTGGACTATAAACTCGCTTTACCGCCAAGTATGTCTCGTGTTCATAACATTTTTCACATATCCATGTTACGTAAATATGTGGAAGACCCGACCCACATTATTGAGTTAGAATCGGATGAAATAGCGGAAGATTTGACGTATGAAGAGGTTCCTGTTCAAATCTTGGATAAAAAGGAACATATTCTACGCTCCAAGGTTATACCTCAAGTCAAAGTTTTGTGGAGAAACCACGATGTTGAGGAAATGACCTGGGAGTTAGAATCTAAAATGAAATCAAGGTATCCTTACCTCTTCGACGTACCAAGTACGTACCCTAATTTCGAGGGCAAAATTTCATAAGATGGGGAGGTCGTAAGACCCCAACTTTTATAAATAAAGATGAATTTTCTATAAATATCATTTTGAATATTATGGAGTAAAGTTGATATAATGTTATAGTTGTGGGTAATATTTATAAATTTTACAAAATCGCAAGTTTGTTATATAATATTCGATTGGTGAGGAATATTCGTTTTAACGAGGCATATTCGCATAACCAAGCACAATCATTGGTGGACCCCACAACGGAATTATTGTTTGGATTGAGAAAATGACAAAATACTTTATGAAAATAACGACGGAAGTTTTTACTGTTAATCTGTTGAAACACCGGTGTTAAAAAGTACAATAATACTGGCGTGGTTGAATAGTAGCACACGGTATTGATTATTGATGCTTACGTGAGAAGTCACTCGCTTTTGTTCAATTATTGCTTTCTGATAATTGGTCAGTATAGTATCTCACGTTATTTGATTCAATTATTGTCAATATTTTATATATTATTAAATCAATAATTGAGAAGACAAGGTTATTAATATTATTATTTGCGATATTAACGATGTCTGAAGTTACATCGAGGAGAGGTTTGGTCACCTAATTATGCTTGATAGGAGAAATCCTTATTGAAAGCCCCTCTTTCCTCGAAACGACCTTGTCGATTAATATTGTGAATTATAATAATGGTTATAAAGTATGTTTTATTAGTATTATTAATGTAATAAAATAGAAAAACTTTTTATATAAAAATGAATACTTTTGTAAAGTTATTCGTTTTATTAGACTATAAATAGAATATATAATATTCTAGTATGCATAGTATTTTGTATAGTAAAATCTTTTTATATAAAATAGAATACTTTTATAAAGTTATTTGTTTTATTAGACAATAATTAGAATATATTATATTTTATTATGCATAGTGTTGCATAGTGCTGCGATAGTGTTTTGCATAGTAAAATCTTTTTTATATAAAATGTAATACTTTTATAAAGTTATTCGTTTTATTATATTATAAATAGAATATATTATATTTTATTTAAAAGATTTTGTTTTAAATCTGGACCGCTTATGAATTAGTTACTATGCAATTCATTCTTCTATATAAATAGAGTTCATTCCTTCATTATTTCTTACGAATTCAATTTGAAACTCTGTAGAGAGAAACTATAGAGAGAAAGAAGAAAAAGTGTTCTACTACTTCACTACTTCTATATCCAGTACTATTCTTTCTAAGGTAAGGGGTATTATTTCTTTCGTATTCATGAAGAGAAAATCTGTTATTACATTCTTTATTATTCTGTTGGAATAACATGTATACGCGGGCTACACTATACTTGGTAAAATTCTTCTGTTATTCCATTCTTTATCATTATGTTGGAATAACCTGTCTATACGAATTACCGCATGCATGGTGATTTCTGTTATTATTCCGTTCTTTATCATTCTGTTGGAACATCCTGTCAGTGCTTTACGCATGACTTGGTTCCGTTCTTTATTATTCTGTTGGAACATCCTGTCTGTGCTTTTCGCATGACCTGATTCCATTATTTATCATTCTATTGGAACATCCCACATACGTGCGTTTACGCATGACCGTTCTCATTATTCATTATTCTATTGAATAACACATGCATGCGATCGATCGCATACACCGGTGATTTCTTTTGTTATTCCATACTTTATTATACTCAGTTGGTTAAATTTTTGACTTCTATACTCCATAAAATTAGTGGAATATCCTTGATATTTGCGCTTCATCCAGTATCTTTTCATGGAAATATTCTTCTGAGCATTCTTGAATTTTACTCCACAAAGAAGTATCATGTTGACAATTTGGACGTTATTGGTTCCTGGATAAATTAATTCTTGAACTTGTTTTATTGAATTCTTATATCATTGTCATCATCCTCATATTTATACTATGTTGAAAGTCATCTCAGTGGCACAGTGGTGCATAGATGGACTTGGTATGATTATGACTAGGGATTATTCGATTGTAATCATGGCCGTAATGTTACAACTGATGTGAAAAAAAGTCCTCATTGGCCCGTAGTGCATTGATGGACAGTTGTTGGTATGATCATGACCATTAATGAATACATGAATATCATTGGCACGTAGTGCATGGATAATTTATGGTCATGATACTAAAGAATATCCTTGGCCGTAGTGCAAGGGTGATTCAATGATGTGGATTATTTATTGTCGAGTCTCAAATGATAAAAGTGATGAAAACCTTTTAAATCATAAAAGATAGTAGATTTTATTTTCTACTTGACTCTTTTAATGGATTGTTTGTTCCGCTGCAGTTAAACTTGATGTTTGTTATATTGTATTAGTTTAACACTATAGAAGACTAAGGATAATTTATTCTGCTTTATCTTAGTCATAATATTTCTTACTGGGATAGTTGAGCTCACCCTTTCTTTCACTGTTCTTTTCAGAAATGACAACGTAGCAAGGACTAGTCGGGAACGGAGTGACAAACCCCAGGGGATGGCTTAAGTGGCCCTCACTATTCTGTGAAATAGTGTGTTAATAAATGTATTGAGGACTTATTTTGAGTTTTAATGCTGTCCAGAAGACAATGTTTGTATTAAAACTCACAGCTCATGTTGTATATTTAAGATTGTATTTGAATTTTGTACCATGTATTTGGCGACTCAAGATGGGTGATGTATACCTATTTGGGGGGCGTCACATAGCGAGTCCACCCGAACCTCCTTACAACATATGGTATTTGTTTACCATGTAATGCCTAACAAATTCACAGGTCACACCTACCAGATAGGCTACCATCGAATGGTTAGCAAGTCCACCCGAACCTCCTTACAACATATGGAATTTGTTTACCACGCAGGGCCTAACAAATTCACAAGGCATACCTACCAGATAGGCTACCATCGAATGGTCAGCGAGTCCACCCGAACCTCCTTATAATATATGAAATTTGTTTACCATGCAGGGCATAACAAATTCACAGGGCACACCTACCAGGTAGGTTACCATCGAATGGTCAGCGAGTCCACCCGAACCTCCTTACAACATATGGAATTTGTTTACCACGCAAGGCCTAACAAATTCATAGGGCACATCTACCAGATATGTAAGACCCCAAATTTTATGAAATAAAAATATTCAATTTTTCTTATAATTACTATTCACGAGTTACTATTCATGAGTTACTATTTACGAGTTACTATTCATAAGTTACTATTCACGAGTACTATTCACGAAGCATGATTTTTTTTACGTAAGAAGGCACTACTCAATAATTGTTACAGTAATTACTGTTCAGTATTTTATTTTATTGATTCAATAATTGTTGCATTAATATTCTATATTACTGTTGTTTCAATAATTGTCACTACACAGTATTTTCCATTATCGAAGCAATAATTCATATTATCTGAATAATATTATTAGATAACATTATTGACAATGTCTAGAAAGTTTTGTCTAAGGAGAGGTTTGGTCACCTAATCAAATTGCTTTTGATGAAGGAGAAATTCTTATTGAAAGCCCCTATTTCTGGAATTGCACAGTTGTCAATATTGTGATTCGGTAATATTATTTGTGAATAATTAATTATTGATTTATATGATGAGGAAAATATTCATTTTATGTGGATATAGATGGAGAAAATTTTTAAAGTGACAATTGTTAAAAATTGAGGGTTAGGTGAATTTAACTTGGAAGGGTGTTTTGCCACTATCATACAAGATGTCTCATGACATACAACCTCGAGTCATCATAAGACAAGGTTGTGCTCATCCACTTGCTGAGTATATATACGAGCACTGCCTATATAATCTTGGAGTTTGGTTGAAGTATAATTCTCAATTAGAGACGGTGGAGATAATAATATGTCAAGAGAAGACACACCATTGGGAAGAATATGATAGTAATCTTCTTGTTTTTCTTTGGGGTCTATTGGGTCAACCAAGGATAATTCTGTGGCCATATGATATCTATCATAACTCCGGCGTGAGATTTATATAGGGACTCTTGTAACATGCACAAGAAAGTCCGATGGTTCTGTACCGACTTAGGCATTGCGGCGTGAAGTCCGGTTAAGGCCGATTTTGGCGCCGAGGCGCGAAACTTGATAACTTGGGCGTGAATTTTGACGTTGGTACCAAACTCACGTAACCAAAACGAAGAAACAGAGCCAAAGCTACCGCCTTAAATTTATAACAACAATTTACCCCAAACAACCTGTATAACTAATATAAATTACACATACTTGTTAACAATCATCCATATACCAATTACCAACCACTAATTAACAATATCATAGACTAATTCTTTGAAACATTATTATTAAAACAAAACTGCATTGTTGATAAATATAAATTACAGTGAACGGTATTCCATGCTTATAACCAAATTATTACCTTTGGAAAACTAGCATACCAACATATATTCCAATAAACATATACAAAGTTCAATTCGCGTATTAGTTCACAATTTTTGTTATCATGAAATCATATATTCGTATATATATATATTTTCCACTGTAAAAACTGAGTTCTCTTTCTCAATGGTAATTTAGCATACAACACATACACACCTATATATACATGCTAGCTATAACAATTACAATTACCAATATTATCATCATAAATTATAAAACTCAGTTTACAGAAAATCTTGTAATACTTATTCTACTGTGAAATTCAAAAACACAGAGATATACTAATTCACGAACTATATAATGTAACACATATATAGTTATATAGTATTAAGATTATAGGAAAAATACCTTTTTGTTGCTTAAGAAGATACTTGGACAATCACACACTTGGCTTCCTTCCTCTCAAACTCTCTGAACTTCCTTTCTTTTTCTTCTCTCAGTTAATCAGTTAACTCAAAGCGTAAAATGATAAACACTCCAATTCACAAAGATAGGTATACTAAAATAAAAAAAAAAACGTCGTCTTTTTCAATTATTTTAAAAAAACTGACGCTCACTAATGATTTGTATTAAATTATCAGTTACATAACTTATATATATTTACGTATTATCATTTTATTTATTTAACAATTTAAATTAAAAAGAAATCCAAAAGCCATAGGCTTTGTTTGGCAACCCATTTAAAAGTTAAAGGATTAATATACTTACACCTTGTTTGGCAAAAACTAAATTAATATTACTTTAATTTATTTTAATAACTCTTATAATATAGTTATTTGTCACACTTTATTTAATAACAATTTATTAAATAAATTACTTAATCGCATAACTCAATCCACATAACACATTAAATATTTAACAAATAAATAATTAACTAATCACATTAATTATTTAGCAAATAAATAATTAACTAAATCAACTCAATCAAATTAAAAATTACCTATTCAATAATAAACACATCCAATAAATATTTATATAAATCAATAAATATTTATAACTTACATTTAAAAATCTGGAATGTTACATAAGGTATATGCAGATTTTTGATGAGGGTTTTGGTTATTGGTGATGAAATCTTATGAGTTTGGCATTTTAGAATGATTAAATGCATTAATTAGTAAAGTATAAACAATTAAAATAAATTGTTTATAAGTTTAAGAAATGATTAAGATATTGTGGTAATATTAATAATATTAGATTATGATATTATTAAGTGATTTATAACATTTGGATTAAGGTGTTGTGAAATCATTGATTTATGAATCTTATTATTGAAATTAAATGCAGTTGTTGATCATATTATTTTTATTATCATATATAACATTTTTTATAATCCTAGTGATGAAATTTCTCTTTGACTTGAGTGTAAAGATGGGTAGATTATTGGTATGATTGTGACTATGGGTTCTCTTTGGCCAGTAGTGCAGAAATGAATTATTGACTAGTATGATCATGACCATTGGATTTATAAACAATTATCTTTAGCTTAAGTGCAAAGGTGAATTGATCAACATAGTTATAATTATTGTTGATATAAATTCTAAAATGATTATATATTTCTTTGATATATGAATATCTTTGGCCCGTAGTGCAAAGATGATTTGTTGAATATCTTTGGCATGTAGTGCAAAGATGAATTATTGGTGAATATCTTTGGCCCGTAGCGCAAAGATGACCTGTTGTTGAATATCATTGGCCCGTAGTGCAAAGATGACATATTAATGAATATCTTTGGCCCGTAGTGCAAAGATGGATTTATTAGTATGATTATGAACATGAACTGTGATTTGGTATAACCATGATCTTTGATGTTTCGTAAAAGACAGTGATGAAAATTATCTTAGCTTACGGATGAGAAAAGGAATTTGGAACCACAAATATGATTATGAGTTATTTATATGATTGTGGATAGAAACTATTGATTGGTGTTACAGGGATAAAACATTGTTGGTGGACTTTTAACATAGAGAAGATAATAGACATATTGGTCTATTTGACTCTTCTAATGGATTGTTCGTTCCGCTGCAACTATGGTTGAAAATTTTTATCATCTACCATATGTTCTAAATCTCTGATTTATTTCTAACGAAGGCTATTGATAATTTAATTATCTTTAGTTATGATATTCTTTATTGAGCTAGTTGTGCTCACCCTTTTGCTCACAATTCCTTCTTCGTGTAATAAGAGTGTTCTTAGAATTCGGCGAAGGGGATAACAGGGAATAGAAATTCGGTGGTCGATAGTGTGTTGAGGTTCTCCCCTAAATAGTATGGAAATAATTTTATTGAGAACTTTAGATAAGTGTGTCGATTATTGTATCGCTATTTGATATTTAATTTTGGTGAACCAAATAGGGTGAGGTGAACCCAACTTTAGAAGGGTGTTTTGTCACTATCATACAAGATGTCTAATGACATACAACCTCGAGTTATCATAAGACAGGGTTGTACACATCCACTTGCTGAGTATACCTACGAGCACTACCTATATGATCTTGGAGTTTGCTTAAAATATAATTCTCAATTGCAGACAGTGGAGATAATCATATGTCAAGAGAAGACTCACCATTGAAAAGAAGATGATAGTAATCTTCTTGTTTTTCTTTAGGGACTTTTGGGTCAACCAAGGATAATTCTGTGGACATATGATATCTATCATAACCTAGACACATGGCCTCCCATGTATGAAGGTTTTCTTGAGCACTTTCCAAAGATTTTAATTTCTAAAACAGTTATTGACTGTACCTTTATGTAAGGTGCCATTGTGACGTACTATCCAAGGTTGGGACATGAGTCACAGTTGGTATATATTTGTATCGAAACTCACAACATATGTGTTGTTGTATTTTGCACGACAATTGTGGTAATAAAGTTGTAGTTGTTTTCTGTACCATGTTTTTGGCGACTCAGAATAGGTTGGTTGGATTGGACCTATTTTGGGGGCGTTACATTTGGTATCAGAGCTTAGGGATATGGTCTCTGGCAGAGATCGATGAATAGAACTAGGAGGGGAGAGACGAGTAAATCCTTCGCTAGTGTGTCCTACCTAAGCTTATTTGTTGGTCACCATAATATCGGGATATTATGTGATATATTAATTTGTTCAATTAACCCTTGTTTTTGAAGTCAGATTCTAGAATGATATCTCAAATACGAAGATGAAAGCAATGGAGAAATCATGATGACAGGGAAGATGGAATCTAAAATGAAAGGAAGGTATTCTCAACTCTGTGAAATACCAGGTACGTAAATTTCGGGGATGAAATTTTATAAGGAGGGGAGATTGTAAGACCCGGAATTTTATGAAATAAAAATATTCAATTTTTCTTATAATTACTATTCACGAGTTACAATTCATGAGTTACTACTATTCACGAGTTACTATTCATGAGTTACTATTCACGAGTACTATTCACGAAGCATGATATTTTTTTTACGTAAGAAGACACTACTCAATAATTGTTACAGTAATTACTATTCAGTATTTTATTTTATTGATTCAATAATTGTTGCAATAATATTCTATATTAATGTTGTTTTAATAATTGTCACTACACAGTATTTTCCATTATCGAAGCAATAATTCATATTATCTGAATAATATTATTAGATAACATTATTGGCAATGTCTAGAAAGTTCTGTCTAAGGAGAGATTTGGTCTCCTAATTGCGCGCCAGTAAGGAGAAATTCTTATTGGAAAGCCCCCTCTTTTCCAAGGAACTGCCTGTTTGTCAGTATTGTGATTCGGTAATATTATTTCTGAATAATTAATTATTGATTTATATGATGAGGAAAATATTCATTTTATGTGGATATAGATGGAGAAAATTTTCAAAGTGACAATTGTTAAAAATTGATATTTTATCTTTTCTGATAAAATAATATTTTTTTATATTATTATAATATAATAATGGTGATATTTTTATAATGAATGTGGGATATATGAGTATATATGGAGGAGGAGTATTTTTGTTACTAAAAATATTTAAAACATGTTTTTCATGTTTGTGGATCCCATTTCTTGACTGAAATTTGATTATAGCCTGTAAAATCGCTCGTTTGTGGATTTCGGTTAATTTCTGTTTGGAATTTGGAAAAACTTTCTTTTGTAAAGTTGTAGAGAATGGAATTTCCTATGGAAAGAACATGAGTTTTGAATTTTTCTGATAAAAGGACTATTTATTATGAATTATTGAAGTTCCAGAATATTGGGTCTGAATTGATTTGGTTTAAAACATGTTTTTTTTCTAGAAGGTGGACCCCACAATTGTACTTTTGCATGTGTTAAAGGTTGGAATCTGAATTCAAAGTGTGCGTAGGAAATTAAAAATAAAATATTATTATTTTATTAAATTTTCTGCTTTGGTGTTCTAAGCAATTTCCTATAAATAGGGTGCTTAGGTTAGAATTGAAAATCACACCAGAAACTGAAATTTTCTCTCTCTATATTATCGAGCGTATTTTGTGAGTATTTAGATATCTTGAGTGTTGCTATCTGATTTAAAGTTCGTTTCAAATAAGTATATCCGACATTCCAAAGATCGCTTTTTGAGGTAAAGGGATAGTAATGGATTTTAAGGGTTATTATGTTTTTCAGTTTCGTAGTTTTTCCGACTCTCAAAAATTCTGGAAAAATTTGAAATGATATTTTGATGAGTTTTATTGATTGTGTCAGAAAATGGTGATTTTTGGAGGTATAGATTAAGAGTTATGAATTTTATGAGAAAAGACTATTTTAAAAGTAACCGCTTATAACTCCTTGTGGTTAACTCCAAAATTGATAAAAATTTTATTGGGAGTAAATCTATATAATATCAGTGTACTCTGTGAATTTTGGAATTTTTGGACAAGAATACAATTTATGATAAATGTCTAAATATTCGGCAGTTTTGGCCATATGAAAAATAGTAAATGAATTTTAAAAATTCTGAGAAAAATATATGTTCAATATGGGACTATATTATGCTAAATTCCAGAAAAGAAATATTTTTGGAACTAATTTGGTATTTTTCATGAAAAAAGGTCTAGTTATGAGTAAATTAATTAAATATGTTATGTAAAGTAAAAATTTGGAAAATAGGATTTTATGGCTTAAGAATCATATATAAGGTATATGCAGATTTTTTATGAGAATTTTGGTTATTGGTGATGAAATCTTATGAGTTTGGCATTTTAGAATGATTAAATGCATTAATTAGTAAAGTATAAACAATTAAAATAAATTGTTTATAAGTTTAAAAATGATTAAGATATTGTGGTAACATTAATAATATTAGATTATGAGATTATTAAGTGATTTATAACATTTGGATTAAGGTGTTATGAAATCATTGATTTATGAATCTTATTCTTGAAATTAAATGCAGTTGTTGATCATATTATTTTTATTATCATATATAACATTTTTTATAATCCTGGTGATGAAATTTCTCTTTGACTTGAGTGTAAAGATGGGTAGATTATTGGTATGATTGTGACTATGAGTTCTCTTTGGCCAGTAGTGCAAAAATAAATTATTGACTGGTATGATCATGGCCATTGGATTTATAAACAATTATCTTTACCTTAAGTGCAAAGGTGAATTGATCAACATTGTTATAATTATTGTTGATATAAATTCTGAAATGATTATATATTTCTTTGAGATATGAATATCTTTGGCCCGTAGTGCAAAGATGACTTGTTGAATATCTTTGGCCTATAGTGCAAAGATGAATTATTGGTGAATATCTTTGGCCCGTAGCGTAAAGATGACCTGTTGTTGAATATCTTTGGCCCGTAGTGCAAAGATGACATATTAATGAATATCTTTGGCCCGTAGTGCAAAGATGGATTTATTAGTATGATTATGAACACGAACTGTGATTTGGTATAACCATGATCTTTGATGTTTCAGGTAAAGACAGGTGATGAAAATTATCTTCGTTCTGGATGAGAAAAGGAATTTGGAACCACAAATATGATTATGAGTTATTTATATGATTGTGGATAGAAACTATTGATTGGTGTTACAGGGATAAAACATTGTTGGTGGACTTTTAATATAGAGAAGATAATAGACATTATAGTCTATTTGACTCTTCTAATGGATTGTTCGTTTCGCTGCAACTATGGTTGAAAATTTTTATCATCTACCATATGTTCTAAATCTCTGATTTATTTCTAACGAAGGCTATTGATAATTTAATTATCTTTAGTTATGATATTCTTTACTAAGCTAGTCGTGCGCACCCTTTTGCTCACAATTTCTTTTAGGTAATAAGAGTGTTCACGGGTTGAAGCGAGGGTAATGGGGGAATAGAATCGGTGGTCTATAAATTGAGAGTTCTCCTAAATAGTATGGAAATAATTTTATTGAGAACTTTAGATAAGTGTGTCGTATTGTATACGTCATTTGATATTTAATTTTGGTGAACCGAATAGGGTGAGGCGAACCCAACTTTGGAAGGGTGTTTTGTCACTATCATACAAGATGTCTAATGACATACAACCTCGAGTTATCATAAGACAGGGTTGTGCACATCCACTTGCTGAGTATATCTACGAGCACTACCTATATGATCTTGGAGTTTGCTTAAAATATAATTCTCAATTGCAAACAGTGGAAATAATCATATGTCAAGAGAAGACTCACCATTGGAAAGAAGATGCTAGTAATCTTCTTGTTTTTCTTTGGGGACTTTTGGGTTAAGCAAGGATAATTCTGTGGACATATGATATCCATCTAACCTAGACGCATGGCCTCCCATGTACGAAGGTTTTCTTGAGCACTTTCCAAAGATTTTAATTTCTAAAACAGTTATTGACTGTACCTTTATGTAAGGTGCCATTGTGACGTACTATCCAAGGTTGGGACATGAGTCACAGTTGGTATATATTTGTATCAAAACTCATAACATATGTGTTGTTGTATTTTGCACGACAATTGTGGTAATAAAGTTGTAGTTGTTTTCTATACCATGTTTTTGGCGACTCAGAATAGGTTGGTTGGATTGGACCTATTTTGGGGGCGTTACAAGATAGGCTACCATTGAATGGTCAGCGAGTCCACCCGAACCTCCTTAAAACATATGGAATTCTGTGTGCTGAATCCCAAGTTCCTTCAAGAATGCTTCAAACTTCGATCCCACAAACTGGCGTCTGTTATCCTAAATTACCACCTGACCCTTAGGCAATGGACCCAGTATATCTACCCCCCAGACAGCAAAACGTATATGAGATAGAATTAAATATAGCTCTTCTGGTGGCTGATGTGGGATTGAACTATTCAGCTGACACAAATGCCTACATGAACTTTCTGAAGGACATCCTCGGCTTCGTATAGAACCAATCCATTTAATAATGGAGAAAAATAACCCCTTCGATAAAGATCACCATTAATAAGCACAAAATTGGCACTCTTGTACTTCACTTTCTTAGCCAACATCTAATCCGAAGGAAGAACACCAGCGATCCAGTAAAGGTGTTCACTTCGGGAGTAACCAGCTTTGACAAGGCATCAGTAATGGAATCATCATTGTGATCGACCCCCTCGTTGTCTGTTGCTCTGAATCTGAACCGGATAGCCTATTGCACTGATGTCTGAAGTAAAATATCTGTCTGCATACAGCGTCCACGAACTCTACTTCTGCTGAAGTACTGCAACGGCTTTGTTAGACTCTTCACCTTCTCCCTAACTATCATCAGCTTATTTCATCATCCCTAAGGACATGGCTTACATAGTAAGCCGGGTGCTGCTTGCCCCCAACTTCACGCACCAAAACTGCTCCCACTGCCAACGAACTAGGTGTCAAATACAAGTACAATGGTTCAACAGGAGCGGGCTTCACCAACAAAGGCGCTGAAGAAAGATAGGTCTTTATTCCCTGGAAGGCGTCTTCACATTCCGAAGTACATTGGAACGTCTTAGCATTCTTTGGCCCTTTCAACGTATTAAAGATCGGCAAACATCTTTCTGCCGATTTGGGCATAAACCTCCTCAAAATTTCTTCTAAACAGTCTGGTCTCTTCCATCCGAACCTGCAGCTTTAGACGTGCATCTTTGACGATGAGTATCCGTAGGGCAGTGTGCCCTCTTAGGATTCTCAAGAGTACGGCTTCTAGATCTGCTTCTTCGGTGCTCCTACCATGATCTCGAGAACCGATAGGGTAGAGTGCCCTCTTCGGCCTCTCAAGAGTATGGCTTCTTAATCTGCTTCGGTGCTGAGCCTTTCATTGTGGCGAGAACACTCAAGGCAGAGTGCCTTCTTTGTATTCTCGGGTGAATATCCTCTGGAACTGATCCCTCGTCTACTTTTACCATGATCCCGAGAACCGATAGGGTGGAGTGCCCTCTTCGGTCTCTCAAGAGTATGGCTTCTCGAACTTCTTCGATCCCGAGGTTGGCCTCGAGATATATCTTCAGAGTGCGTAGGCTTCTTTCCACTGCTTCAGAAGAATTTTCAAAATTTTATCAGCTTCTTCGGTCATCTTGGCCAACTTGGACGCTTTGTCAGTCTCACAATCTCGGTGTAGGGTTCTAAGCAGTTTGCCTTCTACCCTTTTGCAATATTGATCAGGTCTTTTGCTAGCAGCATAAATTAATCTTCTTTTGTCATCACCATAAACTTTTACATGAGAACCAAAGACGAACTCACATCCATCGGCTGTCCTTCAGGGGTAACTTTCTATTCTTCACCATGGATTCCGACGTAAAACAACTAAATATTTTGATTGAAAACTTCAAGGACACTAGAAAACAGCCCTCCTTCTAGCACCAATGTTAACGCCAAGATCTTTCCACGTACTCCAGTCACATAAAGCACGTCCAAATCCTGCACAGTAAACAAATCAATACCATAAGCTTGACGGCTTGAACCGTCGGGGGATAGCTCCGGCGTAAGAGTCAGTACAGGCGATCACAAGGTTAACAATGGAGGAATAAAATGTCTAGTGTATTGAGAGATAAAATATTAGTTACCTTCTATTTTGTGTTATCCTTACTCACATATACCCAAAATCCGGTTTGTCCTGTATGCAACCAACCTCCTTGACACTATCCCCTGCAGGTAGCTTACCTGCTGATCACATCACCTTTGTCCACAACTGGCTGATTCTGTCCAATCCTCATTAATGCATTATAGGATAACAGTCAACCACTATCTTTGTTATCATCATCGGTCAAAGCCCAAATCAAACCATTACATTCCTAACGGTTAGGCTCAATGACCCGACTCAATAATTTCAGGACCTAATGGAAATAGCCCAGCAACCTGGCCCAAGGGTCCAGCCCATTATACATAAAATATCATGATCCAACACAAATAAAGGAATATGAGCTTCGAATCCAATAGGAACTGTCTGAAATACAAAAGAAAAGACAATATTGACAAATATAAGAATAAGAAAAGAAACGGAAGAATCCTCACAACAGCTGTAGACTGCGCACCAACTAAAATCACAAATTTGGAAATTGCTATATTCCTCCCACAACATGAATATGCTTCATGAATATGTGCATACCAACATATAGCACACATTTATATCACATGCATAAACAGCTCTATATATATATATATATATATATATATATATATATGTGTGTGTGTGTGTGTGTGTGTGTGTGTGTGTGTGTGTGTGTGTGTGTGTGTGTGTGTGTGTGTGCAAAAATTTAATTTAAGGCATGTCTTAGCCAGGCTTGGATAGGGGCACTTAATAAAATGTCGTAGTTTTGTAAAAAAAAAATATAATTGAAGATTTTTTTTATAAAATTCTAAAATGAAAAATTTAACCCCAACACTCGAGGAGTAAAACTACATTGTTTTATTAAGTAGCCTTAGCCAAGTTTTGCTGAGTTATGCCTTATTCAACATTTTTCATATATATATATATATATATATATATATATATATGGGGACTGATCCATAGCTAAATTTGTAAAAAAAAAAAGACTAGCCTTACAACAAATTTTGTTCATCCGAATATCTAACGACTAATATTATTCTCGTTCGCAATTTAATTTTTAGTATTTCGCAGTTTAATACTGCGGACGGGACAGATGACCAAAATACCCCTCCTTATAAATGTTTTATCGTCCGCAATATTAAACTGCGGACGGTAGGTATGGCCAATTGGGAAACGACACCATTTGTAAATAAGTCTCGTCCGCAGTATTAAACTGTGGATGTCAAATTCAAAAAAAAATTAGTTTTCAAGTTTTCGATCAATAATGTTCGCATCATCATAAAAGGGGCCAAATTTCTGCCAAAAATATAATTTCAAATTTGTTCGGAAACTAGATAATTTTCTGCCAAACAGAAAACTTTCTACAAGTATAGAAATTCTTTGTGAAACTGAAAGGATCACACGTTGTCCAACATAAGGCTCACTTCCAAGCTTTCGAATCGAGTGTTGAACACGGATATGGGCATCAATACCAATGTGTTCCATTTCAGAAACAAAATATCTAAAGCAAAAGAATCAAGTAAAAGACTACATAAAATATTAAGCCTAAATCAAGAACCTGGAAGCACTGCAAAACTATTTCAGGTTAAGATCACAACAAAAACTTTCTTTCGGAACATGGGAAGCCCGTCTCACAGTAGGGAATCTTGAATTTAACTGATAGTTGATGGGGTACGTCATTCATTGGAGTCAATAAACTTGAAGAACCAGAACCGAAATCAGAATAAGCACAACAATAACAAAACACATAGTCAGAATCCACAAAATCAGAATAAGCAACAAACTCCCTCATGGAATAATGATTTGTTATAGTTTTTTTGCTATAACTGTGGCGGGTAAAATGCAAAGTAGACCACTGAACTTTAGGAATTTTGGGTATTAGTAGCTTTTCTTTTGGCGCATAAATTAAGCCCTTTCTATTAAAAATTTGAACTTGAGCCCTCAAAGCGTATATGTGCGTTGACTTGCATACATGGCGCCTACGTGGCACACGTGGCAGATCTGACGTGTATATTTTTTATTTTATTTTACCCGTGGATGCTGACGTGGCGAATATATTGAACTTAATCCCAAAAATTATATTGCTGCCATGATTCAAACTCTAGACCTCTAGCTTAAAACTTGGAACCAATGACCAACTGAGCAAAGAAGCCTAATTATTATAACTTTGCGATGATTAATATTTATAACTGAACAAATCATTTTTCCCAAATTAAAACAAATCCCCTATCCTTAGATCTGTTATGAACATAACTAAAACAATAACAATAACAACAACAACAACAATAATAAAATAATAATAATAATAATAATAAAAATAAAAAATAAAAAATAAAAAAAAACAATAACAGATCAAATCAGAGTATTGAAATTCCAAATAAAAAACACCAGATCTAGGCCAGCATTCCCAAAATCTCACTCAGCAATGGCGTTGGCGCTGAAGCCGTCATGGTCCTCCTCCTCACGATCCCGGGCCTCGGTGGTTTACGAAAAGGTCTAGTCGCCGTTACACGAAATCTCCTCAAACCCTTCCTCTCCATCCTCCCCTTTTGTCTGTTCTTGCTAATGGACATCTACTAGAAGTACGAGACTCGCTCGAGTTGTGAATTAGCCGAGTCGTGCACACCGACCGAGCACTTGCGCGACCAGAAATCCATCATGAAGAACCAGCGCAACGCGCTGTTGATCGCCGCCGCCCTGATGTTTTACTGGTTGCTTTTCTCGGTGACCCGTTTGGTGCTCCAGATCGAGCAATTGAATCAGCGGGTTGAGAAGTTGAAGAATCAGGACTGATCTTGAAGATAAGTGCATTTTCGCTTGAGGATTAATTTGTGTTTTTCTCCCTTGTTATGGTTTAGTATTAGTAGATGTTTATTAAAGTAATTGCGGTGTATCTTTTTTGAACTATTGATGAATGCTATGGCTACTTTGGATTAATCTTTTTATTGACTTCTTGATGATGCAATGGTACGTTAATCTAGAGCTTTTCATCAATGTGATGTAAATATTTGTTGGAAGGAAATGAATTGGACATTTTGATATAAAAATATATAAATAGTTTAGTGTTTTGTGATGTTATTGTAGCATATAAGAGAGGAAACTGTTGTCTGGAACTCTGGATTGTGATCATTTCTCTAAATTGTTAGGATTCGAAAAGAGAGTTACTTTGGTTTTTAGAATTCCAAATAATAATAATAATATTATTATTATTATTATTGTTAATATTATTATTATTATTGTTATTATTATTATTATTATTATTATTATTATTATTGTGTACATAACAGATCTAAGGATAGGGGATTTGTTGTAATTTGGGGGAAATAATTTGTTCAGTTATAAATATTAATCCTTGCAAAATTATAACAATCAAGCTTCTTTGCTTAGTTGGTCATTGGTTCCAAGTTTTAAGCTAGAGGTCAAAAGTTTAATATATTCTCCACGTCAGATCTGCCACGTATGCAGGTCAACGTACATGTGGTGCCTGGGGGGCTCGAGGGCTAAATTTGCGTTGACCAAAAGAAACCCAAAAACCCCTAAAGTTCAGTGGTCTACTTTGCATTTTACCCTAACTATGGTAAGCCAGGGCATCTTGCTCGAAATTTCCGAAATACACGAGTTGCACGTCATGCTCCTCAGGCTAACTTAACCGTAGACCAACTGGTTGCTATGATTTCAGAAGTCAACTTATTTGATGGATTCGAGGGATGGTGGGTAGACATTGGTGCTTCTTGCCATGTCTGCTATGATCGAGAGATGTTTAAGTCTTATTCTAATACTGTGGATAAAAAGGTGTTGTTGGGTGACTCAAACTCCACCGTTGTTGCTGGTAGTGCGGAAGTTGAACTAAACTTTACTTCTGGGAAGACTATCTTTCTTAAAGATGTTTTGCATACCCCAGAAATAAGAAAGAATCTGGTATCTGGTTATCTCCTCAACAAGGCTGGATTCACTCAGACTATTGGAGCAGATTTGTTTACTCTCACGAAAAATGGAATTTTTGTTGGTAAAGGCTATGCCACTGAGGGTATGTTCAAACTTAATGTTGATGTTAATAAAGTTAATATTTCTGCTTACATGATTTGTTCTTTTAATATTTGGCATTTTAGACTTTGTCACATCAACAAAAGACTAGTAAAAAATATGAGTAGCTTAGGGTTAATTCCAGATCTATCTCTAAAAGATTTTGAAAAGTGTGAATCCTATAGTCAAGGGAAAATCACAAAAACCCCTCATAAATCTGTAATTAGGGTTTTTGAGCATCTTGATCTAATTCACTCTGATATTTGTGAATTTGAAGGAATTATAACTAGGGATGGAAAAAGGTACTTTATTACCTTTATAGATGATTGTTCTAATTTTTCCTATGTCTATCTTTTGAAGAACAAAAGTGAAGCCATAAACATGTTTAAATTATTTTTAAGTGAAATAGAAAATCAATTTAATCGGAAGATTAAAAGATTTCGTAGTGATAGAGGGATGGAATATGGTTCAGATGAATTTGTCAAATTGTATAATTCACATGGAATTATCCATGAGAGAACCACCCCTTTATCCCCCAGAAATGAATGGAATTAAAAAGCTAAAAGAAAAAATAGAACTTATTCTGAATTAATAGTAGTTGTATTACTTAGCTCAAGTGCTGCCACACATTGGTGGGGAAAAGTTCTTTCAACTGTACTATGTTATGTCTTGAATAGAGTTCCCAACTCTAAATCCAAAATTTCACCTTATGAAATTTGGAAAGCTATAAAACCAAATGTTTCTTATTTTAGAACATGGGGTTGTTTGGCTTATGTTCGAAAGCCTGATCCAAAAAGATCAAAGTTAGCAGGTCGAGCCGATGAATGTGTTTTCATAGGTTATGCAGTTAATAGCAAGGCTTATAGATTTTACAACTTACAAGATCATGTTATTATTGAATTAAATGATGTTGATTTCTTTGAAGAAAAATTTCTCTTTAAATTAAGAAATAGTGGGGGATCTAGGGGGGGGTGGTTTAGCATCTTTTAGTAAACCTAGATCTATTATGCCTGATGAAGTTGAGTTAGAACCAAGAAGAATTAAAAGGGCTCAAGTCTCTAAAGACTTTGGGTTTGACTTTTATGCCTACACCTTAGAAGAAGATCCTAATTCTTTCCAAGAAGTCTCGACTTTCTTGGATACTGACTTATGGCAAGAAGCCATAAATGATGAAATGGACTCTCTAAAGTCTAATGGTACATGGAACTTAACACACTACAAGAAATCACACAAAAAATGACGCTAAAATTTGTCACAAAATTCATTTTGCGTCATTAAAATATTTGGTGACGATTGTTAATCGTCACAGAGACCGTCACCGTATGAGCGTGGTATTAGGTTTATTTGACACTGTTTGATGTCGTCACTAAATGTTTTAACTTATGGTGACGCTCAACATCATTGTCATTATAATTAATTACTTTTAATGACGTTAATAGCGTCACTATTTGAATAAAACTTTCGTCACTCTATATTATGTTTCGTCATCAAAACTTGGTGCATTAATTGACAAAAATCGTTTTTCGTCATTAAATGATATTGTTTTAGTGACGATATGTTACTCTATTTAAATCATCTAATTTTACTGACGACAATATTGTCATATTTATGATTATTCTTTTGTCATGTTATTGTGTTTATCGTCACCAAAAATAAGAAAATAAATGATGACAGAACAATTCGTCACCTAATAATATATTTAACATGACAATTATGTCGTTGTCATTCATATTTTAAATAATATTAAAAAATAATTTGTCACCAAACAGTTATTTTTTGGGGCACATTTTTCAATGTCACTAATTGAATACTTATGGTAACGATACATCTCGTCACAAAAAGAGTTACTAATAGTGACAAAATTAGTTGTTGTGACTAAATGAATATATAACAGTGACGATATAGTTTGTCACCAAAAAGTTAATTTCTATGACACATTTTTCTCTGTCACTAATTAAATACTTATGGTGACGATAGAACTCGTCACATAAAGAGCTATTAATAGTTACAAAATTAAAAGGCATCACTAAATGATATATAATAGTGACGACATAACTTGTCACCAAATAGTTAATATTAGTGACAATATCAATTGTCATAACTAAATGAATATATATAATGACAATACTATTAATTCTAAAGAATTAATATTATTCGTCATTAAATTTTAATTTTCATTGACCAAATATTATTTGCCAATAAATGATTATAAATCATGATGATGTGGTGGTCATATTAAGTTCTTTGACATTCAAAATGTATTGTTACATTAACAATTTTCAATAAAAAAATATAATACATTTAGTGAGTTTTTTAAATCAACTTTACACCTGTATATAATATAAGAGACAAAAGGCAATAAACATTTAAAATAAAAAATAATTATCTTATAAAAAAATAGTAGATTCATTGATTCAACAAAATACCCAACTAGCTAGGCAATAAACAATTGCTTAAATAATCTAAGTACCACAAAACCAAATTATATAATCCAAAAAGTTAAAATTCTAAAATCCATATATTAAGAAAATGCTTAATTAAAATCTTCAACCTTGTGGTTATTGACCTTCCAAAAAAAAAACTCTATCTGCAAATCAAAAAAATATAGACATAAATCAGTCAAATAGTTATGAAATTAAAAAAATGTATATAAAGAAAAAATGTTTAAATAATAAATTGTGAATTTTCTAGCAATATAGCTATACTAGCATTATAGCAACCAAAATCAATATCCATAGAATTTAGAGGATCCGCATAATCAGATTCTAGTTGAAGCAGTAATATGAAAATAGACTTCAAAAAAGTCGTCCCATGTGCAGAGATATATTTATGAATCCCAAAATATTTATGTCTGTGTGCAAAAAGCATTCAGATATCTATGTTTAAGGCCACTTAAAAGACTAAAGAAGTGGTAAACAAATCATGAAATTTAGATATAGTTAAACAAAATACAATGAGATAACTGATTATTATAGAAATGTAAATACAACCATAAAGACGCAAAATGAGAATTTAGAACATCCAAATATCATATAAACAAACAAATAGAAAGGGAGAATTGTGTAATGAATGTAAAAACCAATTGGTGCAACAAAACTATTGACAATTGGCCTGAACATAATCCACAACCACTAAACCGAAAATCAGCAAAAATACAAAATCATTGACTTAGAGATGTAGACACTATGTTTCTCTGATAAATTCACTCAAGAATAACTAAACCTAGACATAAAATCCATAAATATGTCTGGTTGCGAGATTGTCATAGTGAAGACATCAGACATCATCAAATATTTTGATGATCTTCATGTCAAAAGTAATTTATATGGTTCCACGGTAAGCACTTGGTCCACTAAATAATAACCAAAACGAATAGGAAAGGAAAGGGCAAACAATAATATCTGGTTCCTAGGTAAACACATAATGCAAATCAAAAAACACATAATGCTTTAGCAGAAACTTTAGCAGGAATCATAATGCACATAATATCTGGTTCCTAGGTAAGCACATAACTTTAGCAGGAGTCACTTTTTGAGCAAAGCTACCACCAAATTAGACCAACTGAGTTTGTTTGAACAATGTGGAAATATATCGAACACCTTGTGTGCACTGCGATTAGACCAACTGAGTTTGTTTACTACAACAACAATCCAAACAAAAAACTATAGCAGTATAAATAAAATTCATGTTTGTCCTAAATGGAGGAAAATAAATACGAAAATCTAACATTTGTAAGAATTCAACACATCACACACCAAATTCAAAATATTTAATAGAAAGTGAAGGAAACATTACCTAGAATAATTCTTTTATAGCAAATTTATGATGCAAGGCAGCTGAAAGAAAGGAGGTAAAAGAGAGATTATTACTGATTTAAACTAATTTTTTGGGAATGAAAAAAAAATCCACATACAAATTCATCTTATACTATCATTACTTTAGAGTTTATTATTCACTCGTTTATAAAGTTGATTTTAATATCAAAAATCTACATTAACACAAATTCAATCATGAAAAATAACATTTGAAAGCTTAATTGAAGTTTAAAAGTATTTATTACTTACATGATATTTTTCTCTAGTATATGTTCATCCCATTAGCAGCCATAAATGCCATAAGTTTGTTGATGTTTGCACCTTGATCAACCAATTGAGTTTTCAAATCAGACACTTCAGTCTAAAATTCAGCCACGTGTGTCTTAAGATCATTTACTTAAGAGTACATTTGTAGCTTTTGTTGTGTCTCTTGAAGTTTTTTTTGGACTTGTTGGGTAGCTAAATTAGATGATGTGATGCGCATGCTTAGAGGTTTTGGACCATACCCAAGGCCTTTAATGTAATCAGATCCATGGCCAAGAACCTCCAAGATTATTTCATCCATGTTCTTCTCAGATCCTTCGTCTCTATATTGATCTCGCTTTTTTTCATTAACTCCTATTAAAACACATGGATGTAAGAAGGTATATATAGTTAATTATAATAACTAACATAGAAAAAGCTAGATTTTAAACAAATAGATACGAAAATTACCCAATTCTCTTCTGCCACTTTGGATGACCAACCTTTTTCCTCTGAATAATGTGTACGTTTATAAAAATCAATCATATCACAAGGATCTCCATTTAGCTCCTTTTGAGACTAGGACAAGAAAAAATGTGCCAAAAAATTAGAATTATGCATCAATTAAAGGTAAATGTCGAAGCAGTCTTCATATATGACAATAGAGGATTTAGAGGTAGGGACTGTAATGGTTCCAACAATGCATGTACAGTCATTATAAAACAATATGAGATGCTCCAGATGTAGCTAGTTCTCACAAAATCCAATCACTAGACCAATTAACAATATGAGATGCATGTACAGTCATTTTTGCTTCCTTAATTTTAAATATATATAAAAGTTGTGACAAGAAAGACTCAATATAGCTTGATGATACCAATAACAACCCATCTCTGGTCATGTGCTTTGGTATTAACAGATTGTGCTTCAGCATTACTCCTGCTTGTGAGATAACAACATATTTTACAATTTTCAGGCCATCCCTATTATGTCAATACCAAATTAGAATCCTGAAGATACTTATAGTCCTAGGTTTGGTACCAGATAATATCACATTTTGCAATGTCAAATGTCAACACATAAGATCTCTAAAATCTTTATAAAATTATTTTTGGTACCATTTTATGTCGCATTTTGATTTATTACAGATATATCTTCAGTTCGTGATACTTTGGAAATACTGCTTCAAATTGTTGATTGTTATTATTTCAGCTATATAAATATGGTCTTGTGCGTGTTTTTTATGCACCAATAACATTTTGATCAATGTTAATGGGCATGCATTCTTCAATTATTTCAACATTGGTGATGTCATAAATTATTAGTTTTCCATCTTTAAAAAATTTCCCTCCAAAAATAATTTTGCCTCCAAATATAATTGTAATGAATTTGTATTTGGAGTCACTAAATGTGAACATTAGTGACGAAAGCACATTGTCACTAAATTTTATAAATAATTAATGACAAACTATTATGTTGTCATCGAAAGAAATATTTGGTGACAATAAATACTGTCATCAATTATTACAAAATGTCACTAAAAGTTTCCCTCCAAAATTTTGGTGCGAAATTCTACCTCCAAAATAACTTGTGACGAAATTTTCTTAATCGTCATCAAATGTGTAAATTAGTGACAATATAAATGATTTATAGTAACAAAATTAAAGGTCGTCACAAAAACATAAGTTTTAGTGACGATTATGAATTTCGTAATTATTAATTAACAAATTATGAAAAAAATTTGTGTGGCAAAAAATCATCATAAAATATGTGATTTCTTGTAGTGACAGACCTTCCACCTGGTTGTAAGACCATAAGTTGTAAGTGGATTCTTAAGAAAAAACTAAAACCTGATGGATCAATTGAGAAATACAAGGCCCGACTTATGGCCAAGGGTTACAAACAAAGAGAAAATGTAGATTTTTTTGATACTTATTCACCATAAACTAGAATAACATCCATTAGAGTACTTATAGCTTTAGCAACTTTGCATGATTTATATATACATCAATTGGATGTTAAAACCATTTTTTTGAATGGTGAATTAGAAGAAGAGATTACATGGACCAACCTGAAGGATTTTTTATTCCTAGTCAAGAGAAAAAAGTATGTAAGTTAGTTAAGTCTCTCTATGGACTGAAGCAAACACCTAAACAATGGCATAAAAAATTTGATAATCTAGTCATCTCGAATGAATTTAGAATAAATGAAAGTGATAAGTGCATTTATTATAAGTTTGAGAATGATGTTTGCACAGTTATTTGTTTATATGCAGATGATTTGCTTATTTTTGGCTCAAATATTCATGCTGTGAATGCTGTTAAATGTTTATTGACTGCTAATTTTACAATGACAAATTTAGGTGAAGCTAGTGTAATCCTGGGTATAAAAATAAATAGGTTAAACAGGGAATTTCTTTGGATTAATCTCATTATATTGAGAAAATTCTAAAGAAATATAATTACTTTGACTGTAAACCTGCATGTACTCCATATGATCCTAGTGAAAAGTTGTTCAAGAACACTGGTAACAATGTTAGATAAAATGAGTATACGAGCATCATTGGTAGCCTTCGTTATGCTACTGATTGCATTATGCCTGATATAGCTTATGTTGTGGGAGTACTATATAGGTTTACTAGTAGACTTGGTAATGAGCATTGGCGTGCTCTTGAAAGAGTAATGCGTTATCTCAAGAGAACAATGAATCTCGGATTACATTATGGAAAGTTTCCCGATGTACTTGAAGGTTACAGCAATGCTGATTGGAATACTTTCTTATGATTCCAAGGCCACTAGTGGATACATTTTTAGTATCACTGGAGGTGCAATATCATGGAAGTCTAAGAAACAGACTATGTTGACTCAATCCACAATGGAGTCAGAAATGATAGCACTAGCTACTGCTAGTGAAGAAGTAGATTGGTTAAGAAGTTTGTTATCAGATACCCCTTTATGGGAGAAACCGATACCAGCCATCCTTATTCACTGCGATAGACCGCGGCTATTGCAAAAGTCCAGAACCGTTATTATAATGGCAAGAGACGACAAATACGTCCCAAGCACAGTACAATTATAGATTTTCTCTCAACTAGGGCTGTAAGAGTGGATCATGTACGGTTTGAAGAGAACTTGGTTGATCCTTTGACGAAAGGATTAGCACGAGAAAAGGTTTGAAAAGCCTCGAAAGGGATGGGACTAAAGCCCATTGATAGTTGAGTTACTTGTGATGGTAACCCAACCTACAAACTGGAGATCCCAAGAAGTAGGTTCAAAGGGTTATAACAAGTCATAAAGTAATATGTGTATTAGTTCCCGAAGGCACAATAGTTATCTAGAAGGGGGGGGGGGGTTGAATAGATATTTAAAAATATTTTCGTTTTAACTTGTTAATTGATAATGATTAAAACTTAGCGGAATTAATATTTGTTTTAATCTCCCTTAAGATAGTGAGTTTACGAGAATGAGGCAGTTATAGCAGTTATGGAAGATATAGCAGTTATAGCAAGAATGTAATAGACACAGTCATTTTAAGTGGTTCAGAGCACTTAAAGCTCCTAGTCCACTCTTCTACTCCTCGAGTAGGAAATCCACTAAGGATGTCTTTTACACTTTTCTGAATCAATTAGATTCCTTTTAGACCAGCAGTCTAGGAACTTCTTAGTTCACTCTTGAACTTTTCAAGTCCAGCAGACTTGGCTTTTCACAGTTCACTTAGAACTCTTCAAGTCTTTCAGACTTAGAACTCTTACTTCAGTTGATTGGTAGTTGTTGAGTTCTTGATGGTTGCTACTCAGTTACTGTTAATCACTTGTTCGAAAGAACTGAGTAGGTGAGCAAGCTTTTCTTTCTTAGATCGTAGAGTTGAGCGTTGAGAGTTCTTGTACATTTTTGTTCAATGCTTGCTTGCTTCTCTCTTCTGCAGATCTTTTGCATATATGTGATCTTGAAATCTATCTGTTTGATCCATCCGTTAAAGCATTAAATGCGTTTGATATTTCTGTACTTTGATGGAGACTTTTCTGCACATCTTTGAATTGCATTCTGGCCCACTGACACAGCAGACTGCTTTTTCACCTAACACCTGAAAAGGTGTTTTTCTCTTACCAATGGTACTTTCCTTAGCTTCTTTAATACGCTTCTTTGTTGCATACTAAGGATGTCTTTTGTACCGTTGGGACTGGTGGGGACTTCAACGTTTGAAACCCATTCCACATTTGTTGGAGTTTGTCTCCACACAAAACATGAGGCTTGATGCTTCTGACACAAGGCAGATGATACTATACGATTAAGATCGTGGTGACTTGTCGCCTTGGTGCTTGGTCTGATGCTATCAGCAGAGAGCACTACGTTTTCTCTTAAATACTTGCACACTACGATCTTCGCTTGCTTGAGTTGTAAACTCTATGTTTTATAGAGCACACTACGATCTCTGAGTTGACTCGGCAAAAGTTGGGACCACTCTACGATTTCTGAAGAGGCCCTTCAAGGTAGACACACTACGATCCTCGAAGCTCTACGTTTCTACCTTGACTTCTGCAATCTTGATCAGATTGATACACTACGAATTCTTCGAAACCTATCTATTACATCTCAATATCAACCTAACAGCTTTGATCTCTCTATCTATAAATTCATTTACATAATGATACACATTAAAAGCTTAGATCACCCTAACAAATTTGATCTATCACTAAGTCTGTGTACATATATTCCTTGAAGGACTTTACAAATAATCATGAGCATTTATATTTAAACATCAAATCAACATATGCACTCTCCCAACAATCTCCCCTTATTTGATGTTGACATAACCAAGGAGATTTGTTGTCATGATTATTAGTTCCTAGATGCAATTGCAGGAAAGTAAACATGACTTAGTATTTCAGTGAGCAGCTGAAATTTCTAGAGAATAAGCATGAATTTATTGATGTTCAAAGAATATTACAGTTTAGCTTTACATCAATAAGAATTAAAGTTTCAACTTATATCTATTTCTTTGGTCTTTTGCATGGAGGATTGGCATATTCCTCAGCCCTTCTTTTCCTACTAGCTTCATCTTTTCTGGCTATCTCTTCCAGCTCACTTGGGCTTATCCTTGGGTTTTGATCATGCCTATTCATGAATGCAGGATCTCCAATTGGCATTCTTAGGCCTGTAGTGGTCACATTTTGTGAGATGGTAGCTGGCCCTTGACTCCTTATTGGTTGAGCCATTAAGTATTTCTGCTGATCAGATCGTTGAGTCTGATTGCTTGATCGTGGAGTCTGTTGGTGGAATTACCTTGTAGGAGGGCTTCTTGAAGCTTGAGTGTGGAATTTTCATCTGCCTCTTCCTTGGCTTCCTTGAACTCCTCTGCCTCTGCCTTGGCCTCCTCCTTGAACTCCTTTCCCTTTATTCTCCCCCTTTATGTCAGCATCAAGGGTTCGAATGTCTTCGGATAGACGAGTCACTCTTTGGACGATCTCGTTGAGTTGGTTTAAAGTTTGAGCAATGTCCTCTCAATTTTCCTTGATCAGAGCTTCAGATCGAGCTTCTGCATTAGGAGACTACAAACAAATGATGTCGGTTTGTTGTTCTTGGTTTATATAGGCTTTTTGAAATTCTTTGACTGCAGTTTTCAAACTGATGATGTTCTCCATCATAAGGTTATTCTGGGCTTCTTGAGATTTCTGTAATTCTAGAACAGCCTCTCTTTGTTTATTGGCTATCCGAAAGTGAATATCATATCTGTCCTTTATGCTTTTAATCATTTCCTTGATGATCTCCCTCAGCTTCTTTGTAAGCTCAGCATTTAGGGTGCTTGGGAGATTGTTTGCAGCAGTGATCATTTTTATCAGCCTGAGATGAATAAATTTTGAGTGAGCTTCCAGACTTTCATTGATGTCCTTGATCATTTTCTTGGACACTTTATTCAACTCAGCTTTCGTGGGCAGATCTGAGAGTAGATTACTGAGTTGAGGATTATTTAAAGGAGGGGATGTTTTCTTGAATTGATATTGCAAGGAGTAGAGGGCAAGATCAAGGTTGAAGTATTCATTTATCGATGAAGAGGGAATATCTGATGGAGGGGCCTGTGTTTGGGTGTCTAGAATAGGTGGCTCTACGATTTCTCCTTGGAACTCTACGATGGGGCTAAAGTCAGTGATCGTAGAAATGATGGGAGTTGGGATCAATATGAAGTTTGGAATATCTGGTTCATCAATTACAGAATTTTGGGATTCTGTAACTGGGAGTTGACTTGGTGGATTTAGAACCACTTCCAACCAGCTTGGAAATTCATAAAATTGGCTGAAAAAGATAGTGGATAGTGATTCACTCTATAAAGAATTGGGACAGTCAATACCTCATGCACCATTCTTGAGGAGGGATCATTTGTGATGAGCTTCTTGGCAAAGTTGAAGTTTCTTGGAAATCCATGGGCTATCACAGAGATGGCTGGATATTCCTTGAAGCTCCAAAACATGTGGCTCCAGGAGTTTAGAATTTGAGCTTGATGATATGGCATCATGGGGAGATAGGAGAACAACTGATTATAAAGATAACTCTTATACCCATCATGGCCGACGCCTGTGATCTCGAGTTCATCATCATATTTGTCTTCCTCTTCTTCTCCATCTTCTTTTGATGATTCCAATATCTCAATGACTTCATTCTGTTCTTGCTCTGGTTCTCCCTCATTTTCTGTAGGAGCAACTTCTTCTGTTAAGAGGATATCATGAGGCCCCCCCTCAGCATGATCATCCATTTGTAGGACTAATGGCTCCCCCTCAGCTGGAGCATTTTCTATCAGGAGAACTTTAGGTGTCTCCCCCTCAGCTTGAGTGCTTTGTAAGGTGAGAGCTTCAGGTATCTCCCCTTTAGCTGGAGCATTGTCCTCTTGGCTTTCTTTGGACAGTTCCTTTTTGGCAGTCATTCTCTTGTCTTCCTCCTTGAGCACTCCTTCATTGACAAGGATATATTTTCTAACCAATTTTTGCCTTGGTTTTCTAGGCTGAGCCACAGCCTCAGGACTTTCTTCAGCTCTGTCCAGTTGATCAGCCAGACCATCTAGTGTAGCAACTTCCTTCCTCGAGGTGTTTGGCCTGGTCTCTACGATTAGTAGAGACTCTACGATTGAAGAGATGGATGGACTTTTGGATTTGTGGCTGATCTTATTCTTCTTCAACAGTTGAGATATGGTAGCTCTATCTTCTTCTGCCTCAGCCTGTTGTTGCTTCTTTCTTAGGATCCTTAGAGTCTCAATGTCAGAGGACTCTACTAGTTTATCAGTTGTGGATCCATGGGGTTCTTCTGCTATTCTGGCCTTTAACTTTCTCTTGCCCTTGCTTTTTCTGATCAGGGCAGTGGGTTCTTCGTTATTTGTTTCTTCTTCTTCTTCAGTCTCCTTGACAACAGACATATTTCCTAGAATCCCTGATTCCTTCGCATCAACAGTTCTACCACTGGATTCAGACATCATACGCATATTTTTTTGCTAGATTCCTTTTCCAGTTCACGAATAGTTGCTGGGTCATTCGTCTATTTGGATTGATAGCTTCTCCTTCTTCGTCCCCAATTTTGTCACCCAGAGCAGACTGTAGAATGATACTTATAAATCTCCCGTAGAGCATCTTTTGAGAGCTCTTTGACTTCCTTGAGTTGGTGATCCACTTTCCAATCCATTCAAGTAATAGAGCTCCATAGTTAAGTTGTATTCCATAACATATGGCAGTCATGAGCTTGAGTTGTACTTCATTCACGAATCATGACCGAACTCTTGCAACATATACATTTTCCAACAATATCGACTAAAAATACATACCTCCGAGAAAACTCCTTCTTCAGATCCTTTTACTACGAGGGGAATTTCTTGTGATGCATTCTTTTAAGTCCTTCGTGGAAGTCTATGCCATCTATGAACGAATACCCTTCAGATTTGAGACCTAGGGCTAGGTTGATGTCATCAGCCTTCAGTCTAATTTCCACTTCCCTTACTTTTGTAGTGATGGCGTCATTTTCAAACACACCATTCTTGTAGAATTCTTTCACTAGCTTGGGGTAGATCAATGTGTATGTACCGAGAGCTTCTTCGAGACCCGCTTTCTTCAATAATGACAGAGTCTTGTGAAATTTGGGTTCAGCTATTTTGAATTCTTCAAAATAGAGTCTGTAGTCAGAGATGACGTTGGAAGTTGCCATTGATTTCTTTGTAGAGTGTATGGTTATTTGACCTTTCTTGATGGTTTAGGGTTTCTTCTTGCAGAGATAAAGAGAGAGATGAACTTTTGAACTTCTGATTTCAAAAAGGCGCTTTCAAATGGTACAGGTAACTTCCCTCTCTCTATTTTACTTAGTGGGACATGTGTCGAATTCTGCTTGGCTCTACGAATTTGACTTAGAAGGATTGTACTGATTTGCCCTTAGCTCCTGCAGAGCTGATGTGTCCTTAGGGAGGACTACGATCGTTGAGGTAGCTTTTGTGATCGTTGAGTCTGTTTTGCATTCGTTGAGTCTGAACTACGATCGTTGAGTCTATCCAGCAATCGTCGTGTCTGAGCTACGATCGTCGAGTCTGTCCAGCATTCGTCGAGTCTGTTCTAGCAATTATCATGTCTGAACTACAATCGTCGAGTCTGACCGGATCCTTGTGATGAGTTTTTGACTTAGCATTCTTTTAAGGTAGCTCAGGAAGGGCCAACCTCTTGGAGTGAGTCAAGGGTTAGGTTTGTTCCTGAGGCGCTTATCAGAGAGATTGCTTTGTTTTGAAACTTATCATGACAGGATGCTCCTCTTGTTGATGGGGTTCTGTTATCGTTGATTCTGCACTACGATTGTTGAGTCTATGCTACGATCGTTTTCTTTCATGTCACTTCAGCTCTACGATCGTGGACTTCCATTGATCATGTCTACCATTTCAACCATAGCCTTTGTATCTATATAGTTAGCACATACTAGAACATATATTTCATGGTTGTAAATTAAGCATTCCAAGCTCACTTATTAACTTGTTAAACCTGGATCCATCTAGAGGTTTGGTAAAGACATCAGCAAGTTGATTTTCAGTAGGGATATATTGTAAAGATATAGTTCCATTTTGCACAAGATCCCTAATGAAGTGATACCTTATTTCTATATGCTTAGTCCTAGAATGCATGACAGGATTATGAGTTATTGCTATGGCACTTGTGTTATCACAGTGAATGGGAATGGATTTGAAATCAAACCCATAATCAGCTAACTGATTTTTCATCCATAGGATCTCGAAAGCACGTTGTTTGCCAAGAGCAATGTATTCAAATTTCCGCGGTTGAAGTAGATACTGAGTTTTGCTTCTTGCTAAACCAAGACATAAGTCTGTTTCCTAGCAATTGACAGATGCCACTGGTACTCTTTTTATCTATTTTGTAGCCTGCAAAATCAGCATCTGTGTATCCTGTTAGTTCAAATGAGGACTCCTTGGGATACCAAAGCCCCAAGTGAGGTGTACCCTTGAGATACCTGAAAATCCTCTTTACAGCAGTTAAATGTGATTCTTTAGGGTTAGCCTAAAATCTAGCACATATGCATGTTGCAAACATTATGTCTGGTCTATTGGCAGTTAGATATAAAAGAGAGCCTATCATGTATTGAGTTATATCAATACTTTTACCTTTTTCATCTTTGTCAAGCTTGATTGCAGGAGCAATTGGGGTTTTCATGGGAGAGGTTGATTCCATGCCATACTTCTTAAGTAAATCTTTGATGTATTTGGCTTGGTTATGAATATTCCTTCATCAGTCTGCTTTACTTGTAGTCCAAGGAAGAAGTTCAGCTCACCCATCATGCTCATTTCAAACTTGCTCTGCATAAGCTTGGAGAATCTCTTACATAGCTTTTCATCAGTAGAACTAAAAATAATATCATCAATATATATTTGAACCAATAAGACTTTGTCTTTATGCTTTTTAAGGAATAATGTGATATCTACTCTACCTCTAGTGAATCCATTCTCAATAAGAAAGTTAGTTAGTGTTTCATACCATGCTCTAGGTGCTTATTTAAGACCATATAAGGCTTTGTCTAATCTATAAACATAATTAGAAAGAGATGGATTGATGAAACCTGGAGGTTGCTCTACATAGACTTCTTCTTGAAGTTCGCCATTCAGGAATGCACTTTTGACATCCATCTGGAAGACCTTAAATTTCATGTGAGCAGCAAAGGTAAGGAAGATTCTGATGGCTTCTAGTCTGGCAACAGATGCAAATGTCTCATCGTAGTCAATGCCTTCTTCCTGAGAGTAGCCCTTGGCCACTAGTCTTGCCTTGTTCCTGGTTATTACTCCATCTTCATCCCTCTTGTTTCTGAAGACCCACTTGGTTCCAATGATAGGATGACTCTTTGGTCTTGGTACCAATCTTCATATTTTGCTGCGTTCAAATTGGTTGAGTTCTTCCTGCATGGCTTCTATCCAGCTGGAGTCTTCCATAGCATTCTCTATCTTCTTTGGTTCCATTTGTGACAGGAAGCTTAGATAAAAGCATTCATTCTAGGTGGCAGCTATTGTTTTGACTCTTGCACTCAGATCTCCAATGATTAGATCTTGAGTGTGATCTCTTGCCCATCTGTTTTCTGTTGGGACATCTGTCCTGATACCTTCTTGTCTTAAATCTTCAAGATCTATTTCTTCTTCTTGGTGTGGAGGTTCGTTGTCTTGCATAGGCCTCTCTACAATCTCATTTTCTTGCTCAACGATTTCACTATCTGGCACTACTATCGTAGTGTTGAGCTCTATTACTTCATTCGTAGTGTCTGTACTATCATTCGTAGTGTCTTGAAGCACTGTTTTGTCTAAGTCTGTTTCATCAAAGATGATGTGAATCGAGACTTCAACATTCAGCGTCTTCTTGTTGAACACTCTGTAGGCCTTACTGTCTGTGGCATATCCAAGAAAGATTCCTTGGTCTGACTTGGGTTGAAATTTTGTTAAGTATTATTTTCCATTGTTGAGAATGTAGCATGCACAGCCGAATACATGAAAGTAGCTGACACTTGGTTTTCTTCCTTTCCACAGTTCGTAGGGTGTCTTCTTGATCGTAGAGTGTATCAATGATCTATTATGTGTGTAGCATACAGTGTTGACAGCTTCTGCCCAGAAGTATTCAGGCAAATGAGCTGCTGCTAGTAGAGTTCTTCCAGCCTCTATCAAAGTTCTGTTCTTTCTTTCAGCTACTCCATTTTGTTGAGGAGTTCATGGAGCTGAGAAGTTATGACTGATGCCATTGTCTGTGCAGAATTGATCCATTTCTGAGAAGTCGAATTCTCTTTCGTGATCACTCCTTATGGCCTTGATTTTCTCTCCTTTCTCGTTCATTACCAGCCTGAACATCTTGATCAGTTGGGAGCTTGTTTCATCCTTTGAGGTTAAAAAGAATACCCATGTGAATCTGGTGTAGTCATCGACTATAACTAGTGAGTACATTTTCCCTCCAAGACTTGTTGTTGGAATTGGCCCAAATATATCCATGTGAAGCAACTGCAAGGGCTTGTCGATTGAGTTGGCAATTTTCCTCTTGAATGAGCTTCTGGTTTGCTTTCCAAGCTGACAGGCATTGAATGGCCTTTCTTTGACAAAGTTGAACTTGGGTAGGCCTGCAACGAGATCTTTTGATGCCAGTTTGGACATGCTTTTGAAGTTTAAGTGGGACATCCGTCTATACCATAGCTAGCTCATTTCTTCAAATGCTTTTTTTAGAAAGCATATTGTCTCGTCTGAGCTTAGTTGTCCAAGATTCACTGTTTAGACATTTCCTTCTCTTGTCCCGGTTAGCTTTACAGCAAATGTCTTCAAATCTCTGACTTGACACTGGTTGTTGAGGAATGTTACTTGATGACCCTTGTCACAGAGTTGGCTAATGCTTAGAAGGTTGTGTTAGAGACCTTCCACATATGCCACTTTGCTGAAAGACACTACACCATTACTAGCTGAGCCATATCCTCTTGTCTTGCCCGAGCCGTTGTCTCCAAAGATGACTGAGGGACCCTCCTTGTCTATGTAGTTAGACAGAAGGGCTTTGTTCCCAGTCATGTGTCTTGAGCATCCACTATCCAGATACCAAGTTGTGATCGTGGAGCTCTTTTCCTGTCATAACATTGAACCTTCATTTTGGTACCCATATTTGCATGGGTCCTACTTTGTTAGTGCCCTTGGGGACCCAAATCTGTTTGATCTTGGGTCTCATATGCATTGAATTATAATATCACTTTGCAGCCTTGTGGCCAACTCTATTGCACACAAAACATTTAGTATGATACATGCATGTGTGTATGAGAGAGTTCATTCTCCATTTGGACTTTTGTGGTTCTTTAGTCATTCTTCTGTTAAACTGATTTTCCTTCTTCCACATGTCCTTGGGTCTCATGAAATGTGAGGAGTATATCTTACCTCTACTGTACCTTCCTAGTTGGTTCGTAGAGTTGGTTTTATTTAACTTTACGATCCTTAGAGGTTGGTGAGTAGAGGATGGGTTACACTTCTCTTTTCTGAAGCCCAGGCCAGCATGAGATCCTTTACTCCTTAAAGTATGGATGGAAATAGTAGAACAAGGTTGTACTGGTTCTTCCTTCTGTGAGGATTTCACAAAGGTAATGCTTCTACTAAAACTTGAGGCATTACTGGTGCTAGTTTCCTTTGTCTTTTCCACACATGGCTCTGAGGTGGATTACCCAAAGCCTAAGCCTGTTCTGTCAAATGCACTTCTCTGACTAGAGAGCAAGGAGTCCATGGATGATGAGGATTTGTTCCATGTAGAGATAGTCTTTTCTAGTTCCTCAATTTTAGAGGTTAGATTGGACTCTATTTGTGCATTGAGCTCATTAGTCTGTTTTAAGATCTCATTCTCAGCCTCAAGCTTGGAGAGAAGGTTAGTACTTAGAAGAGTTGTTTCTAGCTCTTCTTGAACTTTCTTTTTCTCCTCTTGAAGAAGTGAATGATCATTAGACAGAACTCTGAACCACTTTATGTATTGATGTAGATCAGTTGTTATGCCATGCAGTGCAGTTCTCAAATCATTAATGTCTACATCAGGAGAGTTAAAGTCAAATACCTAATCGAGACTTACTTCATGTATGTTGGAGTTTAGTTTGTCCTTTCCATGTTTGGCCATTAGACACAGATTAACCATTTGTGGTTCTTCATCATCTCCAGATTCAGGATTGGAGTCATTGTCTGAATCACTCCACGATCCTCCAACAAGGCCTTTTTCTTTCTTCTGAGGCCTTTTGTTACCTTTGTATTCCTTCTTTGCATGTGATTTCTTCTTTAGTTCTTCTCTGAGAGGTTTGTTGCAGTTGGCAATGAAATGGTCAGGCTTCTTGCAGTTATAGCATAGATCATTCATTTGCTCCTGGCTGCTGTAGTTGCTGAACTTCTTTGGCTTACTAGTTTTGCCTTGACGCATAAACCTTCTTAGTCTTTTTACCAGTATAGCAAAGTCCTCATCATCGTCTTCATCATAATCAGAGTCAATTTCAGTGTTGACCTTTGAGGTACTTTCAGTTTCTTTGAAAGCAACACCCTTATCCTTCTTTCTTCCTTCTGATAGAGTTTCTGCTCATTGAGTCAGCTCCAATTCATATGTTAGAAGGTTGCCATATAGCTGTTGGATAGTCATCTCATGTAGATTCTTTGACTCTCTGATGGCAGTGGTTTTGGCATCCCATTTGCTTGGTAAGGCTCTCATGAACTTTATGATTAGATCTTTGTTTGGGTAGATCTTTCCATATGCTCGTAGAGAGTTGAGTAGAACATTGAATCTCTCGTAGGTGGCAGTGACGTTCTCTCCTTGAACGTGTGCGAACATTTCATATTGTTGTATTATGAGAGATTGTTTGTTTTCTCTTACTTCTTCCATTCCTTCGTACATGATGAGTAGTGCTTCCCAAACATCCTTTGTTGTCTTGTTGTTGACCACATTTTCAAATAGATCATCTTCTAATGATTGAAACAAAATGTTCTTAGCCTTCTTGTCGAGTTGGATGACTTCTCTTCTCGTTATTCATCCCACTCCTCTTTGACTTTAATTTGTATTCTGCTTGGATCGTGCATGGATGGTGCAAGCTTTGTTGGAACATAGGGCCCATTAAAATGGAGTCTCAAATAGATCTTCATCTATTGAGTCCATGTATGCTTGCATCCTAACTTTCCAGTTTGCAAATTTATCTTTGTTGCACAATGGTGGCTTACTGCCTCCTCCAGTCCTTGATTCGCTTGGTAAGTGTGCCATTGGATCTACTAAAACTCTGTAGGCTGTATAATAGAACCTGCTCTGATACCAATTGTTAGTTCCCGAAGGCACAATAGTTATCTAGAAGGGGGGGTTCAATAGATATTTAAAAATCTTTTCGTTTTAACTTGTTAATTGATAATGATTAAAACTTAGCGGAATTAATATTTGTTTTAATCTCCCTTAAGATAGTGAGTTTACAAGAGTGAGGCAGTTATAGCAGTTATGGCAGATATGGCAGTTATAGCAAGAATGTAATAGACACAGTCTTTTTAAGTGGTTTAGAGCACTTAAAGCTCCTAGTCCACTCTTCTACTCCTCGAGTAGGAAATCCACTAAGGATGTCTTTTACACTTTTTTAAATTACTCAGATTTCTTCTAGACCAGCAGTCTAGGAACTTCTTAGTTCACTTTTGAACTCTTCAAGTCCAGCAGACTTGGCTCTTCACAGTTCACTTAGAACTCTTCAAGTCCTTCAGACTTGGAACTCTTACTTCAGTTGATTGGTAGTTGTTGAGTTCTTGATGGTTGCTACTCAGTTGTTGTTAAGCACTTGTTCGAAAGAACTGAGTAGCTGAGCAAGCTTTTCTTTCTCAGATCGTAGAGTTGAGCGTTGAGAGTTCTTGTACGTTTTTGTTCA
Organism: Panax ginseng; assembly: GCA_020205605.1. Classification (NCBI taxonomy): domain Eukaryota; kingdom Viridiplantae; phylum Streptophyta; class Magnoliopsida; order Apiales; family Araliaceae; genus Panax; species Panax ginseng. The sequence goes on along the minus strand of CM035138.1, from coordinate 31,975,693 downwards.
ATGCTTGCTTGCTTCTCTCATCTGCAGATCTTTTGCATATATGTGATCTTGAAATCTATCCGTTTGATCCATCCGTTGAAGTATTAAATGCGTTTAACATTTCTGTACTTTGATGGAGACTTTTCTGCACATCTTCCGAATTGCATTACGCCCAATCGACACGTTAGACTACTTTCTCACCTAACACCTGAAAAGGTGTTTTTCTCTTACCAATGGTACTTTCCTTAGCTTCTTCAATACGTTTCTTTGTTGCATACTAAGGATGTCTTTTACACCGTTGGGACTGGTAGGAACTTCAACGTTTGAAACCCATTCCACATTTGTTGGAGTTTGTCTCCACACAAAACGTGAGGCTTGATGCTTCTGACACAAGGCAGATGATACTCTACAATTCAGATCGTGGTAACTTGTCACCATGGTGCTTGGTCTGATGCTATCAGCAGAGAGCACTACAATTTCTCTTAAATACTTGCACACTACGATCTTCGCTTGCTTGAGTTATAAACTCTACGTTTTAGAGAGCACACTACGATCTCTGAGTTGGCTCGGCAAACGTTGGGACCACTCTACGATTTCCGAAGAGGCCCTTCAAGGCAGGCACACTACGATCCTCGAAGCTCTACGTTTCTGCCTTGACTTCTGCAATCTTGATCAGATTGATACGTTACGAATTCTTTGAAGCCTATCTATTACATCTCAAGATCAACCTAACAGCTTTGATCTCTCTATCTATACATTCATTTACAGAATGATACACATTAAGAGCTTAGATCACCCTAACAAATTTGATCTATCACTAAGTCCTTGTACATATATTCCTTGAAAGACTTTACAAATAATTATGAACATTTATATTTAAACATCAAATTAACATATGCACTCTCCCAACAATGTGGAATCATGCTATTGTGATATATTGTTAATACATCAAGTCCATCCCTATGAAGCATGACATCCTGAAGCGATTTAAGGTTGAGTTAGATATAACTCTTAATGAGCTCTATACTTTATGTGGAGTTGGGTACCTAGCTACAGGAGTATCTATGATAGGCTCACCTATGTGAATGTGGAAGAGAGGTCGCTTTCTATGAAATTCTGGGCAAAATTTCAAGAGCATTCACTATACTGGGATATAAGCACATGGCCGTAAAGTGCTGGTTTTAGAACTTAACTCTAGTATGGTTGTGTGTGTGGTGCTGTCAGTAATAGAGTTCAAAACTAAGAGTTACTCTAGTATATACATAAGCATAATCACTATGTAAATGTTCAAGTCACATGACACCTTTACTTATGCACAATCATATAAAAGATTGCTCGATGAACTTATTTTTTTAAATACAAGTGGGGGATCGTTAAGTCTATTTAAAAGTTTGAATTCAAAAAATTCATAACAATTATGTTTTTCCTATTGTAATAAAATAAAATTTTAAATGTAATTACTATAAAAATAAAAACTTTTTGTTTGAATGTTGTAATCGATAACAACTTTATTTTGTTTAAATTGTGGTTATTGCATCAATTTTTATTTCATTTTAATGGCTAGTTTAAATTTGTCTTTTCAGTTATGATTTTCTAATCCTATAAATAGAGGTTTTTGCCTCATTCACAAGACACAATATTTTTGAAACAACAAAAACTCTCAGTTATATTTTTAAAAGAAATTCTCAAGTGTTCCTTGTTAGTATTTCAAACAATCTTTGAATGAGTTTGAGCATTCCGGTTCTTCTTTGTGCAAAGAAGTTCTGAGACAGAGGTGATTCTGAGCTGTTTTATCCTAGGGACAACGTGTTAACTTTGTAACTTCTTGTACAATCAAGGCGGAGCCGCGAAACGTCTTAAAGAGAGCGACATTGTCCGCGACTCAACCACTTTCCAGGTTTTTCTATTCTAATTATATTGTGTAATGTTCGGAATATTTTCCAGCAACAAAATTGTTTTTTAAATAATTTCCAACAAACAAAGTTTTTTTTAAATACTTTCCAGCACTATTTGTTTTGAAATTTTTGCAGCAACATATTAAATCGAAAAGAATCATCAACACAAAATCTCCAAAAAAATATTGACATGAACTTTTATACAAGGATCAAAATAAATATTAACCATGATAACCTAGTTCAAAGAGTACAAATGTGAGTTCTAAGTATCAATGCCAAGAGGAAACTATCACATGAATTTGAGGAGAAACAATCAAGTGAAACAATAACTAACCTCTAAACGAAAAACAAAATAAACAAATTAAAATTAAAAGGATTATTGCGGAATGAGTACGAAATCCGTACATGTATTAAGTAATGTAAATGTGAGACCCCAGATTTTATGAATTAATATTTAATTTTCTCAAAATAATTTTTTTAATATTATTGTGACGCCCCCAAAATTAGGTATACATCACTCATTCTGAGTCGCCAGATACATGTTACAAAATTCAAATACAACTTCATTTATACAATTGTTGAACTGTCGTATAGAATACGACCACAGTTAACTGTGAGTTTTAATACAAATGTATGTAACTCTCATGGTGCCTCGACCACAACCTTACAATGGTACTTTACATAAAAGTATAATCAAAAATTGTTTTAGAAATTAAAATCTTTGGGAAGTGCTCAAGAAAACCTCTGTACATGGGAGGTCATGCGTCTAGGTTATAATAGATATCATATGTCCACAGAATTATCCTTGGTTGACCCAATAGACCCAAAAAAAAATGAGAAGATTATTATCATCTTCTTTCCAATGGTGTGTCTTCTCTTGACATATAGCTATCTCCATTGTCACCAAGTGAAAATTATATCTCACATAAACCCCAAGATCATATAGGTAGTGTTCGTAGATATATTCAGCAAGTGGATGTGCACAACCATGTCTTATGAGAACACGAGGTTGTATGTCATTAGACATCTTGTATAATAGTGGCAAAACACCCTTCCAAAGTTGGGTTCGCCTCACCCTATTTGATTCACCAAATATAACTACTAAATGATGTATAGAATACAACACACTTTTGTATACTATTTAGGGAGAACCTTCACAGCTAGAGACCACCATTCTATTCCCCTGTTATCCCTACTCGACCCGGCAACACTCTTATTACCTGAAAGGAATTGTGAAGCAGAAAGGGTGAGCACAACTAGTCCAGTAAAGAATATCATGACTAAAGCTAATTTACACTATCAATAGCTTTCATCATTAATAAATCAAAGATTTAGAACATATGGTAGATGATAAAAGTTTTCAACCATAGTTGCAGCGGAACGAGCAATCCATTAGAAGAGTCAAATAGACCATCAGGTCTATTATCTTCTCCATGTTAAAAGTCCACCAATAATTATCCCTGTAACATCAATCAACAATTCCTATCCATAATCATATGAATAACTTATAATCATAATTGTGATTCTAAATTCCTCTTCGCACCCAGGACGAAGATAATTTTCATCACCTATCTTCACCTGAAACATCAAAAATCATGGTTATACCAAATCACAATTCATGTTCATAATCATAATAATAAATTCATTTTTGCACTACGGCCAAAGATATTCATTAACAATTCATCTTTGCACTACAAGCCAAAGACATACAACTGTATTTTTGAAAAGTCAAGTAGAGCATGATATCTACTATCTTCTACAAATTAAAAGTGTATAACCAATATTTTATCCCTGAGACTCAGCTTAATAAATAATCCATATCATCGAATTATCCATGCACTACGGCCAATGATATTCGTTAGTATCACATCCATGAATTATCCATGCACTACGGCCAAAGATATTCATTATTATCACATCCATGAATTAATATTTCATCGCTGAGACTCAGCGCAATAATTAATCCACATCATCGAATCATCCCCGCACTACAGGCCAAGGATATTCATTAGTATCACGACCACGAATTATCCATGCACTACAGGCCAAAGATAATCGTGTTTTCATCAACGGTCCTGATCATGCCATAAAACAATTCATCTTCGCACCCTTGGCCGAAGAGAATCCATAGCCATAATCATACCAAAACTGTTCATCAATGCACTACGGGCCAATGAGGATTTTTTTCCACATCATTTGTAACATTACGGTCATGATTATGCCGAATAATCCCCGGTCATAATTATACCAAGTCCATCTATGCACTACAGAATACACAGATGACTTTTTTCCACATCATTTGTAACATTACGGTTATGATTATACCGAATAATCCCTCAGTCATAATCATACCAAGTCCATCTATGCACTTCACAGAGCCACATATGACTTTCGGTATAATATAAACATGAGGATGATGACAATGATATAAGAATTCAATAAAACAAGTTCAAGAATTAATTTATCCGGAACTAATAACGTCCAAATTGTCAACATGATACTTCTTTGTGGAGTAAAATTCAAGAATGCTCGGAAGAATATTTCTATGAAAAGATAATGGATGAAGCGCAAAATATCAAGGATATTCCACTAATTTCATGGAGTATAGAAGTCAAAACTTTAACCAACTGAGTATAATAAAGAATGGAATAACAAAATAATCCACCATGCATGCAAATGCGATTGCCAACATGTATAGAACGAGGTTATTCCAATGTAATAATAATAACGGAACCGAGTGCAAAGTGTAAAAGCATGAGAACAAGATATTCAACGAAATAATAGAGAATGGAATAATAGAAGAATTTCACCAAGTATCTGATTGCTTGCATAGACATATTATTCCAACATAATAATAAAGAATGGAATAATAAAAGAATTTCACCATGTATGTATGCGATTGCTTGGCATGAGCGAGTTATTCCAACATAATAATAAAGAATGGAATAATAGAAGAATTTCATCATGTATACTACGGTGATACTGCATATATAGGTTATTCCAATGAATAATGAAGAATTGAATACGTAAGTTCTCTTCATGAATACGAACGAAATAATACCCCTTACTATAATAATAATAATAATAATATCCTTTACGAGTACGACAATTATATCCCCTATTTTAAAAAGAAGAGTACTGGATATATGAATAGTGAAGTAGCAGAATACTTTTATTCTTTCTCTCTATAGTTTATCTCTTTAGTGTTTCAAATGAATTAAGTAAGAAATAATGAAGGAATGAGCTTATTTATAAAAAAATGGGCGCATAGTAACTAACTCATGAAACGGTCCAGATTGATTTACTTTAATCGGACGGTCCATATTTAAAGCAAAATCTTTTAAATAAAATATAATATATTCTATTTATAATCTAATAAAACGAATAACTTTATAAAAGATTTTATTATACAAATACTATGCATACATTATGCAAATACTATGCATAATAAAATATAATATATTCTAATTATTGTCTAATAAAACAGATAACTTTATAAAAATATTCTGTTTTATATAAAAAGATTTTACTATTAGCCTAATAAAACGAATAACTTTATAAAAGTATTCTGTTTTATATAAAAAGATTTTACTATTAGCCTAATAAAACGAATAACTTTATAAAAGTATTCTGTTTTATATAAAAAGCTTTTATGTTTTATTACATTAATAATATCAATAAAACAAAACTAAGTGACTTATCACTTAAGCATCAATAATCAATATCATGTGCTACTATACAACCACGCGTATTACTATACTTTTAACACCGGGTGTTTCAACAGTTAACGATAAAACTTTCGCTGTTATTTTCATAAAAATATTTTTGTCGTTTTCTCAATCTGACAATAATTCCGTTGTGGGGTCCACTAATGATTGTACTGTAAATACCGAATATTCCCCGACAAAAAGAATATTCTATAACAACTTGCTTACTTTGAAAAAAAAAATTCACATATTACCCTTAACTTTAAACTTTTATCAATTTAACTATTTACCAAAATAGAAAAATTGAATACTTTTATTTCATAAAATTCGGGGTCTCACAATTATGGTGTGGATTTGATATAATGTTATAGTTATTTGTAATATTTATAAATTTTGCAAAAGTACACAAGTTGTTATATAATATTTGATTGGTTCTGGGAAATATTCATTTTATCGTGGAATATTCGTATAACGGCACAATCATTGGTGGACCCAAGAATCTTAATTATTGTTTGATTGAGAAAACGACAAAAATATTTTATGAAAATAATTCGCGAAGTTTTTACCGTTAATACTTGCAACCACTCGATAGTAAAAGTACAAAGAATACGCGCGGATTTGCATAAGAGTTACACAAAGATTGATTATCGATGCTTACGTGATAAGTCACCGCTTTTGTTTTATTAGTATTATTAATGTAATAAAATGTAAAAGCTTTTTATATAAAATAGAATACTTTTATAAAGTTATTCGCTTTATTAGACTATAAATAGAATATATTATATTCTATTATGCATAAGTGTCTTGCATAGTAAAATCTTTTTATATAAAAAATGTAATACTTTTATAAAGTTATTTGTTTTATTAGACTATAAATAGAATATATTATATTTTATTATGCATAGTGTTGCATAGTGCTGCGTATAGTGTTTTGCATAGTAAATTTTTTTTATATAAAATGTAATACTTTTATAAAGTTATTCGCTTTATTAGATTATAAATAGAATATATTATATTTTATTTAAAAGATTTTGCTTTAAATATGGACCGTCCGATTAAAAGTAAATCAATCTGGACCGTTCATGAATTAATTAGTTATATGATCCCATTCTTCTATAAATAGAAGCTCTTTCCTTCATTATTTCTTACGAATTCACTGAAACTCTAGAGAGAGAAACTATAGAGAGAATTCTTCTTCTATAATCTTGAGCGTATTTCTTTAGAGTTTAAGAAAGTTTTGAGCGTAGTACAAGTTTTCTTTGAGTATATCCTCGCCCTACCAGTCGGAATACTCTTCTTTCAAAGGTAAGGAATATTCTTTGTTGTACTCGTAAGGGATATTATTTGTTGTACTCGTAAGGGGTATTCTTTCTTTCTTATTCGTGAAGAGAACTTATGTTATTCCATTCTTTATTATTCTATTGGAATAACCTATATACGCGAGATACCCTATACTTGGTGAAATTCTTCTGTTATTCCATTCTTTATTATTATGTTGAAATAACCTGTCTATGCAAAGTACTGCATACATGGGAAAATTCTTCTGTTATTCCATTCCTTATTATTATGTTGGAATAACTTTATGCCTGCCAAGTACCGCATACATGGTGAAATTCTTCATTATTCCATTCTTTATTATTATGTTGGAATAACTCCGTCTATGCAAAATCTTTGCATATATGGTGAAATTCTTACATTATTCCATTCCTTATTATTATGTTGAATAACTTTGTCTATCAAATACCGCATACATGGTGAAATTCTTCTATTATTCCGTTCTTTATCATTCTGTTGGAACATCATGTCTGTAGCTACGCATGACTTCCGGTTCCGTTATTTATTATTCATTGGAATAACTCACATGCATGCGGTCTATCTCATGTCGGGTGGTTTCGTGGTTATTCCATTATTTATCATTACATTGGAACATCCTGCTACATGCTTTTACGCATGACTGGTTCCGTTATTTATTATTACGCTGGAATATCCATGCATGCATTTACGCATTACCTGGTTCCATTCTTTATTATTTTGTTGGAATAACCTGTCTGTGCGGTCTATCGCATGCATGGTGATTTCTTCAGTTATTCCATTCTTTATTATTCTGTTGGAATAACATGTCTATGTGGATTATCACATACATGGTGAATGAGCCTTTGTATTCATTTCTTATTAAATTGTGGAAATGATCTGTCTAAGTGGATTACCGTATGGCGGACCAAAATCCATTTGCAGTTTCATATATTCTCTTATACTCAGTTGGTTAAAGTTTTAGTTTCTATACTCCATGAAATTAGTGGAATATCCTTGATATTTGTGTTTCATCCAGTATCTTTTCATGGAAATATTTTTCTGATCATTCTTGAATTTTACTCCTCAAAGAAGTATCATGTTGACAATTTGGACGTTATTGGTTCCTGGATAAATTAATTCTTGAACTTGTTTTATTGAATTATTATGGCATTGTCATCATCCTCATGTTTATATTATGTTGAAAGTCATCTTTGTCCTGTAGTGCATAGATGGACTTGGTATAATTATGACCAGGGATTATTCGGTATAATCATGACCGTAATATTACAAATGATGTGAAAAAAGTCCTTATAGGCCCGTAGTGCATTGATGGACAGTTTTTGGTATGATTATGGCTATGGATTCTCTTCTGCCAAGGGTGCAAAGATGAATTGTTTTATGACATGATCAAGACCATTGATGAAAACATGATTATCTTTGGCCCGTAGTGCATGGATAATTCGTGGTCGTGATACTAAAGAATATCCTTGGCCTGTAGTGCAGGGATGATTTGATGATGTGGATTATTTATTAAGCTGAGTCTCAGCGATAAAAGTGATGAAAAACCTTTTAAATCATAGAAGATAGTAGATTTTATTATCTACTTAACTCTTCTAATGGATTGTTTATTCCGCTGTAGTTGAACTTGATGTTTGTTATATTGTATCAGTTTAACATTGTCGAAGGCTAACGATAATTTATTCTGCATTATCTTAGTCATAATATTTCTTACTGGGCTAGTTGAGCTCACCCTTTTGCTTTCATTGTTCTCTTCAGGAAATGAGAACGTAGCAGGGACTAGTCGGGGGAAACAGAGTGATGGTCCTAGATGGTGCATTAGTAGTCCTCACTATTCTGTGAAATAGTGTGATAATAAATGTAATGAGGACCCCATTGAGTTTGTATATTGTCTAGATGACAAAATTTGTATTAAAACTCACAGCATATGTTTAGTCGTATTTTACACGACTGTTGTATAGTTAAGTTGTATTTGTATTCTGTACCATGTATTTGGCGACTCAGAATAGGTGATGTATACCTATTTTGGGGGCGTCACAGTTGTTATCAAAGCTTAGGGATATGATCCCTGGCTGAGATGTGAGACAAGAACTAGGAGGGGAGAGACAGAGAATTCCTTCGCTAGTATGACCTACCTAAGTTTATTTGGTATTTAATTGGTCGGTCAGAGTATAGGGATAATATGTGATATGTTAATTAACCCTTGTTTTGTGACAGTGTTTGAGAATGGCATCTGAAAATGTTGAGATCAACAATGAAGCACATGAGACCGTTGAGTCACCAACGATCAATACCTAGGATAATGTGCAACATGAAGACAATAATCCTCAGGTAAATAATAACACCAATCAAATGATGAACGATGGGATGATCAGAGGCTTTATGCAATTCATACAACATCAGGTAAGAGAGACTCCTGTTCAAAATATAGGTGGAAATAATGGCAACCCACGGTCGGTCACCGCTAAGCAGTTCAAGGAGCTAGGACCACCGGAGTTTTTAGGAAAGCCAGAACCACTTAAGGCGGAGACATGGTTAAAGCAGATCACCAAGATTTTTGATGTCTTGGGATGCTCCGAGGAGCAAAAGGTTCCATTTGCCACCTTTATGTTGCGTGAAGAAGCGGACATTCTTGGTGGGAATCAGTAAACGCGTATTAAGCCCGACGTGCACTCAAGATGTCTTGGGAGAAGTTCCAAGAGTTGTTCAACGACAAATACTTTCCCGAAAGTATTCGTTACATGAAGGAGGTGGAGTTTATCAAGTTGGAGCAAAACAATATGGCCGTGTGTCACAATCTGAGGCTAAATTTGCGGAGTTATCCCGGTTTGCATCCCATTGGTTGATAATGAGGAGCGAATGACGCCGAATGTTTCTAAGAGGTTTGAAACCCGATATACGTCAATACCTCATTTCTCACAAACTTTGTTTATATTCAGATGTTGTGAATAGGGCTCAGTTATTGGAGCGTGATAATGAGTCAGCACAACCAAAAGGTAACGAGCAACAACACGATAATAATCATACCGGTGGCAACGGCCATCAGAACAATGATAACCATCGTGGGGGAAATTATCATGCCAAGAATGGTAACCACTTCGGTGGTAATCATGGCCAAGATAATAGAAGTGGAAATTTTAAGAAGAGAAGGTTCAATAATGATGGAAAGACAAAGACACCAAACCCATTTCAAAGGAAGAAGAACGACCACCCACGGATGTGTTTCAAATGCGGATGGGGGGACACATCCGTCTAAACTGTATGCGTATCAATCCAAAGCGTGTTTTAATTGCGGAAGAAGGTCACCTAGCTCGATTTTTGTCGTATGGTGAAGTCAAGTCCAAATTTGGGATAGTGATGCCAAAGGATGTCCCGCACAAGCCAAAGCCTGGTAGTTTAAGAGAGAGCATTTTTTTTTGACGAGGAACCTGAATAAAATTATCACGGGTAAGTTAATCATAAACTCTTACGAAGTCTATACCTTATTCGATACCGATTCTACCCATTCTTTTATCTCTCCTACTTGCGCTCAATGTTTAAATTTAATCCCAGAGAAGTTAGACTTTGACTTATTGGTTGAAACTTCGTTAGTAGAAGCCTTCGTTACCTCCACTATTTATAAATCTTGTTGATTCAAATCGACACTTTCACGTTACCTGTCAATCTTATCTCTTTGAAAATACTTGCCTTTTGATGCGATTTTAGGAATCGATTGGTTAACTACTCATCATGCTTTTCGTAAGGTTGTTAGCTTTCATATTCCTAACCAACCTGTTATGCGAATTCAAGCAACCAAACCACTGAAGTCAATCATTGTCATATCAAGCCATAAGTAAAGATCCCCATCCTTTCGTTGTTGACTTCCTTGTGTGGAATGCACCGCCGCCGACTTTACAGAAGCGGCGTCGTGAATGACGATGGCAAGTTGATATGTATCAATGTGACGTCTTATCCAAGTCTTGGATGAGGGTCACGATTTTGAATGATATTTTTATTGTTAATAAATTTCTGACGTATTCTTGAAGACTTCTTAGCTTTTGCTAGGCGTGAAATCGAATTTTGTATTGACCCAAAGACAAAACCCATTTCTAAAACCCTCAAATATCTCTTTACTTAAAACGAACGTAACATGCGCCAAAGACGTTGGCTTGAGCAGTTGAAGATTATGATCGTACCATGCACTATCATCGTGGAAGTGCGAACGTGGTAGCTGACGAGTTGAGTAGAAGATTGTATGCGGTTACAAGTGCGAATATACGAACCCACGTGAAGATAATGAATATAAGATTAGAATCGACTTTAATCGATAAAGTTAAAGCCGCTCAAGCTACATACTCAAAGCTGATGAATGTGAAGAAGAAGGTTCAAGAGGACGTTATTCTGGAAGCAAGAATTGACGAAGAGAGAAAATCTCAACCCTCGATTTAATTAGCCCATTTAAAATCCTCGATCGAGTAGGAACTGTGGCTTATAGACTCGTTTTATCGCCAAGTATGTCGCGTGTTCATAACTTTTTTAACGTATCGATGTTACATAAATATGTGGACGACCCGAACCACATTAGCAGAAGATTTAACGTATGATAAGATACGTGTTAACATCTTGGATAAGAAGGATCATATTCGACGCTCAAAGGTTATACCTCAAGAGTTAGAATTTAAAGTGAAGTCAAGGTATCCTCACCTGTTCGGCATACCAGGTACGTACGTAAATTTTGAGGGCGAAATTCCATAAGGAGTGGAGATTGTGAGACCCCAGATTTTATAAATTAATATTTAATTTTCTCAAAATAATTTTTTAAATATTATGGTGTGGATTTGATATATTGTTATAGTTGTCGGTAATATTTATAAATTTTATAAAGTACGCAAGTTGTTATATAATATTTGATTGGTCGGGGAATATTCATTTTATCAGGGAATTTTCGTATAACCAATGACAATCATTGGTGGACCCATGAACGGAATTATTATCGGATTGAGAAAACGACAAAAATATTTTATGAAAATAACGGCGGAAGTTTTACGATTAATCTTTGTTGAACTACTTTCGGTAGTAAAAGTGCGATGATGCTGGCGTGGTTGCATAATAACCTGCGGTATTGATTATTGATGCTTACGTGATAAGTCACTCGGTTTTAGTTTTATTAGTATTATTAATGTAATAAAACAGAAAAGCTTTTTATATAAAATGAGAATACTTTTATAAAGTTATTTGTTTTATTAGACTATAAATAGAATATATTATATTACTATTATGCATAGTATTTTGCATAGTAAAATCTTTTTATATAAAATGTAATACTTTTATAAAGTTATTTATTTTATTAGACTATAAATAGAATATATTATATTTTATTATGCATAGTGTTGCATAGTGCCTGCATAGTATTTTGCATAGTAAAATCTTTTTATATAAAAAAGAATACTTTTATAAAGTTATTACGTTTTATTAGATTATAAATAGAATATATTATATTTTATTTAAAAGATTTTGCTTTAAATATGGATCATCCATTTAAAAGTAAATCAATGGACCGTTCATGAATTAGTTACTATGTAGTCCATTCTTCTATAAATAGAAGCTCATTCCTTCATTATTTCTTACGAATTCACTGAAACTCTAGAGAGAGAAACTATAGAGAGAATTCTTCTTCTATAATCTTGAGCATATTTCTTTAGAGTTTAAGAAAGCTTTGAGCGTAAGTTTTCTTCGAGTATATCCTCGCCCTACAAGTCGGAATACTCTTCTTTCAAAGGTAAGTGATATTATTTATTGTACTCGTAAGGATTATTTGTTGTACTCGTAAGAGATATTATTTGTTGTACTCGTAAGGGGTATTCTTTCTTTCTTATTCGTGAAGAAAACTTCTGTTATTCCATTCTTTATTATTACATTGGAATAACTCAGTATCTGTGGATACCCTATACTTGGTGAAATTCTTCTGTTATTCCATTCTTTATTATTATGTTGGAATAACTTGTCTATGCAAAGTTCTGCATACATGGTGAAATTCTTCTATTATTCCATTCCTTATTATTATGTTGGAATAACTTTTGCCTATGTAATCTCGCATACATGGTGAAATTCTTACATTATTCCATTCTTTATTATTATGTTGGAATAACTTTTGTCTATCACAATCTTTGCATTCATGGTGAAATTCTTCGCTATTCCATTCCTTATTATTATATTGAATAACCTATCTATCACAAGTACCGCATACATGGTAAAATTCTTACATTATTCCGTTCTTTATCATTCATTGGAACATCTTATACGTGCTTCTTTTACGCGTGACACAGTTTCGTTATTTATTATTACATTTGGAATAACTTTTATACATCGATCTATCGCATGTCAGGTGATTTCTGTGGTTATTCCATTATTTATCATTCTATTGGAACATCATGTCTGTACTTTATGCATGACCTGGTTCCGTTATTTATTATTCTATTAGAATATTCTGTCTGTGCGTTTACGCATGACCTAGTTTCATTCTTTATTATTTTGTTGGAATAACCTGTATGTGCGGTTTATCGCATGCATGGTGATTTCTTCTGTTATTCCATTCTTTATTATTCTGTTGGAATAAGATGTCTATGTGGATTATCACATGCATGGTGAATGATCCTTTGTATTCATTTCTTATTAAATTGTGGAAATGATCTGTCTAAGTGGATTACCGTATGGCGGACCAAAATTCATTTGCAGTTTCATATATTCTCTTATACTCAGTTGGTTAAAGTTTTAGTTTCTATACTCCATGAAATTAGTGGAATATCCTTGATATTTGCGCTTCATCCAGTATCTTTTCATGGAAATATTCTTCTGAGCATTCTTGAATTTTTACTCCATAAAGCAGTATCATGTTGACAATTTGGACGTTATTGGTTCCTGGATAAATTAATTCTTGAACTTGTTTTATTGAATTATTATGTCATTGTCATCATCCTCATGTTTATATTATGTTAAAAGTCATCTTTGGCCTGTAGTGCATAGATGGACTTGGTATGATTATGACCAGGGATTATTCGGTATGATCATGACCGTAATGTTACAAATGATGTGAAAAAGTCTTCATTGGCCCGTAGTGCATTGATGGAATGACTTTTGGTATTATTATGGCTATGGATTCTCTTGACCAAGGTGCAAAGATGAATTGTTTTATGGCATGATCAGGACCGTTGATGAAAACATGATTATCTTTGGCCCGTAGTGTATGGATAATTCGTGGTCGTGATACTAAAGAATATCATTGGCCTGTAGTGCAGGGATGATTTGATGATGTGGATTATTTATTAAGCTGAGTCTCGGCGATAAAAGTGATGAAAAACCTTTTAAATCATATAAGATAGTAGATTTTATTATCTACTTGACTCTTCTAATGGATTGCATATTCCGTTGTAGTTAAACTTGATGTTTGTTATATTGTATCAGTTTAACACTGTTGAAGGCTAACGATAATTTATTGTGCATTATCTTAGTCATAATATTTCTTATTGGGCTAGTTGAGCTCACTCTCTTTTGCTTTCATTGTTCTCCTCGAAAAATGAGAACGTGGCGAGGGACTAGTCGGGAAGCAGGTGATGGTCTAGATGGTGCATTAGTAGTCCTCACTATTATGCGTGAAATAGTATGATAATAAATGTAATGAGGACCCCATTGAGTTTGTATATTATCTAGATGACAATATTTGTATTAAAACTCATAGCATATATTTAATTCGAATATTTTACGATTGTTGTATAATTAAGTTGTATTTGTATTACATACCATGTATTTGTGACTTAGAATAGGTGATGTAATCATATTTTGGGGGACGTCGCGATGTCGCCTAAATTTAAATATAGTTTTGTTAATCTTCTTCAATCCAATATAATAAAAATAATAATAAAATACTATTAATTATAATAATTAATTATTTAATAACTTAACTTTAATTTATGTTATTATATTATAAAACATAAACAACATTAAATTTTATATATATATATACATATATATATATATATTCCGAACCACTCAGAATCAAGTCAAAAATTAGTATACAAACATGTTAATTATACATGTATATATGTAGATTAAACTAAGTACGTGTTGCCTGATTCATTAGACTTAATAACATCATGCTTTACTCATAAATTTAATAAGTTTACTTTACACTAAATTATTATCATTATTCTGAACATGCCAATTCCCATGACCCTCCTGATGCAATAAGATTAGAGAATAGATAAATTGGTTATATAGTATATTATTATTACTATTAAACTTAGATAAAAGGTGCTTTCAATTAGTCAACCCATTTGCTTTTCATACCGTATACATCATAAAGCTTATCTGATATTATTATAATGATAATTTTTTGGATTGAATGACAAACTAACCGTATTACAAACTGTAAAAATTGACTTCGCTTTATTCACATTACCAGCCGCCTTTTTTTTATTATATCATATGAATAATGTTCTCAATACACTATAGGGTTTCATTTAAATATATTTTATTAATTTTCATAATTTTAATAGAATTTAATAATATAAAATATGACTATATGTATATATAAAATTGTGTATTATATAGTAGGACTATGGCAACGGGTTTTTGGGCTATAACGACAGTTCACCCGTCGTCATAGCCCAGAATAGCTATGACACCCGTCATCACACATTTTAAAAAATAAATGTTATAATGGCCATTATGTAATACTACGTTGTAAGACCCCAACTTTTATAAATAAAGATTAATTTTTTTTTGAAATATATTTTTGAATATTATGGTGTGGATTTGATAAAATGTTATAGTTGTGGGTATTATTTATAAATTTTGCAAAGTAAGCAAGTGGTTATATAATATTCGATTTGTCGGAAAATATTCGTTTTAACATGGAATATTTGTACGACGGCACAATCATTGGTGGACCCCACAATGGAAGTATTGTCGTAGTTAAAAAATGACAGAATTATCTTTTTATAAAAATAACGGCGAAAATTTTACCGTTAAACTGTTGAACTACCCGGTGGTAAAAGAAATACGATGTCTGGCATGGTTGCATAGTAACTTACTCAGTATTGATTATTGATGCTTACGTGAAAGTCACTCGGTTATACTCAATTATTGCTACAGTAATTGCTGCATAATATCTCTCATATTATTGATTGAATTATTGTCACAGTATCATCTGCATAATATTTATTATTATTAAATCAATAATTGAGACGACAAAGTTATTAATATTATTATTTACAATATTGACAATATCTAGAAAGTTCTGTCAATGAGAGGTTTGGTCACCTAATTGCGCGCCAATAGAGAGAAATCCTTATCGAAAATTCCCATCTTTCCTGGGAATGATCTGGTTGTTAAATATTATGAGTTATAATATTAATGATGAATAAGTTCGTGTTGATTAAAGATAAAATTAATATTTCTATTGTGTTGAGATTATTAGTTTTAGTAGAAATCGACATATGTTCCGATAATAATTGATGTATGGAGGTTATATTGACCAATCGGGTAATTAATCGAATAAATGAGAAATTAATTGCTATTAATTCACATGCTTATAACTATTGGTTTACATGTGTGTACTATTGATTCACATGCATGTACTATTAGGGGAGGTGGTGCAAGATTGATAATACTTGCATGACTAAATTTAAAAAGGAGGTATAGATGAAGGTACTATACTGTAATTATTTTTTTCACATATATAGAACTATTGATTCACATGAATGTACTATTGATTCACATGATGTACTATTAGGGGAGGTAGTGCAAGTTTGATAATACTTGCAGGACTAAATTAAAAATGAAGGAAAAGATGAAGGTATTATACTGTAATATTTTGAGTTCCAAAATGTGCAATTATCAAAACTATATCTTCCTATAAATAGAAGTTCTTTCTTCTTTCATTATCACCAATTAACTAAGACTCACAAAAGCAATTATAGAAAGAGAAGTTATAGAGAGAAAGTAGAAGAGAAGTCTGTTACTTCACTATTCCATTATCCAGTCTTCTTCTGAGGTAAGGGATATTATTATGTTCAGTATTCATATGAATAATATTTTCTTCCATACTCTGTAGTATGTGAGTAATATTATTTTGTCTCGTATTCGTGATTATACCCTCATTTTGTTAAAGTATTGCTTCCATACTCCGTGAAATTAGTGGAATATCCTTGAAATTTGCGTTTCATCTAGTATCGTTTCACAAAGATATTTTCTGTACATTCTTGTTAAATTTTAAGCTTTTCATATCGGAATATTGTCCATGAGTACTATTCATTTATACGGTACTATTCACAAAGTACTATTCACGGGGTACTATTCACAAAGTACTATTCATGGGTACTATTCATGAGTACTATTCACAAAGTATTATTCCCAAAATACTATTCATGGGATAATATTCACTTGGGTACTATTCACCCAGGGAATTAATCATGTCAAAAATTAATTTCTTTGCTGTCCAAATAATTTTTGATACAATATTAGTCTTGAATTTTACTCCACAAAGCAGTATCATGTTGACAAATTGGACATTATTGAATTCTGGATAAATTAAATTATAAATCTTTAAAAATTTATCATTTTCTTTCTTTTAATTGAATTCTTATATCATTGTCATCATCCTCATGCTTATATTGTGATAAAAGTCATCTGTGGCTTACGTGCATAGATGTACTATTGATTGGTATGATTATGACCAGGGATTATTCGGTATAATCATGACCGTAATGTTACAAATGATGTGGTAAAAGTCATCATTGGCCCGTAGTGCATTGATGGACAGTTGTTGATATGATCATGACAATTGATGATTATATGAATATCCTTGGCCCGTAGTGCAAGGATGATTCGATGATGTGGTTTATTTATTAAGCTGAGTCTCAGCGATAAAGTTGATGAAAATTTTTTAAATCATAGAAGATAGTAGATATCATGCTCTACTTGACTCTTCTAATGGATTGCTTGTTTCACTATAGTTAAACTTGATGTTTATCATATTTTATCAGTTTAACACTGTTGAAGGCTAACAATAATTTATTCTGCATTATCTTAGTTATAATATTTCTTACTGGGCTAGTTGAGTTCGCCATTTGTTTTCATTGTTCTCTTCAGGAAATGAGAATATAGCTGGGACTAATCGGGGAATTGAGTGACGGTCCTGATGTTTGCATTAGTAGTCCTCACTATTCAGTGAAATAGTGTGATAATAAATGTAATAAGGACTCCATTTGAGTTTGAATACTGTCTAGAAGACAATATTCATATTAAAACTCTCAGCTTATGTTTTGTCGTATTTTACACGACAGTTGTATAATTAAGTTGTATTTGAATTTTTGTACCATGTATTTGGCGACTCAGAATGGGTGATGTATACCTATTTTGGGGGTGTCACAGTTGGTATCAAAGCTTAGGGATATGATGTCTGGCTGAGATGTGAGACAAGAACTAGGAGGGGAGAGACGGGGAATTCCTTCGCTAATATGGCATGCCTAAGTTTATTTGGTATTTATTTGGTCGGTCAGAGTATAGGGATAATATATGTGACATGTCAATTAACCCTTGTTTTGTGGCAGTATTTGAAAATGGCATCCGAAAATGTTGAGATAAGCAATAAAGCACATGAGATCGTTGAGTAACCAACGACTAATACCCAGGATAATGGGCAACAACAAGACAATAATCCTCAGGTAAACAATAACACCGATCAAATGATGA
This sequence comes from Panax ginseng, assembly GCA_020205605.1. Classification (NCBI taxonomy): domain Eukaryota; kingdom Viridiplantae; phylum Streptophyta; class Magnoliopsida; order Apiales; family Araliaceae; genus Panax; species Panax ginseng. Next base: position 31,957,071 of record CM035138.1, on the reverse strand, counting down.
ACGATGAGATGTTCAGAGGCTTTATGCAATTTATGCAACATCAGGCGAGACCGGCTTCTGTTCAAAATGCAGGTGGAATCATTGGCAACTCTCGGTCGGTCACCGCTAAACAGTTCAAGGAGTTGGAACTACCGGAGTTTATTGGATAGCCAAAACCACTTAAGGCAGAGACGTGGATAAAGCAGATCACCAAGATATTTGATGTCTTGGGATGCTCCGAGGAGCAAAAGGTTCCCTTTTCCACCCTTATGTTGCGAGGAGAGGTAGATTACTGGTGGGAATCTGTAAAGCGTACTCAACCTGCCGTACTGAAGATGTCTTGGGAGAAAATCAAAGAACTGTTCAACGACAAGTACTTTCCCGAAAGTATTCGTCACATGAAGGTGGTAGAGTTTATCAAGCTGGAGCAAAACAATATGACCGTGTCACAGTACAAAGCTAAGTTTGCCGAGGTTTCCCGATTTGCGTCCTACTTGGTTGATAATGAGGAGAGAATGACGCGGATGTTTCTAAGAGATTTGAAACTTGAGATACGTAAATACTTAATTTCTCACAAACTGTGTTTGTATTCAGATGTTGTAAATAGGGCTCGATTATTGCGGTAGCGATAATGAGTTAACCCAACCAAGAGAAAGCGGTAAACAAATTGATAATATCGGTGGTAGCGATCATCGAAGCGGTGACAACAAGCGTGGAGGAATCAACATGCGAAAATGGTAACCACTTGATTGGTAATCATGGCCAAGATAATAAAGTGAAAATTTCAAGAAGAGAAATTAAATAATGATGGAAAGGCGTCGGCCTGAACACATTGTTAAAGAAAAGAAGGAGAACGATATCGGTCGTATATTTACAAATGCAGAGGGGAGGGACACATCAGTCCAAACTGTACGCAATAGTCCAAGGCATGTTATAATTGTAGAAGAGAAAGTCACCTAGCCTGATTTTGTCATGCACCGAAGTCAAGTCCAGCTGGGATAGAGGTATCAAAGGCCATCCCGGACAAGACAAAATCGGTAGTTCAAGGGAGAGCGTTTGTCGTAACCTCCCAAAAAATGAGGAATCCGAACGAGGTGATCAAGGGTAAGCTAATCATCAACTCTAGCGAAGTATATACCTTATTTGATACCGGTTCTATCCATTCTTTTATTTCTCCTACTTGCGCTCAATGTTTAAATTTAACTCCAGAGAAATTAGACTTTGATTTATCTATTGAAACTCCGTTGGGAGAAACCTTCATTACATCCACTGTTTATAAGTCCTGTTTGGTTCAAATCGGTACTCGCACATTACCTGTCGATCTTATTTCCTTAAAAATACTTGCGTTTGATGTGATTTTAGGGATTGATTGGTTAACTACTCATCATGCTAAAATTAATTGTTTTTGTAAGTTTGTTAGCTTTCATATTCCTAACCAACCTATTATGCGAATTCAAGCAACTAAACCACTAAAGTCAATCACTGTCATATCAAGCCATAAAGCTATTCATTTATTGAAAAACGGATGTTAAACTTTCTTAGCCCATGTCACGGATTTAAACAAAAATACGTCAGATTTGAATGATATTTCTATTGTTAATAAATTTCTTGACGTATTCCCTGAATAACTTCCTGGCCTACCCCAGAGCGTGAAATCAAATTTTGTATCGATCTTGAACCCGGTATAAAACCCATTTCCAAAGCCCCATATCGAATGGCTCCTATTGAACTTCAGGAGTTAAAAACCCAACTACAGGAATTATTAGACATCGATTTCATTCGTCCTAGTACATCTCCTTGGGGTGCTTCTGTTCTATTCGTGAAGAAGAAAGATGGAAGTATGCGGATTTGTATTGATTATCGCGAGTTGAATCATGTCACCATCAAAAATAGGTACCCGTTACCTCGTATTGATGATCTGTTTGACCAGTTGTAAGGCACCAAATTCTTTTCAAAGATCGATCTTCGTTTCGGATATCATCAATTAAAGATTAAAACTGATGACATTCCAAAGACTGCTTTCAGAACTCGGTAAGGGCATTACGAATTCCTAGTCATGTCTTTTGGATTGACTAATGGTCCTCATGCCTTCATGGATATGATGAACCGAGTATTCAATGAATATTTGGATCACTTTATGGTCGTCTTTATTGATGACATCCTCATTTACTCCAAAAGTCGTGAAGATCATGAGCAACACTTGAGGCTGATACTCCAAAAGCTTTGTGAAAACAAGTTATATGCCAAGTTGAAGAAATGCGAGTTTTGGCTTGAGGAAGTAGCATTCCTTGGGCACGTGATATCAAATCATGGAATATCTGTTGACCCAGAAAAGATTGAAGCAATTCAAAGCTGGGAGCAACCTAAGTCGATGTGAAAATCGTAGCTTTTTGGGCTTAGCTGGTTATTATCGGAGGTTCGTGGAAGGATTTTCTCGAATCGCTACTCCATTAACTCAGCTGACTCAAAAAGATACAAAATTCGGTTGGAGTGAGGATTGTGAGAAGAGTTTTCAAGAACTCAAGAGGAGGTTCATTTTAGCACCTGTTCTGACAATACCAGCTGGTTCGGAGGGATTTGTAATATACAGCGATGCTTCAGGCAAAGGTTTAGGATGTGTTCTCATGCGACATGGGAAAGTCATAGCCTATGCCTCACGACAACTCAAAGAATATGAGAGGAATTATCCTACTCATGATCTAGAGTTGGCAGCTGTCATTTTTACGCTTTAGATTTGGAGGCATTACCTGTATGGAGAGAAGGTGGAGATCTATACGGATCATAAAAGCCTCAAATATTTCTTCACTCAAAAGGAACTCAACATGTGACAACGATGATGGCTTGAGCTATTAAAAGATTATGATAATACCATTCAATACCATCCTGGAAAAGCGAACGTAGTAGCTGACGCATTGAGTAGAAGATCATATACGGGTACGAGTGCGATATTGTCAACGCAAAGGCCCATTTTGTATTTCTTACGAAGGATGGAGATAGAGTTAAAGACTCTAGGGACTCATGTGATGATGGCGAATATACGAGTAGAACCGACTTTAATCGATAAAGCTAAAGATACTCAAGCTACAGACCTGGAGCTGATGCATATGAGAAAGTAAGTGCAAGAAGGTGCTATTTCAGAAGCAAGAATCGATGAAGAAAGAATACTTCGAGTCAACTCCAGACTTTGTGTTCCTAACGATTCTGACTTGAAGTATAAAATCATGATGGAGGCGCACAACACACCATTTGCAATCCATCCTGGGAGTACCAAAGTGTATCGTGATCTTCGACATATATTTTGGTAGAGCAATATGAAGAGAGAGATAGCGGGGTTTATCTCAAGGTGTCTAACTTGTCAATGAGTCAAGGCGGAGCATCAAGTGCCAAAAGGTCCATTGCAACCACTTGAAATTTCAGAATAGAAGTGGGAGAACATTACCATGGATTTCGTTACTGGTCTTCCCAAGGTTTCTCAAGGCATAGATGCGATTTGGGTCATTGTTGATAAATTAACCAAGTCTGTTCATTTCTTACCGATACGAGTTGAACGTCTTTCTCGTATCTACATAAACGAGATTATAAGATTACATGGTATGCTAGTATCCATAGTTTTTGATTGAGACCCAAGATTCACTTCACGATTTTGGGTTAGTTTGCAAAAAGCAATGGGCACGAATTTACGATTTTGTTCGGCATATCATCCTCAAACGGATGGGTAGTCGGAGAGGACTATTCAAACTCTTGAAGATTTATTAAGACTGTGTGTCCTTGACTTCAAAGGAAGTTGGGACAAGTTCTTACCATTGGTGGAGTTTTACTACAACAGTTATCAAGCAAGTATTGGTATGGCTCCATTTGAGGCGTTGTATGGAAAAAAGTGTCGTTCTCCAGTATATTGGGATGAGGTGGGTGAAGCAACGTTGTTGGTACCGGAGTTGGTACGTATGACTATGGAAAAGATTCAAACGATCCGACAACGTATAAAAACCTCACAAGATCAACAAAACAGTTATGATGATCTTCATCGAAAGGACGTGGAATTCAATATTGGAGATCATGTGTTGTTACGTGTTGCGCCATGGAAAGGAGTTACGAGATTTGGAAAGAGAGGAAAGCTCAATCCTCGATTCATTGGCCCATTTTTAATCCTCGATTGAGTAGGAACTGTGGTCTATAGACTCGCCTTACCGCCAAGTATGTCTTGTATTCATAACGTTTTTCACATATCTATGTTACGTAAATATGTGAAAGACCCGAACCACATTATTGAATTAGAATCGGACGAGATAGAGGAAGATTTAACGTATGAAGAGAGATACTTGTTAAAATCTTGGATAAGAAGGATCATATTCTATGCTCCAATGTTATACCTCAAGTCAAAGTTTTGTGGAGAAACCACGATGTTGAGGAAGTCAAAGTTTAACTTGTTAAAGTTTTGAAGATTTTTCTCGAAATACTTTTTTTAATATTATGGTGTGGATTTGATATAATGTTATAGTTGTGGGTATTATTTATAAATTTTGCAAACTAAGCAAGTGGTTATATAATATTCGATTGGTCGGGAATATTCATTTTAACATGGAATATTCAATGCAATGACACAATCATTGGTGGACCCTGATAATGAAAGTATTGTAAATAGTTGAAAACTTGCGAAATTATCTTTTATAAAAATAACTACAATGAAAGTTTTACCGTTAAACTGTTGAACTACCCTATGGTAAAAGTATAATGTCTGGCGCTGGTTGCATAAGTAGCACTGGTATTGATTATTGATGCTTACGTGAGAAGTCACTCGGTTATACTCAATTATTACTTTCGATAATTCTTTGCATAATATCTCTCTCATATTATTGATTGAATTATTGTCACAGTATCATCTGCATAATATTTATTATTACTAAATCAATAATTGAGACGATAAAGTTATTCATATTATTATTTGCAATATTGAAAATGTCTAGAAAGTTTTGTCAAGGAGAGGTTTGGTCACCTAATTGCGTGCCAATAGGGAGAAATCCTTATTGGAAAGCCCCATCTTTCCTGGGAATGATCTGGTTGTTAAATATTGTAAGTTGTAATATTAATGATGAATAAGTTCATGTTGATTAAAGATGAAATTTATATTTCCATTGTGTTGGATTATTAGTGTTAGTGGAAATCGACATCTATTCCGATAATAATTGATGTCTGGAGGTTATATTGACCAATCGGATAATTAATCGGATAAATGAGCAATTAATTACTGTAAGACCCCAACTTTTATGAATAAAGATGAATTTTCTATAAATATCATTTTTGAATATTATGGAGTGCATTTGATATAATGTTATAGTTGTGGATAATATTTATAAATTTTGCAAAGTACGCAAGTTGTTATATAATATTCGATTGGTCGGGGAATATTCATTTTAACAGGGAATATTCGTACAACGACACAATCATTGGTGGACCCCACAACGGAATTATTGTCAGATTGAGAAAACGACAAAAATATCTTTATATAAAATAATGGCGTAATTTTTACCATTAACACTATTAGATTACTTGAAGGTTAAAATACAGTAATACGCGTGGTTGCACAGTAGCACACGGTATTGTATAGTATTTTTGAATTATTGATTCTTACGAAAGAAGGCACTACTCAATAATTGTTATAGTAATTACTGTTCAATATTTTATTGATTCAATAATTGCTGCGTTGATATTTTATATTATTGTTGTTTCAATAATTGTCACAGCACAATATTTCACATTATCAAATCAATAATTCATATTATTTGAATAATATTATTAGATAACATTATTGGCAATGTCTAGAAAGTTATGTCAAGGAGAGGTTTGGTCACCTAATTGCGCGCCAGTAAGGAGAAATCCTTATCGGAAAGCCCCCTCTTTCCTGGGAACGACCTGATTGTCATAATTGTGATTCTGTAATATTATTTGAGAATAATTAATTATTGATTTATATGATAAAGAAATATTTATTTTTGTGGATATAAATGTTGGATAGGAAAATATTTATTTTGTGTGGATATAAATGAATGAATTTAACATGAGATAATTGTTGAAAGTTTGGCATATTTTCTGTGGAATTATAATTATTTCTCTGATCAAATATTCATTCAAATATATTATTATAATATTTTATATTGTTTAAATAATAATATATATATTTAATGCATGTGATTAAAGAGAAGGAGAGAGCAAATTGTATAGCTTGTCCGTTGTTTTCCTAAGTTGGTTGGTGAGGAAATGGTTTGCAAAGTTTTTGTTTTCAACTAGTGTGGCCCCAACCATTGTGAATTGTGGAGAATTGCCTGCAAAGTTGTTTCATGTGTGGTCCCAAAGAATGAATGAATCAAGTTAGGCATTAATAAAAAAGTAGAGTTAGGCGTAGAAAAAAAATAAAGGTTAGGCATACTATTTTGTTTTTCCTCCGAGGATTTTACTATAAAAGGGGGGTTACCCCTCCTTCCTCAACACACCAATTCATAATCATAAATTCTTATCCTATAGTATTGTGAGTATTTTTCTTGAGTATAAGAATACTTTGAGCATAGTTTTCTGCAAGATTTTCTCAGAATAATATCTGATATTCCAGTCAAATCCAGCTTCTACTAAGGTAAAGGATATTATTTTATTTTAATACTCGTAAGAAATATTATTTTCTTTCATAATACATAGTATGGAAGGGATATTATTTCATTTCAGATTCCTAAATTTAAACTTACTATGGTAAGTATGGCTTCTATACTCTATGAAATTAGTAGAATATCCTTGATATTTGCGCTTCATCCAGTATCTTTTCATGAAAATATTATTCTGAGCATTCTTGAAAGTTTTAACTTTTTCATGCCGTAGTACTATTCACAGAGTTACTATTCCTAAAATTACTATTCACTGGGTACTATTCACTCGGTTACTATTCACCCGGGGTACTATTCATGACAAGAATTGATTACTTTTCGGTCCAAATCATTTTTGATACAATATTATTCTTGAATTTTACTCCACAAAGCAGTATCATGTTGATAATTTGGACGTTATTGATTTTTGGATAAATTAAATTATAAATCTTTACAAATTTATCCTTGAACTTGTTTTATTGAACTCTTATATCATTGTCATCATCCTCATGTTTATAATATGTTGAAAGTCATCTGTGGCCTGTAGTGCATAGATGGACTTGGTATGATTATGACCAGGGATTATTTTGTATAATCATGACCGTAATGTTACAAATGATGTGGTAAAAGTCCTTATTGGCCCGTAGTGCATTGATGGACAGTTGTTGGCATGATCATGACCATTGATGAAAACACAAATATCCTTGGCCCGTAGTGCATGGATAATTTGTGGTCGTGATACTAATGAATATCCTTGGCCGTAGTGCGGGGATGATGTGGATTATTTATTAAGCTGAGTCTCAACGATAAAAATGATGAAAAACCTTTTAAATCATAGAAGATAGTAGATTTTATTCTCTAATTGACTCTTCTAATGGATTGCTTGTTCCGCTGTAGTTAAACTTGATGTTTGTTATATTTTATCAGTTTAACACTGTTGAAGGCTAACGATAAATTGTTCTGCATTATCTTAGTCATAATATTTTTTACTAGGCTAGTTGAGCTCACCCTTTTTCTTTCATTGTCCTCTTCAGGAATTGAGAACGTGTAGCAGGACTAGTCGGGAATGGAGTAGCGGTCCGATAATAGCATTAGTAGTCCTCACTATTCTATGAAATAGTGTGATAATAATTGTATTGAGGACTCCATTTGAGTTGAATCTTCGTCTGTAAGACAATATTCGTTTTAAAACTCTCGATTTATGTTTTGTCGTATTTTACACGACAGTTGTATTATTAAGTTGTATTTGAATTTTGTACCATGTATTTGGCGACTCAAGATGGGTGATGTATACCTATTTTGGGGGCGTCACAATTGCTATTAATTCACATACTTATAACTATTGGTTCACATGTGTGTACTATTGATTCACATGCATGTACTATTAGGGGAGGTGGTGCAAGATTGATAATACTTGCATGACTAAATTTAAAATTGAGGTATAGATGAAGGTCCTATACTGTAATTATTATTTTCACATGTATATAACTATTGATTCACATGAATGTACTATTGATTCACATGATGTACTATTAGGGGAGGTGGTGCAAGTTTGATAATACTTGCAGGGCTAAATTATAAATGAAGGAAAAGATGAAGGTACTATACTATAATATTTCAAGTCCCAAAACGTGCAATTATCGAAACTATATCTTCCTATAAATAGAAGCTCATTCTTCTTTCATTCTCACCAATTCACTAAGACTCACAAGATCAATTATAGAAAGAGAAGCTATAGAGAGAGAAGCTTTAGAGAGAAAGTAGAAGAGAAGTCTGTTACCTCACTATTACAGTATCCAGTTAATGAGTGAGTTTTATACCCATGAATTGAGTGCATTTGATCTAAATCTTTTGGAAGTTTTTAAGTGTTTGTGTCTATTCATGCATATTTTATGTTGTTTTGTAGGATTTGGGATAAAAATTACTTGGATCGACGTTTGGGGTGGCTAGATGCGCGTTTTCGGCTTATCATTTACATAGCAGTCACTTCAAAGCTAATTTCAGCATTGTTTTAGGCCTTATTTCAAAAAACTCAAAGCATGAAAGTGTTAGATCTACGTCTCCTCTTTTCGGAACATCTTGAATCATCAAAATCGGAGTTCGGACAAAGAGGTTATGGATATTATCCCAAAGGACGTCGGAGTAAAAAATTTCCAAAAATGATGCCAGCACCGGGGCGCCCAAAAAAGGCCTATGCCCAGCGCCGGGGCACTGGGGAAGGGATTTGTCAAGGTTGGACGCATTTTGGGGCGAATTTTGACACTTTTTTTGACTCCAAATTAGATTGGGTTTGTTCCTAAACTAAACATTGGACTTGTAACCTATAAATACATGATATAAGGCATAAAATAAAGGGGGATTACATAGATTAGCTTAGATAAAATTCTCCATTAGATTAGAACATAAACCCTAGTTTATATTGGATTGTTGGAGATTGAAGCAACTTGAGGATCATTGAAGATTCAAAGCAGGAGCGGAAGAGGAGTCTCAAGACTACTGACAATATATTCTCTTCTCTTCTCTTCTCTTACTTTTATCTTTTAATGTTTATTCAGTTGTGGATTCCTGATTTTAATTCAATGACAATGAACTAAATTTCTTTTATTAAGACTATAAATTGAACCTTTTATGTCTATGAATTAATTATTTAATTTATTCCAATTATTCATGTCAAGGTGAATTATTTATCACGTATTGTGCGTATTGATTAATTATTTGGCCAGTAATTACCGTGTTACTCTAGAAGGATTCAGAAGATGAAATCTAGGGTTGGAACTGGACATGATAACATATAGGCTTAATTATTTGCATGAGATGAATAATTAGGGTTGTGAATTGAATAAGAATATATGTTCACTGCATGTAACACATTGGGAATTGGAACTTAACGGGTTTGATTTAATTATTTTGTATAGGAATATCGCAGGATTAATTGAATTGAATAAAATTTATTTGTTTACTTGGGAAAGGGCTTTTAACAACTAGAATTCCTGTTAACAATTCAGGTGGCGTAATAATTGGGTTAATTGGATAATTAGTTTTTATTTCATAATTGGGGATATTGTAGTCTTAATCTTTATTTATTTGAATTTATTTATAAAATAATCCAGTTTAATTAGTTAATTTGGTTTGCTTAAGTTTAAAAATCATAAATTGCGATTGTTTAAATAAAATTAGTTTGGTTAAGAACTAGTACTTGGTGATTTCTATTAAATAATTCATCGTGGGAACGATACTTTACTTTTAATTTATTACTTGTTGACCGTGTATACTTGCACGTGTGTTTTGATTGTGAAATCTGTGACGCCCCCAAATTAGGTATACATCACCCATCTTGAGTCTCCAAATACATGGTACAAAATTCAAATACAACTTAATTATACAACAGTCGTGTAAAATACGACTAAACATATGCTGTGAGTTTTAATACAAATATTGTCATCTAGACAATATACAAGCTCAAGGGGGTCCTCATTACATTTATTATCACACTATTTCACAGAATAGTGAGGACTACTAATGCACCATCTAGGACCATCACTCTGTTCCCCCGACTAGTCCCTGCTACGTTCTCATTTCCTGAAGAGAACAATGAAAGCAAAAGGGTGAGCTCAACTAGCCCAGTAAGAAATATTATGACTAAGATAATGCAGAATAATTTATCGTTAGCCTTCAACGGTGTTAAACTGATGAAATATAATAAACATCAAGTTTAACTGCAGCGGAACAAGCAATCCATTATAAGAGTCAAGTAGAGAATAAAATCTACTATCTTCTATGATTTAAAAGGTTTTTCATTACTTTTATCATTTGAGACTCGACAATAAATAATCCACATCATCAAATCATCCCTGCACTACAGGCCAAGGATATTATTTAGTATCACGACCACGAATTATTCATGCACTACGGGCCAAAGATAATCGTGTTTTCATCAACGGTCCTGATCATGCCATAAAACAATTCATCTTTGCACACTTGGCCGAAGAGAATTCATAGCCATAATCATATCCAAAACTGTCCATCAATGCACCACGGGCCAATGAGGACTTTTTTCACATCATTTATAACATTACGGTCATGATTATACCGAATAATTCCTGGTCATAATCATACCAAGTCCATCTATGCACTACAGGCCACAGATGACTTTCAACATAATATAAACATGAGGATGATGACAATGACATAATAATTCAATAAAACAAGTTCAAGAATTAATTTATCCAGGAACCAATAACGTCCAAATTGTCAACATGATACTGCTTTATGGAGTAAAAATTCAAGAATGCTCGTAAGAATATTTCCATGAAAAGATCTTTGGATGAAGCGCAAATATCAAGGATATTCCACTAATTTCATAGAGTATAGAAGTCAAAGCTTTAACCAACCGAAAGTATAAGAGAATATATGAAGCTGCAAATGGATTTTCGTCGCACATGCGGTAATCCACTTAAACAGATCATTTCCACAATTTAATAAGGAATGACTACAAAGGATCATTCACCATGCATGTGATAATCCACATGATGCGAGTTATTCCAATGAATAATAAATAATGGAATAACAGAAGGATTCACCATGCGTGCGATAGACTGCACAGACAGGTTATTCCCAACAGAATAATAAATAAGGGAACCAGGTCCAGCGTAAACGCACAGACAGGATATTCTGACAAAATAATATATAATGGAACCAGGTCCAGCATAAACGCACAGACAGGATATTCTGACATAATAATAAGGAATGGAATAACAACATAAATCACCATGCATGCGATAGACCGCACAGATAGGTTATTCCAACAAAATAATTAAAGAATGGAATAACAAAAGAATTTACCAGGCGTGCGTAATTCGCACTGACAGGTTATTCTAACAGAATAATAAGAAATGGAATAACAACCCTTACGAGTATTGAAAGAAAATAACTCTCTTCATGAATACGAAAGAATAATACTCCTTACGAGTACAACAAATAATATCCCTTACCTTATAAAGAAGAGTACTCCGACGGGTAGGGCGAGGATATACTTGAAGAAAGCTTGCACTACGCTCAATGCTTTCTTAAACTCTAAAGAAATACACTCAAGATTATAGAAGAAGAATTCTCTCTCTAGAGTTTCAGTGAATTCGTAAAAAATAATGAAGGAATGAGCTTCTATTTATAGGAGAATGGACTGAATAGTAACTAATTCATGAACGGTCCAGATTGATTTACTTTTAAACGGACGGTAAATATTGATTTACTATGCAGAACACTATGCAACACTATGCATAATAAAATATAATATATTCTAATTATTGTCTAATAAAACAAATAACTTTTTAAAAGTATTATTACATTTTATATAAAAAGATTTTACTATGCAAAATACTATGCATAATAGAATATAATATATTCTATTTATAGTCTAATAAAACAAATAACTTTATAAAAGTATTTTGTTTTATATAAAAAGATTTTACTATACAAAATACTATGCATAATAGAATATAATATATTTTATTTATAGTCTAATAAAACAAATAACTTTATAAAAGTATTATGTTTTATATAAAAAGCTTTTCTGTTTTATTACATTAATAATACTAATAAAACAAAATTTATATATAATATATATATATATATATATGTAAACTTCCGTGACTTCATAAAAAGACACCTCAATATATTTAACAACATTTATCATCATTATTATAATTCATAATATTAATCGACCAGGTCGTTCCCAGGAAAGAGGGGGCTTTCCAATAAGGATTTCTCCCTATTGGCGCGCAATTAGGTGACCAAACCTCTCATTGACAGAACTTCTAGACATCGTTAATATTGCAAATAATAATATTAATAACTTTGTCATCTCAATTATTGATTTAATAATATATAAAATATTGATAGTAAGTGAATCAAATAACGTGAGATACTATGCAGTAATTACTGTAGCAATAATAGAACAAAACTGAGTGACTTCTCACGTAAGCATCAATAATCAATACCGCAGTGTGCTATTATGCAACCACGCCATTCATCGTATTTTTACTACTGAGTAGTTCAACGGTTTTAACGGTAAAACTTCCGCCATTATTTTCATAAAAATATTTTTTGTCGTTTTCTCGATCCGATGATAATTCCGTTGTGGGGTCTACCAATGATTGTACCATCGTACGGATATTCCCCGACAAAAAGAATATTCCCCGACCAATCGAATATTATACAACAACTTGCATACTTTTCAAAATTTATAAATACTATCCACAACTATAACACTATCTCAAATCCACACCATAATATTCAAAAAAATATTTCGAGAAAATTAAATCTTAATTCATAAAATCTGGGGTCTCACAATCTCCCCTCCTTATGAAATTTTACCCTCGAAATTTACGTACGTACCTGGTATGCCGAAAAGGTGAGGATACCTTAACTTCATTTCATATTCTAATTCTTGAGGTATAACCTTTGAGTGTTGAATACGATCCTTCTTATCCAAGATTTTAACATGTATCTCCTCATACGTTAAATCTTCTGCTATATCGTTTAGTTCTAATTTAATAATGTGGTTCGGGTCATCCACATATTTACGTAACCTCGATATGTAAAAAAAACGTTCTAAACACGCAACATACTTGGCGGTAAAACGAATCCATAGGCCACAATTCCTACTTCATCGAGGATTTCAAATGGCCCAATTAAATCGAGGGTTGAGATTTCCTCTCTTCGTCAATTCTTGCTTCTAGAATAAAGCCCTCTTCAACCTTCTTCTTCACATTCATCAGCTCCGGGTGTGTAGCTTGAGCGGATTTAATTTTATCGATTAAAGATGATTTTACTCGTATATTCGTTATCTTCACGTGGGTTCTTATATTCACACTTGTAACCGCATACGATCTTCTACTCAACGCGTTAGCTACCATGTTCGCTTTTCCTACGATGTTATTGAATGGTACGATCATAATCTTCAACAATTCGAGTCAACGTATTTGGCGCATGTTACGTTCATTTTAGTTGAAGAAATATTTGAGGGTTTAAGAAATGGGTTTTGTACTGCGGTCAATACAAAATTCAATTTCACGCTCTAGGGGTAGGCTAAGAAGTCTTCAAGAATACGTCAGGAAATTTATTAACAATAGAAATATCATTCAAAATTGTGACCCTCATCCAAGACTTGGATAGTACGTCACATTGATACATATCAACTTGCCATTGTCATTCACTATGTCGCCTACAGAAAGTCTGGCTTTGGTGCATTCCACACAAGGAAGTCAACAACGAAAGGACCGGGGCTCTTTACTTATGGCTTGATATGACAATTAATGATTGACATTAGTGGTTTGGTTACTTGAATTCGCATAACAGGTTGGTTAGGAATATGAAAGCTAACAACCTTATGAAAAGCATGATGAGTAGTTAACCGATCTATTCCTAAAATCGCATCAAAGGTAAGTATTTTCAAAGAGATAAGATTGACAGGTAACGTAAAAGTGTCAATTTGAATTTAAACTAGATTTATAAATAGTGGATGTAACGAAGGTTTCTCCCAATTGAGTTTCAACAGATAAATCAAAATCTAACTTCTCCGAAGTTAAATTCAAACATTGAACACAACTAGGTGAAATAAAAGAGTGAGTAGAACCGGTATCTAACACGGTATAGACTTCGCAAGAGTTTATGATTAACTTACCCGTGATAATTTTATTCAGGTTCCTCGTCAAAAAAAATGCTCTCTCTTAAACTACCGGCTTTGGCTTATCTGGGACATCATTTGGCATCACTTTCCCAGCTGGACTTGACTTCACCATACGACAAAATTGAGTTAGGTGACCTTCTCTTCCGCAATTAAAACACGCTTTGGATTGCTACGTACAGTTTTGACGAATGTGTCCCTCCTGTCCGCATTTAAAACATACAACCGGTGGTCGTTCTTCTTCCTTTGAAACGGGTGTTGGTGCAGCTGTCTTTCCATCATTATTGAACCTTCTCTTCTTGAAATTTCTACTTCTATTATCTTGGCCATGATTACCACCGAAATGGTTACCATTCATGACATGATAATTTTCCCCACGATGGTTATCATTGTTCCGATGACCGTTGTCACCGGTACGATTATTATCGTGTTGTTGGTCGTTGCCTTTTGGTTGTGCTGACTCATTATCGCGCTCCAATAACTGAGCCCTATTCACAACATCTAAATATAAAAAAAGTTTGTGAGAAATGAGGTATTGACTTATATTGGGTTTCAAACCTCTTAGAAACATTCGCGTCATTCGCTCCTCATTATCGACCAAATGGGATGCAAACCGAGATAACTCAGCAAACTTAGCCTCGTACTGCGACAAGGTCATATTGTTTTGCTCCAGCTTGATGAACTCCACCTCCTTTATGTGACGAATACTTTCAGGAAAGTACTTGTCATTGAACAATTCTTGGAACTTCTCCCAAGACATTTTGAGTGCGTCAGGCTGGGTACATTTTATAGATTCCCACCAGTAATCTTCCTCTTCACGCAATATAAAGGTGGCAAAGGGAACCTTTTGCTCCTCGGAGCATCCCAAGACATCAAATATCTCAGTGATCTGCTTTAACCACGTCTCTGCCTTAAGTGGTTCTGGCTTTCCCAAAAACTCCGGAGGTCCCAACTCCTTGAACTGCTTAGCGGTGACCAACCATGGGTTGCCATTATTTCCACCTGAATTTTGAATAGGAACCGCTCTCGCTTGATGTTGCATGAATTGCATAAAGCCTCTGAACATCCCATCGTTCACCATTTCATTGGTGTTATTGTTTACTTGAGGAATATTGTCTTCCTGTTGCACCTTATCCTGGGTATTGATCGTTGGTGACTCAACGGTCTCATGTGCTTTATTGCTGATCTCAACATTTTCAGATGCCGTTTTCAAACACTGTCACAAAACAAGGGTTAATTAACATAACACATATTATCCCTATACTCTGACCGACCAATTAAATACCAAATAAACTTAGGTAGGTCATACTAGCGAAGGAATTCCCAGCTCTCCCCTCCTAGTTCTTGTCTCACATCTCAGCCATGGATCATATCCCTAAGCTTTGATACCAACTATGACGCCCCCAAAATAGGTATACATCACCCATCTTGAGTCGCCAAAAACATGGTACAAAATTCAAATACAACTTAATTATACAACAGTCGTGTAAAATACGACTAAACATATGCTGTGAGTTTTAATACAAATATTGTTATCTAGACAATATACAAGCTCAATGGGATCCTCATTACATTTATTATCACACTATTTCACAGAATAGTGAGGACTACTAATGCACCATCTAGGACCATCACTCTTCTCCCCAAGTAGTCCTCGCTACGCTTCTCATTTCACGAAGAGAACAATGAAAGCAAAAGGGTGAGCTCAACTAGCCCGATGAAATATTATGACTAAGATAATGCGTAATAATTTATCATTAGCCTTGACAATTGTTAAACTGATGAAATATAATAAACATCAAGTTTAACTGCAGCGGAATAAGCAATCCATTATAAGAGTCAAGTAGAGAATAAAATCTACTATCTTCTATAATTTAAAAGGTTTTTCATTACTTTTATCACTGAGACTCAGCTTAATAAATAATCCACATCATCAAATCATCCCCGCACTATAGGCCAAGGATGTTATTTAGTATCACGACCACGAATTATTCATGCACTACGGGCCAAAGATAATCGTGTTTTCATCAACGGTCCTGATCATGCCATAAAACAATTCATCTTTGCACACTTGGCCGAAGAGAATCCATATCCATAATCATACCAAAAACTTTCGAGCAATGCACTACGGGCCAATGAGGACTTTTTTCACATCATTTGTAACAATACGGTCATGATTATACCGAATAATCCCTGGTCATAATCATACCAAGTCCATCTATGCACTACAGAATACGTATGACTTTCAACATAATATAAACATGAGGATGATGACAATGACATAATAATTCAATAAAACAAGTTCAAGAATTAATTTATCCAGGAACCAATAACGTCCAAATTATCGACATGATACTGCTTTGTGGAGTAAAAATTCAAGAATGCTCAGAAGAATATTTCCATGAAAAGATACTGGATGAAGCGCAAATATCAAGGATATTCCACTAATTGCATGGAGTATAGAAGTCAAAGCTTTAACCAACTGAGAATAAGAGAATATATGAAACTGCAAATAGATTTTCATCCGCCATGCGGTAATCCACTTAGACAGATCATTTCCACAATTTAATAAGGAATGACTACAAAGGATCATTCACCATGCATGTGATAATCCACATGACGAAGGTTATTCCAACGTAATAATAAATAATGGAATAACGTAAGGATTCACCATGCGCGATGAGACTGCGTAGACAAAGTTATTCCCAATGCGAATAATAAATAATTGAACGGTCCGGCGTAAAAGCATGCATACGATGATATTAAACGAAATAATAAATAATAGAACCGGTCCCACAGAACGCACAGACAAGATATTCCGACAGAATAATAAAGAATGGAATAACAACAGAAATCACCATGCATGCGATAGACCGCACAGACAGGTTATTTCAACAGAATAATTAAAGAATGGAATAACAGAAGAATTCACTAGGCGTGCGCAATCCGCACTGATAGGTTATTCCAACAAAATAATAAGAAATGGAATAACAACCCTTACGAGTATTAAAAGAAAATAACTCTCTTCATGAATACGAAAGAATAATACCCCTTACGAGTACAACAAATAATATCCCTTACCTTATAAAGAAGAGTACTCCGACGGGTAGGGTGGGGATATACTTGAAGAAAGCTTGCACTACGCTCAATGCTTTCTTAAACTCTAAAGAAATACGCTCAAGATTATAGAAGAAGAATTCTCTCTCTAGAGTTTCAGTGAATTCGTAAGAAATAATGAAGGAATGAGCTTCTATTTATAAGAGAATGAACTGAATAGTAACTAATTCATGAACGGTCCAGATTGATTTACTTTTAAACGGACGGTGTGACACCCCCAAAATAAGTATACAACACCCATTTTGAGTCGTCAAAATACATGGTACAGAAACAACTACAACTTTATTAATACAACATAAAAACTGTGAGTTTAAATACAAATATTGTCATCTAGACAATATCCACACTCAAATAAGTTCTCATTACAATTATTAATACACTATTTTTACAGAATAGTGAGGACTACTAGAACCACTTCTAGAACCATCATTCCACACCCTGACTAGTACTCGCTACATTCTCGCCTCCTAAGAAAAAAAATGGAACAACAAGGAAAATGGTGAGCTCAACTAGCCCAGTAAAGAACATTATAACTAAGATAACATAGAACAAATTATCGTTAGTCTTCAACAGGGAAAAAATCTAATAGAATACAATAGACAACCAGTTTTAAATCAATCTTCGTAGCGGAAACAATAATTCATTAGAAGAGTTAAGTAGAGAATGCAAACTACTATCTTCTATATATGAATTTAAAAGTTCATCGTCGATATTTTTTCCCTGTAACATCAATCAATATATATCTGGAATTAAATATTCATCTTTGCACTCTGAGCCAAAGATATTCATCGATTAATCATGTTCATCTAAACACTGTTCATCTTTGCACTACGGGCGAAAGATATTAATCAGAAATCATTAATCTTTGTACTACAGGCCAAAGATATTCAATTATATCATCATTTAGGACGGAGGATGATGAAAAATATTTTCAAGAAAACGAATCCAGTGAAACAAAAGAATAAATATTAAGGATTCGTATTTCAACTATTCCGTGTCCAAAAATACCTCATAAATAATCATAGTGGAGTAAAATTCAAGAATGATCAAAACATGGATACAATCAAAGCTAGTATCCATAATAGATATTTTGGACGAAAAAACGAAAATTTAATTTTTCTGTGAATAATGTGTCGTATTAAGTGAATAATTAAATTATCGTGAATAAATGTCATATACGTGAATAGTAACTCCGACACCAAAAGATAGAAATTCTACAAGAAAATCATCATGCTTCGTGAATAGTACTCATGAATAGTAACTCGTAAATTGTAACTCATGAATAGTAACTCATGAATAGTAACTCATGAATAGTAACCTCGACATAAAAAAGTTCCAAATTTGATAAAAAGTTCAAATCAATATTTCGGCATAATGATATTGAAGAAATAATATCACTTACGAAGAAAATAACATCACTTACCTCAAAAGGATAGTACTTCTGACTGGAATACTAGATATAGTGCTGAAAGAACTTGCACCGTATAGCAATACTCAAAGTACTAAAATACTCACAAGAATACGCTCAATATATCGAGAGAGAGAGAGAGAGAAGATTTCAGTTTCTAGTGTGATTTTTAATTCTAACCTAAGCACCCTATTTATAGGAAAATGCTTAGAACACCAAAGCAGAAAATTTAATAAAATAATAATATTTTATTTTTAATTTCCTTAGCCCAACTTGACCATCTGAATTCAACCACCAAATAATGACAAAAACCAAAAAAAACGTTTTTGTAATTAAAAATAATTAAAACTTTCAAAAACCAATTATTTCGGAACTACGGAACTTCAATAATTCATAATAAATATCCCTTTTATCAGAAAAAATCGAACCACGTTCTTTTCCATAGAAAATTTCATTATCTACAACTTTGCAGAAGAAAGTTTTTCCAAATTCCAAACAAAAATTGACCGAAATCCATAAACGGACGATTTTATAGGCTATAATCAAATTTCAGTCAAGAAATGTGGTCCACCGACATACAAAATATGTGTTAATCATTTAATGCAACAAAAGTACTCTTCCTCCTCATATACTCATATATCCCACATTTACTGTAAAAATATTATCATTATTATATTATAATAATATAATAAAATATTATTTTATCAGAAAAGATAAAATATCAATTTTTAACAATTGTCACTTTAAAAATTTTCTTCATCTATATCCACATAAAATCAATATTTTTCTCATCATATAAATCAATAATTAATTATTCACAAATAATATTATAGAATCACATGTTGGCAACCGGTAGTTCGAGAAAGAGGGGGCTTTCCAATAAGGATTTCTCTTCTTGGCCTATGATTAGGTGACCAAACCTCTCCTTAGACAGAACTTTCTAGACATTGCCAATAATATTTTCTAATAATATTATTCAGATAATATGAATTATTGCTTCGATAATGGAAAATACTGTGTAGTGACAATTATTGAAACAATAGTAATATAAAATATCAACGCAAAGAATTATTGAATCAATAAAATAAAATACTTTGAGCAAGAACTCACGTAACAATTATTGAGTAGTGTCTTCTTACGTAAGAATCAATAATTGGTGCAATACCGTAGTGCATCTTCTTGTGCAACAACGCCAGACATTCTTGTGTTTTAACCAATTCGTATTCCAACAAAGTAATTAATTGGTAATAACTACGCTGTGATTATTTATAAATAACTTATACTTGTCGTTTTCTTCATCCAATCACTTTCTCATTATGGGGCCCATTACAAGGTCGCACTTTGTCGCATTTAATATTCCCTGAAGCAAAAGAATATTCCACGACCAAACGAATATTCTCCAACAACAATGAGTATTTTATAACCACTTGCTTATTTGAAATATTTAGCATTTTACTCATAACTAACCACATTAATCAAATCAACCCTTACTATTTCAAAATAATAAATAGAGGAATTAAATTTCATTTATTAATAATTTGGGGTCTTCTGACTATCCATATTGATTTACTTATACGAGAACATTATGCAGCACTATATCAACACTATGCATAAATAAAATATAATATATTCTAATTATTGTCTAATAAAACAAATAACTTTATAAAAGTATTCTATTTTATATAAAAAAATTTACTATGCAAAACACTATGCATAATAGAATATAATATATTCTATTTATAGTCTAATAAAATAAATAACTTTATAAAAGTATTATATTTTATATAAAAAAAATTTACTATGCAAAATACTATGTATAATAGAATATAATATATTCTATTTATAGTCTAATAAAACAAATAACTTTATAAAAGTATTATGTTTTATATAAAAAGTTTTTCTGTTTTATTACATTAATAATATTAATAAAACAAAATTTATATATATAATATATATATATATATATATGTAAACTTACGTGACTTCATAAAAAGACACCTCAATATATTTAACAACATTTATCATCATTATTATAATTCACAATATTAATCGACCAGGTAGTTCCCAGGAAATAGGGGGCTTTCTAATAAGGATTTCTCCCTATTGACGCAAAATTAGGTGATCAAACCTCTCCTTGATAGAACTTCTAGACATCGTTAATATTGTAAATAATAATATTAATAACTTTGTCATCTCAATTATTAATTTAATAATATATAAAATATTGACAATAATTGAATCAAATAACGTGAGATACTATAAAGAATTATCTGTAGCAATAATTGAACAAAAGCGGAGTGACTTCTCACGTAAGCATCAATAATCAATACCGTGTCTACTTATGCAACCACGCCAGACATCGCATTTTTTTACTACCGAAAGTAGTTCAACAGCTTTAACGGTAAAACTTCCTACCGTTATTTTCATAAAAATATTTTTGTCGTTTTCTCAATTCGACAATAATTTTGTTGTGGGGTCCACCAATGATTGTACCATCGTACGGATATTCTCCGACAAAAAAAATATTCCCCGATTAATCGAATATTATACAACAACTTGCATACTTTTCAAAATTCATAAATACTACCCATAACTATAACACTATCTCAAATCCACACCATAATATTTAAAAAAATATTTCGAGAAAATTAAATTTTTATTCATAAAATCTGGGGTCTCACAAAATCGATCAACACCAGTCTTCTTTTGAGGTAAAGGATATTATTTTGTTCTGTATTCATAGGAATAATATTTTCTTCCATACTCTGTAGTATGTGAGTAATATTATTTCATCTCGTATTCTTGATTATACCCTTATTTTGTTAAAGTGTTGCTTCTATACTCCATGGATAGTAGAATACCCTTGAAATTTGTGTTTCATCTAGTATCATTTTACAAGGATATTTTCTATACATTCTTGTTAAATTTAAGCTTTTCATGTCGGAGTACTGTCAATGAGTACTATTCATTTATACGGTACTATTCATAAAGTACTATTCACTGGATACTATTCACGAGTACTATTCATGAGTACTATTCACAACATATTATTCCTGAAATACTATTCACGGGATACTATTCACTTTGGTACTATTCACCCGGGAAATTAATCATGTCAAAAATTGATTTCTTTGCTATCCAAATCATTTTTGATACAATATTATTCTTGAATTTTACTCCACAAAGCAGTATCATGTTGACAATTTGGACATTATTAAATTCTGGATAAATTAAATTATAAATCTTTAAAAATTTATCTTTTGTTTTCTTTTAATTGAATTCTTATATCATTGTCATCATCCTAATGCTTATATTGTGATAAAAGTTATATGTGGCTTACGTGCATAGATGTACTATTGATTGGTATGATTATGACTAGGGATTATTCGGTATAATCATGACCGTAATGTTACAAATGATGTGGTAAAAGTTCTCATTGGCCCGTAGTGCATTGATGGACAGTTGTTGATATGATCATGACAATTGATGATTACATGAATATCCTTGGCTTGTAGTGCAGAGATGATTCGATGATGTGGTTTATTTATTAAGCTGAGTCTCAGTGATAAAGTTGATGAAAAACTTTTTAAATCATAGAAGATAGTAGATATCATGCTCTACTTGACTCTTCTAATGGATTGCTTGTTCTGTAAGACCCCAACTTATTATAAATAAAATCGAATTTCCTCTAATTATTATTGTGAATAATAAGGTGTTAATTTGATATAATGCTTTGGTTATGGGTGAAATGTGCAAATTTTGCAAAATAAATAAGTGGTTATAAAATATTCATTGTTGTCGGGGAATATTCGTTTGGTCATGGAATATTCTTTACGTCGGAAATATTCAGACGACTGACAAGATCCATTTATGGGCCCCATAACGGATAACTACTTGATGAAGAAAATAACAAATTTGAGTTTTTACAAATAACGGCGTAGTTATTGTTACCGCTAACACTTGTTGGAATACCCGTGGTTAAAATATAAAGAATACGCGTGTCGTATACATAAGACACGATTTTGCATGATATTTTGAATTATTGATTCTTACGTAAGAAGGCACTACTCAATAATTGTTACAGTAATTATTGTTCAATATTTTATTTTATTGGTTCAATAATTATTGCGTTGATATTTTATATTATTATTGTTTCAATAATTGTCACTGAACAGTATTTTCCATTATCGGATGAATAATTCATATTATTTGAATAATATTATGAGATAGCATTATTGGCAATGTCTAGAAAGTTCTGTCAAGGAGAGGTTTGGTCACCTAATTGCGCGCCAGTAAGGAGAAATCCTTATCGGAAAGCCCCCTCTTTCTTGGGAACGGTCTGGTTGTCATAATTGTGATTCTGTAATATTATTTGTGAATAATTAATTATTGATTTATATGATAAGGAAATATTTATTTTATGTGGATATAATTGAAGGAATTAATGTTGAGGTGTTTTTTGTCGGAATGGAGGTATTAAAAATTAAATCACTGTACTTGAGATATATTGCGTGAGTTATAATTTTTAATCTGACTGTTGGATCGTTGTGATTTTTGGATATGTTATACATATATAAGTTGAGTATATGTCCACAAATTTTGGAACCGTTAAAATGAACGTATAATTTGTTATGAATTTTAAGAGGTGACTGATTTAGAAATTAGGTTTATAAATGATTTTGGTGGAAAATTCTAGAATTGAGTGGGCCCCACTTGTGGTTGGTGAAGAAATGTGCTGAATTTTATTTCAAATGTGGTGGGTAGAAATAGTAGTAGGTAAAGCCATCAGGTAGCATGTCAAGTCTGCTTCGGCGTGCTAACATTTTCCTATAAATAGAGGGCTAAGTTAGAATTGAAAATCACACCAGAAACATAAGCTTTCTCTCTTTCTCTCTCTATATTATCGATTTTTGTGAGTATTTAGATACTTTATGAGTTTCTATTTATCGATTGCAAGTTTTCTTCAAATTTTATACCGATATTCCGATCGGAAGTCTTCATTATTTTGAGGTAAGAGATGTTATTTTCTTCGTAAATGATATTATTTCTTTCGATATCATTATGCCAAAATATTGGTCTAAAATTTTTATCAAATTTGGAACTTGTTGTGTCGGGGTTACTATTCACGTATACGGCACTATTCACGTATACGACGAATATGGCACTATTCACCAAAAAAAATATGAAATTTTCTCTTTTTTGTCCAAGATGTCTATTATGGTTACTATCTTTTATTGTATCCATGTTTTGATCTTTATTCTTGAATTTTGCTTCAAAATTGGTTATTATGGAGTATTATTGATCTTGGATAAACTGTGTACTGAATCTCTAATATTTGTTATTTTGTTTCACCGGATTCGCCTTTTAAAATATTTTTCATCATCCTCAATCCTAAATGATGATATTACTGAAAATCTTTGGCCTGTAGTGCAAAGATGAATGATTACCTAATGAATATCTTTGGCCCGTAGTGCAAAGATGAACAGTGTTGAGATGAACACGACCAACCTGGTGATACAAATGAATATCTTTGCCTATAGTGCAAAAAGATGAATATTTGATTCAAGATGTATATTGATTGATGTTACAAGGATAAAATGTTGATGATGGACTTTTAAATCTTAGAAGATAGTGGAATTCTTTCTCTACTTGACTCTTCTAATGGATTATTGTTTCCGCTGCAGTTGTTGATCTAAAACTTGTTGTCTATTATATTTTATCAGATTTTTCCCTGTTGAAGACTAATGATAAATTCTTGTATATTATCTTAGTCATAATATTCTTTACTGGGCTATTTGAGGTCACCCTTTTCCTTTTTGTTCCATTTTTCTTCTCGGGAGGTGAGAACATAAGAGAACTAAATAGGGTATGGAGTGATGGTTCGTGATAGTTGTATTAGTAGTCCTCACTATTTTGTAAAATAGTGTATCAATAATTGTAATGAGGACTCCTTTTGAGTTTGTATACTCTATTAGACAATAGTTGTATTCAAACTCACAAGATATATCAATTGTGTCGTATTTTGTACAACAATTGTATTCATGAAGTTGTATTTGTTTATGTACCATGTATTTGGCGACTCGGAATGGGTGATGTATACCTATTTTGGGGCGCCACAACTTGATATCAAATCTTAGGGATATGATCCCTGGCTGAGATGTGAGACAAGAACTAGGAGGGGAGAGTCGGGGAATTTCTTCACTAGTATGACCTTATTTGTTATTTGGTTGGTCGATCGAGCATATGGTTAATATGTGATATGTTAATTTGTTAATTAACCCTTGTTTTATGGCGATATTAAGAATGGCAAATGAAATATTAACGATGGAGTGAATGAGACAAGGTGGACACCTTTAATCACCACTGGGGAACGCGCAACAGAAGGCAATATTCCTCCGTAAACAACACTACCGAACAAATGATGAATGATGGGATGTTTAGAAGTTTTTGCAATTCATGCAAAATCGATTTAGGAGACTCGTGCACAAAATACGGGTAGCAATGTGCGGCTTGTAACAGCCAAGCAATTCAAGGAGTTGGAACCACCAGAATTTATTGGAAAGCCGGATCCGATCAAGGCAAAAATGTGGGTCAAAGAAATTACCAAGATATTCGATGTCTTGGGATGCACGGAGGAACAGAAGGTTCCATTCGCCACCTTTGTGTTCCGCGGTGAGGTAGACTACTGGTGGGAGTCTGTGAAGCGTACCCAGCCTGCCGCACTCAACATGTCTTGGAAAACGTTTCAGAAACTATTTAATAACAAGTACTTTCCTGAAAGTATTCGTCATATGAAGGAGGTAGAGTTTATCAGACTGGAACAAAACAACATGACGGTGTCCCAGTACGAGGTGAAGTTTGCAGAGTTATCCAGGTTTGCACCTCATTTGGTCAAGAATGAGGAACGAATGACGAGGATATTTCTGAGAGGTCTAAAACCCGAGATTCGGCAATATCTTATCTCTCATAAATTTTCTTTATATTCAGATGTTGTAAATAGAGCTCAATTATTAGAGCGAGTTAATGAGTATGTTCAAGGCGGCAATCATTGGAGCAATGAAAACCAGCAGGGAGGAAAACATTCAGACAAAAGTAGTAACCACTCTGGTGGTAATCATGGCCGTGATAATAGAAGGAGCAAATCGGGAGGAGATTTCAAGAAGAGAAGGTACAACAATGACAACGTAAAGACGTCAGCACAAACATCAACTGTTTTTAAGGGAGGAGAACGAGCACCGGTTGTTTGTTACAAACGCGGGAAAGAGGGACACATCAGCCCAAACTGCCCACAACAATCCAAGGTGTGTAATAACTGTGGAAAGGAACTGTGGAAAGGAAGGTCATATAGCTAGAGATTTTCTAGTTGCGAAACCAAGTTCAACGGGGATGGTGACTCCAAAGGCTGTCCCGGACAAGTCAAAATCGGTGGTTCCAGGAAGGGCGTTTGTCGTGACTGCCCAAAACGCGAGGATCCCAAACGAGGTGATCACGGGTAAGCTAATCATAAACTCTTGCAAAGTTTATACCTTATTAGATACCGGTTTTACCCATTCTTTTATCTCTCATGCTTGTGCTCAACATTTAAACTTGACTCCAGAGAAGTTAGACCTTGACTTATCTGTTGAGACTCCGTTAGGAGAAACTTTTATTACATCTACTGTTTATAAATCTTGCTTGATTCAAGTTGGTACCATCACATTACCTGCTGATCTTATTTCGTTGAAAATTCTTGCATTTGATGTGATTTTAGGGATTGATTGGTTAACCACTCATCATGCTAAAATTGATTATTTTCGTAAGGTTGTCAGTTTTCATATTCCTAACTAACCTGTTATGCGAATTCAAACAACCAAACCATTAAAATCAATCACTGTCATATCAAATCATAAAGCTATTTTTTATTGAAAAACGGATGTCAAGCTTTCTTAGCCCATGTCACAGACTTGAACAAAAACACATCAGATTTGAATAATATTTCATTTGTTAGTGAATTTCCGACGTATTTCAAGAACTTCTTCCGGTACCCCCCGAATGTGAAGTTGAATTCTTTATTGACCTTGAACCCGGTACAAAGCCCAT
Source organism: Panax ginseng (assembly GCA_020205605.1). Lineage (NCBI taxonomy): Eukaryota > Viridiplantae > Streptophyta > Magnoliopsida > Apiales > Araliaceae > Panax > Panax ginseng. The sequence goes on along the minus strand of CM035138.1, from coordinate 31,930,175 downwards.
TTCTAAAACCCCATATCGAATGGCTCTATTGAACTTCAGGAGTTAAAGGTCCAACTACAGGAGTTGTTGGACATCGGTTTCATTCGCCCTAGTACATCTCCTTGGGGTGCTCCTATGTTATTCGTAAAGAAGAAAGACGGAAGTATGCGACTTTGTATTGACTACCGAGAATTGAACCATGTCACTATCAAGAATAGGTATCTGCTACCTCGCATAGATTACTTGTTCAACCAGTTGCAAGGAGCACAATTCTTTTCAAAGATCGATCTTAGCTTACGGATATCATCAAATTGAAGATTAAAATCGAGGATATTCCAAAGACGCCTTGAGAACTTCAGATGGGCATTATGAATTCTTAGTCATGTCTTTTGGATTAACTAATGCTCCTGCTGCTTTCATGGATATGATGAATCGTGTGTTCAAAGAATATTTGGATCAGTTCGTTGTTGTCTTTATTGATGACATCCTCATCTATTCCAAAAGCCGTGAAGATCATGAGCACCATTTGAAGTTGGTACTGCAAAGGCTTCGTGATAACAAGTTGTATGCCAAGCTAAAGAAATGCGAGTTCTGGCTTGAGGAAGTAGCATTCCTTGGGCACGTGGTGTCAAAACATGCGATCACGAATCGACCAAAGATTGAAGCCATACAAAGTTGGGAGCAACCAAAGTCGGTGACCAAAGTATGTAGCTTTTTGGGCTTAGCTGGTTACTATCGGAGATTTGTGGAAGGATTTTCTCGAATCGCTACTCCATTAACTCAGCTTACTCGTAAAGATATAAAATTCGGTTGGAGCGAGGATTGTGAGAAGAGTTTTCAAGAACTCAAGAGAAGACTCATTTTGACACCTGTTCTGACAATACCATCTGGTTCGAATGGATTTGTTATCTACAACGATGCTTCAGGCAAAGGGTTAGGATGTGTTCTCATGCAACATGGGAAAGTCATAGCCTATGCATCGTGACAACTCAAAGAATATGAGAGGAATTATCCTACTCATGATTTGGAGTTGGCAGCAGTCATTTTCGCATTGAAGATCTAGAGACACTACCTGTATGGGGAGAAAGTGGAGATCTATACGGATCATAAAAGCCTCAAATACTTCTTCACCCAAAAGGAACTCAACATGCGGCAACGACGTTGGCTCGAGCTGTTGAAAGATTACGATCATACCGTCCAATATCATCCTGGAAAAGCAAACGTGGTAGCTGACACATTGAGTAGAAGATCATATGCGGGTACGAGTGCAATATTGTTAACACAAAGGTCCATTTTATATGACTTGCAAAGGATGGAGATAGAGGTAAAGGCTCCAAAGTACCCACGTGATGATATCAAACATACGAGTAGAACCGACTTTAATCGATAAAGTTAAAGTTGCTCAAGCTACGGACATGGAGCTATGCGTATGAAGAAGAAAGTGAAAGAAGATGTTATTTCAGAAGCAAGAGTCGATGAAGAAGGAATACTTCGAGTCAACTCCAGACTTTGTGTTCCTAACGATTCTAACTTGAAGCATAGAATCATGATGGAGGCACACAACACACCATTTACAATCCATCCTGAGAGTTCCAAAATGTATCATGATCTTCAACATACATTTTGGTGGAGCAATATGAAAAGAGAGATCGCGGAGTTTATCTCGAGGTGTTTAACTTGTCAACGTGTAAAGGCGGAGCATCAAGTGCCAAAGGGTCCATTGCAACCACTTGAGATTCCAAAATGGAAGTGGGAACACATCACTATGGATTTCGTTACGGATCTTCCCAAGGTTTCTCAAGGCATAGATGCGATTTGGGTTATTGTTGATAGATTAACCAAGTCTGCCCATTACTTGCCTATACGGGAGACTTATTCCCTTGAAAGTCTTGCTAATATTTACGTGAATGAGATTATAAGATTGCATGGCATGCTAGTATCCATAGTTTCAAATCGTGACCCAAGATTTACTTCACGATTTTGGGTTAGCTTGCAGAAAGCTATGGGCACGGATTTATGATTCAGTTCAGCATACCATCCTCAAACGGACGGGCAATCGGAAAGGACTATTTAAACCCTTGAAGATCTATTAAGACTCTGTATCCTAGATTTCAAAGGGAGTTGGGATAAGTATTTGTCATTGGTGAAATTCTCCTATAACAACAGTTATCAGGCAAGTATAGGTATGGCTCCATTTGAAGCATTGTATGGACAAAAGTGTCGCTCTCCAGTATGCTGGGACGAGGTGGGGGAAGCAACGTTGTTGGGACCAGAATTGGTACGCATAACTACAGAGAAGATCCAAATGATCCGACAACGTATGCAAATGGCACAGTATCGACAAAAGAGTTATGCGGATCTTCATCGAAAGGACGTGGAATTTAATATTGGGAATCATGTATTGTTACATGTTTCACCATGGAAGGAAGTTACAAGATTTGGGAAGAGAGGAAAGCTCAATCCACGATTTGTTAGTCCATTTGAGATTCTTGACCGAATAGGAAATGTGGCCTATAGACTCGTATTACCTCCAAGCATGTCTCGTGTTCATAATGTTTTTCACGTATCTATGCTTCGTAAATATGTGAAAGACCCGAACAACATTATTGAGTTAGAACCGGATGAGATAGCCGAAGATTTAACGTACGAGGAGGTACCTGTTAAGATCTTGGATAGGAAAGAGCATGTCCTACGCACGAAGGTTATATCATAAGTTAAGATTTTGTGGAGGAACTATGCAATTGAAGAAATTACCTGGGAGTTGGAATAAGAAATGAAAGCGAGGTATCCTCACCTTTTCGAAACACCAGGTACGTACGTCAATTTTGAGGATTAAATTTCATAAGGAGGGGAGGTTGTAAGACCCCAACTTATTATAAATAAAATCGAATTTCCTCTAATTATTATTGTGAATAATAATGTGTTAATTTGATATAATGCCTTGGTTATGGGTGAAATGTGCAATTTTTGCAAAATAAGCAAATGGTTATAAAATATTCATTGTTGTCGGGGAATATTCGTTTGATCGTGGAATATTCTTTTACGTTTGGAATATTCGTATGCGACGAAAATTGAGTTTTTTACAAATAACGACGTAGTTGTTACTGCATTAACACCATTGAATACACAGGTGGTTAAAATACGATGTCGTGTGGTTGTTTACAAGATCGCACATGATTTTGCACAGTATTTTTGAATTATTGATTCTTACGTTAGAATGCACTACTCAATAATTGTTACAATAATTACTGTTCAATATTTTATTTTATTGGTTCAATAATTGCTGCGTTGATATTTTATATTATTATTGTTTCAATAATTGTCACTGCACAGTATTTTTCATTATCGGATCAATAATTCATATTATTTGAATAATATTATGAGATATCATTATTGTCAATGTCTAGAAAGTTCTGTCAAGGAGAGGTTTGATCACCTAATCAATTGGCTACCCAGAAGGAGAAAATCCTTATCTAAAGCCCCTCTCTCTGAGGACTACTGGTTGTCATAATTGTGATTCCGTAATATTATTTATGAATAATTAATTATTGATTTATGTGATAAGGAAATATTTATTTTATGTGTATATAATTGAAGGAATTAATGTTGAGGTATATTTATTGGAATGGAGGTATTAAAAATTAAATCACTGTACTTGAGATATATTGTGTGAGTTATAATTTTTAATCTGACCGTTGGATCATTGTGATTTTTGGATATGTTATATATATATATAAGTTGAGTATATGTCCACAAATTTTGAGTCGTTAAAAATGAACGTATAATTTGTTATGAATTTTAAGAGGTGACTGATTCGGAAATTAGGTTTATAAATGATTTTGATAGAAAATTCTAGAATTGAGTGGGCCCCACTTATGGTTGGTGAAGAAATGTGCTGAATTTTATTTCAAATGTGATGGGTGGCAATAGTAGCAGATAAAGCCATCAGGTAGCAGGTCAAATCTGCTTCGGTGAGCTAACATTTTCCTATAAATAAAGGGCTAAGTTAGAATTGAAAATCACACCAGAAACATAAGCTTTCTTTTTCTCTCTCTATATTATCGAGCGTATTTTGTGAGTATTTAGATATACTTTGTGAGTTTCTATTTATCAGTGCAAGTTTTCTTCAGCCTTATACCGATATTCCGATCAGAAGTACTGTTATTTTGAGGTAAGAGATGTTATTTTCTTCGTAAAATTTCTTTCGATATCATTATGCTAAAATATTGGTCTGAACTTTTTATCAAATTTGAATATTGTTGTGTCAGGGTTACTATTCACGTATACGGCATTATTCACGTATACGACGAATACGACATTATTCACAAAAAAATGAAATTTTCTCCTTTTTGTCCAAGATGTTTATTATGGTTACTATCTTTGATTGTATCCATGTTTTGATCTTTATTCTTGAATTTTGCTTCAAAATTGGTTATTATGGAGTATTATTGATCTTGGATAAACCGTAATACTGAATCTCTAATATTTGTTATTTTGTTTCACCGGATTCGCCCTTTAAAATATTTTTCATCATCCTCGGTCCTAAATGATGATATTACTTTGAATATCTTTGGCCCAGTAGTGCAAAGATGAATGATTACCTAATGAATATCTTTGGCCCGTAGTGCAAAGATGAAATGTGTGTTGAGATGAACATGACCAACTGGTGATACAAATGAATATCTTTGGCCTGTAGTGTAAAGATGAATATTTGATTCAAGATGTATATTGATTGATATTACAGGGATAAAATATTGCTGATGGACTTTTAAATCTTAGAAGATAGTGTAATTCTTTCTCTACTTGACTCTTCTAATGGATTGTTGTTTCCGCTGCAATTGTTGATCTAAAACTTGTTGTCTATTATATTTTATCAGATTTTTCCCTGTTGAAGACTAATGATAAATTGTTGTATATTATCTTAGACATAATATTCTTTACCGGGCTAGTTGAGCTCACCCTTTTTCCTTTTTGTTCCATTTTTCTTCTCAGGAGGTGAGAACATAGCAGGAACTAACCGGGTATGGAGTGATGGTTCAGGATAGTTGTATTAGTAGTCCTCACTATTTTGTAAAATAGTGTATCAATAATTGTAATGAGGACTCCTTTTGAGTTTGTATACTCTCTATTAGACAATAGTTGTATTCAAATTCACAATATATGTGTTGTCGTATTTTGCACAACAATTGTATTACTGAAGTTGTATATGTTTATGTATCGTGTATTTGACGACTCAGAATGGATGATGTATACCTATTTTGGGGGCGTCACATGTTCCGCTACAGTTAAACTTGATGTTTATTATATTTTATCAGTTTAACAGTGTTGAAGGCTAACAATAATTTATTCTGCATTATCTTAGTCATAATATTTCTTACTGTACTAGTTGAGCTCACCCTTTGTTTTCATTGTTCTCTTCAGGAAATGAGAATATAGTTGGGACTAGTCGGTAGTGCGGGACTATTCCGGATGTTTGCATTAGTAATCCTCACTATTCAGTAAAATAGTGTGGTAATAAATGTAATAAGGACTCCATTTGAGTTTGAATACTGTCTAGAAGACAATATTCATATTAAAACTCTCAGCTTATGTTTTGTCGTATTTTACACGAGAGTTGTATAATTAAGTTGTATTTAAATTTTTGTACCATGTATTTGGCGACTCAAAATGGGTGATGTATACCTATTTTGGGAGCGTCACAGTTGTGTACATACATTTTTCCCTATAAAATATATGTTTAACTTATTTAATTTTAAGGCCCAAATTTATCAACTCAATGTTATCTAATACCCATTATGATCCACACAAATTAAATATAAAAAAATCTAATTAAAATAAATTTAAATAAATATAATTATTATTTTATTTTGTTAGATATTACAATACTAGTGTGGAACTAAGAGAGTGTATGCTTTAAAGGTTTTACTGAATCGTTGTATGTATATACTCACTCATATATGACACGCTGCATAGAAACAAAAAATAAATGAATTAAAAAAAATGGGATGGGTGAAAGTGTGAAACATTACCAAAATTTCTTGTTTACCTAAAAACAAAAAAGAAAATGAGAAAGAAACTTAGCCCACGAATGTGTTTTGGCCATAATCTATGTTGGAATTGACTTTTAAGTTTGACCTTTGTCAGACTTGTCGGCTTTTTTTAAATTTCTTATTCTTTGTTCCTCTATGACTTACGATGGAAATACACAATAACTTCAACAACTAAATAAGAGACAAACTGGCTAAAAATGGCACTTCAGATTATTTTAACTACGACTAGAAAATTAGAAAAATGAGAAAATCAAATTAGACCCAATCCTATGTACACATTCTTACTTGACTAATTAATATGGAAATAGAGAAATGAACTTACAAAAAAAAAAAAAGAAATACTTCCTTCGTTCTCATATATATATATATATATATATATATATATATATATATATATATATATACGGTAAGGACAGCGATGGCATTTTTGTAAATACAATACTATCGTGTATTTACAAAATACCATCTCGCCCTCCAAAACTACATCGTTTTGATAAAAAATCTTGCTTTATTTAAAATGAGAATCTTTATTTAAGGAGAATCTTCTTGATCACGTATATATATATATATATATATATATATATATATATATATATATATATATATATATATATATATATATATATATATATATATATATATGGAAAATGAGTATGCAATACTCTATTTTTTTTATATATAGTCAACTAAAAACGACGTCGTTTTGGAGTTAAAAAAAAATAAACCACGGCTTCTCTCCCTTTTCCTCTTCAATCGCGCATCATCTCCTCTCCCCAGTTGCATAAGGGCTTCTCTCCATTCTCCTCCTCAATCGCGCATCATCTCCTCCCCAGTCGCATAAGAGCTTCTCCTCCCAAATCCTCTTCCGTATATAGAAATCCCTACCACTGCCGCCACCGCCGTTGCGATTACCATTGCGACTTCAGACCAATACAAAAACATGGCTGCTCATCGGTTCGATTGCGACTTTTATTTCAGACCTCCTTGATTCACACCTCGATTCGGTAAGGGTTTGACGTAGGATGATTTCTAGGGTTTATGTGACCCCTTTAAAAGTGATGTTGCGATTTGATGAATTTTTAATGGGGTTTTCACCACAATTGTTCCTCTGTTTCTGCAACAATCGTGGCACATTTAATTTTTGTTTAATTCGTTATTTAGCTTTAATTATCACTTGATTAGCATTACACATATATACACAGTCACTATATTATGAACAAAGGTATCGGTTCATTGATACTTGAACAAGTGGAAGTGAATGCTTAGTTGTTAACTGAACTCAAGAAGATCTGTTTTTTGTGGAATAATCTCTTGAGAAATATTTTATAGTCTATGTGATTTGAGTTTTAGAACATCGTTGTGCAGTAACATTAATGTTCAAACATGTAGTGATGTTTAAACATTGTGAACTGAAGAATGTTTCATCCAAATAAATATTTGTGACTAGTTGATCTAAAGTTGGTTAGTGTTTGGAGCATGTCCTTTGTTGTCTGTCTTAGTTTTTTTTTTCCTTATAAATTTGTAAGTTTATAAACACAGAAGTGTTTTAACCGTTTGAAGCAATATGCTTTACTTTCCGTGGATAACAATTTCCTGATGTCTTAATCAAACTAACTGATTTCACCGTGGATTGATAAGGGTCGTGGTGAGTTTTTCTTTAATTTGGGCTGTTATTGGATTGCTGATTTTATGTGGTTGCCCTTTGATTGGTTATTGATGATAGTTAGTTTGATTAAAAAGAAATAATGGTTATAATTGTTGGGCATAAATGATAAATGTTTCACTGTCTCACTGGAGTTCACGGTTTTGTAGCATTTGGTTGGACAGTTATTCTACTTTTAGTATTAAGGCCACACTATATAAAAAGATGGTTCTTCTTAACTTTTGATGAATCAAGCTGATCAATGTGATCGACTATGTTTATAGTTTTGCAAGGAATTGCCTAAAAAGATGTTTGAGATGGAAGGAATGCTATGCAAACATATCATTTGTGTTATGAGATTTAAAAAATTTGTTTCCATTCCAAAAATATATATATTGAAAAGATGGACTATGGATGCTAAGTATCGACCTGATATTGTTGGTTGTTCGTTATGATGAGCTTGAATGATGATTAGATTTCATGGTCTGAGACTTTACACCACTAAAGCAAACAAGTAATGGTAATTAAACAAACAAACAAACAAAAAAGGTAGTCAAAACATATTTGAGGACTGGTAGTAATTTTCATTCTTAATTTCCCCACCTGTCTATTACTTGAAATCACATATTGTTGGTATATTTGAAATTTCTTTGCAACCGAGACAAGTGTGGGTTGGCATGTAGTCCATTGACCAAGGCATGGGGGGTTTGTCCAGGTTTTGTATGTTTCTTGTGTAATGTAACCTAAGATTCCTGTTTCGGTTATTTCAGGAGGGAAGACTGCTTGGTATGCATCTTGTTGCATATTTTTCCCAAGTTGAAATTTATTGTTTATAGTACATATTTGCCTTGTCTCAAATCTTTGGTTATGTTTTTCTTTTTTTCTCTTTTCTTAACACCGAGTGTAAGGTGATGTATTGGTTCAGAAAACTGATGTATAAGCATGCCTATTCAACATACACTTATATTACATGTTTTCTTCCCTTTGTTCAAGAGTATTTGTGTACGACACTTACACGAGTGTTGAACATTTCATTTTAAAGTAAAAATTTAGAAGAATATCTGTGTCGGACAAAGAATTTGTTGGATTTTGCAGCTTTATTTTGGAGGTTCCTTATGCTTGTACAGTTTGCTAATCAACATAAATATGACAAATCTTTTCCAGTCTATGTGGATGCTATTTTCCAACTATGTACAATACATAAGAATTTCAAGTTTGGGAACATGTTTCATACTTTTCGGTTTACATTTTTGCATACAGTTACATGGGCGGTTATGTAAAGGACATAATTATAGTGGTTTCTAATATATAGTTCTTGTCTTTTTCAGTGCCATACATGGGTGGTGATTCTGGACGAAATCAATGAAGACCGCCATGATGATGATTGAAGACGCAAATTATAATTACTTGTTTAATTACTAGTGTCTTAGTTATCTTGGTTGTGATCAATTAACTGATGTTGAAGAACATGATTATATATCTAATGAGTGCGGTTGAAGTCAACATGAAAGTGCTCCATATGGAAGAAATAAATACACAAACAGGAGTGTTATGTATATCTGGAACAACTTTGCTTATATACTTGAATTTATTTTTTTAATTAAGTTTGTGTGCTTATATACTTGAATTTATTTTTTTAATTAAGTTTGTGTGACAACACAGTTACTGTTTGGAAAAAACTTAATAAGAGTACATAATATTCTTCAGATGATACAGTTACTCTTTGGAAAAAACTTAATAAGTACATACTATTCTTCAGATGATAAGTTTGTCACAATTGATGAACATAGGCCCTTAATGGCAATTACATTCCACAAAAACAAAAACCTGTATAGCTTACAACATCCAAATGTTATAAAAATTCCAAAAAAAAAATCTGATATATCAAAGTGAGATAATAATCAATTGCTTTCTATATTTTAATTAGAAAAATTTAATTGAGGATAACATTAACAAATTACTTTGCATGTCCCTCTTCTAATTCAAAATCAATACCCTGGAAGAATTTCCTAACTAAGGATAAAACATGTTGTTTCCTCTGTTCTGGGCTGGTTATGTTTTGTAGCATAGAGGACTGACATCAAATGCTTCTTGTTGAGCTCTTTCTGACATCTTACAAGCTGGGTACAATACATGAAGGTCCATCTCGAGTCCAACATGCTCTAGAAGTTTAAAACCATCCTTTCTTTCCCTTTCTTCATATTTTTTGTTCATAAATCATAAAGTTAAAAGATTTATCAATGAGCAGAGAGCAGACTAACGTTGCCAAACAATTAGACTAAAAACTAGGCATTAGATGCTTACCAGGCAATGAGCATTGAAGAGACACCAAGAAGCTGAAGCTTCTGCCTATTAAGAACATTCATTGATAAGTATCTATCAATGTAAGAAACAGTTAGATACAGAGTGTCTGAAAGAAGCTTGTATTCCACTGAAACCTCAACCAACCAATCCACCAAAATAGATCTCATGTTAACAGTCACATCCTTCTGGACCTTCTCAATATAATCTAGCAATGGTCTTCTTTTTGTCTCCATCTGAATACAACACCCAAATTAATTTAAATTCAAGATCTTGGTAGTAATATATATGTCCAAACTAATAAGTCCTAACCGTCAAAATGGTTAATGTTTTTAGCATCACTAGCAATCCATTTCTTAGAAAACAAATTCAATTGCAACAAACCCCAACATTTATTAAAATACAAAATTCTAATTACACATCTCTGGAAATTGAATTCGCTAAACCACTTAAAAAATTGAACAAGTAATGTATATGATTGAATCTTTGTGAAAATAACCCATTTCTTAAGTTTAAAAATTGAACCAATCCGTATTAACTAGAACCCAAAACCCTAGATACAAGTCTCAAAATTAGCCCCATTACCCTCTAAATTCATACAAATTGACCCATCACAGGAAAAGAACAAATCTTTCAAATTAAAAAAAACCCATTTCTTACTTTTCCAAACTAAATCAATCCATTTGCAATTAACTTGTTACAACATCTCCCAAGTGCTTGAAGCAAATAAAGAGGCAATTTTATTAAGCATTTATTTAAACACACTACGTACTAAAGAGCCTAGGAGCCTATACCTTGAAATCAATTGAACAACATTCTAATTAGCTTCTCCTAAAACTAATAAAAATCAAAGTACATTAAGTAAACTAGTTAACATTATTATTGGCTCAGGAGTTCTCTTATCAAAGTCAGTTAATGAAGATGGAAGATTATAAAGAGAAAAACTGCAATTCATAAGCAAAAATTAGATGCAAATATATGATATACTTTTGGAATTATCCTGACGTGTTACACTTCTTAAAGCTTAACAAGCAGGTCATCATAAATATTTTCACATTATTAAGTTTCAGTTAAACAAATAATGATTTGGCCACTATAGTAGCTCCATTTACCTGCGATGAAGATATAGATCAATGGTATTATAGCTCCAATAATCCCCCAAGGTAAGCATGTATATATTTGTCCCTACGAGAAATACACATTTAGCATTAATACTAATAACATTCACGAAAAACCTACAGAAATTTAAAACTCATACCATTGAGAATCAATGAATCCTATTGTAAAAAATAACACCATCCATAAACTAACTTCCAATCTGTCAAATCCAAATCCGCACAAATATTTATACAATAGCTCCATAACTAATTGAGTTCATAGCAAATAATTGATAGTTTCACCCCAGTATGTAATTGCAAGGTTGAGAAATGAAAATGCAAATTTATTCAATTGAAAGACAAAATAAATTGTACCTGGAAGAAGAAAAGCATCAACTATAACAGCTTCGAGAACACTACTCAATGATAAGAAATTCTTCGAGAACACCACTCCGGTACTGTTCACTCCAAGCCTATACATAAAATATGGTAACGAAACTAACAAAAGCAACAAAATTAAACAAAAACAGAAATAAAACACAGAAATCAATCAATTGTACGGACCTGTTCGAGATCAGAAAGGAATTGCAGTGGTGACTCCACTCGAATAGGCAATACAAGTTTTGAGGATCCGACACACAATCTAGCTCCAACCTGGACCATTAAATTCTTCTTCGTATTCTGTAATGAATTGGAGAAGCAAGACTGGAATTATCAAGGGAATTCAGGGAAGAGAAACAGAAAATTGAGTTGAGAGAGAGAGAGAGAGAGAGTAGTTAGAGTGGGGAAGACAGAAGAGATAGAACCGTAGAGAAAAAGAAATATCACATTATCATTCAATAATCCAAATAGAATTACAACTTTGCTATATATATCTATTTAGAATACCACTATTACTATTATCTCCCCACTAATCTTATATTGACTTCTATATCCCCTATTCCTTACATTCCCTGCTCCTCAAAAACACACTTGCCCTCAAGGATGGAATTTATCACAAACAAAAAAAAACTGAAAAATATGGAGACAACAAATACCAACTATACTGGAGTATTAGGCATTTGACAAAAATGACAAATCATCAATCTCATAAAAGCACCAATGACAAAGCAGCAATCTCATCATTTGTAATAGTCTCCTCAGGGTACGTGGAGATCAGAATAATGTGCACACGAATGAAGACCATGAAACCACTGTCATACTGGTACTCAACAGTCACTTGAGTTTTACCGTCAAGCCTTAGCAATGTACATGTACCATTCATACGAGCTTCAGCTAGGCGAACTCCAAGTTTGGTAGCAAAAACATGGCTGAGGGCATCCAATTTTTTGTTATTATTTCTTTGGGTCTAAGAAATTAGTAATACCCGCCAAAATACAGAGAGGCTACTATTTTCCCATATGTCCATATGTCTAAGGCAGCACTGCATGTCGCACATAAAGAAAATCAAAAACTCATTTTCAACATTGATTAACAACAGTTCTTTGCTTTTATAGAATGTGTCCTGGAATGCATTGTATAATACTTCCTTTACAACCGCAATTAGGAAAACCAAAGGACCCATCATCTTAGTCTTGTGAACACCAAGGAGGGAGTCATACATTTGTGCGAAGTTGGTCAAGCTAATTGTCCCAACATGCAACCCAACTGAGGAAGCATCAGTGTTGTACTTTGATTGATCACATATGGAGTTTATGGTTGCACTTTTACCATCCTTGCTCTCAAAGACCGCTAGATGTAGAGTTAAAATATCATCGTCTTCTTGCAAAAAATAAGATTCACTTGAGTCGTTTTTTCCCAATTGAAGTAACCACACTTTGTCTTGTTGGAGGGTCTTATCCATTATAATGTGCATCAAAACATCTTCTACCCATTCAATATTGTACGTTACACCAACAAGAAGCTTTCCAATTGTTGTGCTAGCATCATTGTCAATGATATAAACAGGGAAGAGCTCATCTCCTTGAGCATCTTTTGTATATGTTACTACTATATGATTCGAACAAACTCTCACGATATCAATTTCATATACAGTGTGCACTTGAAATTTTGCATTCTCATCAGACCCAACACCACCATAAAAATTAATGAGCAAATTCAGAATATAGAAATTACACCCAAAACTCATAGTAATAAACACCTGTTTCCCACTAACACAAAAATTAGGAGGAGGACCTTTCCCCCCAAATTGCAACTCAATCAGTAAAATAACAATCTTAAGTTGAGGGTCAAACATAGTTATTGGTATTACTTGTTCACCAAATTTTTCCATACCCAACTTTTCACAACAAGTATCAGTAATCAATTTAAACTCATACAATAAATGCACGTGTGGAACCAAATACAGTGAATAGAGGATAGTCCCACTTGGTATGCATTCAATCATGAAGCCATATCCATTTTTAATGTGGTAACCTGCCATTTCATAGTAACCTGCACCAAGCATCAATGTGTTCTTTGAGCTAACATTGGAATTTGTCCAAAATTGAATGTTAACAACATTATGCTCAACAAAGCAACCAGTTAACAAACTACCGTACAAAATCCCACAATAGCCCACACTACCCTTGCTATGATTGTAACCAATTTGAAAAATATTGGGCAAAACATATAAATCCAACCATAAATTTTGTATAATATCTTCCAAAAACCAACTAGGATCATATCTAACGTTAAACTCAGCACTGGATATGTAATCACATTCATCAAATTCATACCTTAAAGCATGTAAGAAGGTAGTCCTATAATGTTGTGATTTGATCTCTTCAGAAGAAACTCTTGATTGGTTGGCCACAATTGAAGACACAGCTAATTGTAGCTCAAATTTGGATTCACATAACAATTTCTCGATTGCTAGAACACTTATTGGAATGGGTCGAATAACTGCCAATGAAAATTTAGCTAACAGGGGTATAGAGAAACAGATAATTAATGTTGACATATAACCCAAAGTCACCAAGGCTAACTAAGAAGACCCATAACTGACCCATAAACCACTATAGTCCATGGCTGAAGGGTAATTCATACTGTATACATTATTAACTATAGAACTTGAAAGGCTTTTCCACCTTATTTTCCTTTTTACAACTAAAACAGTTCTTCATTTTTCCCCCAGGGTCAAACACTCCTTCAATTGTCACACCATCTCCTTTAATTTCATTCTGATGGATAGTTATTCCTAGTACAAGCTTTTTATCAAACACCTTAGTTTCATGTTCCATGTTCTCTCCTGTGACCTGCTTCAATTGAACTGATTCTCGTTGGGGATTTTTGTTGAACACTTTATCCACAACAGGACATGCTTTTGCATTTGTGTAGAAAGCTAATACCGTACTATTATCCGCCAAGCTAGGAAAAGAGGAATCACTTCTGAGAACATAAATTACCTTATCCTGGATTGATTCAGCGCAAACTTGATTGACGAGTGAGATTGGGTCTTCAATTCCCGCCAGAAAATCATGACCTCCAATCTCAGGAACAACTGAACCAACATTTTGTTGAATCTGCAATTGTGTTTGAAGGCTTTCTTCTTCCTTAAAATCCAGATCCACATCATCTTCATCATTAATGTCTTGAGTTGAATTTAAGAAATATGTTGTTTCACATAAGCCATCCTCAGTTTGATTAGAACCAGAAATTAATAATTTCTTTTGCACATATTCAAAGGTCTCGACATACAAACAATCTTCATCTTGATTATACCCAGAAATTAAGAACTTCCTATTTGATATACCTCTTGTAAACCTTTTATTAAACACCTTGTAAGCACCTTTGATTTTTTTACTATCTGAGCTTATCTTCATTTCGGATATCACCTCTAGACCTCTTCCATTGGAAGCTCGTAAGTCATCAAATTTCTTCATAACCTGCTTGAACTCTTCATCCATAGAACTCTGCAGTCCTTTCATCAATTCTCAAATTTTCTCAAAATTGTTTTCTAGGGTTGCACAATTGTGATTTTACGCTGTCATTATGGCTGGGATCGAAATGGCTCTGATACCAATTGTAATGAATTGGAGAAGCAAGACTGAAATTATCAAGGGATTTCAGGGAAGAGAAACATAAAATTGAGTTGAGAGAGAAAGAGAGAGAGAGAGCAGTTAGAGTGGGGAAGACAGAAGAGATAGAACCGTAGACAGAGAAAGAAATATCACATTATCATTCAATAATCCAAATAGAATTACAACTTTGCTATATATATCTACTTAGAATACCACTATTACTATTATTCCCCCACTAATCCTATATTGACTTCTATATCCCTGCCTATTCCTTACATATTCATCTTCTTCGCACCGACATGGCTAAACCTAGGGTTCTTCATTTAAGGGTTCTTCGCTTTTTGATTTGGGAGGACGAAGCCCTTCTCCGCGATTAGGGAGGAGAGAAACCTCTGATTTGGGAGGATGAAGCCCTTCTCCGCGATTAGGAACGTGGGAGAAGCCGTGTTTTTTTTTGTTTTAAAACAAGACAGCCAAAACGACGTCGTTTTTAGTTGGCTGTGTAAAAAAAAAATGCACGGCCGTGCATACCCATTTTCTCCTATATATATATATATATATATAGAAATGATCCATAGCAAGTATTTAGTATGGATAAAAATTGGACAAATAGCATCATAACTATCCATTCCAATAATCAAAGAATGTCATAACCGTCCATTCCAATAATCAAGGGCTGAGATTAAAAATGGTACAGCGCCTGTCCGCCAGACCAAGTAGCGAACGGTAAAAAATAACGCCATCCCCAAATTGCCCCGAGCCCATCCTTCGATTTTCGAATTCAATTTTCAACTAAACCCTCCCTTTCTCGATTCGTAAACCCTTCTACGACTGCTGTGATTTCGATTCCTAAATCCCGACTACTCAACCCTACTGCGACTGCTCTGATTTCTGCTGCGATTTCAACTAAACCCTCCCTGCTGCGACTGCTCCGATCAACTAAGCCCTCCCTCCTGCTATGAACATCAAACCCTGCTGCGATTTCTAAACGATTGCGAGCCTCTCTCCTTTTTGGAGCTATTCCTCTGTCAAATCGTCAAACACTCATGCGATTGACCAGGTATTCTTGCTTTTGTATCTGTCTTGAACAAAGGAATATATATTAAAATGCCCATCTTTTTTCTTTGTTAGATTTATATTTGCCTAATTTAATCAAGCAAATGGTTTGGAATTAGTCTTTGTGATTCTGTAGTATTTATTGAAATATGAACTAGTTTTGTAATTGACTTTTATATGAAGTTTATGCATTTTCGGGAGGTGGATCAGATTTCTTATTTTGCATCTGTGTGCCATTTGTGATTTTAATTATGAAACTACTTCTTTTATTTGAAGAGAGTATAATAATCTCTCGTGGATGCTTGTCTCCATGGTACACTTTTTCATGTGGAAGTAGTTTGTTGCAGAAGTGTCTCTCTGGGAAGGAATGTACTACTATTCTGAAATAATGAAATGTGAACAAATTCTTTGATATAGCAAACCTTGATTATGTTGCTCTATTACTAAATTTGGAGAGCTGGTTTTTCCAGATGAGGATAATTTTATAAAGCCTCCAACCGTCATTAACTTCAACAGTTCAGATTCCCCATATGGAAGTCATTAACTTTTATATTTTTTTTTTCGTGATGTTTCCTTTGACATTGTTTTATTCACAACTTTCTTAAATTATAATTGATCACTAAAGCTATTATTCTTGTTCGTGTATTATATACCATCAAATTATAATTGCTTTGGCACTGACTGAGTGACTATAGCATTTAGCAGGTCATCTTATTTTTCCTCGTCCACCCTCCTTATCTCTATTTCAATATTTCCCTTCTATGTTATGCATCAAAGTTTTAATTTATTATGGCACATGGACATGTGTAGCACCTAGTGAAGGATAAATAATAATATAAAAATTAGTACTCAAAGCTAGGGACATTCCTGAAAAATATATTTGTAACGAACAAACTTTAGATTCGGATTCAAATGAAGACTATTGAATGTATATTTGACTAACTTTTGTAATAAGTTTATTTAGTAACTCGGTTACCAGTTTCAAAATGATTCAATCTTTTGTATGTACGTTAATGTGGATGTCGTTTTAAGCACTGTGTATTTAAGTTTGTGTTTTGCATTGGTTTGTATTATTGTGTGTGTGTATATGATGCATCCATTGAATCCATCCATTTCTTTTTTGTCAGCTTCCATTTTTATTATGCTACTAATAGATACACTTGTGAAATTGCTTGCAACAGGACAGTCTAATTTTATCTTCATTTTTATGGTATACATGCTCACATTGGATGTTGTATAAACTTGGTGGTGCATTTGTAAGTAATTAACTTGAATGCTTCAGTTTTATTCTTGTTGATGGGAAGGTTAGGACTGATAAGCCATATCCAGCTGGCTTCATGGGTATGCACAGTTCTTTTGTCATATTATGATTCTTGGATTATATTCCCCTCAAAATGAACTTGTATGAGCACAGCAGATATAACAGTAATCTACTGAATTATTTCGCATGTGGTTTGGTCCAGGGGAGTTGATTTAAATTCACTTTCTGCTGTTAAGTATCTCTGGCAATCAGTTGATCCTTAAATTAATTGTTTTTTTTACTGCAGATTTTTTTTAGGGACTGTTTTCTAATAAACAAAGGTTTCGCTTATTTTTAAGCATTGAGATCTGATTATCACTTGTTTGTTTCTACACTTGGTTTTTCTGTGTGGTTATGTTTGATATCTGATACTGATGGTCTTTAGCTTGCTCTTGATCTGATTGCTTATGTATATATCTTGACTTATTACCCTGTCTTTTCACAGATCTGTTTGTTTGCCTTTACTACTCCATTGAACAAAATCTTTGCTTGAAAATCAAGAATCTCAAGTGAACTAACGGCAAATATTCGTTGTTTTCTTTATTTGCCAACTTTACAGGCTTTCATGTTAAAGAGAGCAGCAGAGGAACCTCTTGGTCATGCCGCTGCAATAATTGCTGATGTGCTTGAGAATGCTGAAACAAATCATGTGATGACTGCATCACAGAAGCGAGCTCTTCTTCAAGAAATGGCACTGAAGTTGTCCTAGAGGTTTTCTTATATGGATGTCAATGCTTGGTAGTGAGTTTAGTTGGGGTGCTTGTTTTGTAATCATGTACATGTTTTATATTATCATTGGTGTTTGTAGGAGAAAGTTTGTATATGAACTTTGATTAACAAAATATACATAGAATATATGTGGCACAGCTGTATCTGTGCAGATAGCTATGCCACCGATTTTCTTTTGTTATTTTTTTATTCACTTTTTTGGGGCGAAGAGGAATCTGGATTGTTAATTGCTAGTATGTTTTTAAAGAAACAGGTCATATATATAATCTTCTCAGGCATTTGGATAAGCATTTCCTTCTGTAATTTTATTTCAAAATCATATTGGATTGTAATTGCCGTTTCTGTGATATGAATTTGATTGCGAATTAGATTAAGCCATGAATGTTTACGTTGACTGTTGGCTTATATTGGCATGAATGTTGGGTGGCTTATACTGTTGACTTATATTGGCATGAATGTTGACTGGCTTATACATCAGCTTGTGGGTTAGTTTTGGGATTGAAATTTGTTTTATACAATCCACTTGTTCGTCTAGCGTAGGACTTTTTTATTTTATACCGTTCGCTACTTTGTTTGGCGGACGGACGGACGCTGTACCATTTTTAATCTCAGCCCTTGATTATTGGAATGAACGGTTATGATATTATTTGTCCAATTTTCATCCATAGCAAATACTTGTTATGGATCATTTTCCATAATATATATATATATATATATATATATATATATATATATATAAGGTTCCTATCCATAGCAACCGGTTGTTATAGATACTATTTTGGTAGCCATGATCCTATCTGTTAATTTCGATAATAAAAGGCCGTGATTAAACTTATTTTTTCTCCAACCGCAACAAGTTTTTGTGTCACGGTTAAAAGACTAACCTGCCCCTCCATTACATTTTGCATTGTTGCAGAGATAAAAAGAAAGAAAGAAAATACTAGCCGCAACAAGTTGTTGCGGTTGGGATGGGAAGAAACAAGTACTTCATATGTCCATTAATGAAAGTCTCATCTCAATCATGACTTAATTTGTCTGCCACACTATTCGAAAATAAATTATTCTTATCTCATGTTCAAAGAAAAATAACTAAGAAAATAAACACTCATTAATTTATATATAAATATTTTTCTAGAAAATTAATATTACTAACGGAGTAAATTTTAACATAATTTTAAATTATATATAAATTATGTTAAAATTTTAAATTATATATAAATTATGTTAAATTTTAAATTTAGAATTTTCTAGAAAAATTTAAATTTAAATTATATATAAATTATGTTAAAATTTAAAATTGTGTAAAAATTTAAAATCATGTTAAAATTATATATAAATTATGTTAAAATTATAACTTAAAATTTTCTATAAAAATTTAAATTTATGTTAAAATTTACTCCGTTAGTAATACTAATTTTCTAGAAAAATATTTATATATAAATTAATGTGTGTTAATTTTCTTAGTTATTTTTCTTTGGACATGAGACAGGAATAATTTATTTTCGAATGGTGTGGCAGCCAAATTAATGGACATATGAAGTACTTGTTGAGATGAGACTTTCATTAATGGACATATGAAGTACTTGTTACTTTCCATCCCAACCGCAACAACTTGTTGCGGCTAGTATTTTCTTTCTTTCTTTTTATCCCTGCAACAATGCAAAATGTAATGGAGGGGCATGTTAGTCTTTTATCCGTGACACAACCACTTGTTACGGCTGGAGAAAAAATAAGTTTAATTAATCCTGACCATTTATTATCGAAATTAACGGATAGGATCATGTGTAAGATCCCAACTTTTTATGAATAAATATTTAATTTTCTCTAAATATTATTCTAAATAGTAAGGTGATAATTTAATAAATTTTATAATTATGGGTGATATGTGCAAATTTTATAAAGTAAACAAGTTGTTACAAAATATTCGTTTTGTCGGGGAAATATTCGTTTTGTCGGGGAATATTCGTATGACGGCGCAATCATTGGTGGGCTCCATAACAGAATAACTGTCGGATAAAGAAAACGACAAAAATAAGTTTTCTAAAATTTGACGGCGGAACTTTTACCGTTAAACTGTTGAAATACCTGATGATAAAAGTACAGTAATACGTGTTGTTCCACAGTGGTACGCGGTATTGCACAATATCTCTGATTATTGATTCTTACGTAAGAAGTCACTCAGTATTCAATAATTGCCACAATAGTTGCTGCATAATATCTCATATTATTGATTCAATAATTGTTACAGTAGCATCTGCACAATATTTTATATTATTAAATCTATAATTAACACGATATAGTTACTTATATTATTATTAGCATTATTGACAATGTCTAGAATGTTCTTTCTAGGAAAGGGGTTAGATTATTTAATTGCGCGCCAGTAAGGAGAAATCCTTATCGGAAAGCCCCCTCTTTCCTTGGAACGATCTAGTTGTCAATATTGTGAGTTATAATATTAATGATGAATAATTGTTGAAAGATTAAAAATGTGTTGATTGAAGATAAGTGAATTGTGATAAATATTTATTCAAATTTTAATATAAATAGAGGAGTTTGTAATGAGACGTTTATTGTAAGTTTGGCTTATTCTATGGGACCCATAGGTCATCATCTAAGAGTCAATTTCACCAATATTACTTGCCTTTACCAGACATCAAACCACTTGCCTTTTCACATTATCAGGCGTCAAACCACTTGCCTCTTCACATTGCAAGGGCCAAACTAGAATTCTTCTATAAATAGAAGCTCATTTCTTCCTTCATTCTCACCAATTCCCTAAAGCTATAGAAAGAGAAACTATAGAGAGAGAAATAGAGAGAAAGAAGAAGAGCATTCGAGAAGCAAACACACACCACCAACACAAAGTTCTGCTACTACACTAGTGCGATATCTAGTCTTTTATTAAGGTAAAAGATGTTATTTTCTTTCGATACTCGTACATAAGGGATATCATTTATTGCTTCATAAGGGTTGTCATTCTATTCCTTATTCATTTGTAGGAATAACATGTCTACGCAGACTACCGCATGCCTGGTGAATAACCCTTCGTATTCATTCTTTATTAAGTTGTGGAAATGATCTGTCTACGCTGATTACCGCATAACAAGTGAAAATTCATTTGCAATTTTGTATATTATTTTATTTCATATTCCTAAATTTATACTTACTATGATAAGTATTTCTTCTATAATTCCTGAAGTAATTAGAAATTTCTTAAGGGTTGCGCTTCATCTAATATCATTTCACTGGAATATTGGTATGAACTTTCTTATTAAATTTTAATCTTTTCATGTGGGGGTACTATTTATGACACCCCCAAATCCGGGTTCCTTCAAACCTCGGATTCAGTCCGCCACGATACTACTATCGTCAAACTATTTATATCTTGTATTCATAACTTAATGAATATAACTTTACTTATTACAATTTAGAATATAAATTCTTTTCATTTCCAAGATCTATGTAATGACCACAAACTTTTATAAGTTTTAAATCTTGGTCATTTACCATTCCTGTCTTACATCATATTCGACGTTATAAAAATATGCGGAATAATTTAAACTGTAACAACCAAGAAATTCGAATCCTTTGTAAAATACTTGAAAGAATTAAATAATGAATAAAATAATATTATTTGTTATTATTATGAGTTAATAAGATGTATGTCGTTCTATAACCTAGAAACGTCGGAATATCGTAGTATTTTAACTACGTGAGAGAATTAAAGTGTTTGAATTTCCAAGACGAAAATAAAAGCTTTTTGAGGAGTTTTCTGAAAAACACTATTCATCATTTATCGTTTGGGAATTATTTTTGAACTTCCGAGAAATACGTAACGTTATAATATCGAGGCAAGATGGATTATGTAATAATAATCTAAGTATGGAAAACGCAATATTTCGCATGTGGACTTAATTTTAGAATGTTTGGTATTAAAGTCTAAGGAAATGGAATGGTGGATTTTGTATGAAGAACAATTCCAATATGAATAAAGGTGTAAACATATGTGGGATTAATGTTAAGCTAAGTGGTTAATAATATGAAGCCCAAACTAAATTAATGCAAGCCCACAAGAAATAATCTAATTAATTGAGCCTAAGCCCAAATGATGATTCAATGGGTAAAGTAAGATCCATGGTGCAACCTATGGGTGAATTGGGGACCAAGAACTGTATGTGGTGGCCAAGCAAATTATGTAGGGAGCAAGTTTACTTAGATCTTAAGTTAGGAATAGTAAGGAGGTGAGTTAAGGAGGTGGGATGTCCTAATGACTAGAATGCCCTAACCTTAGCCCTTCTATAAATAGCAAGCATATGAAGTCATTAGTTGTTTGTTATTTCATCCAAGTCAAACAAGTTATTGGTTATAGAGAATAAGCACTTTTAAGCTAACTTCCATAGATTAGATTTTTCCAAGAAGAAGAAGAACTAGTTCATCAAGGGTAAGACTCTTGTTCTATATTCTTCTATCTCTACCATGATAGTTTGATAGAGAAGTGATGATTATGTATGTTAATAATTTATCAAGATAGTTAATCAATGGACTTAAGACGAAAAAGTAAGGAATAAACAATTCAAACCTAAATAAGTTATGAACTTATGAAGAACAATGATGAACTTGTCATTTGTTACCTTAAAGAGTTAATATGATTCATAAGATGCAATGTAACGCCCCAAAATCTGGTCTATCTTCACAGCCGAATTCCGTACGTCACGAGTACATCATTCATCCAACATACATCATTATATACTGAAATATAACAACATACACTCTCATAACCCAGGTTCTAGAAACCTTATAACCTCTTTTATTATAAATAATGATAAATACATTATTCATTTCATCTTACAAGAGTGACTTTTATCCGTCACCAAGGATATATAATAGTTCATTAAACTAGTCTATAGTTCAGTTTTTCTCTTTCTACATTACAAGTCTTCATTTGATCTTCTCGCTCATTCACCTTCTGAATGGTACTTCATCTGGATACCGTCAGCTTGATCTTTACGGGATCCTTAAGTTCTTCTAACCTTGATCGCTGAAAATTGTTTTTCATTTAAAGCAAGAGTGAGCATTCAATTACCCAGCAAGTCATAACAGTTGAACAAATAACTTCAGAATTAAAACATTTCTTTAGAACTTCTATAACCGAACAAAGGTTATGAAGCAACTTGAATAATAGGAATAGTCTCGATCCCTATCATCTTAAAACATTAGTCATTTTCACTTTGAAATACTTTCATTCCTCTACCTTTTTCATACATATCCTGTCTGGCTAGAATCATTAGCATAGACTTAACAATAACGGTTCATGTATAAACAGAACATACTTGTATTGAACAGCTCAATCACAGAACAATTCATATCATAGAAACACCGAAGTGTTCAAATTGTGGCACAAGGCCTCATACATACTACCACCTTGTACATACATCGCACATATGCACATAGACAAGACTTCTCAAGTTCAACATCTGAGAAGTTTAAGAACTAGCATTCATGTAATATGAATGAAGTTAGAAAACTTGCCTTACGCCCAGCTATAGCTTACGCTGAAATGCTCATTCAAATTCCTATAAAACACATAAGGAAAAAAACATAAACACTAATTAGTCATTTATTGAACTTATGCATTGGTTTACCTAGCTTTACTTCTTAGGGTTCGCGTTCTTGCAATATAAGTTTACGCGACTAACTTCCTTTACCAATTTACGGCTTTATGACATACGAAGATGTCTTACTCATAAGTTCATCATCTTCGATGATTTATATTCTTATCTTCTTCTTATAACTTCTCTAGGACTCAGCACACATCGCATCTCTTCTAGTAGTCCATATGGTACTCTGAGTGGTTTCCCACAAACAACCAACAAACAAGTTCCCGTCTCATCTACACTGCCATCACAGTGAGTTAGATCGGTTGTCAGTTTTGTATATACCTTCGCTCTCTGAAGGAATTGTTTAGCCCAACTATAATGAGAGGCTATTAAGGAATTACTTAGGTTAGGGAGTGAGGCTACGAGCCTCTACAACAAGGAAAGGAAGAATAAGGGTAAGACTGAAGGAGCTGGGAAGGTGGAAATTAATAGTGGAAGTAGGGGTGGTAGTAGCAAGAGGAAGGGGAGCAGTTTTGGAAGTGTACAAGTGAAGCAAGAAGGTGTAAAGAAACAGACTGTGCAGTGCAAGACATGTGGGAAGAACCACTCGGGGGAGTGTTTGAAAGAAAAATTTGTTTGTTATAAGTGCGGGCAGGAGGGCCATATCTCTCCCAACTGCCTAATCCTAGGATGAATAGTGGGTGTTTTCTGTGCGGATCGACTGAGCACAAGGTGAAAGATTGTTCGAAGAGGAGGACAGAAGCAGGAAGTGTGAACACGAGCATTGGCAGCGGGACTTTGGCAATCAATAGATGAAACTTCGTCAAAAAAAAGCCAACAAAATCAACAAAGAAGTGGTCTACAACACGACAAATTCAGGATACTAAAGAAATGGGCAATGGAATTCCATGTATTATTCGTATAAATTTTATTTTATTATACATGATTTTCCTATATATAGTAAATTATTTTATAAAGAAATTTTGAGGGAGGAATTTGAATTCTTTTAGAAATTAAATTTCCGTTTAATCAGAAAGACAAGCTTTATGTGAATAGTTAAAGATCAGTTCGATCAAATTATGATCGAGATCTACTTGCAATGGTTATGTATGCTATGTATCCTGGTATGTATAGGTTTTAAAACGGTGATTTCTGGACTAAATCTTTATAAGGGAGGTGAATGTAACAACTTTGATATTTTTTATATAAATAAATAAGAAAATTTACATGATATATTTTTTTTTTTGTTTTAAGGATGAGGATTTTACAAGATAATGTGTATATGTATTTATGTGGTAAATAAAATATATTTAATACATAAATATTTACAAATAAATTTATTTTAGAATTATTGATTATTATGAAGTATATTCTTATAATAATTAATTTATGGTAGAAATGTTTTATTAATTATTTTCCATGAAAATATAATCATATATTATTTAAATAATATATGGAGTAATTTTAGAATAACTATAATAATTATTTTATTATATGAATTTTAGTACTGATTGTTAAGTTAATTATTTTACCTTAATTATTAAGGTTAAATATGAAGAATAAATCAGATATGGAATCCAAACCCTAATTTTGGATTTTTATCAAGGAATGAGAATAATAATATAATATTAATTATATTTTAATTTTTCAGTACTATAAACATGTACTGTATATATGTATTGAGGATGGTTGGTCAATTATGGTGTTTAATTTCAAAACCCTAATATTAATTGGTTAAACCCTAGTTTTATTGGGGGAAACCCTAATTTGAAAATCAATGGTGAGTTTAAGATTGTTATATAACTGTATTATATAATTTTTGCTGTGTATTAGATTATGATTTGATTAATTAGGTAAACCCTAATTTTAGAAACCCTAAATAAATTCTTTAGAAAAACCCTAATTATAAAACCTTAATTTTTGAAATGTTAAACCCTAATTTGAAACTCAAATTAGAGTCCAAGATTGATTGGTGATTGTGTTAATGTGATTAATTAACAAGAATTAAAATTACAATTGTTAATTATGGAAACCCTAAATTGTTAAATCCTAATTACTAAACTAGAACCCTAATTTAGTAATTAGAAACCCTAATTATAATTTGGTAACCCTAATTACCAAAAGAATAAACTCTAATTGCTAAATTAGCAAAGTTAATTATAATTAGAGATATTAAACCCTAATGTTCCTGTATAAATTAATTAGAAAATTAATCATAATTAGGAAACCCAAATTTCAAAATTTTAGAAACTAAAATTTTTATTTTATTTTTTTTATTTTGTGCAAACCCTAATTGCTAAATCCTACAAATGTTATGTACTAAACCTTAGGGTTAAATCCTAAGGGTTAAACCTTAAGGGTCAAACCCTAAGGGTTTGCATGATTACAAAATTGCCCTTAAAATTCCATGCGAAAAGACTAAATACCCCTCTTTGGATATTTTATTGAGATAACTTGTAAATCTATACAAAATGGAGTAGGTGACCAACTTGTTTGACAAATGTGACTCAAAAATGACAGTAACTCAGCCTCTCTTTTCCAGCAATGACATAAGATACATTGCACCAATGTATTATAAAAGGATTGAGAGAGAGAAAATGTACTCATTTGCTCATTTTACACTCTAAGCTCTTAACAACTCTCTCTCTCACTAAAGCTCACGAAAATCATAAGAGAATCATCCCAAATACCATTTACGAATATCACTAATGCATCGTAGCCGAAATCAAGATTGTTCATAAGAGGTATAAAACCCTAGCAAGAAATCTGTCCAATGATTCCATGTTAGATGTTATGTTTGAGTGTTAGAATATGTTGTTTATAGTGTATAATCATGATCTGGGTTGCTAGATGTTAGATCCATAACATCTAGAGACTCGAATTTGATGTTCTTCAAAATCTGGAAAAAAAATTCTTGGTGGTCTAACAACGAATGTCAGTGGCCACCAATCTTTTTCTGTTATGTGTTTTTGTTGTTTTAAGCTTTGATCTTGTAGTATGTTGTGAGATCTTTTCTCTGGAACTCAAATCAGGGTCAGATCAGTTGTAGGTTACAAGTTATGGGTGGTCAAACACCGTTGACCAACCACAAAGTGTGAGCTGTGGATCCCCAAAGGGGGGGGGGAACAATTACATTAAAAAAAGTTTACTATGAAAAAAAACTAGAAATCAAGCTACATCATGTACTAGTTTTAATTTGTTGAACTAGATAATTGAATTCTACGAGTATCCATGTTCAAAACGTTCAAAATAGCTTCGTTATCAATAGTCGCAAATATCTCTCTCTCGATAAACACCACCAAAACTAAGAATATGCTTTTGCGTAATCCGGATCGACAACTATAGCATTCGGGTTAAACTCCAAAATATTAGCATTTGAAGTTTGTGGTGGTTGTTCAACACTACCGTAAGATTCATTAGACCTCTAGGCCTTTTTGGTGCGAAATATCTAAACATTTCAATTTTATACGGAACAACCTATAAAATAGAACATAAATATACCATTTGTTATTTTTAATTTTAATGCCCCACAAATCACAATTACTTAAAGGCTTGAAGTAAAACCCAAAACAGAGAAAGTCATCAAGAATGCGTAAACTTAACTTACCTCGGCTAATCGGCTTGGTGGTGGTGGTGGTGATGTATCAGGACGACTTTGCCGACGCCTAGTGGCGGAAGAAGGTGGCGGGTTTGCCATGATGACGACGCAGCGTCGTCAACAGCAACAAGCTGCGCAGAAGTGGCGGCGAGCGGACGAGTTGAGTCACCGCCGTTCTATTTCCTTTCTCAACTCCAAATCCCTAATTGGCTAATTATAATTTGCAATCGTGAATTTGTGATGTTTTCTATTACTTCGTATTTAGTCTGACGTCGTTTTGACCGGGTTTAAAAAAATAGAACATATATTATATATACATACAGAGAACCGGAGAAGAGAAGGGCGGGAGACCGCCGAGTGCCAACTGGGAGAGC
This sequence comes from Panax ginseng, assembly GCA_020205605.1. Classification (NCBI taxonomy): domain Eukaryota; kingdom Viridiplantae; phylum Streptophyta; class Magnoliopsida; order Apiales; family Araliaceae; genus Panax; species Panax ginseng. The sequence continues at coordinate 31,902,448 of CM035138.1, read as the reverse complement.
GCAGAGGGGGGGCGACGGGAAGGAGGTGGTTGGTTTATGCAGTTAGGGGTAAAAATTTTGGCGAATGGCGGGGCTGGCCCCTCTTTCTCTCCGCTCCCTCCGCCATCGACCAACCATGATCGTCAAGTTCGGGTAACCTGAATCGAGCCCGTAAAGCTCGACAAGTTCTTCAAGAGCTTGGATCTGACAGTGGTTTGATGTTTTGTTATCGTTATTGCATCTAAGTTGTAGTATGTTTGTTAGACTACGTCATCATGCCTTAATATCACATATATAGTAAACAGGTTGAAGATTGTGGCCGGTCAGACTAGTTAAGTCGATCATGTTTTCTGTTTTCTGGGTAACCCAGAAAACATAAGAACATGACGACTGACATAGTTTGACCAGACTAGATCTCGCGGTTTTGTTGTTGTTGTTGTTGTTGTTATGATTTTATGTATTGGATCTCTAGACTTACATGTGTTCTACAACCTTCAAGCTTTAGATCACAAATACCTCACATGTAAAGCAAGTTGTGGAAGCCCAAAGTAGGCATCACGAATCGCTCTTCATTTCTCAGAACCCGTAAATGAAGAAACGTGTCTGACAAACACTTTAGAGGCTCAGATCTCCTCGGTTATGCAGTGTATGAACATGTTTATTGTTGGATCTTGTAGTCCTGCACTAGTACTACACGATCTGATCAAGAACATACCCAGAAACACACTAAGCCGTTCACGATTCTTGGTCAAACAAGGCATCTCGAAACTGGCATGAATGTTCTGGGTTTAGCCAAGAACACGAAGAACACCTATATATGACGGTTACATCCATTATAAAGCGATCTTTTAATGACACTTTTAATAAAATTAATTATTTAAAATTCTAAAAATTATTTAAAAATAGTAATTAATTTCAAAAATTACAAAAATTATTTTAAAAATTATTTTTAAATTATAAGAATTAAATATTAATAATTTGAAATATTTTTCATAAATATTACTCCCTCCGTCCCAAAATAAAAGTCCTGGTGGATTTTTCACGCATATTAAGAAGAGAAATAAAATAACAAAATTGTTCATAATAATATCATTAAATATGGAGAGAGAATTAGAATAAGAAAAGTATGAGATATTTAATCTACGAGCATAATAGGAAAAAATGTGTAAAAGTTTGATTATTAAAGGAAAGTGGATATTTAACATGGGACAACCCAAAATAGTAATAAGGACTTTTATCTTGGGACGGAGGGAGTAATATTTATTTAAATATTATTGATAATTAATTTACTTACTAAATGCATTAAATAAATTAATTAAAAATGATTTTATTATATTAAAAATCATTTTAAATGATAATAAGTTATTTAAAAATATTTTAAGTTATAAAATATAAATTTTAATATTTTAAAGCAAATTTCATTAATTATATAATATTAATGATCATTAAGTTATTTACTAAATGAATTAAAAATGATTTTATTATATTAAAATCATTTTAAATAATAATAAGGTATTTAAAAATATTTTAAGTTATAAAATATAACTTTTAATATTTAAAGGTAAATTTCATTAATTAATTATTATTAATGATAATAAGGTTATGTAATAATTATATTAAATAAATTAATTTAAAAATGATTTTATTAATATAAAATTATTTTAAATAAAAATAAAGTGTTTAAAGATATTCTAAGTTATAAAACATAACTTTTAATATTTAAAGGATAATTTTATTAATAATTTAATAATAATGATTATTAATTTATTATTAATGATATTAATTTTATTTAATAATTATATTAAATAAATAGTTTAAAAATGGTTTTATTATTCTAAAAAATCATTTAAAAGGATATAAATGAATTAAAAATATTTTAAGTTATAATTAATGACTTTTAATATTTTGATAAATAGTACATTAATATTTAAATATTAATGATAATTATTTAAAAATAGTTTTAAATATTTTAAAAATCATTTATGGGTAATATTAATACTTTAAAAGTATTTTAAGTTATTATAAATAATTTTAACATTTTGGAAATGATTTCATTAATAGATTAATATTAATTAAATATTAATGATAATAGAATTATGCAATATTTAAATCATTTAATAATGATTTCGATGTTTGAAAATTCATGATAAATTATAATAAATATTTTAAAATTATTATAAGTCATTTAAAAAATAATATGATCGATACTAAGTTACGGTGATGTAGTCTTAGACTCGATAATTACTCGATAAAGTCATTTCCGAATACTTTACATGTTTTAGAAATTGATCTGGACTTAGATAAATTGATTAGATGTAAGTGTTTATTTGTGATTCAATGGTTATTAAACATATGTGCCAATGTGATTAGGGTATGTGCTGTCTGCAATAAGCAGTGTTATGTGTTATAATATGATGTTCTAATCGAACGAATGATCTGATTAATGATAGGTCGTGATATAAACGATAAAACTAAGTTGTGAATCGTAAGCGCCAAGATCGAAAAGTATCTTACCTTTGCATTTTCTTTATGCACTGGACATGAGTAAGAATGTTTCTAAACTATATTATTACTGTACAGATTATTAACCCTATATTATATACACTCATTGATTATCAACATGTTAGTATATGATAATTCAGATATATATTCTGTTCGTTAATTTCTATAAATGGTTATACAAGTGTCCCCACTTGGATAATCATTGTATTTAATCATATGTTGATATACCTTTGTCAATTACCCGTATACATATATGTTGAATTGTAGATTATTGTTGAACAAGATAAAACCTTTGATTTGAAACCCAGACAAGTATGAACATCCCTACATGGGAAAACTTTTATGCTACTAAGGCGACAGAGTGAAACGATACCCTCGTTCTTGCATTTAGTATTGATCAATGCAGGCATAACTGAATTCACCCCCCGCGTTCGTAAGTTATGACGGTTTGCAGATGAATTTCTGTTTAACCTATTTGAAAATTGAAAACAATGTTCATAACATGTCAACTAAACCCTATTTATAGTCCGTACGTAGTTTTAAAAATTTGGTATAGAATTGATATATTATTATCATTGGTATAGATTACTTCACAACTGTTAAATCGTTGTAGAAGGGTAGTATAAAGAAAACATTTAAATTCTTTCAGCTTATATATATAAATGCTATTACTTACTGGGCACTCAAATGCTCATCCTTGCTTAATTTAAATGTTTTCGACTAAAGTGTGAACGACTGTAGATCTCTCACTAAGAACAAAGGAAAGGGAAAGGTTGCTGAATGAGAGAAATGCCATTTTATGTAATAATTAACTTTATTAAGACAAGTATGATATATATTATCTATCATGGGTTGTAATGAATGTTTAAAGGTTACATACTTGGGATTCAGACTCTGATGATATGTAAATTAAGTTTGAACTTTATATTATCGTTATTATTATTAGTATTATTCCGCTCATAGAAATGGTATCGTAAAGCACCGAGTTTGGGTTTCAAGTACTCGGATTTGGGGGCTCTACAGCCAAACCCTTTGTTATTACTGGCGCTGCGGCGCCACTCTCCAGACGTTTATGGCCGAGCTCGCACTGCGACACCACTTCTCAAACCTCAATTAGGTAAATGAAGCACACTACCGAGCTTAAACCCTAGAAAATGTACTAAGTCTTGAATCAAGTTTGAGACGCTTACTTCGCGATCTCATAACTCCTTCGTTATAACTCAGAATGAGGTCATTCCAAAGCCATTCTCTTACTTATCTTACGTACTTCAATACCCCTTAGACAGAACTTGTTCTGAATCCATTAAAGTGCCACTCTATTGGCTTAATCTTCACCCTTTGTTCATTTTACGCTTTTAACGCTCTTTGTTTGTTCGTCCGTAATTCGGTCATCCGAACTCGGAACTCGTTCGTTCTTGAGTCCATGACTCACGTTTTCTATGTTCTCTTACTTTCTTAGGAAACCCTACACATCCGGGTTCATTTACTAACTTTCTAATTCTCGTTTGACTTTTATGAAATTTTTGCCATAACTTCGTTATAGCTAAGTTTTAATCCGTTCTTCATGAACGTTTCTATAATTCCTAACCAAGCAATAAGCAACTAATCTTATACACGATGGTTTTAAACTTGTCCATTAATAACAATTATCCTACGATGGTTTTAAATATGTCCATCAACAACGTTCTTCGTGTTCTTCGCGTGTTCTTCGTGTTCTTTGTTCGTTCTTCGTTTTAATCGATATTTTGGATTATGATTTCACTTTTTATTGGAATTTGATGTTATAGAACATTATCCCTTACTTATTTCACCTACTTATTCATATAATCCACTCGGATCGCTCTAATTCATTACGAATCTTATACTTCCTTAAGAAATTTATTTACTAAACTTTAAATTCTTATTTCTTCATTTTCTTATGATTTCAACCATATGAACTCATCTCTCACCTTATCTACTTCTTATCTTCATTAATTTATGTTTTTAAATATAAAAACTTAAAGAAAAATTATAAGAGATTAGGTTCTGGATTACCGTTATCCTTTAATCTCTTTCCGTCGGACAAAGGTTGCTCACGAGCAAGCTTCTCCTCTTCCTCTTCCTCTTCCTCTTCCTCTTCTTTCTCCCATCCAAACTCTCTCTCTCTCTCTCTCAAAGTGTAGGATTTCCAAAATCTCAAAATAATGAATTAAGCTTCATATTTATAGAAAACCAAGGCTAAGGGTATTTTAGTCATTTCGCCCCCTAACCCCCTTACTATTCACACCTCCTTACTATTTCCACCTCCTTACTATTTACGTAGCTTCCCTTGGAAGCTTCGTGCTTCCGTCTTTCGATTTTCGTCCGACAGTTCAAAAACTGCGATTCCGGAATCCAAATATTTTGGATATTTCGTCTTTTCCTTTACCAACCAATTTTTACGTATTCTTCAGATCTTCAAAAAATTGAAAAAAACTTTTCGACGTTGAGCGTTTTCCTTCACGTTTTACCCTAACGTAGCTAAACGAGTGAAAAGTACATAGCAGTACTTTTCGTCATTTTTATTTTGTCCGATTTCTGCACGTTTTTCGAGAAAAACTTTTATCAACTTACTTAACTTTTCACAATATATTATGGTCAAATCTTTCGATTGAATGTCATTTTGACATACCGAACTCTCAGAACGGCCTAGGTTATTCAAACCATAACCCTTAGGGTTTCGTCGGGTGAATAGTGCCTATTTCGTCTTTTTCTCCAAAAAATATTTTGTTCCCGAAAAACTTCTATTTTCATCTTGAAAATTTTTACTCGCTCAGACTAGCTCGTAGCCAGAATACTCCCGACTTTTAATCATCCTAGGTTATAGAACGATTAACAAACACATAGCACATAATAGTATTAATAAAAATTCCTTTTATTAATAACTAATTCTTTAAACCTAAATTCTGGACAACACGAATTTCCGGGTTGTCACATGCAAGAATGTTGTTTAAAGGAATTAATTAAAGAATAAGTCATAAGGAAATGAAAATCTTGTATTAAAGAATTGTTAAGTTATGAACTTATAAGAAATAAGCCATAATCTAATTTGAATATAAGTTATTATAATATGTAGGTTGAGATATCTAGCTAATGAAATGAATCCATTTGGAATGATGAACAAATCGTTAGTAATGAAGTTTTTCCGAAATTCACACGATTGGACGATAATCGTCGAATTCGTGAAATTTTTGGAATCGAAGTCGAATTTTGTGTTTGAACTCGGAAACGTTGGTTTTTAATAGAGACAAGTCGTATTTGTCATTATAGAGTTGCGAACTCAAAAATGACCGGATTCCGACTTAGAACAAAGAAACGATCGTTGAACGTTCGCGAACGTTTATCGTTTTCGTTAAAAGTGAACTAATAGGTGAATTTTTAGCAAACAAAGTCAAATAGATAAAATTCTTGCATGAACACGTAGAGTATATGATTTGTGAAGCATAGGCTCTTGAACGAGCCAATTCAGACTTATAACGAAGAAGTTACGAGTCCGAAAATCTCACAAGTTTTAAAAATCACAAAACTTTTCGTAGATACAGAGTCAGGCATGCACACGACTCAAGCAAATAATTTGGCGCAAAATGCCTAAATGGCCCTCATCCTCGGAGACTCACGCCGTAGTGCGACCCGTGACGAAGTGACTCTAGCCGCAGCGCCGAGTCCGGTCTCCTAGCCCAATGTGTGATGTGGCAGTTGGAATACGTAGAGGAATAGCCGCACCACAAATACCAACCTTAAAACTTAAATAGTAAAGAATGTTTACATGTTGAGCATGAATAGTAAATGATTAACACTTAACTAATGAACTTAATAAAACATTAGCAAGTCATGATTAAACCTTAAGTATGATCACTTAGAGTTCAAGAAAGTCAATTGCATATAAACGTAAGAATGATGTAACAGAAAGTCGGAACCAATAATAACAAATCTAATACGTAATTAGATTAAGAAGAAGGGTAAGATTCTTTAGGAACCATGTATGATTATTCATGACCTAATATGCTATATGATGTTATCATCTACTATAGAGACTTAAGGACTTAAAGTGCACGTGTTATATCTGTAAGCAGACGCTAAAGGCAAGTACTCTAACCCTTGTTCCAGTTCAATCTGGACAAGCTTTGTGATTCATGTATTGTTCGCATGAGTTAATGTCTGATGAAGTCAAAGCCAACTCTTTCGGCTAGACTTATGCTATGTTGGATTTCTTATAATCTTTCAAGTATTGACAAAGATTTACCGAACTAATATTGTTGTGGTTTTCAAAAGGAGACTGAGTATGCTAAACTATTTTGTCGTCAAACGACAAGCACGTGAGGTTGACACAACTTAAACGTATACACGTTTAATGAATGTAGTGTTGATCAACATAGAGTACTATAAAATCGATCACCTAGACGTGCTTTCAGTAAGCTATCTTAGGACTTACGGACTTAGTGCCGGGATGTCCTTTTTAAAGTACTTATGAAATGCTCATGGTCTTGGACCGGAACCAATGTTTTACTGAATATTGTTGTTGTAAAACATTTTGAATGAAAAGAGGTGCTATTTCAAATTATAGATGGTACTTCGTAACTATTGTTCAGTTATTGAAGATATACGATTCCTATGTCTCAAGCATGCTATTTTGCTAGAATTGTTGTACTTGCTGAGCTAGTTAGGCTCACTCTTGCTTGAACCATATGAATGCAAATAAGATCGAATCTGATCGATTTGATCCTAAGAAGGATAAAGGGAAGGCTAAGGCGAACCCTTAGATTACCTATGTAATAATATAAGTTTTATAATGATAATATTCTATCTTATGACAAAGACAAATGTAATGGTTATAAAGAACCTGGGAGAATGTTAATATTATTTTGAATATATATAAGACATATTCGTTCTTTTGAGGTATTTCAATTGAATGTTTGTGTGAACTGTAGCACCATGTAGCACCATCTGTCGAGTTGGAAGATACCCGGATTTGGGGGCGTCACAGGTTGGTATCAAAGCCTTAGGTTATAAAACTTAAGGGGGGATTTAAACCTTAAGTCATAACCTTAAGAAAAGTCAAAGAATAAAATATGTAAATTAACTTTATAAAAATGCATTATATATGTTGTGTGTTTTTATTATTCTACTGATGTGTACTAATCAAACTCTTTGTGTTGTTGTAGATGTCAAGAGAAAATAGAGACGTACAGGTAGTCAGTGAAGGGTCGGTGAATCAGATAGAGATCATACCGAACCCCATAGCAGCAGATCCCGAGATAGTAGTGGTTGAGTCTGGAGACTTAGAGAGTTTAGATCTCATGTCCGTGTTCGACGACATGCTAGAAGAAGAGGTGGAGGTGGTGTCCTTCAACCTAGTAGCTATAGCAGCAGAGATGGCTCCGGGGGAGTCAATGATGTCACTTTTCATGTCAGTGTTGGATAGAAACATCCATTACTGTCAGGAGGTTAAGGAGCTGAAAGTAGAGCTCCAGGCTGTTATAGAGGATAAAAAGGACGTGGAGTCCATGTGGGAACAAGAGCACGATGAGAGAATTTGGGCTAAGGACAAGGTCCATGAGCAGAAACAGGAGGTCTTTGAGCTCAGAGGGGAGCTAAAGACCAAGAAACAGAAGATAGGGAGAATGTCCTACATCTATAAGAGTTGTCATATGAACTTCGAACTGCAGGTAGCTGGTTATCCGGTAGAAATAGGGCAGACGCGACATACTATCAGCCGTGATATTATCGCCGGTCTTGCCAAGGCGGATTTTGAGAATGCCTTAAGGCAGATGTGATCTAGTAGTAGCTAGAGTAGCTTAGATATGTAAATATTTTATATCTAGTAGTGATGTAAAACCCTCTTTTATATAACAAAGGGTAGTCTTTTGTAAATCCCAATTTTTGAAAAGTAATTGTGGGAAAGTAATGTAATCAGCTTAGACTGTATAATGTAACCGATGTAGTGTTATACTACAATGAATCAATATAAGTCTTTTTCGGAACATGTTGAGTAATGAATGTTTGAGTTATTGTTTAAAATTGAATAATAACTAACTAAAAGGAAATGAATAATAACGAAATGTGTTGTTTATTGTAACAGCAAAATGCCGCCAAGAAGAGTACTACGTAATCAAGGTGCGAACGTAAATCAACCGGAGGGAGGTCCGGTTAACCCCATGCAGGAGTTTGTAAATCTTTTAACTGCAGCATTTAATAGAACTGGGGCTAACGTCCTTGTAAATCCTAGTGTAGCAGAGCTACTATGTTTAAGGATTTTAAAATCGTGGGTTCACCGGAGTTCAAATGAACTACGGACCCTATCGAAGCCCAAACTTGGGAGAAGGAAATCGAGAAGGCATTTGTGATAGCAAATGTCGACGAGGCCCAGAAGGTTGCCTTTGTAACCTACATGATGAAGGAAGAGGCCAAATTTTGGTGGGAGGCCAATCAAGCTAGGGCCGGGATAGAGGTTCTAACATGGACGAGGTTCAAAGAGATATTTTTCGAGAACTACTTTTCCACGAGCATGCAAGGAAGGATGAAGATGCGGTTTCTGGAATTGAAATAAGGGGACATGACAGTTCCCTAATACGCCGCCAAGTTTAATGAACTTGCGAGGTTCGCTCCACACCAAGTGGACACCGAGGTTAGGAAGGCGCAACGGTTCAAGCAGGGCTTGAAACCCTTGCTCTATAATCGCATATCGGTGTTCCAAAGTACTTCCTTTGGAGTCATATTAGAGAAGGCGATAATCACTGAAGGTGGTAGCGAGGCGTTGAGCCAGTACCATAAAGACAAGAAGAATAAAAGGAAAGTAGACGGGGGAGTGAAGATCGAGGGAGCCATCGGGAGTGGCGAAGGGTACAAGCGGAAGGTGATTAGCTCTGGGAATACCAGAGTGAAACTAGGGGACCTGAAGAGGAGGATGGAGGCCTGCAAGACCTGTGGGAAGACTTATTTAGGAGCCTGTCTCAAGGGTAAGGTCGTGTGTTACAATTGTGGATAGGAGGGGCACATTGCGCCTAACTGTTCGAGTCTGAATAAGAACCACAGATGCTTTGTGTGTGGGTCAATTGACCACATGGCAAAGAACTGCCCGAAGAAAGGGACGGATGGGAATAAGAGCGCCAATAGTGGTAAGTTAACTATTGAGGGTCCAACGCAGCTGGGTAGACCGATGGCCCATACGTTTAACATGACCATCCAAGATGCGATGGCCTCAGGGGACGTAGTCGCATGTATTATTCTGATCAACGATCTAAATGCATACATGTTGTTTGACTCGGGTGCTACTTGTTCGTTTATCGCATGTGATTTTGCTAGACGATTAGGACTACTTCCCAAAAAGTTGCCTATACCTTTAAATATTAAGGTAGCAAACGAAGAGGTAATTCCTGTCAAAGATATTCATAGGAGTTGTTGTGTAAACATTTAGGGTTCTAAATTATCATTAGACCTGATACCGATAAAGTTAGGAGAATTCGACGTAATTCTCAGAATTGATTAGTTGGTTAACCATGGTGAAATTATAGATTGTCAAAAGAAAAGCGGAAATATTAGAACGTTAAGACAACCTTAGATAGTATTTTACGGTAATAAATCGTTGGGTAGTTCGTGTTGTCTTACCGTGGTACAAACTAGAAAACTATTAAGGAAGGGGTGTGTAGGTTATTTATGCCATGTTGTTGATACCCAGAGAGTGGGGGCGACCATGGAACAAATACCTATAGTGAGTGAATTCATGGATGTATTTCCAAGTGAATTGCTGGGTCTTACACCCGGATAGGAGAGACCGATTTCAGAATAGACATTGTGCCGAGCTAAGCGGCACTCAGCTTCAAATAAGACCGTATCGTATGGGCGCCAAGGAGAGATGAAGGAGTTGATGGTGCGATTGCAAGAACATTGGATAGGTAGTACATACAACCAAGTGTTTCACTGGGGAGCATCAAGAGATTTGAATTTTCCGACAAAAGGGATATTTATTGTGAATTATTGAAGTTCAAGTCTCAAATAATTGATTTTTGGAAGTTTAAAATAATTTAAATATGAAAAACATTTTTTGTGGGTCTAGCATGTGATTTGAATGTGTTGAATGCAGATTTTCAGATTCAAGAAGGTGCGTAGAGAATTTTAATATATATATTATTATTTTAATAAATTTTCTGCTTTGGTGTTCTAAGCAATTTCCTATAAATAGGTGCTTAGGTTAGAATTGAAAATCACACCAGAAACTGAAGTTTTCTCTCTCTATATTATCGAGCGTATTCTTGTGAATATTTTGAGTATACTTTGAGTATTGTTATACGGTGAAAGTTCAAGTCATAGTCTATATCCGGTGTTTCAACTAGAAGTACTGTCTTTCGAGGTAAGGGATATTATTTTTTTTAAAAATGATATTATTTCTTCAATATCATTATGCCAAAATATTGGTTGAAACTTTTTATCAAATTTGGAACTTTTTCATGTCGGGGTTATTATTCATGAATTACTATTCATGAGTTACTGTTCACGAGTTACTATTCATAAGTACTATTCACGAAGCGTGAAGATGTTTTTTTGTGAAATTTCTATCTTTTGGTGTCGAGATTCTTTGCTCACGATATGATCTGACTATTAACGATATCTTACACTTATTCCCGAATACTAAAGACTATTCATTGAAAAATAAAATTTCTTCTTTTAAGTCAAAATATCTATTCGGATACTAGCTTTGATTGTATCCATGTTTTGATCATTCTTGAATTTTACACCACTATGATTATTTTTGAGATATTTTTGGACGTGGATAAAACAAAGTACGAATCCTTAATCCTTAATCCTTGTCATTTTGTTTAACTGGATTCGCTTTTTAAAAATATTTTTCATCATCCTCAGTCTTAAATGATGATATTATTGAATATCTTTAGCCTGTAGTGCAAAGATGAATGATTTCTGATGAATATCTTTGGCCTGTAGTGCAAAGATGAATGATTTCTGATGAATATCTTTGGCCCGTAGTGCAAAGATGAACAGTGTTTAGATGAACATGACTAATCGGGTGAATGTCCTCGCCTCAGAGTGCAAGGATGAATATATGATTCCAGATATATATTGATTGATGTTATAGGGATAAAAATATTGATGATGGACTGTTAAATTCATAGATATTAGTAGATTTCATCCTCTACGTAACTCTTCAATGAATTAATATTTTCCGCTGCGAATATTGATTTAAAACTTGTTGTCAATTGTATTCTATTAGATTTTTCCCTGTTGAAGACTAACGATAATTTGTTGTATATTATCTTAGTCATAATATTCTTTACTGGGCTAGTTGAGCTCACCCTTTTCCTTTTTGTTCCATTTTTCTTCTCAGGAGACGAGAATGTAGCGATTACTAGTCGGGGTATGGAATGAAGGTTCTAGAGAGAGTTGTTTAGTAGTCCTCACCATTTTTGTAAAATAATGTATCAATAATTATGATGGGGATTTATTTGCGTGTGGATATTGTCTAGATGGCAATATCTGTATTTAAACTCACAGTTTATATGTTGTAATAATAAAGTTATAGTTATTTCTGTACCATGTATTTGGCGACTCAGAATGGGTTGGATGGAATGGACCTATTTTGGGGGCGTCACAACGTACCTAGTATGTCGAAGAGGTAAGGATACCTTGATTTTATTTCAGATTCTAACTACCAGGTCATTTCCTCAACATCGTGGTTCCTTCATAAAACTTTGACTTGAGGTATAATCTTGGAGCGTAGAATATGTTCCTTCTTATCCAAGATTTGAACAGGAACCTCTTCATACGTTAAATCTTCCGCTATTTCGTCCGGTTCTAACTCAATAATGTGGTTCGGGTCTTTCACATATTTACATAACATGGATATATGAAAAGCGTTATAACTCAATATCGAATTCCACGTCCTTTCGATGAAGATCAACATAATTCTTTTGTCGATCTTGTGAGGTTTTTATACGTTGTTCGGATCGTTTGAATCTTTTTTCGTGATCATACGCATTAACTCTGGTCCCAACAACGTTGTTTCACCCACCTCATCCCAAAGATACTAGAGAATGACACTTTCTTCCATATAACGCCTCGAATGGAGCCATGCCAATACTTGTTTGATAACTGTTGTTGTATGAAAACTCCACCAATGGTAAGAACTTGTCCCAACTTCCCTTGAAGTCAAGGACACAAAGTCTTAATAAATCTTCAAGAGTTTGAATAGTCCTCTCTGATTGTACGTCCGTTTGAGGATGATATGCTGAACTAAATCGTAAATCCGTGCCCATAGCTTTTTGCAAACTAACCCAAAATCGTGAAGTGAATCTTGGGTCTCGATCAGAAACTATGGATACTGGCATACCATGCAGTCTTACAATCTCGTTTATGTACATACGAGCAAAACGTTCAAGTGTATAAGTTTCTCGTATTGGTACGAAATGAACAGACTTGGTCAATATATCAACAATGACCCAAATTGCATTTATGCCCTGAGAAACATTGGGAAGACCAGTAACGAAATCCATAGTAATGTGATCCCACTTCCATTCTAGAATTTCAAGTGGTTGCAATGGACCTTTTGGTACTTGATGCTCCGTCTTGACTCGTTGACAAGTTAAACCCCTTGAGATAAACAGCGTTATCTCTATCTTCATATTGCTCCACCAAAATATATGACGAAGATCACGATACATTTTGGTACTCCCGGGATGGATTACAAATCGGTGTGTTGTGTGCCTCCATCATGATTTTATACTTTAAATCGTGGTCGTTAGAACACAAAGTATGGAGTTGACTCAAGTATTCCTTCTTCATCGATTCTTGTTTCCTGTGATAGCACCTTCTTGCACTTTCTTCCTCATACGCATCACCTCCAGTGTCCAGTAGCTTGAGCGCCTTTTAACTTTATCGATTAAAGTCGGTTCTACTCAGATATTCGCCATCATCACGTGGGTCCCTAGAGTCTTTATCTCTATCTCCATCCTTTGCAAGTCATACAAAATGGGCCTTTGCGTTGACAATATAGCTTTTCGTGACCAAGCGTATGATCTTCTACTCAATGCGTCACCACCACGTTTGCTTTTCCAGATGGTTTTGGATGGTATGATCATAATCTTTCAACAGCCAAGCCAACGCCATTGTCGCATGTTGAGTTCCTTTTGAGTGAAGAAATATTTGAGGCTTTTATGATCCGTAAAGATCTCCACTTTTTCCCTATCTGTAATGCCTCCAAATCTTTAGTGCAAAAATAATCTGCGCCAACTCTAGATCATGAGTAGGATAATTTCTCTCATATTCTTTGAGTTGTTGAGAGGCATAGGCAATGACTTTCCCATGTTTCATGAGAACACATCCTAACCCTTTGCCTGAAGCATCACTGTAGATGACAAATCCCTCCAAGCCAGATGGTATTGTCAGAACAGGTGCTGAAATGAGCCTCCTCTTGAGTTCTTGAAAACTCTTCTCACATTCCTCGTTCCAACCGAATTTTGTATCTTTTCGAGTCAGCTGAGTTAATGGAGTAGCGATTCGAGAAAATCCTTCCACGAATCTCCGATAATAACCAGCTAAACCGAGAAAGCTACGTACTTCGGTCACTGATTTAGGTTGCTCCCAGCTTTGAATAGCTTCAATCTTTGCTTGGTTAACAGATATTCCATGACTTGATACTATGTGCCCAAGGAATGCTACTTCCTAAAGTCATAACTCGCATTTCTTCAACTTGGCATAAATCTTATATTCACGAAGCTTTTGAAGTATCAGCCTCAAGTGTTGCTCATGATCTTCACAACTTTTGGAATAAATAAGGATGTCATCAATAAAGACGACCACAAAGTGATCCAAATATTCCTTGAATACTCAGTTCATCATATCCATGAAGGCAGTAGGAGCATTAGTCAATCCAAAAGACATGACTAGGAATTCATAATGCCCGTACCGAGTTCTGAAAGCCGTCTTTGGAATGTCATCGGTTTTAATCTTCAATTGTTGATATCCGGAACGAAGATCAATCTTTGAAAAGAATTTGGCGCCTTGCAAATAGTCAAACAAGTCATCAATACGTGGCAATGGGTACCTATTTTTGATGGTGACATGATTCAACTCCCGATAATCAATACAAAGTCGCATACTCCCATCTTTCTTTTTCACGAATAGAACATGAGCACCCCAAGGAGAAGTACTAGGACGAATAAAGCCAATGTCTAACAATTCCTGCAGTTGGGTCTTTAACTCCTGAAGTTCAATAGGAGTCATTCGATATGGGGCTTTGGAAATGGGTTTTATACCGGGTTCAAGGTCGATACAAAATTCAATTTCACGTTCTGAGGGTAGGCCAGTAAGTTCTTCTTGAGAATACGTTAGAAATTCATTAACAATAGAAATATCATTCAAAATCGATGTATTTTTGTTTAGATCCGTGACATGAGCTAAGAAAGCTTGACATCCGCTTTTTCAATAAACGAATAGCTTTATGGCTTGAGATGAGCGAAGTGATAGATTTTAATGATTTGGTTGCTTGAATTAGCATAATAGGTTGGTTATGAATATGAAAGCTAACAACCTTATGAAAAACAATCAATTTTTGCATGATGAGTAGTTAACCAATCAATCCCTAGAATCACATCAAATGCAAGTATTTTCAATGAAATAAGATCGACGTAATGTGAGAGTACCGATTTGAACCAAACAAGACTTATAAACAAAGGGATGTAATGAAGGTTTCTCCCAATCGGAGTTTCAACAGAGATAAGTCAAAGTCTAATTTCTTCTTGAGTCAAATTTAAACGTTGAGCGCAAGTAGGAGAAATAAAAGAATGGGTAGAACCCAGATCAAATAAGGTATATACTTCACTAGAGTTTATGATAAGCTTACCCGTGATGACCTTGTTCGGGTTCCTTGCTTTCTGGGAGGTCACGATAAATGCTCTCCCTTGCACTACTGGCTTTAACTTTTCTAGGACATCTTTTGGTGCCTCCATCCTAGCTGAACTTATCTTTGGTGAACGACAAAATCGGGCTAGGTGACCTTCTCTTCCACAAATATAATATGCTTTGGACGACATCGCGCAGTTTGGACTGATGTGTCCTTCCCCTTTGCATTTGAAACATATGATAGGTGGTCGTTCTCCTCCCTTAACCACGGGTGTTGGTGCTGACGTCTTTCCATCATTGTTGAATCTCCTCTTCTTGAAATGTCCATTCTTATTATTTTGGCCATGATTACCATTGAAGTGGTTACCATTTCTGGCATGTTGATTCCCTCCACGCTTATTGTCACCGCTTCGATGACTGTTATCACTGGTGTCACTGTGCAATAACTACTGTCAAAATTATTGAATGAAATACTGAGTGACTTTTTACGTAATTAAGAATTAATAATATAAATCATTGTGCAATAACTACTGTGACAATTATTGAATGAAATATATAGTGACTTCTTACATAGGAATCAGATCAATACCTTACTATAAATAATTTAAATTCTATTAAAAGTAGATATCAACACCAGATCATATTTATCTCAAATAACATATAAACCAACTAATAATTCATTATTCATTCAAGTTATCTTTATTTATCGCATAACATTATTATTCATATTCCAAAACTTTAGAAGTGAATAATAAAATTTGAAAAATCTAAAACCTCATATATGACAATCCAATATTATGGTATTATCACCATTTTTACTTTAACAAAAATATTAATTTTATTTTTATCATAACTCATTCGTTACTTGTGCATTTACATCCCGACACCTCATGAGCTTACTAACACTTTTAAAATATTTAAGATAGTATTCTGAACTTTCCAAACAATTTTCACATTTTTCGGATTATCCAATAATTTTCTATAATTATTTCTATTTATAAAAACTATCATTTAATAGCTTCAAAATAGAAATACTAACTTCACATACTTTTATATCTTTAAAACATCATCAATATTAATCTTATATTATTATAATATTTTTCAGCAAAATTCAAAATTTTCCACCATTCATAGAATTTTCTACGAATTTCCTCTATTTTTAAACTAACCATAAATAGCTTAAAAATACAATAAATATTTCTGTTATTCAATAATTTATCAACCTTCCCAGAAATTATAAAATAACTTTATAAGATTTTTCACCAAGTTTCATAATTTTTCATCATTCATATAATATTCTATGAATTTCTTCTATTTTCAAACTAACTATAAATAGTTTTAAAATACAATAATTACTTCTGCTTTTCAATAATTCATCCAAAATTTACAGAAATTCTAAGATGATATTATAAGCATTCTGTAAAAATATTTCATCCCAAATTATTTTTCTAATAAATTAATTATAAATTACAATATACAGAAATTTTAATAATTCATAATAATTAGCACTTTTATCAGAAAATTACAAATCTTATGTTCTTTTCATGTAAAATTTAATTCTCTACAACTTTGCAGAAGAATGTTTTTCCAAATTATGACTCTAACATAAAGAGATATTCTTACCGAAAAATTCTGTTTGAAGATTTCCGAACTAGCCACCTCACAAACTTCATAACAAATCATAAGTTAATCCTTAACGGTTCAAAATTTATGGACATATACTCAACTTATATATGTATAACATATCCAAAAATTACAACGATCCAACGGTCAGATTAAAAAGTATAACTCACGCAATAGAGCATAAGAACACTGATTTTTCGGACTATAAGTCCTTCGGACCAGTTTCACTCAAACTGTCACCACGAAAAACTCACAAAGAATTTTTAGGTGATTCAAATTTCCGCATTTAACTTACTTCCAGGGATTTCTTTTGATATATGGCTCATCTCCTAAATCATTATACACAAAGAGTTATGGATTTTACAAAATCAAGTAGTAAACTAATTTTTTTGAAAATTTCAAGATTTTGTTCTTCTTTTGATTTCTTGATTTCTTTTCTTTGATTCATATTTTTGAAAGTTTAATCTATCACATACAACATAAATACACCAACATCATAAAACTTAACTTCTATCATTAAAATCAAAGGATTAATCAAGGTTTTATTCATTACCTTCTTCTCTTTCCTTCTTCTTCTTCTTTCTCTTTTTTTTCTCTTTCTCTCTCTCTATTCTTTCTTTTTGCTGAAATGCTTAGCTACGGGAGGTGAGAGTTCTCTCTTTCCTTTCCCCATTTTTCTTCTTCTTTTCCCCTCTTTTCTTCCTTTCCTTTTCTCTTTTCTTTTCTTCCATTTTTTGTCCCCCCACTACCAATTCCCTCTTCCACTTCTTTTCCTTCTTTTAACTTTCATTATCCCATCAGCATTTAATTAGACGCCCACATGGGCTGCTTAGAAGAATTAAATCCCTCTCCTCTTTTATTAGCTCATTTATCCGATTAAACATTTTATAATTTTAGAATAATAATCATAAATTAAATTAGACTTTTATTTCATAAAAGTCGGGGTCTTACAATAAATTTTAAAGATTTATAATTTAATTTATCTATAATTCAATAATGTCCAAATTGTCAACATGATACTGCTTTGTGGAGTAAAATTCAAGAATAATATTGTATCAAAAATGATTTGGACAAAAAAGAAATCAATTTTTATCATGAATAATACCCCGGGTGAATAGTACTCTGGGTGAATAGTACCCTGTGAATAGTACTTCGGGAATAGTACCCCATGAATAGTACTCTGACATGAAAAAGTTAAAACTTATCAAGAATGCTCAGAATAACATTTCCATGAAAAACTACTGGATGAAGCGCAAATTTCAAGGATATTCTACTAATTTCATGGAGTATAGAAACAATACTTTAACATAATGAGTATAGAATTAGGAATACGAAACGAAATAATATTACTCACATACTACAGAGTATGGAAGAAAATATTATTTCTTACGAATACTGAACAAAAATAATATCCCTTACCTTAAAAGGAGACTATTCCAACTGGTATAGCGGGAATATTCTTGAAAAAAACTTGCACTGTTTTCTACGCTCAAAGCTTTCTTAAACTCTAAAGAAATACGCTTAAGATTATAGAAAAAGAATTCTCTGATTCTGGTGTGATTTTCAATTCTAAACTAAGTATCCTATTTATAGGAGAATGAAAGAGGCACTGTTAAGAATTTTTCATGGACGCAACAGTGAGTTTTCACGGGCGAATTAATTTGTGATTCACGGATGTATTAAGAAGAAACACGGACTGATTTTTCAATGCAACACACACACCCATCACTTTCATACAGACACACACATCACTTTTGTGACGCCCCCAAAATAGGTATACATCACCTATTCTGAGTCGCCAAATACATGGTACAGTACAAATACAATCTTTAATATACAACAAGAGAGTCATGAGTTTTAATACAAATACCGCCTTCTAGAAAATATCCACTCTCGTAATAAGTCCTCATTACATTTATTATCACACTATTTAATGTAATAGTGAGGACTACTAATACTATCATCCGGTCCATCACTCCGCTCCCCGACTCGTCCCAGCTTATATTCTCATTTCTCAAGAGAACAAAGGAAAGAAAGGGTGAGCTCAACTAGCCCAAAGAAAAAATATTATGACTAAGATAATGCGTAATAAATTATCATTAGCCTTCAATAGTGTTAAACTGATAAAATATAACAAACATCAAGTTTAACTGCAGTGGAACAAGCAATCCATTAGAAGAGTCAAGTAGAGAATAAAATCTACTATCTTCTATGATTTAAAAGGTTTTTCATGACTTTTATTGCTGGGACTCAGCTTAATAAATAATCCACATCATCGAATCACCCCTGCACTACGACCAATGATATTCTTTAGTATCAGGACCACAAATTATCCATGCACTACGAACCAAGGATATTTGTGTATTCATAAATGGTCATGATCATGCCAACAACTGTCCATCAACGCACTACGGGCCAATGAGGACTTTTACCACATCATTTGTAACATTACTACCATGATTACAATCAATAATCCTTAGTCATAATCATACCAAGTCCATCTATACACTACATACCACGTATGAATTTCAAAAAAATATAAAACATGAGGATGATGACAATGATATAAGAATTCAATAAAACAAGTTCAAGAATTAATTTATTCAGAACTAATAACGTCCAAATTGTCAACATGATACTTCTTTGTAGAGTAAAATTCAAGAATGCTCGTAAGAATATTTCCATGAAAAGATATTTGGATGAAGCGCAAATATCAAGGATATTCCACTAATTTCATGGAGTATAGAAGTTAAAACTTTAACCAACCGAGTATAATAAAGAATGGAATAACAAAAGAAATCACCATGCATGCGGTACTTCACATTGACAAAAGTTATTCCAACATATTAATAAGTAATCTAACCGTGTCAAAGTAAATTGCACCGGCTGTGATGTTCCAACAGTAATAATAAAGATTTTAACCAGTCCCACAGAAATTCGCATGCATGTGATATTCAAATGTAATAATAAAGATGGAACCAGTCCCACTTAAACGCATGCATGTGATATATTCAAATGTAATAATAATAAAGATTTTAACCAGTCCCAAGCGTAAATGCATGCACATGATGTTCCAAATGTAATAATAAAAAAGACGGAATATTAGAAGAATGTCACCAAGTATAGGGTAGTCCACAGATAATCGGTTATTCTAAAGCGAATAATAAAGAATGGAATAATGTAAGTTTTCTTCATGAATACTAAAGAAATAATACCCTTTATGAGTACAATAAATAATATCCCTTACCGTAAAAGAGAAACCTAATATAAAGAGTAGGGAAGGAGCGTAATACTTTTCTATAGCTTCTATAATTTCTCTCTCTGTAGTTTCAAAGAATTCTTAAGAAATAATGAAGGAATGAACTTCTATTTATAGAAAAATGGATCGTATAAGAACTAACTCATGAATCTAATTAGAGATTGATTTACTTTAATCTGACGATCCATATTTAAAGCAAAATCTTTTAAATAAAATATAATATATTCTATTTATAATCTAATAAAACGAATAACTTTATAAAAGATTTTACTATGCAAATACTATGCAGTGCACTATGCAAACACTATGCATAATAAAATATAATATATTCTAATTATTGTCTAATAAAAATGATAACTTTATAAAAGTATTCGCTTTTATATAAAAAGATTTTACTATTAGCCTAATAAAACGAATAACTTTATAAAAGTATTCTGCTTTTATATAAAAAGTTTTTCCTGCTTTTATTACATAAATAATACAAATAAAACAAAAATGAGTGACTTATCACATAAACATCAATAATCAATACCGTAATACATCTTATGTAACTACGCCAGACATCGCATTTTTTAACACCGGGTGATTCAACAGCTTAATCTGTAAAACTTCCGTCGTTATTTTCATAAAAAAGTATTTTTGTCGCTTTCTCAATCCGACAATAATTCCGCTAGGGGTCCACAAATGATTGTCTTTGTTGTATTTAATATTCCCTTAAAACGAATATTTCCCGACCAATCGAATATTATATAACAACTTCATGCATTTTTTTGCAAAATTTATAAATATTACCCACAACTATAACATTATATCAAATTCATTCAATAATATTCAAAAATTATATTTATAGAAAATTCATCTTTATTCACAAAAGTTGGGGTCTTACAACCTCCCCTTCTTATGAAATTTCGCCCTCGAAATTAGGGTACATACCTGGTATGTTGAAGAGGTAAGGATACCTTGATTTCATTTCAGATTCTAACTCCCAAGTCATTTCCTCAACATCGTGGTTTCTCCACAAAACTTTGACTTGAGGTATAACCTTGGAGCGTAGAATATGTTCCTTCTTATCCAAGATTTGAACAGGAACCTCTTCATACGTCAAATATTTCGCTATTTCGTCCGGTTCTAACTCAATAATGTGGTTCGGGTCTTCCACATATTTACGTAATATGGATATGTAAAAAACGTTATGAACACGAGACATACTTGGCGGTAAAGCGAGGCTATAGGCCACAGTTCCTACTTGATCGAGGATTAAAAATGGGCCGATGAATCGAGGATTGAGCATTCCTCTCTTTCCAAATCTCGTAACTCATTTCCATGGAGTAACACGTAACAATACATGATCTCCTATATCGAATTCCACATCCGTTCGATGAAGATCAACATAACTCTTTTGTCGATCTTGTGAGGTTTTTATACTTTTCCAGATCGTTTGAATCTTTTCTGTAGTCATACGTACCAACTTCGGTCCCAACAATGTTGTTTCTCCCACCTCATCCCAACATACTGGAGAACGACACTTTCTTCCATACAACGCCTCAAATGGAGCCATGCCAATACTTGCTTTATAACTGTTGTTGTAGGAAAACCCCACCAATGGTAAGAACTTATCCCAACTTCCCTTGAAGTCAAGGACACAGAGTCTTAATAGATCTTCAAGAGTTTGAATAGTCCTCTCCGATCGTCTGGATGCGTTCGAGGATGATATGCCGAGCTAAATCAGAATCTGCGCTCATAGCTTTCTCGCAAGCTAACCCAAAATCGTGAAGTGAATCTTGGGTCTCGATCGTAAACTATGGATACCGGCATACCATGCGCCTTACAATCTCGTTTATGTACATACGAGCAAGACGTTCAAGTGTATAAGTTTCTCGTATTGGTACGAAATGAACAGACTTGGTCAATATATCAACAATGACCCAAATTGCATCTATACCTTGAGAAATCTTAGAAAGACCGGTAACGAAATCCATGGTAATGTGCTCCCACTTCCACTCTGGAATTTCAAGTGGTTGCAATGGACCTTTTGGTACTTGATGCTCCGCTTTAACTCGTTGACAAGTTAGACACCTTGAGATAAACAACGTTATCTCTCTCTTTATATTGCTCCACCAAAATGTATGACGAATATCATGAAACATTTTGGTACTCCCAAGATGGATTACAAACGCAGTTGTGTTGTGCGCCTCCATCATGATTTTATACTTTAAATCGTGGTCGTTAGAACACAAAGTCCGGAGTTGACTCAAGTATTCCTTCTTCATCGATTCTTGCTTCCTAAGATAGCACCTTCTTGCACTTTCTTCCTCATACGCATCACCTGTGTCCGTGCAGAGCTTGAGCAGCCTTTTAACTTTATCAATTAAAGTCTGGTTCTACTCAGATATTTGCCATTATCACATGGTCCCTGGAGTCTTTAACTCTATCTCCATCCTTTGCAAGTCACACAAAATGGGCCTTTGTGTTGACAATATCCCACTCAGTACCAAAGATATGATCTTCTACTCAATGCGCCACCTACCACGCTTCGCTTTTCCAGATGGTATTGATGGTATGATCATAATCTTTCAACAGCCAAGCCAATGTCGTTGTCGCATGTTGAGTTCTTTTTGAGTGAAGAAATATTTGAGGCTTTTATGATCCGTAAAGATCTCCACCTTCTCCCCATACAAGTAATGCCTCCAAATTTTAAGTGCGAAGACAACAGCTACTAACTCTAGGTAATGAGTAGGATAATTCCTCTTATATTCTTTGAGTTGTCTTGAGGCATAGGCTATGACGTTTTCATGCTGCATGAGAACACATCCCAACCCTTTACCCAAGCATCATCAGAGATTTACAAATCCTCCGAGCCGATGGTATTGTCGTAACAAAATTTGAAATGAATCTCCTCTTGAGTTCTTGAAAACTCTTCTCACATTCTTCACTCCAACCGAACTTTGTATCTTTCCGAGTCAGCTGAGTTAATGGAGTAGCTATTCGAGAAAATCCTTCCACGAATCTCCGATAATAACCAAATAAGCCGAGAAAGCTACGATTTCTATCATCGATTTAGGTTGCTCCCAGCTTTGAATTGCTTCAATCTTTGCCGGGTCAACTGATATTCCATGACTTGATACTACGTGCCCAAGGAATGCTACTTCCTCAAACCAGAACTCATATTTCTTCAACTTGGCATAAAGCTTGTATTCACGAAGCTTTTGGAATGTCAACCTCAAGTGTTGCTCATGATCTTCACGACTTTTGGAATAAATAAGGATGTCATCAATAAAGACGACCACAAAGTGATCCAAATATTCCTTGAATACTCGGTTCATCATATCCATGAAGGTAGCAGGAGCATTAGTCAATCCAAAGGACATGACTAGGAATTCATAATGCCCGTACCGAGTTCTGAAAGCCGTCTTTGGAATGTCATCGGTTCTAATCTTCAATTGGTGATATCTGGAACGAAGATCAATCTTTGAAAAGAATTTGGCTCCTTGCAACTGGTCAAACAGGTCATCAATATGTGGCAATGGGTACCTATTTTTGATGGTGACATGATTCAACTCCCGATAATCAATACAAAGTCGCATACTCCCATCTTTCTTTTTCACGAATAGAACATGAGCACCCCAAGGAGAAGTACTAGGACGAATAAAGCCAATGTCTAACAATTCCTACAGTTGGGTCTTTAACTCCTGAAGTTCAATAGGAGCCATTCGATATGGGGCTTTGGAAATGGGTTTTGTACTTGGTTCAAGGTCGATACAAAATTCAATTTCACGCTCTGGGGGTAGGCCAGGAAGTTCTTCAGGGAATACGTCAGGAAATTTATTAACAATAGAAATATCATTTAAAACTGAAGTATTTTTGTTTAGATCTGTGACGTGGGCTAAGAAAGCTTGACATCCGTTTTTCAATATACGAATAGCTTTATGGCTTGAGATGACCGTGATTGATTTTAATGGTTTGGTCGCTTGAATTCGCATAATAGGTTGATTAGGAATATGAAAGCTAACAACCTTATGAAAACAATCAATTTTAGCATGATGAGTAGTTAACCAATCAATCCCTAGAATCACGTCAAATGCAAGTATTTTCAATGAAATAAGATCGACAGGTAATGTGAGGATACCGATTTGAACCAAACAAGACTTATAAACAGTGGATGTAATGAAGGTTTCTCCCAACGGAGTTTCCATAGATAAGTCAAAGTCTAATTTCTCCGGAGTCAAATTTAACCATTGAGCGCAAGTAGGAGAAATAAAAGAATGGGTAGAACCGGTATCAAATAAAGTGTAGACTTCGCTAGAGTTTATGATAAGCTTACCCATGATGACCTCATTCGGGTTTCTTGCTTTCTGGGAGGTCACAACAAACACTCTTCCTTACACTACTGGCTTTGACTTTTCTGGGACGGCCTTTGATGCCTCCATGCTAGCTGAACTTGTCTTCGGTGAACGAAAAAATTGGGCTAAGTGACCTTCTCTTCCACAATTATAACATGCTTTGGACGGCATCGCAGCTTTGACCGATGTGTCCTCCCTCCGCATTTGAAGCATATGATAAGTGGTCGTTCTCCTTCCTTAACAACGGGTGCTGGTGCTGACGTCTTTCCATCATTATTGAATCTCCTCTTCTTGAAATGTCCATTCTTATTGCTTTGGCCCTTATTACCACCGAAGTGGTTACCATTTCTGGCCTGTTGATTCTCTCCACGCTTGTTGTCACCGCTTCGATGACTGTTTTCACTGGTATTATCATTTTGCCGGCTGCTCTCTTTTGGTTGTGTTGACTCATTATCGCGCTCCACTAACTGAGTCCTATTTACAACATCTGAATACAAACACAGCTTTATGAGAAATAAGATGTTGACGATCTCCGGCTTTCAAACCTCTTAAAAAATACGCCATTCTCTTTCATTATCTACCAAGTGGGACGAAACCGGACAACTCGGCAAAACTTTTGCTTCGTCTTCGCGACACTAGTCATATTATTATGTTCAAACTTGATGAACTCCACCTCCTTCATGTGACGAATACTTTCGAAAAGTACTTATCGTTGAATAGTTCTTGGAACTTCTCCCAAGACATTTTTAGTGCGGCAGTTGAGTACGCTTTTATCGATTCCCACCAAGAATCGCCTCTCCCTCAAACATAAAGGCGGCAAAGAGAACCTTTTGCTTCTCGGAGCATCCCAAGACATCAAATATCTTGGTGATCTCGCTTTATCCATGCTTCCGCCTTTAAGTGGTTTTGGCTCTCCAATAAACTTCTATGTGGTCCCAGCCTCTTGAATCTGCTTAATGGTGACCGTCCGAGAGTTTCCAGTGTTTTCACCTACATTTTGGATAGGAGCCGCTCTCGCCTGTTGTTGCATGAATTGCATAAAGCCTCTAAACATTCCATCATTCATCATTTGGTCAGTGTTGTTGTTTGCATGAGGATTGTCGCCTTCCTGATGTACATTATCCTGATTATTGACATGTGGTGAATCAACGGTCGTCTGTGCTCCATTGCTATTCTCAACATTCTCGGATGTCATTTTCAGATACTGTCACAAAACAAAATATTAATTGACATGTAACATATTATCCTTATATTCTGACCGACCAATTAAACACCAAAAAAACTTTGGTAGGTCATACTAGCGAAGGAATTCCCCGTCTCTCCCCTCCTAGTTCTATTCTCACATCTTAGCCAGAGATCATATCCCTAAGCTTTGATACCAACTGTGATGCCCCCAAAACAGGTATACATCACCTATTCTGAGTCGCCAAATACATGGTATAGAATACAAATACAATCTTTAATATACAACAAGAGAGTTGTGAGTTTTAATACAAATACTGTGTTCAAGACAATATCCACTCTCAGAATAAGTCCTCATTACATTTATTATCACACTATTTAATGTATAAAAGAGGACTACTAATACTATAATCTCGTCCATCACTCCGCTCCCCGACTCGTCCCATTTATATTCTCATTTCCTCAAGAGAACAAAGAAAAGAAAGGGTGAGTTCAACTAGCCCAAAGAAAAAATATTATGACTAAGATAATGGAGAATAAATTATCATTAGCCTTCAAATAAAGGTGTTAAACGATAAAATATAAAAAACATCAAGTTTAATCACAATGAACAAGCAATCCATTAGAAGAGTCAAGTAGAGTATAAAATCTACTATCTTCTATGATTTAAAAGGTTTTTCATTACTTTTATCACTGGGACTCAGCTTAATAAATAATCCACATCATCGAATCACCCCTGCACTACGGCCAAGGATATTCTTTAGTATCACAACCACAAATTATCCATGTACTACGAACCAAGGATATTTGTGTATTCATTAATGGTCATGATCATGCCAAGAACTGTCCATCAATGCACTACGGGCCAATGAGGACTTTTACCACATCATTTGTAACATTACTACCATGATTACAATCGAATAATCCTCGGTCATAATCATACCAAGTCCATCTATTCACTACAAAACCACAGATGACTTTCAAAAAATATAAACATGAGGATGATGACAATGATATGAGAATTCAATAAAACAAGTTCAAGAATTAATTTCTTGAGAACTAATAACGTCCAAATTGTCAACATGATACTTCTTTGTAGAGTAAAATTCAAGAATGCTCGTAAGAATATTTCCATGAAAAGATATCGGATGAAGCGCAAATATCAAGGATATTCCACTAATTTCATGGAGTATAGAAGTCAAAACTTTAACCAACCGAGTATAATAAAGAATGGAATAACAAAAGAAATCACCATGCATGCGGTATTTCGCATAGATGTTTATTCCAACATATTAATAAGTAATTAATCAGTCGCAAAATTCGCACCGGCAGTGATGTTCCAATGTAATAATAAAGATTTTAACCAGTCCCACCAGAAACGCATGCATGCATGTATATTCCAATGTAATAATAATAAAGATGGAACCAGTCCCAGAAACGCACGCATGTGATATTCCAATGTAATAATAATAAAGATTTTAACCCAGTCCCACAGAATGCACGTGCATGTGATGTTCCAAATGTAATAATAAAGAAGACGGAATATTAGAAGAATGTCACCAAGTATAGGGTAGTCCACGATACTAGTTATTCCAAAGAATAATAAAGAATGGAATAACAGAAGTTATTTTCATGAATACAAAAGAAATAATACCCCTTACGAGTACAATAAATAATATCCCTTACCGTAAAAGAAACTGAATATAAGAGTAGGGAAGGAGCATAATACTTTTCTCTATAGCTTCTATAATTTCTCTCTAGAGTTTTAGTGAATTCTTAAGAAATAATGAAGGAATGAACTTCTATTTATAGAAAAATTATTCGATATAGTAATTAACTCATGAACTATTTAGATTGATTTACTTTAATCTGACGGTCCATATTTAAAGCAAAATCTTTTGAATAAAATATAATATATTCTATTTATAATCTAATAAAACGAATAACTTTATAAAAGATTTTACTATGCAAACACTATGCAGTACTTTATGCAAATACTATGCATAATAAAATATAATATATTCTAATTATTGTCTAATAAAATGTATAACTTTATAAAAGTATTCTGTTTTATATAAAAAGATTTTACTATTAGCCTAATAAAACGAATAACTTTATAAAAGTATTCTGTTTTATATAAAAAGTTTTTCTGTTTTATTACATAAATAATACCAATAAAACAAAACTGAGTGACTTATCACATAAACATCAATAATCAATACCGTGCTATCGTAACAACTACGCCAGACATCGTATTTTTTAACACCGGTGTTTTAATAGTTAATCAGAAAACTTCCGCCGTTATTTTCATAAAAGTATTTTTGTTATTTTCTCAATCCGACAAATAATTCCGCTTGTAGGGTCCACCAATGATTGTGCCGTTGTACGAATATTCCCCTGTTAAAACGAATATTTCCCGACCAATCGAATATTATATAACAACTTGCGTACTTTGCAAAATTTATAAATATTACCCACAACTATAACATTATATCAAATTCATTCAATAATATTCAAAAATTATATTTATAGAAAATTCATCTTTATTCACAAAAGTTGGGGTCTTACAACCTCCCCTTCTTATGAAATTTCGCCCTCGAAATTAGGGTACGTACCTGGTATATCGAAGAGGTAAGGATACCTTGATTTCATTTCAGATTCTAACTCCCAAGTTATTTTCTCAACATCGTGGTTTCTCCACAAAACTTTGACTTGAGGTATAACCTTGGAGCGTAGAATATGTTCCTTCTTATCCAAGATTTGAACAGGAACCTCTTCATACGTCAAATCTTCCGCTATTTCGTTCGGTTCTAACTCAATAATGTGGTTCGGTCTTTCACATATTTACGTAATATGGATATGTAAAAATGTTATGAACACGAGACATACTTGGCAGAAAATGAGTCTATAGGCCACGCTTCTTACTCCATCGAGGATTAAAATGGGCCATGAATCGAGGATCGAGCTTTCTCTCTTTTTCAAATCTTGTAACTCCTTTCCATGGAGTAACACATAACAACACATGATCTCCTATATCGAATTCCACATCCTTTCGATGAAGATCAACATAACTCTTTTGTCAATCTTGTGAGGTTTTTATACATTGCCGGGTCGTTTGAATCTTTTCTGTAGTCATACGTACCAACTCCGGTCCCAACAACGTTGCTTCTCCCATCTCATCTCAGCATACTGGAGAACGACACTTTCTTCTATACAACGCCTCAAATGGAGCCATGCCAATACTTGCTTGATAACTGTTGTTGTAGGAAAACTCCACCAATGGTAAGAACTTATCCCAACTTCCCTTGAAGTCAAGGACACAAATTCTTAATAGATCTTCAAGAGTTTGAATAATCCTCTCCGATCGTCTCATCTGTCTTCGAGGATGATATGCCGAAGCTAAATCAGAATATGTGCCCATAGCTTTCTCGCAAGCTAACCCAAAATCGTGAAGTGAATCTTGGGTCTCGATCGAAACTATGGATACCGGCATACCATGCGCCTTTACAATCTCGCTTATGTACATACGAGCAAGACGCTCAAGTGTATAAGTTTCTCATATCTCCAGACGAAATGAGCAGACTTGGTCAATCTATCAACAATGAACCAAATCGCATCTATATCTTGAGAAACCTTAGGAAGACCGGTAACAAAATTCATGGTAATGTGCTCCCACTTCCACTCTGGAATTTCAAGTGGTTGCAATGGACCTTTTGGTACTTGATGCTCCACTTTAACTCGTTGACAAGTTAGACACCTTGAGATAAACAACGTTATCTCTCTTCTTCATATTGCTCCACCAAAATGTATGACTTAATATCATGATACATTTTGGTACTCCTAGATGGATTGCAAACGGTGTGTTGTGCGCCCATCATGATTTTATACTTTAAATCGTGGTCGTTAGAACACAAAGTCCGGATTTGACTCAAGTATTCCTTCTTCATCGATTCTTTCTTCCTAAGATAGCACCTTCTTGCACTTTCTTCCTCATACGCATCACCTCCGGTCTCAGTAGCTTGAGCAGCTTTAACTTTATCAATTAAAGTCAATTCTACTAGTATATTCGCCATTATCACATGGGTCCCTGGAGTCTTTAACTCTATCTCCATCCTTTGCAAGTCACACAAAATGGGCCTTTGTGTTGACGTGATTTGATATGATCTTCTTCTACTCAATGCGCACACTACCACGCTCGCTTTTCAAGATGGCATTGGATGGTATGATCATAATCTTTCAACAATTCAAGCCAACGTCGTTGTCGCATGTTGAGTTCTTTTGAGTGAAGAAATATTTGAGGCGTTTATGATCCGTAAAGATCTCCACCTTCTCCCCATACAAGTAATGCCTCCAAATTTTAAGTCTTGAAGACAACAAATGCTAACTCTAGGTCATGAGTAGGATAATTCCTCTCATATTCTTTGAGTTGTCTTGAGGCATAAAGCTATGACTTTTCCATGCCGCATGAGAACACATCCCAACCCTTTACCCGGAAGCATCACTTTGAGACGACAAATCCTCCGAGCGGATGGTATTGTCGTAATAAAAATCTTTGAAATGAGTCTCCTCTTGAGTTCTTGAAAACTCTTCTCACATTCTTCGCACCAACCGAACTTTGTATCTTTCTCGAGTCACCGAGTTAATGGAGTAGCTATTCGAGAAAATCCTTCCACGAATCTCCGATAATAACCAAATTTGCCGAGAAAGCTACGTACTTTCTGATCATCGATTTAGGTTGCTCCCACTTTGAATTGCTTCAATCTTTGCACGTCAACTGATATTCCATGACTTAATACTACGTGCCCAAGGAATGCTACTTCTCTCGCCGTAACTTACATTTCTTTAACTTGGCATAAAGCTTGTTTTCACGAAGCTTTTGGAGTGTTAACCTCATGTGTTGCTCATGATCTTCACGGCTTTTGGAATAAATAAGGATGTCATCAATAAAGACGACCACAAAGTGATCCAAATATTCCTTGAATACTCGGTTCATCATATCCATGAAGGCAAAGAGGAGCATTAGTCAATCCAAAGGACATGACTAGAATTCATAATGCCCAATATCTGAGTTCCGAAAGCCGCCTTTGGAATGTCATCGGTTCTAATCTTCAATTGGTGATATGTGGAACGAATATCAATCTTTGAAAAGAATTTGGCTCCTTGCAACTGGTCAAATAGGTCATCAATACGTGGGTAATGGGTACCTATTTTTGATGGTGACATGATTCAACTCCCGATAATCAATACAAAGTCGCATACTCCCATCTTTCTTTTCACGAATAGTAATGAGAGCACCCCAAGAGAAGTACTAGACTTAATAAAGCCAATGTCTAACAATTCCTGCGCATTGGGTCTTTAACTCTGAAGTTTAATAGAGCCATTCGATATGGGGCTTTGGCAATGGATTTTTTACTGGGTTCAAGGTCGATACAAAATTCAATTTCACGCTCTGGGGGTAGGCCAGGAAGTTCTTCAGGGAATACGTCAGGAAATTTATTAACAATAGAAATATCATTTAAAACTGAAGTATTTTTGTTTATATCTGTGATGTGGGCTAAGAAAGCTTGACATCCATTTTTCAATAAACGAATAGCTTTATGGCTTGAGATGACCGTGATTGATTTTAATGGTTTGGTCGTTTGAATTCGCATAATAGGTTGATTAGGAATATGAAAGCTAACAACCTTACGAAAACAATCAATTTTAGCATGATGAGTAGTTAACCAATCAATCCTAGAATCACGCCAAATGCAAGTATTTTCAATGAAAAAGATCGATGTGTAATGTGAGGGTACCGATTTGAAATCTTCGGATGAAGCCGCAAATATCAAAAAAAATATTCCACTAATATCATGGAGTATAAAGTAAAAAAACTTTAACCAACCGAGTATAATAAAGAATGGAATAACAAAAGAAATCACCACGCATGCGGTATTCTTATATAAACAAAGTTATTCCAACGTATTAATAAGTAATCTTAACCAGTCAAAGCAAATTGCATGCCAAGCCGGGATGTTCCAATGTAATAATAAAGATTTTAACCAGTGTCCCAAGAACGTTAGAGACAGGATATTCCAATGTAATAATAATAAAGATGGAACCAGTCCCACAGAACGCATTACGCATGTGATATTCCTACGTAATAATAATAAAGATTTTAACCAGTCCCCATGTAAACGCATGCATGACGATGATGTTCAAATAATAATAAAGACGGAATATTAGAAGAATGTCACCAAGTATAGGGTAGTCGCGTATCTTTGGTTATTCCAAAGAGAATAATAAAGAATGAAATAATGAAGTTCTCTTCATGAATACAAAAGAAATAATACCCCTTACGAGTACAACAAATAATATCCCTTTACCGTAAAAAGAAACCTGAATATAAGAGTAGGGAAGGAGCGAATATTTTTCTATAGCTTCTCTATAATTTTTCTCTCTAGAGTTTCAAATGAATTAAGTAAGAAATAATGAAGGAATGAGATTCTATTTATAGAAAAATGGATCAGCATAAGAATTAACTCATGAACAGTCGAGATTGATTTATTTTAATCGACATTCCATATTTAAAGCAAAATCTTTTAAATAAAATATAATATATTCTATTTATAATCTAATAAAACGAATAACTTTATAAAATATTTTACTATGCAAATACTATGCAGCACTTATGCAAACACTATGCATAATAAAATATAATATATTCTAATTATTGTCTAATAAAATAGATAACTTTATAAAAGTATTACATTTTATATTATAAAAATTTACTATTATTCTAATAAAACGAATAACTTTATAAAAGTATTCGCTTTATATAAAATTTTTTTACTAGTAGTCTAATAAAACGAATAACTTTATAAAAGTATTCTGCTTTATATAAAAAGTTTTTCTGCTTTTATTACATAAATAATACCAATAAAATAAAACCGAAGTGACTTATCACATAAGCATCAATAATCAATACCGTAAAGCTCTTTATCGCAAGTAACTCACGCGTATTCATCGTACTTTAACACCGTGTGTTTCAAATAGCTAACGATAAAACTTTCGTCGTTATTTTTATAAAGTATTTTTGTCGCTTTCTCAATCCGACAATAATTCCGTTAGGGTCCACCAATGATTGTGCCGCTTATGCTGAATATTCCCTCGTTAAAACGAATATTCCCCACCAATTGAATTATTATATAACAACTTGCGTGATTTTGCAAAATTTATAAATATCACCCACAACTATAACGTTATATCAAATTCATTCCATAATAATCAAAAATTAATATTTATAGAAAATTCATCTTTATTCACAAAAGTTGGGGTCTTACAACTTTCATCATACACACACCCCCACATTATTCCACTCACGCAATATTATATATATATATATATATATATATATATATATATGTATGTATGTATATATATAAACACCCTCTCATTCACGTTTTCTCTACCCCACTCCAATTTCATTTTTCATTCCACATGTGGGCCTCACCCCACATGTCACTTTCACACACACACACACACACACACACACACACACACACACACACACACACACACATATATATATATATATATATACCCGAATAACTTTATACCGATTATTTTGTAAAATGAGTAAGTGGGGGTTCAAATAATACGCTAAACTTACAACAAATACTTCATAAAAATCTCAATATTTTTAACAACATTTATTCATCATTATTATAACTCGCAATATTAACAACCAGATCGTTCCAGGGAAAGATTGGGCTTTCTGAGAAGGATTTCTCCCTATTGGCGCGCAATTAGGTGACCAAACCACTTTCCTCGACAGAACTTTTTATACATTGTTAATTATGCAAATAATAATATGAATAACTTTTCATCTCAAATTTTTAATTTAATAATATATAAAATATTGACAATAATTGAATCAAATAATGTGAGATACTATGCAACAATTACTGTAGCAATAATTGAGTATAACTAAGTAACTTCTCACGTAAGTATCAACAATCAATACCATGTGCTACTATGCAACCACGCGTATTACTGTACTTTTACCACCGGGTATTTCAACAGTTAACGGTAAAACTTTCGCCGTTACTTTTATAAAAAGATATTTTTGTCGTTTTCTTACTCCGACAATAATTCCGTTGTGGGATCCCCCAATGGTTGTGCCGTTATACGAATATTCCCTGTTAAAACGAATATTCCCCGACCAATTGAATACTTTATAACAACTTGCATACTTTGTAAAATTTGTAAATATTACCCACAACTATAACATTATATCAAATCTATATCATAATATTCAAAAATATATTTCGAGAAAATGTAACTTTATTTATGAAAGTTGGGGTCTTACAACCTCCCTTTCTTATGAAATTTCTTACTCGAAATTAGAGTACGTACCTGATATGTCGAAGAGGTGAGGATACCTTGATTTCATTTCAGATTCTAACTCCCAGGTCATTTCCTCAACATTGTGGTTTCTCCACAAAACTTTGACTTGAGGTATAACCTTGGAGCGTAGAATATGTTCCTTCTTATACAAGATTTTAACAGGTACCTCTTCGTACGTTAAATCTTCCGTTATCTCATCTGGTTCTAACTCAATAATGTGGTTCGGGTCTTCCACATATTTACGTAACATGGATATGTGAAAAACGTTATGAACACGAGACATACTTGATGGTAAAGCGAGTCTATAAGCCACAGTTCCTACTCGGTCAAGGATTTCAAATGGGCCAATGAATCGAGGATTGAGCTTTCCTCTATTTCTAAATCTCGTAACTCCCTTCCATGGAGCAACACGTAACAACATATGTTCTCCAACATTGAATTCCACGTCCTTCCAATGAAGATCAGCATAACTCTTTTATCGATCTTGTGAGGTTTTTATACGTTGCCGGATCATTTGAATATTTTTCGTAGTCATGCGTACCAATTCTGGTCCTAACAATATTGATTCACCCACCTCGTCCCAACATACTGGAGAACGACACTTTCTTCCATACAACGCTTCGAATGGAGTCATGCCAATACTTACTTGATAACTGTTGTTGTAGAAGAATTCCACTAATGGCAAGAACTTGTCCCAACTTCCCTTGAAGTCAAGGACACAGTTTTAATAGATCCTCAAGAGTTTGAATAGTCCTCTCCGACTACCCGTTCGCTTGAGGATGATATGCCAAACTAAAACGTAAATTCGTGCACATAGCTTTTTGCAAACTAACCCAAAATCGTGAAGTAAATCTTGGGTCTCATTACTACAAAACAGTAAATAGACAACGCAAAAAAAACGTTATAGTTTCAGTCAGAAAAATGTCGTGGTTAAGGGTGTTATCTATTTGACACCTTTACACATCGTTTTTAAAACCTTGTAGTTAAGCACAATACACAACGTTTTAAAAATGTTGTAGATTAAAAAAAAAAGAAAAAAAAAAGGTCGTGGTTCACCTACATTACCAATGCACCTGCAATATGCTAATGCCATAATATATAGCTAAAAGGTCTAAATTCTCATTTAAATTTAAAGCCAAAATGTATCAACCATTCAAAATACATCCCAATAATACCATTCGTTTACAGTTTCAAATTACTACATCCACAAAATATATATCAAACTATCCATACATACATCTCAAATTTAACTCAGTGTCAAGAAATGCCGCAAAGTCATCATTGCTTGACGAATTTACAGGAGAATCGGTGACAAGACTCATACATACATCTCCACCCTTAGTTTCCCTACTCAACTGCAATCAGCCAAAGAAGAGAATCAAAAAAACAAGAAATTTATGGAAGCTGAACCTAAGCAGAGAAACCATTAATAAAGAAAGAGGTGTACGTAATCAGTTAAGCATCAAAAGATAAATTGAGGAATCTGTCACTAAACTTTGCCTAAAGATAATTTTAGTGATGTTCAACATGCCTTGATATGTCTAATCTCTTCATCTCAGGACAATCACGAGTATCAAAATTAGACACAGTTATCCCTTGCACATATATTAGCAAAACAGAACTTGCTCGTATGTGATTAGACGACAAGGTCCTTGAGTGCCTCTATATTTTCTAGTTTTCCATTTGAAGAAAGAGGCATTGCGCTTTGATCAGCTTGTGAATAATTCATACTCCCATTAGTAGGGTTCTTCTTTATCTGGTTGCAAGACATAACTGCAGAGCTGCGACCACCTTCAAAGTATGTTGAGTATGGAAAGTACTCACTGCATCGCATTTTCTATCCTACAATATAAAATAACATCATCACTATGGATCTACACTTGTATTCTCTGAAACAGAGTAGAAAATGACATCAACATATACAAGTGAATATTACTTCATCTGAAATAGAATATTACTGCAACACAAACAAGGGGAATATATAAATATATCAATGAAATGTAAAAATATGGTACTTCATCTGCCTTAACAATTTGGGCTTTTGACGGCATGGAATTATATCACAAAGATAAAAGAACAAAGAACAATAATGGCACCTGAACTATTCATCTCCAGTTTTGCTTAACAGCACCTGTAACATCTCGGTATATCACACTGCTCCTCCCAAGAAGCTACAACAAAGAAAATGAAATAATAAAATAAGGTTCTCTTCCTCCTCATTCATTTCTTTTGATGGAACTGAATGTGAAGGAGACATAAAAATCTCAGCTGACTATGAATATATATATATATATATATATATATATATATATATATATATATATATATATATATATATATATACTAGAAGTATGAAAACTTTCAAATGGTTAAAAGAACTTCTGCTGTTTGACATAACAGACATGAGAAGTTTGACAGCTAATACATGGTTTAGCCATATGATAGTAATGTTGGTCACTTTATGCTAGAATGTCGTTTTCTCTCAACTCAACCTTCTCCCATTTTCTTTCTTTTCAACAACTGTTTATTACAACTTATTAAAGTATCAACCTGATTTGGCGAGGCCTCCAATCTTCTTCAATGGTGCCATGTCCAAGCTGTCCTGAGTTATTGGAGCCGAATGAGTAAACAACTCCTTTTGAAGTCACAGCAATACTGTGACCAGGCCCTCCAGCCAAGAAAAATCGTAGGACTAGTTTCCAGGACCCTCCACATTTTCGTTTCAATTATAGACGTTCATCTCCCGTCATTGGTTTAAATATTGCTCTATTATGGCATATGTCTAGAGCTGCAAGCTCTGCTAAGGACATCTCATGATCAGGGGCAAATCCTGCAGGCCGCCTACAGAAGTAACTTGTTGCCTGTGACACAACATACAGCCCAATAAGCAGAATTATCAATTATAATGTCAATAAAATGACCCAGTACTTCACTCAAAAAGAAATAGGGCACTTGCCTCTAGCTTGGCAAGATATTGGGGATCCAAATTACAGCTAGTAAGGACATGAAGAACATTGGAGGGATTTGCAAAAATAAAAAATCAACACATTTGCTCAGATGTGATATCCATCATGTCTTTAGCATCAGATGTGATATCTTCATGTAAGACATTTTTCCCAGACTCGGGATCACCAACATCAATATTAAGAGCCGCATAATTTTCCCCAACCATTTTTATGTTATTTGTTGGCAACCTGGGGGAAGGAAGAATATAAGAATGTAAAACCTTAAAAGAGTTGAGAAAGAAAAGCAACTCTTAATTCCCATATGTGAAATTTAACAAGTGAAATGAAATGAGATCATGGATTTTAGCTTAATACAATTTGATCTAACTTTTATATCACTGAATAAGATCTTATCGAAGTCCAGCCAAATAGAAAACTGTTATTCTTCCCAAACATACTAAGCCACAATTTTTTAGATGCAAAATAGCCTGGAATTTAAAGTTCTTACTTATCTTTCCTCTCTTACACTGTAATTATAAGATCAATCGAGTGCAACCATACTTCC
This sequence comes from Panax ginseng, assembly GCA_020205605.1. Taxonomy (NCBI): domain Eukaryota; kingdom Viridiplantae; phylum Streptophyta; class Magnoliopsida; order Apiales; family Araliaceae; genus Panax; species Panax ginseng. The sequence continues at coordinate 31,864,798 of CM035138.1, read as the reverse complement.
TTGATATAAGGGAAAACTGCGAGAAAATTAAAATTCAAGAACAATTAATTCTCTAATATGAAGAATACTAGTTTAAAGCCTTTGAGTAAATTCATGCTTCAAACAATAGTTGACAGACCTCACACTCCTCATTCACTTATCCAATTGGAACTCAGAATTCAGATCTTTTAATCATTTCAAAGCCATGTATTATGTTTCACAGAACCATCAAGCCATGCTGAATTTTCTACTATATCCTTGACTATGGTAGAAATCTTTCCAATTATTGTCGACTGGCTGGGAGCAGGTTCATCACTCTCAGTGCCATGACCTAAAAACCTGCCCAAAAATAAATAAATAGTTGTGTGAAAAATTATATAGTTTATCAATTGAAGGAGCCACAACAGTTGAAATGAAAAATGAACCCTGCAACCCAGTAAATCATCCAGTAGAGAATGATCACAAAAGGAAGCATCATCAACTTCTCTATTTATACTTATCAAGTATGTGTACTAGGCTTCGTTAAAAATTTGCAGAAACTCAAATCAATAGACTTCTCAAACACTGATTGAGGGACATCATAATATAATTGCATTCAAATGTACACAATTAAAAAAAAATCACTGTCAATGAAATTTGTATTCAGATGCTCTAAAATCACAAACTCAACCTAATGAATGTTAAAATAAGAATCACTTCCTGCAATTTAATTTTCAAAACTAAAAGCAATTATATTATGTACATTTGAATGCAATTATATAACCCAACCACATAGAAGAGCATTCTGCCATTCTTAGGGATGGGATATTCATCTCTCCATGAATTTAATGGAAGTAGTAAGCGCAACATTTGATATTCTGAACCTGTAAGACTTGCATGGCCAATATAATATGATTCAATGAAATGAAAAGAATAATATATAGGGTACTTGTAGAATGTGGTATTGATAGCTACTATAATAACTGGTTGAGATATTTGTTTACCTTGATCAAATGTGAATGTGAATCCATTTGATCATGTCCACCATCTAAAATTGCTTTTAAATCCTACAAAATTTTTTAAGAAGTTTCAATTAGGAACTAGGAATAGGGTCTTTTTTGGATACACTTACTCGACACGGGATTTAAGTGTGATTTAGTTTGAACTAGTCGCCAGCGAGTATGGTGAAATCTCCAGCAAGTGGATGGAAAGGAACGGGAATCATAGGGCTTCTGGGGGTAGCCTTAAACAGAACAGAACATAACAGAACCAAGCAGAGCCGTCAAATCCCCAATGCTCAAATTCTTCACCCATTCAATCCCCTCCTTCGTTTTCCGAGTTCCCTCACACTCAATAATCTCTCAAACCCCTAAACCCAACCATTCTTAGGGAGAGAAAAAATCCCCCCAAATCATGAAGAGAGACTACCCACAACCTAATCATAGCACCTTCTCCACAGACTGTGGTGGTGGCACCGGTGGTAGCTCCTCCGTCAACAATAGTGGCGTGTATTCAAATGGGAAATCTAAGATGTGGGAGGAAACTGAACAAGACGCCGGAGTTGACGAGCTTTTGGCTGTTCTGGGCTATAAAGTCCGGTCATCTGTCATGGCGGATGTTGCCCAGAAACTTGAGCATCTCAAAGAAGTGATGGGCCAAGCTCAACAAAATGGCCTTTCTAATCTTGCTTGCGATACTGTTCACTACGACCCCTCCGATCTATCGTCTTGGCTCGAATCCATGATTTCTGAGCTCGACCCACCACCACCAGGAATGGATCCATTTCTCGCCCACGTCGACGACTTGAGATGGGTCAAACTTTGGCAGCATTGCAGCCAGTGGCGAAGCCAGAAAAATTTAGCAGTGGGGTCAAAATCAGTAATAAATTATAAAAAAATTGGCGGGGTTAAAGGCGTACCTAGCCATTTTTTTTTTTTAATAATTTATACTTTTGGGTTAGACAAATGCATCCAAATATCCAATTTAATAATACTAACAAAAGAGAGAAATCACAATTAATTTATGAAAACAAAATTGAGGTTGGAGAAATTGAAGAGAGAGTAATTTCTGTTATCTGCAAGGGCACAAGGCTGCAAGAGAGTCACAGTAGAATAGAGTCGCACTCCAGTCTCCACACTCGCATGCACATGACACGATCAAAGACTAACTCCAACCACTCGCGAAAGACTTTGATGGTTTACGGTTTGCCTTTTGAGTGGGGTCAAAAATTGAGTGTGGTAAAAAAAAAATTCAAGTGATCTCAAAAATTAAGTGGGGTCAATTGACCCCACATTTGGACCATAGCTTCGCCCCTGATTGCAGCAGAGATCGACAACTAGGGTTTTGATTTTGTGAGCAAAAGGAGCAGAGAAAGACATAGCAAAGAAAGACATATAACTCATCTACGTATTTTAATTTTAAGTTTTTATTCAAGAGCTTCGTGTTTTTTTACAAACATAACGTTTTAAAAAAAAATGGTATCTATTTAAAATTAAAAAATTACTCTTATAAATAGATAACGTTTTTTCATATGTATCTACAACATTTTTTAAAAAACGTTGTGAAAAAAAATACTACAATCTCATTTGTACTAGTGTCTCGATCAGAAACTATGGATATTGGCATACCATGCAGTCTTACAATCTCATTTATGTATACACGACCAAGATGTTCAAGTGTATAAGTTTCTCGTATAGGTAAGAAATGAGCAGACTTGGTCAATCTATCAACAATGACCCAAATCAGATCTATGCCTTGAGAAACCTTGGGAAGACCATGAACGAAATCCATGGTAATGTGCTCCCACTTCCATTCTCGAATTTCAAGTAGATTCTGATGGACCTTTTGGCACTTGATGCTCTACCTTGACTCGTTGACAAGTTAGACACCTTGAGATAAACTCCGCTATCTCTCTTTTCATATTGCTCCACCAAAATGTATGTCGAAGATCACGATACATTTTGATACTCCCAGGATGAATTGCAAACGGTGTGTTAAGGCGCCTCCATCATGATTTTATACTTTAAATCGTGGTCGTTAGAACACAAAAGTCCGGAGTTGACTTCAAGTATTCCTTCTTCATCGATTCTTGCTTGGCGATAGCACTTTTTGCACTTTCTTCCTCATACGCATCGGTTCTGTGTCATAGCTTGAGCAGTTTTAACTTTATCGATTAAAGTTGGTTCTACTCGTATATTCGCCATCATCACATGGGTCTCCGGGAGTCTTTAACTTTATCTCCATCCTTTGCAAGTCACACAAAATGGGCATTTGCGTTGACAATATCGCACTCGTACCCGTATATGATCTTCTACTCAATGCGTTAGCTACCACGTTCGCTTTTCCAGGATGGTATTGGTTGGTATGATCATAATCTTTCAACAGTTCAAGCCAACGTCATTGCCACATGTTGAGTTCCTTTTGGGTGAAGAAATATTTGAGGCTTTTATGATCCGTAAAGATCTCCACTTTCTCCTCATACAAGTAACGCCTCCAAATTTTAAGTGCGAAGACAACAGCTGCCAACTCTAGATCATGAGTAGGATAATTTCTCTCATATTCTTTGAGTTCTTGAGAGGCATAAAGCATGACTTTCCCATGTTGCATGAGAACACATCCTAACCCTTTGCCCGATGCATCACTGTAGATGACAAATCCCTCCAAGCCAGATGGTATTGTCAGAACAAGTGCTGAAATGAGTCTCCTCTTGAGTTCTTGAAAACTCTTCTCACATTCCACGCTCTAACCAAATTTTATATCTTTCCGAGTCAGCTGAGTTAATGGACCCTTCCACGAATCTCCGATAATAACCAGCTAATCCGAGAAAGCTACGTACTTCAGTCACTGATTTAGGTCTTTAGCTTGAGCATCTTTAACTTTATCGATTAAAGTCGGTTCTACTCGAATATTTGACATCATCACGTGGGTCCCTGGAGTCTTTAACTCTATCTCCATCCTTTGTAAGTCATACAAAATGGGCATTTGCATTGACAATATCGCACTCGTACCCGTATATGATCTTTTACTCAATGCGTCAACTACCACGTTCGCTTTTCCAGGATGGTATTGAATGGTATGATCGTAATCTTCCAACAGCTCGAGCCAATGTCATTGTCGCATGTTGAGTTCATTTTGGGTGAAGAAATATTTGAGGCTTTTATGATCCGTATAGATCTCCATTTTCTCCCCATACAGGTAATGCCTCCAGATCTTTAGCGTAAAAACGACTGCTGCCAACTCTAGATCATGAGTAAGATAATTTCTCTCATATTCTTTGAGTTGTCGTGAGGCATAGGCTATGAATTTTCTATGTTGCATGAGAACACATCCTAACCCTTTGCCTGAAGCATCACTGTAGATGACAAATCCCTCCGAGCCAGATGGTATTGTCAGAACAGATGCTGAAATGAGTCTCCTCTTGAGTTCTTGAAAACTCTTCTCACATTCCTCGCTCCAACCGAATTTTGTATCTTTTTGAGTCAGCTGAGTTAATGGAGTAGCGATTCGAGAAAATCCTTCCACGAATCTCCGATAATAACCAGCTAAGCCCAAAAAGCTACGTACTTCGGTCACTGACTTAAGTTGCTCTCAGCTTTGTATTGCTTCAACCTTCGCTGGGTCAATAAATATTTTGTGATTTGATATCACGTACCCAAGGAATGCTATTTCCTCAAGCCAGAACTCGCATTTCTTTAACTTGGCATGAAGCTTGTTTTCACGAAGCTTTTGAAGTATCAATCTCAAGTGTTGCTCATAATCTTCACGACTTTTGGAATATATGAGAATGTCATCAATAAAGACAACCACAAAATGATCCAAATATTCCTTGAATACTCGGTTCATCATGTCCATGAAGGCAGCATGAGCATTAGTCAATCCAAAAGACATGATTAGGAATTCATAATGCCCGCATTCTAGTTTAAAAGTAGTCTTTGGAATGTCATCGGGTTTTAATCTTTAATCGATGATATCCTAACGAAGATCGATCTTTGAAAATAATTTAGCTCCTTGCAACTGGTCAAACAGGTCATCAATGTGTGGCAACGGGTACCTATTCTTGATGGTAACATGTTTCAACTCCCGATAATCAATACAAAGTCGCATACTTCTATCTTGCTACTTTACAAATAGAACAGGAGCACCTCAAGGAGACGTACTAGGACGAATGAAATCGATGTCTAACAATTCCTGTAGTTGGGTCTTTAACTCTTGAAGTTCAATAGGAGCCATTCGATATGGGGATTTGGAAATGGGTTTTGTACAAGGTTCAAGGTCGATACCAAATTCGATTTCACGTTCCGGGGGTAGGCCAGGAAGTTCTTCGGAGAATACGTTAGGAAATTTATTAACAATAGAAATATCATTCAAATCTGGCGTATTTTTGTTTAAATCTGTGACATGGGCTAAGAAAGCTTGACATCCGTTTTTTAATAAACGAATAGCTTTATGGCTTGATATGACAGTGATTGACTTTAGTGGTTTGGTTGCTTGAATTCGCATAATAGGTTGGTTAGGAATATGAAAGCTAACAACCTTACGAAAATAATCAATTTTTGCATGATGAGTGGTTAACCAATCAATCCCTAAAATCACATCAAATGCAAGTATTTTTAAAGAAATAAGATCGACAGGTAACGTGCGGTCGCTAATTTGAATCAAACAAGACTTATAAACAGTGGATGTAATGAAGGTTTCTCCTAACAAAGTTTCAATAGATAAGTCAAAGTCTAATTTCTCCGGAGTTAAATTTAAACGTTGAGCTCAAGTAAGAGAAATAAAAGAATGGGTATAACCGGTATCAAATAAGGTATAGATTTCGCTAAAGTTTATAATTAGCTTACTCGTGATAACCTCGTTTCGGGTTTCTCGCTTTTTGGGAGGTCACGACAAACGTTCTCCCTCGAACTACCGGCTTTGACTTCTCAGGGACGGCCTTTGGTGCCTCCATCCCAGCTGGACTTGGCTTTTACTACACGACAAAATCGAGTTAGGTGACCTTCTCTTCCACAATTATAGCATGTTTTGGACTGCTGCGTACAATTTGGACTGATGTGTCCTTTTCCTTCACATTTGTAGCATGCGATCGGTGATTGTTCTCCTTCTTTAACAACGGGTGCTGGTGATGACGTCCTTCCATCATTATTGAATCTCATCTTCTTGAAATTTCCACTTTTATTGCCTTGGCCCTGATTACCACCAAAATGGTTACCATTTCTGGCATGTTGACTTCCTCCACGTTTGTTGTCATCGCTTTGATGACTGCTACCACTAGTATTATCATTTTTTCGGCTGCCCTCTCCTCATTATCAACCAAGTGGGGTGCAACCCGGGACAACTCAGCAAACTTTGCTTCATACTGTGACACGGTCATATTATTTTGCTCTAGCTTGATGAACTCCACCTCTTGCATGTGTTGAATACTTTCGGGAAAGTACTTGTCGTTAAACAGTTCTTGGAACTTTTCCCAAGATATCGTCGGTCTTGGCAGTCGAGTCGCTTTTACGATATACTCACTAGTAATCGCCTCTCCTCATGACATAAGAAGGTGGCAAAGGAACATTTTTCTCCTGGAGCATCCCAAGACATCAAATACCTTGGTGATCTGCTTTATCCACATCTCCGCTTTTTAAGTGATTTTGCTCTCCCAAAACTCCCGGTGGTCCCACTCCTCGAATCCTTAGCGGTGACCATCCGTGAGTTTCCAAAGTTTTCACCGCATTTTGGACGAGTCTCTCTCTTTGATGTTGCATGAATTGCGAAAAGCCTCTCTAACATTCCGTCGTTCATCATTTGGTCGGTGTTGTTGTTTACTTGAGGATTATTGCCTTCCTGATGCACATTATCCTGGGTATTGATCTGTGGTAACTCAACGGTCTCCTATGCTCCATTGTTATTCTCAACATTCTCGAATGACATTTTCAAATACTGCCACAAAATAAGGGTTAATTGACATGCCACATATTATCCCTATATTCTGACCAACCAATTAAATAACAAATAAACTTAGGTAGGTCATACTAGCAAAGGATTTCCCCGTCTCTCCCCTCCTAGTTCTTATCTCACATCTCAGCTAGGGATCATATCCCTAAGCTTTGATACCAACTGTGACGTCCCCAAAATACTGATACATCACCCATTCTGAGTCGCCAAATACATGGTACATAATTTAAATACAACTTCCTTATACAATACAAAAAAAAAGTAGCTGAGAGTTTTTACATGAATATTGTCTAATAGACAGTATTTAAACTCAAAAAGGAGTCCTCATTATAATTATTATCACACTATTTTATAAAATAGTGAGGACTACTATAGCCACCATCTCGGACCATCACTCCGTTCCCCGACTAGTTCCGGCTACGTTCTCATTTTCTGAAGAGAACAATGAAAGCAAAAAGGTGAGCTCAACTAGCCTAGTAAGAAATATTATGACTAAGATAAGGCAAAATAAATTATCGTTAGCCTTCAACAGTGTTAAACTGACAAAATATAATAAACATCAAGTTTAACTGCAGCGGAACAAGCAATCCATTAGAAGAGTCAAGTAGAGCATGATATCTACTATCTTATATGAATTAAAAAGTTTATCATCAATTTTATCGCTGAGACTCAGCTTAATAAATAATCCATATCACGGAATTATCCATGCACTACGGGCCAAGGATATTCATTAGTAACACGACCACGAATTATCCATGCACTACGGGCTAAGGATATTTGTGTTTTCACCAATGGTCATGACCATGCCAACAACTGTCCATCAATGCACTACGGGCCAATGAGGACTTTTACCACATCATTTGTAACATTACGGTCATGATTATAACGAATAATCCCTGGTTATAATCATATCAATCAACAATCCATCTATGCACGTAGGCCAAAGATGACTTTCATCACAATATAAGCATGATGATGATGATAATGATATACGAATTCAATTAAATGAAAGCAAAAGGATAAATTTTAAAGATTTATAATTTAATTTATCCAGAATTCAATAATGTCCAAATTGTCAAAATGATACTGCTTTGTGGAGTAAAATTCAAGAATAATATTGTATCAAAAATGATTTAGACAAAAAAGAAATTAATTTTTATCATGAATAGTACTCCGGGTGAATAGTAACCGAGTATATAGTACCCTGTGAATAATACTTCATGAATAGTATCCCGTGAATAGTACCCCAGCTTGAAAAAGTTAAAACTTATCAAGAATGCTCAGAATAATATTTCCATGAAAAGATACTGAATGAAGCGCAAATTTTAAGGATATTCTACTAATTTCATAGAGTATAGAAGCAATACTTTAACAGAATGAGTGTAGAATTAGGAATACAAAATGAAATAATAATACTCACATACTACAAAGTATGGAAGAAAATATTATTTATTACTAATACTGAACAAAAATAATATCCATTTACCTTAAAAAGAGAGTATTCCAACTGGTATAGCTGGGATATTCTTGAAGAAAACTTGCACTATTTTCTACGCTCAAAGCTTTCTTAAACTCTAAAGAAACACGCTCAAGATTATAGAAGAAGAATTCTCTGATTCTAGTGTGATTTTCAATTCTAAACTAAGTATCCTATTTATAGGAGAATGAAAGGGGCACTGTTAAGAATTTTTCACGTACGCAACTGTGGGTTTTCACGGGCGAATTAATTTGTGATTCACGGATGTATTAAGAAGAAACACAGACTAATTTTTCAATGCAACACACACACACACACACACACCCATCACTTTCATACACACACACACACACACACATCATTTTCATCATACATGTGAGACCCCGAATTTTATGAATAAGATTTAATTTTTCTCGAAATATTTTTTTAATATTATGGTGTGGATTTGATATAATGTTATAGTTGTGGGTAGTATTTATAAATTTTGCAAAGTAAGCAAGTGGTTATATAATATTCGATTGGTCGGGGAATATTCGTTTTAACAGAGAATATTGTACGACTAAGACAATCATTAGTGGATCCCATAACGGAGTATTGTCGTAGTTAAAAACGACAAAATTATCTTTCTATAAAAATAAAGGCGTAAGTTTTACCGTTAAAACCGTTGAACTACCCTTAGTAAAAGTACAAAGAATACGCTGTGGTTGCATAAAGAGCACACTGTATTGATTATTGATCTTACGTGAGAAGTCACCAATTATACTCAATTATTGCTACAATAATTACTACATCATATCTCTCTCATATTATTGATTCAATTATTGTTACAAAGATCATCCGCATAATATGATATATTATTAAATCAAGAATTGAGATGACAAAGTTATTCATATTATTATTTACAATATTGACAATGTTTAGAAGTTCATCAAGGAGAGGTTTGGTCACCTAATTGCGCGCCAATAAGGAGAAATCCTTATCGGAAAGCTCCCTCTTTCCTGGGAATGACCTGGTTGTTAAATATTATGAGTTATAATATTAATGATGAATAAGTTCGTGTTGATTAAAGATGAAATTGATAGTTCCATTGTGTTGGGATTATTAGTGTTAGTAGAAATCGACATTTATTTCGATAATAATTTATGTATGGAGGTTATATTGACCAATCGGGTATTCGGGGTACTTTTTGTGTCGTAGTACTATTCACGAGTTACTATTCATGAGTTACTATTCATGAGTTACTATTCACGAGTTACTATTCATGGGTTACTATTCACCCGTAAGATATATTTCTTTTCGGTCCATATCATTTTTGGGTACAATATTATTCCATGAGGAGATGTGCTAATTTTTCAGACCGTTGGTTGAAGATATAATCAATATGGACCGCTGGTGGAAAGTTATAATAGTAAATCAATATGGATCGCTGGTTTAAAGTTTTAATAGTAAATCAGTATGGACCGTTGCTTTAAGTTTTAATAGTAAACCAATATGGACCGTCCGTTTAAAAGTAAATTAATCTGGACCGTTCATGAATTAATTACTATTCACCCATTCTCCTATAAATAAGCTCATTCCTTCATTATTTCTTACAAATTCAATTGAAACTCTGAGAGAAAACTATAGAGAGAAAGAAGAAAAGTATTCTGCTACTTCACTACTCCAATATCCAGCTTCTTCTAAGGTAGGGGATATTATTTGTTGTACTCGTAGGGGATATTATTTGTTGTACTCGTAAGGGGTATTCTTTCTTTCTTATTCATGAAGAGAACTTCAGTTATTCCATTCTTTATTATTCTCATTGGAATAACTCAGATCACGGGATAGCCTATACATGGTGAAATTCTTCTCGTTATTCCACTCTTTATTATTCATTTGAATAACTCATTCTGCAAGGATCTATCGCATGCATGGTGAATTTCGTTGTTATTCCATTCTTATTATTCTCATTGAATAATCTGCTTATCTAAATACCGCATACATAGTGAAATTCTTCTAATATTCCGTTCTTTATTATTCTCGAAATATCACATGCTGCGCGTTTATGCTGACACTGGTTCTATTATTTATTATTCGTCAAAATATCCTCGTCTGCGTGCGCTTACGCCGGGACCGGGTTCTATTATTTATTATTCATTGGGAATAACCTATCGGTGTCACGATCTATCGCACGCATGGTGAATCCTTATGTTATTCCATTCTTTATTATTCTGTTGGAATAACATGTCTACATGTGATTACCACATGCATGGTGAATGATCCTGTGTATTCATTCCTTATTAAATTGTGAAAATGATGCAGATCACGTGATTATCACATGGCGGGTGAAAATCCTTTTGCAGTTTCATATATTATATTATACTCAGTTGGTTAAAGCTTTGGCTTCTATACTCCATGAAATTAGTGGAATATCCTTGATATTTGCGCTTCATCAAGTATCTTTTCATGGAAATATTCTGTGACGGCCTCGAATCCAGGTCCTAAATCACCTCGGATCTGGTTTGATCATTCTACACAACTATTACTTATTTGCGGAAGATATAATCATAAATTGTTTATACATTACATTACACACTATTCTCCAAGGTCGAGTAACCTTAACTTAATACACAATTTCATAAATTATCTAACACATAACATTATTAACATACAATACTTATACAATTTAGCTGCACACATATCCTAACGCTAGAACTGTCTTTAACCTGTCCTTGTATCCGACGCATTCGTCTTAATCTGCAATGTTTTATCATGATATAGCAAGAGTGAGCATGAAAGTTGCCCAGCAAGTTTAAATTCAACAATATAACAATATATCATGATTGAAATGATTTGAATAATTGGCTGGCTATAATTCAACAATATAATTGTGAACTAGCAGGAACAAATTTATGACTGAACAAGTATTATACATGAACAAATATATCTGAAACAACTGGTAATGAAGGTGATTAGCCTTTCATACCTGACTTATACATGCAATATGTACAGAGTACAATTATACATAGCAAATAGCAATGATTAGCCATAAGCTTATCCGAATGAAACACTCTTAATAGAGTTAAGTAAATACAAACTTGCCTTAACCATTGATTACCACTACGCAATTTATAACGCTTTGTCTGAACCTAATATATAAATAATATCGATTGCTAAGTTAGAATAATATCATCACAATTTATAAAATAACCTAAACACATTACACATAACACATAACCCTATCAGTCTATAACACACATAAGACTCAGGTCAAACTATTTCAGTCTGACTTGAATTCGAAAATTCTAACGTCCCGATGGTCTAGTCGGACAAAATTTCGAGTTTAAGTTCAATTAAACTTTGTATAAACACTTAACCATTATCTAAGATAATTTATTAACAGTTAAAATATTTTTCGTAAGCTCGTAATAAATTTTAAATAATTTAATAGTATTTATTTCATTGTCTAATATTATTAATCATTTATTAATATAAATAATAAAGGTCTCATACATTTTAATATGTAAATATTTTACATCATGGAGCTTAAACTATTTATATTCCATTTCAGAAATATCTTTTTCCTTTACTCGCAATTTTGGAGTTTAAACAGCTAACACATAGCTTTTATACTAAAACTCAATTTACTATATTATTTCTTTAATTTAAATAATTTTTATATTATTTTGTCCATTCATGAGTCAACACATGCCGTTTTCTCATATATCATATTTTATTCTGCTAGCATATTCGCTTTATTTTCCGTTTTATAATTATTCGCATTTTTGCTTTATATATTAAATATATATATTCCGTTACGTAAATCTAAGCTCAAAAACCTAATTTTGAGCTCCGAAAATCTCAAAATATCATTTATATGATTAATACAATTTTTCAAAGGTTTCACGTTCTTCGTTGCATCACAAAATAATTTCCTAAACAACTATAGATTTTATTTCGCTTAAGTATGTAATTTATATTTATTACATATTTTTATTGCTTTATTTATACCCGAAATGATGTTTCCCGGCATAAAATATTATTTATAGTCAAATCTCGTCCTGTAGGACTTTATTAGATTTATTATTTCGTCAAACGCATAATTCGAACTGACGAACGCCAAAGTCGCTGACGCTACCGACGCCGACGCGTTCGCTTCAAATTTTAGTTCGACATGCCTGTTCATTCCATTTTAATTCTCAATTCATGAGTCGATAACAATGAAAATCTAGTATTATTATAGACCTCATGGCATAGTATTTTAGAAAAATTTTACACCGCGAAAAAGGATCACTAAACTAATCAAAACAAAGGCGCTAAAAAGACGTTGAACCACAAAGATAAAGACGCATATGGCACATGCATGTGGCTGGCGTGGCGTGGCGTGCGCCGCCTTGGTCACTACCTTCTCATTGCAGCACTTATCCACCTAGCTACTTCGCGATTTTCTCACGCCTTGCTCGTTTATAAGAAATTTCCAACTTTGGATATGTTATACATGGTATATCAAATTATTTTTAAAAAATATCACCCAGTAATTTTGGACTTCTAAGGCAGTCTAAAACAGGCCCCAAATATGTCCACTCACAATAATTTACATCTTTTTTCCCAGATTTACCCTCTTTCGCTAAAGCAGTCATAACTTTTTTGTTTTAAATTATTTTTAGGCGATTCTTGAGCCCACGCGAAGCTAACTTCCGAGACTACAATTCTTCCCTACTGATATGTTTCCAGATTCCGAACATATCAGCCCAGAAATTCCGTTCAAGTGGACTGCACCGCACTTGTTGGAAAGTTTTGACACTACTACTTTGAAATGTCATAACTCTCTCCTCCGAAGTCGGATTTAGTCCGTTCTGGAGTCCATGGAAAGCTTATTGAGTGTAATATAACATACCAAAAACCCAGAATTTTTGAGTCATTCTAGCTAACCCTTAATTTTCATTTTAAGGGCAGCAGTCCACTAGTTTTTCTTAGTTTTTAACATGTTTTACCAAAACATTCAATATAATTTTGTTTGAGCTCTTTTTTTTTTACTTCGTTCTAAATGGGTTATTTTTATAACTCATAGGAGTATAACATACTACTACAGAACTTAAATTCCAGACATGAATCAAATTATCAAAACCACAAAAGTTCCAAAACAGTCCATATTTAGTCCATTCATGGCCTTTTTTTGCCATATGTTCATCCATTACGCATAGGATCTGATTCTTGCTTGTTTGATTCAATTTTCAAGTTTTTAATGGTCATTATATCTTCTGAAAATCATCCTTAGAATGTTCCTCAACCCATAACTCAAAATAACACAACTTCTAACAAAAATATGAAGCTTTAAGGAGATAAATAGAGTTTAAGGTTTTCAAAACTTACTTCTTTGATTTTCTTCTTCTAGGATGTAGATGATCAACTAGATCTTGCTAGAATCCGTTTTCCTTCCTCCTTGAATCCTCCCGTCCCCTTATCAAAGCTTTATCCTTCCACCCATTTCGTTCTCTCACTACAGTTCTTAAGATTTTTGGTGGAGAAGATGAAGATGGTGGTTTAGGGAGTTATGTAAGAGTTTTGGTTTTGGTTTTCTCTTCCTTTGGCCATGCCCGAACTTTCTCTCTCTCTCTCTCTTCCTATTTTGTTTTTCTTTCTTAAACTATTTGAAGAAGAATGAAGGAAACTTGTTTGCAAGAGTGGTGGAGATTATTTAATAACTAGCCAGAATTATACATATAACATATATATGTATATAAAATCTCCTAACAAATCCTCATCTTCTCTCTCTAATCTCTTGCATATCAAAGGCAATTAAGGCTAGGGAAATAGGGGACACCAAGGCTAACATATATTGCAAGGTGGCTAAAAATTTTCCCATGTGCCATATACTCACTTTCATACCCGGTACATCTCCCCTTTTATTAGCAATTTTATATTTAATTCTCTCTCCCATATCTCTTATAATCTTCACCTTCTCTCTCCTATTTTACATAACTTGTCAATCTAAACCAAATATTAGGAGCAAAGCTTTAGGAGTGACACATGGCCATGTGGTGGGTAAAAATTAAACATATGCTATATACTCCCTCCTTCCACCCGGCACATGCTCCTTCTTTTTGCCCAATTTTAATTGTTTTCTCTCCTTTAGCTTGCTTGCAAATCTTCCAAAATAATATGGCTTGAATAAAATAGTGACACATAAGCACACCAAAGATATAAATTAATTTTGCCCATGAGATTAATTCTCCCTACACATTCTGAAACCTACACAAGCTCCCAATTTTACCCAATTGTGATTTATTTAATTTGCCCAATTTGCTTAGTTAAATAATTAAATCAATTATTATTATTTATTTTTTAATGCTTTTGTTAAGTAATTTAATTGCTCAACATTACTAACTTAACTTAATCAAATAAGTTACTACATAAATCTTCTTAAACTACTTTTTTACCCTCTTGGAATGATATAATTTATATATCCCATCTTTGATATATGAATTATATAAAACATAACATAACTTACTTAAATTACATATTTATTTTATAATTATAAAAATAAATATGTTACACATAATTTCTTATGCAAATACAATTATTTACGTATACACTTATATCCTTAATCCTGAATAATTCACCAATTTTTTTTTTAAAATTCAAAAAATTCCTTACCAGAAATCTCAAATCCATTAACTTATTTACTGTCTAGGTTTATTATTTAACCTTAATTCAATATTTTAAGATTTTATAAATATTCAAATTCTCGGGTTGTCACATTCACCCCTTCTTCTAAAAATTTCGTCCCCAAAATTTACCTTACACATTATACCATGCACCATTCACCATTCCTTTTCATCATCACATGCTACCCAATACACCTCTCACAAGAGTAAAAATTTTGAAATTGTGCTGAGGGGTTTTACAGACTATTGTCTGTCATTTTCGTAAAGATTATAGGAAATTCATCCACAAACCGTCATAACTTACGGATATAGTGGGTAATTAATCTAGTATGTCATCTACTTATTAAGTCTTTGATTTGGTGGTTACACTGCTTTCTTCACTCGCCAAAGGCACACAATTTTACCTCGGGTCTTATTGGATTCCGCACTAAAATAATTTGGTTCGGGAAATTTCTTCAATGAACACTTAGAGTTTTCATAAACTTTAGTCTAGTCAATCGAATCAATAGCATAGACTCATATCAATAATTAAATTCAATCGAATTATTTAAGTGTAGCCAAACCCCGTTGGCAAATTAAAATTTTTGAAAATATTTTCGAGAATGACGGCATGATGTCGCATCTTTATATTAACAATCCGCTTGAGGATGCTTAAATCATTGTATGACTTTGTCATAACACATCATACCATAGCGGAACAACGATTTTAGATCAAATTCACACTAAGTATTCCTGTATTTATAATTCCATCAAATTTTTATCATCTCTGCACCAGGTTACATGGTACATGAGTGATAAATAAAATATATTTTGATATTTCAAATCATTCTACACAACTATTACTTATTTGCGGAAAATATAAACATAAATTGTTTATACATTACATTACACACTATTCCCCAAGGTCGAGTAACCTTAACTTAATACACAATTTCATAACTTATCTAACACATAACATTATTAACATACAATACTTATACAATTTAGCTGCACACATATCCTAACGCTGGAACTATCTTTAACCTGTCCTTGTATCGGACGCATTCGTCTTAATCTGCAATGTTTTATCATGATATAGCAAGAGTGAGCATGAAAGTTGCCCAGTAAGTTTAAATTTAACAATATAACAATATATCATGATTGAAATGATTTGAATAATTGGCTGGCTATAATTCAACAATATAATTGTGAACTAGCAGGAACAAATTTATGACTAAACAAGTATTATATATGAACAAATATATCTGAAACAACTGGTAATGAAGGTGATCAGCCTTTCATACCTGACTTATACATGCAATATGTACAGAGTACAATTATACATAGCAAATAGCAATGATTAGCCATAAGCTTATCCGAATGAAACACTCTTAATAGAGTTAAGTAAATACAAACTTGCCTGAACCGTTGATTACCGCTACGCAATTTATAATGCTTTGTCTGAACCTAATATATAAATAATATCGATTGCTAAGTTAGAATAATATCATCACAATTTATAAAATAACCTAAACACATTACACATAACACATAACCCTATCAGTCTATAACACACATAAGACTCTGTATCAGGTCAAACTTTTCAGTGTGACTTGAATTCGACAAAATTCTAACGTCCCGATGGTCTAGTCGGACAAAATTTCGAGTTTAAGTTCAATTAAACTTTGTATAAACACTTAACCATTATCTAAGATAATTTATTAACCGTTAAAATATTTTTCGTAAGCTCGTAATAAATTTTAAATAATTTAATAGTATTTATTTCATTGTCTAATATTATTAATCATTTATTAATATAAATAATAAAGGTCTCATACATTTTAATATGTAAATATTTTACATCATGAAGCTTAAACTATTTATATTCCATTTCAGAAATATCTTTTTCCTTTACTCGCAATTTCAGAGTTTAAACAGCTAACACATAGCTTTCATACTAAAACTCAATTTACTATATTATTTCTTTAATTTAAATAATTTTTATATTATTTTGTCCATTCATGAGTCAACACATGCCGTTTTCTCACATATCATATTTTATTCTGCTAGCATATTCGCTTTATTTTCCGTTTTATAATTATTCGCATTTTTGCTTTATATATTAAATATATATATTCCGTTACGTAAATCTAAGCTCAAAAACCTAATTTTGAGCCCCGGAAATCTCAAAATATCATTTATATGATTAATACAATTTTTCAAAGGTTTCACGTTCTTCGTTGCACCACAAAATAATTTCCTAAACAACTATAGATTTTATTTCGCTTAAGTATGTAATTTATATTTATTACATATTTTTATTGCTTTATTTATACCCGAAATGATGTTTTCCGGCATAAAATATTACTTATAGTCAAATCTCTTCCCGTAGGACTTTATTAGATTTATTAATACTTATTATTACGTTTTAACTATGAACGCCAAAAGTCGCTTGACGCTGTTGTACGCCTTCGCTTCGCTCAAATTTTAGTTCGATATGCCTGTCACCATTTTAATTCTCAATTCATGAGTTGTATAACAAATGAAAAATCGAGCGTATTATAGACCTCATGGCATAGTATTTTAGAAAAATTTTACACCATGCGAAAAAAGATAACGGAAACTAATCAAAACAGTGCACGAAAAAGACATCGAACCACAAAGACAAAGACGGTAATGGCAATGTCAAGGCTGCGGCGTCTTGTGCAAGGCTGCTATTTACCTCACATGCACTTATCAACCTATCTACTTTGCGATTTTCTCACGCCTTGCTCGTTTATAAGAAATTTCCAACTTTGGATATGTTATACATGGTATACCAAATTATTTTTTAAAAATATCACCAAGTAATTTCGGACTTCTAAGGCAGTCTAAAACAGGCCCCAAAAATGTCCACTAACAACAATTTTCATCTTTTTTCCCAGATTTACCCTCTTTCGCTAAAACAGTCATAACTTTTTTGTTTTAAATTATTTTTAGGCGATTCTTGAGCCCACGCGAAGCTAACTTCCGAGACTACAATTCTTCCCTACTGATATGTTTCCAGATTTCGAACATATCAGCCCAGAAATTCCGTTCAAGTGGACTGCACCGCACTTGTTGGACAGTTTTGACACTACTACTTTGAAATGTCATAACTCTCTCCTCCGAAGTCGGATTTAGTCCGTTCCAGAGTCCATGGAAAGCTTATTGAGTGTAATATAACATATCAAAAGCCCAGAAGTTTTGAGTCATTCTAGCTAACCCCGAATTTTCATTTTAAGGGCAGCAATCCACTAGTTTTTCTTAGTTTTTAACATGTTTTACCAAAACATTCAATATAATTTTGTTTGAGCTCATTTTTTTTTACTTCGTTCCAAATGGGTTATTTTCATAACTCATATGAGTATAACATACTACGACAGAACTTAAATTCCAGACATGAATCAAATTATCAAAACCACAAAAGTTCCAAAACAGTCCATAGTTAGTCCATTCATGGCCTTTTTTGCCATATGTTCATCCATTACGCATAGAATCTGATTCTTGCTTGTTTGATTCAGTTTTTAAGTTTTTAATGGTCATTATATCTTCTGAAAATCATCCTTAAAATGTTCCTCAACCCATAACTCAAAATAACACAACTTCTAACAAAAATATGAAGCTTTAAGGAGATAAATGGAGTTTAAGATTTTCAAAACTTACTTCTTTGATTTTCTTCTTCTAGGATGTAGATGATCAGCTAGATCTTGCTAGAATCCGTTTTCCTTCCTCCTTGAATCCTCCCGTCCCCTTATCAAAGCTTTATCCTTCCACCCATTTCGTTCTCTCACTACAGTTCTTAAGATTTTTGGTGGAGAAGATGAAGATGGTGGTTTAGGGAGTTATGTAAGAGTTTTGGTTTTGGTTTTCTCTTCCTTTGGCCATGCCCGAACTCTCTCTCTCTCTCTCTCTCTCTCTCTCTTCCTATTTTGTTTTTCTTTCTTAAACTATTTGAAGAAGAATGAAGGAAACTTGTTTGCAAGAGTGGTGGAGATTATTTAATAACTAGCCAGAATTATACATATAACATATATATGTATATAAAATCTCCTAACAAATCCTCATCTTCTCTCTCTAATCTCTTGCATATCAAAGGCAATTCAAAGGCTAGGGAAATAGGGGACACCAAGGCTAACATATATTGCAAGGTGGCTAAAATTTTTTCCATGTGCCATATACTCACTTCCATACCCGGTACATCTCCCCTTTTATTAGCAATTTTATATTTAATTCCTTCACCTTCTCTCTCCTATTTTACATAACTTGTCAATCTAAACCAAATATTAGGAGCAAAGCTTTAGGAGTGACACATGGCCATGTGGTGGGTAAAAATTAAACATATGCTATATACTCCCTCCTTCCACCCGGCACATGCTCCTTCTTTTTGCCCAATTTTAATTGTTTTCTCTCCTTTAGCTTGCTTGCAAATCTTCCAAAATAATATGGCTTGAATAAAATAGTGACACATAAGCACACCAAAGATATAAATTAATTTTGCCCATGAGATTAATTCTCCCTACACATTACCGACACAAGCTCCCAATTTTACCCAATTGTGATTTATTTAATTTGCCCAATTTGCTTAGTTAAATAATTAAATCAATTATTATTATTTATTTTTTAATGCTTTTGTTAAGTAATTTAATTGCTCAACATTACTAACTTAACTTAATCAAATAAGTTACTACATAAATCTTCTTAAACTACTTTACCCTCTTGGAATGATATAATTTATATATCCCATCTTTGATATATGAATTATATAAAACATAACATAACTTACTTAAATTACATATTTATTTTATAATTATAAAAATAAATATGTTACACATAATTTCTTATGCAAATACAATTATTTACGTATACACTTATATCCTTAATCCTGAATAATTCACCAATTTTTTTTTTAAATTTACAAAATTCCTTACCAGAAATCTCAAATCCATTAACTTATTTACTGTCTAGGTTTATTATTTAACCTTAATTCAATATTTTAAGATTTTATAAATATTCAAATTCTCGTCATTGTCATATTCTTCTCTTCGAGCATTCTTGAATTTTATCGCATGCAAAGCAAAATATCATGATGATGATTTGACTTTATTGAGTTCGAGGATAAATTAACTTATAAATCTTTAAAATTTATTCTTGAACCTATTTTATTGAATTGTCATCATCCTCATGCTTATATTATGTTGAAAGTCATTTTTGGCTTACGTGCGTAGATGGACTTGGTATGATTATGACCGAGGATTATTCGGTATAATCATGGCCGTAATGTGACGAATGATGTGGTAAAAGTCCTCATTGGCCCGTAGTTCATCGGTGGACGATTGTTGGTATGATTATGACCGAGGATTATTCTATATAGTCATGACCATTGATGATTATATGAATATCCTTGGCCGTGGAGCGGGATGATTCGATTTTATTTATTAAGTCGAGTCTCAAATGATAAAGTTGATGAAAAACTTTTTAAATCATAGAAGATGAGATTTTATACTTTACTCGACTCTTCTAATGGATTGCTTATTCCACCGCAGCTTTTGATCTAAAACTTGTTGTCTATTATATTCTATCGGTTGTTATCTTTGTTGAAGGCTAAGGATAATTTATTATGCATTATCTTAGTCATAATATTTTTTACTGGGCTAGTTGAGCTCACCCTTTCTTTCACTGTTCTCTTCAGGAAATGAGAACGTAGCTGAGACTAGTCGGGGAACAGAGTAATGATCCTAGATGATGCATTAGTAGTCCTCACTATTCTGTGAAATAGTGTGATAATAAATGTAATGAGGACTCCATTGAGTGTGGATATTGTCTAGATGACAATATTTGTATTAAAACTCACAGCTCATGTTTTGTCGTATTTTACACAACTGTTGTATAATTAAGTTGTATTTGTATTCAGTACCTTGTATCTGGCGACCCAAGATGGGTGATGTATACCTGTTTTGGGGCGTCACAATACACACACCCCAACATTATTCCACTCATACATTATATATATATATATATATATATATATATATATATATATATATATATATATATATATATATATAACACCTCTCATTCACGCTTTTCTCCCCACCCCAATTTCATTTTTCATCCCATATGTGGGCCCCACCCCACACGTCACTTTCACACACATATTATATATATATATATATATATATATATATATATACATATATACCGAATAATTTTATGCCAATTATTTTGAAAAATGAGTAAGTGGGGGTTCAAATAATACGCCAAACTTACAACAAATACTTCATAAAAATCTTCTCAATATTTTTAACAACATTTATTCATCATTATTATAACCCGCAATATTAATAACCATATCGTTCCCAGAAAAGAGGGGGCTTTCCGATAAGGATTTCTCCCTATTGGCTCGTAATTTGGTGACCAAACTCATTTTCTCGACAGAACTTTCTAGACATTGTTAATTATGTAAATAATAATATGAATAACTTGTCATCTCAATTATTGATTTAATAATATATAAAATATTGACAATAATTGAATCAAATAACGTGAGATACTATGCAGCAATTACTATATCAATAATTGAGTATAACTGAGTGACTTCTCACTTAAGCATCAATAATCAATACCGTGTGCTACTATGCAACCACACGTATTACTGTACTTTTACCACTAGGTATTTCAACAGTTAATGGTAAAATTTTCGCCGTTACTTTTATAAAAAGATATTTTTGTCGTTTTCTAACTCCAACAATAATTCCGTTGTGAAAGTCCACCAATGATTGTGCCGTCGTACGAATATTCTCTGTTAAAACGAATATTCCCCGACCAATCGAATATTTTATAACAACTTGCATACTCTGTAAAATTTATAAATATTACCCACAATTATAAGATTATATTAAATCCACACCATAATATTTAAAAATATATTTCGAGAAAAATTAATCTTTATTTATGAAAGTTGGGGTCTTACAATTAAACTCTTGAAATCATAAATTTAACTTCATGGTAAGTTGGTCAATTGACCAATACAGTGCTGACATGCAGAAAGATCACCTTCCGTCTGTGTGTCGACGCTATATTGATCAATTGACCAAAATTAACTTCATGCTAACTAGTCCAAAAAATTAGGTTATGAACTGTCCCAATTCTTCAATAAAAAAATTCTATATTTCTCGGATAGGCTTTAGGATGACAAATTTTTAGATTGTATATTGTGTATGTACAATTATATTTATTTATATTTTGTAGAGGTACAACTCAAAAAGTGAGATTGCTGTGTCCTTTAAATTCTCATTTTCTCTATTATTCAGCTATTTAAATCATTTTGTTTATTTTCAATTTTTATTTCAAAATACTCTCTTTTTGATAAATATTACATCAAAAAAAATTAAAATGAAACAAGTATATATATAGAGGTCAATAGAAAATTAGAAGTGTAGAATAATATATTGTGTCATTTTATTTTACAAATATAGAATTCAAAAAGTCACAGGCTAGATAGAAATGTACGTAATTTTTTTTAGAAGATCAAAATTTAATGTCATAAAATTATTAATTAACTTAAAGTATTCATTTTGTAATTTTTGCTAAAAGTAATTTTATTTTCTATATGTAGTATAGAATTACTGCCGGAAGATATCAATATACTTCATTAAAGCTGTAATATAACCTCCTTCAACAATTGTTCACTTTCTTTTTTAATTTCATATTCTTTGGGTTAGTATATTTCGTTTATAATATATCTGCACACTCCTTCTTTTGTTTATATTTTCTTAATATGATTTTAATTTTCATTTCAAGAGTGTAATTTTTTCAATTAAATTTTCCTATATATTTTTTGGAAATCAAATCAAAGTCATCGTCTGTATTATAAGGATATATATATATATATATATATATATATATATATATATATATATATATATAGATTATTAAATAATATATTTTAAATTTGTATAACAGAATTCATTTTATTAAAATTTTAATTGGTTCATTTATGTTTCACTTTTGTTATAGCCAATAAGAACTCTTAATTTTAAGTTCGAAGTATACACATTTATTTTTGTAACTTTGCAACCTTTCATACCACTTATTAGGATCGACAAAAAAAAGTAAAAACTGGATAACCGAATTGAAATTTTTTAACTGAATTTTTATTTGTTATTCGGTTATTTTTTAAATTTCAACTATACCCATTTTAATATTTGGATTTCAGGTTTGGGTTTGGTTTTTGAATTTTGACTATTCGGTTAACTGAATAACCAAAGTAGATATAAAAAAAATAAGCCTTCAAGATTAAAACAGTAATCTCCGAGAATCTCTAATCTCTTATAGTCTCATCTCATTTCTTAGAACATTCACAATAATTTTTTTATCTCTATCCTTACTCTGCATTGCTATTGAGTCATTCTGTAAAATAGGGATTCAATTTTTTCACTAGGTTCCCAATATTGATTCCTTAAATAATGAAATTTAAAAGTTAAAAGTTAAAAGTTAAAATTTGAAAGTTCCAACAGTCAAAGCATCAAAATAATAATAATCTTATAATTTATAAGAGAGAGAAAGAGCATAATTGGGCAAAGGTTCAAAAATACCCCTGACGTTTACCCCGATGTCTACCGAACACCATATACTTTTTTTCTTCCAAAAATACCCTTAACGTTATATTTTTTGGGTCGACTGTGCCCCTGCCGTTGACATACATGCCAAATAGACAAACGAGACTAACACCTCATCTAAATTTGCTGACAAGGCATGAACACCTCATCTACTTTTAATGACACATAACAAAAATAATATTTAAAAAAAAATTATATTTCTTCACCCTCTTTTCTCTCTCTAATTTCCTTCCTCTATTCTCTCTCCTCTAATCTCCTTTGTCTCCCTCTATTCACCATCTCCCTCTACGACCCTTCTTCTTCCCCCAGCGACCCCCTTCTCTCCAAACCTTACCCATCCCCAATTGACTACGTCCCATCTACCTCTGAACCTGAACCGACCCAGATTTTCTACAACATCGGCCGCAGACCCATCAGTGACCTCCCTTTCCTCATCCTCTTCTCTCTCTTTGTCATCTCCACTTTCGCCTTTGGAATCTTTGTCTCCGTTCACAAGAACCCTAATTCCTCTCGCCTCTCTCCCTTCACCTACGACTCCTACATTGCTTCTTGCATCAGACCCACTTCAATTTCAGCAATGTGAAGATAATCTATTGGGCTTCGATTATCCGGTACCAATTATGGATCCCCGATTCCTTTTTCCTACACCAGATTAGGAAACTCATATTAATAATTGGATCTCTCGATTTAGGGTTTTTCTATGTTGTTTGAATTGGAACTGTTGGGAAGTTTGGTGAATCGAAAATTGTTGTTTTCTTTTTCGGATATGAAAATGAACCAAGGGTTCATGAATGTTTTTCAGATTAATTAGTTTAAATTGATGTGAACAAATTTAATTTATGTTTTGGTTTGATGTCAAAGAATTTTGAGTATGTTTGTGTCTTCTACCAGACCCACCCATCACTCCAATCAGACATTCGATCACCATCGATGGCCCCCTAATATTCGGCTTTATTCCTACACACCAATCAATAATTTATACCCATTTCGCTTTCAGGTAAAATTGGCAATCAAAACATGCACTATGGATATTTGAATTTATGTCTATTAGAACAGAGAAAAGAGAAATGAAAA
Source organism: Panax ginseng (assembly GCA_020205605.1). NCBI lineage: Eukaryota > Viridiplantae > Streptophyta > Magnoliopsida > Apiales > Araliaceae > Panax > Panax ginseng. Next base: position 31,840,085 of record CM035138.1, on the reverse strand, counting down.
TAGGAGAGAGGTAGCCGACCAATGAAGAAAACGCCGGAGATGGTAATCAGGCGGAGGTAATCGAGGGTGTTGAAGTTCGCGACGGTCTTGGTGAATGGAGGGTTCTGATCTATCACTGGGTATTCCAGCTTGGCCGAAGCAGTTGGTTTGAACAATTCCTATTTAAGGCTTAATTAATTTATGTATTAATTAATTTATATTTCAGCAAATGTTCCCCATGGCAGCCACGTCATAGAGATTGTAACTGTAATATCCGAGAATTTTCACGTATTATAAAATAAATATATTAATGAAAATAATATTTATGTGAATATAAGTGTTATTGTTGTATGAGTTAGATAATACAATTGATTCGTATTAGATTAATGCGTATTAAGAAGTGTGAAATGCCTTGTGTGGCATAACGAGAAAATTCATTAAGCGAATTAAAACGGGAATTAGGAAATTAATTGTGTTGATCATGTGATTTCATGTAAGTAATCCAATACGCCCGTAGACTTGTAGTAACACTTTTGTGGACATCAATTCATGTCGTATAAAACGAATTTAGCGATAAAGATTGGCACGAGCTGAAGCTAAATCATCTTAGAAGATAAATCAAGTAAATTTGCGCCGATTATGGTCGATTGGAGAAAACTAATTTTTCCACTTTAAAAATTAAATGGAACAATTATGTTATATGTGTGACATTAAATAAAACCATATGATAGGAGTATATTGGAATTAAATGAGGTTCCTAGTAGCATCATGGTATCATATGAAGTTGTATTGTATAACGAATTAATTATCTGAATATTTAAGGAACTGAGAAAGGAATTCAATAAACATTAACATTAAAATAAGTAATAGTATGGATATGTGAGTGGTAGAGATAATTATGAAACTACCCGAACAATAATATGTAACTACGTTATTTTATTGCATGTAATTAATGTACATGAATTATATGATGTGAGTATATATTTAACCCCTAAGTTCCTAATAGGGTAACAATTGTACATTAGAATTATATTTGAGAATTAAAGTAACCAACCGAGATGATTTAAAGACGTTGTTTAATATAAAAATGTTCGATTACTCAAAAGCACATGAACAGTAACCTACCCTCTAATTACGTAACTTCCAAGCTGAAATCATTGGCTAGAAGGATGGCTGATGTTGAGTAGTTAAACAACTCTTAGATAACCAGTGTGTTTATCTTCTACACCATGAATTCAACCTCATTGCTAAGTCATTGTCCAGTCCAAGTTTTCATTCTAAATAACAGTCTAAATTTCAAGTTTACGTTGTTGTTCTTGGCTACTAAAACACTGATAATTTGAGAGTAAGTGAGTTGTGGTTCAAAGAAGAGCTTAGCAATCTCAGAACGGAGTAATTAAGTAAACTAAGCTTCAAAGAGGTATAATTCCATTCCTTGTTTTCAGTTTTTGTTAAACAGAGTTCATAAGTATTGAAATTCCAATTTCTTGATTTCATGAAAATAAATGTTAATGAGGTTGGGTATGGGTTATATAGATGTTATATGATCATATAAGCATGTTGCAATTGATACATGAGTGTTTAGGAATGAATTCAAGAGTAATTTCTGTGTTTGGGCTGAACAGTTGTCGAGGTTTACTGTTCCTGGCTCGAACTAGGTACGACACAGCTGCGCCGGATTAACAACCCGATATTTTCTATAAAAATTAAATCATAAATTTTGCGTATAATTTTTTTTTTATTTTAAGGATGAGGATTTGTACAAGATAATGTGTGTATGTAATTATGTAATAAATAAAAATATATTTATTACATGAATGTTTACAAATTATTTTATTATTATAAATTATATTCTTATGATATTTAATTTTATGGTAGAAATATTTTTATTAATTATTTTCCATAAAATTATAATTATATATTATTTAAATAATATATGGAAAGGTTATTAGAATTATTATAATAATTATTTATTTTATTATATGAATTTATGCAAGATTAATTAAGTTAATTATTTTAACTTAATTAATAATTTTATATATGAAGAATAAATCAGATATGGAATCCAAACCCTAATTTTGGATTATTGTCAAGGTATGAGAATAATAATATAATATTAATTATATTTTTATTTTTCGATCTTTATAAATATGTACTTTATATGTCATGATAGATAATGGTTGGTCAATTATATTAATTGTGGCATGTCAAAACAATAGCATTAATTCGTTAAACCCTAATTTTACTGTGTTAAACCCTAACTTGAAACTCAAACCGGAGTTTGCGATTGGTAGGAAATTATGGTACGTGATTTATGACCATTATTATATTATGATAATTAGGTAAACCCTAACTATTATCTAGAAACTCAAATTATAACTTTTAATATTTAAAGGTAAATTTCATTAATTAATTATTATTAATGATATTAAAGTTATTTAATAATTATATTAAATACATTAGTTTAAAAATGATTTTAATATTATAATAATCATTTTAAATGAAAATAAAGTGTTTAAAGATATTTTAAGTTATAAAATATAACTTTTAATATTAAAAGGATAATTTTATTAATAATTTAATATTAATGATATTAATTTAATAATAAGTGATATTAAGTTTATTTAATAATTATATTAAATAAATAGTTTTAAAATGGTTTTATTTATTTAAAAATCATTTAAAAGGATATAAATGAATTAAAAATATTTTAAGTTATGATTAAGGACTTTTAATATTTTGATAAGTAATACATTAATACTTTAATATTAATGATAATTATTTAAAATGATTTTAATCATTTTAAAAATTATTTAAGGGTAATATTAATACTTTAAAAGTATTTCGAGTTATTATAAATAACTTTAACATTTTGCAATGGTTTCATTAATAGTTTAATGTTAATTAAATATTAATGATAATATAATTGTTTAATATTTAAATCATTTAATAAAGATTCCAGTGTTTGAAAATGCGTGATAAAAGATAATAACTGTTTAAAAATTATTATAAGTCATTTAAAAATAATATGACTGATACTTGTAGATATTGAGATACAGGATAGAGTCTTAGACTCGATAATTACCCGATAAAGCCGTCGGCAGACCGACATGTTTCAGAAATTGATCTGTACTTAGATATTTTGACTGTAATTTTGTTTATTTGTGATTCAGTGGTTGTGGAACATATGTGACAATGTGATTAGGTTATGTGCTGACTGCAATAAGCAGTGCTATGTGTTATAGTATGTTATTCTAATCGATCAAATGATCTTATTACTGATAGGTGTTATATAAGGATAGAACTAAGTACGAATCGTAAGCATGTAAGATCGTGTGAAATCTTACCTTTGCATTTCCTTTATCTGAATGGACATGAGTAAGAAGTTTCGTAATTATATTATTATTATGCTATATTATTAACCCTATTGTGATATATTCTATATTCCCGATCATTGTTTATCAACATGTTAGTTTATGGTAATTCAAATATATATTCTGTTCGTTAATTTCTATATTATACAAGTGTCCCCACTTGGATAATCATTGTATTTAATCACATGTTGATATATATATATATATATATATATATATATATATATATATATATATATATATATAAGCCGCCTATGCTACTTGACCAAATTGACACGCATCTAGAAATATCGTTGAATAAGATAAAACCCTTTTGATCCAATCAAATTGTTTTGGTTCTGATTCCATTAAATATGAACATCCCGATCACGGAAAACTTTTTATCTACTGGGCAAGTGACAGAGTGAAAACGATTCTATCGTTCTTGTAATGTAGTATTTATCAATGCAGGGCCCATGGAAGTACAACCTAAAGTCTGTAAGTTATGACGGTTTTTGAGATGAAGTTCGTTAAACCTTATCGAAAAAAAAAAAACAATGTTCATAGTATGTCGACTACCCTATATATATAGTCTATCGTAGTTTCAAAATTTGGAGATAGAATTGTTATGTTATGATTATTTGGTTCGATTTTACTTCACAACTATAAATTCGTTGTAGAAGTGATGTACAAAGAAAACATTTATTTCTTTCAACTACTTATATTTCTAATTGTTATTACTTGTTTGGGCACCCAAATGCTCACCCTTGCTTTAATTTAAATGTTTTCAAATTTAGGCATGAACAACTTGAAGGTTCGTATAAGAACAAGTGAAAAGGAAAGAAAAGCAGAACATGTTTAATGGTATCTTTTGTAATAGTTAGACAATATATGTATAATGATATGTATTATATATCATGTAAAGAATTATAGTAAAGGTTGCGTAATTGGGATTAGACTCTGATAAATGTAAGATAAGTTTGATATTTATATTATTGTTATTATTATTAGTATTATTCCGCTCATAGAAATGGTATCGTGACGAACCGAGTTCGGGATTTCAAGTACCTGAGTTTGGGGTCTTCACAAGTTGGTATCAGAGCTTAGGGTTAAAAACCTTAGGTGGGTTAGACCTTAGGCTATAACCTTGGAAAAAAGGGAAACGTTAAAATTTAAATAACTCATATAGAGTTTAAAAAGGAGATGAATTGAATAAGTTCATCGTCAAATCAAATAAAAGATAACTTGTATAAAACTATTATTTGTTGTATGTATATATTAGTTGATAATTAGGATAACTTAAGTGTGTATATGTCAGATAGAAAAGAATTTGAATACCCTCAGGTCGTAAAGAAGGAGTCAACCTCCATAACCGAGCCAATATCAAAGCCAATAGCTGAAATAGAGGCTCACATTGAAAGCTACCTCAAAGAGGTGGTTATTTTGAAAAGTGTAGTACCGAACCCTGAAACGATAGTATGACTAATAGGTAAAGTATAGTTAAAGAATAAGTGGTCAATGTCGAGTTCTTAAACTCATATGTTTGTGGTGAGTTTTTAAACTCATAATGTAGGGTAAGTTGGACGAACTAGGTGTAGTTAGGTGTGAAGGGATTATTGATGATATTGGGAATAGACAGATTTCTAAGCAATTGATCCCTTAGTGGAGGCGTAAGAAATAAGTAGTACTAGTATTACTTGAATAGGTATGATTCTAAGTTATGTATATGATAGGTATGTTTGTATAAGGTAATATTTTTCAAATTGTATAAGTTGTGTCAGCGATTCCCGACTTTTGAGTCACAAAGGGATAGCGGATGATTAAAGCAATATGTGCTATGGTATGTCAAGTGTTATGAGTATGAATCTATATGGGATTAATGAAATAAGTTGGTATAAAGATAGTAGTTAATTATATGAGTACTGGTTAATGCAGAAAACCAAAATTTCAAAATATAATATTTTGAGTATATGATTATTCGAATAAAAAGTTTTGTGTTATATGATTATACGTATACGATAAGGCTTAGAATAAAGAATAAATTGTGATAATGTCGCCAAGACGAAAACGAAGTACATGGACAAAAGAACCTGTCAACAAAGCTGGAAGACAACCAGACCCGATACAGAATTTTGCGAATATGGACAATCAAGCTATGCATAACGGAATACCAGTCGTCAGAAGACCAGCCAGATAATCGATCGACAAACGTCAAAGACTTTAAGGCCATCGTATTGTCAAAATTCGGAAGATCAACTGATCTTGTAGCAATGTTTGTGATAACTAGGATATCGAAGGGGCAAAAGATAGTTTTGTCACCTATACGGTAAAAGGAAAGGAGATAAAAGGAAAGTCTGCGTGATTTAAGTATGAATCAATGGAGTATAAGGTGGAAGACTGTCCAAGAAGGAGATGAGAGGCAAGAAATGCGCGAACAAGGAAAAGGCAGCAGGACATTGGCGATAACGGGATCGACTTCAACAATCAAACCAACGAAATCAACCGCAAGCGTCTTCAATACGACCATTTCAAGAAATCAGCGGTAGGGATGCAACTCCGTATTACTCAAACCAATTTTATTTCTTATATATTATTTTCTTATATATAGTAAATTATTTTATAATTATTTTGAAGGAGGAATTTGAGTTCTTTTAGAAATCAATTTTCCGTAGATAAAGCGAGATAGATAAGCTTTATCTTTGAATAGTTAAAGATCGATTCGATCAATTTTGATCGAGATCTACTCGCCATGATTGTGTATGCTATGTACCTTCTGGTAGTATAGGTTTTAAAACTATGATTCCGGGGACGGAATCTTTATAAGGAGGTGAATGTAATAACCCGATATTTTCTATAAAAAATTAAATCATAAATTTTATGATAATTTTTATTTTATTTTAAGGATGAGGATTTGTACAAGATAATGTGTGTATGTAATTATGTAATAAATAAAAATATATTTATTACACGAATGTTTACAAATTATTTTATTATTATAAATTATATTCTTATGATAATTAATTTTATTGTAGAAATGTTTTTATTAATTATTTTTCATGAAATTATAATTATATATTATTTAAATAATATATGGAAAGGTTATTAGAATTATTATAATAATTATTTATTTTATTATATGAATTTATGCAAGATTAATTAAGTTAATTATTTTAACTTAATTAATAATGTTATATGTGAAGAATAAATCGGATATGGAATCCAAACCCTAATTTTAGATTATTGTCAAGGTATGAGAATAATAATATAATATTAATTATATTTTTATTTTTCAGTGCTATAAATATGTATTGTATGTACGTATAGATAATGGTTGGTCAATTAAATTAATTATGGCATGTCAAAACATTAGCATTAATTCGTTAACCCTAATTTTACTGTGTTAAACCCTAACTTAAAACTCAAACCGGAGTTTGCGATTGGTAGGAAATTGTGGTACGTGATTTATGACCATTATTATATTTTGATAATTAGGTAAACCCTAAATATTATCTAGAAACCCAAATTGTAAATTAGAAACCCTAATTTCCAATTTGAAACCCTAATTGCTAAGATGATAACTCTAATTATTATTTTAGTAAATAATTATGTTCATTAGGAAACCCTAATTCATAATTAGAGGAACCCTAATAATATCAAGAAAACCCTAAGTATTTTTAAAAAACCCTAATTTTCTATTAAAACCCCTAATTTTAATTAGTGTGGTTAAATTAAAATTTTATTGAACTTTAATCTTAATTGTTCAAACCCTAAAAATTATTTGGGATACCTTAAGGATTAAAATCTAGTGATTAAAACCTAGATTCAAGCACCATGGACAAGTATACCCTTAAATTGTTTTATTAGTTTACTAAAATACCCTTTTTGGATTTATTTTTATTAGATTTCTTGCAAATCTTTCCATATCTTGCAAAGTCATCACCCTAAGATTATAGCACATGCCTAAAAATCATCCAAGCTTATCCTTATTGCCACCTTGCAAGCCTAGATACATTGAATCTATGTTCTATAAATAGATTGAAGGAGAGAGAAAATCATTTTGCTAGCCATTTTTGTACACAACACCCAAGCCTTTTCTCTCAACCCAAACCCATGAAAATATTTGCTAGATCGGATCCCAAGACCAAATCCCACGCATACCAAAGAATGAGATCGAAGAAGCTAGAAATCAAAATTTATCAAAGAAAGGTATTAAACCCTAATTCAAAATCATCCAAATTTCGGTTTGTTAGATGTTATGTTTGAGTGTTAGAATATGTTGTTTACAAAGTATAATGATGATCTGGGTTGATAGATGTTAGATTCATAACATCTAGAGGCTCGAATTTGCGATTCTACAAAATCTGAAAATAAAATTTGTTGTTCTCGACAATGAATGTCCGACCTTGTAGATGTCAGTCTGTTTTGTATTTTTGTTGTTTAAGTGTTTAATTTTGTAGTCTAGTATGAGCTCTTTCATCTGGTACAAGAATCAAGGTTCAATGATGTATGGATTTCATTTTATAAGCAATTGAACTTAGATTGGCCAAGGCGTATTGCAATTCTGGGTAACCCAGAAAGTCTTAAGCAGCGTCTGACAAGAAGTTTGGAAGCTTTGATCTGTCAGATGTTAAGTTTTCTTGTTGATGTTAGTATAACCAGATTGTAGTGTGCTGTATGAACTATATATTCATGCCTTATTATTACTTATATCACAAACAGAATCGATGTATTATGTGTTTAAAATGGGTCACTCGATCACGAAGTTGGGTTTCTGGAATTTCCAGAAACCGTTAGAACAAGTATTCGACAAATGTCAATTTGACGAATGATAATTTGTGAATCAGTTATTGTTAAACTTATCTGTTGCTTTAATCTTGTACTTTGACATAACTACTATAGTCTTAAACCTTGAGATCACTTAAATCAAGAACTTAACGTAGAAATAATCTAGCTCAAAAAATGGACCCTCGATGCTGCTGGGTTTTTGGGTTACCCAGAAAACCCAGATTTCGTCTGACAGCAACTTTGAAGGTTCATATCTTGCTTATATGTTGTAATCGGACCCAAATCTTGCTTGATAGTTATAGTACTACAATAGTTCTACAAGACCAATATCTTACCGTGTCCAAATACGTTATAATCAGACAAATTTTTGTTGGTCAAACGAGGCATATTTCTAACTGTCTGTCAGACTTAAGAACATGAAGAATAGCTCAAGAACACCTATAACGACAGTTTCGTCGCTATAGGGTCCTTTAGCGACAGTTTATTTTAAAATTAATTATTTTAATTAAATAAATAGAAAAATTAGTTTTAATTATTAAAAATACAAAATAAATTATTAAAAATTATTTTAAAATCCAAAATTAGTTTTAATTATTTTGAATATATTTCATAAATATTTAATATTTTTGGAATATTAAAAATATTTAATTTATTTAATTAGAATATTAAATAAATTATTTAAAAATGATTTTTATACATGAAAAATTATTTAAAATTATATTATGGTATAAGAAAATAATTTAAGTTATTTTTGATAACTTTTAATATTTTGTGATGAATTTCATTAATTAATTAATATTAATGATAATTAAGTTATTTATTTAATATATTAAATAAATTATGAAAATAGAATTAATGATTTAAAAATTATAGAAAAATAATTTAAAGGTTATAAAAGTATTTTAAGTTATAAATATAACTTTTGATATTTTATCATGAAAAATATTAATTATTCAATATTATTGATATTAGATTTATTTAAATAATAAATAGTTTAAAAAGTATTTTAAGTTATAAAATATAACTTTTAATATTTAAAGGTAAATTTCATTAATTAATTATTATTAATGATATTAAAGTTATTTAATAATTATATTAAATACATTAGTTTAAAAATGATTTTAATATTATAATAATCATTTTAAATGAAAATAAAGTGTTTAAAGATATTTTAAGTTATAAAATATAACTTTTAATATTTATAATTTCTTTAATAATTTAATATTAATGATATTAATTTAATAATAAGTGATATTAAGTTTATTTAATAATTATATTAAATAAATAGTTTTATTTATTTAAAAATCATTTAAAAGGATATAAATGAATTAAAAATATTTTAAGTTATGATTAAGGACTTTTAATATTTTGATAAGTAATACATTAATACTTTAATATTAATGATAATTATTTAAAAATGATTTTAATTCTTTTAAAAATCATTTAAGGGTAATATTAATACTTTAAAAGTATTTCGAGTTATTATAAATAACTTTAACATTTTACAATGGTTTCATTAATAGTTTAATATTAATTAAATATTAATGATAATATAATTGTTTAATATTTAAATCATTTAATAAAGATTCCAGTGTTTGAAAATGCATGATAAAAGATAATAACTGTTTAAAAATTATTATAAGTCATTTAAAAATAATATGACTGATACTTGTAGATATTGAGATACAGGATAGAGTCTTAGACTTTATAATTACCGATAAAGTCGTGATAAATGTAATCGCATATTTCGAAAATTGATCTCGAACTTAGATATTTTGATTTGTAATTATGTTTATTTGTGATTCAATGGTTGTGGAACATATGTGATGATGTGATTAGGTTATGTCTTTAATCGCAATAAGCGGTCTTTATGTGTTATAGTATGTTATTCTAATCGATCAAATGATCTTATTAACGATAGGTGTTATATAAGGATAGAACTAAGTACGAATATGTAAAGCATAAGATCAAAAAGTATCTTACCTTTGCATTTCTTTATGCAATGGACATGAGTAAGAAAGTTTGAAATTATATTATTATTATGCTATATTATTAACCCTATTGTGATATATTCTATATCCCCGATCATTGTTTATCAACATGTTAGTATATGGTAATTCAAATATATATTATGTTCGTTAATTTCTATATATGGTTATACAAGTGTCCCCACTTGGATAATCATTGTATTTAATCACATGTTGATATATATATATATATATATATATATATAAGCCGTCTATGCTACTTGACCAGCTAGACACAGATCTAGAAATATCGTTGAATAAGATAAAACCCTTTTGTATCCAATCAAATTGTTTTTGTTCGGATTCCAGTCTAAGTATGAACATCCCGATCACGGGAAAACTTTTATGCGCCCAAGGCGGACAGAGTGAACTATTCTATCGTTCTTGTAATGTAGTATTGATCAATGCAGGGCCCATGGGAAGTACAACCTAAAGCCCGTAAGTTATAACGGTTTGCAGATGAAGTTCTGTTAAACCTTAACGAAAACGAAAAACAATGTTCATAGTATGTCGACTACCCTATATATATAGTCTATACGTAGTTTCAAAATTTGGAGATAGAATTGTTATGTTATGATTATCGGTTCAGTTTACTTCACAACTATAAATTCGTTGTAGAAGTGATGTACAAAGAAAACATTTATTTCTTTCAACTACTTATATTTCTAATTGTTATTACTTGCTGGGCACCCAAATACTCACCCTTGCTTAAATTTAAATGTTTTCAAATTTAAGTATGAACAACTTGAAGGTTCGACAAGAACAAGTGAAAAGGAAAGCAAAATGAACATGTTTAATGGTATCTTTTGTAATAGTTAGACAATATATGCACAATGATATGTATTATATATCATGTAAAGAATTATAGTAAAGGTTATGTAATTGGGATTAGACTCTGATAAATGTAAGATAAGTTTGATATTTATATTATTGTTATTATTATTAGTATTATTCCGCTCATAGAAATGGTATCGTGACGAACCGAGTTCGGGATTTCAAGTACCTGAGTTTGGGGTCTTCATAGGTATTCTATTTTTAAATCTGATAAATATTAGTCACTCATTATGTCATATACTAGCATGCAAGCATGTGTAAGGGGTATATATAGCTATATGAACCTAATGTGAGCATGTAGACTAGCTTAGCATGATTAAAAAAAGTGTGTAACTTAAAATGGATTTATGAATTTAGAAACGAACTTAATATGTATGTATGCCATGTATGTTTACTGATTTTGCAAGCATGTCAATATAACTTAGAAGTACATGAATAAACCATATGTTTGTGTTTATGTGATTAGTAAGGAAACATGAATATGTTGAACCTACTAGTAAGCTTTGATTGTGAATATTGTCAAGCTACCTTGAGGACTAGAATCTGACATTTATAATCATGTTTGATGACACTCTTAAACTCACTCATGTAGTATAACCATAGATATACCATGCTTGTGTGTCATATTTCGAATAAAGCATGAACAAGGCATATTTTCAGCTAAAGCGGTGTTAGTTTCACATATATGTTATGAATACTCACAAGCATGTCTAATATGAGTGTTATAACTATCTTGTATATTTAGAGAGTAAGCATGATAGACTTTGTGGTTTTACGACTTTGAATGGCCTTAACTTGTTGAAATGTTTAATTTAGAAATATATTATAAAAGGGAACCTAGATTGACTTGAGAAGCATGAAAAGACCCTTAACATGACAAATATATCATGTATGATTGTTTTGAGCAAGCCGGACAGAAACCACAAGGCAGCAACTAAGTCTTGGCATAGCCAGAGGATGGTGCAAATTGCCACGTGCTTGCTTAAAGTTTAGCCACGGCCAAGAATCAAGCTACTTGATCTGGAATCTGAGATTCTGCAATCTGATCTTTGGCAGTTAACTTGTATGGTACCTAAAATGCTAGAGGTGGTTTAAAACTGCTTGATAATGTTTTGCTTGAATGCCATGTAAGACGTAAGTTCAAACTTATACAAATGGACTCAAGAACGGTTATGTGATTATACGAACACCTCTAACATGTAGATATGATAGAGTACTATTACATAGATGTGTAGGCATTTTGGCAAAGACTGCAAGGCAACAACTCAATCTTGAGTGCGGCCAGGGGACGGTAGAGTGAATTCTGTAGTCCCTAAGCTGGAAAGCTAAGCAGCATGCATTTCTTAAAATTGCCATGTCATGTATAGCTTCTATTTTTGAACTGATGTTTGAAGCATGCCTATATGAGTACTTTAACTTGTAATATATGACTAATATGCTATGTAATGTGTTGAGAAGTATGTTATGTGATGTAAATAGAGATTAATTTTGATTTTCGAATGATAAGTCCAAGAGGATGTTTGCATGATATCAAAACAAAGATACGTGGGTTAAACTTATGATGACTTATAAACTGATTTTGTACCATATGTGCATACTTGAATCATGACAAGCTTGATTAAAGACTGTGATAGCTAATGAACACCTTGAACATATAATACGTTATAAATAGGATTTGAAAGTGTTGATTTCTTAACGGGGATAAACTACGCGTAAGGTAAGTTCCCTAAACTTACTCCAATTATTATTGAGCAAGTTTCCTTGAACTTCACTCTTTGGTTGTGCAAGTTCCTTAAATTCTTACTCTTTTACTTGAGCAAGTATCCGAATATTATTTTATTGCAAGTTTCCTAAACTTACTCCAATTATTATTAAGCAAGTTTCCTTGAACTTCACTCTTTGGTTGTGCAAGTTCCTTAAATTCTTACTCTTTTACTTGAGCAAGTATCCGAACATTATTTTATTGCATTATAAGTTCTCCAAACTTACTCCAATTATTATTGAGCAAGTTCTTTAACCTTACTCAAATCTATATTGAGCAAGTATCTGAACCCTACTTTACATTGTGCAAGTATTATAATTCTTGCGTTACTTTATTCAACGAATATCGTAAGCTTACCTCATTGAATGTAAGTTATCCTATTTATTCATTCAATTGAGCTAGTATGTCTAAAACTATTGTGAAAACTATTATTCATGTGAACTTGGTATTGTTCTTGAATATTGTGAAAGATTCGATACCATTTGATTCGGCTAGACTATATGCATGTTTATAAAACTATCCAAACCAATTGATTGGTGCGGAAATCTTGAAAACTGAGTTGAACAACCCTTAAGGTAAGGGGAATGTATGTTGTTGGAAACCCTGACACATGAGTATATTATTAATGTGGTGTTATGCATAACTTAAAGTATTGTAGATTGATCATCTATAGTACTTGATTCTTTTGGGTTATCAGTTTAATATTGATAATTCTAGTAGATGTTCAATAGTCTTTAATGACTGCTCAGTATAAATTGTGATCCAGATAGATACCTTGATAGACTTTGAATTCATATATATCGGTTGATTATATTGAATTATTGATCATATTCCAAGGATTATTGATATTCATTATTCATGATATTATGTTGAAACTCTGAACTATCTTAGAGATGATACTTCGATATTTCACACTCGTGTTATAAAACTCTTTACCCTTGTTGTATATTACTTGCTGGGCAATTTGTACTCATTCTTGCTTATTTAAAACCTTTAAGTTTAGGTAGAACGGGGAGGTGTATCTGGGAATGACAAGGGCAATGGCAAGGCTACCGACTAACTTGTCCCTTTTATGTTTAAATTGATTATGTTGTATTAAGACTATTTCCAGACTATGTTTAAGCTTATGTAGGATTATGTAATAAGTCTTTATTCGATATTATTATGTAATCTATTAAGCACTATAGGTTGCGAGACTTGGGGTTATAATTATAATAAAACATTGTATATTACTCTAAATTAGATCTTTCGTTGTAAATATATGATTTTAGTTATTATGGTGATTCCATGAGAACGTGACGAACAGAATTCGGGTGACCAAGTGGAGGTCAGAATTTGGGGGTATCACATGTTGGTATCAAAGCCATAGTTATAAACCTTAGGAACACAAGTCCTTAGATTATAACTTAAGAAAACTTAGAAGTTAGGAAGGGGATAAAACTCATGTAGAGTTTTCCCTGAGAGACTTAGTGTGTTATAAAATGTAACTTCATTTTATACAATGAACTTATGTTTATTTAACATTCTGATGGAGTTGTTGTTTGTCTTGTCTTATGTTGGTAATTGTAGGATGACTGACATGGGAGGACCTAGCAGAATTATAGAGGAGGAGCCGCGTGATATCCACATAGTCTATGAGGCACCCTTGATAGCGGAGCCTATATCGGTAGTTGCCCCTATTGATGATGATGATGAGGAGGAGGAGATGGAGCCTCTACCTGAGGAGTCTGATCTGGAGGAGGAGCCCATGGAGAAGGAACCCGAGCCCATGGCGGACTCCGACGAGTCTACTTTTGAGTATCGAATGTTAGGAGAGTATGAAGAATAGATTTTGGAATTAGGATGTAGAGTCGAGGAGTTAGAAACTGAGACACTTGAGAGGCAAATAGTGATGCAGGAGATGGAGGTAGAAATTGCTCACCGTAAGGAGGCAGGAATCCAAATGGGGGCCTTGTTTCACCGATCGGTGGCGAGGAACGTTGAGTTGGCAGGAAAGTTAGAAGAAATGCAGCTAAAGATTTTGAGTGAGAGGACGGAGAAGGAGGCTCTCCGAACTTAGTTAGAGATGGAAGTGATGGATAGGATCCACTTTGAGGAGAAGTGGGAGGATTCTAATGACAGAGTGGTGATCAGAAGATGAGGTGCGGTGCAAGAGGAGGAAGATGAACAAGATGGGATATGCTCTACGCACGGCCACGGAGAGGTTGATCGATGGGTTAAATCACTACCCAGCTGAGCAAGGACAGACCCGACATACCATAAGTCGGGATATGGTGGCACACATCACATAGAAGGAGTATCAGAGCGTCGTGGAGCGTGGAATGTTAGATTGAGTCTAGAGGGGAAAGCTCAGTAGTATAGTAGTTTTATTTATGTGTCGTTAATATGTTGTTGTAATCTCAATCTTTTGTGTAAGATGGGAGATGATGGTAACCCCAAACTTTTGAAAAATGTTAGAGGGGTAGTAAGCTAGTGTAGTCCCCGTCTTTTGTGATATTAGGGGATATGTGTTTCATTTATAGCAGTATGCTAGAAAAGAACGTGTATTGTAACCATTTGGCATATGAATATAAATGATCTTATTTCAAAAACGTGTTATAAACTTTTAGTTCTTTTCATTTGAGAAATGTCTAAATATGATAGTTAGATAATAAGATGAAAAAAAAATTGATGCAAAAAATGCCGCCCAAACGTAGAATAACTATCCAAGAAGAGTCAATTAATGATGAGAGAGGACCAGTAGATCCAATACAACGGCTGGTAGATTTATTGGGAGAAGCTTGAGGGGAAGGAACGAACCCATTACCACCCGCTCCCAAGTTTGTCCCATGAACAACCTTCAAAGACTTTAAGAGTGTAGGACCCCCAGAGTTCACGGGAACTACTGACCCGATAGTTGCACAAACCTGGATCAAGGAGATCGAGAAGGCCTTCACTATAGCTCGCATGGGTGAAGACAAGAAGATAGTATTTGCAATATACATGATGAGGGGCGAAACAAACTATTGGTGGGAAACTAATCAACAGAGAGCGGGGGAAGGAACGATAACATGGGAGAGGTTTACGAAGTTGTTTTTCGAGAATTATTTTCTGAAGAGTATGAAGAGTAGGATGGAAGTGAAGTTTCTAGAATTAAAACAAGAAGACATGACGGTGGTGCAATACGCTGCTAAGTTTAATGAACTAGCGCGATTTACGGAGCACCAAGTTGGGGATGAAGAAAGGAAGGCGAGACGCTTCGAGCAAGGATTGAAGCCATGGTTGTATAATAAGGTATTAGTCTTTCAGATTGATTCCTTTACGACCTTGTTAGAGAAAGCAGTCATTGCGGAAGGTGGCAGTGAGGCCTTAAGTCTATATCATAAGGAGAAGAAGAACAAGAACACTGGTAATGAGCATCGTGGAGGAAGCAGCAATGGAGGGAGTAATTCTGGAAAAAAGGAAATGGGAAAACAACAACAACAACAAAACCCAAATAATAACCAAGGTGGAAGTCACCAGGGAAACTTTAAGAAGAGGACCTAAGCTTGCAACAAGTGTGGAAGAAGCCATCAGGGGGAGTGCTGGAAGGGGAAGACCACTTGCTATAATTGCAGCCAAGAGGGGCACATCTCGCCAAATTTCCCAAAGCCAAAGAAGATCAGAGGATGTTTTACTTGTGGATCGACAGAGCACCAGATAAAGGATTGCCCGAAGAAGGGAAGCAATGGAGCTGGCGGAGGCCATAGAGGAGGAAGCAAGTTAATTATTGGTGGACCTGCACAACCCAATCGATCAACCGCTCGAACCTTTAACATGACCGTCCAGGACGCAGTAGCAACAAAGGACGTGGTGTCAGGTATAATCCCAATCAATAATATAATTTTTTATGTATTATTTGATTCGGGTGCCACCTGTTCTTTTGTATCCGAAGAATTTGCTAGTAAATTTAGTACACCCCGAGAACGTTTAGAAGATTCCTTGAACATAGAAATTGCGAATAAGGAGATAATCCCTGTAGAATACGTTTATCGAAATTATCACGCAAACATTAAAGAACATGAACTGAGCGTAGACTTGATTCCTATTAGACTGGGAGAATTTGACGTAATACTGGGAATGGATTGGTTATATACCCATGTAGTGATAATTGATTGTCAGAACAAGTGTGTGAACCTTCAGACTCCGAGTAAGTCTAAGGTAGTGTTTCATAGTAGCTCATCACTTAAGCAATCATGTTGCATTACGATGATGCAAGCCAAGAAATTGTTAAAGAAAAGATGTGTAGATTATTTAGCTTACATCGTAGATACTCAAAAAAAGGGAGTAGAAATTAAAGATATACCCGTAGTGAACGAATTTTAAGACGTGTTTTCGGACGATCTGCTTGGTCTTCCGCCAGACAGAGAAATTGAATTCGTAATAGACTTAGCACCGGGGGCGGCATCGATTTTGAAAGCTCCATATCGTATGGCGCCAGTAGAAATGAAGGAATTGATGATACAACTTCAAGAGTTATTGGATAAGGGGTACATTCGACCGAGTGTGTCTCCTTGGGGAGCACCAGTGTTATTCGTGAAGAAAAAGGACGGATTAATGAGGCTCTGTATCGATTATCGAGAATTGAACAGAGTAATGATCAAGAATAGATATCCATTACCGATGATAGACGACTTGTTTGATCAACTGAAAGGAGCGAAATGTTTCTCGAAGATCGACTTACGGATGGGATATCATCAACTGAAAGTGCGGGATGAAGATATACCAAAGACTGCGTTTCAAACCCGTTATGGACATTACAAGTTTTTGGCAATGTCATTCAATTTAACTAATGCTCCGGCAACATTCATGGACTTGATGAATCGAGTTTTCAAGCCATACTTGGATAAATTCGTGGTAGTTTTCATCGACGACATTTTAATCTACTCAAAGACAGATGAAGAACATGCCGAACATCTGAAGATTGTTTTGGAGGCACTACGAAAGGAGGAGATGTATGCGAGGTTTTCAAAATGTGAATTTTGGATGAAGAAGGTTCAATTCTTAAGCCACGTGGTGGATGAGAATGAAATCTCAGTAGACCCCAAAAAGGTCGAAGCAGTAAGTAGTTGGGAACAACCGAGGACATCGACAGAGGTGAGAAGTTTCTTAGGGTTAGCTGGGTACTATCGAAGATTCATCCAAGATTTTTCTAAGATAGCGACCCCATTGACTAATCTGACGAGAAAGATGGTAAAATTCGTATGGACCGAGAAATGCGAGGAGAGTTTTCGAGAGTTGAAGAAAAGATTAAGTGATGCGCCTGTATTATCCTTACCAGATGATACAGGAGGATTTGTGGTGTATAGTGATGCATCGCATAGAGGACTGGGCTATGTGCTGATACAGCATGACAAAGTTATTGCGTATGCATCAAGACAATTGAAGGATTACGAAAAACGATACCCTACTCATGACTTGGAGTTAGCGGCAGTAGTTTTTGCGTTAAAGATCTGGACATTATTTGTACGGAGAGAAATATGAGATATACATGGACCATAAAAGTCTGAAATATATCTTCACATAGAGAAGGTGGTTAGAATTAATCAAAGATTATGACTGTGAGATTCTTTATCACCCGGGGAAGGCAAACGTAGTTGCCGATGCTCTGAACAGGAAAGGAAGGGAGAAATTGTTTCAATTGACAACTTAGGAGGAGTTAATAAGAGATATGGAGAAGTTGGAAATAGAAGTGAAGGGACCCAAGAGGTCTAAAGAGAAATTATTTGTAATGGAAGCTTGTTCGACATTGTTGGATAGAGTAAAGGAAGCACATGAGAAAGATGAAGAATGTGAGAAAATCAGGAGAAGGATCACAGAAAATAAGGAAGAAAAATTTCGAATAGATAAAGACGGTATCTTAATATTCGAAGGGAGAGTATGGGTACCGGCAGTAACCGAGTTGAGAGAGGAGATTTTGCACGAGGCACACAATACGATATATTCCATTCATCCGGGAGGCACTAAGATGTACCGAGACTTGAGGCAACATTTTTGGTGGCCCAATTTGAAACGGGAAGTCACAGAGGGTGTTAGTATATGTTTGACTTGTCAACGCGTAAAAGAAGAGCATCAGCGACCGAGTGGGTTGCTACAACTGTTAGAAATACCAGAGTAGAAATGGGAGCATATTACGATGGATTTCGTGGTAGGACTTCTGGTCATGCAGAAAGGGTTGGATGCCATTTGGGTTATCGTGGATCTACTTATAAAGACCGCACATTTTCTACCGATCAAGATCCGCTACAGTTTGAATCAGTTAGCGAATCTGTACGTAAAGGAGATTGTTTCACGACATGGAGTGCCTGTATCAATTGTTTCTGACCGAGACCCGCGTTTCACGTCAAAATTTTGGAAAAGCTTGCAATAGGGGATAGGAACACAGTTAAGGTTAAGTACTGCTTATCATCCTCAGATAGATGGACAAAGTGAGCGAACAATACAAATGCTAGAGGACATGCTTAGAACTTGCGTGATGGACTTCAAGGGAAATTGGGAAAACCACCTACCCTTAGTCGAGTTTACGTATAATAATAGTTACCATGCGAGTATCGGCATGCCACTGTACAAAGCTATTTACGGGAGGAAGTGCAGAATGCCATTATGTTGGGACGAAGTTGGGAAAATACGAATACTCGGACCATGGTACAACAAACCGCGGATGTGGTGACAGTAATAAAGGCTAGACTAGTAGCAGCTCAAGATCGCCAGAAAAAGTATACAGATTTGCATCGGCAAGACCGAGACTTTGAAATTGGCAGTTTTGTATTCTTGAAGGTATCTCCATGGAAGGGAAAGATCCGTTTCGACAAAAATGGGAAACTGAGTCCAAGATTCATAGGACCATTCGAGGTACTCAAGCGAGTGGGAGAAGTAGCATACAAAGTTACACTACCACTTGAGTTGGAGAACATCCATAACATGTTTCACATATCCGTGTTACGTCCGTGCAAGCCTGACTACAAACACGTGATTTCTTATGAACCCATTTAAGTGGATAAGAATTTAGCATACGAAGAAATTCATGTCCAAATTCTTGATAGGAAAGAGCAAACATTGAGAAATAAAGTTATTTCCTCTATAAAAGTACTTTGGCATAACCACGAGGTCGAGGAGGCTATGTGGGAGTTAGAAGATAGGATGATGAGGGATTATCCCCATCTATTTGTATAACTTTGTTGAAATTCCGGGATGGAATTTTTATAAGGGGGAGGATGTAATACCCAGAAATTTCCACGTATTATAAAATGAATATATTAATGGAAATAATATTTATGTGAATATAAGTGTTATTGTTTTATGAGTTAGATAATACAATTGATTCGTATTAGATTAATGCGTATTAAGAAATGTGAAATGCTCATAACGAGAAAATTCATTAAGCGAATTAAAATGGGAATTAGGAAATTAATCGTGTTGATCATGTGATTTCATATAAGTAATCTAATACGCCCGTAGACTTGTAGTAACACTTTTGTGGGCATCAATTCATGTCATATAAAACGAATTTAGCCATGAAGATTGGCACGGATTGAAGTCAAACCAGTCTTGCAGATTGTCGAGTAACGCAGTGCTTGCTGTCAAATCGAAGATAAATCCTAAGCAATGCTTGCCAATGGTCATTGGGGAAAACTAATTTTTCCACTTTGGAAATTAAATGGAACAATTATGTTATATGTGTGACATTTAATAAAACCATATGATAGGAGTATATTGGAATTAAATGAGGTACCTAGTAGCATCATGGTATCATATGAAGTTGTATTGTATACGGATTAATTCTCTGAATATTTTAGGAACTGAGAAAGGAATTCAATAAACATTAACATTAAATAAAGTAATAATATGGATATGTGAGTGGTAGAGATAATTATGGAACTATCTGGAGAATAATATGTAATTACGTTATTTTATTGCATGTAATTAATGTACATGGATTATATGATGTGAGTATATATTTAACCCCTAAGTTCCTAATAGGGTAACAATTGTACATTAGAATTATATTTGAGAATTAAAGTAACCAACTGAGAAAGATTTAAGCACGTTGCTGCAATATAAAAATGTTCAGTTACTCAAAAAGCACATGAACAGTAACCTACCTTCTAATTACGTAACTTCCAAGCTGAAATCATTGGCTAAAAGGATGGCTGATGTTGGGTAGTTAAACAACCCTTAGATTACCAGCGTGTTTACCTTCTACACCATGAATTCAACCTCGGTGCTAAGTCATTGTCCAGTCCAAGTTTTCATTATAAATAGCAGTCTAAATTTTAGGGTTACGTTTTTGTTCTTGGTTACTAAAACACTGATAATATGAAAGTAAGTGAGTTGTGGTTCAAAGAAGAGCTTAACAATCTCAGAATGGAGTAATTAAGTAGACTAAGCTTCAAAGAGGTATAATTCCATTCCTTGTTTTTAGTTTCTGTTAAACAGAGTTCATAAGTATTGAAATTCCAATTTCTTGATTTCATGAAAATAGATGTTAATGAGGTTGGGTATGGGTTATATAGATGTTATATGATCATATAAGCATGTTGGAATTGATATATGAGTGTTTAGGAATTAATTCGTGAGTAATTTCTGTGCTTGGTCTAAACAGATTCTTAGAGGTTTCTTTGTTCTGGCTCGAACCAGTATGCACAAGAATCTGCTACTTGATTAACACCTTGTTTTGTGCTGTCCCCTGTTTTAAGTTGGGTATTTTGTTTTCAAATCTAATCAATGTTAGTCACTCATTATGTCATATATTAGCATGCAAGCATGTGTAAGGGGTATATATAGCTATATGAACCTAATGTGAGCATGTAGACTAGCTTAGCATGATTAAAGAAAATGTGTAACTTAAAATGGATTTATGACTTTAGAAATGGACTTAATATGTATGTATACCATGTATGTATACTGATTTTGCAAGCATGTTAATATAACTTAGAAGTACATGAATAAACCATTTGCTTGTGTTTATGTGATTAGTAAGGACACATGAGCATATTGAACCTACTAGTAAGCTTTGATTGTGAATATTATCAAGCTACCTTGAGGACTAGAATCTGGCATTTGTGATCATGTTTGATGACATTCTTAGACTCACTCATGTAGTATAACTATAGATATACCATGCTTGTGTGTTATATTTCAAAGAAAGCATGAACATGACATATTTTCAACTAAAACGGTGTTAGTTTCATACATGTGTTATGAATACTAACAAGCATGTCTAATATGAGTGTTATAACTATCTTGTATGTTTAGAGAGTAAGCATGATAGACTTTGTGGTTTTACGACCTTGAATGGCCTTAACTTATTGAAATGTTTAATTTAAAAATATATTATAAAAGGGAACCTAGATTTACTTGAGAAGCATGAAAAGACCCATAACATGCCAAATATATCATGTATGATTGTTTTGAGCAAGCCGAATAGAAACCAAAAGGCAAAGAATGAGTCTTGGCATAGCTGCAGGATGGCCAATGCAAATGCTGCTTCGATCTAAACTTAGCCATGGCATAGTCATTGCTTGATCGAAATCTGAGATTCTACAATCTGATCTTTGGCAGTTAACTTGTATGGTACCTAAAATGCTAGAGGTGGTTTACCGCTTGATAATGTTTTGCTTGAATGCCATGTAAGACGTAAGTTCAAACTTATACAAATGGACTCAGGAACGGTTATGTGATTATATGAACGCCTCTAACATGTAGATATGATAGAGTACTAGTACATAGATATGTAGGGATTTGGGCGAGATCGCAAAGGCAACACTTCGATCTGATGCAGCAAGGGGACAAGCGATCATTGCGTCTGCTTCTAAGCTTCAGACAGCATGCAATTGCGTCGTATGCTAGATCATGTATAGCTTCTATTTTTGAATTGATGTTTGAAGCATGCCTATATGATTACTTTAACTTGTAATATATGACTAATATACTATGTAATGTGTTGAGAAGCATGCTATGTGATGTAAGTATAGATTAATTTTGATTTTCGAATGATAAGTCCAAGAGGATGTTTGCATGATATCAAAACAAAGATACATGGGTTAAACTTATGATGACTTATAAACTGATTTTGTATCATATGTGCATACTTAAATCATGACAAGGTTGATTAAAGACTGTGTTAGCTAATGAACACCTTGAACATATAATACGTTATAAATAGGATTCAAAAGTGTTGATTTCTTAACGTGGATAAACTACGTGTAAGGAAAGTTCCCTAAACTTACTCCAATTATTATTGAGCAAGTTTCCTTAAACTTCACTCTTTGGTTGTGCAAGTTCCTTAAATTCTTACTCTTTTACTTGAGCAATTATCCGAACATTATTTTATTGCTTTACAAGTTCCCTAAAATTACTCCAATTATTATTGAGCAAGTTTCCTTGAACTTCACTCTTTGGTTGTGCAAGTTCCTTAAATTCTTACTCTTTTACTTGAGCAAGTATCCGAACATTATTTTATTGCATTGCAAGTTCCCTAAACTTACTCCAATTATTATTAAGCAAGTTCCCTAACCTTACTCAAATCTATATTGAGCAAGTATCTGAACCCTACTTTACATTGTGCAAGTATTCTAACTCTTGTGTTACTTTATTCAACGAATATCGTAAGCTTACCTCATTGAATGCAAGGTATCCTATGTATTCGTTCAATTGAGCTAGTATGTCTAAAACTATTGTGAAAACTATTATTCATGTGAACTTGGTATTGTTCTTGAATATTGTGAAAAAGTCGATGCCATTTGATTCGGCTAGACTATATGCATGTTTATAAAACTGTCTAAACCAATTGATTGGTGCGAAAAATCTTGAAAACTGAGTTGAACAACCCTTAAGGTAAGGGGAATGTATGTTGTTGGAAACCCGACACATGAGTATATTATTACTGTGGTGTTATGCATAACTTAAAGTATTGTAGACTGATCATCTATAGTACTTGATTCTTTTGGGTTATCAGTTTAATATTGGTAATTCTAGTAGATGTTCAATAGTTTTTAATGACTGCTCAGTATAAATTGTGATCCAGATAGATACCTTGATAGACTTTGAATTCATATATATCGGTTGATTATATTGAATTATTGATCATATTCCAAGGATTATTGATATTCATTATTCATGATATTATGCTGAAACTCTGAACTATCTTAGAGATGATTCTTCGATATTTCACACTCGTGTTATAAAACTCTTTACCCTTGTTGTATATTACTTGCTGGGCAATTTGTGCTCATTCTTGCTTATTTAAAACCTTTAAGTTTAGGCAGAACGGGGAGGTGTATCTGGGAATGACAAGGGCAATGGCAAGGCTACCGACTAACTTGTCCCTTTTATGTTTAAATTGATTATGTTGTATTAAGACTATTTCCAGACTATGTTTAAGCTTATGTAGGATTATGTAATAAGTCTTTATTCGATATTATTATGTAATCTATTAAGCACTATAGGTTGCGAGACTTGGGGTTATAATTATAATAAAACATTTTATATTATTCTAAATTAGATCTTTCATTGTAAATATATGATTTTAGTTATTATGGTGATTCCATGAGAACGTGACGAACCGAATTCGGGTGACCAAGTGGAGGTCAGAATTTGGGGGCGTCACAGTAACCCCGTTTGTCTATTTGGCATGTCTGTCAACGGCATGGGCACAGTCGACCCAAAAAATATAGCGTTAAGGGTATTTTTGGACAAAAAAAAAGTATAGGGTGTTCGGTAGACATCGGGGTAAAAGTTAGGGGCATTTTTGAACCTTCTCCCGAGCATAATTTATCAATTATATTCTACTGTAAAATAATTTTTATTTTATTTTAAATTTTAAGTAATTTATGAAGTGCGTGTTGAATGGATTGTAGCTACAAATGTATATAAGATCAATATTCACTTTTAAAAAGTTAATTTGTGATATTTTAATTTTAAAATTAATATGATTCATTTAAATTTTGAAAATAATAAATTTTATAATTAATAATACTTTTATAATATTTATAATTATATGGACATAAATTAAATAAATTTATATCAATTTTAAATTTGAATACGTTTGAAATTAATTTTTAAAAAATAAGTCAATATTAATTTTATAATTTGAAAATGAAGTAGTAAAAAAAATCAAAATGTGTATGATTGATGAGTTATCCACTTAAATGAGGGTGTGAAATGTTATTTTGCATATATAGAGAACAATTTTTTGACTCCCTCACACTAGGGACTAAAATCCTATATAGGGATTAAAATACAGAGTCAAATAAGGATAAGAAAACTGTTGGATAATGATTTATTGATGTATTCTTCAAAATTGAGGATAAAGAGTTGATTGAGAAAACTGTTGTGAATGCTCTTAGTCTTACTTCCCACTAAGTCTATTTTTCCTTGGATTTGTAATGTTTTAAGCCTAGAAAAATCCAATGTTGATATATATTTATTTTAATAATAAAATTTAATTTCATTTTATATAATTAAATATGTCATAAATTTTGTCCATAATTATACATTTTATAATTTATGTATATAAAGGAGTGTCATACACAGAAGACATAAATTATATGTTATGTATAATTAAAGAAATATATTGTTCTCAATCTTAGATGGAAATAGACATACCATTCTAGTAGATTATAATACACTTAATAGGATGATTTGTTTTAGTCATGTAAAACAAAGACTTTAATCTAATGTATTGGTGTATTTTTGAAATACATAGAACTGAATCGTTAAGAAAATTATTTGTTAAATACTGTTTTTATAAATATTTTTTTAATTACGATTAATGTACAATTACTTTTAATCCTGAGAGAATAATGAACTTAATTTTATAGTGTATGTCACTTTAATATATTCATGAACATACATACATTGTTCGTAGAGTTAGTTAAGTTGTAAGCAGTTAATACATACATAACATTTATAGCAGTTAGGTATATAATGTAAATGACAGAAGGTAAATGATTGAATGTAAAAGACACAAGGGATTTTAAGTGGTTCAGAGACTCAAGCTCCTAATCCACTCTTTTGCTTTAACTAGCAGGAATTCCACTAAGGAAGGGAAACACCCTGAATCACTAAGATTCCTTCAAGGCCAGCAGCCTTGGAACTTCAGTTCACTAAGAACTCTTCAAACCCAGCAGACTTGGAACTCCTCTAGTTCCCTAGGAACTCTTAAAGCCTAGTAGGCTTGGAACTTCATTTAGTCCCTCTGGACAAGGACTCCTCAGGCCCTGGCTACTTGTTATTGTAGTTGTTGTTGGTGGTGCTGAGCTGCTAAGATGTCTTTAAGTTTGAACATCTTCTGTACTTAGCAGCTTGGCGTGGTCCTCTTTGCATTTTACGTAAAGTCTGGACCACCTCTTCTCTGGTGCAGCTGATCTTCACACTGTTCAGCTCATCTTCATCTGGTATCAATTGTACACCATCACCATTTGGGTTTGCTAAGTGTTTGAACTTTTGGTAGACTTCGTCTTGCACTTAGCATCCCCTGAACCTTTCTTGAATGGTATGCAGACATGGTTCTGTATCTTTTCTGTTTCAGCTTTTGGTTCATGGTGATTTGTAGAGTGGCTCTCTGGATCTTCTTTATGCTCTGTCACTTTTCTGAATGCTATCTTCTTGGCCATCTCGGCTCTCAGCTTAGCTGTCATCTTCAATGGCATTCTCATCCTTGTTGAGTGAAGCTTTAGTATGTTCAAGTCTTTCTTCAAATCTGCTTCACTTCCACCTTCGTAGTCTCACTTCCACTGAGACTTGTTTTGTTCAGCTCTGGTGGAACTCATAGAGTCAACAATATAGCATTCCAACAACTCTATGATCCTTCAACTCAGCAACACTTGATCTTTGAAGCTCTGGCTGATATATACTCCTTCCCAATCTTTCCGTTGGAATATAGCCATTGAAAGTTGTTAGTTACTAGAGGCACAATAGTTATCTAGAAGGAGGGGTTGAATAGATATTTTAAATTCTTTTCGAAATACTTGTTAGTTTTGATAATGACTTAAACATAACGGAATTGTGATTTGTTTATTTTCCCTTTAAGATATAACGAGTTAATGGAAGTTAAGTAGTTATGACAGTTATAGCAAGAATGTAAGAGACACAGTGTTTTTAAGTGGTTCAGAGCACTTAAAGCTCATAGTCCACTCTTCTACTCCTTGAGTAGAAAATCCACTAAGGATATCTTTATACTTTCTGAATCTCACAGATTCCTTCAAGACCAACAGTCTTGGAACTTCTTAGTTCACTTTTGAACTCTTTAAGTCCAACAAACTTGGTACTTCTCAGTTCACTTAGAACTTTTCAAGTCCTTCTGACTTGGAACTTCTTACTTCACTTGATAATAGTTGAGTTCTTGAATGGTGCTACTCAGTTGCCGTTAAGCTTGTGTTCGAAAGAACTGAGTAGCTGAGCAAGCTTTCTTCTTGAGATCGTAGAGTTGAGCGTTGAGTGTTCTTCAACGTTTTTGTTCAGTGCTTGCTTAATCTTTTCATCTGTTGATGTTTTGCATATATGAGGACTTTGAAATGTATCCGTTGAAGACATCCGTTGCAGCATTAAATGCGTTTGACATTTCTGAGCTGTGATGGAGAATTTTTGTACAACTTCTGATTTGCAGTCTGGCCCACTGACACAGCAGACTACTGTCTCACCTAACACCTGAAAAGGTATTTTCTGCTGACCCATATTCCTTTCCTTAACTTCTTTAATACGTTTCTTTGTTATATACTAAGGATGACTGTTGTGTCATTGAGGCTCCCGAGGACTTCAAAGTTTATAACCCATTCCATATTTGTTGTAATTTATTCTTTGAACAAATGGACAAGGCTTGATTCTTCTGACACATACAGATGAAACTCTACAATTCTGATCATGGTGTCTTTCCACCTTGGTACTTGATTTGATACTAGCAAACGAGAACACTACAATTTCTCTAAAAGATTGGCACACTACGATCTCCACTTGCTTGACTTGCAGACTCTACACTTTCGAGAGCACACTACGATCTCTAAGTTGGCTCGGCAAACTTTTGGACCACACTACGATCTTGAGAGAGGCCCTCCAAATCAGACACACTACGATTCTTCCTTGGCTTCTGCAATCTCTTGATCATCTCGATAGACTACAATTCTGTTGAAGCCTATCTATTACATCTCAAGATATAGATCAAACCTAGCCGCTTTGATCTTTTCATCTATACATTCATTTACATAATGATTAACATTAAAAGCTCAGATCAACCTAACAGATTTGATCTACCACTAAGTCCTTATACATATATTCTTTGAAGGACTTTACATATAATCATGAATATTTACTTTCAACATTAAATTCGAATATGCAATCTCCCAACAAAAGCTATTTGAATTGCTTCGTAGATCTCGAGTTATTTGGTGCAGATTGCTTGATGTGACATAACAGCTCCTTTATGTCTTTATTGACATAACAGTCTACTACCTTACCTACCGCCTTAGAGTTGTCACCTTTCTATGTCAGGCAGGTAGTCATCTTTATTTCTTCTTTCTGACTTCTCGATTAGAACATCAAAAATTGTCCTTTTGCATCGATGCTCTCAATTAGCAATGTTCGAATATCAGTCTTCAGATTGAACCGTTGCCAATGCTTCAATCTTCAGATGACCAAACTCTACGATTCTGATGCAGATGTTCTTGGACTTGATCGTAGTGTGTCTTGTTGAATGTTGCTCATTAACAGGTTGAGACAACACTACGATCCTGAAGAGTGTTCATTGGATCTTCAATGTAGAACACCTCTTCTTTCTCTTATGCAGTGCTTCATCACTTCTGTTTGCCTTTACTTACATTTGGTACTGACAACTTGTCTGATTACTCTAGCCCTCCTCATCTTCAAGACTTATCAGATTATGCATACTCAAATCACTTTCTCCTTGTGATCTCCCGTTCACCTATCATCAATGGTCTGACCCATGCTTCATCTTTTTTGTCTGTTCTGTAAAGGTTGGCCAGTGTCTCTGTGTAAACTTCATCAGTTCTTGCTTTCTTTGGCAAACACTATGATCCTGGTTGATCCCAAGATCGTTGTCTTCTATTCTCTTGACAGCTACTGCACTTGCTAACTTTCCTTAGTCAGTCACTTTTACTGAAGTCTTCTTCTGATTAACTTGTGGAAGACTTCATCTTGAACGTCTTCAAAACTCAATCTGGATGTTGATTGGGTTGGTGCTTAGATCTTCTGTTAGCTTGCATGCCATTCGTTGAGTTCTCTCTAGTTTCCTTTAGGTGGAATGTATCTTTGCAACTCAGACCAAAGTCTTCATACTTTGGATATTCTGGGAGTGTTTCATTTGTTGAGAATCGTGTTTACTCTACGATTCTGCCTTGGCGTTGTGAGCACCTTTGTTGAAGTCTTAGTTCTACACTCTACAATTTAGCTTTGGTTCTGCAGGCACTACGACTCCGAGATCAGATCTTGACACTCTACAATTTCTGTCTTTAAGCTTGTTATCTTCATATGATCTGGCTCGACTACGATCTCTGCCTCTGATACGATCAGTAGACTCTATGACTCCAAGTGTGGTCTACGATTCTTGACTTTGCTTTGGCAGATGGTTGGTCGGCTCTTAGATAGGCTGTCTATATGATTCTGAACATGACTTCCTCAGCAGACTACGGCTCTGAGAAAGTTCTTCTTGACACACTACGATCCTTCCTCGTCTCTCCTGATAGTCTACAAACTCCGAGATCTACTATCTTACAGACTACAATTCCGCCTTGATAGTTCTCGAGTTTTCCTTGACTCTCCTGGAAGACTACGATTCTGGTGCAGTGCTCGATGATCAGATATGCCTATCTATTACATTATAAGATCAACCTAACAAGCTTGATCTTTCTATATTTATAGTCTTTGTACTTCTTTTTTAAGGACTTTACAAAGGTGTTTTACTTATGTAGGATCAACCTAACATATTTGATCAATTCATTCTAAGTCGTTGTACATATATTCCTATTATCTATAAAAGGACTTTACAATTTTTCTTAATGCAAACATACTTGCATATTAGTGCTTAGAATATAGAAATATCATTCACATGTTTATTCCTAACATAAACTATTAGTGCTTGATGTTTGTTTGTTGTATGCTACTAAAGCATGTTGTCTTGAATAGACTATATTATGGCCCTTGATCGTGTTTCTTGAAATCTAGTATGAGCATCCCTCTTTCTTGCCTTCATGTGGCTTTAGTAGAGCATCAACTATACTTATTAGGCTTAGCTCCATTTTATTGATGAGTAAATTCGTCTCTGTATCTTCACCTTCTAGTGATCAAACTCCAAGGTGTACTCTTTGGCACTTAAATTTCCAGGCCGTATTATGTCTTAGGCAGGCTTCTAATGTCTTTTTGGGTCGATGTCATCCACGCCTTTGTCACGCCATCATTATCTTTGGCCCCTCACGTATGAGGGTCTTGAGGGAGATTATCCCTATGTCCTCGTGTATTTCTTGCATCTTTCCCTAATTTTAGTCATCTTGCTTGTCATGATAACCAAAAGTTTTATTGGGAAATCACTTTGGAGCTTGTAAAAGAATGTGCTTCTTAGGGGCTGAACCCTAAGAGGGGAACCCTTGATTTTTTCTTCTCTTGCTCATTTCTACTGTTTTGGTCCTCTCTTTGTTCGATAGCTAGTCTCGTGTCAAGAAATGAACTCCATCGACATAAGTTTGAAGAGTTGAACACTTAGAAATTTTTTTAGCTCGAGCATCCTTCAGGCTTTTTTGTGGAGTTGCTTCTTAATTGGTCATCTTCAAAATTGAGTTTGTTAACCCTTTCGTATGAATCATCCTCCCAAGGGAAGACCATTTGCATTGAAAAGGGTTTATTAAACTCATTTGCCAACTCTGGAGGATGCTCTGTCGAGAATTTTTTTTCATGGATATTATCCTATATCAGAACCAGATTTGTTAATCATATGGGTATTTATATATTAACACATGTGTACATATGTATGAATTAATGAAAATATATAAGGAATCATATAATGTACTTCCCTTGATTTAAAAAATTGAAATTATGGAGTCTTATGCCCCCAATTTTCTTTACTTTGAGAAATCAAAAGTAAAGAAAAATTCGTAAAATATTTCTTCAAATCTTTTAGAATGTGAGAGTTGTCTCTCATTCTTCGCGTAACACAACTCTTGAATGATCGAGCTTATGTCTGAACAAGAGAGGAATAATGGGTTGTCCTCTTTTCAATAGTAGTTCGGTCATTATAACGTCTTTGGGTCCTTCCTTGGTAGTAATCGTGATTCATTATTTCTTTCCTTTTGGTGAGATTCAATATTCTTTAGATCTTAGCATCATCATATTTATTGTGTTGCTCTAACTAGAAGAGGTCATCCATGTGGTGATCTGGTGTACCACTTAGTAATTCTCAACTATGTTTGGCGAGTTCCCAATACATTTGTTTCATCCAGCTTGATTCCAAGTGAAGCTTTTAATCTCGACAAACTCATGCGTAGTACCGGAAACGATAAAATATATACACAATTGTCAGTATATTGTTAATCATCATGAAAAATTTATAAAAAAAAATTATGCGGATGCAACTATGTTATACATGAGTTTGAAAATCATGTATACTACATTATACTATAAATATATTTCGTTCACATCTTTATTTCGAGTTGTACACAAATAATAAATAATTATTACTGCTGGTAATAATAAAATTCATCACATATACATTAATGATTCGTATGTATTAATGAAAGATGTATACATGACAATATGTATAATTAGAATGTGCTATTTTTTTAATGCAACCAAGGAGGGTTCGATCAAGGAGGCTTTGGGTCCCTAGGAAGTAAAGAGGGTTCGGCCAAAGCTGTTGTCATGGTCCAGTCGAAAATGGTTCCACCACGGCATTATAGATTGTGTTTGCTCTCAAAGAATTAGATTTTCCCATCCAATAAAGTACCCACCTTGGTTATCAACATTAGATGCTTTAGAAGTCATTCAAGTCTGCCTAACATTCAATTTCCACTTGTGTATATATGAATGCTTGTATGGGGCAAGCTACTATAAATTGATCATAAATTATAATTATTATAATTATTATATTATATTATATTATATATATATATATATATATATATATATATATATATATATATATATATATATATATCGAAGACTCCGTATCTTGACCATGAATAAATTTTCTAATGCACATATACTAATTTTTCTCATTGATGAAAATCCCAATGAATTAAAAATAATGGTATAATGTACTTTCCTTAGTATGAAGAATGTTAAGGGCTCGGGACCCCAAGGATTGGGCACTTGCTTCACCTAATACACGTATGACTTCGATCATCAAGGATATGCTAGATTTATTTGGAGAGAAGTTGGGTTCGCCCTGTCATAACCTTTGGCCAGGTAAGGTTCAGTCATGGAGGCTTCAGTCAAGGAGGGTTCGGGATGAACAAGCTTGGGTGCACAATTCGTCACTTGGGTTCGGGCCGTATACTTGAGAATCCACTGCCACATAGCTCCTCCAAAATTACAATTGCATGTGAGTTCTGTTGCCACATTAGTTAGGTACTTTTATTTGCAATATGAATGGACCCCATAGAAACTATTTATGTTACTCCAATAGCCAAATCCAACTTTAGTTCATCCATATATATGATTAGGCTAGGACCATGCACGCATACTTCTAATAATTCCAAGTTTAATCCAAACTCTTGCAGCTCAAGTATTTGCTTTCCCAACTTTATCAATTCCACAGATAAGAACATCAAGATCGAACCCTGTAAGGCCGAAACCCTGCAAGGCCAAGCCTTCGGTGGTGTACCAGATCAACACTTTACGACCATGAGTCAAAAATCAATTTGTGCTTGTCATTGACCCTTTTGTCTAACATCTGAGTTAATAGTTTTTTGAACGTCGAAGTCTGGAAATTATGTTGGCATAACTTGATAACTTTATTTGATGGCAAAGGTGGTTTCGACTATGCAAATATGCTCCAACTCCAAGTATATAAACTGAAAACACTGCTTCACAAAATAACAAGAGATACGTTCTATATTAAATTCAATTATTAATGTATCCAAGGTATATGTAGCAGTATGTAATCAATATGTGGAGTTTATTAATTATAAGTTTTTCTCATTCGGAAGTGCAATGCCTGGTTTGGCTTATTCATGCAAAAGTTATGCTTACAAATGAAATACATAATTACACATTTAAATTCATATTTTAATAAAATATATATGCATTATGTCAGACACTTCTTTCAGAGGAGTCTAATTGTGTGTTGAATGTGTTGGGTGTGGGTCCTCATCCATGAGATAAAATCCAATATAGAAAAGAATTGATTTTCTTTGTAAGCAAGTAAGTGGGTTTACTTGATATTAATCAAATTAGAAATTGGGTCAATGGAAACAATATTAGAATTGGAGATTCCATGAAAGGAATCCAAGTTGAAAAAGAATTTACTTGTTAGATTGGTTGGTGACCAAGACAAGGAGATGTGATCCCTAATTTGATTAGGAGAATAAATTATTTTTAATCCATATTAAGAATGGATTAGGAAGAGTACTATAAATAAGGCTATGAGGGAGTCTTATTTTATACATGAGATAGAGAAGCTTGGTAGTAAGAAGATACCAAAAGAATAAATTGAGAGAATTACTGTTTGTTGTTCGTGGGTATCCGCCATCATCTCCGTTCAATTGAAAGCTTGAAGACTTTATTGCTTGGGGTATTTTTTGGTGGTGAAGTTAATTAGGTTTTTCAACTTAATTAAAGGTAAATTTGTATTATCTCAATTTATTGTGTAACCTCAAGTTTTAAGGCATAAAACTTGAGAGGATTATTGTAAGCCCATTATTAGTGATATAGTGAAGATTCGGAGTTTGACTTGTGGTTTTTACCTCTTAATTTTAGAGGGGTTTCCACGTAAATTTGGTGTCTTGCTTGTGGATGGTTATTTGTTATTTTTGTTCTCATAATTGGTTTTGTTGATTTTATATTTAATTGCACAAAGACGGAAAAGTAATTCCTGGGATATAGATTATTTTTGGCGTACTTTTCCCAACAGTGGTATCAAAGCTTGGTTATTTTTTGTGGTTTTCTTGTGTGAATTAAATGGAGGATTGGACAGCAAGTTGCATGATTAATCTCAAGGCTACAAATTATGCAATTTGGAAGCCAAGAATGGAGGATTTGCTTTACTACAAGGATTTATATGAGCCACTTGAGAACGATGGAGTTAAGCCCCAAAACAAGAGTGACGCGCAGTGGAACAAGATGAACAGAAAGACTATTGGTCTGATCAGATCGTGGATTGATCAAAGTGTGTTTCATCATGTTGCCACGGAAACTAAAGCCTATGATCTCTGGCAGAAATTGGAGTCCATGTATGAAAGGAAGATGGCGCAAAATAAAGCTTTTTTGATTAGAAAGCTTGTGAATTCTAAATTCAAGGATGGAAACTCCGTTGTAGAACACATGAGTGATTTTCAGAGTTTGATAAATCAGTTGTGACGCCCCCAAAATTAGGTATACATCACCCATCTTGGGTGGTCAGATACATGGTACAAAATTCAAATACAACTTACTAATAGAACTGTCGTGTACAATACGACAAAACCTAACTGTGAGTTTGAATACAATTATTGTCTACTAGAGATTATACAAACTCAAAAGGAGACCTCATTACAATTATTAACACACTATTTCACGCAGAAATAGTGAAGACTACTAATGTTATCTTACTCGGACCGCTACTCGCTTCCCGATAGTCCTGTTATGTTCTCATTTCACGAAGAAACGGTGAAAGAAAGGGTGAGCTCAACTAGCCCGATGAGAAATATTATGACTAAGATAATGCGAGAATAAATTATCGTTAGCCTTCAACAAAATGTTAAACCGATAAAATATAACAACATCAAGTTAATCTGCAGTGAGAACAAGCAATCCATTAAAAGAGTCAAGTAGAGAATAAAATCTACTATCTTTTATGATTTAAAAGTTTTTTCATAACTTTTATCATTGGGACTCGACAATAAATAATCCACATCATCAAATCACCCCGCACTTTCTGACCGAGGATATTCTTTAGTATTACGGCCATAAATTATCCATGCACTTCTGACCAAGGACATTTGTGTATTCATTAATGGTCATGATCATGCCAACAATCATTCCATCAATGCACTACTGCTTAATGATAACTTTTACCACATCATTTGTAGCATTACGATCATGATTACAAATAATCCACAGTCATAATCATACCAAGTCCATCTATGCACTACTGAATACAGATGACTTTTAACATAATATAAACATGAGGATGATGACAATGATATAAGAATTCAATAAAACAAGTTCAAGAATTAATTTATCCAGGGAACTAATAATGTCCAAAATGTCAACATGATCTTGCTTTGTAGAGTAAAATTTAAGAATGATCGGAAGAATATTTCCATGAAAAGATCTTTGGATGAAGCGTAAATATCAAGGATATTCTACTAATTTCATGGAGTATAGAAGTCAAAACTTTAACCAACTGAGTATAATAAAGAATGGAATAATAAAAGAAATCACCATGCATGCGGTACTTAGCATAGACAGGTTATTCCAACATAATAATAATAACGGAACGAGTCGGACAAAATTTTACAAGCGGGATGTTCTAACGAGAATAATAAAAGCGGAACCAGTGCGGTGTAAAACACACGAGACGAGGATGTTCCAATGAGAATAATAATAAAAGGCGGAACGGTCAGTCCTGTAAAACACTGCAGACGAGGATGTTCCAATGAGAATAATAGAAGAATGTCACCAAATGCGAAATAAAATAGCATGCGTATACGAGGTTATTCCAGCAGAATAATAAGCAATGGAATAACAACGGTTCTCTTCATGAATAAGAAAGAATAACACCCACATTAGTAGGAGATTGAATCTTTGCGGTGGTGTAGTAACGAGAATACTCTTCTTCTTTCTCTTTATTCTCTCTATACTTTCTCTCTATAGCTTGAATGAATTTGTGAAAAATAATGAAGCATTAGGCCTCTATTTATAGAAGATTTCTAGCTTAGCACTTGAAATGTGAAAAGGCAAGTGGCTTGTCATTGGTGATGTGAAAAAAAAAAAAGTGGTTTGGCGCTTTGTAATGTGAAACACCAAGTGGTTTGGCGCTTTGTAATGTGAAATGACAATTGGTTCGGCCGCTTTAATATGAAAACGGCAAGTGGTTTGAAGTCCAGTAAAGGTAATTACTATTGACGAAGGTAATTACTATTGACGAAGATAATTACTATTGATGAAGGTAATTACTATTGACGAAGAGACTCTTAGATGACATATGGGCCCCCCATAAAATAACCAAATTTACCACAAACGTCTCATAATAGACTCTTTATATACATCAAGGATTGAATAAATATTACCACAAATTATTTTATTTTTAATCAACACATATTTAATCTTTCAACAATTATTAATCATTTATAACTTGTCGTCTCAATTATTGATTTGATAATATAACATATTATCTGAGATGATCTTGTGACAATAATTGAATCAATAATATAAGAGATATGATCACGACAATTCTTGTAGCAATAATTGAGTATAGTGAGTGACTTCTCACGTAAGCATCAATAATCAATCTGAGTGTGCTACTTATGCAACCACGCAGCATATTCTTTGTACTTTTACTACTAGGGTAGTTCAACGGGTTTTAACGGTAACACCTCCGTAGTTATTTTCATAAAAAATATTTTTGTCGTTTTCTCAATCCGACAATAATTCCGTTAATAGGGTCCACCAATGATTGTGCAAGTCGTCACGAATATTCCCCGACAAAAAAGAATATTCTCCCACCAAACAAATATTTTATAACAACTTGCTTACTTTGAAAAATTTATAAATATTATCCACAACTATAACATTATATCAAATTTACTCCATAATATTCAAAAATAATATTTATAAAAAATTCATCTTTATTTATAAAAGTTGGGGTCTTACAACCTCCCCTTCTTATGAAATTTTGCCCTCGAAATTAGGGTACGTACCAAGTATGTCAAAGAGGTAAGGATACCTTGATTTCATTTCAGATTCTAACTCCTAAGTCATTTCCTCAACATCGTGGTTTCTCCACAAAACTTTGACTTGAGGTATAACCTTAGAGTGTAGAATATGTTCCTTCTTATCCAAAATTTGAACAGGAACCTCTTCATACGTCAAATCTTCCGCTATTTCGTCCGGTTCTAACTCAATAATGTGGTTCGGGTCTTTCACATATTTACGTAACATGGATATGTGAAAAACATTATGAACACGAGACATACTTGGCGGTAAAGTGAGTCTATAGGCCACAGTTCCTACTCGATCGAGGATTAAAATGGGTAGATGAATCGAGGATTGAGTTTTCCTCTCTTTCCAAATCTCGTAGAACTCCTTTCTATGGAGCAACACGCAACAACACATGATCTCTATATTGAATTCCACGTCCTTTCGATGAAGATCGGCATAACTCTTTTTATCGATCTTGTGAGGTTTTTATACGTTGTTGGATCGTTTGAATCTTTTCCGTAGTCATACGTACCAACTCCGGTCCCAACAACGTTGCTTCACCCACCTCATCCCAAAGATCTTTGGAGAATGACACTTTCTTCTATACTGGCTTGAATGGAGCCATGCGATACTTGCTTGATAAGCTTTGTTGTTGTAGGAAAACTCCACCAATGGTAAGAACTTGTCCCAACTTCCCTTGAAATCAAGGACACATAGTCTTAATAGATCTTCAAGAGTTTGAATAGTCCTCTCCGATTGTCCGTCAAATCCGAGGATGATATCTTAGAGCTAAATCGTAAGTCTGTGCCCATAGCTTTTTGTAAACTAACCCAAAATCGTGAAGTGAATCTTGGGTCTCGATCAGAAACTATGGATACCGGCATACCATGCAGTCTTACAATCTCGTTTATGTACATACGAGCTAGATGTTCAAGTGTATAAGTTTCTTGTATCGGTAAGAATTGAGCAGGCTTGGTCAATCTATCAACAATGACCCAAATCGCATCTATGCCTTGAGAAACCTTAGGAAGACCGGTAACGAAATCCATGGTAATGTGCTCCCACTTCCATTTTGGAATTTTAAGTGGTTGCAATGGACCTTTTGGTACTTGATGCTCCACTTTAACTCGTTGACAAGTTAGACACCTTGAGATAAACAACGCTATCTCTCTCTTCATATTGCTCCACCAAAATGTATGACGAATATCATGATACATTTTAGTACTCCCATGATGGATTGCAAACGGTGTGTTGTGCGCCTCCATCATGATTTTATACTTTAAATCAGGGTCGTTAGGAACACAAAGTCTGGAGTTGACTCGAAGTATTCCTTCTTCATCGATTCTTGCTTCCGGCATAGCACCTTCTTGCACTTTCTTCCTCATACGCATCAGTTCCAGGTCTGTAGCTTGAGCAGTTTTAACTTTATCGATTAAAGTTGGTTCTACTCGTATATTCGCCATCATCACATGGGTCTCCGGAGTCTTTAACTCTATCTCCATCCTTTTCAAGTCACACAAAATGGGCATTTGCGTTGACAATATCGTACTCGTACCCGTATATGATCTTCTACTCAATGCGTTAGCTACCACGTTCGCTTTTCTAGGATGGTATTGGTTGGTATGATCATAATCTTTCAACAGTACAAGCCAACGTCATTGCCACATGTTGAGTTCCTTTTGGGTGAAGAAATATTTGAGGCTTTTATGATCCGTAAAGATCTCCACTTTCTCTCATACAAGTAACGCCTCCAAATTTTAAGTCTTGAAGACAACAAATTTGCTTGACTCTAGATCATGAGTAGGATAATTTCTCTCATATTCTTTGAGTTCTTGAGAGGCATAAACTATGACTTTTCCATGTTGCATGAGAACACATCCCAACCCTTTGCTTCAAGCATCACCAGTAGATGACAAATCCCTCCGAGCCGGATGGTATTGTCGAGCAGTCTTTGAAATGAGTCTCCTCTTGAGTTCTTGAAAACTCTTCTCACATTCTTTGCTCCAATGAACTTTGTATCTTTTCGAGTCAAATTTGAGTTAATGGAGTAGCAATTCGAGAAAATCCTTCCACGAATCTCCGATAATAACCAAATAAGCGAAAGCTATGTACTTTCCTTCATCGATTTAGGTTGCTCCCGACTTTGAATTGCTTCAATCTTTGCTGGGTCAACAGATATTCCATGACTTGATACTACGTAACTAAGGAATGCTACTTCCTCAAGCCAGAATTCGCATTTCTTCAACTTGGCATAAAGCTTGTATTCACGAAGCTTTTGGAGTGTCAGCCTCAAATGTTGCTCGTGATCTTCACGACTTTTGGAATAAATAAGGATGTCATCAATAAAGACGACCACAAAGTGATCTAAATATTCCTTGAATACTCGGTTCATCATATCCATGAAAGGCGGCGGGGAGCATTAGTCAATCCAAAGGACATGACTAGGAATTCATAATTCCGTCTTGAGTTAAAGCCGTCTTTGGAATGTCATCGGTTCTAATCTTCAATTGGTGATATCCTAAGCGAAGATCAATCTTTGAAAAGAATTTGGCTCCTTATGGCGGGTCAAACATGTCATCAATACGTGGCAATAGTTACCTATTTTGATGGTGACATGATTCAACTCCAGATAATTAATACAAAGTCGCATACTCCCATCTTTCTTCTTCACGAATAGGGGCGAGGAGCACCCCAAGGAGAAGTACTAGGGACGAATAAAGCCGATGTCTAACAATTCCTGCGATTGGGTCTTTAACTCACGAAGTTCAATAGGAGCCATTCGATATGGGGCTTTGGAAATGGATTTTGTCTTAGGGTTCAAGGTCGATACAAAATTCAATTTCACGCTTTCGAGGGGGTAGGCAGGAAGTTCTTCTTGAAATACGTCGAAATTTATTAACAATAGAAATATCGTTCAAAATCGGCGTATTTTTGTTTAAATCGTGACATGAGCTAAGAAAGCTTGACATCCATCTTTCAATAAACGAATAGCTTTATGGCTTGAAATGACCGTGATTGATTTTAATGGTTTGGTCTCTTGAATTTGCATAATAGGTTGATTAGGAATATGAAAGCTAACAACCTTACGGAAACAATCAATTTTGAATGATGAGTAGTTAACCAATCAATCCCTAGAATCACGTCAAATGCAAGTATTTTCAATGAAATAAGATCTACTGGTGGTGTGAGAGGCACCTCGATTTGAACCAAACAAGACTTATAAACGATGGATGTAATGAAGGTTTCTCCCAAATCGGAGTT
This sequence comes from Panax ginseng, assembly GCA_020205605.1. Lineage (NCBI taxonomy): Eukaryota > Viridiplantae > Streptophyta > Magnoliopsida > Apiales > Araliaceae > Panax > Panax ginseng. Next base: position 31,800,003 of record CM035138.1, on the reverse strand, counting down.
TCCACAGAGATAAGTCAAAGTCTAATTTCTCTGAGTCAAATTTAATCGATGGCGCAAGTAGGAGAAATAAAAGAATGGGTAGAACGGTATCAATTAAAGTATAGATTTCGTTAGAGTTTATGATAAGCTTACCCGTGATGATCTCATTCGGGTTCCTTGCTTTCTTCGGGAGGTCACAACAAACGCTCTCCCTTGCTTACTAGGGCTTTTGACTTTTACGGGACGACCTTTGGTGCCTCCATCCAAGTGAATTTGTCTTGATGAACGACAAAATCGGGCTAAGTGACCTTCTCTTCCACAATTATAACATGCTTTGGGCGGCATCGCGCGATTTTGGGTGATGTGCCCTCCTCTCGCATTTGAAACATATGATAGATGGTTGTTCTCCTTCCTTAACGACAGTCTTTGGTCTTGACGTTTTCCATCATTGTTGAATCTCCTCTTCTTGAAATTTCCATTCTTATTGTTTTGGCCTCGATTACCACCGAAGTGGTTACCATTTTTAACTGTTGATTCCTCCACGCTTGTTGTCACCGCTTGGATTTCTCGCCATTTGGTATTATCATTTTGCTTACGCTTTCTCTTTTAGTTAAGTTGACTCGTTATCGCGCTCCACTAAGCGAGCCCTATTTACAACACCGAATATAAACACATTTTATGAGAAATAAGATGTTGGCGTATCTCACTTTAAACCTCTTAAAACATCCGTATCATTCTCTTTTCATTATCCACCAAGTGGGGCGAAATAGGATAACTCATGCAAATTTAGCCTCGTATTGCGACACGGTCATATTATTTTGTTCCAACTTGATAAACTCCACCTCCTTCATGTGACGAATACTTTCGAAAGTATTTGTCGTTGAATGCAACTCTTGGAACTTCTCCCAAGACATCTTCAATCGGCGGGTTGAGTACGTTTCTGGATTCCCACCAATAATCTACCTCTCCGCGCAACATAAAAAGGCGACAAAGGAACCTTTTACTTTTGAACATCCCAAGACATCAAATATCTTGGTGATCTTCTTTATCCATGCTTCCGCCATAAGTGGTTTTGCTCTCTCCTTAAACTTGGTGGTCCCAACTCCTTGAAGCTGCTTAGCGGTGGCCCGAGAGTTTCTAGTGTTTCCACCTGCATTTTGGATGGGGAGCCGCTCTCGCTTGCTTTGTTGCATGAATTGCATAAAGCCCCTGAACATTTGATCATTCATCATTTGGTCAGTGTTGTTGTTTGCATGAGGATTATCGCCTTCCTGATGCACATTATCCTGATTATTGATATGTGGTGAATCAACGGTCGCCTGTGCTCCATTGCTATTCTCAACATTCTCGGATGTCATTTTCGATCATCGCCACAAAACAAAGGTTAATTAACATTTAACATATTATCCCTAAATTACGACCAGCCAATTAAATACCACATAAACTTAGGTAGGTCATACTAGCGAAGAATTCCCGTCTCTCCCCTCCTAGTACTATTCTCACATCTTAGTCGGGGATCATATCCTAAGCTTTGATACCAAGTGGCGCCCCCAAAATTAGGTATACATCACCCATCATCTTGGGTCGTCGGATACATGGTACAAAATTCATATACAACTTACTAATACAAGCGTAAGGTATACAATACGATAAAATATAATCGTGAGTTTGAATACAATTATTGTCTACTAGAGATTATACAAACTCAAAAGGAGTCCTCATTACAATTATTAACACACTATTTCACGAGAATAGTGAGGACTACTAATGTTATCCTCCGGACCGATCACTCCGTTCCCCGATTAGTCCTCGTTATGTTCTCATTTCACGAAGAGAACGGTGAAAGAAAGGGTGAGCTCAACTAGCCCGAAAGAAAAATATTATGACTAAGATAATGCGAATAAATTATCGTTAGCCTTCAACAAAGTTGTTAAACCGATAAAATATAACAACATCAAGTTTAAGCTGCGGTGAACAAGCAATCCATTAAAAGAGTCAAGTAGAGAATAAAATCTACTATCTTTTATGATTTAAAAGGTTTTTCATGACTTTTATCGGCGGGACTCGACAATAAATAATCCACATCATCGAATCACCCCCGCACTACTGACCAGGATATTCTTTAGTATCACGGCCACAAATTATCCATGCACTACGACGAGGACATTCGTGTATTCATTAATGGTTATGATCATGCCAACAACTGTCCATCAATGCACTACGGGCCAATGATAACTTTTACCACATCATTTGTAGCATTACGGTCATGATTACACCGAATAATCCCTGGTCATAATCATACCAAGTCCATCTATGCACTACAGGCCACAGATGACTTTTAACATAATATAAACATGATGATGATGACAATGATATAAGAATTCAATAAAACAAGTTCAAGAATTAATTTATCCAGAACTAATAATGTCCAAAATGTCAACATGATAACTGCTTTGTAGAGTAAAATTCAAGAATGATCAGAAGAATATTTTCATGAAAAGATACTGGATGAAGCTCAAATATCAAGGATATTCTACTAATTTCATGGAGTATAGAAGTCAAGACTTTAACCAACTGAGTATAATAAAGAATGGAATAACAAAAGAAATCACCATGCATGCGGTACTTGCGTATGCGGAGTTATTCCAATGAATAATAATAATGGAACCAGTCGGATAAAATTTGCAATCACGGATGTTCCAACAGAGAATAATAAAGACGAAAACCGAGTCCGGTGTAAAACACACGACGGGATGTTCCAACGAATAATAATAATAAAGATTTAAACCGAGTCCGGTGTAAAACACACGCATGAGGATGTTCCAATGAATAATAATAAAGATGAAACCAGTCCTATGGAAAACACATGCATGGATGTTCCAATGAGAATAATAGAAGAATGTCACCAAGTATAGGGTAAACCATGATACAAAGTTATTCCAACGTAATAATAAGCAATGGAATAACAACAGTTCTCTTCATGAATAAGAATGAATAACACCCTTACATTAGTAGGAGATTGAATCTGCGATGGTGTAGTAACGAGAATACTCTTCTTCTTTCTCTCTTATTCTCTCTATACTTTCTCTCTCTATAGCTTGAATGAATTTGTGAAAAATAATGAAGCACTAGGCCTCTATTTATAGAAGATTTCTAGCTTAGCACTTGAAATGTGAAAAGGCAAGTGGCTTGACGGTATTTGGTGATGTGAAAAGAAAAGTGGTTTGGCGCTTTGTAATGTGAAACACCAAGTGGTTTGGCCTTTGTAATGTGAAACGACAATTGGTTCGACGCACCGTAATATGAAACAGCAAGTGGTTTGACGTCTAGTAAAGGTAATTACTATTGACGAAGGTAATTACTATTGACGAAGATAATTATTATTGACGAAGGTAATTACTATTGACGAAGAGACTCTTAGATGACATATGGGCCCCCCCATAAAATAACCAAACTTACCACAAACATCTCATAATAGACTCTTTATATACATCAAGGATTGAATAAATATTACCACAAATCATTTTATTTTTAATCAACACATATTTAATCTTTCAACAATTATTAATCATTTATAACTTTTCGTCTCAATTATTGATTTAATAATATAACATATTATCGATGATAATCTTGTGACAATAATTGAATCAATAATATAAGAGATATGATGCGGCAATTCTCGTAGCAATAATTGAGTATAAATTTGAGTGACTTCTCACGTAAGCATCAATAATCAATACTTACAGTGCTACTATCTGACTACTAGCGTATCGTACTTTTTACTACCGGGTAGTTCAACGGTTTAAACGGTAACACCTCCTGAATTATTTTCATAAAGTATTTTTGTCGTTTTCTCAATTCGATAATAATTCTATTAATGGGGTCCACTAATGATTGTCTGTCGTACAAATATTCCCCGACAAAAAGAATATTCTCCGACCAAACGAATATTTTATAACAACTTGCTTACTTTGCAAAATTTATAAATATTACCCACAACTATAACATTATATCAAATTTACTCCATAATATTCAAAAATAATATTTATAGAAAATTCATCTTTATTTATAAAAGTTGGGGTCTTACATCAGTTGAGTACGATGAAGATGTTAATTGACGATGAGATGCAGGCTTTGTTGTTGTTGAGCTCTTTGCCTAATAGCTGGGAGACGCTAGTTGTATCGTTGAGTAACTCCGCTCCTAATGGCAAGTTGACTATGGATATAGTTAAGGATAGTTTGTTTAACAAGGAACAGAGGCGAAGAGATACTATGGTGATTAGCGCTAAGTCACAAGTTTTTGTCGCACAGAGTAGGGGCAAAAACAAAGGGAGAAACTCTCCTGAAGATGACAAATTCAGGAGAAGGTCAAGAGATAGAAAAGAAGTAATTTGCTTTCACTGCCAGAAGCCGGGTCACATAAGACGAGAGTGAAAATTTTTAAAGAAGGAGCAATCTAAGGAAAAAGATGAGGATAAAGATTCGATTGTGTATCCATCCGACGTTGATGTAGCTATTGTTTGTGATGATAAACCCAAGTGCCATGTTAATGATTGGATTATTGATTCGGGTGCTTCGTTCCATGCTACTTCGCGTGGTGAAATCTTCACATCCTACAGTAGTGGTGATTTTGGCCATGTGCGTATGGGAAACGGAAGTGCATCCAAGATTATAGGCATTGGGGATATTTGTTTGGAAACTAACAATGGTTGCAGGTTGATGCTGAGAGAAGTCAGACATGTTCCGGATATTCATTTTAATTTGATCTCTGTTGGTAAGCTTGATGAGAATGGTTATAAAAGTTACTTTGGTGAAGGTCAGTGGAATCTCACCAAAGGGTCTTTAGTGGTGAATAGAGGTAAGAAGGTAGACACTCTTTATACGATGTGGGCATATATGAGAGGTGTTAAAGATGGAGGAGTTAGGCAGGAAAAGGTGTGGTACAAAGCCGTGCGAGATGGGAGAAAAGCCTTGCATGAGAACCACGAGAGAAAAGCTCTTTGCTTTAAATGAGTACCAAAAGTGAAAGAAGGAAAGTGATAGTTCGCAGCTAGTGTACATAGCGGTTGTGAATGAATTTGGCAATCAAAAATCTGTCAAGTTTGAGTTAGATCCTCCCATTGAGAAGAACTATGTCGATGAGACAAAGCCGGACATGAAGATAGTTGAAAATTCCAAGAAGCTTGAGTTGAGCTAAGATTTCGTTGGAATTAACTCCGAGTAAGGAGTTGTGGTTGGTGATTCCTCCTCTCATGGGTTCGGAGGGGGAGATTGTTGGGTGTGGGTCCTCACCCATGAGATAAAATCCAATATAGAAAAGAATTGATTTTCTTTGTGAGCAAGTAAGTGGGTTTACTTGATATTAATCAAATTAGAAATTGGGTTAATGGAAACAATATTAGAATTGGAGATTCCATGAAAGGAATCCAAGTTGAAAAAAGATTTACTTGTTAGATTGGTTGGTGACCAAGACAAGGAGATGTTATCCCTAATTTGATTAGGAGAATAAATTATTTCTAATCCATATTAGGAATGGATTAGGAAGAGTACTATAAATAAGGTTATGAGGGAGTCTTATTTTATACATGAGATAGAGAAGCTTGGTAGTAAAAAGATACCAAAAGAATAAATTGAGAGAATTACTGTTTGTTGTTCGTGGGTATCCGCCATCATCTCCGTTCAATTGAAAGCTTAAAAACTTTATTGCTTGGGGTAATTTTTGGTGGTGAAGTTAATTAGGTTTCTCAATTCAATTGAAGGTAAATTTGTATTATCTCAATTTGTTGTGTAAATTCAAGTTTTAAGGCATAAAACTTAAGAGGATTATTGTAAGCCCATTATTAGTGATATAGTGGAGATTCGAAGTTTGACCCGTGGTTTTTACCTCTTTATTTTAGAGGGTTTTCCACGTAAATTTGGTGTCTTGCTTGTGGATAGTTATTTGTTATTTTTGTTCTCATAATTAGTTTTGTTGATTTTATATTTAATTGCACAAAGACGGAAAAGTAATTTCTGAAATATAAATTAGTTTTTGCGTACTTTTCCCAACATAATGTTGCGTTCCAATTCTCTGCCATGTGAACACAAATATGCAATTTATTTTCTTTTTATTTTACAGAATACTTGTGTATAAAATAAAATAAAATCAAAGTAAAATCATGTCATGTGAGCATTTAATTATTTATTTTATTATTTTCACTTTTCTAAGTCCACATTAGTGACAGAACAGGTAGGATTCGGCCCCATAATAATTAAGGAGGGTTCGGCAAAATTGGACTCCTCAACATCAGCATTACTCTGCAAATCATGTTAATAATGTTGGAAATAAATTGCACGAAGTTGTCGAAAGCGGAATGAATATTAATATTCATGAAGAGTTTATAAGTAGTTCAAGGGAACACAAACATGAGAATTAGGCAAAAGTGACCTACCTATAATTCACTTCCCTTTTTCCTTCTGCTTTTGTCTTTCATTTCAGTGTATATACGAGAATACTCATATACATAAATGTATAGGCGGCCAAATTAATTAAATTGATAATCCATTTTAATTCTAACTCATGGTCAGTATGCAAAAAAGAAATTGGGTCTTGTATCCATGCAAAATCATTGTTTAATGATTGTTTTGTCATACATGCCACTAAATTGAATCAATTAGATAATATGCATATTAATGAGTGTTCAACCATGCAAATGGTAAAAGAATATAAAATATATGCAAACATTCTCATGTAAAAAACACATCACAAAGTAAATAATATTTAGATTCACTTATTAAGTATAGTGCAACTCAAGCATATTATTTTTATCTTTGTAAACAAAGTCATTCTATTTCACATGAAAAGACAAGTAACTTTTACCACCATATGTAGCCTATATGGCCGAACTCTAAGTGGTCTTGCGAGCTTAAGGATCAATTACTGTTATTATCTCATCGCAGATATATTATTTTGTAAATATATGAAAAGTCACAACATATATATTGAAAGAAAATAGTGTAATATACTTCCCTCGATATGAAAATTATGGATTTACGGAGTCCTTTATGCCCCTAGTTTTCTTTACTTTGAGAAATAAAAAAGTAAAAAAACTTCAAATATTTTCTCAAAAAAAAAATTCGGTTGCTTTGATCGGTTGGCTTTTGACTCTTGTTTTTTATAACTTTTGTCGGCGAGACATCTTTAGCTCGAGTCATGACATATATTCACCGATAAAATCTTCGTTGGCCTTCTTTGTTGTTGTCGGTGAAACTCTTTCTGTAGTTCTTCCACTTTGAGTTGTGGGCGTATTCTTCTAGAATTCTACACCTACCCAGTAGACTCGCCAAAGAAATGTGGGCAAAGAAATCGTACCTTGCTAATGTTAGGGTTTCGTGTTGGTTGAGGAGGAGAGAAATTTAAGAAAAGTACGAAATTGATTGATGAATTGAAGAGGAGAGAAGAACAGGTGAACAATTACTCCAAATGACATGTGACAGAACTCTTAGAATTCAGAAACCTTGTAAGGGTAGCAGGGATTCAGAGAGCCTTCTTGAGTGCTTCGGGTTTAGAGAGAATGTCCAAGAATTATTAGAATTCAGAAACCTTGTTAAGGTATTAGGGATTCAGAAAGCCTTCTTGAGTGCTTCGAGTTGAGAGAGAATGTCCAAGTCTTCCAAACTTCCAAGAGTCCAAAGTCCAAAAAGCGCCCCTTTCCCAATGGAATGGAAGTGGTATTTATAGGGTTTCCTAGAAAGTGGTCATGTGTCAGGCACATAACTACGGATAAATTTCAAAAATACCCATAGTCACCATAGTATTGCTCAGATCGTCCTGTCCTTCTAACCATCAATCTAATCTCTCAATCAATTCCCAAAATGAGTTGTCTCCACGAATCTTCTGTCTCGAAACCCATGGAGGCTTCTCTCGAATCTAACAAATTTATTTATGACTTTTCTGCCATTCATTTAATTATATTCTGAACCCTAATTTGTATATTTAATTAGTTCATGGGAACCTTAATTTGTACATTTAATTAGGTAATAAACTCTAATTGTGCATTTAATTCAATTAAGTCATGTGAACCAAATTTGCACTTGGACCCACAGAGTTTAAATCCCAATCTTGTACGGTAAGCCTTTAAATTTATACTTTGCAACTGATGGGACATCGATATAACTCATATGTTACCAAATAAATAATTAATTTAGTAAAGAGTTGTGCATGCTACAAAATTTTCATATTTTCAAGTTTTACTTTTTGTTGTTCTCTATTATGTGGTTGGAAAAGAATTGCAGGAATGGTCATCTTTATAAGTTTTTGGAGGGATGAATGTAATCAGTCCGGATCTTAAGCTCACCCCTTATCTAGCTCACCTTTCTCACCCCCTTTAGCGCGACGAATGATTTGACGATTCGATTCGGTCCGCTATATATAGAACCTTCATCTTAGCTTTTAGCGACGGACAACATATAGTGACGGGATAGAATCGTAAATGGCATTCCGTCGCTCATTAAAGGGTGAGCAAGGTGAGCTAGATAAGGGGTGAGCTTAAGATCTGGACCGTGAATATAATATAACCTATTTATTAAAGTAGAGAGGTTTCACATTGGTTTAATTAGGAACCTATATCATCTATGGTGTCTTATTATTAGCAGTAAGGCTGTAAAATGAGCAAAAAGTTCGGGCTCGATTTGTACTCGCTCGACTAAAAGTTCGATTCGAGCTCGACTCGGAATATAAATGAGTCAAATATGAGCAAAATTTAAAGTTCGATAAATTACTCGAATCTCTTCAAATTGTAATTTTCTATTGATACTCGGATCATATTCGTTCGAAAAGTTCAAACTGCTCGGGCTCGATTCGGAATCGTGCTCGACTCGGTAGCCAAATGAGCCTTAATCAAACCTTATTTTATACTCGATAAATTTTGTGAACCAAATCTGAACAACTCAATACTCGGTTCGTTTACACCCTTAATTAGCAGGAATTCTTAGCATTCCAATCATTAATTAATAATTAGCCTCTAGTTGTTTCCCTCAATCTGGAGCTTACAAATTTGTAGGTTTCATAACTGCTTTATTATTACACAGTTTATCAATTACTTTCTCGGTTACTTTTTAAATGTTTTAAATGTGGTTTTAGAAAAATATTTTTATCTCTTAATATTTTTCCTTTATGAATTTCAATTAAACATTAATTGTTTAGTTTCTAATACTTAGAAATTCTTTTATAATTTTCTGCCCAATAAATAACATGCTCTTTATAAGACCCCAAATTTTATGAAATGAAAGTATTCAATTTTCTTATAATTATTATTCTATTTAATAAATGGTTAAATTGATAAAAAGTTAAAGTTAAGGGTGATATTTAAAAATTTTACAAAGTAAGCAAGTGGATATAAAATATTCGTTGTGTCGGGGAATATTCGTTTGGTCGGAGAATATTTTTTTTGTCGGGGAATATCCGTACGACGGCACCATCATTGGTGGACCCCACAACCGAATAAATGTCGGAGTTAGAAAACAACAGAAATATCTTTTTATAAAAATAACGGCGAAAGTTTTACCGTTAAACTGTTGAAATACCTGGTGGTAAAAGTACAGTATTACGCGTGGTTGCATAGTAGCACAATATATTGATTATTGATGCTTACGTAAGAAGCCACTCAGTTTATTCAATTATTGCTACAGTAGTTGCTGCATAATATCTCTCATATTATTGATTCAATTATTGTCACAGTATCATTTGCATAATATTTATTATTAGTAAATCAATAATTGAGACGACAAAGTTATTCATATTATTATTTTCAATATTGACGATGTCTAGAAAGTTCTGTCGAGGAGAGGTTTGGTCACCTGATTGCGCGCCAATAGGGAGAAATCCTTATCGGAAAGCCCCTCTTTCACAAATGATCTGGTTGTTAAATATTGTGAGTTATAATATTAATGATGAATAATTGTTAATAGATTAAAAATGTGTTTATTAAATATAAAAGATTTGTGGTAAATATTTATTCAATTTTTTTATATAAATATGGGGATTTGTTATGAGGCGTTTGTTGTAAATTTGACTTGGTATTCCATGGGAAGATTTATTAATTTTATGGACCGTCAGTGGTGGTTTTAATAGTAAATCAATCTGGACCATCGATTGTGATTTTAATAGTAAATCAATCTAGACCATCGATGGTGGTTTTAATAGTAAATCAATCTGGACCATTGATGGTGGTTTTAATAGTAAATCAATCTGGACCATAGATGGTGGTTTTAATAGTAAATCAATTTGGACCGTCGGTGGTGGTTTTAATAGTAAATCAATCTGGACCGTCGATTGTGGTTTTAATAGTAATTAATATGGACCGTCTGTTCTAATAGTAAATCAATCTGGACCGTTCATGAATCAGTTACTATTTAGTCCATTCTCCTATAAATAGAAGCTTAATTCTTTTTTCATTCCCACCAATTCACTGAGACTCACAAGAGAAACTACAGTGAGAGAAACTATAGAGAGTAAGAAGAAGAGTATTCTGCTACTTCACTATTGCAGTATCTAGTCTTCTACTAAGGTAAGGGATATTATTTTTTGTATTCGTAGGGGTATTTTTCTTTCGTATTTATAAGGAATACTATTTTTCGTATTCATCCTTTACTATGTCAGAATAACCTGTCTACGCGGATTACGTACCGCATGACAGGTGAAAATCCATTTGCAGTTTCATATGTTATTTCTTTTCATATTCTTAAATCTAAACTTACTATGGTAAGTATTGCTTCTATAATCCCTGAAATTAGTATCCTTGAGTTTTGCGCTTCATTCAGTATTGTTTCATTGGAATATTGATCTGAACTTTCTTATTAAATATCAATATTTTCACCCGGGGTACTATTCACATAATTACTATTCACTCGAATATTATTCACTCGGGGATTCGGGGTACTTTTCATGTCGGGGTACTATTCACGAGTTACTATTCACAGGTTAATATTCACCCAGTTACTATTCACTCGAATATTATTCACTTGGGTATTTGGGGGCACTTTTCATGCCGCGGTACTATTCTTGAAGTACTATTCACAGGGTACTATTCACGGGGTACTATTCACCCAAAAAATTTATTTTTTTCTGTCCAAATTATTTTTGATACATGAATATTATTCTTGAATTTTACTCCAAAAAATAGTATCATGTTGACAATTTAGATATTTTAAACTCTGGATAAATTTAAAGTCTTTAATATTTATCCTTAATTTCGTTTGATTAATGCTTATATCATTGTCATCATCCTCAAGCTTATATTGTGATGAAAGTCATCTTTGGCTCGTATTGCATAGATGGACTGTTGATTGGTATGATTATGATCAGTGATCATTCGGTATAATCATTACCCATAATGTTACAAGTGATGTGGATTATTTATTATAGTTGTTGGTATGATCATGACCATGCGTTCTCTTCGGCCAAAGGTGCAAAGATGAATTGTTGTTTGGCATGTTCATGACCATTGGTGAAAACACGAATATCCTTGGCCAGTAGTGCATGAATAATTCGTGGTCGTGATATTAATGAATATCCTTGGCCCGTAGTGCATGGATAATTCAATGATGTGGATTATTTATTAAGCTTAGTCTCAGCGATAAAATTTATGATAAACTTTTTAAATCATAAAAGATAGTAGATATCATGCTCTACTTGACTCTTCTAATGGATTGCTTGTTCCGATGTAGTTAAACTTGATATTTATTATATTTTATCAGTTTAACACTGTTGACGGCTAACGATAATTTATTCTGCATTATCTTAGTCATAATATTTCTTACTAGGCTAGTTGAGCTCACCCTTTTTGATTTCATTGTTCTCTTTAGGAAATGAGAACATAGCCAGGACTAGTCGGGGAACGGGGTGATGGTCCGAGATGGTTGTTTTAGAAATCCTCACTATTTATTGTGATAATAAATGTAATGAGAATTGAATTTGAGTTTGGATATTGTCTATAAGACAATATTCGTGTAAAAACTCTCAACTCATGTTGTATAATTAAGTTTGTATTTGTATTCAGTACCATGTATTTGGCGACTCAAGATGGGTGATGTATACCTATTTTGGGGGTGTCACAGTTGGTATCAAAGCTTAGGGATATGATCCCTGGCTGAGATGTGAGACTAGAACTAGGAGCAGAGAGACGGGTAATTCCTTCGCTAGTATGACCTACTTAAGTTTATTTGATATTTAATTGGTCGGTCATAGTATAGGGATATTATGTGGTATGTCAATTAACCCTTGTTTTGTGGCAGTATTTGAAAATGGCATCTGAAAATGTTGAGATAGGCAATGAAGCACATGAGACCGTTGAGTCACCAACAATCAATACCCAGGATAATGTGTATCAGGAAGGAAATAATCCTCGTGTAAACAACAACACCGACCAAATGACGAACGATGGTATGTTTAGGAACTTTTTTGAATTTATGCAAAACCAAAGAAGAGAGACTCCTATTCAAAATGTAGGTAGAAACACTGGTAACTCATGGCTGGTCACCGCTAAGCAATTCAAGGAGTTGGGACCACCGGAGTTTTTGGGAAAGCCAGAACCACTCAAGGCAGAGACATGGATAAAGCAGATCACCAAGATATTTGATGTCTTGGGATGCTCCGAGGAGCAAAAGGTTCCCTTTGCCACCTTTATGCTGCGTGAAGAAGCAGATTATTGGTAAGAATTTGTAAAACGTACTCAGCCTGCTGCACTGAAAATGTCTTGGGAGAAGTTCTAAGAATTTTTCAATGACAAGTACTTTCCCGAAAGTATTCGTCACATGAAGGAGGTTGAATTCATCAAGCTGGAGCAAAAAAATATGACTGTATCGTAGTACGAGGCTAAGTTTGCAGAGTTATCCCAGTTTGCATCCCATTTAGTTGATAATGAGGAGCGAATGACGCGAATATTTCTAAGAGGTTTGAAACCCGAAATACGTCAATACCTAATTTTTCACAAACTGTGTTTGTATTCAGATGTTGTAAATAGATCTCAGTTATTAGAGCGCGATAATGAGTCAACCCAACCAATAGAGAGCAGCCGACAAAATGATAATACCAGTGGTAACAGTCATCGAAGTGATGAAAACAAACGTGGAAGGAATCAACATGCCAGAAATGGTAACCACTTCAGTGGTAATCATGGCCAAGATAATAGAAGTGGAAATTTCAAGAAGAAAATGTTCAATAATGATTGAAAAACAGCAGCACCAGCACCCGTTTCCAAGGAAGAAGAACGACCACCGATCGTATGTTTCAAATGCGGACAAGAGGGACACATCCGTCCAAACTGTACGCAGCAACCCAAAGCGTGTTTCAATTGTGGAAGAGAATGTCACCTAGCTCAATTTTGTCATGTAGTGAAGTCAAGTCCAGCTGGGATGGTGACGCCATAGAATGTCCCAGATAAGTCAAAGTCGATAGTTTAAGTGAGAGCATTTGTCGATGAACCCGAACGAAGTTATCATGGGTGAGTTAATCATAAACTCTTGTGAAGTCTATACCTTATTAGATACCGGTTCTACCCATTTTTTTAATTTTCACCTAGTTGTGTTCAACACTTGAACTTGACTCTTGAGAAATTACTTTGACTTATCTATTGAAACTCCGTTAGGAAAAACATTCGTTACATCCACTGTTTATAAGTCTTGTTTGGTTCAAATCGGTAACCGCACGTTACCTATCGATCTTATCTCTTTTAAAATACTTGCATTCGATGTGATTTTAGGGATTGATTGATTAACTACTCATCATGCTAAAATTGAATATTTTCATAAATTTGTTAACTTTCATATTCCTAACCAACCTATTATGCGAATTCAAGCAACCAAACCACTAAAGTCAATCACTGTCATATCAAGCCATAAAGTTATTCGTTTATTAAAAAACGGATGTCAAGCTTTCTTAGCCTATGTCACATATTTAAACAAAAATACGTCAGATTTGAATGATATTCCTATTATTAATAAATTTCCTAACGTATGCCCTGAAGACTTCCTAGCCTACCCCCAGAACGGGAAATCGAATTTTTTATTGACCTTAAACCCATTCTAAAACCCTCAAATATTTCTTCACCTAGAACGGACATAACATGCGCCAAAGACGTTGGCTTGAGCAGTTGAAAGATTACGACCATACCATTCAATACCATCCTAGAAAAGCGAACGTGGTAGCTAACGCGTTAAGTAGAAGATCATATGCGGGTACGGGTGCGATATTGTCAACGCAAAGGCCCATTTTTCATGACTTGGAAAAGATGAAGATAGAGTTAAAGACTCAAAGAACCTATATGAAGATAGTGAATATACGATTAGAATCGACTTTAATCAATAAAGTTAAAGTCGCTCAAGCTACAGACTCCGAGCTGATGAATGTGAAGAAGAAGGTTCAAGAAGACGTTATTCTGGAAGCAAGAGTCGATGAAGTAAGGAAAGCTCAAACCCTCATTTTATTGGTCCATTTGAAATCCTCGATCGTACCTGGTATATCTCGTGTTCATAACATTTTTCACATATCGATGTTACGTAAATATGTGGACGACCCGAACCATATTATTGAATTAGAACTAGACGAGATAACGGAAGATTTAACGTATGAGGAGATACATGTTAAAATCTTGGATAAAAAGGAATATATTCTACGCTCAAAGGTGAGTTAAAATTTGAAATGAAAACAAGGTTATACCTCAAGAGTTAGAATCTTACGAGGTATCCTCATCTCTTCGACATACCAGGTACGTACGTAAATTTCGAGGGAAAAATTTCATAAGGAGGGGAGATTGTAAGACCCAGAATTTTATGAAATGAAAGTATTCAATTTTCTTATAATTATTATTCTATTTAATAAATGGTTAAAGTTAAGGGTGATATTTGAAAATTTTGCAAAGTAAGCAAGTGGATATAAAATATTCGTTGTGTCGGGGAATATTCGTTTGGTCGAAGAATATCATTGGTGGACCCCACAACGAAATAACTGTGGTAGTTAGAAAATGACAGAAATATCTTTTTATAAAAATAATGGCGAAAGTTTTACCGTTAAACTGTTGAAATACCTGGTGGTAAAAGTACAGTAATACGCGTGATTGTATAGTAGCACACGGTATTGATTATTGATGCTTACGTAAGAAGCCACTCAGTTTATTCAATTATTGCTATAGTAGTTGCTTCATAATATCTCTCATATTATTGATTCAATTATTGTCACAGTATCATTTGCATAATATTTATTATTAGTAAATCAATAATTGAGACGACAAAGTTATTCATATTATTATTTGTAATATTAACAATGTCTAGAAAGTGATGTCGAGGAGAGGTTTGGTCACCTAATTGCGCGCCAATAGGGAGAAATTGTGACGCTCCCAAAATAGGTATACATCACCCATTTTGAGTCGCCAAATACATGGTACATAAATCAAATACAAACTTCTTTTATACAATATGACAAAAGCGTAGCTTAGAGTTTTTACACGAATATTGTCTCATAGACAGTATTCAAACTCAAATGAAGTCCTCATTACATCTATTATGACACTATTTCATAAAATAGTGAGGACTACTATAGCCACCATCTCGGACCGTCACTCTGTTCCCCGACTAGTCCCAGCTATGTTCTCATTTACTGAAGAGAACAATTAAAACAAAAGGGTGAGCTCAACTATCCCAGTAAGAAATATTATGACTAAGATAATGCAGAATAAATTATCGTTAGCCTTCAACAATGTTAACTAATAAAATACAATAAACATCAAGTTTAACTACAGCTAAACACGTAATCCATTAGAAGAGTCAAGTAGAATATGATATCTACTATCTTCTATGATTTAAAAAGTTTTTCATCAACTTTATCGCTGAGAATCAGCTTAATAAATAAACCACATCATCGAATCATCCTTGCACTACAGGCCAAGGATATTCATGTAATCATCAATTGTCATGATCATACCAACAATTGTCCATCAATGCACTACGGGCCAATGAGGACTTTTACCACATCATTTGTAACATTACGACTATGATTATACCGAATAATCCCTGGTCATAATCATACCAATCAATAGTACATCTATGCACGTAAGCCACAGATGACTTTTATCACAATATAAGCATTAGGATGATGACAGTGATATAAGAATTCTATTAAAAGAAAGCAAATGATAAATTTTTAAAGGTTTATAACTTAATTTATCTAGATTTCAATAATGGCCAAATTTTCAACATGATACTGCTTTGTGGAGTAAAATTCAAGAATAATATTGTATCAAAAATGATTTGGACAGCAAAGAAATCAATTTTTGTCATGAATAATTCCCTGTGAGAATAGTACCCGAGTGAATAGTACTTCGGGAATAGTACCCCGTGAATAGTACTTTGTGAATAGTACCCCGTAAATAGTACCGTAAAAATAAATACTACTCATGGACAAGATCTCTAAGCGTGAAAAGCTTAAAATTTAACATGAATGTACAGAAAATATCCTTGTGAAACGATACTAGATGAAGCGCAAATTTCAAGGATATTCTACTAATTTCACGGAGTATAGAAGCAATAATTTTAACAAAATGAGGGCATAATTAAGAATACGAGACAAAATAATATTACTCACATACTACAGAGTATGGAAGAAAATTTTATTCCTTATGAATACTGAAAAAAATAATATCCCTTACCAATACAACAAATAATATCCCTTACCTCAGAAGAAGACTGGATACTGGAATAGTGAAGTAGCAGATTTCTCTTCTTCTTTCTCTCTATAGCTTCCCTCTCTATAATTGCTCTTGCGAGTCTTAGTGAATTGGTGAGAATGAAGGAAGAATGAGCTTCTAGTTATAGGAAAACATAGTTTCGATAATTGTACGCTTTGTGGCTCAAAATATTACAGTATAAAACCTTCATCTTTTCCTTCATTCTTAATTTAGTCCTGCAAGTATTATCAAACTTGCACCACCTCCCCTAATAATATATTATGTGAATCAATAGTACAATCATGTGACTCAATAGTTCTATAAATGTGAAAAAAATAATTACAGTATAGTACCTTCATCTATACCTCCATTTTTAATTATTTAGTCATGCAAGTATTATCAATCTTGCACCACCTCCCCTAATAGTACATGCATGTGAATTAATAGTACACATATGTGAACAAATAGTTATAAGAATGTGAATTAATACTAATTAATTGCTCATTTATCCGATTAATTATCCGATTAGTCAATATAACCTCCAGACATCAATTATTATTGAAAAAAGATGTTGATTTCCATTAACACTAATAATCCCAACATAATAAAAATATGAATTTCATCTTTAATCAACACGAACTTATTCATCATTAATATTATAACTCACAATATTTAATAACCAGATCATTCCCAGGAATAAGGGGGCATTCCGATAAGGATTTCTTCCTATTGGCGCGCAATTAAATAACCTAACCCCTTTCTTCGACAGAACTTTCTAGAAATCGTCAATAATACAAATAATAATATGAATAACTTGTCATCTCAATTATTGATTTAATAATATAAAATATTATGCAGATGATACTGTGATAATAATTGAATCAATAATATGAGAGATATGATGCAGCAATTACTGTAGCAATAATTGAGTATAACTGAGTGACTTCTCACGTAAGCATCGATAATCAATATCGTGTGTTACTATGCAACCAAGTGTATTAATGTACTTTTATTACCGATTATTTTATGATAACGTGCTTACTTTGAAATTTTTTCACATATCACCCTTAACTTTAACCTTTATCAATTTAACCATTTACTAAAAAAAAATAATTATAAGAAAATTGAATATTTTCATTTCGTAAAATTCGGGGTCTTACAGTCTTCCTTCCTTATGAAATCTTGCCCTCGAAATTTACGTACCTGGTAGTACGAAGATATGAGAATACCTTGCTTTCTTTTCGGATTGTACATTCTAGGTTATTTCCTAAGTATCGTGATTTTTCCATTGCTCAACTCATGTATTTCAGATATCATTTTTAGAATATATCTTCAAAACAAAGGTTAATTGACATATCACAATTTGTCAACTTATTAAGCAAACAATTTCAGCTTAGGTAAGTTGTAAGTCCCCAACTTGTTATTAATGAAATTTAATTTTCTCTATTTATTATTTTGAAATAGTAAGGGTTGATTGATTAATGTGGATAGTTATGGGTAAAATACGCAAATATTTCAAAATAAGCAAGTGGTTATAAAATATTCATTGTTGTCGGGGAATATTCGTTTGGTCATGAAATATTCGTACTGTCGGGGAATATTCGTACGACGGCGCAGCCATGTATGGGCCCCATAACGGAAAGTGATTGGATGAAGAAAACGACAAATATAAGTTGTTTAAAAATAACTTGCAGTAGTTATTACAGAGTAATCTTGTTAAAATACTCTTGGTTAACACACAAGAAGACACTATTGCACCAATTATTGATTCTTACTTAAGAAGGCACTACTCAATAATGGTTACAGATAATTCTTTCAAGATATTTTATTTTATTGATTTAATAATTGCTGCGTTGACATTTTATATTGTTGTTGTTTCAATAATTGTCATTACACAATATTTTTCATTATCGAAGAAATAATTCATATTATCTGAATAATATTATTAGATAACATTATTGGCAATATCTAGAAAGTTACGCTTTAAGGAGAAGTTTGGTCACCTAATTAATTGCCAAGAAGGAAAAATTTTTATTGGAAAGCCCTCTCTTTCCTGGAGACCTTTTCGTTGTCAATATTGTGATTCTCAGTAATATTATTTGTGAATAATTAATTATTAATTCATATGATAAGGAAAATATTAATTTTATGTGGATATAGATAGAGAAATTTTTTAATGTGACAATTGTTGAAAATTGAAATTTTATCTTTTTACGATAAAATAATTCATTTAAATATATTATTATATTTTAATAATATAATAATGATGATATTTTTACGATGAATGTGGGATATATGAGTATATGTGGAGGAGGAGTATTTTTGTTACCAAAAATATTTAAAGCATGTTTTATGTGTCGGTGGACCCCATTTCTTAACTGAAATTTGATTATAGCCTGTAAAATCGTCCGTTTGTGGATTTCGGTCAATTTTTGTTTGGAATTTGAAAAAACTTTCTTCTGTAAAGTTGTAGACAATTGAATTTTCTATAAAAAGTCGTGAGTTTCAAATTTTCTGACAAAAGGGCTATTTATTGTGAATTATTGAAGTTTCGAAGCTCCGAAATAATTGATTTTTGGAAGTTTAAATTATTTTAAATTAGAAAAACGTTTTTTCTTACTTTTTCTAGAAGGTGGCATGTGCTTATTGAGCTGAAATAAGATTTCAAGAGTGGCGTAGGAATTTGATATATATATATATATATATATTTATATTTTATTAAATTTTCTACTTTGGTGTTCTAAGCATTTTCCTATAAATAGGGTGCTTAGGTTAGAATTGAAAATCACACCGTAAACCCAAGTTTCTCTTTCTATATTATCGAGTTTATTCTTGTGAGTATTTTGAGTATATTTTGAGTATTGTTATACGGTGCAAGTTCAAGTCATAGCCTATATCCTGTTTTTAATAGAAAGTCTTGATCTTTCGAGGTAAGGGATATTATTTTTTCGTAATGATATTATTTCTTCAATATCATTATCTTTGAAATATTGATCTGAAGTTTTATCAAATTTGGAACTTTTGGTGTCGAGTTACTATTCACGATACTGGACTATTCACGATATCACGACTATTCACGAATCTGACACTATTCATCGAAAAATGAAAATTTTCCTTTTCGTCTAAAATATCTATTGTGGATACTAGCTTTGATTGTATCCATGTTTTGATCATTCTTGAATTTTACACCACTATGATTATTTTTCGGTATTTTTGGACATGGATAAAACAAAGTACGAATCCTTAATCCTTAATCCTTGTCATTTTGTTTCAATTTGGATTAGTTTCTTTAAAAATATTTTTCATCATCCTCGGTCTTAAATGATGATATTATTGAATATCTCTTTGGCCATGTAGTGCAAAGATGAATGATTTCGATGAATATCTTTGGCCAGTAGTGCAAAGATGAGCAGTGTTTAGATGAACATGACCAATCGATGAATATCTTTGGCCGTAGTGCAAAGATGAATATTTGATTTCGATATATATTGATTGATGTTACCGGGATAAAAGATGAGACGATGAACTTTTAAATTCATACATGTAAGATAGTAGTTTGCATTCTCTATTTAACTCTTCTAATGAATTATTATTTCCATTGCTAATATTGATTTAAAACTTGTTGTCTATTGTATTCTATTAGATTTTTCTGTTGAAGACTAACGATAATTTGTTGTATATTATCTTAGTCATAATATTCTTCTTGGGCTAGTTGAGCTCACCTTTTCCTTTTGTTCCATTTTTCTTCCCTGTGAGGCGAGAATATAGCGAAATGCAGCCTCGGGGTATGGAATGAAGGTTCTAGAGAGAGTTGTTTAGTAGTCCTCACCATTTTTGTAAAATAATATATCAATAAATGTGATGAGGATTTATTTGAGTATAGATATTGTCTAGAAGATAATATTTGTATTCAAACTCACGCTTTTCTTGTTGTAATAATAAAGTTGTAGTTTTTTACATGCACCATGTATTGACAACTCAGAATGGGTGATGTATACCTATTTTGGGGGCGTCACATAAGTCACACACTAGAGAAGTATATTACTCGTCTCTCGCCTCCTAGTTCTAGACTCATATCTCTGCCAGCGACCATATCCCTAAGCTCTAATACCAACTGTGACGCCCCCAAAATAGGTATACATCACCCATTTTGAGTCGCCAAATACATGGTACATAAATCAAATACAAACTTCTTTTATACAATACGACAAAAGCGTAGCTTAGAGTTTTTACACGAATATTATCTCATAGACAGTATTCAAACTCAAATGAAGTCCTCATTATATTTATTATCACACTATTTCATAAAATAGTGAGGACTACTATAGCCACCATCTCGGATCGTCACTCTATTCCCGATTAGTCCTCAGGCCACGTTCTCATTTCACTCAAGAGAACAATGAAAGCAAAAGGGTGATCTCAACTAGCCCAGTAAGAAATATTATGGCTAAGATAATACAGAATAAATTATCGTTAGCCTTCAACAGTGTTAAACTGATAAAATACAATAAACATCAAGTTTAACTGCAGCGGAACAAACAATCCATTAGAAGAGTCAAGTAGAGCATGATATCTACTATCTTCTATGATTTAAAAAGTTTTTCATCAACTTTATCACTGCGACTCAGCTTAATAAATAAACCACATCATCGAATCATCCCTGCACTACGGGCCAAGGATATTCATGTAATCATCAATGATCATGATCATACCAACAACTGTCCATCAATGCACTACGGGGCAATGAGGACTTTTACCACATCATTTGTAACATTACGGCTATGATTATATCGAATAATCCATAATCTTAACCATACCAATCAATAGTACATCTATGCATGTAAGCCACAGATGACTTTTATCACAATATAAGCATGAGGATGATGACAATGATATAAGAATTCAATTAAAAGAAAGCAAATGATAAATTTTTAAAGGTTTATAACTTAATTTATCCAGAATTCAATAATTTCCAAATTATCAACATGATACTGCTTTGTGGAGTAAAATTCAAGAATAATATTGTATCAAAAATGATTTGAACAGCAAAGAAATCAATTTTTATCATGAATAATTTCCCAGGTGAATGGTGCCCAAGTGAATAGTACTTCGGGAATAGTACCCTGTGAATAGTACTTTATGAATAGTACTGTGTGAATAGTACCCCGTGAATAGTACCTTGTGAATAGTACCGTAAAAATGAATACTACTCATGGACAGTACTCCGGCATGAAAAGCTTAAAATTTAACAAGAACGTGCAGGAAATATCCTTGTGAAACGATACTATATGAAGCGCAAATTTCCAGGATATTCTATTAATTTCACGGAGTATAGAAGCAATACTTTTAACAAAATGAGGGTATAATCAGGAATACGAGATGAAATAATATTACTCACATACTACAGAGTGGAAGAAAATATTATTCCTTATGAATACTGAAAAAAATAATATCCCTTACCAATACAATAAATAATATCCCTTACCTCAGAAGAAGACTGGATACTGGAATAGTGAAGTAGCAGACTTCTCTTATTCTTTCTCTCTATAGCTTCTCTCTCTATAGCTTCCCTCTCTATAATCGCTCTTGTGAGTCTTAGTGAATTGGTGAGAATGAAGGAAGAATGAGCTTCTATTTATAGGAAAACATAGTTTCGATAATTGCACGTTTTGGAGCTCAAAATATTACAGTATAATACCTTCATCTTTTCCTTCATTTTTAATTTAGTCCTACAAGTATTATCAAACTTGCACCACCTCCCCTAATAGTATATTATGTGAATCAATAGTACAATCGTGTGGCTCAATAGTTCTATACATGTGAAAAAAATAATTACAGTATAGTACCTTCATCTATACCTCCATTTTTAATTATTTAGTCATGCAAGTATTATCAATTTTGCACCACCTCCCCTAATAGTACATACATGTGAATCAATAGTATACACATGTGAACAAATAGTTATAAGCATGTGAATTAATAGCAATTAATTGCTCATTTATCCGATTAATTACCCGATTGGTCAATATAACTTTCGGACATCAATTATTATCTAAATAGATGTCGATTTTTATTAACATTAATAATCCCAACACAATAAAAATATGAATTTCATCTTTAATCAACACAAACTTATTCATCATTAATATTATAACTCACAATATTTAACAACCAGATCATTTCCAGGAAAGAGGGGGATTTCCGATAAGGATTTCTCCCTATTGACGCGCAATTAAATAACCTAACCCCTTTCTTCGACAGAACTTTCTAGACATCGTCAATAATGCAAATAATAATATGAATAACTTGTCATCTCAATTATTGATTTAATAATATAAAATATTATAAAGATGATACTGTGACAATAATTGAATCAATAATATGATAGATAAGGGAGAAATTGTGACGCCCCCAAAATAGGTATACATCACCCATTTTGAGTCGCCAAATACATGGTACATAAATCAAACACAAACTTCTTTTATACAATACGAAAAAAGCGTAGATTAGAGTTTTTACACGAATATTGTCTCATAGACAGTATTCAAACTCAAATGAAGTCCTCATTACATTTATTATCACACTATTTCATAAAATAGTGAGAACTACTATAGCCACCATCTCGGACCGTCACTCTGTTTAGCCTTCAACAGTGTTAAACTGATAAAATACAATAAACATCAAGTTTAACTGCAGCGGAACAAACAATCCATTAGAAGAGTCAAGTAGAGCATGATATCTACTATCTTCTATGATTTAAAAAGTTTTTCATCAACTTTATCGCTAAGACTCAGCTTAATAAATAAACCACATCATCGAATCATACATGCACTACGGGCCAAGGATATTCATGTAATCATCAATGATCATGATCATACCAACAACTGTCCATCAATGCACTACGGGCCAATGAGGACTTTTACCACATCATTTGTAACATTACGGCTATGATTATACCGAATAATCCATAGTCTTAATAATACCAATCAATAGTACATCTATGCACGTAAGCCACATATGACTTTTATCACAATATAAGTATGAGGATGATGACAATGATATAAGAATTCAATTAAAAGAAAGCAAAGGATAAATTTTTAAAGGTTTATAACTTAATTTATCCAGAATTCAATAATGTCCAAATTGTCAACATGATACTGTTTTATGGAGTAAAATTCAAGAATAATATTGTATCAAAAATGATTTGGACACCAAAGAAATCAATTTTTATCATGAATAATTTCCTAGGTGAATGGTGCCCAAGTGAATAGTACTTCGAGAATAGTACCTCGTGAATAGTACTTTGTGAATAGTATTGTGTGAATAGTACCCTGTGAATAGTACCTTGTTAATAGTACCGTAAAAATGAATACTACTCATGGACAGTACTCCGGCATGAAAAGCTTAAAATTTAACATGAATGTGCAGAAAATATCCTTGTGAAATGATACTAGATGAAGCGCAAATTTCAAGGATATTCTACTAATTTCACGGAGTATAGAAGAAATATTTTTAACAAAATGAAGGGATAATCAGGAATACGAGATAAAATAATATTACTCACATACTACAGAGTATGAAAGAAAATATTATTCCTTATGAATACTGAAAAAAATAATATCCCTTACCAATTCACAAATAATATCCCTTACCTCTGAAGAAGACTGGATACTAGAATAGTGAAGTAGCAGACTTCTTTTCTTCTTTCTCTCTATAGCTTCTCTCTCTGTAATTGCTCTTGTGAGTCTTAGTGAATTGGTGAGAATGAAGGAAGAATGAGCTTCTATTTATAGGAAACATAGTATCAATAATTGCACGTTTTGGGGCTCAAAATATTACAGTATAATACCTTCATTTTTTCCTTTATTTTTAATTTAGTCCTTCAAGTATTATCAAACTTGCACCACCTCCCCTAATAGTATATTATTTGAAACAATAATACAATCATGTGACTCAATAGTTCTATACATGTGAAAAAAATAATTACAGTATAGTACCTTCATCTATACCTCTATTTTTAATTTAGTCATGCAAGTATTATCAATCTTACACCACCTCCCCTAATATTACATGCATGTGAATCAATAGTACACACATGTGAACAAATAGTTATAAGCATGTGAATTAATAGCAATTAATTGCTCATTTATCTGATTAATTACCCGATTGGTCAATATAACCTCCGGACATCAATTATTATCGAAATAGATGTCAATTATCATTAACACTAATAATCCCAACACAATAAAAATATGAATTTCATCTTTAATCAACACGAACTTATTCATCATTAATATTATAACTCACAATATTTAACAACTAGATCATTCCCAGGAAAGAGGGGGCTTTTCGATAAGGATTTCTCCTTATTGGCGCGCAATTAAATAACCTAACCCTTTTCCTCGACAGAACTTTCTAGACATCGTCAATAATGCAAATAATAATATGAATAACTTATCATCTCAATTATTGATTTAATAATATAAAATATTATGCAGATGATAATGTGACAATAATTGAATTAATAATATGAGAGATATGATGTGACTCCCCCAAAATAGGTCAAATCCATCCAACCTATTCTGAGTCGCCAAATACATAGTACAGAAAATAACTACAACTTTATTAGTACAATTGTCGTGCAAAATACAACAACACATATGTTTTGAGTTGTGATACAAATATATACCAAATGTGACTCATGTCCCAACCTTGGATAGCACGTCACAATGACAGCTTACATATAGGTATAGTCAAAAACTGTTTTAGCAATTAAAACCTTCGAAAAATGCTCAAGGAAACCTTCGTACATGGGAGGCCATGCGTCTAGGTTATGATAGATATCATATGTCCACAGAATTATCTTTTGTTGACCCAATAGACCCCAAAGAAAAATGAGAAAATTACTATCATATTCTTTCCAATGGTGAGCCTTCTCTTGACATATAATTATCTCCACTGTCTATAATTAAGAATTATACTTCAACCAAACACCAAGATTATACAGGTAGTGCTCGTAGATATACTCAGTAAGTGGATGTGCACAACTCTGTCTTATGATAACACGGGGTTGTATGTCACTAGACATCTTGTATGATAGTGGCAAAACACCCTTCCAACATTGGGATCGCCTCACCCTATTTGATTCACAAAATATAACTACTAAATGATGTATAAAATACAACACACTTTTCAATACTGTTTAGGGAGAACTTCCACCGCTAGAGACCACCGCTCTATTCCCCTGTTACCCCAGCTCGACCCAGCTACACTCTTATTACCTGAAAGGAATTGTGAAGCAAAAGGGTGAGCACAACTAGCTCAGTAAAGAATATCATGACTAAAGATAAATAAATTATCAATAGCCTTCATCGATAATAAATCAAAGATTTAGAACATATGGTAGATGATAAAACTTTTCAACCATAGTTACGTGAACGAAGCAATCCATTAGAAGAGTCAAATAGGCCGTAATGTCTATTATCTTCTCATGTTAAAAGTCCACCAACAATGTTTTATCCTCAGTAACATCAATCAACAGCCTCATCCCACAATCACGTATATAACTCATAATCATAATTGTTGTTCTAAATTCCTCTTTTCATCTAGGATGAAGATAATTTTCATCACATGTTTTTTTACCCGAAACATCAAAGATCATGGTTATACCAAATCACGCCTGTCGCTCATAATCATACTAATAAATTCATCTTTGCACTACGTACAAAGATATTCAACAATGTGTCATCTTTGCACTACAAAGCCAAAGATATTCAACAACAGTCATCTTTTGCACTCTGGCCAAAGATATTCATCAATAATTCATATTTGCACTACAGGCCAAAGATATTAATATCTCAAAGAAATACATAATCATTTTAGAATTTATATAAACCATAATTATAACCATGTTGATCAATTCACCTTTGCACTTAAGCTAAAAATATTCAATTGTAAATTCAATGGTCATGATCATAATAGTCAACGATTCAACTTTGCACTACTGGCCAAAGAGAACCCATAGTCACGATCATACCAATAATCTACCCATCTTTACACTCAAGTCAAAGAGAAATTTCTTCACCAGGATTATAAAAATGTTATATATGATAATAAAAACAATATGATCAACAACTGCATTTAATTTCAAGAGTAAGATTCATAAATCAATGATAATTTGGTCAGAAAAAGAAATCAATTTTGTCATGAATAGTACCCCGTGAATAGTAACTTGTGAATAGTAACTCATGAATAGTAATTTATGAATAGTAACCCTGACATAAAAAAGGTAGAAATTCCACAATAAAATTCATACCAATATTTCGGTATAATGATATGGAAAGAATAACATTTCTTAAACTTATAAATAATTTATTTTAATTGTTTACACTTTATTAAATAATGCATTTAATCATCCTAAAATGCCAAACTCATAAGATTTCATCAACAATAACCAAAACCCTCATAAAAAATCTGCATATACCTTATATAGGATTCTCAAGCCATAAAATTCTATTTTCCAATTTTCTTACTTCACAAAACATATTTAATTCATTTACTCATAACTAGTCCATTTTCATGAAAAATAATAAATCAGTACAAATAAATTTTCTTTTCTGGGATTTAGCAGAATATAGTTCCATATTGAACATATATTTTTCTTAGAATTTTTAAAATTCATTTACTATTTTTCATATAGCCAAAAGCATTAGAATATTTAGACATTTATCATATCTTGTACTTTTATCCAAAAATTCCAAAATTTACAGAGTATACTTACATTATATACATGTACTCCCAATAAAATTTCACTAATTTTGGAGTTAACCACAGGGAGTTATAATGGTTTACTTTTAAAATAGTCTTTTTTCATAAAATTCATAACTCCTAATCTATACATCCAAAAATCTCTATTTTTGGACACAATCTAGAAAACTCATCAAATTATCATTTCAAATTTTTTCAGAATTTTTGAAGGTCAAAAAAATTCTAAACTGAAAAACATAATAACCCTTACAATCCCTTACTATAATAATGACAATATCGGATGAAAAGCCGAAGGAACCTTGCACTGAATAACAAATCTCAAAGTATCTAAATACTCACAAAAATACGCTCGATAATATAAGGAGAGAAAACTTATGTTTCTGGTGTGTTTTTCAATTCTAACATTAGCACCTATTTATAGGAAAATGCTAGAACGCCAAAGGAGACTAAATTAATAAAATAATAATATTATTTATCTTCCTTCTACGCACCAACCATTCCACACGAAATCGAATTCTCTACAACTTTACAGAAGAAAGTTTTTCCAAATTTCAAACAGAAAATATCCGAAATTCACAAACGGATGATTTTCAACACCTCTAAAAATCCATAACAAATCATACGTTCATTTTTAACGGTTCAAAATTTGTGGATATATACTCAACTTATATATGTATAACATATACAAAAATCACAACGATCCAACGGTCGGATTAAAATTATAACTCACGCAATAGAGTTTTAAGAACACCGATTTGATCTTTTAATACCTCTAATCCCACAAAATACTGATAAAACACCTCAACATTAATTCCTTCATTTATAATCACATAAATAAATAAATCCATCATTTATATCCACATCAAATAAATATTTTCTTATCATATAAATCAATAATTAATTATTCACAAATAATATTACAGAATCACAATTATGACAACCAGGCCGTTCCTAGGAAAGAGGGGGCTTTCCAATAAGGATTTCTTCTTACTGGCGCGTAATTAGGTGACCAAACCTCTCCTTGACAGAACTCTCTAGACATTGCCAATAATGCTATATAATAATATTATCCAAATAATATGAATTATTGATCCGATAATGAGAAATACTGTGATGTGATAATTATTGAAACAACAATAATATAAAATATCAACGAAGTAATTATTGAATCAATAAAATAAAATATTGAATAAAGAATTACTTTGTAACAATTATTGAGTAAAGCCTTTCTTACGTAAGAATCAATAATTCAAAAATATCATGAATACCGTGCTGTCTTCTTGCTTTGAACGACAACGCCATTACTATATTTTTTAACCACCGTGTATTCCAACAAAGGTTAATTGGTAACAACTACGCCGTTATTTATAAAAACTCAAACTTGTCGTTTTCTTCATCATCTGATGCTTATTCTGTTATGGGGCCCACAAATGGATGCGCCGTCGTACGAATATTCTCCGACAACAAGTGTATTCCACGACCAGACGAATATTCCCCGATAAAAATAAGTATTTTATAACCACTTACGTATTTTGTAAACTTTACATATACCACCCTTAACTTTAATTTTTTATCAATTTAATCATTTACTGAATAATAATTATAAGAAAAAATTGAATATTTTTATTTCATAAAATTCGGGGTCTTACATATGATGCAACAATTACTATATCAATAATTGAGTATAACTGAGTGACTTCTCACGTAAGCATCAATAATCAATACAGTGTATTTCTTACTATGTAACCAACATTATTCTTTGCATTTTTTATCACCGATTATTTTATGACAACTTGTTTACTTTGAAATTTTTTCACATATTACCCTTAACTTTAACCTTTATCAATTTAACCATTTATTAAATAAAATAATAATTATAAGAAAATTGAATACTTTTATTTCGTAAAATTCAGGGTCTTACCGACATCCTTATCAGAAAGCCCCCACTTTCTTGGGAATGATCTGGTTATTAAATATTGTGAGTTATAATATTAATGATGAATAATTGTTAATAGATTAAAAATGTGTTATTAAATATAAAGGATTTGTGTTAAATATTTATTCAAATTTTTGATATAAATATAGGGATTTGTTATGAGGCATTTGTTGTAAGTTTGACTTGGTATTCGATGGGAAGATTTACTAATTTTATGGACCGTCGGTGGTGGTTTTAATAGTAAATCAATATGGACGGCCATCGATGGTGGTTTTAATAGTAAATCAATCTGGACCATCGATGGTGGTTTTAATAGTAAATCAATCTGAATGACCGTCAAGGCGCTTTAATAAGAAATCAATCTGCATCTGGTCGGAAATCAATCTGGACCGTCGGTTGTGGTTTTAATAGTAATCAATATGGACCATCCGTTCTAATAGTAAATTAATCTGGACCGTTTGTGAATCAGTTACTATTTAGTCCATTCTTGTAAGACCCCAACTTTTAGGAATAAAAATAAATTTTTATAAATATCATTTTTGAATATTATGGAGTGAATTTGATATAATGTTATAGTTGTGGGTAATATTTATAAATTTTGCAAAGTATGCAAGTTGTTATATAATATTCGATTGGTCAGGGAATATTCGTTTTAACAAGAAATATTTGTACGACGACACAATCATTGGTGGATCCCACAACGGAATTATTGTCGAATTGAGAAAACGATAAACATATCTTTTTATGAAAATAACGACGCAAGTTTTACCGTTAACTGTTGAAACACCCGAGTTAGTAAAAATGCGATGTCTGGCGTGGTTGCATAGTACCTGCGGTATTGATTATTGATACTTACGTGAGAAGTCACTCGGTTTTATTCAATTATTGCTACAGTAATTGCTGCATAGTATCTCACGTTATTTGATTCAATTATTGTCGATATTTTATATATTATTAAATCAATAATTGAGATGACAGAGTTATTAATATTATTATTTGCAATATTGACAATGTCTAGAAGTTCTGTCAAGGAGAGGTTTGGTAACCTAATTGCGCGCCAATAGAGAGAAATCCTTATTGGAAAGCCCCCTCTTTCCTGGGAACGACCTAGTTGTTAAATATTGTGAATTATAATAATGATGATAAATGTTGTTAAAAATATTGAGAAGATTTTTATGAAGTATTTGTTGTAAATATTGGCGTATTATTTGGACCCCCATTTACCCTTTTTTCAAAATAATCGATAGAAAATTATTTAAAGGTGGGGCCCACGTGTGGGGGACACATGTGGGGACCATATGTGTTGAAAAACTGATTTTTGAAATAGGGGTGGGAGAGAGTTACGTAAAGGGGAGGGAATTTATATATACAAGTATGTGATGTGTGTGTGTGTATATATATATATATGATTGTGATATGGGTGAGAGTGATGTGTGTGAGAGTGACTTGTTGGTGGAATTTAGTGTGTGAGTGTGTGTGTGTGTGGTGGAATGAAAATAGGGAGGGAGAATGAAACGTATAGAAAGGGTAATTAGTATTTTATATATATGTTTATATATAGCATGTGTTATATATATATATATATATATATATATATATATATATATATATATATATATATTTTTTTGGTTGTAATGAATTATGGCATTGAAAATCAGTCTCTTGTAAGACATCCGTGAATTATCAGACGAAAACTTTGGCCCGTGAATTATTTCAACTGTGCGTCCGTGAAAATTTTCTAAATAGTATCCTTCCATTCTCCTATAAATAGGATGCTTAGTTAGAATTGAAAACCACACCAGAATTTCAGAGAATTCTTCTATAATCTTGGCGTATTTCTTTAGAGTTTTAAGAAGCTTTGAGCGTAGTGCAAGTTTTCTTCAAGAATATCCTCGCCTCTACCATCAATACTCTTCTTTACTACGGTAAAGGGGTATTTTTCTTTCTTATTCATGAAGAGAACTTCTGTTATTCCATTCTTTATCATTATGTTGGAATAACCTGTCTATGCGAAGTACCGTATACATGGTGAAATTCTTCTATTATTCCATTCTTTATTATTCTGTTGGAACATCCTGTCTGTGTGTTTACGCATGACCTGGTTCCATTATTTATTATTCTGTTGGAATATCATGTCTGTGCGTTTACGCATGACCTAGTTCCATTATTTATTATTCTGTTGGAATATCATGTCGGTGCGTTTACACATGACCAGGTTCCGTTATTTATTATTCTGTTGGAATAACCTATCTGTGTGGTCTATCGCATGCCTGGTGATTTCTTTTGTTATTCCATTCATTATTATACTCATTGGGTTAAAGTTTTAACTTCTATACTCCATGAAATTTGTGGAATATCCTTGATATTTGCGCTTCATCCAGTATCTTTTCATGGAAATATTCTTCTGAGCAATCTTGAATTTTACTCCACAAAGAAGTATCGTGTTGACAATTTGGACGTTATTTATTCCTGGATAAAATAATTTTTGAACTTGTTTTATTGAATTCTTATATCATTGTCATCATCCTCATGTTTATATTATGTTGAAAGTCATATGTGGCCTGTAGTGCATAGATGGACTTGGTATGATTATGACTAGGGATTATTCGGTGTAATCATGACCGTAATGTTACAAATGATGTGGTAAAAGTCCTCATTGGCCCGTAGTGCATTGATGGACAGTTGTTGGCATGATAATGACCATTGATGAATACACGAATATCCTTGGCCCGTAGTGCATGAATAATTTGTGGTTATGATACTAATGACTATCCTTGGTCGTAGTGCGGGGATGATGTGGATTATTTATTAAGCTGAGTCCCAGCGATAAAAGTAATGAAAAACCTTTTAAATCATAAAAGATAGTAGATTTTATTCTCTACTTGACTCTTTTAATGGATTACTTGTTCCGCTGCAGTTAAACTTGATGTTTGTTATATTTTATCAGTTTAACACTGTTGAAGGCTAATGATAATTTATTCTACATTATCTTAGTCATAAATTTCTTACTGGGCTAGTTGAGCTCACCCTTTTGCTTTCATTGTTCTCTTCAGGAAATGAGAACGTAGCAGGGACTAGTCGGGGAACAAAGTGATGGCCCAGACGATAGCATTAATTAGTAATCCTCACTATTCTATGAAATAGTGTGTTAATAAATGTATTGAGGACTTATTTTGAGTTTTAATACTGTCTAGAAGACAATATTTATATTAAAACTCACAGCTCATGTTGTATATTTAAGATTGTATTTGTATTTTGTACCATGTATTTGGCGACTCAGAATAGGTGATGTATACCTATTTTGGGGGCGTCACAATTCTCCTATAAATAGAAGCTTAATTCTTCTTTCATTCTCACCAATTCACTGAGACTCACAAGAGAAACTACAGAGAGAGAAACTATAGAGAGCAAGAAGAAGAGTATTCTGCTACTTCACTATTACAGTATCCAGTCTTCTACTAAGGTAAGGGATATTATTTGTTGTATTAGTAAGGGGTATTATTTCTTTCATATTCATAAGGAATACTATTTTTCATATTCATCCTTTAATATGTCGGACTAACCTGTCTACGCGGATTACGTACCGCATGACAGGTTAAAATCCATTTGAAGTTTCGTATGTTATTTCTTTTCATATTCTTAAATCTAAACTTACTATAGTAAATATTACTTCTTTAATCCCTGAAATTAGTATCCTTGAGTTTTTCGCTTCATCCAGTATCGTTTCAATAGAATATTGATCTGAACTTTCTTATTAAATATAAATATTTTCACCTGGGTTACTAATCACGAGTTACTATTCACACAATTACTATTTACTCGAATATTATTCACTCAGGGATTCAGGGTACTTTTCATGTTGGGGTACTATTCACGAGTTACTATTAATGGGTTATTATTCACCCGGTAACTATTCACTCGGGTATTTGGAGCACTTTTCATGTCAGGGTACTATTCTCGAAGTACTTTTCACAGGGTACTATTCACGGGGTACTATTCACCCAAAAATTTTATTTCTTTTATGTCCAAATTATTTTTGATACATGAATATTATTCTTGAAATTTACTCCACAAAGTAGTATTATGTTGATAATTTGGATATTTTAAACTCTGGATAAATTTAAAGTCTTTAATATTTATCCTTGATTCCGTTTGATTAATGCTTATAGCATTGTCATCATCCTCATGCTTGTATCGTGATGAAAGTCATTCTTGGCCCGTAGTGCATAGATATGATAGACTGTTGATTGGTATGATTATGACCAGGGATCATTCAGTATAATCATGACCCGTAATGTTACAAGTGATGTGGATTATTTATTGAGTTGAGTCTTAGCGACCGTTGTTGGTATGATCATGACCATGCGTTCTCTTCGGCCAAGGGTGCAAAGATGAATTGTTGTTTGGCATGTTCATGACCATCGGTGAAAACACGAATATCCTTGGCCCGTAGTGTATGGATAATTCATGGTTGTGATACTAATGACTATCCTTGGCCGTAGTGCGGGGATGATGTGGATTATTTATTAAGCTGAGTCCCAACGATAAAAGTGATGAAAAACCTTTTAAATCATAAAAGATAGTATATTTTATTCTCTACTTGACTCTTTTAATGGATTGCTTGTTCCGCTGCAGTTAAACTTGATGTTTGTTATATTTTATCAGTTTAACACTGTTGAAGGCTAATGATAATTTATTCTGCATTATCTTAGTCATAATATTTCTTACTGGGCTAGTTGAGCTCACCCTTTTGCTTTCATTGTTCTCTTCAGGAAATGAGAACGTAGCAGGGACTAGTCGGGGAACGGAGTGACGGCCCAGACGATAGCATTAGTAGTCCTCATTATTCTATGAAACAGTGTGTTAATAACTGTATTGAGGACTTATTTTGAGTTTTAATACTGTCTAGAAGACAATATTTGCATTAAAACTCACAGCTCATGTTGTATATTTAAGATTGTATTTGTATTCTGTACCATGTATTTGGCGACTCAGAATAGGTGATGTATACCTATTTTGGGGGCGTCACAGTTGGTATCAAAGCCATAGAAAAGAGCCCCGAGCCTTTTGCTGGTGACTTCCAAGTTTTGGGATGCACCGAAGCCAGACTTTTCGTTGGGGACGCCGTTCTGCGGTGGCAAGTTGATAGGTATCATTGTGAGGTGCTATCTAGGTTAAGGGATAGAAGTCACAGTTGGTATCAAAGCTTAGGGATATGATCCCTGGCTGAATTGTGAGATAAGAACTAGGAGGGGAGAGACGGGGAATTCTTTCGCTAGTATGACCTACCTAAGTTTATTTGGTATTTAATTGGTCGGTCAGAGTATAGGGATAATATGTGATATGTTATTTAACCCTTGTTTTGTGGCAGTATTTTAAAATGACATTCGAGAATGTTGAGAATAGAAATGGAGCATAGGAGACCGTTGAGTCACCACAGATCAACACCCAGGATAATGTGCATCAGGAAGGCAATAATCTTCAGGTGAACCCTCAGGTGAACAACAACACCGACCAAATGGCGAACAACGGAATGTTTAGGAGCTTTTTCCAATTCGTACAACATCAGGCAAGAAAGACTCATGTCCAAAATGCAGGTGGAAACACTGGAAACTCTCGGACGGTCACCGCTAAACAGTTCAAGGAGCTGGGACCACCGGAGTTTATTGGAGAGCCAAAACGACTTAAGGCGGAGACGTGGATAAAGCAGATCACCAAGATATTTAATGTCTTGGGATGCTCCGAGGAGCAAAAGGTTCCCTTTGCCACCTTTATGTTGCAAGGAGAGGCAGATTACTGGTGGGAATTGGTAAAGCGTACTCAACCTGATGCACTGAAGATGTATTGGGAGAAGTTCCAAGAACTATTCAACGATAAGTACTTTCCCGAAAGTATTCGTCACATGAAAGAGGTAGAGTTCATCAAGTTGGACCAGAACAATATGACCGTGTCGCAGTACGAAGCTAAGTTTACCGAGTTGTCCCGGTTTGCGTCTCACTTGGTTGACAATGAGGAGAGAATGACACGGATGTTTCTAAGAGGTTTGAAACCCGAGATACGTCAATATCTAATATCTCATAAACTGTGTTTGTATTCAGATGTTGTGAATAGGGCTCAATTATTGGAGCGCAATAACGAGTTAACCCAACCAAGAGAAAGCAGCTGGCAAAATGATAATACCAATGGTAGCAGTCATCGAAGCGGTGATAACAAACGTGGAGGAAATCAACATGCCAGAAATGGTAACCACTTTGGTGGTAATCATGGCCAAGACAATAAGAATGGACATTTCAAGAAGAGGAGATTCAACAATGATGGAAAGACGTCAGCACCAACACCCGTGGTTAAAGAGGGAGAACGACCACCTATCATATGTTTCAAATGCGGAGGGGAGGGACATATAAGTCCAAACTACGCGATGCCATCCAAGGCATGTTATAATTGTGGAAGAGAAGGTCACCTAGCCCGATTTTGTAGTTCACCGAAGATAAGTTCAGCTAGGATGGAGGCACCACAGGCCGTTCTAGAAAAGTCAAAGCCGGTAGTGCAAGGGAGAGTGTTTGTCGTGACCTCCCAGAAACCAAGAAACCCGAATGAGGTCATCACGGGTAAGCTTATCATAAACTCTAGCGAAGTCTATACCTTATTTGATACCGGTTCTACCCATTCTTTTATTTCTCCTACTTGCGCTCAACGTTTAAATTTGAATCCGAAGAAATTAGACTTTGACTTATCTGTCGAAACTCCGTTGGGAGAAACCTTCATTACATCCACCGTTTATAAGTCTTGTTTGGTTCAAATCAGTACCCTCACATTACCTGTCGATCTTATTTCATTGAAAATACTTGCATTTAACGTGATTATAGGGATTGATTGGTTAACTACTCATCATGCAAAAATTGATTGTTTTCGTAAGCTTGTTAGCTTTCATATTCCTAACCAACCTATTATGCGAATTCAAGCAACTAAACCATTAAAATCAATCACTGTCATTTCAAGCCATAAAGTTATTCGTTTATTAAAAAATGGATGTCAAGCTTTCTTAGCTCATGTCACGGATCTAAACAAAAATACGTCAGTTTTGAATGATATTTCTATTGTTAATAAATTTCCTGACGTATTCCCTGAAGAACTTCCTGGCCTACCCCCATAGCGTGAAATTGAATTTTGTATCGACCTTGAACCTGGTACAAAACCCATTTCCAAAGCCCCATATCGAATGGCTCCTATTGAACTTGAAGAGTTAAAGACCCAACTGTAGGAATTGTTAGACATTGGCTTTATTCGTCCTAGTACTTCTCCTTGGGGTGTTCATGTTCTATTCGTTAAGAAGAAAGATGGGAGTATGCGACTTTGTATTAATTATCGGGAGTTGAATCATGTCACCATCAAAAATAGGTACCCATTGCCACGTATTGATGACCTGTTTGACCAGTTGCAAGGAGCCAAATTCTTTTTAAAGATTGATCTTCGTTCCGGATACACCAATTGAAGATTAGAACCGATGACATTCCAAAGATGACTTTTAGAACTCGGTACGGGCATTATGAATTCCTAGTCATGTCCTTTGGATTGACTAATGCTCCTGCTGCCTTCATGGATATGATGAATTGAGTATTCAAGGAATATTTGGATCACTTTGTGGTCGTCTTTATTGATGACATCATTATTTATTCCAAAAGCCGTGAAGATCATGAGCAACACTTGAGGCTGATACTCCAAAAGCTTCGTGAATACAAGCTTTATGCCAAGTTGAAGAAATACGAGTTCTGGCTTGAGGAAGTAGCATTCCTTGGGCACGTAGTATCAAGTCATGGAATATCTGTTGACCCGACAAAAATTGAAGCAATTCAAAGCTGGGAGCAACCTAAATCAGTGATCGAAGTACGTAGTTTTCTCGTCTTAGCTGGTTATTATCGGAGATTCGTATAAGGGTTTTCTCGAATCGCTACTTCATTAACTCAGCTGACTCGGAAAGATACAAAGTTCGGTTGGAGCAAAGAATGTGAGAAGAGTTTTCAAGAACTCAAGAGGAGACTCATTTCAAAGACTGCTCGACAATACCATCCGCTCGGAGGATTTGTCATCTACAGTGATGCTTCGGGAAAAGGGTTGGGATGTGTTCTTATGCAACATGGGAAAGTCATAGCCTATGCCTCAAGACAACTCAAAGAATATGAGAGGAATTATC
This sequence comes from Panax ginseng, assembly GCA_020205605.1. Taxonomy (NCBI): domain Eukaryota; kingdom Viridiplantae; phylum Streptophyta; class Magnoliopsida; order Apiales; family Araliaceae; genus Panax; species Panax ginseng. The sequence continues at coordinate 31,762,433 of CM035138.1, read as the reverse complement.
TTACTCATGATCTAGAGTTGGCAACTGTTGTCTTCGCACTTAAAATTTAGAGGCATTACTTGTATGGGGAGAAAGTGGAGATCTTTACGGATCATAAAAGCCTCAAATATTTCTTCACCCAAAAGGAACTCAATATGTGGCAATGACGTTGGCCTGAACTGTTGAAAGATTATGATCATACCATCCAATACCATCCTGGAAAAGCGAACGTGGTAGCTGACGCATTGAGTAGAAGATCATATGTGGGTACGAAAAGCGATATTTGTCAATGCAAAGGCCCATTTTGTGTGACTTACAAAGGATGGAGATAGAGAGTTAAAGACTGGGGACCCATGTGATGATGGCGAATATACGAGTAGAACCGACTTTAATCGATAAAGTTAAAGCCGCTTCAAGCTACGCACTGAACTCGATGCATATGAGGAAGAAAGTACAAGAAGGTGCTATGCCAGAAGCAAGAATCGATGAAAAAGGAATACTTCTAGTCAACTCCAGACTTTGTGTTCCTAACGACCCTGATTTAAAGTATAAAATCATGATAGAGGCGCACAACACACCGTTTGCAATCCATCCTGGGAGTACCAAAATGTATCGTGATCTTTGTCATACATTTTGGTGGAGCAATTTGAAGAGAGAGATAGCGTTGTTTATCTCAAGGTGTCTAACTTGTCAACGAGTTAAGGCGGAGCATCAAGTACCAAAAGGTTCATTGCAACCACTTGAAATTCCAAGATGGAAGTAGGAGCACATTACCATGGATTTCATTACCGGTCTTCCTAAGGTTTCTCAAGGCATAGATGCGATTTGGGTCATTGTTGATAGATTGACCAAGTCTGCTCATTTCTTACCGATACGAAAAACTTATACACTTGAACCTCTTGCTCGTATGTACATAAACGAGATTGTAAGACTGCATGGTATGCCAGCATCCATAGTTTCTGATCGAGACCCAAGATTCACTTCACGATTTTGGGTTAGTTTGCAGAAAGCTATGGGCACAGATTTACTGATTTAGCTTCGGATATCATCCTCGTAGACCGGACGAAGCAACAAGAGGACTATTCAAACTCTTGAAGATTTATTAAGACTCTATGTTCTTGACTTAAAGGGAAGTTGGGATAAGTTCTTAAGATTGGTGGAGTTTCCCTACAACAACAGCTATCAAGCAAGTATTGGCATGGCTCCATTCTAAGCGTTGTATGGAAGAAAGTGTCGTTCTCCAGTATGCTGGGATGAGGTGGGTGAAGCAACGTTGTTGGAACCGGAGTTGGTACGTATGACTACGGAAAAGATTCAAACGATCCGACAATTTATAAAAACCTCACAAGATCAACAAAAGAGTTATGCTGATCTTCATCGAAAGGACGTGGAATTCGATATTGGAGATCATGTGTTATTACGTGTTGCTCCATGGCATATTATTTGATATGATATAATCAGTTGGCAGTATTGTGAGTATTTGTTAATAATTGTGAATAATTATTGAAAGATTGAAAAGGTATAAATAATTGATGAATAAAGGTGTTGATTAAAGATAAGCACATGTTTGTTCAATTATTTTCTTTTTACAAAAGTAAATTGGCAGGACTTGCCGACACTCTACTTTTTCTAAAGTAGTATGGATCATAACTCTATTATTGAACAAATTTTGTTAAAACGTGTACAAGTTGATTTAATTTTCTCTGTGGGACCATAAATTCCACTACCGTTATTATATACCTCATTTGGATATTTTGTCAAAGAGGGTGTGCTAGTTGTTTACTAATTTTTTAGTATAAATAGGTTGCTCGGTTGAGTAACTAAACATACACCATCACTACACTAAAAATATAGAATTCTTTTACTTCAATATTGTGAGTATTTCTATTGAGTGTAATGTTACTCCAAGTGTAGATAAGGAATGCAAGCATTGTTTAAGTTGATCAATTTTACAGAAAGCAGAATCAAGTCACATGTTAAGGTAAGGGATATTATTATTGTGGTAAGAGGGTATCATTTTTATGGTAAAAGGAATATCATTTTCTTTCATACTCCATATTATGGTAAGATATTATTATTTATTTATTCAGTTTATTATTAAATGGTGAAAAGTCCTGAAAGGATTAGAATATCCTTAATAGTTGTGTTTCATCTAATATTATGTTAGCAATTTGGACTCTGGATAATTAAGTTGAAAATAACTAAGATCTATGTTATCTTATTATTCTGATTATTTATGTTTATTCATTATATATATCATTGTCATTATCCTCATGTTTATATTGTGATAAAAGTCATCTTTGGCCCGTAGTGTATATATGGACTTGGTATGATTATAACCAGGGATTATTCGGCATAATCATGACCGTAATATATGTTACAAATGATGTCATCTTTGGCCAGTTGTGCATAGATGAACTGTTGATTGGTATGATTATGACCAGGGATTATTTGATATAATCATAACCATTGGTGAAAACACGAATATCCTTGGCTCGTAGTGCATAGATAATTCGTGGTTGTGATACTATTGAGCTGAGTTTCAGCGTTATTGGTTTTACAGTTGTATGTCTTAGGCTCGCATTGAAAAGATGGACTGTTGATTTACTTGATCATAAATATGAATTGTGAATTTAATTATAATCTGTGATGGTTCAGGTGAAGACAAGTTATGAGAGTTCTCTTTATCTTGGGTATAACAAAGAAATGTTGATGAGTATTATAGGAATGAAATATTAACGATGGACTTTTAATCTAGAAGAGATAGTAGACATTATGTTATACTTGACTTTTCTAATGGATTATTGATTTCGCTGCTATTATGGTTGAAAATTTTTATCTTCTACCATATGTTCTACATATCTGATTTAGTTTGATGAAGGCTATTGATAATGTAATTATCTTAAGTCATGGTATTCTTTACTGGGCTATTTTTGCTCACCCTTTTACTTCACCACCCCTTTCAGGTAATAAAAGTGTAGCTGAGACTAGCAGAGAGAACGTGGGTATAAAGCGGTGTTACGAACTAGTCACAATCCTAATTAAATTATGAAACGGTGTGACATAATAATTATACTGAGAACATAAAATGTGTGTGACATATTTTTTTACATCATTTACTAATTGATTTTGGTGAACAACTATAGGGTGATGGGGACCCGACCTTGAAAGAGTCAAAAATACACCGCATTAGAATGAGGAGGACAGAAATCTTCTCGTGTTCCTTTGGGGACTTGAAATATTTATTGTTGTACTTTAGATGGCATTGTAATAATTTGAATATGAATATTGTCGTATTATATACGTTACAATATTTGTATTGAAACTCACAGTATATGTGTCGTCGTATTTTGCACGACAGTTGTATAAATGGAGTTGTCAGTAGTGTATTTTCTGGCGACCCGAGATGGGTGATGTATACCTATTTTGGGGGCGTCACATTTATCCTTTTGCTTTTATTTAATTAAATTCTTATATCATTGTCATCATCATCATGTTTATATTGTGATGAAAGTCATCTTTGGCCTACGTGCATAGATGGACTGTTGATAGGTATGATTATGACCAGAAATTATTCGGTATAATCATGACCGTAATGTTACAAATGATGTGATAAAAGTCCTCATTGGCCCGTAATGCATTGATGGACAGTTGTTGGCATGATCATGATCATTGGTGAAAACACGAATATCTTTGGCCCGTAGTGCATGGATAATTCGTGGTCGTGTTACTAATGAATATCATTGGCCCGTAGTACATGGATAATTCCATGATGTGGATTATTTATTAAGTTGAGTCTCAGCGATAAAATTGATGATAAACTTTTTAAATCATAGAAGATAGTAAATATCATGCTCTATTTGACTCTTCTAATGGATTGCTTGTTTCGCTGGAGTTAAACTTGATGTTTATTATATTTTGTCAGTTTAACACTGTTGAAGGCTAACGATAATGTATTCTACCCTATTTTAGTCATAATATTTCTTACTGGGCTACTTGAGCTCACCTTTTTGCTTTCAATGTTCTCTTCAGGAAATGAGAACGTAGCCGGAACTAGTCGGGGAACGGAGTGATGGTCCGAGATGGTGGCTATAGTAGTGCTCACTATTTTATAAAATAGTGTGATAATAATTGTAATAAGTACTCCTTTTTGAGTTTGAATACTATCTATTAGACAATATTCGTGTAAAAACTTTCAGCTACGTTTTTGTTGTATTATATAAGGAAGTTGTATTTAAATTATGTACCATGTATTTGACGACTCAGAATGGGTGATGTATACCTATTTTGGGGGCGTCACATTAATTGACTTTTTGGTCAATGTATTAGGACATAATTTTTATTAGATCTGGCAAACGGGTCGGGCCATAGCCAGGCCGTGCCAAAACGGCCCAAGTTTTAGTGGGCTGAAAAAGTAAAGCCCAAAGCCCGTGTTTTGAAGGTCGGGTCGGGCTAGCCCGCGGGCTTGGACTGATTTATGATCAAATTTTGACACATTTATGGGTCGAGCCCGAACAGGTCGGGCTAAAACGGTCCAGGTTTTGATGGGGTGAAAAAATGAAGCCAAAAGTCCGCGTTTTGGCAATCAGGCGAGCCGGCCCGGCCCATGGGCTTAGGCTGATTTTGGCCAGGTCTAATTTTTATTGTGATTATCGAATCTTTTTTTGTTACAATCACATAACTATATTCGGAAATATTTATAAAATGGTCATTATTTATGATTTCGTCCAAAAAACCGATAAAAAATGCTAAGTAGATTAACGGTTGACATGTGATAATAACGTGACAGATGGGCTCCTTTCCTAAGTGGATCTGGATAGAAATTTTGCCTCCATCAATTTATCTCTTTAACTTCCTTTTATTACATTTCCTCTATATCGTTCCCAATTTTCAAGCATGTCATTTTGATAGTGAGAGGTATACTAACATATTGCAGATAATTTAACAAGTATATTTGACTTTCTTTGTTTGTACTTGTATGGCTGTTTGTTCTCTTTTGTTATTTAGGAATGTAAATTAATTAAGAAAATTACACACATGGTACTATTTATTACTTTTTTTTAATTTCAAATGAGGCTTTAGTTACGTAACTTACTAGGAAATCTTATTAATATGATCTTTCTTTCGTTTCAAAACTAAAACATATTTTTAATTTTTAATATTAATTGTGAAATTTTAAATTTCAAAAATGATATAATTTTCGTTCAAATTTTGAAGCAACAAATATGATATTACCTTTGTTGCAAAACATAATATAATTATCGACTTTTTAAAGACTGTTAACGCTAAGTTTCGTCGACGCGTCAAATCACCAAATTCACGCACTGAATCCTGCACAGTAACAGATCACACACGAAGCTTGACGGCTTGTGCTACCGGGTGATAGCTCCGGTGTGAGAATGAGTACAGACCGTTACAATGTTTAACAATGGAGGCTTTAGTGTTTAGTGCTCAAAGATGTATTACCTGTTAATAGAAGTCAAACCTTGTATTTATAGCCATTCTCATTACCTTACAATCCATCTTTGAGTCGGATTAGGTACCCTAAATATAGAAGTTATCATTACTTGAGTCCAACACAATCTCCTTAAAAGGTGTAAGTTGAATCCAATCCAAATACAACCTTTGGAGTTACCTTATTCGAATATGGTTATGACTAGAACCCTTAGCCATTTAAACCCTTTATAACTCCGGACTCCGTACAAGGGATATTCCACTGTACATGCCCAATCCAACAGAACTCATATATACTGGTCTAGGCTCTGGCCCAAAGGACTCGGAAGCCCGAACTCGAACATCATTAACCAAAACAGGGCTTCGGCCCAGAGGACTCGGATGTCCGAATCTGAACGCCATAAACTCGAATAGGGCTCCGGCCTAAAGGACACGGATGCCTTAACCCGAAGGCCTTCATCATCCCTGTTGGCTTCGGCCCAATGGGCTTCACATTCCCTGCTGACACCAGGCCTTAAGCCCACAAAAAGGTCGTTAAAACGCTCCCGAACAAAGACAATTTTAATACTTTTTTAAAATCGAAACTGACATAAATTTTTTTTTAAAAATATAATGATAAATATTGTAAACTATCAAAAAATTGCTACTACAAATAAGATTTGTTATCTTATAATTTCTAATTAATCTTATCAGTTTTAAATTCGAATATACCTTATATTAATTTTAAAAAGTCAATAGTGATTTTTTATTTTCCAAAATATTCTCTTCAATATAAGTTGAACCCGAGTTACTTTTTCTAAAAAGCTAGTCTAAAATAATGTTTGAAATTTTGAAGTTCTAAACCAACTTGGCCATTAGTATTGAAACCTAATTTAATTAAGAAAATGGTGAAACTTGATATTTTCCAAGTAAAAGTAATATTTTATCATGTTCTTCTCAATGAATAGTAAGTGAGACCCAAAATTGTACAAGAAAGATTCTATAAAAATATTAATATTTTATGTAAAAAACTAAAAATAACATTTTTTTTCAAAAATAAATTCTTAAAAATAATTGCAAGATCTCAATAGTCTTTAACAATAATCCATCAATAATCCATCATGTATCATACATGTGTATTTTGTGTACATACAATAATATTTTTATATTTAATATATATCTATGATATATAAGACTATTTATATTTTCTTTTCTTTTTTTAAATAGTATTGCTATGGTGCTTTGAGAATTTAACAAAATATGACATACAAAATAATGTGATAAAGTGTAATTACTTAATTATCAAAGTGATAATAACGACAACCAACCTCATTATTTTGTGTTAATTTTTGTAACCATTCTTTTACCACCAAAACATTATTGACCTTTTTAATGGCATTTTTGAACCAATAATGTTTTGGTCACAAAAAATTAGATATAAAAAAAATACAAAATGATGGGTATGATGTGATTAGTTATAACTATTGGACTTAAGGGTGAGCATAGTGCAGTTTGACAAATTCAAAACCGCACATGAAATCGCTAGTGATTGGTGTGATGCGATTTCGGTTCCAAAACTAATTAAAATGACGAAATTTTATACAATTTAAATTAACAATTTAGCATCACACGATATTAAATACCACTTTGATAACACACACAACCTTACTTATAGTGTTTTGTCTAAACAAAAACTAAATTGAACCAAACCCAAATCCAAACTGTAAATTCGATTTTATATAATGTAGGATGTGACTAATTAATGTTAAACATAAAATGATAAAATAATTTAATTATTTAACGAGTCTCATGTTTATTATCATATCTCATGTATCTACTCGTATTTATTTAATATCGATAACATTTGTTATCATATATAACACTCTACTTATATAAAGAAAAATAAATAATACATAAGTTTAACCTTTTAAGTTTAGGATAATAATATTAGGAAAATGGAAAATATATATGTATATGAGTTGGTATGTATCTATATAAACATAGTGGTGGATAACAGTGAATAAAGTTTGTTTGTGGACTTGTTCTTGTAAATTATTATTGTTATTATAATGATGATGATGGTAAGCTCAATTATATTCCCATTAAAATTTATAAATCACTCTGGACAACTTGACTTCTGTATCTTGTTGGCGTATGGTGCGGTTTCGGTTTTATGCATGCGATTTTGGCCAGTAACCAAACCCAAATCGTAAATTCGATTTTTCAACCCACCTAAAATCGCCACATACGCCAGAACCGTTGGTGCAGTTTTAATTGGTGAGATTTGTGCAATTTTTGGTGCGATTTCGGAGGCAATTTGGTTCCTTGCTCAATCCTAATTGGACCCACCCACTTATAGTGGAACACCAACTAATTATAATTTGACACATCATTTTGTATTATTTTTTTGTAGCTATCTTTTGTCACTGTAACATTATTCTACTCGAGCTCTCGTTTTCTTTTAAAAATATAGTACATCAGTTAAAAGTTGTAAACAAGTCAAACAGTTCGAATTAGATTCAGGCTCGACTCGAAAAAATACTAGTAAGACTTAGATTCATTAGTTGTGACCCCCCCAAAATAGGTATACACAACACATTTTGAGTCGCCAAATACATGGTACAAAATTTAAATACAAACTTCATTTATATAATATGACAAAACGTAGCTGAGAGTTTTAACACGAATATTGTCTCGTAGACAATATTCAAACTCAAATAAAGTCCTCATTACATTTATTATCACACTATTTCATAGAATAGTGAGGACTACTATAGCCACCAGCTCGGACCATCACTCCATTCCCCGACAAGTCCAAGCTATGTTCTCATTTCCTGAAGAGAACAATGAAAGCAAAGGGTGAGCTCAACTAGCCCAGTAAAGAATATTATGACTAAGATAATGTAGAATAAATTATCGTTAGCCTTCAACAGTGTAAAACTGATAGAATACAATAAACAACAAGTTTAAATGCAGCGGAACAAGCAATCCATTAGAAGAGTCAAGTAGAGCATGATATCTACTATCTTCTATGATTTAAAAGTTCATCATCAATATTTTATCGCTGTAACACAACTCAATAAATAATCCACATCATCGAATTATCCATGCATTACGGGTCAAGGATATTCGTTATTATCATCAATGGTCATGATCATGCCAACAACTGTCCATCAATGCACTACGGCCCAATGAGAACTTTTACCACATCATTTGTAACATTACAGGTCATGATTATACCGATACATAATTCCTGGTCATAATCATATCAATCAACAGTCCATCTATGCACTACGGGCCAAAGATGACTTTCATCACAATATATGCATGAGGATGATGACAATGATATAAGCATCAATCAAACGAAATTAATTTTTGTCGTGAATAGTACTGTGACGCCCCCAAAATAGGTATACATCACCCATCTTGAGTAGCCAAATACATGGTACAAAAATCAAATACAACTTAATTATACAACAGTCGTGTAAAATAAGACAAAACATAATCTAAGAGTTTTAATAAGAATATTGTCATCTAGACAATATCCACACTCAATGGAGTCCTCATTACATTTATTGTCACACTATTTTATAGAATAGTGAGGACTACTAAAAAAATCATCTGGACCGTCAATCCATTCCCCGACTCATCCCAGCTATATTTTCATTTCCTGAAGAGAACAGTGAAAGAAAGGGTGAGCTCAACTAGCCCAATAAGAAATATTATGACTAAGATAATGCAGAATAATTTATCGTTAGCCTTCAACAAAGTGTTAAACCGATAAAATATAACAACCATCAAGTTTAATCTGCGAGAACAAGCAATCCATTAGAAGAGTCAAGTAGAGAATAAAATCTACTATCTTCTATGATTTAAAAGGTTTTCATCACTTTTATCACCGAGACTCAAATTAATAAATAAACCACATCATCCTTGACTACTACCAAGGATATTCATTAAGATCACGACCATAAATTATCCATGCACTACGGGACAAGGATATTCGTGTATTCATCAATGGTCATGATCATGCCAACAATCATCCATCAATGCACTACTACTAATGAGGACTTTTACCACATCATTTATAACATTACGGCCATGATTATACCGAATAATCCTCGGTCATAATCATACCAAGTCCATCTATGCACTACAGGCCACAGATGACTTTCAACATATTATAAACATGAGGATGATGACAATGATATAAGAATTCAATAAAACAAGTTCAAGGATAAATTTTTAAAGATTTATAATTTAATTTATCCAGAAATCAATAACGTCTTAATTGTCAACATGATACTGTTTTGTGGAGTAAAATTCAAGAATGCTTAGAAGAATATTTCCATGAAAAGATACTGGATGAAACGCAAATATCCAGGATATTCTACAAATTTCATGGAGTATAGAAGCCAAAACTTTAACCAACTGAGTATAATAGAATATATGAAACTGCAAATGGATTTTTGCCCGCCATGCGGTAATCCATGTAGATAGATCATTTTCATAATTTAATAAAGAATGAATACGAAGGATCATTCACCATGCATGCGGTAGTCCACATAGACATGTTATTCCAATAGAATAATAAAGAATGGAACCAGGTCATGCGTAATCCGCACAGACAGGATATTCCAACAAAATAATAAAGAAGGGAACCGGTCATGCGTAATCCGCATTTTACGATATATTCCAATGTAATAATAAATAACGAAATCAGTCACGCGTAATTCACATGTATGTGATATTTCAAATGTAATAATAAATAATGGAATAACAACAAAATTCACCAGTATGCGATAGACCACACGCATGTGTTATTCCAACAGTAATAATAAAGAATGGAATAACAACCCTTATAAGTATTGAAAGAAAATAACTCTCTTCATGAATACGAAAGAAATAATACCCCTTATCTTGGAAAAATTGGATACTGAAATAGTGATGTAACAGACTTCTCTTCTTCTTTCTCTCTATAATTTCTCTCTATAATAAATGCTCTTATGAGACTTAGAATTGGTGAGAATGAAAGAAGAATGAGCTTCTATTTATAGGAAAATATAGTTTCAAATTCGCACGCTTTTGGGCTCAAATATTACAAAGATAATACCTTCCTCTTTTTCTTCATTTTTAATTTAGTCCTGCAAGTATTATCAAACTTGCACCACCTCCCCTAATAGTAAATAATGTGAATCAATAGTTCATTCATGTGACTTAATAGTATAATCATGTGAAAAAACTAATTACAGTATAGTTCCTTCATCTATACCTCCATTTTTAATTTATTCATGCAAGTATTATCAATCTTGCACCACCTCCCCTAATAGTACATGAATGTGAACCAATAGTACACACATGTGAACAAATAGTTATAAGCATGTGAAATAATAGCAATTAATTGCTCATTTATTCGGTTAATTACCCGATTGGTCAATATAACCTCCAGACATCCATTATTATCGAAATAGATGTCGATTTCCATTAACGCTAATAATCCCAACACAATGGAAATATCAAATTCATCTTTAATCAACACGAACTTATTCATTATTAATATTATAACTCACAATATTTAACAACCAGGTCGTTCCTAGGAAAGTGGGGGCTTTTCGATAAGGATTTCTCCTTATTGGCGCGCAATTAGGTGACCAAACCTCTCCTTGACAGAACTTCTAGACATTGTCAATATTGTAAATAATAATATGAATAACTTTGTCGTCTCAATTATTGATTTAATAATATAAATATTATGCAGATGATACTGTGACAATAATTGAATCAATAATATGAGAGAAATGATGCAAAGAATTATCGTAGCAATAATTGAGTATAACCGAAAGTGACTTCTCGCGAAGATCAATAATCAATATCGTGGTGCTACTATGTAACAACGCCAGACATCGTACTTTTACTAATGGGTAGTTCAACAGCTTTTAACGGTAACACTTTCGCCATTATTTTTATAAAAAGATAATTCTGTCATTTTCTAACTACGACAATACTTCCGTTGTGGGGTCCACCAATGATTGTGCCATCGTACGAATATTCCCTGTTAAAACGAATATTCCCCAACCAATCGAATATTATATAACCACTTGCTTACTTTGCAAAATTGGTAAATATTACCCACAACTATAACATTATATCAAATCCACACCATAATATTCAAAAATATATTTCGAGAAAATTATTCTTTATTCATAAAAGTTGGGGTCTTACAACCTCCCCTTCTTATGAAATTTCGTCCTCAAAATTAGGGTACGTACCTGGTATATCGAAGAGGTGAGAATATCTTGACTTCATCTCAGATTCTAACTCCCAGGTCATTTCCTCCACATCGTGGTTTCTCCACAAAACTTTGACTTGAGGTATAACCTTGGAGCGTAGAATATGATCCTTCTTATCCAAGATTTTAGCAGTTAATCTTCATATATTAAATCTTACTCTATCTCGTCTGATTCTAATTCAATAATATGGTTCGGGTCTTTCACTTATTTACGTAACATAGATATGTGAAAAATATTATGAACACGAGACATACTTGGCGGTAAGGCGAGTCTATAGGCCACAGTTCCTACTCGATCAAGGATTAAAAATGGTCCAATGAATCGAGGGTTGAGCTTTCCTCTCTTTCCAAATCTCGTAACTTCCTTCCATGGAGCAACACGTAACAACACATGATCTCCAATATCGAATTCCACGTCCTTTCGATGAAGATCAGCATAACTCTTTTGTCGATCTTGTGAGGTTTTTATACGTTGTCAGGTCGTTTAAATCTTTTCTGTAGTCATATGTATCAACTCCGGTCCCAACAACGTTGCTTCACCCACCTCATCCCAGCATACTGGAGAACGACACTTTCTTCTATACAACGCCTCAAATGGAGCCATGCCAATACTTGCTTGATAACTATTGTTGTAGAAAAACTCCACCAATGGTAAGAACTTGTCCCAACTTCCTTTGAAGTCAAGGACACAGAGTCTTAATAGATCTTCAAGAGTTTGAATAGTCCTCTCTGACTGCCCGTCCGTTTGAGGATGATAAGCCGAACTAAATCGTAAATTCGTGCCCATAACTTTTTGCAAACTAACACAAAATCTTGAAGTGAATCTTGAGTCTAGATCAAAAACTATGGATACTAGATTACTATGCAATCTTACAATCTCGTTTATGTACATACTACCAAGACGTTCAAGTGTATAAGTTTCTCGTATCGATAAGAAATGAGCAGACTTGGTCAATCTATCAACAATGACCCAAATCGCATCTATGCCTTGAGAAACCTTGGGAAGACCAGTAACGAAATCCATGGTAATGTGTTTCCACTTCCATTCTAGAATTTCAAGTGGTTGCAATGGACCTTTTGGCACTTGATGCTCCGTCTTGACTCATTGACAAGTTAGACACCTTGAGATAAACTCCGCTATCTCTCTCTTCATATTGCTCCACCAAAATTTAATAAGGAATGAATACGAAGGATGATTCACCATGCATGCGGTAGTCCACATAGACAGGTTATTCCAACAAAATAATAAAGAATGGAACCAGGTCATGCGTAATCCGCACAGATAGGATATTCCAACAAAATAATAAAGAAGGGAACCCGGTCATGCGTAATCCGCACAGATAAGATATTCTAACAAAATAATAAAGAACGAAACTAGGTCATGCGTAATCCGCATGCATGTGATATTCCAATGTAATAATAAAGAATGAAATAACAATGTAATTCACCGCATGCAATAGATCAGGATTGCATGACGAGTTATTCCAATGTAATAATAAAGAATGGAATAACAACCCTTACGAGTATTGAAAGAAAATAACTCTCTTCATGAATACGAAAGAAATAATACCCCTTACCTTAGAAAAACTGGATACTGAAATACCTGGTGGTAAAAATACAATAATACGCGTGGTTGCACAGTAGCACACAGTATTTGTGATGCCCCCAAAATAGGTATACATCACCCATTCTGAGTCGCCAAATACATGATACAGAAACTTAAATATACAACATGAGATATGAGTTCAATACAAATATTGTCGTCTAGATAGTATTCAAACTCAAAATAAGTCCTCAATACATTTATTATCACACTATTTCACAGAATAGTGAGGACTACTAATGCAAATATCTGGACCGTCACTCCGTTCCCCGACTAGTTCCAGCTATATTCTCATTTCCTGAAGAGAACAATGAAAGAAAATGGTGAGCTCAACTAGCCCAGTAAGAAATATTATGACTAATATAATGCAGAATAAATTATCGTTAGCCTTCAACAGTGTTAAACTGATTAAATGTAATAACATCAAGTTTAACTGCAGCGGAACAAGCAATCTATTAGAAGAGTCAAGTAGAGCATGATATCTACTATCTTCTATGATTTAAAAAGGTTATCATCAATTTTATCGCTGAGACTCATCATAATAAATAATCCACATCATTGAATCATCCCTGCACAACGGCCAAGGATATTCATTAGTTTCACGACCACGAATTATCCATGCACTACGGGCCAAAGATATTCGTGTTTTCATCAATGGTCATGATCATGTTAACAACTATCCATCAATGCACTACGGGCCAATGAGAACTTTTACCACATCATTTATAACATTACGGTCTTAATTATACCGAAAAATCCCTGGTCATAATCATACCAAGTCCATCTATGCACTACGGCCACAGATGACTTTCATCATAATATAAGCATGAGGATGATGACAATGATATAAGAATTCAATTAAAAGAAAGCAAAGGATAAATTTTTAAAGATTTATAGTTTAATTTATCCAGAATTCAATAATGTCCGAATTGTCAACATGATACTGCTTTGTGGAGTAAAATTCAAGAATAATATTGTATCAAAAATGATTTGGACCGAAAAGAAATCAATTTTTGTTATGAATAGTACCCCGGGTAAATAGTAACCGAGTGAATAGTACCATGTGAATAGTAATTCGGGAATAGTACCCTGTGAATAGTACTCTGGTATAAAAATGTTAAAACTTATCAAGAATGCTCAGAATAATATTTTCATAAAAAGATACTGGATGAAGTGCAAATATCAAGGATATTCTATTAATTTCATGGAGTATAGGAGCCAAAACTTAACAAAATGAGAATAGAATTCGAAATCTGAAAGTAAATAATATTACTTATATACTATAGAGTATGGAAGAAAGTATTATTTAATACGAATAATGAACAAAAATAACATCTCTTACAAATATTAAACGAAAATAATATTTCTTACAAATATTAAACGGAGATAATATTTCTTACGAATATTAAATGAAAATAATATTTCTTGCGAATATGGAACGAAATAAAATTTCTTACGAATACGAAAAATAATATCGTAAGCGAATATAAAATAAATAATATCCCTTATCTTAAAAAGAAGAGTATTCCGACTGGTATAGCGGGGATATTCTTGAAGAAAACTTGAATTGTTACTACACTCAAAGCTTCCTTAAACTCTAAAGAAATACGCTCAATAATATAGAAGAAGAATTCTCTGATTCTGATGTGATTTTCAATTCTAACTGAGCATCATATTTATAGGAGAATGGAAGGATACTATTTTGAAAATAAAATCACGGATCAACAATAACAATCACGGACATTACATAGTATTTTTGGATTATTGGTTCTTACGTAAGAAGACACTACTCAATAATTGTTACAGTAATTACTGTTCAATATTTTATTTTATTGATTCAATAATTACTACGTTGATATTTTACATTATTGTTGTTTCAATAATTATCATTGCACAGTATTTCCCATTATCAAATCAATAATTTATATTATTTGAATAATATTATTAGATAACATTATTGGCAATGTCTAAGGAAGTTCTGTCTAGGAAAGAGGTTTGGTCACCTAATTGCGCGCGAGTACGGAGAAATTCTTATCGGAAAGCTCTCACTTCCTGAGAACGACCTGGTTGTCATTATTGTAATTCTATAATATTATTTGTGAATAATTAATTATTGATTTATATGATAAGAAAATATTTATTTTATGTGGATATAAATAAAAGAATTAGTGCTGAGGAATTTTATCAGTATTTTGTCGGAATGAATGTATTAAAAATCATCCGTATGTGGATTTCAAACATTTTCTGTTTAGAATTTAGAAAAACATTCTTCTACAAAGTTGTAGAGAATTAAATAATTTCCTATAGAATGGACATAAAATTCGTATTTTTTGATAAAAGGGCTATTTATTATGAATTATTGAAGTTTCTGAATATTGTTTAAATTTAAAACATTTTTGAAAATTTTCTAGAATGGGTGAGCCCCACTCTTGTCCTTGTTGGTGTGCTGAGAATTTTTTTCTAATTGTGGTGTGTGTGAATAGCAGTAGGTAAAGCCATCAGGTAGCAAGTTAAGTCTACTTTGGCATTCTAGCATTTTCCTATAAATAGGGTGCATAGTTAGAATTGAAAATCATACCAGAATCAGAAGTTTTTTCTCTATAATATCGAGCGTATTTTTGTAAGTATTTAGATACTTTAAGAGTTACTATTTAGTACAAGTTAACTTCAGTGTTATATCCGATATTTTAGCCAGAAATACTATTCTTTTGAGGTATGGGATGTTATTTTCTTCGTAAATGATGTTATTTCTTTCAATATCATTATACTGAAATATTGGTATGAATTTTCTTATGAATTCTTACCTTTTCATGTCGAGATTATTATTCACGTATACGACACTATTCACGTATACGGTACTATTCACGAAGTATGATTTTTCTTATGAAATTATTACCTTTTGTGTCGGGGTTACTATTCACATATACGACACTATTCACGAATACGGCACTATTCACAGAAAAATTAAATTTATTTTACTTTGTCCAAGTTGTCTATTTTGGTTACTATCTTTGATTGTATCCATGTTTTGATCTTCATTCTTGAATTTTGCTCCACAATTGATTATTATGGAGTATTTTTGAACTTGGATAAACTGAAGTACGAATCCCTAATCTTTGTCCTTTTATCTCACTGGATTCGTTTTCTTTAAGATATTTTTCATCATCCTCAGTCCTAAATGGTGATATAACTGAATATCTTTGCTCTATAGTGCAAAGATGAATGATTACCTTGATGAATATCTTTGGGTCGTAGTGCAAAGATGGATAGGTGTTGAGATGAACATGACCAACTGGTGATACAGATGAATATCTTTGGCCTGTAGTGCAAAGATGAATATTTGATTCAAGATGTATATTGATTGTTGTTACAGGGATAAAATATTGATGATGTACTTTCAAATCATAGAAGATAGTAGATATCATTCTTTACTTAACTCTTCTAATGAATTGTTATTTGCGCTGCGAATATTGATCTAAATATGTTGTCCATTATATTTTATCTGATGTATTGAATGCTAACGATAATTTGTTCTACATTATCTTAGTCATAATATTCTTTACTAGGCTAGTTGAGCTTACCCTTTTTCCTTTTTGTTCCATTTTTCTTCTCAGGAGGTGAGAATATAGCGGGAACTAGTCGGGGTGTGGAGTGATGGGTTCAGACAGTTATTTTAGCAGTCCTCACTATTTTGTAAAATAGTGTATCAATAATCGTAATGAGGACTTATTTGAGTTTGGATATTGTCTAGAAGACAATATTTGTATTTAAACTCACAGCATATGCGTTGTTGTATTTTTCACAACAATTGTAATAATGAAGTTTGTAGTTATTTCTGTACCATGTATTTGGCGACTTAGAATGGGTTGTGTGAACCTATTTTGGGGCGCCACACTGTTATATCGATCTTAGGGATATGGTCTCTGGCGGGGATCGGGGAATAGAACTAGGAGGGGAGAGACGAATAAATCCTTCGTTAGTGTGTCCTACCTAAGCTTATTTGGTATTTAATTGGTCGGTCAAAATATAGGGATAATATGTGGTGTAAGACTCCGAATTTTATGAAATGAAAGTATTCAATTTTCTTATAATTATTATTTTATTTCGTAAATGGTTAAATTGATAAAAAGTTAAAGTTAAGGGTGATATGTGAAAATTTTTGCAAAGTAAGCAAGTTGTTATAAAAAATTCGTATGGTCGGGGAATATTCTTTTTGTCGGGGAATATCCGTACGACGGCACAATCATTGATGGACCCCCACAACTGAAGTATTGTCGTAGTTAGAAAACGACAGAATTATCTTTTTATAAAAATAACTACGAAAGTGTTACCGTTAAAACTGTTGAACTACCCTAGTAGTAAAAGTACAAGAATACGCTGGGTCGCATAATAGTACACTGTAGATTGATTATTGATGCTTACGTAAGAAGTCACTCATTTATACTCAATTATTGCTACAGTAATTGCTGCATCATATCTCTCATATTATTGATTTAATTATTGTCATAGTATCATCTCGCATAATATATATTATTAAATCAATAATTGAGACTACAAAGTTATTCATATTATTATTTGCAATATTGACAATGTCTAGAAGTTCGCAAGGAGAGGTTTGGTCACCTAATC
Organism: Panax ginseng; assembly: GCA_020205605.1. Classification (NCBI taxonomy): domain Eukaryota; kingdom Viridiplantae; phylum Streptophyta; class Magnoliopsida; order Apiales; family Araliaceae; genus Panax; species Panax ginseng. The sequence continues at coordinate 31,744,500 of CM035138.1, read as the reverse complement.
ATGCTACCAATAAGGAGAAATCCTTATCTGGAAAGCCCCTCTTTCCGGGAACGACCTGGTTGTTAAATATTCTGAGTTATAATATTAATGATGAATAAGTTTGTGTTAATTAAAGATGAAGTTGATAGTTCCATTGTGTGGGAATTATTAGTGTTAGTGGAAATCGACATTTATTTCGATAATAATTGATGTCTGGAGGTTATATTGACCGATCGGGTAATTCACCGGATAAATAAGCAATTAATTGCTATTAATTCACATGCTTATAACTATGTGTTCACATGTGTGTACTATTGATTCACATGATTTACTATTAGGGGAGTTGGTGCAAGATTGATAATACTTGCATGACTAAATTAAAAATGGAAGTATAGATGAAGGTACTATACTGTAATTATTTTTTTTCGCATGATTAGAACTATTGAGTCACATGATTTACTATTGATTCACATGATTTACTATTAGGGGAGGTGGTGCAAGTTTGATAATACTTGCAGGACTAAATTAAAAATGAAGAAAAAGAGGAAGGTATTATACTGTAATATTTCGAGCCCCAAAATGTGTAATTATCGAAACTATATTTCCTATAAATAGAAGCTCAGTCTTCCTTCATTTCTCACCAATTCACTAAAGTTATAGAGTAATTACTATAGAGAGAAAGAAGAAGAGAAGTTTGCTACCTCACTATTCAAGTATCCAGTTTCTTCTAAGGTAAGGGGTATTATTTCTTTCGTATTCATGAAGAGAGTTATTTTCTTTCAATACTCATAAGGGTTTTTATTCCATTCTTTATTATTCTGTTGGAATAACATGTATGTGCGGTCTATCGCATGTCTGGTGAATTCTTCTGTTATTCCATTCTTTATTATTCTTTTGGAATAACCTTATGTCTGCATGGGCCTATCGTATGCCTCGATGAATTCTTCTCATATTCCATTCTTTATTATTCTCGTTGGAATAACTCCGTCTGCAAGCGGATATCACATGCCCGTGAATTATTCGTTATTCCATTCTTTATTATTCTGTTGGAATAACCTGTCTACGCGGACTACCGCATGCATGGTGAATTTTTCTGTTATTCCATTCTTTATTATTCTATAGGAATAACCTGCCTATGTGGATTACTGCATGCATGGTGAATGATCCTTCGTATTCATTCCTTATTAAATTATGGAAATGATTTGTCTACGTGGATTACCGCATGGCGGGCAAAAATCCATTTGCAGTTTCATATATTCTATTATACTCAGTTGGTTAAAGTTTTGGCTTTTATACTCCATGAAATTAGTATAATATCCTGGAAATTTGCGCTTCATCCAGTATCTTTTCATGGAAATATTCTTCTGAGCATTCTTGAATTTTTCTCTACAAAGCAGTATCATGTTGACAATTTGAACGTTATTGAATTCTGGATAAATTAAATTATAAATCTTTAAAATTTATCCTTGAACTTGTTTTATTGAATTATTATGTCATTGTCATCATCCTCATGCTTATATTGTGATGAAAGTCATCTTTGACTTACGTGCATAGATGGACTTGGAATGATTATGACCATGGATTATTCGGTATAATCATGACCGTAATGTAACGAATGATGTGGTAAAAGTCCTCATCGGCCCCGTAGTTCATCGATGGATGCTTATTGGTGTGATTATGACCAGGGATTATTCGGTATAATTATGACCATTGATGATTACATGAATATCCTTGGTCGTGGTGCAGGGATGATTCGATTTTATTTATTAAGCTGAGTCTCAGTGATAAAGTTGATGAAAAACTTTTTAAATCATAGAAGATAGTAAATTTATGCTCTACTTGACTCTTCTAATGGATTGCTTATTCCGCTGCAATTGTTGATCTAAAACTTGTTGTCTATTATATTCTATCAGTTTTTATACTGTTGAAGGCTAAGGATAATTTATTCTGCATTATCTTAGTTATAATATTTCTTACTGGGCTAGTTGAGCTCACCCTTTCTTTCACTGTTCTCTTCAGGAAATGAGAATATAGTTGGGACTAGTTGGGGAATGGAGTGATGGTCCGAGATGGTTGTCATAGTAGTCCTCACTACTTAGTGTGATAATAAGTGTGATGAGGATTGAATTTGAGTTTGTATACTGTCTATGAGACAATATTCGTGTAAAAACTCAGCTATGTTTTGTTGTATTTTGCATGACAGTTGTATAATTAAGTTTGTAGTGGATTTCTGTACCATGTATCTGGCGACTCAAGATGGGTGATGTATACCTGTTTTGGAGGTGTCACATGTGGAATGTCGATTTCTTTAATTAACCATTGTTTTGTGGCAGTATTTGAGAATGGCAGCTAAAAATGTTAGCAATGGAGTGAATGAGACTGTTGTGACACCTCTAATCACCAACCAGGATAATGTGATGTCAGGTGAAGAAGAAATTAGAGATATCCATGTGGTGAGTGAAGAATTAATAGTTTCACCCAAGTTAGTCGCAGAGGTAGCAGCTGAGAATGAGGAAGAAGAGGAACCTGAGGAGGATTTATTAGGAGAAATTTATGATCGAAATGTAGAATTGCAAAATCGCATTCATGAGTTAGAAGAGTAGGCTGAAGAATGGCAGGCGGTCGTGGAGCAAAATGATGCAACAATTCAAGCTTGTATTACCCGATATGTGATGCTTGAACAGAATCACTCTTTGGCAGAGTATAAGATGATAAAGCTAGAATCTGAGAATTCAAATGTCAAGGATTAGATGAAAGAAGAAACAACTGAACGAGTAAGAATGAAGGATACATGGGTAAAAGCCGCACGATGCGTTGATATTGTGGAAAGAGAAGTTCGATCCAAAAAGGCTAAAATAGATGATATGTATTTCTCTTTTTGGAAAGTAATTGGGAGAACCCAACATCGAGTTTTGAATTACCTTGTACATTGAGGTCAACCCCAATTCGATATGGATTGAAGATTAATGATTCAGATCATGAAATAGGAGTACGGCAAACCAGTGGAGGGTGGAATATGCCCTATAGCGAAACTAAGTCCAGCGAAAATGGTGACTCCAAAGGATGTCCCGGACAAGACAAAGACGGTGGTTCCTGGAAGAGCATTTGTTGTGACTGCCCAAAACGCGAGGAACCCGAACGAATTTATCACGGGTTAGTTAATTATAAACTCTTGCGAAGTTTATACCTTACTAGATACCGGTTCTACCCATTCTTTTATCTCTCCTGCTTGTGCTCAACGTTTGAATTTGACTCCGGAAAAATTAAACTTTTACTTATATATTGAAACTCCGTTAGGAGAAACTTTCGTTACATCCACGGTTTATAAATCTTGCTTGATTCAAGTTGGTACCATCACATTTCCTATCGATCTTATTTCTTTGAAAATACTTGCATTTGATGTGATTTTAAGGATTGATTGGTTAATCACTTATCATGCCAAAATTGATTGTTTTCGTAAGGTTGTTAGTTTTCATATTCCTAACCAAACTGTTATGCGAATTCAAGCAACCAAACCACTAAAGTCAATCACTGTCATATCAAGCCATAAAACCATTCGTTTATTAAAAAACAGATGTCAAGCTTTCATAGCCCATGTCATGGACTTGAACAAAAATACGTCAGATTTGAGTAAAATTTATGTTAATGAATTTCCTGACATATTTCCTGAAGAACTTCCCGGTCTACCCCCAGAACGTGAAGTTAAATTCTTTATTGACCTTAAACCCGGTACAAAACCCATTTCCAAAACCCCATATCGAATGGCTCCTATTGAACTTCAGGAGTTAAAAACCCAACTACAAGAGTTGGTACCCGAGCCTCTCGCTGGTGACTTCCTTTGTGGAATGCACTGAAGCCAGACTCTCTGTAGGGGATGCCATATTCGTGCAATGGTAAACTGATAGGTGTCGTTGTGACGTACTATCCAAGATTGGGATATGAGTCATAGTTGAGAGCAACTTAAGTCAGTAATCGAAATACGTAGCTTTCTGGGCTTAGCTGGCTATTATCGGAGATTCGTGGAAGGATTTTCTTGAATCGCTACTCCGTTAACTCAGTTGACTCGAGAATATATAAAATTCATATGGAGCAAGGAATGCGAGAAGAGTTTCCAAGAGCTCAAGAGGAAACTCATTTCGACACCTGTTCTGACAATACCATCTAGTTCGGATGGATTTGTTATCTACAACGATGCTTTAGGCAAAGGGTTAGGATGTGTTCTCATGCAACAAGGAAAATTCATAGCATATGCCTCGCGACAACTCAAAGAATATGAGAGGAATTATCCTACTCATGATCTGGAGTTGGCAGCAATCGTTTTTGCGTTGAAGATTTGGAGACACTACCTGTATGTGGAGAAAGTGGAGATCTATACAGATCATAAAAAGCCTAAAATATTTTTCACCCAAAAGGAACTCAACATGCAGCAATGACGTTTGCTTGAGCTGTTGAAAGATTACGATCATACCATCCAATACCATCCTAGAAAACCGAACGTAGTAGCTGACACATTGAGTAGAAGATCATATGCGGGTACGAGTGCGATATTGGCAACGCAAAGACCCATTTTGTACGACTTACAAAGGATGGAGATAGAGTTAAAGGCTCCAAGTACCCACGTGATGATATCAAATATACGAGTAGAACCGACTTTAATCAATAAAGTTAAAGCTGATCAAGCCACATACCCAAAGCTGATGCGTATGAAAAGAAAGTATAAGAAGGTGTTATTCCAGAAACAAGAATCGATGAAGAAGGAATACTTCGAGTCAACTCCAGACTTTGCATTCCTAACAATTCTGACTTGAAGCATAGAATCATGATGGTGGCACACAACACACTGTTTGCAATCCATCCCGGGAGTACCAAAATGTATCATGATCTTCGACATACATTTTGGTGGAGCAATATGAAGAGAGAGATCGCAGAGTGTATCTCAAGGTGTTTAACTTGTCAACGTGTAAAGGCGTAGCATCAAGTGCCAAAGGGTCCATTGCAACCACTTGAGATTCCAAAATTGAAGTGGGAATACATTACCATGGATTTCGTTATGGGTCTTCCCAAGGTTTTTAAGGCATAGATGTGATTTGGGTTATTGTTGATAGATTAACCAAGTCTGCTCATTTCTTGCCAATACGGGATACTTATTCCCTTAAACGTCTTGCTCGTATATACGTGAATGAGATTGTGAGATTGTATGGCATGCCAGTATCCATAGTTTCGGATCGTGACCCAAGATTCACTTCACAATTTTGGGTTAGTTTGCAGAAAGCTATGGGCATCGAATTCATTTATCGGTTTGGCATACCATCCTCAAACGGACGGGCAATCTGAAAGAACTATTCAAACTCTTGAAGATCTATTAAGACTGTGTCCTAGATTTCAAAGGGAGTTGGGATAAGTACCTACCATTGGTGGAATTCTCCTATAACAACAGTTATCAGACAAGTATAGGTGTGGCTCCATTCGAAGCATTGTATGGAAAAAAGTGTCACTCTCTAGTATGCTGGAATGAGGTGGGTGAAGTAAAATTGTTGGGACCAGAGTTGGTACATATGACAACAGAGAAGATCCAAATAATCCAACAACATATACAAACGGCACAGGATCGATAAAAGAGTTATGTGGAACTTCATCGAAAGGACGTGGAATTTAATATTGGGGATCATGTATTGTTACATGTTGCTCCATGGAAGAGTATTACAAGATTCGGGAAGAGAGGAAAGCTCAATCCACAATTTTTTAGTCCATTTGAGATTCTTGACCGAGTAGGAAATGTGGCCTATAGACTCGCATTACCTCCAAGCATGTCTCGTGTTCATAATGTTTTCCACATATTTGTGCTTCGTAAATATGTGAAAGATCCAAACCACATTATTGAGTTAGAACCAGATGAGATAACCGAAGATTTAACGTACGAGGAGGTACTTGTCAAGATCTTGGATAGGAAGGAGCATGACCTACGCACAAAGGTTATACCACAAGTTAAAGTTTTGTGGAGGAACCATGATATGGAGGAAATGACCTGGGAGTTGGAATCGGAAATGAAAGAGACGTATCCTCACCTTTTCGAAACACCAGGTATATACGTCAATTTTGAGGACGAAATTTTATAAGGAGGGGAGGTTGTAAGACCCAAACTTTTTATAAATAAAATTAATTTTTCTCTATTTATTATTTTGAATAATAAGGTGTTAATTTGATATAATGCTTTGGTTATGGGTGAAATATGCAAATTTTGCAAAATAAGCAAGTGGTTATAAAATATTCATTGTTGTCGGGGAATATTCGTTTGGTCGTGGAATATTCTTGCTGTCGGGGAATATTCGTACGATGGCGCATCCATTTGTGGGCACCATAACGGAAAACTATCGGATGAAGAAAATGACAAGTATGAGTTTTTTTATAAATAACGGCGTAGTTATTACCGTTAACACTATTGGAATACCTGGTGGTTAAAATACGAATGTCGCTGTGGTTGCACAAAGAAATATCACAGTATTGCACAATATTTTTGGATTATTGATTCTTACGTAAGAAGGCACTACTCAATAATTGTTACAATAATTACTGTTCAATATTTTATTTTATTGATTCAATAATTGCTACGTTGATATTTTATATTATTGTTGTTTCAATAATTGTCAACGCATTAATATTTCCCATTATCAGATCAATAATTTATATTATTTGAATAATATATTAGATAGCATTATTGACAATGTCTAAGGAAGTTCGTTCAGAAAGGGGTTTGGTCACCTAATTGCGCAAGAAGGAGAAATTCTTATCTGAAAGCCCCTTTCCCTGAACGACTCAGTTGTCATTATTGTGATTCTGTAATATTATTTGTGAATAATTAATTATTGATTTATATGATAAGAAAATATTTATTTTATGTGGATATAAATTAAGGAATTAATGTTGAAGAGTTTTATCAGTATTTTGTCGAAATGAAGGTATTAAAAATCAGCCGTATATGGATTTCAGACATTTTCTGTTTGGAATTTTGGAAAACTTTCTTTTACAAAGTTGTAGAGAATTAAATTTCTTATGGAATGGACATAAAATTCGTATTTTTCTGATAAAATGGCTATTTATTATGAATTATTGAAGTTTCTAAATATTGTTTAAATTTAAAACATTTTTGGAAATTTTCTAGAATGGGTGGGCCCCACTCTTGTCCTTGTTGGTGTGCTGAGAATTTTTTTTTCCAATTGTGGTGTGCGTGAATAGCAGCAGGTAAAGCCATCAGGTAGCAAGTTAAGTCTGCTTTGACATTCTAGCATTTTCCTATAAATAGGGTGCTTAGTTAGAATTGAAAATCACACCAGAATCAGAAGTTTTCTCTCTCTATAATATCGAGCGTATTTTTGTAAGTATTTATATACTTTGAAAGTTACTATTCAAAGGCAAGTTTCCTTCAAAGTTATATCCGATATTTCAAAACTGTAAGTACTATTCTTTTGAGGGGCTTCCAATAAGGATTTCTCCATCAAGCCGCAATTAGGTGACCAAACCTCTCCTCGATGTAACTTCTAGACATCGTTAATATTGTAAATAATAATATTAATAACTTTGTCATCTCAATTATTGATTTAATAATATATAAAATATTGACAATAATTGAATCAAATAACGGAGATACTATATGCGCATTATCGTAGCAATAATTGAACAAAACCGAGTGACTTCTCACGTAAGCATCAATAATCAATATCGTGCTGCTACTATGCAACCACGCCAGACATCGTTTCTTTTAACACCGGGTGTTTCAACAGCTTTAACGGTAAAACTTCCATTATTATTTTCATAAAAATATTTTTGTCGCTTTTCTCAATCCGACAATAATTCCGTTATGCCATTCCACCAATGATTGTACCATCGCATTTGATATTCCCCACAAAAAAAGAATATTCCCCGACCAATTGAATATTATACAACAACTTGCATACTTTTCAAAATTTATAAATACTACCCACAACTATAACACTATCTCAAATCCACACCATAATATTCAAAAAATATATTTCGAGAAAATTAAATCTTTATTCATAAAATCTGGGGTCTCACAATCTCCCCTCCTTATGAAATTTTGCCCTCGAAATTTACGTACGTACCTGGTATGCCGAAGAGGTGAGGATACCTTGATTTCATTTCAGATTCTAACTCTTGAGGTATAACCTTTGAGTGTTGAATACGATCCTTCTTATCCAAGATTTTAACACGTATTTCCTCATACGTTAAATCTTCTGCTATCTCATCTAGTTCTAATTTAATAATGTGGTTCAGGTCATCCACATATTTACGTAACATTGATACGTGAAAAACGTTATGAACACGCGACATACTTGGCGGTAAAACGAGTCTATAGGCCATAGTTCCTACTCGATCAAGGATTTCAAATGGGCCAATTAAATTGAGGGTTAAGATTTCCTCTCTTCGTCGATTCTTGATTCTAGAATAACGCCCTCTTGAACCTTCTTCTTCACATTCATCAGATTCGGGTGTGTAGCTTGAGCGGCTTTAACTTTATCGATTAAAGTCGATTCTACTCGTATATTCGTTATCTTCACGTGGGTTCGTATATTCGCACTTGTAACCGCATACGATCTTCTACTCAACGTGTTAGCTACCATGTTCATTTTTCCTATAATGGTATTGAATGGTACGATCGTAATCTTCAACAGCTCGAGTCAACGTCTTTGGTGCATGTTACGTTCATTTTAGTTGAAGAAATATTTGAGGGTTTAAGAAATGGGTTTTGTGACGCCCCCAAAACAGGCATACAACACCCAACCAACCTATTCTGAGTCGCCAAATACATGGTACAGAAACAACTACAACTTCATTAATACAATTGTCGTGCAAAATACGACAACACATAAACTGTGAGTTTAAATACAAATATTGTCTTCTAGACAACATCCACACTCAAATAAGTCCTCATTACAATTATTGATACACTATTTTACAAAATAGTGAGGACTACTAAAACAACTATTTTGAACCATTACTCCACACCCCGACTAGTTCCCGCTATATTCTCGTCTTCTTAGAAGAAAAATGGAACAAAAAGGAAAAGGGTGAGCTCAACTAGCCCAGTAAAGAATATTATGACTAAGATAATGTACAAAAAATTATCCTTAGTCTTCAACAGGGAAAAATCTGATAGAATACAATAGACAACAAGTTTTAGATCAACAATCAGATGCGGAAACAACAATTCATTAGAAGAGTTAAGTAGAGAATGAAATCTACTATCATCTATGAATTTAAAAGTCCATCATCGATATTTTATCCCTGTAACATCAATCAATATACATCTTGAATCAAATAGTCATCTTTGCACTACGGGCCAAAGATATTCATCAGTTGGTCATGTTCATCTCAACACATGTTCATCTTTTCACTACGGGCCAAAGATATTCATCAGTTGGTCATGTTCATCTAAACACCTGTTCATCTTTGCACTACGGGCCAAAGATATTCATTATAAAATCATTCATCTTTGCACTACAGGCTAAAGATATTCAATAATATCATCATTTAGGACTGAGGATGATGAAAAATATTTTAAAGAAAACGAATCTAGTGAAACAAAAGAACAAATATTAAGGATTCGTACTTTAAACCATTCAAATTTCAAAATACTTCATAAATAACCAGAGTGGAGTAAAATTCAAGAATGAAGACCAAAACATAGATCCAATCAAAGATAGGAATCATAACAGACAATCTTGGACACAGAAAAGAAAATTTAATTTTTCTGTGAATAGTGTCGTATTCGTAAATAATGCCGTATACGTGAATAGTGTTGTATACGTGAATAGTAACTCCAACACTAAAAGATAGAAATTTTACAAAAAAAATCATCATGCTTCGTGAATAGTACTCGTGAATAGTAACTCATAAATAGTAACTCGTGAATAAGTAACTCATGAATAAGAACCCCCACATGAAAAAGTTCCAAATTTGATAAAAAGTTCTAACCAATATTTCTAAGATAATGATATTGAAGAAATAATATCATTTTCGAATAAAATAACATCCCTTACCTCGTAAAGAATAATAGTACTTACGATCGGAATATCGGATATAATCTCGAAAGAACTTGCACCAGATAAAGAACACTCAAGATATCAAAATACTCACAAGAATACACTCGATAATATAGAGAGAAAATAGAGAAAACTTCAGTTTAATTGTGATTTTCAATTCTAACCTAAGCTCCCCTATTTATAGGAAAATGCTTAGAACACCAAAGCGTAAAATTTAATATAATATTAATATTTATATTATAAATTCTCTACACACACTTAGCATCTGAAATCAGCCACCTAATCACATGTTAAATGAGTCCCAATAATTTAAAAATGTTTTTGTTAATATAATTATTTAAAACTTCCAAAAATCAATTATTCTGGAACCTTAGAACTTCAATAATTCATAATAAATAGTTCGCTTATCGTAAAATTCAATCTCGCAACTTTTATAGGAAATTCAATTCTCTACAACTTTGCGTAAGAAAGTTTTTCCAAATTCTAAATGTAAATTGACCAAATCCATATACTGACGATTTTATGTGCTATAATCAAATTTCAAATCAATAAATGGGGTCCACCAACACACAAAAACATGTGTTAATCATTTAATACAACAAAAATACTCTTTCTCCTCATATACTCATATATCCCATATTCATTGTAGAAATATCATCATTATTATATTATAATAATATAATAAAATATTATTTTATCAGAAAAGATAAAATATCAATTTTTAACAATTGTCACTTTAAAAATTTCTCCATCTATATCCACATAAAATCAAATTTTTCTCATCATATAAATCAATAATTAATTATTCACAAATAATATTACGTAATCACAAAGAAGGGCAACCAGTGCCGCTCCTGTGAAAGAGGGGCTTTCCAATAAGAATTTCTCCTTCTCGACGCCAATTTAGGTGACCAAACCTCTCCTTAGATGTAACTTTCTAGACATTGCCAATAATGTTTTCTAATAATATTATTCGATAATATGAATTATTGCTTCGATAATAGAAAATATTGTGTAGTGACAATTATCAAAACAACAAAGAATATATAAAAAAAATCAACGCATCAATTATTGAATCAATAAAATAAAATATCGAATAAAGAATTACCGTAATAATTATTGAGTAAAGTGCCTTCACGTAAGAATCAATAATTGGTGCAATACCGCGCGCCATCTGCTCAACAACGCCAGACATCGTGTTTTTAACCACCGGGTATTCCAACAAAGATTAACTGGTAATAACTGCACAAGTATTTATAAACAACTTATACTTGTCGCTTTCTTCATCCAATTGCTTTCCGTTATGGGCCCACATTAAGGTCGTTGTCGTTTAATATTCTCCGACAAAGAAGAATATTCCACGACCAAACGAATATTCCCCGACAACAATGAATATTTTATAACCACTTGCTTATTTAAAATATTTATGATTTTACCCATAACTAACCACATTAATCAAATCAACCCTTACTATTTCAAAATAATAATTAGAGAAATTAAATCTTTATTTATAAAAAGTTGGGGCCTTACAACCTCCCTCCTTATGAAATTTCGTCCTCGAAATTGACATGCGTAGATACGCTCCTTCCCATCCAAGATCTTAACCGGTACCTCCCTCAGACGTTAAATCTTCTCGCTATCTCGTCTGGTTCTAACTCAATAATGTGGTTCGGTCGTCCACATATTTACGTAACATCGATACGCGAAAAATATTATGAACACGCGTCATACTTGGCGGTAAAATGAGTCTATAGGCCACAGTTCCACTCGATCGAGGATTTCAAATAGACCAATAAATCGAAGGTTTGAGCTTTCCTCACATCGCCAATTCTCGATTTTGGAATAACGACTTCTTGCATCTTCTTCTTCATATTCATCAACTCCAAGTCTGTAGCTTGAGCAGCTTTAAATTTATCGATTAAAATCGGTTCTACTTGTATATCATCACGTGAGTCCCTAGAGTCTTTAACTCTATATCTATTATTTGTAAGTTATATGAAATGGGTCTTTGACAATATCGCATTCGTATCAGATAATGATCTTTTACTCAACACGCCACCACTACGCTCGCTTTTTTTCCGTGATGGTATGGTCGTAAACATGTGCCGAAATGAGTCTCCTATTGAGTTCTTCAAGCTCTTCCCACATTCCTTGCTCCATTCAATTTTGTATCTCTATGAGTCAATCGTTAATGGAATAGAGATTCGAGAATATCCTTCAACGAATCTCCGATAATAAGCAACTAAGCTTCTGTAAAGCTATGTATTTCGATTCTCGACTTAGGTTGTTCTCAACTATGACTCATATCCCAACCTTGGATAAGACGTCACAATGACACCTATCGCTTTACTATCGCATTTAATATGGTGTCCCCTACGAGAGTTCAGCTTGGTGCATTCCACAAAGGAAGTCACCAGATAGAGGCTCGCACAAACTTCTACACAATTGAATTTTTAACTCCTGAAGTTCAATAAGAGCCATGAGATTTTAGAAATGGGTTTTATACCGGGTTCAAAGTCGATACAAAATTCAATATCACACTTTGGGAGTAGGCCAGGAAATACATCAGGAAATTTACTAACAATAGAAATATCATTCAAATCTGACATATTTTTGTTCAAGTCCATAACATGGGCTAAGAAAACTTGACATCTGTTTTTCAATAAATGAATGACTTTATGGCTTGATATGAAAGTGTTTGACTTCAATGGTTTGGTTGCTTGAATTTGAATAACAGGTTGCTTAGGAATATAAAAACTAACAACCTTACGAAAGCAATCAATTTTGGCATGATGAGTAGTTAATCAATCAATCCCCAAAACCACATCAAAAGCAAGTATCTTTAAAGAAATAAGGTCAACAGGTAATGTGATGGTGCCAACTTGGATCAAACAAGATTTATAAACAGTGGATGTAACGAAAGTTTCTCCTAACGGAGTTTCCACAGATAAATCAAAGTCTAATTTCTCCGGAGTCAAGTTTAAACGTTGAGTATAAGCAGGAGAGATAAAATAATGGGTAGAATCGGTATCTAATAAGGTATAGACTTCGCAAGAATTTATAATTAACTAACCCGTGCTAACTTCGTTCGGGTTCCTCGCATTCTGACCAGTCATAACAAATGCTCTTCTAGGAACCTTTGACTTTGACTTTTCTGGGACAGCCTTTTGAGTCACCATCCCCGCTAGATTGGGTTTCGCTACCGTACAATCTCGAGCGATTTGACCTTATTTTCCATAATTATAACATACCTTGGAAGGTTGTGAACAGTTTGGACTTATGTGTCCCTCTTCTCCGTATCTGTAGCATCTAACCGCGCCTCTTTCTCCTCTTCTAAAATTCGTTCTTTGGTGTTGGTCTTTACCGACATCTTCCCGCCATCGTTAAATCTTCTCTTCTTGAAATTTCCACTTGAGTTATTTATTCTATTATCGTGGCCATGATTACCACCGAAGTGGTTACCATTTCTGGCATGATAATTTCCTCCACGATTGTTATCATTGTTCCGATGACCGCTACCACCTTAAGAGACGAGTATCATCGAGTTGTTGGTCATTATTCTTCATTGAGCCGACTCATTATCGCGCCCAATAATCGAGCCCTATTTACAACATCCTCGAATATAAACAAAGTTTGTGAGAAATGAGGTATTGACATATTTTGGGTTTCAAACCTCGCAGATACATTCGCGTCATTCTCTCCTCATTATCAACCAAATGGGATGCAAATCGGGTCAACTCAGCAAACTTAGCTTCGTACTGCGACACGTTCATATTTTTTTGCGCCAGCTTGATGAACTCTACCTCCTTCATGTGACGAATACTTTCGGGAAAGTACTTGTTGTTGAACAAGTCTTGGAACTTCTCCCAAGACATCTTCAGTGCGGTAGGCTGAGTACGCTTTATGGATTCCCACCAATAATCTGCCTCTCCTCGTAACATGAAAGTGGCGAAAGGAACCTTTTGCTCCTCTGAGCATCCCAAGACATCAAATATCTTAGTGATCTGCTTTATCCACGTCTATGCCGTAAGTAGTTCTGTCTTTCCTAAAAACTCCGGCGGTCCTAACTCCTTGAACTGCTTAACGGTGACCATCCGTGAGTTGCCAGTGTTTTCACCTGCATTTTGAATAGTAGTCTTTCTCGTTTGGTTTTGCATGAATTCTAGAAAGTTCCTAAACATACCATCATTCGTCATCTGCTCAGTGGTGTTGTTCACAGGAGGAACATTTCCAGCCTGTTGCACGTTCTCCTCATTGGTGAGCAAAGGTGTCTCCACGGTCTCATTTACTCCACTGTTAACATTCTCAGTCGACATTCTTAAATATTGCCATAAAACAAGGGTTAATTTAACAAATTAACAAATCACATAATACCCCTATATTATAACCAACCAACAAATAAGCTTAGGTAGGACACACTAGTGAAGGATTTACTCGTCTCTCCCCTCCTAGTTCTATTCCCCGATCTCCACCAGAGATCATATCCCTAAGCTCTAATACCAACTGTGACGCCCCCAAAACAGGTATACAACACCCAACCAACCTATTCTGAGTCACCAAATACATGGTACAGAAACAACTACAACTTCATTAATACAATTGTCGTGCAAAATACGACAACACATAAACTGTGAGTTTAAATACAAATATTGTCTTCTAGACAATATCCACACTCAAATAAGCCCTCATTACAATTATTGATACACTATTTTACAAAATAGTGAGGACTACTAAAACAACTGTTTTGAACCATTACTCCACACCCTGACTAGTTCCCTCTATATTCTCGTCTCCTGAGAAGAAAAATGGAACAAAAAAGAAAAGGGTGAGCTCAACTAGCCCAGTAAAGAATATTATGACTAAGATAATGTACAACAAATTATCCTTAGTCTTCAACAGGGAAAAATCTGATAGAATACAATAGACAACAAGTTTTAGATCAACAACTGCAGCGGAAACAACAATTCATTAGAAGAATTAAGTACAGAAAGAAATCTACTATTATCTATGAATTTAAAAGTCTATCATCGATATTTTATCCCTGTAACATCAATCAATATACATCTTGAATCAAATAGTCATCTTTGCACTACGGGCCAAAGATATTCATCAGTTGGTCATGTTCATCTCAACACATGTTCATCTTTTCACTACGGGCCAAAGATATTCATCAGTTGGTCATGTTCATCTAAACAACTGTTCATCTTTGCACTACGGGCCAAAGATATTCATTATAAAATCATTCATCTTTGCACTACAGGCTAAAGATATTCGATAATATCATCATTTAGGACTGAGGATGATGAAAAATATTTTAAAGAAAACGAATCTAATGAAACAAAAGAACAAATATTAAGGATTCGTACTTTAAACAATCCAAGTTCAAAATACTTCATAAATAACTGTGGGAGTAAAATTCAAGAATGAAGACTAAAACATAGATCCAATCAAAGATAGGAATCATAACAGACAATCTTGGACACGTAAAAGAAAATTTAATTTTTCGTGAATAATAGTGTCGATTCGTGATTAGTCTCAGATATCGTGAATAGTGCCGTATGAGTGAATAGTAACTCCGACACTAAAAGATAGAAATTTTACAAAAAAAATCATCATGCTTCGTGAATAGTACTCGTGAATAGTAACTCATGAATATTAACCCCGACATGAAAAAGTTCCAAATTTGATAAAAAGTTCCAACCAATATTTTGGCATAATAATATTGAAGAAATAATATCATTTTCGAATAAAATAACATCCCTTACCTCAGAAAGAATAGTACCTCTGACTGGAATACTGGATATAGTGCTGAAAGAACTTGCACCGTATAGCAACACTCAAGATATCAAAATACTCACAAGAATACACTCGATAATATAGAGAGAGAAATAGAAAGAAAACATCAGTTTCTGGTGTGATTTTCAATTTTAACCTAAGCTCCCTATTTATAGGAAAATGCTTAGAACACCAAAGCAGAAAATTTAATATAATATTAATATTTATATTATAAATTCTCTACGCACACTTAGCATCTGAAATCAGCCACCTAATCACATGTTAAATGAGTCCCAATAATTTAAAAAATGTTTTTGTTAATATAATTATTTAAAACTTCCAAAAATCAATTATTCTGGAACCTTGGAACTTCAATAATTCATAATAAATAGTTCGTTTATCAGAAAATTCGAATCTCGCAACTTTTTATAGGAAATTCAATTCTCTACAACTTTGCAGAAGAAAGTTTTTCCAAATTCCAAACAGAAATTGACCGAAATCCATATACGGATAATTTTACAGGCTATAATCAAATTTCAGTCAATAAATGGGGTCCACCGACACACAAAACATGTGTTAATCATTTAATGCAACAAAAATACTCTTTCTCCTCATATACTCATATATCCCATATTCATTGTAGAAATATCATCATTATTATATTATAATAATATAATAAAATATTATTTTATCAGAAAAGATAAAATATCAATTTTTAACAATTGTCACTTTAAAAATTTCTCCATCTATATCCACATAAAATCAATATTTTTCTCATCATATAAATCAATAATTAATTATTCACAAATAATATTACAGAATCACAGTAGTGGCAACCAGGTGCCGCTCCTGGAAAGAGGGCTTTCCAATAAGAATTTCTCCTCATCGACGCCGCAATTAGGTGACCAAACCTCTCCTTAGATGTAACTTTCTAGACATTGCCAATAATGTTTTCTAATAATATTATTCAGATAATATGAATTATTGCTTCGATAATAGAAAATACTGTGTAGTGACAATTATTGAAACAACAGTAATATATAAAAAAATCAACGCATCAATTATTGAATCAATAAAATAAATATCGAATAAGAATTATCGTAATAATTATTGAGTAGTGCCTTCACGTAAGAAATCAATAATTGGTGCAATACTGCGCGCTTACGCTCAACAACGCCAGACATCGTGTTTTAACCACCGTATTCCAATAGTATTAATTGTGAATAATCATACCAAGTATTTATAAACAACTTATACTTGTCGCTTTTTTCTTCATCCAATTGCTTTCCGTTATGGGCCCACACAAGGTCATGCGTCGCATTTAATATTCCCCGACAAAGAAGAATATTCCACGACCAAACGAATATTCCTCGAAAACAATGAATATTTTATAACCACTTGCTTATTTAAAATATTTGCGCATTTTACCCATAACTAACCACATTAATCAAATCAACCCCTTACTATTTCAAAATAATAATTAGAGAAATTAAATCTTTATTTATAAAAAGTTGGGGCCTTACAGGTTTTGTACTGGGGTCAATACAAAATTCGATTTCACGCTCTAGGGATAGGCTAAGAAGTCTTCAAGAATACGTCAGGAAATTTATTAACAATAGAAATATCATTCAAAACTGTGACCCTCATCGAAGACTTGGATAGTACGTCACATTGATACCTATCAACTTTCCATCGTCATTCACGACGTCGCCTACAGAAAGTCTGGCTTCGGTGCATTCCACACAAGGAAGTCAACAACAAAAAGGACCGAAGCTCTTTACTTATGGCTTGATATGACAATGATTGACTTTAGTGATTTAGTTGCTTGAATTCGCATAACAGGTTAGTTAGGAATATGAAAGCTAACAACCTTACGAAAAGCATGATGAGTAGTTAACCAATCGATTCCTAAAATCGCATCAAAGGCAAGTATTTTCAAAGAGATAAGATCGACAGGTAACGTGAAAGTGTCGATTTGAATCAACAAGATTTATAAACAGTGGAGGTAACGAAGGTTTCTACTAACTAAGTTTCAACCAATAAGTCAAAGGCTAACTTCTACGAAGTTAAATTTAAACGTTGAGCGCAAGCAAGAGAGAGAAAAGAATGGGTAAAACCGGTATCTAATAAGGTATAGACTTCGCAAGAATTTATAATTAACTAACCCGTGCTAACTTCATTTGGGTTAATCGCTCTTTGAGAAGTCACGAAAAATGCTCTCCCGGAAACCACCGACTTTGTTTTGTCCGTATCCGCCTTTGGTGCCACCGTCCCAGCTAGACTTGATTTTTCTACAGGACAAAATCGAGCTATGTGACCGTCTTTTCCACAACTAGAACATACCTTGGAAGGCTGTGGACAGTTTGGTCTGATATGTCCCTCCCCTACGCATTTGAAGCATATGATAGGTGGTCGTTCTCCTTCCTTAACAACGGGTGCTGATGCTGACGTCTTTCCATCATTGTTGAATCTCCTCTTCTTTAAATGTCCATTCTTATTGTTTTGGCCATGATTACCACCGAAATGGTTACCATTTCTGGCATGTTGATTCCCTTCACGCTTATTGTCACCGCTCACGATCAAGTATCACCGGTATTATCATTTTGCACCGCTCTCTTTTGGTTGGTTGACTCATTATCGCGCTCCAATAATTGAGCCCTATTAACAACATCTGAATACAAACACAGTTTATGAGAGATAAGATATTGACGTATCTCGGGTTTCAAACCCCTTAGAAACATTTGCGTCATTCTTTCCTCATTATCAACCAAATGGGACGCAAATCAGGACAACTCGGCAAACTTGGCTTCGTACTGTGACACGGTCATGTTGTTTTGCTCTAGCTTAATGAACTCTACCTCTTTAAGGCGACGAATGCTTTCAGGAAATTACTTGTCGTTGAACAATTCTTGGAACTTCTCCCAAGTCATCTTGAGTGCGTCAGGCTGGGTACGTTTTACCGATTCCCACCAGTTATCTGCCTCTTCACGCAACATAAAGGTGGCAAAGGGAACCTTTTTCTTCTCGGAGAATCCCAAGACATCAAATATCTTGGTGATCTGCTTTAACCACGTCTCTGCCTTAAGTGGTTCTGGCTTTCCCAAAAACTTCGGTGGTCCCAGCTCCTTGAACTGCTTAGCGGTGACCGACCGTGGGTTGTCATTATTTCCACCTATATTTTGAACAGGAGTCTCTCTTACCTGATGTTGCATGAATTGTATAAAGCCTCTGAACATCCTATCGTTCATCATTTGATCGGTGTTGTTGTTTGCATGAGGATTGTCGCCTTCCTGATGCACATTATCCTGATTATTGATCTGTGGAGACTCAACGGTCTCCTGTGCTCCATTGATGTTCTCAACATTCTCGGATGTCATTTTCAAATACTGCCACAAAACAAGGGTTAATTAATATACCACATATTATCCCTATACTCTGACCGACCAATTAAATACTAAATAAACTTAAGTAGGTCATACTAGCGAAGGAATTCTCCGTCTCTCCCCTCCTAGTTCTTGTCTCACATCTCAGCCAGGGATCATATCCCTAAGCTTTGATACTAACTGTGACGCCCCCAAAATAGGTATACATCACCCATCTTGAGTCGCCAAATACATGGTAGAAAATTCAAATACAACTTAATAATACAGTTGTCGTGTAAAATACGACAAAACGTAAATCGAGAGTTTTAATAAGAATATTGTCATCTAGACAATATCCACACTCAAAATAGTCCTCATTACATTTATTTTCACACTATTTAATGTAATAGTGAGGACTACTAATACTATCATCCTCGACCGGCCACTCCGCTCCTCGACTAGTCCTCGCCACGCTTCTCATTTCCTAAAGAGAACAATGAAAGCAAAAGGGTGAGCTCAACTAGCCCAGTAAGAAATATTATGACTAAGATAATGCAGAATAAATTATCGTTCGCCTTCAACAGTGTTAAACTGATAAAATATAACAACCATCAAGTTTAACTGCAGCGGAACAAGCAATCCATTAGAAGAGTCAAGTAGAGAATAAAATCTACTATCTTATATGATTTAAAAGGTTTTTCATCACTTTTATCGCTAAGACTCAGCTTAATAAATAATCCACATCATCAAATCATCCCTGCACTATAGGCCAAGGATATTCTTTAGTATCACGACCATGAATTATTTATGCATTACGGGCCAAAGATATTCGTGTTTTCATCAACGGTCCTGATCATACCATAAAACAATCCTTCTTTTCACCCTTGGCCGAAGAGAATCCATAGTCATAATCATACCAAAAACTATCCATCAATGCACTACGGGCCAATGAGGATTTGTACCACATCATTTGTAACATTACGGTCATGATTATACCGAATAATCCTCGGTCATAATCATACCAAGTCCATCTATACACTATAGGCCACAGATGAATTTTAACATAATATAAACATGAGGATGATGACAATGACATAATAATTCAATAAAACAAGTTCAAAAATTAATTTATCCAGGAACCAATAACGTCCAAATTGTCAACATGATACTGCTTTGTGGAGTAAAAATTCAAGAATGCTCAGAAGAATATTTCCATGAAAAGATACTGGATGAAGCGCAAATATCAAGGATATTCCACTAATTTCATGGAGTATAGAAGTTAAAGCTTTAACCAACTGAGTATAAGAGAATATATGAAACTGCAAATGGATTTTCGCTACTTCTTGAATCTACTTAGATGCATCATTTCCATAATTTAATAAGAAATGAATACAAATGATCATTCACCATGCATGTGATAATCCACATAGACATGTTATTCCAATGTAATAATAAAGAATGGAATAACATAAGAATTCACCATGCATGCGATGAGATCGCATAGATGTGTTATTCCAATGTAATAATAAATAATGAAACCAGTCACGCGAAACGCATGCATGTGATATTCCAATGTAATAATAAATAATCGGAATTCAGTCATGCGTAAACGCATTCGGCAAGTGATGTTCCAAATGTAATAATAAAGAATGGAATAATAGAAGAATTTCACCATGTATGCGGTATTGATATGACAAGTTATTCCAATGTAATAATAAAGAACGGAATAACAAAAGTTCTCTTCATGAATACGAAAAGAAATAATACCCTCATACGAGTACAACAAATAATATCCCTTACCTTATAAAGAAGAGTACTCCTCACCGTAGTAGTGGGATATGCTTGAAGAAACTTGCAGACTACGCTTAAGATTATAGAAGAAGAATTCTCTCTAGAGTTTCAAAGAATTCATAAGAAATAATGAAGGAATGAGTTTCTATTTATAGAGAATGAACCTAATAGTAATTAATTCATGAAACGGTCCGTATTGATTTACTTTTAAACTGACGGTCCATATTGATTTACTACGCAGTAACACTATGCAAGCACTATGCAACACTATGCATAATAAAATATAATATATTCTAAATATTGTCTAATAAAACAAATAACTTTATAAAAGTATTCTGCTTTTATAAAAAAGATTTTACTATGCAAAATACTATGCATAAAAGAATATAATATATTCTATTTATAGTCTAATAAAACAAATAACTTTATAAAAGTATTCTGCTTTTATATAAAAGATTTTACTACTCAAAACACTATGCATAATAGAATATAATATATTCTAATTATTGTCTAATAAAACAAATAACTTTATAAAAGTATTCATTTCTATATAAAAAGCTTTTCATGCTTTTATTACATTAATAATACTAATAAAACAAAATTTATATATATATATATAAACTTCCGTAACTTTATAAAAAAGACACCTCAATATATTTAACAATATTTATCATCATTATTATAATTCACAATATTAATCGATCGTGTCGCTCCTGTGAAAGAGGGGGCTTTCCAATAAGGATTTCTCCCCATCATGCCAAGCAATTAGGTGACCAAACCTCTCCTCGATGTAACTTCTAGACATCGTTAATATTGTAAATAATAATATTAATAACTTTGTCATCTCAATTATTGATTTAATAATATATAAAATATTGACAATAATTGAATCAAATAACGTGAGATACTATCAAAGAATTATCAGTAGCAATAATTGAACAAAACCGAGTGACTTCTCACGTAAGATCAATAATCAATACCGTGCTACTATGAAACCACGCCAGACATCGTATTTTTTTAACACCGGTGTTTCAACAGCTTTAATTCAGAAACTTCCGTCGTTATTTTCATAAAAATATTTTTGTCATTTTCTCAATACGATAATAATTCCGTTGTAGGGGTCCACCAATGATTGTACATTGCCTTACTTGATATTCCCCGACCAATCGAATATTATACAACAACTTGCATACTTTTCAAAATTTATAAATACTACCCACAACTATAACACTATCTCAAATCCACACCATAATATTCAAAAAAAATATTTCGAGAAAATTAAATCTTTATTCATAAAATATGGGGTCTCACAGCGGTGACAACAAACGTGGAGGGAATCAACATGCCAAAAATGGTAACCACTTCGGTGGTTATCATGGCCAAGACAATAAAAGTGGACATTTCAAGAAGAGGAGATTCAACAATGATGGAAAGATGTCATCACCAGCACCTGTTGTTAAGGAAGGAGAACGACCACCTATTATATGCTTCAAATGCAGAAGGGCCACATCAGTCCAAACTGTACGCAGCAGTCCAAAACGTGTTACAATTATGGAAGAAAAGGTCACCTAGCTAGATTTTATCATACTAGGAAGCCAAGTCCAATTGGAACGGTGACACCAAATGCCGTCTCAGGCAAGTCAAAACCAGTAGTTCAAGAGAGAGCGTTTGTTGTGACCTCCCAGAAAGTAAGAAACCCGAACGAGGTCATCACGGGTAAGCTTATCATAAACTCTAGCGATGTATATACCTTATTTGATACTGGTTCAACCCATTCTTTTATTTCTCCTACTTGCGCTCAATGTTTAAATTTAACTTTGGAGAAATTAGACTTTGACTTATCTATTGAAACTCCGTTGGGAGAAACCTTCATTACATCCACTGTTTATAAGTCTTGTTCAGTTCAAATCGGTACCCTTACATTACCTGTCGATCTTATTTCATTGAAAATACTTGCATTTGACGTAATTCTAGGGATTGATTGGTTAACTACTCATCATACAAAAATTGATTATTTTCGTAAGGTTGTTAGCTTTCATATTCCTAACCAACCTATTATGCGAATTCAAGCAACCAAACCATTAAAATCAATCACTGTTATCTCAAGCCATAAAGTTATTCATTTTTTGAAAACGGATGTCAAGCTTTCTTAGCTCATGTCACGGATTTAAACAAAAATAAGTCAGTTTTGAATGATGTTTCTATTGTTAATAAATTTACTGACGTATTCCCTGAAGAACTTCCTGGCCTACCCCCAGAGCGTGAAATTGAATTTTGTATCGACCTTGAACCCAGTACAAAACCCATTTCCAAAGCCCCATATCGAATGGCTCCTATTAAACTTTGGGATTTAAAAACCCAACTGCAGGAATTGTTAGACATCGGTTTCATTCGACCTAGTACGTCTCCTTGGGGTGCTCCTGTTCTATTCATGAAAAAGAAAGATGGGAGTATGCGACTTTGTATTGATTATCGGGAGTTGAATCATGTCACCATCAAAAATAGGTATCCATTGCCACGTATTGATGACCTATTTGACCAGTTGCAAGGAGCCAAATTCTTTTCAAAGATTGATCTTCGTTCCAGATATCACCAATTGAAGATTAGAACTGATGACATTCCAAAGACGACTTTCAGAACTCGGTACGGGCATATAAATTCCTAGTCATGTCCTTTGGATTGACTAATGCTCCTGCTGCCTTCATGGATATGATGAACCGAGTATTCAAGGAATATTTAGATAACTTTGTGGTCGTCTTTATTGATGACATCCTTATTTATTCCAAAAGACGTGAAGATCATGAGCAACACTTGAGGCTAACACTCCAAAAGCTTCGTGAATACAAGCTTTATGCCAAGTTGAAGAAATGTGAGTTCTGGCTTGAGGAAGTAGCATTCCTTGGGCACGTAGCTTTCTCGGCTTAGCTGGTTATTATCGGAGGTTCGTGGAAGGATTTTCTCGAATCGCTACTCCATTAACTCAGCTGACTCGAAAAGATACAAAATTCGGTTGGAGCGAGGAATGTGAAAAGAGTTTTCAAGAACTCAAGAGGAGGCTCATTTCAGCACCTGTTTTGACAATACCAGCTGGTTCAGAGGGATTTGTCATATACAGCGATGCTTCAGGCAAAGGTTTAGGGTGTGTAATCATGCAACATGGGAAAGTCATAGCCTATGCCTCGTGACAACTCAAAGAATATGAGAGGAATTATCCTACTCATGATCTAGAGTCAAGCAAATATTGTTTTTTGCTTAAGATTTGGAGGCATTACCTGTATGGAGAGAAGGTTGAAATCTATACGGATCATAAAAGCCTCAAATATTTCTTCACTCAAAAAGAACTCAACATGCGGCAACGACGATGGCTTGAGCTATTGAAAGATTACAATCATACCATTTAATACCATCCTGGAAAAGTGAACTTAGTAGTTGACGCATTGAGTAGAAGATCATATACGGGTACGAGTGCGATATTGTCAACGCAAAGGCCCATTTTGTATGACTTACAAAGGATGGAGATAGAGTTAAAGACTCCAGGAACCCATGTGATGATGGAGAATATACGAGTAGAACCGACTTTAATCGATAAAGTTAAAGCTGCTCAAGCTACAGACCTGGAACTGATGCATATGAGGAAAAAAGTGCAAGAAGGTGTTATTCCGGAAGCAAGAATTGATGAAGAAGGAATACTTCGAGTCAACTCCAGACTTTGTGTTCCTAACGATTCTGACTTGAAGTATAAAATCATGATGGAGGCGCACAACACACCGTTTGCAATCCATCTTGGGAGTACCAAAATGTATCGTGATTTTCGAAATACATTTTGGTGGAACAATATGAAGAGAGAGATAGCGGGGTTTATCTCAAGGTGTCTAACTTGTCAACGAGTCAAAGCGGAGCATCAAGTGCTAAAAGGTCCATTACAACCACTTAAAATTCCAGAATGGAAGTAGGAGCACATTACCATGGATTTCGTTACTGGTCTTCCCAAGGTTTCTCAAGGCATAGATGCAATTTGGGTCATTGTTGATAGATTGACCAAGTCTGCTCATTTCTTACCGATGCGAGAAACTTATACACTTGAACGTCTTGCTCGTATGTACATAAACAAGATTGTAAGATTGCATGGTATGCCAGTATCCATAGTTTCTGATCGAAACCCAAGATTCACTTCACAATTTTGGGTTAGTTTACAAAAATCTATGGGCATGAATTTACGATTTATTTCAGCATATCTTCCTCAAACAGACGGGCAGTCGGAGAGGACTATTCAAACTCTTGAAGATTTATTAAGACTCTATGTCCTTGACTTCAAAGGAAGATGGGATAAGTTCTTACCATTGGTGGAGTTTTCCTACAATAACAGTTATCAAGCAAGTATTGGCATGCCTCCATTTGAGGCGTTGTATGGAAGAAAGTGTCGTTCTCCAGTATGCTGGGATGAGGTGGGTGAAGCAACATTGTTGGGACCGGAGTTGGTACGTATGACTACAGAAAAGATTCAAACGATCCGATAACGTATTAAAAACCTTACAAGATCGACAAAAGAGTTATGCTGATCTTCATCGAAAGGACGTGGAATTCAATATTGAGATCATGTGTTGTTACGTGTTGCTCCATGGAAAGGAGTTACGAGATTTGGAAAGAGAGGAAAGCTCAATCCTCGATTCATTGGCCCATTTTTAATCCTCGATCGAGTAGGAATTGTGGCCTCTAGACTCGCCTTACCGCCAAGTATGTCTCGTGTTCATAACATTTTTCACATATCTATGTTACGTAAATATGTGAAAGACCTGAACCACATTATTAAATTAGAACCAGACGAGGTACCTGTTAAAATCTTGGATAAGAAGGATCATATTCTACGCTCCAAGGTTATACCTCAAGTTAAAGTTTTGTGGAGAAACCACGATGTTGAGGAAATGACCTGGGAGTTAGAATCTGAAATGAAGTCAAGGTATCCTCACCTCTTCGACATACCAAGTACGCACCCTAATTTCGAGGACGAAATTTCATAAGAAGGGGAGATTGTAAGACCCCAACTTTTATGAATAAAGATTAATTTTTCTCGAAATATATTTTTGAATATTATAGTGTGGATTTGATATAATGTTATAGTGGTGGGTATTATTTACAAATGATTGGTCGGGGAATATTCATTTTAACAAGGAATATTCGTATGACGGCACAATCATTGGTGGACCCCACAACGGAAGTATTGTCGTAGTTAGAAAACGACAGATTTATCTTTTTATAAAATAACGCCGAAAAGTTTTACCGTTAAAATGTTGAACTACCCGTGGTAAAAGTACAAGAATACGCTGTGGTTGCATAGTAAAGACACTAAGATTGATTATTGATGCTTACGTGAGAAGTCACTCGCTTATACTCAATTATTGCTACATAATTGGCTTTGATAATATCTCTCATATTATTGATTCAATTATTGTCACAATATCATCTCATATAATATTTTATATTATTAAATCAATAATTGAGACGACAAAGTTATTCATATTATTATTTGCAATATTGACAATGTCTGTAAGTTCATCAAGGAGAGGTTTGGTCACCTAATCACGCGCCAATAAGGAGAAATCCTTGTTGAAAGCCCTCTTTCCGGGAACGACATGGTTGTTAAATATTGTGAGTTATAATATTAATAATGAATAAGTTCGTGTTGATTAAAGATGAAATTAATAGCTCCATTGTGTTGGGATTATTAGTGTTAGTAGAAATCGACATCTATTTCGATAATAATGGATGTCTGGAGGTTATATTGACCAATCGGGTAATTAATCAGATAAATGAGCAATTAATTTCTATTAATTCACATGCTTATAACTATGTGATCACATTTGTGTACTATTGATTCACATTCATGTACTATTAGGGGAGGTGGAGCAAGATTGATAATACTTGCATGACTAAATTAAAAATAGAGGTATAGATGAAGGTACTATACTGTAATTATTTTTTTCACATGATTGTACTATTAATTCACATGATTGTACTATTGATTCACAAGATGTACTATTAGGGGAGGTGGTGCAAGTTTGATAATACTAGCAGGACTAAATTAAAAATAAAGAAAAAGATTAAGGTATTGAACTGTAATATTTCGAGCCCTAAAATGTGCAATTATCGAAACTATATTTTCCTATAAATAAAATCTCATTCTTCTTTCATTCTCACCAATTCACTAAGACTCACAAGAGCATTTATAGAGAGAGAAGCTTTAGAGAGAAAGTAGAAGAAAATTCTGTTACCTCGCTATTCTAGTATCCAGTCTTCTTCTGAGGTAAGGGATATTATTTTGTTCAGTATTCATAGGAATAATATTTTCTTCCATACTCTGCAGTATGTGAGTAATATTATTTCGTCTCGTAGTCCTGATTATACCATCATTCGATTAAAGTATTGCTTCTATATTCTGTGAAATTAATAGAATATCCTTAAAATTTTCGTTTCATCTAGTATCGCTTCACAAGGATATTTTCTGCACATTCTTGTTAAATTTTAAGTTTTTCATGCCGGAGTACTGTCCATGAGTACTATTCATTTATATGGTACTATTCACAAAAGTAATATTCACGGGTACTATTCACGAGTACTATTTACAAAGTACTATTCACGGAGTACTATTCCCGAAGTACTATTCACAGGGTACTATTCACTCGGGTACTATTCACCCAAAGTATTATTCATAACAAAAATTGATTAATTTTTGGTCCAAATCATTTTTGATACGTTATCATTCTTGAATTTTACTACACAAAGCAGTATCATATTGACAATTTGGACAATATTGAATTCTAGATAAATTAAATTATAAATCTTTAAAAATTTATCCTTGAACTTGTTTTATTGAATTCTTATATCATTGTCATCATCCTCATGTTTATATTATGTTGAAAGTCATATGTGGCCTGTAGTACATAGATGGACTTGGTATGATTATGATCAGTGATTATTCAGTATAATCATGAAATGATGTGGTAAAAGTCCTCATTGGCCCATAGTGCATTGATGGATAGTTGTTGGCATGATCATGACCATTGATGAATACACGAATATCCTCGGCCCGTAGTGCATGGATAATTTGTAGTCGTGATACTAAAGAATATCCTCGGTCAGTAGTCGCGAGGGTGATTCGATGATGTGGATTATTTATTGTTTGAGTCTCAAATGATAAAAGTGATGAAAAACCTTTTAAATCATAGAAGATAGTATATTTTATGCTATACTTGACTCTTCTAATGGATTGCTTGTTCCGCTGCAGTTAAACTTGATGTTTGTAATATTTTATCAGTTTAACACTGTTGAAGGCTAACGATAAATTATTCTGCATTATCTTAGTCATAATATTTCTTAATGGACTAGTTGAGCTCACCTTTTTGCTTTCATTGTTCTCTTCAGGAAATGAGAACGTAGTTGGGACTAGTTGGGGAATGGAGTGACGATCCAGATGATAGCATTAGTAGTCCTCACTATTCTATGAAATAGTGTGATAATAAATGTATTAAGGAATCCATTTGAGTTGAATACTGTCTAGAAGACAATATTCGTATTAAAACTCTCAGTTTATGTTTTGTCGTATTTTACATGACAGTTGTATTATTAAGTTGTATTTGAATTTTGTACCATGTATTTGGCGACTCAAGATGGGTGATGTATACCTATTTTGGGGACTTCACATTTTGTGTCGGGGTTACTATTCACGTATACAAAACTATTCACGTATACGGCACTATTCACGAATACAGCATTATTCACAAAAAAATTAAATTTTCTTTTCTTTGTCCAAGTTGTCTATCTTTGTTACTATCTTTGATTGAATCACTGTTTTGATCTTCATTCTTTAATTTTGCTCCACAATTGATTATTATGGAGTATTTTTGAACTTGGATAAACTGAAGTACGAATCCCTAATCTTTGTCATTTTATCTCACTGGATTCGTTTTCTTTAAGATATTTTTCATCATCCTCAGTCCTAAATGGTGATATAACTGAATATATTTGGCCTGTAGTACAAAGATGAATGATTACTTGATAAATATCTTTGGCCCGTAGTGCAAAGATAGACAGGTGTTAAGATGAACATGACTAACTGGGGATACAGATGAAAATCTTTGGCATATAGTGTAAAGATGAATATTTGATTCAAGATGTATATTGATTGTTTTTACAGGGATAAAATATTGATGATGGACTTTTAAATCATAGAAGATAGTAGATTTCATTCTCTACTTAACTCTTCTAAGGAATTGTTATTTCTGCTGCGAATATTGATCTAAAACTTATTGTCCATTATATTTTATCTAATGTATTGAAGGCTAACGATAATTTGTTCTACATTATCTTAGTCAAAATATTTTTTACTGGACTAGTTGAGCTCACCCTTTTCCTTTTTGTTCCATTTTTCTTCTCAGGAGGTGAGAATATAGCGGGAACTAGTCGGGGTGTGGAGTGATGGGTCCAGACAGTTGTTTTAGCAGTCCTCACTATTTTGTAAAATAGTGTATCAATAATCGTAATGAGGACTTATTTGAGTTTGGATATTGTCTAGAAGACAATATTTGTATTTAAACTCACAGCATATGTGTTGTCGTATTTTGCACAACAATTGTAATAATGAAGTTTGTAGTTGTTTCTGTACCATGTATTTGGGGACTCGGAATGGGTTGTGTGGACCTATTTTGGGGGCATCACATTTGGTATCAGATCTTAGGGATATGGTCTCTGGCGGAGATCGGGAAATAGAACTAGGAGGGGAGAGACAAGTAAATCTTTCGCTAGTGTGTCCTACCTAAGCTTATTTGGTATTTAATTGGTTGGTCAGAATATAGGGATAATATGTGGAATGTCAATTTCTTTAATTAACCCTTATTTTGTGGCAGTATTTGAGAATGGCAGCTGAAAATGTTAGCAATGGAGTGAATGAGACCGTTGTGACACCTCTAATCACCAACCAGGATAATGTGATATCAGGCGAAAAAGAAATTAGAGATATCCATGTGGTGAGTGAAGAATTAATAGTTGCACCCGAGTTAGTCGCAGATGTAGCAACTGAGAGTGAGGAAGAAGAGGAACCTGAGGAGGATTTATTAGGAGAACTTTATGATCGAAATTTAGAATTGCAAAATCGTATTCATGAGTTAGAATAGCAGGTTGAAGAACGGCAGGCGGTCGTGGAGCAAAATGATACAACAATTCAAGCTTGTGTTACTCGATATGTGATGCTTGAACAGAAGCACTCTTTGGCAGAGTATAAGATGATAAAGCTAGAATCTGAGAATTCAAATGTCAAGGATTAGATGAAAGAAGAAACAACAAAACGAGTGAGAATGAAGGATGCATGGGTAAAAGTCGCACGACGCGTTGATATTATGGAAAGAGAAGTTCGATCCAAAGAGGCTAAAATAGATGATATGTATTTCTCTTTTTGGAAAGTAATTGGGAGAACCCAACATTGAGTTTTGAATTACCTTGTACATTGCGGTCAACCCGAATTCGATATGGATTGAAGATTAATGATTCAGATCATGAAACAGGAGTACGGCAAACCAGTGGAAGGTGGAATATGCCCTACAGTGAAACCAAGTCCAGCGAAAATGGTTACTCCAAAGGATGTCCCGCACAAGACAAAGACGGTGGTTCCTGGAAGAGCATTTGTCGTGACTACCCAAAACGCGAGGAACCCGAACGAAGTTATCACGGGTTAGTTAATTATAAACTCTTGCGAAGTTTATACCTTACTAGATTCCGGTTCTACCCATTCTTTTATCTCTCCTGCTTGTGCTCAACGTTTGAATTTGACTCTGGAGAAGTTAAACTTTGACTTATCTATTGAAACTCCGTTAGGAGAAACTTTCGTTACATCCACGGTTTATAAATCTTGTATGATTCAAGTTGGTACCATCACAGTTCCTGTCGATCTTATTTCTTTGAAAATACTTGCATTTGATGTGATTTTAGGGATTGATTGGTTAACCACTCATCATGCCAAAATTGATTGTTTTCGTAAGGTTATTAGTTTTCATATTTCTAACCAACCTGTTATGCGAATTCAAGCAACCAAACCACTAAAGTCAATCACTATCATATCAAGCCATAAAACCATTCGTTTATTAAAAAATGGATGTCAAACTTTCTTAGCCCATGTCATGGACTTAAACAAATATACGTCAGATTAAAATAAAATTTATGTTAATGAATTTCCTAACGTATTTCCTGAAGAACTTCCCGGTCTACCCCCAGAACGTGAAGTTAAATTCTTTATTGACCTTGAACCCGGTACAAAACTCATTTCCAAAACCCCATATCGAATGGCTCCTATTGAACTTCAGGAGTTAAAAACCCAACTACAAGATTTGGTACTCAAGCCTCTCACTGGTGACTTCCTTTGTGGAATGCACTGAAGCCAGACTCTCTGTAGGGGATGCCATATTCGTGCAGTGGTAAACTGATAGGTGTCATTGTGACGTGCTATCCAAGATTGGGATATGAGTCACAGTTAAGAGCAACTTAAGTCAATAATCGAAATACGTAGCTTTCTGGGCTTAGCTGGCTATTATCGGAGATTCGTGGAAGGATTTTCTCGAATCGCTACTCCGCTAACTCAGCTGACTCAAAAAGATATAAAATTCATATGGAGCGAGGAATGCGAAGAGTTTCCAAGAGCTCAAGAGGAAACTCATTTCGGCACCTATTCTGACAATACCATCTGGTTCGGATGGATTTGTTATCTACAACGATGCTTTAGTCAAAGGGTTAGGATGTGTTCTCATGCAACATGGGAAAGTCATAGCCTATGCCACGCAACAACTCAAAGAATATGAGAGGAATTATCATACTCATAATCTGGAATTGGCAGCAATCATTTTTGCGTTGAAGATTTGGAGACACTACCTGTATGTGGAGAAAGTGTAGATCTATACAGATCATAAAAAGCCTCACATATTTCTTCACCCAAAAGGAACACAACATGCAGCAATGACGTTGGCTTAAGCTGTTGAAAGATTACGATCATACCATCCAATACCATCCTGGAAAAGCAAACGTAGTAGCTGACGCATTGAGTAGAAGATCATATGCATATATGAGTGCAATATTATCAACGCAAAGACCCATTTTGTATGACTTACAAAGGATGGAGATAGAGTTAAAGGCTCCAAGTACCCACGTGATGATATCAAATATACGAGTAGAACCGACTTTAATCGATAAAGTTAAAGCTGATCAAGCCACATACCCAGAGCTGATGCGTATAAAAAAGAAAGTACAAGAAGGTGTTATTCCAGAAGCAAGAATCGATGAAGAAGGAATACTTCGAGTCAACTCCAGACTTTGCATTCCTAACGATTCTGACTTGAAGCATAGAATCATGATGGAGGCACACAATACATCATTTTCAATCCATCCTGGGAGTACCAAAATGTATCA
The DNA here is from genome assembly GCA_020205605.1 of Panax ginseng. Classification (NCBI taxonomy): domain Eukaryota; kingdom Viridiplantae; phylum Streptophyta; class Magnoliopsida; order Apiales; family Araliaceae; genus Panax; species Panax ginseng. The sequence goes on along the minus strand of CM035138.1, from coordinate 31,712,090 downwards.
TGATCTTCGACATACATTTTGGTGGAGCAATATGAAGAGAGAGATCGCAGAGTGTATCTCGAGGTGTTTAACTTGTCAACGTGTAAATGTGGAGCATCAAGTGCCAAAGGGTCCATTGCAACCACTTGAGATTCCAAAATGGAAGTGGGAATACATTACCATGGATTTCGTTATGGGTCTTCCCAAGGTTTTCAAGGCATAGATGTGATTTGGGTTATTGTTGATATATTAACAAAGTCTGCTCATTTCTTGCCGATACGGGAGACTTATTCCCTTGAACGTCTTGCTCGTATGTACGTGAATGAGATTGTGAGATTGTATAGCATTCCAGTATCCATAGTTTCAGATCGTGACCCAAGATTCACTTCACGGTTTTGGGTTAGTTTGCAGAAAGCTATGGGCACGGATTTACGATTCAGTTCGGCACACCATTCTCAAACGGACAGGCAATTAGAAAGGACTATTCAAACTCTTGAAGATCTATTAAGACTGTGTCCTACATTTCAAAAGGAGTTGGGATAAGTACCTACCATTGGTGGAATTCTCCTATAACAATAGTTATCAGGCAAGTATAGGTGTGGTTCCATTCGAAGCATTATATGGACGAAAGTGTCGCTCTCTAATTTGCTGGGATGAGGTGGGTGAGTAACATTGTTGGGACCAGAGTTGGTACGTATAACTACAGAGAAGATCCAAATAATCTGACAACGTATACAAACGGCACATGATCGATAAAATAGTTATGCGGATCTTCATCAAAAGGACGTGGAATTTAATATTGGGGATCATGTACTATTACATGTTGCTCTATGGAAGAGTGTTACAAGATTCGGGAAGAGAGGAAAGCTCAATCCACGATTTTTTGGTCCATTTGAGATTCTTGACCAAGTAAGAAATGTGGCCTATAGACTCACATTACCTCCAAGCATGTCTCGTGTTCATAATGTTTTTCACATATTTGTGCTTCGTAAATATGTGAAAGACCCAAACCACATTATTGAGTTAGAACCAGATGAGATAACCGAAGATTTAACGTACGAGGAGGTACCTGTCAAGATCTTGGATAGGATGGAGTATGTCCTACACACAAAGGTTATACCACAAGTTAAAGTTTTGTAGAGGAACCATGATATGGAGGAAATGACCTGGGAGTTAGAATTGGAATGGAAAGCGACGTATCCTCACCTTTTCGAAACACCAGGTACATACGTCAATTTTGAGGATGAAATTTTATAAGGAGGGGAGGTTGTAAGACCCCAACTTTTTATAAATAAAATTAAATTTTCTCTATTTATTATTGTGAATAATAAGGTGTTGATTTGATAAAATTCTTTGGTTATGGGTGAAATGTGCAAATTTTGTAAAATAAGTAAGTGGTTATAAAATATTCATTGTTGTCGGGGAATATTCGTTTGGTCGTGGAATATTCTTGCTGTCGGGGAATATTCGTACGATGGCGCATCCATTTGTGGGCCCTATAACAAAAAACTATCGGATGAATAAAACGACAAGTATGAGTTTTTTTATAAATAATGGCGTAGTTGTTACTGTTAACACTGTTGGAATACCAGGTGGTTAAAATACAGTAATACACGTGGTTGCACAGTAGCACACGCTATTGCATAATATTTTTGGATTATTAATTCTTACGTAAGAAGGCACTACTCAATAATTGTTACAGTAATTACTGTTCAATATTTTATTTTATTGATTCAATAATTGCTACGTTGATATTTTATATTATTGTTGTTTCAATAATTGTCATCGCACAAAGATTTCCCATTATCGGATCAATAATTCATATTATTTGAATAATATTATTAGATAGCATTATTGACAATGTCTAAGGAAGTTCGCATCAGAAAGGGGTTTGGTCACCTAATTGCTGCTGCTAAGTAAGAGAAAATCCTTATCGGAAAACCCCTTCTTTCCTGGAAACGACCTGGTTGTCATTATTGTGATTTTGTAATATTATTTGTGAATAATTAATTATTGATTTATATGATAAGGAAATATTTATTTTATGTAGATATAAATGAAGGAATTAATGCTAAGGAGTTTTATCAGTATTTTGTCGGAATGAAGGTATTAAAAATCAGCCGTATATGAATTTCGGACATTTTCTGTTTGGAATTTTGGAAAACTTTCTTCTACAAAGTTGTAGAGAATTAACTTTCCTATAGAATGAACATAAAATTTGTATTTTCCTGATAAAATGGCTATTTATTATGAATTATTGAAGTTTCTGAATATTGTTTAAATTTAAAACATTTTTAGAAATTTTCTAGAATGGGTGGGCCTCACTCTTGTCCTTATTGGTGTGCTAAGAATTTTTTTTCAATGCTGGTGTGCGTGAATAGCAGCAGGTAAAGCCATCAGGTAGCAAGTTAAGTTTGCTTTAGCGTTCTAGCATTTTCCTATAAATAGGGTGCTTAGTTAGAATTGAAAATCACACCAGAATCAGAAGTTTTCTCTCTCTATAATATCGAGCGTATTTTTGTAAGTATTTAGATACTTTGAAAGTTACTATTCAGTGCAAGTTTCCTTCTGTATTATATCCGATATTTCAGCCAAAAGTACTATTCTTTTGAGGTAAGGGATGTTATTTTGTTCGTAAATAATGTTATTTCTTTCAATATCATTATACCAAAATATTGGTATGAATTTTATTATGAAATTTTTACCTTTTCATGTCGAGGTTACTATTCACGTATACGACATTATTCATGAATATAGTACTATTCACGAGTACTATTCATAAAGTATGATTTTTCTTATGAAATTGTTACCTTTTGTGTCGGGGTTACTATTCACGTATACAAAACTATTCACGAATACGGCACTATTCACAGAAAAATTAAATTTTCTTTTCTTTGTCCAAGTTGTCTATTTTTGTTACTATCTTTGATTTTATCACTGTTTTGATCTTCATTCTTTAATTTTGCTCCACAATTAATTATTATGGAGTATTTTTGAACTTGGATAAACTGAAGTACGAATCCCTAATCTTTGTCCTTTTATCTTACTGGATTCATTTTCTTTAAGATATTTTTCATCATCCTCAATCCTAAATGGTGATATAACTGAATATATTTGGCCTGTAGTATAAAGATGAATGATTACCTGATAAATATCTTTGGCCCGTAGTGCAAAGATGGACAGGTGTTAAGATGAACATGACCAACTGGTGATACAGATGAATATCTTTGGCATGTAGTGCAAAGATGAATATTTTATTCAAGATGTATATTGATTGTTTTTACAGGGATAAAATATTGATGATGGACTTTTAAATCATAGAAGATAATAGATTTCATTCTCTACTTAACTCTTCTAATGAATTGTTATTTCCGCTGCGAATATTGATCTAAAACTTGTTGTCCATTATATTTTATTTGATGTATTGAAGGCTAACAATAATTTGTTCTACATTATCTTAGTTATAATTTTTTTTACTGGGCTAGTTGAGCTCGCCCTTTTTACTTTTTGTTCCATTTTTCTTTTCAGGAGGTAAGAATATAGCGGGAACTAGTCGGGGTGTGGAGTGATGGGTCCAGACAGTTGTTTTAGCAGTCCTCACTATTTTGTAAAATAGTGTATCAATAATCATAATGAGGACTTATTTGAGTTTGGATATTGTCTAGAAGACAATATTTGTATTTAAACTCACAGCATATGTGTTGTCGTATTTTTCATTACAATTGTAATAATGAAGTTTGTAGTTGTTTCTGTACCATGTATTTGGTGACTCGGAATGGGTTGTGTGGACCTATTTTGGGGGCATCACACCACCAATGATTGTGCTGTCGTACGAATATTCTCTGATTCTTTAACTCTATTTCCATTATTTGTAAGTTATACGAAATGGGTCTTTGTGTTTGACAATAACGCACTCGTAACTGCATACGATCTTCTACTTAACGCGTTAGCTACCACGTTTGCTTTTTTCTAGGATGGTATTGAATGGTATTATTGTAATCTTTCAACAGCTCGAGCCAACGTCTATGGCGCATGTTACATTCGTTCTGGGTGAAGAAATATTTGAGGGTTTTGTACCTGATTTAAGGTCGATACAAAATTCAATTTTACGTTCTAGGGGTAGGCCAAGAAGTTCTTCGGGGAATACGTCAGGAAATTTATTAACAATAGAAATATCATTCAAATCTGATGTATTTTTGTTTAAATCCGTGACATGGGCTAAGAAAGCTTGACATCCATTTTTCAATAAACGAATGGCTTTATAGCTTGATATGACAGTGATTGACTTTAGTGGTTTGGTTGCTTGAATTCACATAATAGGTTGGTTAGGAATATGAAAGCTAACAACCTTACAAAAATAATCAATTTTAGCATGTTGAGTAGTTAACCAATCAATCCCTAAAATCATATCAAATGCAAGTATTTTCAAAGAAATATGATCAACAGGTAATGGGAGGGTGCCGATTTGAATCAAACAGGATTTATAAATAGTGGATGTAATGACGATTTCTCCCAACCGAGTTTCAACCGATAAGTCAAAGTCTAATTTCTCCGGAGTCAAGTTTAAACGTTGACCACAATTAGGTGAAATAAAAGACTAGGTAGAACCGGTATCGAATAAGGTATAGACTTCATAAGAGTTTATGATTAGCTTACCTGTGAAAACTTCGTTCAGGTTCCTCGCTCTTTGGGAAGTCATGACAAACGCTCTCCTTTGAACCACCGACTTTGAACTGTCTGGGACAGCTTTTGGTGTTACCATTTCAGCTGGACTTAACTTCGCTATAGGGCACATTCCACCCTCAACTGCTTCGTCGTACTCCTGATCCATGATCTTATTCATTAATCTTTGATCCATATTGAATTAGGGTTGATCAATCTGTACAGGATAATTCCAAACTCGATGTTGGGTTCTCCAAATTATTGTCCAAAAAAGCGAGATCCATATCATCTATTTTGGCCTTTTTGGATCGGACGTCTCTTTCTACAATATCAACGTATCGTGCGGCTTTTACCTATGCATCCTTCATTCTCACTCATTCTGTTGTTTCTTCTTTCAGCTGATCCTTGACATTTGAATTCTCAGATTCCAGCTTTATTATCTTATACTCTGCCAAAGAGTGCTTCTGTTCAAGCATCACATATCGGGTAACACAATCTTGAATTGTTACATCCCTTTGCTCCACGACCGCCTGCCGTTTTTCAGCCTTCTCTTCTAACTCACGAATACGATCTTGCAGTTCAATATTTTGATCAAAAATTTCTCCTGATAAATCCTCCCCAGGGTCCTCTTCTTCCTTACTCTCAGCTGCTACCTCTGCGACTAGCTCGGGTGCAACTATTAATTATTCACTCACCACATGGATATCTCTAATTTCTTCTTTGCCTGACATCCTAAAATCAAGTTTAATAACTTAATTAGTACTCCCCAATAAAATCTTTTTTATAACAAAATATTATACTCCAATATTTATTCTTTAAATGAATCTCCTCGATTCATCACTTAAAACTCTATATGAGATCATCTCTTGATTTTCAGATGTCATTTTCAAATACTTCCACAAACCAAGGGTGAATTGACATGACACATATTATCCCTATATTCTAACTGACCAATTAAATAATAAATAAGCTTAGGTAGGTCATACTAGCGAAGGATTTACTCGTCTCTCCCCTCCTAGTTCTAGCCTCTAATCTCAGCTAGGGATCATATCCGTAAGCTTTTATAATAACTGTGACTCTCCCAAAATAGATATACACAACCCATTCTGAGTCGCCAAATACATGGTACATAATTTAAATACAAACTTCACTTATATAATACGATAAAACGTAGCTGAGAGTTTTAACACGAATATTGTCTCGTAGACAATATCCAAACTCAAATAAAGTCTTCATTATATTTATTATTACACTATTTCATAGAAGAGTGAGGACTACTATAGCCACTAGTTCGGACCATCACTCCATTCTCTGACTAGTCACAGTTATGATCTCATTTTCTGAAGAGAACAATGAAAGCAAAGGGTGAGCTCAACTAGCCCAGTAAAGAATATTATGACTAAGATAATGCAGAATAAATTATCGTTAGCCTTCAACAATGTAAAACTGATAGAATACAATAAACAACAAATTTAACTGCAGAGGAACAAGCAATCCATTAGAAGAGTCAAGTAGAGTATGATATCTACTATCTTCTATGATTTAAAAGTTCATCATCAATATTTTATCGCTGTAACCCATCACAATAAATGTGAGATCCCGAACTTATGAAATGAAAGTATTCAATTTTCTTATAATTATTATTTTATTTAGTAAATGGTTAAATTGAGAAAGGGTTAAAGTTAAGGGTGATATGTGAAAATTTTGCAAAGTATGCAAATTGTTATAAAATATTCGTTTGGTCGGAAAATATCCGTACGACGGCATAATCATTGGTGGACCCCCACAATGGAAGTATTGTCGTAGTTAAAAAGCGTAATTATCTTTTAAAAAAATAACTTGTTGAAAGTGTTACCGTTAAAAGCGTTGAACTACCCAAGTAGTAAAAGTACGATGTCTGGCGATGATTGCATAGTAGCACACGGTATTGATTATTGATGCTTACGTAAAGAAGTCACTCGATTATACTCAATTATTGCTACGATGAATTGTTGCATCATATCTCTCATATTATTGATTCAATTGTTGTCACAAAGATCATCTCGTATAATATGTTATATTATTAAATCAATAATTGAGACGACAAAGTTATTCATATTATTATTTGCAATATTGACAATGTCTAGAAGTTCTGTCAAGGAGAGGTTTGGTCACCTAATTGCGCGCCAATAAGGAGAAATCCTTATCGGAAAGCTCCATCTTTCCTGGGAACGACCTGGTTGTTAAATATTGTGAGTTATAATATTAATGATGAATAAGTTCGTATTGATTAAAGATGAAATTGATAGTTCCATTGTGTTGGAATTATTAGTGTTAGTGGAAATCGACATTTATTTCGATATTAATTGATGTCTGGAAGTTATACTGACCAATCGGGTAATTAATCGGATAAATGAGTAATTAATTGCTATTAATTCACATGATTATAACTATTTGTACACATGTGTGTACTATTGATTCACATTCTTGTACTATTACGGGAGGTGGTGCAAAATTGATAATACTTGCATGACTAAGTTAAAATGGAGGTATAGATGGAGGTACTATACTGTAATTCATATTTTCACATGTCTAGAACTATTGATTCACATGATTTACTATTGATTCACATGATTTACTATTAGGGGAGGTGGTGCAAGTTTGATAATACTTGCAGGACTAAATTAAAAATAAAAGGAAAGAGAAAGGTATTATACTGTAATATTCTGAGCCCCAAAACGTGTAATTATCGAAACTATATTTTTCTATAAATAGAAGCTCATTACTTCATTATTTTTCGCCAATTCACTAAAGCTACAGAACAATTATTATAGAGAGAAAGAAGAAGAGAAGTCTGTTATCTCACTATTCCAGTATCCAGTCTTCTTCTGAGGTAAGAGATATTATTATTATAGTAAGGAGTATTATTTATTTCGTATTCATGAAGAGAGCTTACATATTCCATTCTTTATTATTATGTTAGAATAACTTTATCTATCTGAAGTACCGCATACATGGTGAAATTCTTACATTATTTCATTCTTTATTATTATATTAGAATAACTGCTGTCATGCAAGTCTGCATACACGGTGAAATTCTTATGTTATTCCATTCTTTATTATTCATTGGAATATTTTGTATGTCTGATTCTGGCATGACACGGTTCTATTATTTATTATTCTGTTGGGAATAACTTGTCTGTGCGGTCTATCGCATGCCTGGTGAATTCTTCTATTATTCCATTCTTTATTATTCTGTTGGGAATAACATGTTTGTGCGGTCTATCGCATGCCTGGTGAATTCTTTTGTTATTCCATTCTTTATTAAATTGTGGAAATGATCTGTCTACGTGGATTACCCCATGGCGGGTGAAAATTCATTTGCAGTTTCGTATATTCTATTATACTCGTATGAGATATCATTTCTTTTGTACTCGTCATGGAATATCATTTTCTTTGATGTTTCAGGTGAAGATAGGTGATGAAAATTATCTTCGTCCTGGGTGCGAAGAGGAATTTAGAATCACAATTATGATTATGAGTTATTCATATGATTGTGAATGAAATTATTGATTGATGTTACGAGGATAAAACATTATTGGTGGACTTTTAACATGGAGAAGATAATAGACACGATGGTCTATTTGACTCTTCTAATGGATTGCTTCGTTCATTTTGACTATGGTTGAAAAGTTTTATCATCTACCATATGTTCTAAATCTACGATTTATTACTTGATGAAGAAGCTATTGATGATGTAAATTATCTTTAGTCATGATATTCTTTCTTTGGGCTAGTCGTGTTCACCCTTTTGCTTCACAATTCCTTTCAGGTAATAAGAGTGTAGCTGGGTCGAGCGGGGGTAACAGGAGAATAGAACGGTGGTCTATAGCTGTTGAGGTTCTCCCTAAATAGTATGGAAATAATTTTGTTGAGAACTTTAGATAAGTGTGTCGTATTGTATACGTCATTTGATATTTAATTTTGGTGAACCGAATAGGGTGAGGTGAACCCAACTTTGGAAGGGTATTTTGCTACTATCATACAAGATGTCTAATGACATACAACCTCGTGTTATCATAAGACAGGGTTGTGCACATCCACTTACTGAGTATATCTACGAGCACTACCTATATGATCTTGGAGTTTATTTGAAATATAATTTTTACTTGGAGACAATGGAGATAATTATATGTCAAGAGAAGACTCACCATTGAAAAGAAGATGATAGTAATCTTCTTATTTTTCTTTGGGGACTTTTGGGTCAACCAAGGATAATTCTGTGTACATATGATATCTATCATAACCTAGACGCATGGCCTCCCATGTACAAAGGTTTCCTTAAGTATTTTCCAAAGATTTCAATTTCTAAAATAATTATTGACTGTACCTTTATGTAAGGTACCATTGTAAGGTCTTGTGGTCAAGGCACCACGAGAGTTATATATATTTGTATTAAAACTCACAGCTTATCTGTTGTCTTACTCTGCACGACAGTTCAACAGTTGTATAAATGAAGTTTATATTTGATTTTTATAATGCGATATATGGCGACTTAGAATGGGTCGTGTGGACCTATTTTGGGGGCGTCACAAATGGTATCAGAGCCTAAGGATATGGTCGCTGGCGGAGATATGAGTCTAGAACTAGGAGGGGAGAGACGAGTAATATACTTCGCTAGTGTATAACTTACCTAAGCCGAAATTTTTACTTGATAAGTTGACAATTTGTGATATGTTAATTGACCTTTGTTTTGAAGATATATTCTAGAATGATATCTGAAATACAGGAGATGAGCAATGGAAAAATCATGATACAGAGGATATAACCGGGAAGGTACAATTCGAAAAGAAAGCAAGGTATTCTCATCTCTTCAAATACCAGGTACGTACGTAAATTTCGAGGGTGAAATTTCATAAGGAGGGGAGATTGTGAGATCCCGAAATTATGAAATGAAAGTATTCAATTTTCTTATAATTATATTTTATTTAGTAAATGGTTAAATTAAGAAAGGGTTAAAGTTAAGGGTGATATATGAAAATTTTGCAAAGTATGCAAGTTGTTATAAAATATTCATTTGGTCGGGGAATGTCCGTACGATGGCACAATCATTGGTGGAGCCCACAATGGAAGTATTGTCGTAGTTAGAAAACGAAAGAATTATCTTTTTATTAAAATAACGGCGAAAGTGTTACCATTAAAACTGTTGAACTACCGGGTAGTAAAGTACAATAATACGCGTGGTTGCATAGTAGCACACGGTATTGATTATTGATGCTTACGTAAAAGTCACTCGATTATACTCAATTATTACTACAATAATTGCCGTGCATCATATCTCTCATATTATTGATTCAATTGTTGTCACAAAGATCATCTCAGATAATATGTTATATTATTAAATCAATAATTGAGACGACAAAGTTATTCATATTATTATTTGCAATATTGATGAATGTCTAGAAGTTACATCGAGGAGAGGTTTGGTCACCTAATTGCGGCTACCAATAAGGAGAAATCCTTATCGGAAAGCTCCATCTTTCCTGGGAACGACCTGGTTGTTAAATATTATGAGTTATAATATTAATGATGAATAAGTTCGTGTTGATTAAAGATGAAATTGATAGTTCTATTGTGTTGGAATTATTAGTGTTAGTGGAAATCGACATTTATTTTGATATTAATTGATGTCTGGAAGTTATACTGACCAATCGGGTAATTAATCGGATAAATGAGCAATTAATTGCTATTAATTCACATGATTATAACTATTTGTTTACATGTGTGTACTATTAATTCACATTCTTGTACTATTAGGGGAGGTGGTGCAAGATTGATAATACTTGTATGACTAAGTTAAAAATGGAGGTATAGATGGAGGTACTATACTGTAATTCATATTTTCACATGTCTAGAACTATTGATTCACATGATTGAACTATTAATTCACATGATTTACTATTAGGGGAGGTGGTGCAAGTTTGATAATACTTTCAAGACTAAATTAAAAATAAAAGAAAAGAGAAAGGTATTATACTGTAATATTCTAAGCCCCAAAACGTGCAATTATCGAAACTATATTTTCCTATAAATAGAAGCTCATTCCTTCATTATTTTTCACCAATTCACTAAAGCTATAGAACAATTATTATAGAGAAAAATTATAGAGAGAAAGAAGAAGAGAAGTCTGCTACCTCACTATTCCAGTATCCAGTCTTCTTCTGAGGTAAGGGATATTATTATTATAGTAAGGGGTATTATTTCTTTTATATTCATGAAGAGAGCTTCTGTTATTCCATTCTTTATTATTATGTTGGAATAACTTGTCTATGTGAAGTCTACGAATACATGGTGAAATTATTCTCATTATTACATTCTTTATTATTATGTTGGAATAACTTTGCCTATCATGCCAAGTCTACGCATCATGGTGAAATTCTTATGTTATTCCATTCTTTATTATTACGTTGGAATATTACTGTTTGTCTGGATTACGCATGACCGGGTTCCATTCTTTTTATTATTCTGTTGGAATATCTTGTGCATGCGTATTATTTATAACTTTAGTTCCATTATTTATTATTACATTTGGGAATAACTTTTCTGCATGGATTATCGTCGCATGCCCGGTGAATTCTTACATTATTCCATTCTTTATTATTACATTGGGAATAACTTTTATGCATGCGGTCTCATCGCATGCACGGTGAATTCTTCCGTTAATCCATTCTTTATTATTACATTTGGGAATAACTTTGGTATATGGTCTATCGCATGCCTGATGAATTCTTTTGTTATTCCATTCTTTATTAAATTATGGAAATGATCTATCTACGTGGATTACCCCATAGCGGGTGAAAATCCATTTGCAGTTTCGTATATTCTATTATACTCGTATAAGATATCATTTCTTTTGTACTCGTCATGGAATATCATTTTCTTTGATATTTTTTTATGAGTTACTATTCACCCAGTTACTATTCACTCTAGTATTATTCACTCTCGGTTATTGGGCACTTTTTTCGTTATTCATTTGTCTTATTCACGAGTTACTATTCATGGGTTACTATTCACCTAAATTACTATTCACCCGAATATTATTCACTCGGGTATTTGGGGTACTTTTTATGTCAGGGTACTATTCACGAGGTACTATTCTCGAAGTACTATTTATAGGGTACTATTGCGGGGTACTATTTACCCGAAAAATATATTTCTTTTCTGTCCAAATTATTTTTGGTACATGAATATTATTCTTGAATTTTACTCCACAAAGCAGTATCATGTTGACAATTTGGATATTTTTAAACTCTGGATAAATTTAAAATCTTTAATATTTATCCTTGATTTCGTTTGATTAATGCTTATATCATTGTCATCATCCTCATGCTTATATTATGATGAAAGTCATCTTTGGCTTACGTGCAAAGATGGACTGTTGATTATTAGTTTTACAGTTGTATATCTTTGGCTTACGTGCAAAGATGGATTTGTTGATTATTAGTTTCTGATTGTATATCTTTGAACTTACGTGCAAAGATGGATATTGATTATTGGTTTTACAGTTGTATATCTTTGGCTTACGTGCAAAGATGAACTATTGATTGATGAGTATCTTTGGCTTATGTGCATAGATGAACTGTTTATTGGTATGATTATGACCAGGGATCATTCGGTATAATCATGACCCGTAATGTTATAGATGATGTGGTAAAAGTCCTCATTGGCGTGAGTGCATTGATGGACAATTATTGGTATGATTATAACCAGTGATTATTCGGTATAATCATGACCATTGATGATTACATGAATATCATTGGTCGTAGTGCAGGGATCATTCGATGATGTGGATTATTTATTAAGTTGAGTCTCAGCGATAAAATATTGATTATACACTTTTAATTCGTAGAAGATAGTAGATATCATGCTCTACTTGACTCTTCTAAAATACAGGTGTATGTCTTTGGCCTGTAGTGCAAAGATGAATTGTTAATGAATATCTTTGGCCGTAGTACAAAGATGAATTTATTAGTATGATTATGAGCAGGAATTGCGGTTTGGTATAACCATGATTTTTGATGTTTCAGGTGAAGATAGGTGATGAAAATTATCTTCGTCCTGGGTGCGAAGAGGAATTTAGAATCACAATTATGATTATGAGTTATTCATATGATTGTGGACAAGAATTATTGATGTTACAGGGATAAAACATTATTGGTGGACTTTTAACATGGAGAAGATAATAGACACTGATGGTCTATTTTGACTCTTCTAATGGATTGCTCGTTCATTTGCAACTATGGTTGAAAAGTTTTATCATCTACCATATGTTCTAAATCTCCGATTTATTCTTGATGAAGGCTATTGATGATGTAAATTATCTTTAGTCATGATATTCTTTCTTTGGGCTAGTCGTGCTCACCCTTTTTGCTTCACAATTCCTTTCTGTGTAATAAGAGTGTGTTTAGGTGAAGCGGGGGGTAACAGGAGAATAGAATCAGTGGTCTATAGTCATTGTTGAGGTTCTCCCTAAATAGTATGGAAATAATTTTGTTGAGAACTTTAGATAAGTGTGTCGTATTGTATACGTCATTTGATATTTAATTTTGGTGAACCGAATAGGGTGAGGTGAACCCAACTTTGGAAGGGTATTTTGCTACTATCATACAAGATGTCTAATGACATACAACCTTGTGTTATCATAAGACAGGGTTGTGCACATCTACTTACTGAGTATATCTACGAGCACTACCTATATGATCTTGGAGTTTATTTGAAATATAATTTTTACTTGGAGACAATGGAGATAATTATATGTCAAGAGAAGACTCACCAAGAGAAGACAAGGTAATCTTCTTGTTTTTCTTTGGGGACTTTTGGGTCAACCAAAGATAATTCTGTGGACATATGATATCTATCATAACCTAGACGCATGGCCTCCCATGTACGAAGGTTTCCTTGAGTATTTTCCAAAGATTTTAATTTCTAAAACAATTATTGACTGTACCTTTATGTAAGGTACCATTGTAAGGTCTTGTGGTTAAGGCACCACGAGAGTTATATATATTTGTATTAAAACTCACAGCTTATCTGTTGTCGTACTCTACTTGACGAGCTTCAACAATTAATATAAATGAAGTTTATATTTAATTTTTATAGTGCGATATCTGGCGACTCAGAATGGGTCGTGTGGACCTATTTTGGGGGCGTCACAATAAATAATCCACATCATCGAATTATCCATACACTACGAGCCAGGGATATTCGTTAGTATCACATCCACGAATTATCCATGCACTACGGGCCAATGATATTCTTTGTAAGACCCCAACTTTTATGAATAAAGATTTATTTCTCTCAAAATATATTTTTGAATATTATGGTGTGGATATAATATAATGTTATAGTTGTGGGTAATATTTATAAATTTTGCAAAGTAAGCAAGTGGTTATATAATATTCGATTGGTTGGGAATATTCATTTTAACAGGGAATATTCGTACGACGGCACAATTATTGGTAGACCCCATAACGGAAGTATTGTCGTAGTAAGAAAATAACATAATTATCTTTTTATAAAAATAATCTGCGGAAGTGTTACTGAATTAAAACCGTTGAACTACCCGATAGTAAAAGTACAATAATACACGTGGTTGCATAGTAGCACTGCGGTATTGGTTATTGATCTTACGTGAGAAGTCACTTTCGATTATACTCAATTATTGCTACGATGAATTGTTGCATCATATCTCTCATATTATTGATTCGATTATTGTCACAAAGATCATCATCAGATAATATGTTATATTATTAAATCAATAATTGAGACTACAAAGTTATTCATATTATTAAATTGCAATATTTACAATGTCTAGAAGTTACATCGATGAGAGGTTTGGTCACCTAATTGCGCCGCATGATAGGGAGAAATCCTTTTTGGAAAGCCCCCTCTTTCCTGGGAACGACCTGGTTGTTAAATATTGTGAGTTATAATATTAAGGATGAATAAGTTCGTGTTGATTAGAGATGAATTTTATAGTACCATTATGTTGAAATTATTTGTGTTAGTGGAAATCGACATTTGTTTCGATAATAATTGATGTCTGGAGGTTATATTGTTCAATCGGGTATTCGTGGCACTTTTCGTGTTGGAATACTATTCACGAGTTACTATTCACGTGTTACTATTCACGGGATACTATTCACCCGAAAAATATATTTTTTTTCAGTCCAAATCATTTTTGGGTACAATATTATTCCATGAGGAGATGTGCTAATTTTTCAGACCGTTGGTTGAAGATATAATAGTAAATCAATATGGATCATTGGTGGAAAGTTATAATAAGAAATCAATATGGATCATTTGGTTTAAAGTTTTAATAAATAAATCAAGGTATGGATTTGTTGCTTTAAGTTTTAATAGTAAACCAATATGGACCGTCCGTTTAAAAGTAAATCAATCTGGACCGTTCATTAATTTGTTACTATTCAGTCCATTCTCCTATAAATAGAAGCTCATTCCTTCATTATTTCTTACAAATTCACTAAAACTATAGAGAGAAAGAAGAAAAGTATTATGTTACTTCACTACTCCAGTATTCAGTTTTTCTAAGGTAAGGGGTATTATTTCTTTCGTATTCATAAAGAGAACTTCTGTTATTCCATTCTTTATTATTATGTTGGAATAACCTGTATATGCGAAGTTCCGCATACATGGTGAAATTCTTACATTATTCCATTCTTATTATTACGTTGGAATAACTTGTTTATCGCAATACGCATACATGGTGAAATTCTTCTAATATCCCGTTCTTTATTATTACATCGAATATCACCGTACATAACGTGCGTTCTGCCGGACTTGGTTCCATTATTTATTATTTTGTCGAATATCACATCATAAATGCGTTTATCTTTAACTGGTTCCATTATTTATTATTACATTGGGAATAACCTATATATGCGATCTATCTATCGCACGGGTGAATCCTTCATTTATTTCATTCTTTATTATTACATTGGAATAACATGTCTATGTGGATTACCACATGCATGGTGAATGATCCTTTGTATTCATTCCTTATTAAATTGTGGAAATAATCTGTCTACGTGGATTACCGCATGGCGGGTGAAGATCCATTTGCAGTTTCATATATTCTATTATACTCAGTTGGTTAAAGTTTTGGATTCTATACTCCATGAAATTAGTAGAATATCCTGGATATTTGCGCTTCATCCAGTATCTTTTCATAGAAATATTCTTCTGAGCATTCTTGAATTTTACTCCACAAAGCAGTATCATGTTGACAATTTGGACGTTATTGAGTTCAGGATACATTAACTTATTAATCTTTAAAATTTATTCTTGAATTTGTTTTATTGAATTATTATGTCATTGTCATCATCCTTATGCTTATATTGTAATGAAAGTCATATTTGGCTTACGTGCATATATGGACTTAGTATGATTATGACCAGAGATCATTCGGTATAATCATGACCTGTAATATTATAAATGATGTGGTAAAAGTCCTCAGTGGCCTATAATGCATTGATGAACAATTTTTTGTATGATTATGACCAGGGATTATTCGGTATAGTCATGACCGTTGATGATTTAATGAATATCCTTGGCCCGTAATACAGGGATGATTAAACGATGTGGTTTATTTATTAAGCCGAGTCTCAACAATAAAAATTGATGAAAACATTTTAAATCATAGAAGATAGTAGATATCATGCTATACTTGACTCTTCTAATGGATTGCTTATTTCGATGCAGTTAAACTTGATGTCTATTGTATTTTATTAGTTTAACATTGTTGAAGACTATTGATAATTTATTCTGCATTATCTTAGTCATAATATTTCTTACTAGGCTAGTTGAGCTCACCCTTTCTTTCACTGTTCTCTTCAGAAAATGAGAATATAGTTGGGACGAGTCGGGAAAAGGAGTAACGGTCCAGATGATAGCATTAGTAGTCCTCACTATTCTGTTAAATAGTGTGACAATAAATGTAATGAGGACTCCTTTGAGTGTGGATATTGTCTAGATGACAATATTCCTATTAAAACTCTCAGTTTATGTATTGTCGTATATTACACGACGGTTGTATAATTAGTTTGTATTTGTATTCAGTACCTTATATCTGGCGACCCAAGATGGGTGATGTATACCTGTTTTAGGGGCATCACATTCGTTATTATCATCAATGGTCATGATCATGCTAACAATTGTCCATCAATGCACTACGGGTCAATGAGGACTTTTACCACATCATTTGTAACATTACAGGTCATGATTATACCGATACATAATTCCTGGTCATAATCATACCAATCAACAGTTCATTTACGCACTACGGGACAAAGATGACTTTCATCACAATATAAGCATGAGGATGATGACAATGATATAAACATCAATCAAGGATAAATATTAAAGATTTTTAATTTATCCAGAGTTTAAAAATGTCCAAATTATCAACATGATAACTGCTTTGTGGAGTAAAATTCAAGAATAATATTCATGTATCAAAAATAATTTGGACAAAAAAGAAATCAATTTTTATCGTGAATAGTACCCGAGTAAATAATACCCCGTGAATAGTACTCCATGAATAGTACCCCGGCATGAAAAGATCAAATTTTAACAAGAATGTTTAGAAAAATATTCTTGTGAAACGATACTAGCTGAAGCGCAAATTTTAAGGATATTCTACAAATTTTAAGGAGTATAGAAGCAATACTTATCAAAATAAGTATAGAATTAAGAATATGAAACGAAATAATATTACTTACATACTACAGAGTATGGAAGAAAATATTATTGCTTACGAATATTGAACAAAAATAATATCCCTTACAACTATTGAACGAAAATAATATTCCTACGAATATTGAACGAAGATAATATTCCTTACGAATATTGAACGAAAATAATATTATTTACGAATATTGAACGAAAATAAAATTCCTTACGAATACGAAAAATAATATCGTAAGCGAATATGAAATAAATAATACCCCTTACCTTAAAAGGAGAGTATTTCTGACTGGTATGGCGGGGATATTCTTGAAGAAAACTTGCACTGTTTTCTACATTCAAAGCTTCCTTAAACTCTAAAGAAATACGTTCACTATTATAGAAGAAAAATTCTCTGATTCTGGTGTGATTTTCATTTCTAAAATAAGAATCCTATTTATAGGAGAATGGCATGATACTATTTGGACGCACAGTAAGGAAAAATCATGGTTTGCACAGTAACTTATTCACGGGCTGCAACCGGCGAAACTTTTGAAAATTTTTGATTTTACTATGCTGCACTATGCAACCACTATGCAGTACTATACAACATTATGCAGTATTATGCAATACAATAAAATATAATATATTCTATTTTATATAAAAAAAACAAAATTTATAATATATATATATATATATGTAATAAAACAAAACTGAGATAACTTTCTACATACGATTTTGAAATATGAGTAAGTGGATGTCTATGTAATAAGCAAAATTTACAATAAATATTTTATAAAAACCCCTTTATTTATCTCAATTCACTTGGCTTCACTAAACATATTTTTAATAACATTTTTTTCATCATTAATGTTATAACTCACAATATTAACAACCAGATCATTCTCAGGAAAGATGGGGCTTTTCGATAAGGACTTCTCCTTATTGGCGCGCAATTAGGTAACAAACCCCTTTCCTCGACATTGTCAATAATGCAAATAATAATATGAATAACTTTGTCGTTTCAATTATTGATTTTATAATATAAAATATTGTGCAGATGATGCTGTGACAATAATTAAACCAATAATATGAGATACTATGCATCAACTACTGTTGTAATAATTGAATATAATTGAGTGACTTCTCACGTAAGCATCAATAATCAAAGATACTGTATAATACCGTGTGCTACTATGCAACCACGCGTATTACTGTACTTTTATCACCGGGTATTTCAACCGTTAACGGTAAAAATTTTGCCGTTACTTTTATAAAAAGTTATTTCTGTCATTTTCTAACTCCGACAGTAATTCCGTTGTGGGGTTCACCAATGATTGTGCCGGCATACGAATATTCCGTGATAAAACGAATATTCGATCCCCGACCAATCGAATATTTTATAACAACTTGTTTACTTTGCAAAATTTGTAAATATTACCCACAACTATAACATTATATCAAATCCACATCTTTTTATTCAAAATAATATTTAATAAAAAATTAAATCTGTATTCATAAAAGTTGAGGTCTTACATTAATAATATAATCAAAATGTGAGTATAAAAAATAGTTCAAATAAAAATATGAGTATAATTTGAGTAATGTTATACTCAACTCGTTTAAGATTCAAACTACTCGAATTCTCAAATGTGATTCAATACATACTCGATTGATACAAATTCGATAAGATACTCGATACATTCATTTATAATATATACAAAATTAAATCAAATTAATTATTTTTTATTGTTAATTGTGATTTTATATTTGTAAAGTGTAATAGTGAATATGTTTTCTTATTTCTAAGTAAAATAACAAATTTAATTTATAATTATATTTATTATAAAACTAGTTAATATGTGGAGACTCGAATTCGAGTTTGAATTTGAAACTCGCGAGTAGTTTGAATATAATTCGATCCGAGTCGAATCGAATTCGAGTTCGACTAATAAATATTCATATCAAGTTGAATCTGAGTAGAATAATCAAATTCGAGTATGAATTTAATATTTCGAGTCGAATTCGAGCAGCTCTCTGTTCGCTTCGGTTCAACTCGTTTACACTCTTAACATCAATTTCAAATTAAAAGATCAATATTTACTTTTTCAAAGGCAATTTTAAACTTAGAATTAACATGAATTCTTTTAATTTATGATAATACAATTATGAATATCATAAACTACCTAAAAAGTAATACAAATTATAAAATTTATTATTTTAAAACTTAAATGAATCTTGTCAATTTTAAAATTAAAAAGATCTCCAGTTGATTTTTTGATAGTTAATATTTAAATCTTATAATTCGGAACAAATGAAGTATATTTTATTTTTTTCCAAATTTAATTTTTAAAAGACACATTTACATTTAATTTTCTCTCTATAAAAAGTGAAATTTATCAAACTAAATCCATATGAAAAAGTGATAAATTTAAATTTATTATATGTTGTTCCTTTTTTCCATTTAAAATTTGTCATAGATTCTTTAGGAGTAAACTTAGCAAATATCTCGCTGCAAATAAAGAAAATATAATTTCCATAATTGAGATCGGCTTGCCTTTATTCATTGCTAATGCGAGAAGGTTTGACTTGCAGAGTATATTAATTAATTATTATATCTTTTTGGCCCAAGACCCAGAAAGTTGAATATTACAGAGAGTAGAGGGAGAATTTTAGTGAGAGAAGGCTAAGAACACAAAAGTGTTGAGCAAACGCCTACTCTCTAGAACTCTATTATTTTCCTTTCACCAGATTCAGTCAGGTTAGTAATTCAACTCTTTTTTGCTCGTTCTAGCAATTTGAATCATTATTTTCTGAGTTAGGGTTTATATATGTGTATATTTTTTTATGTATGTTTTCTATCTGTTATTGTATATATCGAATTATCCTTGTGTATACTTGTTATATTTTTTTTTCTGCAACGAGATTGATCAATTGAGTTGGGAAATTTAATTTCTCTGATTAGATGAGGGGGTGGTGGGTTTTTGATTTTGTTGATTGCTATTTATTTATTTATTTAATTTTGGCAGGAAGTTATGAAGTAGAGTGATTAATTGTTGGTGAGTAATTAGAGAGTATTGTCTGGTGATGAACTGTAGATTTAAGATATGGGGTGTGTTTTGGGCAGAGAGGTTTCGTCGGGTGTAGTGTATAATGGTAAGGAAGAGAAAACAAAGGCTGGAGATGGGGGGAGGAATAAGAGTAATTTGAGTGTTGAATCTAGTGGGACTTTGGAGGTGGAGGGGAGGAATGTTGAAAACAGTAATGATGGCAATGAGATTGATAAGACGCAGAAGGCAGATAAAGATGGAAGATCAAGGGGTGAGAGGAGAAGAATGAAGGGTCACCCGAGGTTGAGTAATCCACCCAAGCATAGGCATGGGGAGCAGGTTGCAGCCGGATGGCCACCCTGGCTATCAGATGTTCTTGGTGAAGCACTCGATGGTTGGCTACCTCGACGTGCTGACAGTTTTGAGAAAATTGATAAGGTGGGACAATCATACTTTTTAATCATTTGTTGATTTGTTATTTGACCTTAGTGGGCCCTTTTTCACAGATTCAATATTTATATTTTTATAGATTGGACAAGGAACTTATAGCAATGTGTACAAAGCAAGAGATAATATAACAGGTAAAATTGTTGCGTTAAAGAAGGTACGGTTCGATAATTTGGAACCCGAGAGTGTGAAATTTATGGCTAGGGAGATTATCATTTTGCGGCGACTGGATCATCCAAATGTCATTAAATTGGAAGGTTTGGTCACTTCAAGGATGTCGTGTAGTTTGTACCTGGTGTTTGAGTACATGGAACATGATTTGGCTGGTCTAGCTGCTAGCCCAGGCATTAAGTTTACAGTTGAGCAGGTTAGACTGACTTTCTTGCGACATTCTAAAATAGAAGTACATGCATTGACAGGATGGTCAATTTAACTAGTTTCCGTTCTGCAGGTTAAATGTTACATGCATCAACTTTTATCTGGACTTGAGCACTGTCACAAACATAATGTGCTTCATCGCGACATCAAGGGGTCAAATCTTCTTCTTGATAATGGAGGAATCCTTAAGATAGCTGATTTTGGGTTGGCTACTGTTTTTAATCCTAACCACAAGCATCCCATGACCAGTCGGGTGGTTACACTCTGGTATCGGCCTCCAGAACTTCTTCTTGGGGCTACCGATTATAGCGTTGGCATAGATTTATGGAGTGCAGGTTGCATATTAGCGGAGTTATTGGCTGGGAAACCTATCATGCCTGGTCGAACAGAGGTACATAATTGGCACATTTAAAATTTTCAACTATCATCTAGATTTTATGGCTATTAAATTCTCTAGATAGACTTAACATTTTGTGGATTATAATGTCAGTTTCTTGCTTAGTTTGTGGCACAATAGCTTCTGTAATATGACCTTTTTTATAAATAATTTGATATACTTCTTCAAAGTGGCACAATAGCTTCTGTAATATGATGGAATGTTACCCAAAGCGTGCTTGCGTTTGATGCAGCGATGAATACTGGTGCAGCGGTACCCTACATAGCTAAAGTGTGATACGCTAGGGTATTTTTACATAAGTTCTTATAGTTAGGAATTCTCTTAGAATCTAAATATGATAAGCCAAAGTTTTATTGAAGATTTTTAGTTGAATCAATAAGTTGATTGTTTTATAAATATTTTAGTACAAATATAATGTTTGAACATCCAATACTAAGTTATAATATTGATATTTGTGCAATTATAGTTAAACAACAAAGAAATTTTTCGGTACGCTAAATTTAGAGTATTGGTATGTAAGAGTATCCTGTTTGGGTACGCAAGTACCAATACACGATTCGCTAGGTCTATGAGAGTATTGGTGTTTGCATACCCAAACAAGGTACTGTTATGTACCAATACTTTAAATTTAGCATACCGAATTTTATTTTTTTGTTAACTATAATTGCTCAAATATCAATATTATAAATATTATAACTAAGTATTGGATGCCCAAACATTATATTTTTACCAATATATTTATAAAATATTCAACTTGTTGATTCAACTAAAAATCTTCTACAAAACTTAGGTTTATATCATTTAGATTATAAGAGAATTCCTAACTATAAAAACTTATATAAAAATACTCTAGCGTATCACATTTTAACTATGTAGCGTGCGTTCCCGTACACGTACCGAAACGTACCACATTTCATGTAATACTAGGTTGGATGGTATCACAATTTTATAGAATTGATTAACAACTACCCTAACTTATTAACTTTTTCCATTTTCAAAGATTAACCTTTCAATTTTTCAATCGGTCATTAAACTATTAATTATTTTCACTTTCGTTCAATTGAACACCGCCACGTCATAAATTGATGACGTGAACCCATTAACTAGGCTAATCAATACATACGTAATTATTAAAAATTAGTCTTAAATATAAATTATTACCTAGAACTATTGACATTTTTTCACTTTGATGGTGATCTTTCAATTTTTTTCACTTTAGTTCAATTGAAGTTGAAGATGGTGGGTTTATAGAGTCAAAATGGTGAGAATTATTTACTTTTTAATTACTAGTTTTTAATTAGTTTTCTCCATTAACTAAGAGCTCAAGTACATGGAAAGTGATTATGTGTAAATTATGTTCTAATAATTTAATACCATTTTTTATTTTGTGGAAAAAAAATAGTTAATGATAGTTGCTAGTAAGATGATATCTAATAATTAGTTACAGATAGTTTTTTTTCTTCTGTTTTTTTTTGCAAATTTAGGTGTTAATAATAGTGATAAGTAATATTTTTCATAATTATTACTTAGTTTTTTTTTGAATAAAAAAGAACCTTTTAAATAGATGTTTCATTTTTAAATTATTTTTAGTTTTTGTTGTTAAATTATAATATAATATTACATTTATGCCTATTTAGTTTTTATAAATTGATTTAAACTAATTATAAAATGAGTATTGTTTTAACACATCATTAGTCACATCCTATACGTGTTAAAGTCACGTCATCAATTTATGACCTGCCAACTTCAATCGAATCAAAGTAGAAAAAATTAATAGTTTAATCACTTGATTGAAAAAATTAAAAGACTGGTCACCAAAGTTAGAAATGTCAATAGTTGAGGGTAATAATTTATATTTAAGCCTAATTTTTTTATTACACGAAGACATTGATTAGCCTAGTCAGCAGGGTCACAATCTTCAATTTATGACGTGACATGTTTAAGTGAACGAAAGTGGAAAAAATTGATAGTTTAATGACCTGATTGAAAAAATTGAAAGGTTGATCACCGAAGTGGAAAAAAGTTAATAGTTTAGGGTAGTTATTTATATTTAAGCCAATTTCTCAAATATCAATATTATAATTTAGTATTGGGTGCTATAACTTAGTATTGAGTGCTCAAACATTAAATTTTTACTAATATATTTATAAAATATTCAACTTGTTGATTCAAATAAAAATCTTCTATAAAACTCAAGTTTATATCATTTAAGAGAAATCCTAATTATAAAAACTTATATAAAAATACTCTAGCGTATCGCGTTTAACGATGTAGCGTACCGCGTACCGAAACGTACTTCATTTCAAGTAATATTGGGTTGGATGGTATCACAATTTTATAAAATTGATGTCGAATAATCAAGTAAGGTATGCATACTATTTATATGAAAAAACCTTGGTTACTATTTATATGAAAAAACCTTGGGTGGGGGTGGGGGTTGGGTTGGGTTGGGAAGGAAATGTGCACATAATCGAAATAGAATAAGAAGGAACTTTCAAGGGCAATAAATTAAGGACACAAGTTCTAAAAGAAGTAAAAGAATATGAGTGGGCCAAACCCAATTCTCACTGGAATACTAGACGGATGTTTGGGTGAAATTTAGCATGTATTATAGCTAGCATTTTGTTGACCATGAAATTGTAATCACTGCAATAAATTAGTTTTGGTGTGCGAAAATACCATTTCTCAGACATTTTCTGATTTGCTTACATCTACCAAATGTTAAAAGCATTCATCTAGCATGGGGGTTGAGCTTATTTTGAGTTTAGAAACTTGCACACCATATAAAAAACCTTTGGGTAGAATAATTCATGGGAGTAGATGTTGCTAATACAAAGCCTACTTAAAGGCGAGGTATCCTTGGCTAGATGTACAGACAGATGCTGAAACTTGAGCATTTGGCATGACAATTTCAAACTACCTAGGACTTCACTGTTGTATTACCTGTTAATTTTTTTTAAACATAATATTCCTTGAAAACTAATTTAGTTAAGCATAAATGGTTAGTTGTCAAAACCTCTAAAATCAAATTAACAAAGATTTGCCACATTTTGAAGTTTGCCAATTGGTAATATAATATGACAGGCTAATACCTCCATTTTGGCATTCAGTAGTCT
Organism: Panax ginseng; assembly: GCA_020205605.1. Taxonomy (NCBI): domain Eukaryota; kingdom Viridiplantae; phylum Streptophyta; class Magnoliopsida; order Apiales; family Araliaceae; genus Panax; species Panax ginseng. Next base: position 31,687,338 of record CM035138.1, on the reverse strand, counting down.
CTTTACATGCGAGTGTACTTGAGCTGAGAAACTCAGATGCCAACACTATGACCTTAATGCAAAAATATGTATTCTATCTGTTCTAAAGAAAAGGAGCCCTACTCGTTTGTTGACCTTTTGGTTTTCCAAATGTTAAGGTTTTTATAGACACACTTAAGTATATAATTCAAAGGTATAATGCTGCTTGAATTTGTACCAACTTTAAATTATATAAATGATGATACATTTGTAATATTTAGTTTAATTCAATATAATTCTTAAATTTATGTTTAGTTTCTTAAGTTTTAATATTGAATTAAATTCTTGTAATTTTAAATTTTATTATTTAATAGCAATCTTGTTTATGAATAAAACTAATAAGTTAAAAATATGTTTTGAACTTTGAATAATTGCATGTTTGTGTTTGAACTTTGACATTAACAATATGGATTTGTTTGAACTTTAAGCAAATGTCTTTATTATCTTTATTATAGGTTGTTTTGCTTTATATTATTGTTTTGTTTGAATAAATATAAGATAAAATATTAAAATTGACTTAAAATAAAAAATCCCGCCTAGGCCCCCTCCGACCTCCCCGCCTAGCGCCTTTTAGAACATTGATAATACTTTGTAAAGACTATATTCGTATTACCCTCAAAGTGGTACCTGTGCTTTAAGAAAAAAGAAGATTAACTAGTATACTTACGTGAGTTCCTAGATTCACTAGTATACTTATGTGAGGTCTCGCTAGTACTATATTTAAGTGAAATATAAGGGTGGAATTGGAACATATTTTATGTTCTCCACTTTAACTTTATGTTCATGTTCTTACTTCTTAATTTGCGTGAAAATTGTACTTAAGCCATTCTTTGGAGGTTAGAGGTAGTATTTCTTTTCGATGATTGTTTTTCAACATTAATTTAAAGACCGGGAATTTATTTTTTGAGTAAATTATTGTTTTTTTTAATTTTAATTATGTCGGTGTAGCCTATGCAAAATTTACTATTCAAAATGACAAATTAACCAGACTCTTTTATTAGGACGGAGGCAGGTATTACAGGGGGGGAAAATACCCTAAGTATATTGTTATGCCAAATGGTCATATTGATGTATCATTAAAAATAAGCCAATTTTATGCGTCAGTGTTAAGTTATCTTGGAATAAAACTTTTACCTCCACCCCAACTACATCAACGAACAGTATGGATTCACATCCCACACTCCTAGAACCTTCTTTATTTTGTAGGCCCTTTCAGCAAGACATGACCAAACACATACCAAAAGGATAGAGTACATATTTCTTTACTAATTTATATTCATTGTACCAATTCTCATATTTTGGTGTTGAAAAGTATCTTTTTTGTTGCTAAGGTAGAACAACTGCATAAGATATACAAGCTGTGTGGCTCGCCTTCCGATGAATATTGGAAAAAGTCAAAGTTGCCAAATGCAACTCTATTTAGACCACGAGAACCTTACAAGCGTTGCATTTCAGAGACATTTAAAGCTTTCCCATCATCATCGCTGCCGTTGATTGAAACTCTTCTTGCAATTGACCCCGCAGAACGCAAGACTGCGACAGATGCATTGAGAAGTGAAGTAAGTTTTTATGTAAATTAATATTAAGTTTAAATAGGAATATTAAAATATTTATGACCTTTTGATCTCAGTTTTCAGTTTCATTTCTTTCAATGGATCTGGTTAATTTTTTCCCCAAGTGTTAGTAGAGACTGGATTTCCTGAAAGTTTAAAATAAGATTATCATATTTATAGAGTATACTGGAGTTAATTTTAAAAGGAGCTTGGAAATGTTTTGTACTTATGTGATTAGAAGATGGAACCTCTGAAATATTATGGTGAACACAAAAGAAATTTGAAATGTGAGCAAATAAACTTCTTGCATAGTTATAACTCAGACATTTACATAATGATGAGCTCTGGTAATTATGGATAAAATATTTTTACCCTTACCAAAATAAAATTGAGGACATTATCAGTAAAAACATTAACCAAATTATGAACAACTAAGAGATTCACAGTGAGATATTATAAATACTGCAATTAAATTTGATAGATACTTGAAGCTCTACAAGTCATTGAAGTTTAATATGGGAGCTGAGGAAAATATTTTAAAGATATTTTTTAGAGCTATATAACAAAAGAATGGGTCATTAATTAGTGCAATTGGGTTGTGATTGTTTATTCAACAACATATATATGTACATATAACACGCTCACACACACACATTTATGGGCGTGTGTGTGTGTGTATATATATATATATATATATATATATATATATATTCAAAGTTTTCATCTATGAATTGGTTACAAATGACGAAAACTAATTCCCAACTATTTCCTTTATCAAGATTGTTATTTCTCATATGCAGCTTCATGCTTTAACGTGTTTAAATTTTTTTGAGCAAAAACTGGACTTGTGGACTTTTTTTAAAGTTTGACGTTATGTTTTGAAATATTTAAATTTCTAAATATATTTCATCGATTAGGTTTTGGAAATGCTAATTTTAACATTATTTCATTTATCTTGTTGGAGATTACATTGTATATAATTAGTGGATTTCATACAAAGTCTTATTTGTGTAAAATTTTCTTTACTGGGAGATTAAATGTTGGAAATGATTAGTCCCATGCCATTCGTCTTCTCTTTAAACATCAAGTCTTAGCTTCTGGAGGTTATTCCTATTCCTAGTCATTTGCTAACACAATTCAAACTCGAAATGTCATTTGGCCTCCTCCTCCTCCTCCTCCCTCCCCCTACCCTCCCCTCTCTTCCCTTTTTTCGTGTGCCCTCCCGCTCCTTGCCCTTGCATTTTGAACTCGCACCAATGCTGGTGAGCATACCCCTGGTTATAGTAGCATTTAGCAAAAAAAACAAACAAAGGGATAGCACCAGACATGCTTGAAGAGTCATATCTCCGTCTCCCTCCCTCCCTCTCTCTTCTCTCTCTCTCTCATGCATACACACATACTATTTTTTACTTCAATTTTTTTTCTGTTTTTCTTCATGCAGTTTTTCACCACAGGACCATATGCTTGTGATCCTTCTAGCCTCCCAAAATATCCTCCAAGCAAAGAAATGGATGCCAAACGACGGGATGATGAAGCGCGAAGGTAAAGATAACTTACAAATTCAGAAATCTTACAAAAATATTACATCTATTTTTGTATTTTTGAATAATTGTATCCATTCACCGGCTCAAGGTGTACAATTTTACATCTTATTTAATCCACTTTGGATGAGAATATTTTTCTTATCTGTTTTCTTGCTATTCGAGTGGTTATTTATTTGCCTGCCTTTGTGTAGGGTCTGTCCATGTGTGTTAATTTTTTTTTTTTTTTATATTATTTTTTGGGGGGTGGGGAGGGAGGGGGTTTGAGGGCCCTTAGAAACTAAATGAAAGCAAAAGACGTCCATGGTCTTGAACTCTCAAAACCTGGTGTACCATAATAAAATTCAACGAAGGGCTCACCAACTTTGATAGCCCAAAACACTCTTCCTTTCTTCAAGTTTATTTTTTAGCATATATAAATATTAAAATATAATTTTTCAGTGAAGGAGATTGAGTGAAGTTGCTTCAAATATATTGCTATACTCCCTCCGCCCCTTGGAAGATGTCAGTTTTGCTTCCATGGTAATGAAAAAAGTCATGTTTTTTAGACAATTCAAAGCTGGTCTTTTTCGTTTTCTTGTGGTTTGCTTATCGGAAATTAGTATATTATGTTACGTCAAATCTTTGCCATATCAAAGAGTAACATTTCTTTGACGGAGAAGAAAAAGGATGGTGGCATCCTTCACTGGGCTAGGGGAGTGCATACTGTGTTATTAATCTGAATTTAAAACTTTGATGCTCCATTTTTTTCTCTTTTTCTTTGTGTGTGTATATATATTGTATTTGTAATTTTGTTTGTTCAATTTAGAGATCTACAAAATCTTGCCTTATATTGTATCATGTTACGTATTTGAAGCCCAAATCCTCTTCATTTATGTGCATATACTCGGGTGTTTTAACTATTCTCTCTCTCTCTCTCTCTCTCTCTCTCTATATATATATATATATATATATATATATATATGTGTATGTGTGTGTGTGTGTGTGTGTGTGTGCGTAGCGTATCCATTGCTGTAACTGGTATCAATTTCTAAACTTACAGGGTAAGAGCTGCTAGTAAAGCCCAAGGTGATGGTGTTAAGAGAACGCATGCATGCGTGATCGGGCTGTTCGTGCATTTCCTGCTCCTGAAGCCAATGCTGAGCTGCAATCTAATCTTGATGTATGTCTTATGTGTCGCTTCTTTTAACTAATAACTCTTTTATAGATATGTGCGTGTTTCATGTCTTCTTTTGTTATATAAATTTATGTTATCCAAATAAGTCAATATAGTTCGAAGTTCTATGCTTGAATTGTGTTACTTAGATATTCTCTTCTTTAAGATCCGAGAATGTGTAAAGATCAACATATGGATTATGGAAACATATGCACACATAGATATGCTAGCTTAGTATCATGTCTCTAGTGATTAGTGGATATCATTTGCATGATTTCGATTCTAAATTTTGCTAACAGGTGAGCCCCGTTCTTATCCATTAAAGAAAAGGTTTTAAGAACGTTTTTTTTGGTAATTCAAAGAACTACTTTTTTGAACAACAAAGAATGTCATAAGAATGTAAGAGAAACATACATGAAGCCAAAAAAATATTGAGACAAGTTCTTAGTTTCTTGGGAGTTTTCCTGCACTCAAATTAAACTTGTAACAGAGAAGAAAAGATATGTACTGGTTTGAAAGCTTGTAGTATTATCTAACAGCAGTTGACCTGTAATCGTGCAATCATATCGTCATAATGAATATAGTTTCAAATTACTTTGTTAACTAGGTTTCACCATATAGCGAGGGAGAAACTCATGGGGCATTTATAAATTTTTTGGTTGAGATTTAACTCGATCATTCTATAGACCTTAATGAGCTCGAAGTTCAAAATCACTAGTAGTTGGCGATTATCAATTGGTGATTCAAGAACCCTGTGCATGTTTGGAGTTTAATGATGGTTTCATGTCTTCTGATCTTCTGCCAGTCACATGAATAGGAACAACTGTTGCTTTTAGTGAATTGAAGCACAAATAGCTCATTCATTTTTTAATAAACTAAAGTTGTGTTTTGTCCACTTTTTGATTGGTGTAATTTACTCAGGTTCTTCTTTTATTGTTTTGTGATATCTGATTTTACGGTAATCTGGAGACTTTTATGCTCACAAACACCATTTCAGTTTAAATTAAATGCTGGAAAACTTTGTTCTTAATTATTCAATTTTGTTGATTTGTTTCTAAATGCAGAGACGGCGTTTAGTCAGCCATGCAAATGCCAAAAGCAAGAGTGAGAAGTTTCCTCCACCTCATGAGGACGGAGGACTTGGTGTTCCCTTGGGCGCTTCACATCACATTGATCCTACCTTTGTTCCCACCGATGTGCCATATAGTTCCACCTCACTCACATACTCTAAGGAACCTGTTCAAAATTGGTCAGGTCCATTGGTAGAACCTGCTTCTGCTGGCGGTGCTAGGCGCAAGAAGCATGCTGCAACTGATGCAAGAGCTCCAACAAAACATTTTAAAGGCAAGAAAGACAATAGTAACAATATCCAGGGTTAAAGGATAGGAAAGAGAGGTTTAAAGATTAGCGGTATACACCAAAGGAACGGGATACTCATGAACTGATTACTGGTGACATACACTCTCAGGAGCCCTAGATTATTTGATGCAAGGTTGTTTAACCCTTTTCAAAATGCAGTTTCCTTTGGGTTCAGAGGTCAATTATTTTTTCGTTTCATTCCCAAATACAAATGGCTTTTTCTTTCCCCTTTTCCCAACTTGTCTATTTTGTTCGGATTGTGTTTGCTCCTCTATAATTTGCCACTTAGAATACTTGGGTTTGAACTCAATGCTGCTTTACTTGGTCAAAATTCTAATAAAATTTTCGAGTCAATTTTTTGTTATTTTATCCTCCTCCTGTTGTGTAACTTGGGGTTTCGGTGTTCTTCTTCTTCTTCTAATTTCTTATTATCATTATCAAAAGTTGTCCTCCAGTTTAGAGAACATTATATGCTGAGGGGTGTCTATATCACATTTTGATAGCAACAGCAAATAGCAAGGAGATGAATACCAGAAGCTTAATCTGGAGTGCTAATGTCATGTTTGTTGGCTTGTTGCACTAAAATGAAAAGAATAAAGCATGTTTTACAAGTCCTAGTCCTATACTACTTTTACCATTTGTGTTTTCTAAGACATTCAAGATATTTTAGAAATTCAATATTATTGAATATACTTTTTTCAATATTCATCTTTTATATAACTGTCCTTATTCTGAACTACTATTGTAATTAGTTGCTAGTATAAATTTTGAAAATAAAATTTTTAAATAAAAAAAATGTATACGTCAAGCTTAGAAGAAATTGGACTCATTTTAGAACACCAAGAATGTGTTTTTAACTTTATCATATTTAATATGAAATAATTATCCTAAAATGATAATGAGAATGCTCAAATGCATTGCAATTATTTTGATATTTTGTGCATTTGAGATGTTAAGAAGAGTTAAAATAAAACATGGGAGGAGCATGTTTGGTGACCATCTATATTTCAAAAAAAAATTCATTGATGTTTTTATCTCTGTTTTAAATTTTGAGTCGTGCTATTACAAAAATTTTCAGTCGAATTATGATTGTGACGTATGTGCAATAATGTGATATATGAATTAAGAAGGGTTTCATGGATATGCAAAGTCGGTCCTGGGTTTTCTAATGCTCGGAGCAAATTTTCTCAAGTGTGCCCCTTTATACAAATTAAATAAATAAATTATCAACTAAATATTTTTATTAAAATTATAAAAATTTACAAAAGATACGGAAAAACACTTTAAAATGTCATCGAAGCAAAGAATCATCACATGTACTTACAAAATAAAAATATCAATGAAATCGGTAAAACTAATGAAATAATAACTACAGTTGGCAAGTTTTACTGATTATACAATTGAACTTTTAATTTTTCAAATTACCTCACTAAACTAATATTATTTTGAAATTGGTTTATTCCGTTAAAAAAAATAAACGGACGTTAAGTTTTACCTACAAAACTAATGAATTACCCATTGTAGTTAGCACGTTTTACTGATTACACCATTGGACTTTTAATTTTTTAGATTACCGCATTAAACTAATTAAAAATAATTATTTTAAATATTTTTAAAAATTATTATTATTTTCAGTAAAAAATATTAGAAACTTTATTTTTTTTCCATAAAATGAGTAAAGTTTCATAAAATATAGATTTAAAAAAATTAAAGTTTTATGAAACCTTCTTGATTTAAATTTTTTTTCTTTTGAAAATAAAGTTTATTTTTTGAATCTATATTTTATAAAATTGTACTCATTTTTTAAAAAATATGAAGAATTTTCCAAATTTTTCTTGAAAATAATATTTATTTATAAAATTATTAATTTCTTTTTGAAAAAATTGATTCAGTTTTTTTATTTTATCTTTTGCTGTGTTTTTATTTTAATTTCTATTTTTAATTTTTTTAAAAAAAATTCTAATATTAAGAATGGATCATTTTGTTAAAAAATTAAGTAGATATTAATTTAATTTAAAATCACTTTAATTTTTTTGAATCTATATTTTATGAAACTCTACTCATTTTATGAAAAAAAAAAGTTCCTAATATTTGTGACGCCCCCAAAATAGGTATACAACACCTATTCTGAGTCGCCAAATACATGGTACAAAAAAAAAACTACAACTTCATTATTACAATTGTCGTGTATAATACGACAACACATACTGTGAGTTTAAATACAAATATTATCTTCTAGACAATATCCACACTCAAATAAGTTCTCATTACAATTATTCATACACTATTTTACAAAAATAGTGAGGACTGCTAAAATAACTTTCTAGAACCATCACTCTCTACCCCAACTGGTTCCCGCTATATTCTCGCTTCCTGAGAAGAAAAATGGAACAATAAGGAAAAGGGTGAGCTCAACTAGCCCAGTAAAGAATATTATGACTAAGATATGTGACGCCCCCAAATTAGGTATACATCACCCATCTTGAGTCGCCAGATACAAGGTACTGAATACAAATACAACTTAATTATACAACAGTTGTGTAAAATATGACAAAACATAGACTGTGAATTTTAATACAAATATTGTCAGCTAGACAATATCCACACTCAATGGAGTCATTACATTTATTATCACACTATTTCACAGAATAGTGAGGACTACTAATGCACCATCTAGGACCATCACTCTGTTCCCCGACTAGTCCCAGCTTCGTTCTCATTTCCTAAAGAGAAGCGGTGAAAAGAAAGGTGAGCTCAACTAGCCCAAGAAGAAATATTATGACTAAGATAATGCGTAATAAATTATCATTAGCCTTCAACAATGTTAAACCGATAGAATATAATAGACAACAAGTTTAAGCTGCGAGTGGATCAAACAATCCATTAGAAGAGTCAAGTAAGGTATAAAATCTATTATCTTCTATGATTTAAAAAGTTTTTCATCAACTTTATCGCTGAGACTCGGCTTAATAAATAAAATCGAATCATCCCTGCTCCACGACCAAGGATATTCATGTAATCATCAATGGTCATGACTATACTCGAATAATCCACGGTCATAATCATACCAACAATCTGTCCACCAATGAACTACGAACCCGATGAGGACTTTTACCACATCATTCGTCACATTACGGTCATGATTATACCAGAATAATTTACGGTCATAATCATACCAAGTCCATCTATGCACGTAAGCCAAAGATGACTTTCAACATAATATAAGCATGATGATGATGACAATTCAATAAAACAAGTTCAAGAATAAATTTTAAAAATTTATAAGTTAATTTATCCTGAACTCAATAACGTCCAAATTGTCAACATGATACTGCTTTATGTAGTAAAATTCAAGAATGCTCAGAAGAATATTTTCATGAAAAGATACTGGATGAAGCGCAAATATCAAGGATATTCCACTAATTTCATGGAGTATAGAAGCCAAAACTTTAACCAACTGAGTATAATAGAATATATGAAACAACAAATGGATTTTCACCCGTCTTGCGGTAATTCACATATACAGATCATTTCCACAATTTAATAAGGAATGAATACAAAGGATCATTCACCATGCATGTGGTAATCCACATAGACAGGTTATTCCAACAGAATAATAAAGAATGGAATAATAGAAGGATTCACCATGCGTGCGATAGACTGCACAGACATGTTATTCCCAACAAAATAATAAATAATGGAACCAGGTCCGGCATAAACGCACAGACAGGATATTCCGACGAATAATAAATAATGGAACCAGTCCGGCGTAACGCTTGCCTGACGGATATTAAACCGAATGAATAATAAAGAACGGAATATTAAAAGAATTTCACCATGTATGCGGTATTTTGCATAAACAGGTTATTCCAACATAATAATAAAGAATGAAATAACAACAGAATTCACCATGCATGTGATAGACCGCACAGACAGGTTATTCCAACAGAATAATAAAGAATGGAATAATAAAAGAATTTCACCATGTATGCGGTACTTCGTATAGACGGGTTATTCCAACATAATGATAAAGAATGGAATAACAGAAGAATTTCACCACGTATGCGGTACTTCGAATAAACAGGTTATTCTAACAGAATAATAAGAATGGAATAACAGAAGTTCTCTTCATGAATACGAAAGAAATAATACCTCTTACGAGTACAACAAATAATATCCCATACCTTAGAAGAAACCGGATATTAGAGTAGTGAAGTAGCAGAATACTTTTCTTTTTTCTCTCTAGAGTTTCAGTGAATTCGTAAGAAATAATAAAGGAATGCGCTTCTATTTATAGGAGAATGGACTGAATAGTAACTAATTCATGAACGGTCCAGATTGATTTACTTTTAAATGGACGGTCCATATTGATTTACTATTAAAACTTAAAGCAACGGTCCATACTGATTTACTATTAAAACTTTAAACCAGTGATCCATATTGATTTACTATTATAACTTTCCACCAGCGGTCCATATTAATTTACTATTATATCTTCAACCAACGGTCTGAAAAATTAGTACATCTCCTCATGGAATAATATTGTACCCAAAAATAATTTGGACCGAAAAGAAATATATCTTACGGGTGAATAGTACCCCATAAATAGCAACTCGTGAATAGTAACTCGTGAATAGTAATTCGTGAATAGTAACTCGTGAATAGTAACTCATGAATAGTAACTCATGAATAGTAACTCGTGAATAGTACTCCACTCAAAACCACGAAAAGTGCCCCAATACTTCGATTGAACAATATAACCTCCGGACATCAATTATTATCGAAACAAATGTCGATTTCCACTAACACAAATAATTCCAACACAATGGAACTATAAAATTCATCTTTAATCAACACGAACTTATTCATCATTAATATTATAATTTACAATATTTAACAACTAGGTCGTTCCCAGGAAAGAGGGGGCTTTCCGATAAGGATTTCTCTTTATTGGCGCGCAATTAGGTGACCAAACCTGTAATATCCGAGATATTTTTTTTATGTAATTTAAGAATTATTAATAAACGAATTTATATGAAACTTTTGGGAGATTTCATTTATTAGATGTATATGTGTTGTACATATATGTGTTATTTCAAGATATGTGATGAGATGTATTTAAATGGTTGGTTTAGTTTTATTTAACTATTTAAATTGATTAAGTAGGGAATTATTCTATTTATTACGTGGGATGGTATTAAATCATGAGCTGGAGTTCGGAGCGGAATTTAGAGACGCTGAATCATGTATTCGAGTCCTAACGTCGAAATTAGTCGAGATAGAATCGTAATCACGAAAAAAGTGTCACACGATTGACTTTTTGGTCAAAATCAACCAATTGACATTTTTGAGGAAAAGTCAACTACGAATTTCAGAGATGAATTTGACTAAACGGATAGTCCCATGACGTCTGGAACGTCGACTTTAGTAGGAATCGATATATGGTTCGCAAAGTTTGGTTCCGAAGGGTAAAATAGTTAAATAGTTTATTAATTGATTAAAATAATATATGTTTTTTATAATAGAAATCAAATTTGAACTGATGGACCCATGAGACTATTAAATTGGGACAAGGGAGGAGTATACGTATATTACATAATAGCTAAGGTGGAAGTAATTTATTTTATTCCTTAAAATCAAAATTCTTTTTATTTTCTAACTCCTACATTCATTTTCTCTAACTCCCACATTCTTCCTATTAATTAACTATATTATTGTAGTATTAAGTATTGTGAGTAACTAATCATTAGAGTTGGGGTTATGGGAATCAAAAGACTCTAACAAAGCTATACATATATACAAACACACTTTTCTTTTAAGAAAATTCCACCAAGTGAGTAAACATGGAGAGAAATTGAGAGTCTAAGAGAGTTAGAACTAATTTTGGAGGATTATTGAGGATTTGACAAGCAAGGAGAAGGAGCATCATATTAAACCAAGAAGGAATTCATCAAAAGGTAATTCATGAATCCATTTTATTTTTATAAGAAAAATGAGAAGAAAATGCATATAAAATTGGTAAATGATTTGTTGTGGCTTTGTGTTGCCATGTTACTGTTGTTTGATGATTATAGATCATTAACAACAAAAGATATGGGTTAATCATGCATCAAATTCATAGACAATCAAATAATTAAGCAATGCATGCTCTACCTTTGATAAAATGTCTCTAAGGTGCTAAATTAATCAAAAAGGTGGAAGTTTGTTGAAGTTTGATGTTGTGAAATGTGAAAACATGTGAGAGTAGATGATCTGGACATTAGGAATAATTTAATTGCATGCTAGAAGCAAAATCACCGATTTTTGTCAAATTGGGTTTAACTAGTAATCTGTGATTTTTGGGGTTTTTCGGAGCCTCGGAATCATGGTGTATATGACTTGATTAACGTATGTAATAATTTTATAAAATAGTATGTAACATGAGGTACAACCTGTCCAAATTTCATAGGAAAGGGAGTTAAATTGATCAAGTTATGAAAATCGTAAGCATGCATGTTGGTAATAAAATCTGTAGAATTCTGGAAAATTCCAGAATTTTTTCTAAGTATAAAACTAGTGCTTGCATGCTTTTCTATGCAGTTGGTTTGTGGTCTTAGCATGCTAGTTTTATGAATGTTATGTTTTTGTAAAATACCTTGATGTATGAAGTTTATTGTGTCCAAGTATCATGGTCATATCATATTTAGATTAGCGGGAATAAAATCGTAGAGTAAACTCTGAAAATCGTAGAGTCAATAAAAATCGTAGAGTAAACTCTGAAAATCGTAGAGTCAATGAAAATCGTAGAGTCAGTGAAAATCGTAGAGTAAACTCTGAAAATCGTAGAGTCAATAAAAATCGTAGAGTAAACTCTGAAAATCGTAGTCAATAAAAATCGTAGAGTAAACTCTGAAAATCGTAGAGTGCAGATAGTAGAGTGAAAATCGTAGAGTCAACACTGAAAATCGTAGAGTCAGTGAAAATCGTAGAGTGAACTCTGAAAATTATAGAGTAAAGTTTATATTACAACTACTATGAGTTGCTAATAGGTGATGCGCATGATTATACAATTGTGTAGGGCACGTGAAGTGCAGATAAACATGTAAGTCGTTAATCACATATCGGTAAACAACGATCAAGGCAAGTTTCTTACCTATTTTTCATTATGAATTTATTCAACTCTTATTCATTGATTGCGCCGAGGGTAAGTTTGGGCTTGTGATTAAGTAATCATTCGTGCAAGCTCCTCTATTGTAAAGTTCTATAACTTCAATTGTGATGCGAAACGTTATTGATGATTATTCAGCCCTATTGTAATCGCTATACTTTAAAGTTCGTATACCCTTAATGAACTATATTCAAGCATGCTTTCTAGCTTTCGTTTCAGCTAGATGTTATTGATGCAAACGTAGTATATTGTTTGAACAATTCAAATCCTTTGAAGCTATTGAATGTTTACCAATCCAAATTGCTTTGGTGAGGTCCCGCATGAATACTAAGATGAACAACCCGGATAATGGGGTAACTGATGTCGGGCATATAGTCCCATTTACGCTTATGCGTTTAAACTTTATACTTGTGCACAATGTAGGGTACGATAGGCTGATCACCTGGAGTACTTGCAGAGACCGTTTACAATCTATTTGATTGTTAAACCGTCTGATGGTTTTTGATAAAACAAAGTAATGTTCAGGGTATCTAACATCCCTTAGTATGCTATTGATAATTCCAGAACTCTTATCTTGATATTACAGTTTATCCCTTGATATTTATTTCAACTATTGAGAAATATTCATACTAATGCTTATACTTCTGATGTATGTTCTCAAACTACTTTATATACTTGCTGGGCAATTTGTGCTCATTCTTGCTTAAACCTTTCGCTTATATTTGATAATCTTTGAGGGCTCGGGCAAGGACAAAGGAAAGTCTAAGATGAAATGATGAGAGTTATTTATGTAATAATTATATTTCCGCATATGATGTGATGTAGCGATAAACGCTAAGTTTAAGTTTCAGTTTATTAAAGGTTGTAAAGACTTGAGATTTTATTTTGAATAAGTATGTAATAGTTGATATTATTATTATTATTATTATTATTAGAGTTACTTAGATAGATGATGATGTATGTTATATCGTGAACACCATGTCCTATAATCGATGTTACACGAATTTGGGGGCGTCACAAAACCTCTCCTTGACAGAACTTCTAGACATTGTCAATATTGCAAATAATAATATGAATAACTTTGTCGTCTCAATTATTGATTTAATAATATAACATATTATGCGATGATAATCTTTGTAACAATAATTGAATCAATAATATGAGAGATATGATGCAAAGAATTATCGTAGCAATAATTGAGTATAACCGAGTGACTTCTCACGTAAGCATCAATAATCAATACCGTGTGTCTACTACGCAACCACGCCAGACATTCTTTGTTTTTTTACTACCGGGTAGTTCAACAGGTTTTAATTCGGTAACACATTCGCCGTTATTTTTATAAAAGATAATTTTGTCGTTTTCTAACTACGACAATACTTCCGTTGTGGGGTCCACCAATGATTGTTCCATCGTACAATATTCTCTGTTAAAACGAATATTCCCCTACCAATCGAATATTATATAACCACTTGCTTACTTTGCAAAATTTATAAATACTATCCACAACTATAACATTATATCAAATCCACACCATAATATTAAAAAAATTATTTCGAGAAAATTAAATATTTATTCATAAAATCTGGGGTCTCACAATATACATCAAATTATCATTAGTCTTCAACAGGAAAAAATCTGATAGAATATAATAGACAACAAGTTTTAGATCAACAAATGCAGCGGAAACAGCAATCCATTAGAAGAGTCACGTAGAGAATGAATTCTACTATCTTCTAAGATTTAAAAGTCCATCATCAATATTTTATCCCTGTAACATCAATCAATATACATCTTGCATCAAATATTCATCTTTGCACTACGGGCCAAAGATATTCATTTGTATCATCAGTTGGTCATGTTCATCTCAACACTTGTTCATCTTTGCACTATGGGCCAAAGATATTCATCAGGTAATAATGCATCTTTGCACTATAGGCCAAAGATATTCATCAAGTATCACCTATTACGGACTGAGAATCATGTAAACATTTTAGAGATCGAAATCAGTGAGACAGAAGGACAAATATTAGGGATTCATATTTCAGTTTATCCAAGTTCAATAATACTCAATAATAAACTATAGTGGAGTAAAATTCAAGAATGAAGATCAAAACATGGATTAAATTTCAAGAATAAGGGTCACAACAGATAACTTGAAAGAATTTTTTTTTCTTTTGTGAACAATACCCGTGAATAGTACCCGTGCATCTGAATAATGACTGTGAACAATGAATCGTGAATAAAGATGCCTCATGAAAAGTTCCAAATTTGATAAAAATTAGCACCAATATTCCTATGAAATGATATTAGATGAAGCGAAATTTTTAATCATTTCAGGAATTATAGAAGTAATACTTACCATAGTAAGTTCAAATTTAAGAATACGAGAAGAAATAATATCGCTTACGTAATATGGAGTATGAAAGAAAATAATATTTCTCACGAGTGTTGCAATAAAATAATATCATTTACCTTAGTAGAAGTTGGATTTGACTGGAATATCGGATATTATTCTGAGAAAATCTTGCAGAAAAACTACGCTCAAAGTATTCTTATACTCAAGAAAAATACTCACAATACTTTAGAATAAGAATTTCTGATTATGAAGGTGTGATTGAGGAAGAAGGGGTTACCCCTATTTATAGTGCAATACGGAGGAGAAAGCCAACTGCAACAACCTAACTCTGCCAAATTTATTTTTCCTCATACTGCACATGCCTAACTTTTCCTTTGTTTTGATTGGATGAGGGGCCACCAATTGTTTGAAAACAAGGAATCTTGCCTAATTCTTCTCATTTCTTCTCTGTCAAATGCCTAACTTTACCATTCTCTTTTTTTCAAGGTTGGGACCTACACATTTGGCAAGAAAGAATTTCATTCGCAGGAGATGTTTTTGAGCCACCTACCCATTTGAAACAATTCAAGCTTTGCAGGCAAATCTTACAATTTGCAATAGTGGAGGGCCCACACTAATTGAAAAACAATCATTCAGGCAATTTCTCCACCAACCATTCATAGAAAAAGAAACCAAGTTAGCATTCCAAAATCATTTTGATCACCTCCGTCCCTTAATCACATGTTTATATATAATAATAATAATAATAATAATAATAATAATAATAATAATAATAATAATAATAATAATATTATTATTAAAACAATTATAATATATTATAATAATATATATGAATGAATATTTTATCGGAGAAAATAATTGCCAAACTTTCAAAAAATAATTCATGCAAAATTCCTTCATTTATATCCACATAAAATAAATATTTTCTTATCATATAAATCAATAAATAATTATTCACAATTAATATTACATAATCACAATAATGACAACCAGGCCGTTCCCAGGAAAGAGGGGGCTTTCCGATAAGGATTTCTCCTTACTGGCGTGCAATTAGGTGACCAAACCTCTCCTTGACAGAACTTTCTAGACATTGCCAATAATGCTATCTAATAATATTATTCAAATAATATGAATTATTGATTTGATAATGGGAAATTCTGTACTGTGACAATTATTGAAACAATAATAATATAAAATATCAACGCATCAATTATTGAATCAATAAAATAAAATATTGAACAGTAATTACTGTAACAATTATTGAGTAGTGCCTTCTTACGTAAGAATCAATAATTCAATAATACTTTGTGCAATCTAATACCGCGCTCTTTGCAACCAACCACGCCATTCATCGTATTTTAACCACCGTGTAATCCAACGGTGTTAATTCAGTAACAATTACGCCGTTATTTATAAAAACTCAAACTTGTCATTTTCTTCATCTGATAATTATTCTATTATAGGACCCACAAATGGCTGCACCGCCGTACGAATATTCCCCGAGAACAAGAATATTCCACGACCAAACGAATATTCCCCGACAAAATGAATATTTTATAACCACTTGCTTATTTTGCAAAATTTGCACATTTCACCCATAACCAAAGTATTATATCAAATTATCACCTTATTATTTCAAGATAATAAATAGAGAAATTCAATTTTATTTATAATAAGTTGGGATCTTACAACCTCCTCTCCTTATGAAATTTTGTCCTCGAAATTGACGTACGTACCTGGTGTTTCGAAAAGGTGAGGGTACCGCGTTTTCATTTCCGATTCCAACTCCCAGGTCATTTCTTCAATAGCACGGGTCCTCCACAAGACCTTAACTTGTGGTATAACCTTGGTGCGTAGGACATGCTCTTTCCTATCCAAGATCTTAACAAAACCTCTTCGTGCGTTAAATCTTGACTATCTCGTCGTCTGTTCTAACACAATAATATGGTTCAGGTCTTTCACATATTTACGAAGCATAGATATGTGAAAAACATTATGAACACGAGACATACTTGGAGGTAACGCGAGTCTATAGGCCACATTTCCTATTCGGTCAATAATCTCAAATGGACCAACAAATCGTGGATTGAGCTTTCCTCTCTTCCCAAATCTTGTAAGTCCCTTCCATGGAGCAATACGTAACAGTACATGATCTCCAATATTAAATTTCACGTTTTTTCGATGAAGATCAGCATAACTCTTTTATCGATCTTGTGAGGTTTGAATACGTTGTCGAATCATTTGGATCTTTTCTGTAGTCATGCGTACTTATTCTGGTCCCAACAATGTTGCTTCTCCCACCTCGTCCCAGCATACTAGAGAACGACACTTTCGTCCATACAATGCCTCGAATGGAGGCATGCCTATACTTTATTGATAACTGTTGTTGTAGGAGAATTCCACCAGTGGCAAGTACTTATCCCAACTTCCTTTGAAATCTAGGACACAGAGTCTTAATATATCTTCAAGGGTTTGAATAGTCCTTTTCGATTTCCCGTCCGTTTGAGGATGGTATGCAATCAAATCGTAAATTGCGCTCATAGCTTTCTATAAGCTAACCCAAAATCTTGAAGTGAATCTTGGGTCACGATCCGAAACTATGGATACTGGCATGCCATGCAATCTCATAATCTCATTTACGTACATACTAGCAAGACGTTCAAGGGAATAAGTCTCCCGTATAGGCATGAAATGAGCAGACTTGGTTAATCTATCAACAATAACCCAAATCGCATCTATGCCTTGAGAAACCTTGAGAAGACCTGTAACGAAATCCATGGTAATGTGTTCCCACTCATTTCGAAATCTCAAGTGGTTGCAATGAACCCTTTGGCACTTGATGCTCCGCCTTTACACGTTGACAGGTTAAATACCTCGAGATAAACTCCGCTATCTCTCTCTTCATATTGTTCCACCAAAATGTATGTCGAAGATCATGATACATTTTGGTACTCCCATGATGGATTGCAAACGGGGTGTTGTTTGCCTCCATCATGATTCTATGCTTCAAGTCAGAATTGTTAGGAACACAAAGTCTAGAGTTGACTCGAAGTATTCCTTCTTCATCTTCTGGAACAACACCTTCTTGCACTTTCTTCTTCATATGCATCATCCCCAGGTCCATAGCTTGAGCAGCTTTAACTTTATCGATTAAGGTCGATTCTACTCGTATATTCGCCATCATCATGTGGGTCCTTGGAGTCTTTCACTCAATCTCCATCATTTGTAAATCGTACAAAATGGGTCTTTGTGTTAACAACATCGCACTCGTACCCGCATACGATCTTCTACTCAATGCGTCAGCTACTACGTTTGCTTTTCCAGGATGGTATTGAATGGTATGATCGTAATCTTTCAACAGCTCGAGCCAACGTCGTTGCCGCATGTTGAGTTCCTTTTGGGTGAAGAAGTATTTAGAGGCTTTTATAATCCGTATAGATCTCCACTTTCTCCCCATATAGGTAGTGTCTCCAGATTTTCAACGTGAAAACGACTGCTGCCAACTCTAGATCATGAGTAGGATAATTCCTCTCATATTCTTTGAGTTGTCGTGAGGCATAGGCTATGAATTTCCCATGTTGCATGAGAACACATCCTAACCCTTTGCCTGAAGCATCGCTGTATATAACAAATCCATCCGAACCAGATGGTATTTCCAGAACAGGTGCCGAAATGAGTCTCCTCTTGTGCTCTTGGAAACTCTTCTCACATCCCTCGTTCTATACAAATTTTGTATCCTTCCGAGTCAACTGAGTTAACGGAGTAGCGATTCGAGAAAATCCTTCCACGAATCTCCGATAATAACCAGCTAAGCCCAGAAAGCTACGCACTTCGGTTGCCGACTTTGGTTGCTCCCAACTTTGTATTGCTTCAATCTTCACTGGGTCAACAAATACTCCATGTTTTGACACCACGTGCCCAAGGAATGCTACTTCCTCAAGCCAGAACTCACATTTCTTCAGCTTGGCATATAGCTTATTTTCACGAAGCCTTTCAAGTATCAGCTTCAAATGGTGCCAATGATCTTCACGGCTTTTGGAATAGATGAGGATGTCATCAATAAAGACAATAACGAACTGATCCAAATATTCTTTGAATACACGGTTCATCATATCCATGAAAGAAGCAGGAGCATTAGTCAATCCAAAAGACATGACTAAGAATTCATAATGCCCGTACCGAGTTCTGAAGGCAGTCTTTGGAATATCCTCAGTTTTAATCTTCCACTGATGATATCCAGAACAAAGGTCGATCTTTGAAAAGAATTGTGCTCCTTGCAACTGGTCAAACATGTCATCAATGCGAGGTAGCGGATACCTATTTTTGATGGTGACATGGTTCAATTCTCGGTAGTCAATACAAAGTTGCATACTCCCGTCTTTCTTCTTTATAAATAGAACAGGAGCACCCCAAGGAGATGTACTAGGACGAATGAAACTAATGTCTAACAATTCCTGTAGTTGGACTTTTAACTCCTGAAGTTCAATAGGAGCCATTCAATATGGGGTTTTAGAAATTGGTTTTGTACCCGGTTCAAGGTCAATAAAGAATTCAACATCACGTTATGGGGGTAGACCGGGAAGTTCTTCAGGAAATACATCAGGAAATTCACTAACAACAAAAATATTATTCAAATCTGACTTGTCTTTGTTCAAATCCATAACATGGGCTAAGAAATCTTGACATCTATTTTTCAATAAACGAATAGCTTTATGGCTTGATATGATAGTGACTGATTTTAGTGATTTAGTTGTTTGAATTCGCATAACAGGTTGGCTAGGAATATGAAAACTAACAACCTTACGAAAATAATCAATTTTTGCATGATGAGTGATTAACCAATCAATCCCTAAAATCACATCAAAAGCAAGTATCTTTAAAGAGATAAGATCCACAGGTAATGTGATGGTGCCAACTTGGATTAAGCAAGATTTATAAATAGTGGACGTAACGAAAGTTTCTCCTAATGGAGTCTCCACTGATAAATCAAAGTCTAATTTCTCCGGAGTCAAGTTTAAATGTTGAGCACAAGCAGGGGAGATAAAAGAATGTGTAGAACCGGTATCTAGTAAGGTATAAACTTCGCAAGAGTTTATGATTAGCTTACCCGTGATCACCTCGTTCGGGTTTCTTGCATTTTGGCCAGTCACGACAAACGCTCTTCTAGGAACCGCTGATTTTGACTTATCCGGGACAGCCTTTGGAGTCACCATCCCCGTTGAACTTGGTTTCGCAACTAGACAATCTCTAGCTATATGACCTTCCTTTCCATAGTTCTAACACACCTTAGATTGTTGTGGGCAGTTTGGGCTGATGTGTCTCTCTTTCCCGCATTTGTAACAAACGACCAGTGCTCGTTCTCCTCCCCTAGAAACAGTTGATGTTTGTGATGACGTCTTTACGTTATCATTGTTGTACCTTCTCTTTTTGAAATCTTCTCCCGACTCGCTCCTTCTATTATCATGGCCACGATTACCACCAGAGTGGTTACCGCTTTTGTCTGAATGTTTTCCTCCATGCTAGTTTTCATTGCTCCGATGACCGCTGCCACCGGTATGACCCTGGTTGTGTTCCCTTGATTGAACATACTCATTATCTCGCTCTAATAATTGAGCCCTGTTTACAACATCTGAATATAAAAAAAATTTATGAGAGATAAGATATTGCCGAATCTCTAAGTTTTAGACCTCTGAGAAACATCCTTGTCATTCATTCCTCATTCTCTACCAAATGAGGTGCAAACCGGATAACTCAAATAACTTCGCCATATCTTTGGGACACCGTCATGTTATTTTGTTCCAGTCTGATAAACTCTACCTCCTTCATATGATGAATACTTTCAGGAAAGTACTTGTCATTGAATAGTTTCTGAAACGTTTCCCAAGACATGTTGAGTGCAGCAGGCTGGGTACGCTTCATAGACTCCCACTAGTAGTCCGCCTCACCGCGGAACATAAAGGTGGTGAATGGAACCTTCTGTTCCTCCGTGCATCCCAAGACATCGAATATCTTGGTAATTTGCTTGACCCACGTTTCTGCCTTGATCGGATCCAGCTTTCCAATAAATTCTGGTGGTCCCAACTCCTTGAATTGCTTGGCTGTGACAGATCGCGTGTTGCTATCACTTCCACCCGTATTTTGTACACGAGTCTCCCTCGTCTGATTTTGCATGAACTGCAAAAAGCTCCTAAACATTCCATCATTCATCGTTTGTTCGGTAGTGTTGTTTACAGGAGGAATATTGCCTTCCTGTTGTACGTTCTCCTGGTTTGTGACTAAAGGTTGTTCCACAGTCTCATACATTCCATTGTTAACGTTCTCAGTAGCCATTCTTAAATACTTCCATAAAACAAGGGTTAATTAAACAAATTAACATATCATATAATATCCCTATAATATGACCGACCAACAAATAAGCTTAGGTAGGACATACTAGCGAAAGATTTACTTATCTCTCCTCTCCTAGTTCTATTCCTCGATCTCCGCCAGAGACCATATCCCTAAGCTTTGATACCAACTGTGATGCCCCCAAAATCGGTATACAACACCCATTCTGAGTCGCCAAATACATGGTACAGAAAGAAAACTACAACTTCATTATTACAATTGTCATGTACAATATGACAACAAATACTGTGAGTTTAAATACAAATATTATCTTCTAGACAATATCCACACTCAAATAAGTCCTCATTACAATTATTCATACACTATTTTACAAAAATAGTGAGGACTGCTAAAATAATTTTCTAGAACCATCACTCTCTACCCTGACTGGTTCCTGCTATATTCTGGCTTCCTGAGAAGAAAAATGGAACAACAAGGAAAAGAGTGAGCTCAACTAGCCCAGTAAAGAATATTATGACTAAGATAATATACAACAAATTATCATTAGTCTTCAACAGGAAAAAATCGATAGAAATATAATAGACAACAAGTTTTAGATCAACAAATGCAAATGAAACATCAATCCATTAGAAGAGTCACGTAGAGAATGAATTCTACTATCTTCTAAGATTTAAAAGTCCATCATCAATATTTTATCCTCAGAACATCAATCAATATACATCTTGCATCAAATATTCATCTTTGCACTACGGCCAAAGATATTCATTTGTATCATCAGTTGGTCATGTTCATCTCAACACTTGTTCATCTTTGCACTACGGGCCAAAGATATTCATCAGGTAATAATGCATCTTTGCACTACAGGCCAAAGATATTCATCAAGTATCACCTATTACGGATCGAGAATGATGAAAACATTTTAGAGAAACGAATCCAAAGGAGATGTAAGGACAAATATTAGGGATTCATATTTCAATTTATCCAAGTTCAATAATACTCCATAATAAACTATAGTGGAGTATAATTCAAGAATGAAGATCAAAACATGGATTAAATTTCAAGAATAAGGGTCACAACAGATAACTTGGAAGAAAAAAATATTTTTTTTTTCTTTTGTGAACAGTACCCGTGAACAGTGTGACGCCCACAAAACAGGTATAAATCACCCATCTTGGGTCGCCAGATACAAGGTACTGAATACAAATACTACTTAATTATACATCAGTCGTGTGAAATATGACAAAACATAGGCTGTGAGTTTTAATACAAATATTGTCATCTAGACAATATCCACAGTCAATGGAGTCCTCATTACATTTATTATCACACTATTTCACAGAATAGTGAGGACTACTAATGCACCATCTAGGACCATCACTCACTGTTCTCGACTAGTCCCGGCCTACATTCTCATTTCCTGAAGAGAACAGTGAAAGAAAGGGTGAGCTCAACTAGCCCAGTAAGAAATATTATGACTAAGATAATGCAGAATAAATTATCATTAGCCTTCAATAATGTTAAACTGATAGAATAATATAATAGACAACAAGTTTAACTGAAGCGGATCAAGCAATCCATTAGAAGAGTCAAGTAAAGTAAAAAATCTACTATCTTCTATGATTTAAAAAGTTTTTCATCAACTTTATCGCTGAGACTCAGCTTAATAAATAAAATCGAATCATCCCTGCTCCACAGCCAAGGATATTCATGTAATCATCAATGGTCATGACTATACTGAATAATCCCTGGTCATAATCATACCAACAACTGTCCACCAATGAACCACATGCCAATGAGGACTTTTACCACATCATTCGTAACATTACGGTCATGATTATACCGAATAATCCCTGGTCATAATCATACCAAGTCCATCTATGCACGTAAGACAAAGATGACTTTCAACATAATATAAGCATGATGATAATGACAATTCAATAAAATAAGTTCAAGAATAAATTTTAAAGATTTATAAGTTAATTTCTCCTGAACTCAATAACGTCCAAATTGACAACATGATACTGCTTTGTGCAGTAAAATTCAAGAATGCTCAGAAGAGTATTTTTATGAAAAGATACTGGATGAAGCGCAAATATCAAGGATATTCCACTAATTTCATGGAGTATAGAAGCCAAAACTTTAACCAATTGAGTATAATAGAATATATGAAACTGCAAATGGATTTTCACCCACTATGCGGTAATCCACGTATACAGATCATTTCCACAATTTAATAAGGAATGAATACAAATGATCATTCACCATGGATGTGGTAATCCACATAGACAGGTTATTCCAACATAATAATAAATAATGGAATAACAGAAGGATTCACCATGCGTGCGATAGATCGCATGCATGTGTTATTCCCAATGAATAATAAATAATGGAACGGTCAAACCCATGGCGCTTTCGATGTGAGGATATTCCGACTTTAATAATAAATAATGGAACCAGGTCCGGCGTAAATGCACAGACAGAATATTCTAACAGAATGTTAAATAATGGAACTAGGTCCGGCGTAAACGCACATACATGATATTCCGATAAAATAATAAAGAACGGAATATTAGAAGAATTTTACCATGTATGCGGTACTTCGCATAAATAGGTTATTTCAACAGGATAATAAGAATGGAATAACAGAAGAATTTCACCAAGTATAGGGTATCCCGCGTATACAGGTTATTCCAACAGAATAATAAAGAATGGAATAACAGAAGTTCTCTCCATGAATAAGAAAGAAAGAATACCCCTTACAAGTACAATAAATAATATTCCCTACCTTAGAAGAAACTGGATATTGGAGTAGTGAAGTAGCAGAACACTTTTCTTCTTTTTCGCTATAGTTTCTCTCTCTAGAGTTTCAGTGAATTCGTAAGAAATAATGAAGGAATGAGCTTCTATTTATAGGAGAATGGACTGAATAGTAACTAATTTATGAACGGTCCAGATTGATTTAATTTTAAATGGACGGTCCATATTGGTTTACTATTAAAACTTAAAGCAACGGTCCATACTGATTTACTATTAAAACTTTAAACCAGCGATCCATATTGATTCACTATTATAACTTTCCACCAGCGGTCCATATTAATTTACTATTATATCTTCAACCAACGGTCTAAAAAATTAGCACATCTCCTCATGGAATAATATTGTACCCAAAAATGATTTGGACCGAAAAGAAATATATCTTACGGGTGAATAGTACCCCGTGAATAGTAACTCATGAATAGTAACTCATGAATAATAACTCATGAATAGTAACTCATGAATAGTACTCCGTCACGAAAAAGTGCCCCGAATACCCGATTGAATAATATAACCTCCAGACATCAATTATTATCAAAACAAATGTCAATTTCCACTAACAGAAATAATTCCAACACAATGGAACTGTAAAATTCATCTTTAATCAACACGAACTTATTCATCATTAATATTATAATTCACAATATTTAACAATCAGGTCGTTCTCAGGAAAGAGGGGCTTTTCGATAAGGATTTCTCCTTATTGGCATGCCGCAATTAGGTGACCAAACCTCTCCTTGATGAACTTCTAGACATTGTCAATATTAAAAATAATAATATGAATAACTTTGTCGTCTCAATTATTGATTTAATAATATATCATATTATGCAGGATGATATTTGTAACAATAATTGAATCAATAATATGAGAGATATGATGCGTGATTCTTATCGTAAATAATAATTGAGTATAACCGAGTGACTTCTCACGTAAGCATCAATAATCAATACCGTGTGGTACTATGCAACCACGCCAGTACATCAGTATTTTTATTAATGGTAGTTCAACGGTTTTAACAGTAACACCTCATAGTTATTTTTATAGAAAGATAATTTTGTCGCTTTTCTAACTACGACAATACTTCCGTTGTGGGGTCCACCAATGATTGTGCCGTTGTACAATATTCCTTGTTAAAACGAATATTCTCCGACCAATCGAATATTATATAACCACTTGCTTACTTTGCAAAATTTATAAATACTATCCACAACTATAACATTATATCAAATCCACACCATAATATTAAAAAAATTATTTTGAGAAAGTTAAATATTTAATCATAAAATCTGGGGTCTCACAAACAAGATTCGTGAATAGTACCAAGAATGAGCAGTACCCGTGAGAATCGCGAACAGCGATTACCATGAAAAGTTCCAAATTTGATAAAAAGTTCAGACCAATACTCCTATGAAATTATATTAGATGAAGCAAAATTTTTAATCATTTCAGGAATTATAGAAGCAATATTTACCATAGTAAGTTCAAATTTAAGAATACGAGAAGAAATAATATCGCTTACGTAATATGGAGTATGAAAGAAAATAATATTTCTCACGAGTATTGCAATAAAATAATATCCTTTACCTTAGTAGAAGTTGGATTTGACTGGAATATCGGATATTATTCTGAGAAAATCTTGCAGAAAAACTACGCTCAAAGTATTCTTATACTCAAGAAAAATACTCACAATACTTTAGAATAAGAATTTCTGATTATGAAGGTGTGATTGAGGAAGAAGGGGTTACCCCTATTTATAGTGCAATACGGAGGAGAAAGCCAACTGCAACAGCCTAACTCTGCCAAATTTATTTTTTCTCATACTACACATGCCTAACTTTTCCTTTGTTTTGATTAGATGAGGGGCCACCAATTGTTTGAAAACAAGGAATCTTGCCTAATTCTTCTCATTTCTTCTCTGTCAAATGCCTAACTTTACCATTCTCTTTTTTTTCAAGGTTAGGACCTACACATTTGGCAAAAAAGAATTTCATTCGCAGGAGATGTTTTTGAGCCACCTACCCATTTGAAACAATTCAAGCTTTGCAGGCAAATCTTATAATTTGCAATAGTGGAGGGCCCACACTAATTGAAAAACAATCATTCAGGCAATTTCTCCACCAACCATTCATAGAAAAAGAAACCTAGCTAGCATTCCAAAATAATTTTGATTACCTCCGTCCCTTAATCACATGTTTATATATATATATATATATATATATATATATATTAAATAATTATAATATTATATATGAATGAATATTTTATCGGAGAAAATAATTGCCAAACTTTCAACAAATAATTTATGCAAAATTCCTTCATTTATATCCACATAAAATAAATATTTCCTTATCATATAAATCAATAAATAATTATTCACAATTAATATTACAGAATCACAATAATAACAACCAGGCCGTTCCCAGGAAAGAGAAGGCTTTCCGATAAGAATTTCTCCTTAATAACGCGCAATTAGGTGACCAAACCTCTCCTTGACAGAACTTTCTAGACATTGCCAATAATGATATCTAATAATATTATTCAAATAATATGAATTATTGATTTGATAATGGGAAATATTGTGTTGTGCCAATTATTGAAACAACAATAATATAAAATATCAACGCAACAATTATTAAATCAATAAAATAAAATATTGAACAGTAATTACTGTAACAATTATTGAGTAGTGCCTTCTTATGTAAGAATAAATAATTCAATAATACTGTGCAATACCATGTGTTACTGTGCAACCACGCGTATTACTGTATTTTAACCACCAAGTAATCCAACAAAGTTAATTAACAGTAACAATTACCACCAAGTTATTTATAAAAACTCAAACTTGTCGCTTTCTTCATCCGACGCTTATTACATTATGTGGCCCTGAAATGGTCCACGCCATCGTACTAATATTCCCCGACAACAAGAATATTCCACGACCAAAACGAATATTCCCCAATAAAATGAATATTTTATAACCACTTGCTTATTTTGTAAAATTTGCACATTTCACCCATAACCAAAGTATTATATCAAATTATCACCTTATTATTTGTAGATAATAAATAGAGAAATTCAATTTTATTTATAATAAGTTGGGGTCTTACAATATTTTTACTTAAAATAATAATTTTTTTAAAAATATTTATAATAATTATTTTAATTAGTTTGATGGGGTAATTTAAAAATTAAAAGTTCAATGGTGTAATCAAGAAAATGTGTCAACTACGTTGGGTAATTCATTAGTTTCAGTAGATAAAAATTAACGTCGCTTATTTTTTTTTTAACGGAATGAACCAATTTCAAAATAATAATTAGTTTAGTGGTGTAATTTAAAAAATTAAAAGTTCAATGGTGTAATCAGTAAAACCTACCAACTACAGTGGGTATTTCTTTAGTTTTGCCTAATGAAATCTAAACCACAAAACATCATTTAAAATGTCTTCTTGTTGCACTTTTAGATGCAAAATCATGAATTATACTATCATATTTAATATTTTCTAACATATCATTTTTAATGCATAATATCGCTAATCTTTTTTTTATTATATTTTTATACACATAAATACATAAGCTTATAAAAAAATTTGGACCCCCTCAACTGTGGGCCCTGGGCGGTTTCCCTGTTGGCCCTTGCCCAGGGCCGGCTCTGGGGATATGTAAGAATTAAGAAGGGTCTTACTTTAATTAATTATATTTTATCGCATACACTTTCACGTTGGTCGTAATACAATTTCGTTAAATATTTGTCAACATATATATCATTTTCCAAATATTTTTTAAGTTTCTAAGAATGAGTACATGCTTAGTTTGAAGTACTGAAAATCTATAAAATTAAGAATATACAAAACACTTTGTTAGGAATTGCCCTAATCTGCACAACGTTATCTCTCAGATCGTTAAGAATACACCAAATAGACCTATGGTGGTTTCCTCATCAAACTTCCACAAATAAAATGAGAAGTGGGTCGATGTAAATGATCGAGTCATCGCAAACAACAACCTTCCTTCCCCGTATGGAGTTCGGAACCCAAAGACAATCATTGAGTGAACGGTATAACGACCTATGGGGAAGTTCTATTTGTACGTGCGAGGGTGTTGTGTTCCTCTTCATTTGCTAGCAATATTTCTGGATTAGAATTCCCTCCAATACACTTGTCCTCAAATTTTTTTCAATAAACGACACAATAAAATTCGACGTAAACCATTGTGTTGTTAAAAGTATTAGTAAAAATAATTTTTGTGTTACTAAATGTGTATTAAGAGAAATTAGATGATAAGTGTAATGGAGGGAATCCTAATCCAATATTTCTCTATCGTCTCTCCTATCTGTCGAATGGGTAAAGTTTGTTCTTTTTGAAAATTAAAACTTGTATACGACACACTTGCATATAATTTGTTACAGGTAAAACTAAGGATTGTCCCACTATAGTTGACCACTTTTATTTATTCACCACTGAACTTTTAATTTTTTAAATTACCCCATTGAACTAATTAAAAAATTAAAATGGAACCATTCTGTTAAAAAAAATTGAACAGTCGTTAACTTGATTTATGTATGGCATTAAAAAAAAGATAAAGAAAGAGCTAATGACATGACAAATTTAACTGAGCAAAAATAAAAATAAAATAAAAAACAAACATAAATTTCATCCATCGGCCTTCTTCTTCTCCCCCTACCTTCACCATTCTCACCTTCACGTAATTAATCCCGACTCCACCACCAGCTGTGGTCACCACTAGTTTCTCACCCAGTTTTATCGTCGAAAACATTATCTCCACCGGAAAACCCACCAAATGGTTGGGTCAAGAAAAATACATTGGACACAATGTGAAACCTCAAATCTTGTATGTACTCGTGTCTTTCGGCGACAAAGATCGATTTGTCGTCGAGCGCAAATATAGTGGCAGCGTGAAGCTCAACGAGCTCTTTGTACTTCTCTCTCATGGTGAAAGCGAGAACGTCATAGTCGCCAACGTGTAGAGAGGAAAGAGAAAACCTTGATGGAAGAGTCGATCCTGGGATTTCTAAGGCCCATGGCAAAAATTTTCAAGGTGTCCCTTTATACAAATTAAATTAAAAAATAAATAAATTATCAACTAATTATTTGTATTAAAATTATAAGAATTTACAAAAGATAAGGAATAACACTTTAAAATGTCATCGAAGCAAAGAATCATCACATGTACCTACAAAATAAAAATATCAATGAAATCGGTAAAACTAATGAAATACCCACTGTAGTTGACAAGTTTTACAGATTACACAATTGAAATTTTAATTTTTCAAATTATCCCACTAAACTAATTATTATTTTGAAATTGGGTTATTCCGTTAAAAAAAATAATCGGACGTTAATTTTTTATCTACAAAACTAATGAATTACACACTGTATTGGCACGTTTTACTGATTACACCATTGAACTTTTAATTTTTCAAATTATCCCATTAAACTAATTAAAAATAATTATTTTAAATATTTTTAAAAATAATTATTATTTTTAGTAAAAAATATTAGAAACTTTTTTTTTCCATAAAATGAGTAAAGTTTCATAAAATATAGATTTAAAAAAATTAAAGTTTTATGAAACGTTACTGATTTTAAAAAAAATCTCTTTTTCCTTTTCAAAATAAAGTTTATTTTTTTGAATCTATATTTTATAAAATTTTACTCATTTTTTTTAAAATATTAAGAATTTTCCAATTTTTTCTTGAAAATAATATTTATTTATAAAATTATTAATTTCTTTTTGAAAAAAATTGAATTAATTTTTTTTATTTATCATTTACTTTGTTTTTTATTTAAATTTCTATTTTTAGTTTTTTGAAAAATTTCTAATATTAAGAATGTGTCATCGTGTTAAAAAAATTAAGTAGACATTAATTTAATTTAAAATCACTTTAATTTGTTTGAATCTATATTTTATCAAACTCTACTCATTTTATGAAGATAAAAAAAGTTTCTAATATTTTTTTACTTAAAATAATAATTATTTTTAAAAATATTTAAAACAATTATTTTTAATTAGTTTAATGAGGTAATTTGAAAAATTAATAGTTCAATGGTGTGGTCAGTTAAATGCGCCAACTACAGTGGGTAATTCATTAATTTTGTAGATAAAAAATTAATGTTCGTTTATATTTTTTTAAAGAAATGACCTAATTTCAAAATAATAATTAATTTAGTGGTGTAATTTTAAAAATTAAAAGTTCAATGGTATACTCAGCAAAACCTACCAACTACAGTGGATATTTCTTTAATTTTGCCCAATAAAATCTAAACCACAAAACATCATTTAAAATGTCTTCTTGTTGCACTTTTAGATGCAAAATCATCAATTATACTATCATATTCAATGTTTTCTAACATATCATTTTTAATGCATAATATCGTTAATCTTTTTATTATTTTATTTTGTTATACACATAAATACATAAGTTTATAAAAAAATTTGGGCCCCCTCAACTGTGGGCCCTGGGCGGTTGCCTTGGTGGCCCTTGCCCAGGGCTGGCTCTACTTGATAGTCATGGACGATGAAGTCATGAAGAGGTCGTTTTGAAAGAGATTAGGGGGCTGATCTTGGCAGCATTGACGAAGAGGGTAGTGTGTTAGATGATCCGGTGGAAGTTAGGGTTAGACTACAAAGATTTGGGAAGAGAGTTTGTATTTTGGTGCCGAATGAGAGGGAGGGTTGTTCGAAGCCCATGGTGGAAAGGACGACGGTGATAGCTAGGGATGTGTGGGTTAGGTTTTTTTCGGTGATTGATGGTGGAGAGGGGATGATGACGGTAGTGGTGGTGGAAATCAAGATGGCGATGAGGATAATTAAGAACTCAATTAAACTTGGTAATTAATTTATAATGAGGATCATCAACCAGGTAGGCAACAACCTAGGTCATTTTTCATTTTTTTTACCAGCCACATAGGAAAAAGTTCAAAACAATTTGACAGAAGTTTAGTTAATTTAACAGAATGATCTAATTTTAAAATTTTAATTAATTTAATGGAGTAATTTTAAAAATTAAAAGTTTAGCGGTGTAATAAGTAAAATATGCCAACTATAGTAGCTAAATCCTTAGTTTTACCATTTTGTTTTACAATTCTTAATACTAAATTTATAATATTAAAAATTATAATTAGAAAAATATTACTCAACAATAAGCGATTTTTATGTATGTCATGTAATAAAAGAAATATGTTTGTTGTTTTCGGCCGAAGGAATAATTCTTTTATTAGATTGTGAAGAATTATTATGAGCAAAAAATTTGAATTTGGTGGCTGAATTTGGGAGATAGGAATAGAAGGTTTTTACATGTTTCCACATATTCATCTTATAAAATTAGCTAGCACAAACTTTACAATTTATAGGACAACTCTAAGGTGGTGTTTGATAAAATTAAGTAATTAAGATTGAATGGTTAATACATCTTAATAAATTAAATTATCTGAATGAAATAACATCTAAATTTAAAAAACTGTTTGATAACTAAAAAGTGCATTTTAACCCTCTAAGTTATTTAAAAAAATTATTTGAATGATCTTAAAATTTGAAATTGAAGAAGTACAATATTTATTGAGGCTATTTTTGTCTATAAGTTTTAAATAAACTATTAAGAGACAACTCTAAATAGTTAAGATTTGAGTTTCTGTCTTAACGTTTAAGAGGCATTAAGTGGCAAAAAAAGTTTTACCATCTTGCGAGGCAGGTGAATTATGAGGTATTTAGATACAAACAAACACCACCTAAATTATAAATGATTAAGGCTGTTTTCTTTAAGTCCCTAACTCAAAATAGAATAAGAGGAATAACTTTATTAGGAACTCATCTAGAATAAGAGGAATAACTTGATTAGGAACTCTTTTTAGGATGCCAAAATTAATAACTTGGATAGGAACTCATCGAGAAT
This sequence comes from Panax ginseng, assembly GCA_020205605.1. NCBI lineage: Eukaryota > Viridiplantae > Streptophyta > Magnoliopsida > Apiales > Araliaceae > Panax > Panax ginseng. The sequence continues at coordinate 31,655,133 of CM035138.1, read as the reverse complement.
AAGAGGAATAACTTGGTTAGGAACTCTCTTTAGGATGCCAAAAATTGTTTTCAAAATTTCACTTTTAATAAAAATAATAAATATGACTTACTCATCATACTCCTCAATATATCCTCAATATATCCAATCGATAATTTCGCGCTTTCCACCGCTGATTTATATCTTTTGTGATTTTAATAATGACAATATATTTGGGTTTGTGTAATGGTCTTATTTGATTTTTTGGGGGGCTACATATTAATTATATAATAGTTTGCATGGATTATTGCATGGGTTGATTTCATAATCACTTTGTATGGCATAAAAGTTACTGCAAGATGGAGTGAGTAAAACAAATTGGTTTATTTTTGTCACATGCTTTCAGTTTTTATAACTAGAATATATATATATATATATATATATATATATATATATATATGTTTATATCTAATCCTGATATAAACATGTAAAATAATAATGAGGAAGAAATAATTTCATTGAAAAAGGATCTTGCAAAATTTGTTCAAGGGGAAGAGAATTTAAATATAATGTTAGGTGCACAAAGGTCTAGTCTTGATAAACAAGAAATTGGGTATAATCTTGTTAAAAATGTGAAAAATAGAACAAATAATAATATTAAAATGATTAATAGTAAACCAAGGTTTAAGCCACTTTATTGTTCATTGTTTGTTACTTGTAAAAAATGTGGTTTTAAAGGTCATTTTGATTCTAATTATAATAAAATTAGAATAAAACAAATTTGGGTAAAGAAATGTGATTTATATGCTACTAACCCAAAAGGACCCAAGAAGATTTGGATACCAAAAAGTAGAGACTATTTGTTCATTTTGTAGATGTCTCAAGGTCAAAAAGGAGACGAATAGTAGTTATCTATAAATTATTTGGCGGAATCTGTAAGTACCTTATATTGTTTTTTAAATAATATTTTAATTAGATATATGGATTTTCTAACACAAGGGTTCATAATATTATTTATTCTAAAGTTTTTATTGTGCTAAATGTTCTATATTTAATACACATGACAATCATGATGAGGAATCTATACTTGTATTTTTTTAATGAACTTAACCATGATCTGTCAAAGGTAGTGAGGATTCTGCACGAAATAACAATTTGAGTAGTAGAAGCCACACTGCTAAATCCGGATAGCCTAAGCCGTCCGAATTAGAAGGAAAGACAATTTGAAATAAGACATACCCTAAGCCATTCAAATCGTATGAAAGAAAACTGCGAAAAATCGAGATAGCTTTGACATCTGTCCATTTTAGTAGAAAACTCAGACATGCAGACATCAAAAAAAGTATGACCCGGACCGTCGATTTAGAAGTAAAATTAGATACAAAATTTGATATATCACAGTTTGAATCTAACAAACAGATGACCATTGCCAAGCTTCCTAGATCATCTCGAACCGTAAGAAATCATCCCCCAAGTTTTATTATAGGTGACCTCTACATTGGATGATCAAAAGAAGTGTTTTTGAAGATATTTGATTATGAAAATCCAAAATCAAAAACTTTAGAGCACATCTAGCAATCTTACTATTGGTAACAACAATGTTGATATATAGGTAACAAATCACACAGGTATGATCGTATTGTTTACTTGTTATATGTGATTTTATTATAAACTTGCTCCAATGATATTCTTTATCTTTGAACTTATTCTTTTAATATTGACAAATTTGGCAAGATAACTATTTAGCTAAATTGATATGAATTAATTTTTGTTGATAACAAAAGGGGACAGATATTTGGGTAATGATGATTATGTTTTAATCAACTTGTGCTTAATGATTTCTTTTTGATAATGACAAAGGGGGAGAGATATTGGTATTTGAATTGGTTTGAGATACTATATTGTGCTTCTATATGCAATGATGGTTATTGTCATTTTTTTTGCTTTAATATGCATAAATTTAAGGGGAGCCTTATAGATAGGGGGAGCATATAATTTCAAAAGATAATATATTGTCATCATCAAAAAGGGGGAGAATGTTGGTTTATATCTTTTGTGATTTTAATAATGACAATATATTTGGGTTTGTGTAATGGTCTTATTTGATTTTTTTGGGCTACATATTAATTATATAATAGTTTGCATGGATTATTGCATGGGTTGATTTCATAATCACTTTGTATGGCATAAAAGTTACTGGAGGATGGAGTGAGTAAAACAAATTGGTTTATTTTTGTCACATGCTTTCGCTTTTATAACTAGAATATATATATATATATATATATATATATATATATATATATATATATATATGTTTATATCTAATCTGATTTGCTTTGAAGACTAATTAAAATATGTATTGGAGTATAATTAGGAGATTGATATCTGGAGGTTATAAAAGGCGTATTTGGCTGGGAGATTTTTTCAGAATTGGGATAATCAAGGATTCTTATTCAAAAGCAGTCTTTGGATATTATTTGACTCCTTCACATCAATTTATCTCTTATATATCTTGTGTTGTTATTGCTAATGTTTATCTCCTATTTCAATTAAAAAGAATTAGATGTTGCTTGGATGGATTGGAACGTTACTTTATTATATTCGTTACATCTACTCTCCTTTATATATACTGTTGCTCGGCTACAAGAAGATGCAAGAGACTTGAAGCTGAAAATCATTATTGAATACATCTTAAGAGTTCTTCTAAAGTCTGATTCCAGTTGTTATTTATAATCTTCTGAATTGTTTGTAACTGGAAATTCTTTGTAATATTTTATTCATCTTTTGTAAACCGAGTATAAGTCTAGGTTGGCTTGGGTGATAATTTAATATTCAGTCTGTACAATGGAAGCATCAAGGTCTCAGAGGTGAGAGAAGTTGCAGAGGTGCAAAGGGGCCAGATGTGTCCAAGTCAGAATCGATCTTCGTTGTACAGGGAGTTTTCTGTAATCTTTTGAATATTAAGTTTTAATAAAAAAAAACGTCTCCAATACTAGTTGGTATTGGACGTGGATTAGGCCACTAGAGTAGAGGATAGGGTCTGAACCACGTAAAAATCTTGGTGTGATTTACTGTTCTTTTGTTTCTGTTTTAAGCTTAAATATTCTGCAGATTTTGGTTTAAGTCGGAAAAATTTTATACTAATACAGACATGTATTAACTGTCCATTTATAACAGACAAAGAACATAACTAATACATACATGGTTAGACCGTCCGATTATAGCCTGCTATAGTAAACTTTAAAAATAGACCACTGTAGATCACTTTTGAGTATTTACACCTATTCACCCCCTCTAGGTGTGCTTAATTACAGAATTTCATCCACGACTTACTTTTCTCATGACAATAAATTTTAAATAAAATCATCTTATATTCCCAAAAAAATTAAGTATTTGACAAACTAGCTTTTAAGTTGTCCAATATTGCCTTGTTTGCCTTAATACTCACCACCCTTATAATTTTAAGGTGTGAATTAATACCTTGAATTTTTAATATTTTTTACTTTGAAGATTTTCTTCTCAATTTTTTTAATTAAGTGATTAAATTTTTACTTTTTTTTCCACTTTAGGGATTGTCTTCTCAATTTTTCCATTAGATAATTAAACTTTTAATTTCTTATGATTACATCTAATTAATAGTGTAACGTCAGAAAATTGATGACATGACAACGATACGCGACAATCACCTAATTGAAAATTTGTGAAAACAATATTCAAAGTGGAAAAATTTAAAATTTTAATCTCCTAATTGAAAAAATTGAGAAAAGAATCCCCAAAGTGAAAGAATATTAAAAGTTCGGAGTATTAATCCATATCTAAGCCTATATATTAATACTAGAAAGTCTGACTCAATGTGATGCTAATTGTTCTAATTGACGTGAAACACCTTATGTCTAATTAGCATGTTATGAACTTGTCACAAAATTAGATAATTGATACGTAAGAGTACTATCCTCTTTGATTTCGAGTCACGCCTCTAAGATATAAATGAAAGTGTCATCTGTCTCATTCCTTAATAGTGCAAATTCAAATAAAATAAAGTGAAAATAGTGGTTGACCCGAGTAAATGGAAAATATGACATTTTATATCTATTTGTCCTATACGTAGTGTCAAATGAAATCACGTCTCCGAAACATTGATACATTAATCTTGATCGGACGTCAACCCAAAAAATACAAGCTATGCGATTGTCTTCGCTTGGTTTGACACGAAAAAAGAATTTACTTGCATTAGCTGATTCAATTTTTTTTAAATAATTGACTGCAATGTGTGCATTAAATCTATATTTTGTATGCCTCTATTCATTGTGCTCAAAATGATCATCATTCTAGTAGGTTCAATATCCACCTTATTTAAATTGTCAATTAATTATCTTGTCATCGACTTAGTACTCCTATGATCTGATTTCTGATTTGTAAGACCCCAACTTTTTAATGAATAAAATCAAATTTCCTCTATTTATTATTGTGAATAATAAGGTATTAATTTGATATAATGCTTTAGTTATGGGTGAAATGTGCAAATTCTGCAAAATAAGCAAGTGGTTATAAAATATTCATTGTTGTCGGGGAATATTCGTTTGGTCGTGGAATATTCTTGCTGTCGGGGAATATTCGTACGACGACGCATCCATTTGTGGGCCCCATAACGGAAAACGGTCGGATGAAGAAAATGATAAGTTTGAGTTTTTATAAATAACAGTAGTTAGTTATTCACAATTAACACTTGTTGGAATACCCGGTGGTTAAAATACAATGTCGTGTGGGTTGCATGATAGCACAGACAATCGTATTGCACAATATTTTTGAATTATTTATTCTTATATAAGAAGGCACTACTCAATAATTATTATAGTAATTACTGTTCAATATTTTCTTTTATTTATTCAATAATTGCTACGTTGATATTTATATTATTGTTGTTCCAATAATTATCACTGCACAGTATCTCCATTATTAGATCAATAATTCATATTATTTGAATAATATTGTCAGATAGAATTATTGACAATCTCTAAGGAAGTTCTATCTAGGAAAGGAGTTTGGTCACCTAATTGCGCGCCAATAAGGAGAAATCCTTATCGGAAAGCCTCCTCTTTTCTAGGAACGACCTGGTTATCATTATTGTGATTCTGTAATATTATTTGTGAATAATTAATTATTGATTTATATGATAAGAAAATATTTATTTTATGTGGATATAATTTATGAATATATTTATTGTGGTTATAAATGAAGGAATTAATGTTGAAGTGTTTTATCAGTATTTTGTCGGAATGGAGGTATTAAAAATCGTCCGTATGTGGATTTCGGGCATTTTTTGTTTAGAATTTGAAAAAACGTTCTTCTACAAAGTTGTAGAGAATTCAATTTCCTATGAAGTGGACATAAAATTCGTATTTTTCTGATAAATGGACTATTTATTATGAATTATTGAAGTTTCAGAAATAAATGTTTTTATTTAAAATATGGGTGGGCCCCATTTTTGGTTCGTGAGAAATGTGCTGAAATTTTATTTAAAAGTGGTGGGCGTGAATAGTAGCAGGTAAAGCCATCAGGTTAGTCTGCTATGGCGTTCTAAGTATTTTTCTATAAATATGGTGCTTAGTTAGAATTAAAAATCACACCAGAAATAAGTTTTCTCTCTCTATTATCGAGCGTATTTTGTGAGTATTTAGATATTTTGTGAGTTGCTATTAATCAGTGCATGTTTCCTTCAGCCTTATACCTGATATTTCAGCCGGAAGTACTGGTCTTTTGAGGTAAGAGATGTTATTTTCTTCATAATGATGTTATTCTTTCAATATCATTATACCAAAATATTGGTATGGATTTTATTGTGAAATTTCTACCTTTTTCATGTCGGGGTTACTATTCACGTATACGACACTATTCACTAACACAACACTATTCACAGAAAAATACATTTTTTCCTTCTTTGTCCAAGTTGTCTATTGTGGTTACTATCTTTGATTGTATCCATGTTTTGGTCTTTATTCTTGAATTTTGCTCCACAATTGATTATTATAAGGTATTTTTGAACCTGGATAAACTAAAGTACGAATATCTAATCTTTGATCTTTTATCTCACTGGATTCGTTTTCTTTAAGATATTTTTCATCATCCTCATTCCTAAATGATGATATTACTGAATATCTTTGGCCTGTAGTGCAAAGATGAATGATTAACTGATGAATATCTTTGGCCCATAATGCAAAGATGAATATGTGTTGAGATGAACATGACCAACTGGTGATACAAATGAATATCTTTGGCCTGTAGTGCAAAGATGAATAATTGATTCAAGATATATATTGATTGATGCTACAGGGATAAAATATTGATGATCGACTTTTAAATCTTAGAAGATAGTAGAATTCATTCTCTACTTGACTGAATATTTTATCGGAGAAAATAATTGCCAAACTTTCAAAAAATAATTCATGCAAAATTCCTTCATTTATATCCACATAAAATAAATATTTCCTTATCATATAAATCAATAAATAATTATTCACAATTAATATTACAGAATCACAATAATGACAACCAGTAGTTTCCTGTGAAAGAGGGGCTTTAGATAAGGATTTCTCCTTCTTGGCGTGCAATTAGGTGACCAAACCTCTCCTCGATGAAACTTTCTAGACATTGTCAATAATGCTATCTCTAATAATATTATTCAAATAATATGAATTATTGATTTGATAATGGGAAATTACGTCTTTGTGACAATTATTGAAACAATAATAATATAAAATATCAACGCATCAATTATTGAATCAATAAAATAAAATATTGAGCATAAAGAATTATTGTAACAATTATTAAGTAGTGCCTTCTTACGTAAGAATCAATAATTCAACAATATTGTGCAATACTGGTGTCTTCTTGTCTGCAACCACGCAGCATTCTTGTATTTTAACCACCGGGTAATCCAACGATGTTAATCTAATAACAATTACTGCAGTTATTTATAAAAACTCAAACTTGTCATTTTCTTCATCCGACAGTTATTCTATTATGGGACCCATAAATGGGTACGCACCGTCGTAAGAATATTCCCAAACAACAAGAATATTCCACGACTAAACGAATATTCCCAAACAAAATGAATATTTTATAACCACTTGCTTATTTTGCAAAATTTGCACATTTCAAATATAACCAAAAGTATTATATCAAATTATCACCTTATTATTTCAAGATAATAAATAGAAATTCAATTTTATTTATAATAAGTTGGGGTCTTACAACCTCCCTCCTTATGAAATTTCGTCCCCTCGAAATTGGCGTGACGTACACGGTGTTTGAAAAGGTGAGGGTACCTCACTTTCATTTCCGATTCAACTTTCATGGTCATTTCTTCAATAGCATGGGTCCTCCACAAAACCTTAACTTGTGGTATAACCTTGGTGCGTAGGACATGCTCTTTCCTATCCAAGATCTTAACAGGTACCTCTTCATACGTTAAACCTTCGGCTATCTCGTCTTGTTCTAACGCAATAATATGGTTCAGGTCTTTCACATATTTACGAAGCGTAGATATGTGAAAAACATTATGAACACGAGACATACTTGGAGGTAACGCGAGTCTATAGGCCACATTTCCTATTCGGTCAATAATCTCAAATGGACCAACAAATCGTGGATTGAGCTTTCCTCTCTTCCCAAATCTTGTAAGTCCCTTCCATGGAGCAATACGTAACAGTACATGATCTCCAATATTAAATTTCACGTTTTTTCGATGAAGATCAGCATAACTCTTTTATCGATCTTGTGAGGTTTGAATACGTTGTCGAATCATTTGGATCTTTTACGTAGTCATGCGTGCTTATTATTCGTCCCAACAATGTTGCTTCTCCCCCTCGTCCCGAAAGATAATTGAGAACGACACTTTCGTCCATACAATGCCTCGAATGGAGCCATGCCTATACTTTCTTGATAACTGTTGTTGTAGGAGAATTCCACCAGTGGCAAGTACTTATCCCAACTTCCTTTGAAATCTAGGACACAGAGTCTTAATAGATCTTCAAGGGTTTGAATAGTCCTTTTCGATTGCCCGTCTGTTTAAGGATGGTATGCTGAACTGAATCATAAATTCGTGCCCATAGCTTTTTGTAAGCTAACCCAAAATCTTGAAGTGAATATTGGGTCACGATCCGAAACTATGGATACTGGCATGCCATGCAATCTCAAAATCTCATTTACATACATACTAGCAAGACGTTCAAGGGAATAAGTCTCCCGTATAGGGAAGAAATGAGCAGACTTGGTTAATCTATCAACAATAATCCAAATCGCATCTATGCCTTGAGAAACCTTGGGAAGACCTATAACGAAATCTATGGTAATGTGTTCCCACTTCCATTTCGAAATCTCAAGTGGTTGCAATGAACCCTTTGGCACTTGATGCTCCGCCTTTACACGTTGATAGGTTAAATACCTCGAGATTAACTCCGCGATCTCTCTCTTCATATTGTTCCACCAAAATATATGTCAAAGATCATGATACATTTTGGTACTCCCAGGATGGATTGCAAATGGGGTGTTGTGTGCCTCCATCATGATTCGATGCTTCAAGTCAGAATTGTTAGGAACACAAAGTCTAGAATTGACTCGAAGTATTCCTTCTTCATCTCCTGGAACAGCACCTTCTTGCACTTTCTTCTTCATATGCATCATCCCCAGGTCCGTAGCTTGAGCAACTTTAACTTTATCGATTAAGGTCGATTCTACTCGTATATTCGCCATTATCATGTGGGTCCCTGGAATCTTTAACTCAATCTCCATCCTTTGTAAATCGTACAAAATGGGTCTTTGTGTTAACAATATCGCACTAGTACCCGCATATGATCTTCTACTCAATGCGTTAGCTACTACGTTTGCTTTTCCCGGATGGTATTGAATGGTATGATCGTAATCTTTCAACAGCTCGAGCCAACATCGTTGCCGCATGTTGAGTTCCTTTTGGGTGAAGAAGCATTTGAGGCTTTTATGATCCGTATAGATCTCCACTTTCTCCCCATATAGGCAGTGTCTCTAGATTTTCAATGCCTAAATGACTGTTGCCAACTATAGATCATGAGTAGGATAATTCCACTCATATTCTTTGAGTTGTCGTGAGGCATAGGCTATGAATTTCCCATGTTGCATGAGAACACATCCTAACCCTTTGCCTGAAGCATCGTTGTATATAACAAATCCATCCGAACCAGATGGTATTGCTAGAACAGGTGCCGAAATCGCATCCCTCGCTCCATACAAATTTTGTATCCTTCCGAGTCAACTGAGTTAACGGAGTAGCGATTCGAGAAAATCCCTTCCACGAATCTCCGATAATAACCATTAAGCCCGTTAAAGCTACGCACTTGATCATGGACTTTCGGTTGCTCCCAACTTTGTATTGCTTCAATCTTTGCCGGGTCAACAGATACTCTATGTTTTGACACCACGTGCCCAAGGAATGCTACTTCCTCAAGCCAGAACTCACATTTCTTCAGCTTGGCATATAGCTTATTTTCACAAAGCCTTTCAAGTATCAGCTTCAAATGGTGCTCATGATCTTCACGACTTTTGGAATAGATGAGGATGTCATCAATAAAGACAATAACGAACTGATCCAAATATTCTTTGAATACACGGTTCATCATATCCATGAAAGAAGCAGGAGCATTAGTCAATCCAAAAGACATGACTAAGAATTCATAATGCTCGTACCGAGTTCTGAAGGCAGTCTTTGGAATATCCTCAGTTTTAATCTTACACTGATGATATCCAGAACAAAGGTCGATCTTTGAAAAGAATTGTTCTCCTTGCAACTGGTCAAACATGTCATCAATGCGAGGTAGCGGATACCTATTTTTGATGGTGACATGGTTCAATTCTCGGTAGTCAATACAAAGTCGCATACTCTCGTCTTTCTTCTTTACAAATAGAACAGGAGCACCCCAAGGAGATGTACTAGGACGAATGAAACTAATGTCTAACAATTCCTGTAGTTGGACTTTTAACTCCTAAAGTTCAATAGGAGCCATTCGATATGGGGTTTTAGAAATGGGTTTTGTACCCGGTTCAAGGTCAATAAAGAATTCAACATCACATTCTAGGGGTAGACCGGGAAGTTCTTCAGGAAATACAACAGGAAATTCACTAACAACAAAAATATTATTCAAATCTGACTTGTCTTTGTTCAAATTCATAACATGGGCTAAGAAAGCTTGACATCCGTTTTTCAATAAACGAATAGCTTTATGGCTTGATATGATAGTGACTGATTTTAGTGGTTTAGTTGTTTGAATTCGCATAACAGGTTGGATAGGAATATGAAAACTAACAACCTTACGAAAACAATCAATTTTTGCATGATGAGTGATTAACCAATCAATCCCTAAAATCACATCAAAAACAAGTATCTTTAAAGAGATAAGATCCACAGGTAATGTGATTATGCCAACTTGGATTAAGCAAGATTTATAAACAGTGGACGTAATGAAAGTTTCTCCTAACGGAGTCTCCACTGATAAATCAAAGTCTAATTTCTCCGGAGTCAAGTTTAAACATTGAGCACAAGCAGGGGAGATAAAAGAATGTGTAGAACAGGTATCTAGTAAGGTTATACTTCGCAAGAGTTTATGATTAGCTTACCCGTGATCACTTCATTCAGGTTCCTTGCATTTTGGCCAGTTACGACAAACGCTCTTCCAGGAACCGTTGATTTTGACTTATTCGGGACAACTTTTGGAGTCACCATCCCCGTTGAACTTGGTTTCGCAACTAGACAATCTCTAGCTGTATGACCTTCCTTTCCATAGTTATAACACACCTTAGATTGTTGTAGGCAGTTTGGGCTGATGTGTCTCTCTTTCCCGCATTTGTAACAAACGACTAGTGCTCGTTCTCCTCCCCTAGAAACAGTTGATGTTTGTGCTGACATCTTCACGTTATCATTGTTGTACCTTCTCTTTTTGAAATCTCCTCCCGACTCGCTCTTTCTATTATCATGGCCACGATTACCACCAGAGTGGTTACCGCTTTTGTCTGAATGTTTTCCTCCATGATGGTTTTCATTGCTCCGATGACCGCTTCCACCGGTATGACCCTGGTTGTGTTCCCTTGATTGAACATACTCATTATCTCGCTCTAATAATTGAGCCATGTTTACAACATCTGAATATAAAGAAAATTTATGAGAGATAAGATATTGCCGAATCTCGGGTTTTAGACCTCTGAGAAACATCCTTGTCATTCGTTCCTCATTCTCTACCAAATGAGGTGCAAACTGGATAACTCAAATGAACTTCGCCTCATCTTTGGGACACCGTCATGTTGTTTTGTTCGAGTCTGATAAACTCTACCTCCTTCATATGACGAATACTTTCAGGAAAGTACTTGTCATTGAATAGTTTCTGAAATGTTTCCCAAGATATGTTGAGTGCAGGAGGCTGGGTACGCTTCATAGACTCCCACCAGTAGTCCGCCTCACCACGGAACATAAAGGTGGTGAATAGAACCTTCTGTTCCTCCGTGCATCCCAAGACATCGAATATCTTGGTAATTTACTTGACCCACGTTTCTGCCTTGATCGGATCCGGCTTTCCAATAAATTCTGGTGGTCCCAACTCCTTGAATTGCTTGGCTGTGACAGATCGCGCGTTGCTATCACTTCCACCCGTATTTTGTACACGAGTCTCCCTTGTCTGATTTTGCATGAACTGCAAAAAGCTCCTAAACATTCCATCATTCATCGTTTGTTCGATAGTGTTGTTTACAGGAGGAATATTGCCTTCCTGTTGTACGTTCTCCTGGTTTGTGACTAAAGGTTGTTACACAGTCTCATACACTCCATTGTTAACGTTCTCAGTAGCCATTCTTAAATACTTCCATAAAACAAGGGTTAATTAAACAAATTAACATATCACATAATATCCCTATAATATGACCGACCAATAAATAAGCTTAGGTAGGACATACTAGCGAAAGATTTACTCATCTCTCCCCTCCTAGCTCTATTCCTCGATCTCCGCCAGAGACCATATCCGTAAGCTCTGATACCAACTGTGATGCCCCCAAAATAGGTATACAACACCCATTCTGAGTCGCCAAATACATGGTACAGAAATAAAACTACAACTTCATTATTACAATTGTCGTGTATAATATGACAACACATACTATGAGTTTAAATACAAATATTGTCTTCTAGACAATATCCACACTCAAATAAGTCCTCATTACAATTATTCATATACTATTTAACAAAAATAGTGAGGACTGCTAAAACAACTTTCTAGAATCATCACTCTCTACCCTGACTGGTTCCTGCTATATTCTCGCTTCCTGAGAAGAAAAATGGAACAAGGAAAAGAGTGAGCTCAACTAGCCCAGTAAAGAATATTATGACTAAGATAATATACAACAAATTATCATTAGTCTTCAACAGGGAAAAATCTGATAGAATATAATAGACAACAAGTTTTAGATCAACAAATGCAGTGGAAACAACAATTCATTAGAAGAGTCACGTAGAGAATGAATTCTACTATCTTCTAAGATTTAAAAGTCCATCATCAATATTTTATCCCTGTAACATCAATCAATATACATCTTGCATCAAATATTCATCTTTGCACTACGGGCCAAAGATATTCATTTGTATCATCAGTTGGTCATGTTCATCTCAACACTTGTTCATCTTTGCACTACGGGCCAAAGATATTCATCAGGTAATAATGCATCTTTGCACTACAGGCCAAAGATATTCATCAAGTATCACCTATTACGGACTGAGAATGATGAAAAACATTTTAGAGAACGAATCCAGTGAGACAGAAGGACAAATATTAGGGATTCATATTTCAATTTATCCAAGTTCAATAATACTCCATAATAAACTATAGTGGAGTATAATTCAAGAATGAAGATCAAAACATGGATTAAATTTCAAGAATAAGGGTCACAACAGATAACTTGGAAGAAAAAAAATATTTTTTTTTTTTGTGAACAAGCATGCAGTGAGCGATGTGGCGCCCACAAAACAGGTATAAATCACCCATCTTGGGTCGCCAGATACAAGGTACTGAATACAAATACTACTTAATTATACATCAGTCGTGTGAAATATGACAAAACATAGGCTGTGAGTTTTAATACAAATATTGTCATCTAGACAATATCCACAGTCAATGGAGTCCTCATTACATTTATTATCACACTATTTCATAGAATAGTGAGGACTACTAATGCACCATCTAGGACCATCACTCTGTTCCCCGACTAGTCCCAGCTACGTTCTCATTTCCTGAAGAGAACAGTGAAAGAAAGGGTGAGCTCAACTAGCCCAATAAGAAATATTATGACTAAGATAATGCAGAATAAATTTTCATTAGCCTTCAATAATGTTAAATTGATAGAATAATATAATAGACAACAAGTTTAACTGCAGCGGATCAAGCAATCCATTATAAGAGTCAAGTAAAGTATAAAATCTACTATCTTCTATGATTTAAAAAGTTTTTCATCAACTTTATCATTTGAGACTCGACAATAAATAAAATCGAATCATCCTCGCTCACGTGCCCAAGGATATTCATGTAATCATCAATGGTCATGACTATACTGAATAATCCCTGGTCATAATCACACCAACAACTATCCACCAATGAACCACATGCCAATGAAGACTTTTACCACATCATTCGTCACATTACGGTCATGATTATATCGAATACTCCCTGGTCATAATCATACCAAGTCCATCTATGCACGTAAGCCAAAGATGACTTTCAACATAATATAAGCATGATGATAATGACAATTCAATAAAATAAGTTCAAGAATAAATTTTAAAGATTTATAAGTTAATTTATCCTGAACTCAATAACGTCCAAATTGACAACATGATACTACTTTGTGTAGTAAAATTCAAGAATGCTCAGAAGAATATTTCCATGAAAAGATACTGGATGAAGCGCAAATATCAAGGTTATTCCACTAATTTCATGGAGTATAGAAGCCAAAACTTTAACCAACTGAGTATAATAGAATATATGAAACTGCAAATGGATTTTCACCTGCCATGCGGTAATCCACGTATACAGATCATTTCCACAATTTAATAAGGAATGAATACAAAGGATCATTCACCATGCATGTGGTAATCCACATGTATGCAGTTATTCCAATGTAATAATAAAGAATGGAATAATGAAGGATTCACCATGCGTGCGATTATTTACACGATAGGTTATTCCCAATGTAATAATAAATAATGGAACCAGTCCCAAGTATGACGCTTAGAGAGGATATTCAAGCGGAATAATAGATAATGGAACCAGTCCCAAGGCGTAAACGCACGAATGACATATTCAAGCGGAATGTTAAATAATGGAACTAGGTCCCATAAAACATAAGCATACGCATGTGATATTCCTACGTAATAATAAAGAACGAAATATTAGAAGAATTTCACCATGTATGCGGTACTTCGCATAAATAGGTTATTTCAACAGAATAATAAGAATGGAATAACAGAAGAATTTCACCAAGTATAGTGTTATCCAGCATGATCTGAGTTATTCCAACAGAATAATAAAGAATGGAATAACAGAAGTTCTCTTCATGAATAAGAAAGAAAGAATACCCCTTACGAGTACAACAAATAATATTCTCTACCTTAGAAGAAACTGGATATTGGAGTAGTGAAGTAGCAGAACACTTTTCTTCTTTTTTTGGCTATAGTTTCTCTTTCTAGAGTTTCAGTGAATTCGTAAGAAATAATGAAGGAATGAGCTTCTATTTATAGGAGAATGGACTGAATAGTAACTAATTTATGAACGGTCCAGATTGATTTACTTTTAAACGGACGGTCCATACTAATTTACTATTAAACCTTTAAACCAGCGATCCATATTGATTCACTATTATAACTTTCCACCAGCGGTCCATATTAATTTACTATTATATCTTCAACCAACGGTCTAAAAAATTAGCACATCTCCTCATGAAATAATATTGTACCCAAAAATGATTTGGACCGAAAAGAAATATATCTTACGGGTGAATAGTACCCCGTGAATAGTAACTCGTGAATAGTAACTCATGAATAGTAACTCGTGAATAGTAACTCATGAATAGTACTCCAACACGAAAAGTTCCCCGAATACCCGATTGAACAATATAACCTCCAGACATCAATTATTATCAAAACATATGTCACTTTCCACTAACACAAATAATTCCAATACAATGGAACTATAAATTTCATCTTTAATCAACACGAACTTATTCATCATTAATATTATAATTCACAATATTTAACAACCAATTCGTTCTCGTGAAAGAGGGCTTTTTCGATAAGGATTTCTCCTTATTAGCGCCGCCTTGATTAGGTGACCAAACCTCTCCTCGATGAACTTCTAGACATTGTCAATATTACAAATAATAATATGAATAACTTTGCCGTCTCAATTATTGATTTAATAATATATCATATTATGCAGATGATACTGTAACAATAATTGAATCAATAATATGAGAGATATGATGCAGCAATTACTGTAGCAATAATTGAGTATAACTGAGTGACTTCTCACGTAAGCATCGATAATCAATACCGTGTGCTACTATGCAACCACGCGTATTACTGTACTTTTACTACCGGGTAGTTCAACAGTTTTAACGGTAACACCTCCGCCGCTATTTTTATAGAAAGATAATTTTGTCATTTTTTAACTACGACAATACTTCCATTGTGGGGTCCACCAATGATTGTGCCATCGTATAATATTTCCTGTTAAAATGAATATTCCCCGACCAATTGAATATTATATAACCACTTGCTTACTTTGCAAAATTTATAAATACTATCCACAACTATAACATTATATCAAATCCACACCATGATATTAAAAAAATTATTTCGAGAAAGTTAAATATTTAATCATAAAATCTGGGGTCTCACAAACAGTACCCGTGAATAGTACCCATGAACAGTACCCATGAACAGTAACTGTGAACAGTACCCAGTCATGAAAAGTTCCAAATTTGATAAAAAGTTCAGACCAATACTCCTATGAAATGATATTAGATGAAGCAAAATTTTTAATCATTTCAGGAATTATAGAAGCAATACTTACCATAGTAAGTTCAAATTTAAGAATACGAGAAGAAATAATATAGCTTACGTAATATGGAGTATGAAAGAAAATAATATTTCTCATGAATGTTGCAATAAAATAATATCCTTTACCTTAGTAGAAGTTGGATTTGACTGGAATATCGGATATTATTCTGAGAAAATCTTGCAGAAAAACTACGCTCAAAGTATTCTTATACTCAAGAAAAATACTCACAATACTTTAGAATAAGAATTTCTAATTATGAAGGTGTGATTGAGGAAGAAGGGGTTACCCCTATTTATAGTGTGTCTGAGGAGGAAAAAGCCAATCAGCAATGACTAAATTCTGCCAAATTTATTTTTCCTCATACTACACATGCCTAACTTTTCCTTTGTTTTTATTAGATAAGGGGCCACCAATTGTTTGAAAACAAGGAATCTTGCCTAATTCTTCTTATTTCTTCTCTGTCAAAATCCTAACTTTACCATTCTCTTTTTTTTCAAGGTTGGGACCTACACATTTGGCAAAAACGAATTTTATTCGTAGGAGATGTTTTTGAGCCACCTACCCATTTGAAAAAATTCAAGCTTTGCAGGAAAATCTTACAATTTGCAATAGTGGACGGCCCACACTAATTGAAAAACAATCATTCAGGCAATTTCTCCACCAACCATTCATAGAAAAAGAAACCAAGCTAGCATTCCAAAATCATTTTGATTACCTCCGTCCCTTAATCACATGTTTATATACATATATATATATATATATATATATAATATTATTATTATTAAATAATTATAATATATTATAATAATATATATGAATGAATATTTTATCGGAGAAAATAATTGCCAAACTTTCAACAAATAATTCATGCAAAATTCCTTCATTTATATCTACATAAAATAAATATTTCCTTATCATATAAATCAATAAATAATTATTCACAATTAATATTACAGAATCACAATAATGACAACCAAGCCGTTTCCAAGAAAGAGAGGGCTTTCCGATAAGGATTTCTCCTTACTGGCACGCAATTAGGTGACCAAATCTCTCATTGACAGAACTTTCTAGACATTGCCAATAATGATATCTAATAATATTATTCAAATAATATGAATTATTGATTTGATAATGGAAAATATTGTGTTGTGCCAATTATTGAAACAACAATAATATAAAATATCAACGCAAAGCAATTATTGAATCAATAAAATAAAATATTGAGCGATAAATTCTTTGTAACAATTATTGAGTAGTGCCTTTTTACGTAAGAATCAATAATTCAACAATACTGCAGCAATACTGTATATTCTTGTGCAACCACGCGTATTCTCAGATTTTAACCACCGTGTAATCCAACAAAGTTAATTGGTAACAATTACGCCGTTATTTATAAAAACTCAAACTTATCGTTTTCTTCATCCGACGCTTATTATTACATTATGTGGCCCACAAATGGTCAAGCGTAAATCATACGAATATTCCCAACAACAAGAATATTCCACGACCAAATGAATATTCCCCGACAAAATGAATATTTTATAACCACTTGCTTATTTTGCAAAATTTGTACATTTCACCCATAACCAAAGTATTATATCAAATTATCACCTTATTATTTCAAGATAATAAATAGAGAAATTCAATTTTATTTATAATAAGTTGGGGTCTTACAATATTTTTTACTTAAAATAATAATTATTTTTAAAAATATTTTTAATAATTATTTTTAATTAGTTTGGCTCTTGCCCAGGGCCGGCTCTGGGGATATGTAAGAATTAAGAAGGGTCTTACTTTAATTAATTATATTTTATCGCATACACTTTCACGTTGGTTGTAATACAATTTCGTTAAATATTTGTCGACATATATATCATTTTCCAAATATTTTTTAAGTTTCTAAGAATGTGTACATGCTTAGTTTGAAGTACTGAAAATCTATAAAATTAAGAATATACAAAACACTTTGTTAGGAATTACCCTGATCTGCACAACGTTATCTCTCAGATCGTTAAGAATACACCAAATAGACCTATGGTGGTTTCCTCATCAAACTTCCACAAATAAAATGAGAAGTGGGTCGATGTAAATGATCGAGTCATCGCAAACAACAACGTTCCTTCCCCATATGGAGTTCGAAACCCAAAGACAATCATTGAGTGAACGGTATAACGACCTATGGGGAAGTTCTATTTGCACGTGCGAGGGTGTTGTGTTCCTCTTCATTTGCTAGCAATATTTCTGGATTAGAATTCCCTCCGATACACTTGTCCTCAAATTTTTTTCAATAAACGACACAATAAAATTCGACGTAAACCATTGTGTTGTTAAAAGTATTGCTAAAAATAATTTTTGTGTTACTAAATGTGTATTAAGAGAAATTAGATGATAAGTGTAATGGAGGGAATCCTAATCCAATATTTCTCTATCGTCTCTCCTATCTGTCCAATGGGTAAACTTTGTTCTTTTTGAAAATTAAAACTTGTATACGACACACTTGCATATAATTTGTTACAGGTAAAACTAAGGATTGTCCCACTATAGTTGACCACTTTTATTTATTCACCACTGAACTTTTAATTTTTTAAATTGCCCCATTGAACTAAATAAAAAATTAAAATGGAACCATTCTGTTAAAAAAAAATTGAACAGTCGTTAACTTGATTTATGTATGGCATTAAAAAAAAGATAAAGAAAGAGCTAATGACATGACAAATTTAACTGAGCAAAAATAAAAATAAAATAAAAAACAAACATAAATTTCATCCATCGGCCTTCTTCTTCTCCCCCTACCTTCACCATTCTCACCTTTACGTAATTAATCTCGACTCCACCACCAGCTGTGGTCACCACTAGTTTCTCACCCAGTTTTATCGTCGAAAACATTATCTCCACCGGAAAACCCACCAAATGGACGGTCGTACACCGTCTGTTGGACACAATGTGAAACCTCAAATCTTGTATGTACTCGTGTCTTTCGGCGGCAAAGATCGATTTGTCGTCGAGCGCGAATATAGTGGCAGCGTGAAGCTCGACGAGCTCTTTGTACTTCTCTCTCATGGTGAAAGCGAGAACGTCATAGTCGTCGACGTGTAGAGAGGAAAGAGAAAACCTTGATGGCAGAGTCGATCCTGGGATTTCTAAGGCCCATGGCAAAAAATTTCAAGGTGCCCCTTTATACAAATTAAATTAAAAAATAAATAAATTATCAACTAATTATTTGTATTAAAATTATAAGAATTTACAAAAGATAAGGAATAACACTTTAAAATGTCATCGAAGCAAAGAATCATCACATGTACCTACAAAATAAAAATATCAATGAAATCGGTAAAACTAATGAAATACCCACTGTAGTTGACAAGTTTTACAGATTACACAATTGAACTTTTAATTTTTAAAATTACCCAATAAACTAATTATTATTTTGAAATTGGGTTATTCCGTTAAAAAAAATAATCGGACGTTAATTTTTTATCTACAAAACTAATGAATTACACACTGTAGTTGGCACGTTTTACTAATTACACCATTTAACTTTTAATTTTTCAAATTATTTCATTAAACTAATTAAAAATAATTATTTTAAATATTTTTAAAAATAATTATTATTTTTAGTAAAAAATATTAGAAACTTTTTTTTCCATAAAATGAGTAAAGTTTCATAAAATATAGATTTAAAAAATTAAAGTTTTATGAAACATTCTTGATTTTAAAAAAATCTCTTTTTCCTTTTCAAAATAAAGTTTATTTTTTTGAATCTATATTTTATAAAATTTTACTCATTTTTTTTAAAATATTAAGAATTTTCCAATTTTTTCTTGAAAATAATATTTATTTATAAAAATTATTAATTTATTTTTGAAAAAATTGAATCAATTTTTTTATTTATCATTTACTACTTTTTTTTTTTAAATTTCTATTTTTAGTTTTTTTGAAAATTTCTAATATTAAGAATGTGTCATTGTGTCAAAAAAATTAAGTAGACATTAATTTAATTTAAAATCACTTTAATTTGTTTGAATCTATATTTTATGAAACTCTACTCATTTTATGAAGAAAAAAAAAGTTTCTAATATTTTTTACTTAAAATAATAATTATTTTTAAAAATATTTAAAATAATTATTTTTAATTAGTTTGATTAGGTAATTTGAAAAATTAATAGTTCAATGGTGTGGTCAGTAAAATCCGCCAACTACAGTGGGTAATTCATTAGTTTTGTAGATAAAAAATTAACGTTCGTTTATTTTTTTTAAAAGAAATGACCCAATTTCAAAATAATAATTAATTTAGTGGTGTAATTTGAAAAATTAAAAGTTCAATGGTATACTCAGTAAAACCTACCAACTACAGTGGGTATTTCTTTAATTTTGCTCAATAAAATCTAAACCACAAAACATCATTTAAAATGTCTTCTTGTTGCACTTTTAGATGCAAAATCATGAATTATACTATCATATTTAATATTTTCTAACATATCATTTTTAATGCATAATATCGTTAATCTTTTTATTATTTTATTTTTTTATACACATAAATACATAAGTTTATAAAAAAATTTGGGCCCCATCAATCATGGGCCTGGTGGTTCTACAGTGGCCTTTGCCTGTAGGCTTCTTGCTTGATGGTCATGGACGATGAAGCCATGAAGAGGTCATTTTGAAAGAGATTTGGGGGCTGATCTTGGCAGCATTGACGAAGTGGGTAGTGTGTTAGATGATCCGGTGGAAGTTAGGGTTAGACAACAAAGATTTGGGAAGAGAGTTTGTATTTTGGTGCCGAATGAGAGGGAGGGTTGTTCGAAGCCCATGGTGGAAAAGACGACGGTGATAGCTAGGGATGTGTGGGTTAGGTTTTTTTCGGTGATTGATGGTGGAGAGGGGATGACGACGGTAGTGGTGGTGGAAATCAAGATGGCGATGAGGATAATCAAGAACTCAATTAAACTTGGTAATTAATTTATAATGAGGATCATTAACCAGGTAGGCAACAACCTAGGTCATTTTTCATTTTTTTTTACCAGCCACGTGGGAAAAAGTTCAAAACAATTTGACAGAAGTTTAGTTAATTTAACAGAATGATCTAATTTTAAAATTTTAATTAATTTAATGGAGTAATTTTAAAAATTAAAAGTTTAGCGGTGTAATAAGTAAAATATGCCAACTATAGTAGCTAAATCCTTAGTTTTACCATTTTGTTTTACAATTCTTAATACTAAATTATAATATTAAAATTTATAATTAGAAAAATATTACTCAACAATAAGCGATTTTTATGTATGTCATGTAATAAAAAAGAAATATGTTTGTTGTTTTTAAGTGAAGGAATAATTCTTTTATTAGATTGTGAAGAATTATTATGAGCAAAAATTTGAATTTGGTGGTTTGAATTTGGGAGATAGGAATAGAAGGTTTTTACATGTTTCCACATATTCATCTTATAAAATTAGCTAGCACAAACTTTACAATTTATAGGACAACTCTAAGGTGGTGTTTGATAAAATTAAGTAATTAAGATTGAATGGTTAATACATCTTAATAAATTAAATTATCTGAATGAAATAACATCTGAATTTAAAAAACTGTTTGATAACTAAAAAGTGCATTTTAACCCTCTAAGTTATTTAAAAAAATTATTTGAATGATCTTAAAATTTGAAATTGAAGGAGTACAATATTTATTGAGGCTATTTTTGTCTATAAGTTTTAAATAAACTATTAAGAGACAACTCTAAATAGTTAAGATTTGAGTTTTTGTCTTAACGTTTAAGAGGCATTAAGTGGCAAAAAAAATTTTACCATCTTGCGAGGCAGGTGAATTATGAGGTATTTAGATACAAACAAACACCACCTAAATTATAAATGATTAAGGTTGTTTTCTTTAAGTCCCTAACTCAAAATAGAATAAGAGGAATAACTTTATTAGGAACTCATCTAGAATAAGAGGAATAACTTGATTAGGAACTCTCTTTAGGATGCCAAAATTAATAACTTGGATAGGAACTCATCGAGAATAAGAGGAATAACTTGGTTAGGAACTCTCTTTAGGATGCCAAAAATTGTTTTCAAAATTTCACTTTTAATAAAAATAATAAATATGACTTACTCATCATACTCCTCAATATATCCTCAATATATCCAATCAGTAATTTTACGCCTTTCCACTGTTGATTTATATCTTTTGTGATTTTAATAATGACAATATATTTGGGTTTGTGTAATGGTCTTATTTGATTTTTTGGGGCTACATATTAATTATATAATAGTTTGCATGGATTATTGCATGGGTTGATTTCATAATCACTTTGTATGGCATAAAAGTTACTGCAAGATGGAGTGAGTAAAACAAATTGGTTTATTTTTGTCACATGCTTTCAATTTTTATAACTAGAATATATATATATATATATATATATATATATATATATATATGTTGTTATCTAATCCTGATATAAACATGCAAAATAGTAATGAGGAAGAAATAATTTCATTGAAAAAGGATCTTGCAAAATTTGTTCAAGGGGAAGAGAATTTAAATATAATGTTAGGTGCACAAAGGTCTAGTCTTGATAAACAAGAAATTGGGTATAATCCTGTTAAAAATGTGAAAAATAGAACAAATAATAATATTAAAATGATTAATAGTAAACCAAGGTTTAAGCCACTTTTATTGTTCATTGTTTTTGTTACTTGTAAAAATGTGGTTTTAAAGGTCATTTTGATTCTAATTATAATAAAATTAGAATAAAACAAATTTGGGTAAAGAAATGTGATTTATATGCTACTAACCCAAAATGACCCAAGAAGATTTGGATACCAAAAAGTAGAGACTATTTGTTCATTTTGTAGATGTCTCAAGGTCAAAAAGGAGACGAATAGTAGTTATCTATAAATTATTTGGCAGAATCTGTAAGTACCTTATATTGTTTTTTAAATAATGTTTTAATTAGATATATAGATTTTCTAACACAAGGGTTCATAATATTATTTATTCTAAAGTTTTTATTGTGCTAAATGTTTCATATTTAATACACATGAGAATCATGATGAGGAATCTATACTTAAATTTTTTTAATGAACTTAATCATGATCTATCAAAGGTAGTGAGGATTCTGCAGGAAATAACAATTTGAGTCATAGAAGCCAAACTGCTAAATCCGGACAAACTTAAGTCATCCTAATTAGAAGGAAAGACAATTTGAAATAAGATGCCTTAAGTCATTCAAATCGGAAGGAAAGATAAATAAAATTAGATAGCTTTGACTGTCCCATTTTAGTAGAAAACTCAGACATGCAGACACTAAAAAATAGACAGCCAGACCCGTCCGATTTAGAATTAAAATAGATACAAAATTTGGTGTATCACAGTTTGAATCTAACAAACAGATGACCATTGCCAAGCTTCCTAGATCATCTCGAACTGTAAGAAATCATCCCCCAAGTTTGATTATAGGTGACCTCCACATTGGATGATCAAAAGAAGTGTTTTTGAGGATATTTTATTATGAAAATCCAAAATCGAAAACTTTAGAGCACATCTAGCAATCTTATTATTGGTAACAACAATGTTGATATATAGGTAACAAATCACACATGTATGATCGTATTGTTTACTTGTTATATGTGATTTTGTTATAAACTTGCTCCAATGATATTCTTTATCTTTGAACTTATTCTTTTAATATTAACAAATGTGCCAAGATAACTATTTAGCTAAATTGATATGAATTAATTTTTGTTGATAACAAAGGGGGACAAATATTTGGGTAATGATGATTATGTTTTAATCAACTTGTGCTTAATGATTTCTTTTTGACAATGACAAAGGGGGAGAGATATTGGTATTTGAATTGGTTTGAGATACTATATTGTGCTTCTATATGAAATGATGGTTATTGTCATTTTTTTTGCTTTAATATGCATAAATTTAAGGGGAGCCTTATAGATAGGGGGAGCATATAATTTCAAAAGATAATATATTATCATCATCAAAAAGGGGGAGAATGTTAGTTTATATCTTTTGTGATTTTAATAATGACAATATATTTGGGTTTGTGTAATGGTCTTATTTGATTTTTTTGGGCTACATATTAATTATATAATAGTTTGCATGGATTATTGCATGGGTTGATTTCATAATCACTTTGTATGGCATAAAAGTTACTGGAGGATGGAGTGAGTAAAACAAATTGGTTTATTTTTGTCACATGCTTTCAGTTTTTATAACTATATTATATATATATATATATATATATATATGTTAATATCTAATCCTGATTTGCTTTGAAGACTAATTAAAATATGTATTGGAGTATAATTAGGAGATTGATATCTGGAGGTTATAAAAGGCGTATTTGGCTGGGAGATTTTTTAGGAATTGGGATAATCAAGGATTCTTATTCAAAAGCAGTCTTTGGATATTATTTGACTCCTTCATATCAATTTATCTATTATATATATCTTGTGTTGTTATTGCTAATGTTTATCTCCTATTTCAATTATAAAGAATTAGATGTTGCTTGGATGGATTGGAACGTTACTTTATTATAGTCGTTACATCTACTCTCTTTTATATATACTGTTGTTTGGCTATAAGAAGATGCAAGAGACTTGAAGCTGAAAATCATTATTGAATAGATCTTAAGAGTTCTTCTAAAGTCTGATTCTAGTTGTTATTTATAATCTTCTGAATTGTTTGTAACTGGAAATTCTTTGTAATCTTTTATTCATCTTTTGTAAACCGAGTATAAGTCTAGGTTGGCTTGGGTGATAATTTAATATTTAGTCTGTACAACGGAAGCATCAAGGTCTTAGAGGTGAGAGAAGTTGCAGAGGTGCAAAGGGGGCAGATGTGTCCAAGTCAGAATCGATCTTCGTTGTACAGGGAGTTTTCTGTAATCTTTTGAATATTAAGTTTTAATAAAAAAAGTCACCAATACTAGTTGGTATTAGACGTGGATTAGGCCACTAGAGTAGAGGATAGAAATTTGAACCACGTAAAAAATTTTAATGTGATTCTTTCGTTCTTTTGTTTTGTTTTTAAGCTTAAATATTCTCATTTTGGTTTAAGTCGAAATTTTTTATACTAATACGAGACATGTATTAACTGCTCATTTATAATGAATGAAAGAACATAACTAATCTGAGACATGGTTAGGCCGTCCGATTATAGCTTCGCTATAGTAAACTTTAAAAATAGACCAATGTAGATCACTTTTGAGTATTTACACCTATTCACCCCCTCTAGGTGTGCTTAATTACAGAATTTCATCCACGACTTACTTTTCTCAAGACAATAAATTTTAAATAAAATCATCTTATATTCCCAAAAAAATTAAGTATTTGACAAACTAGCTTTTAAGTTGTCCAATATTGCCTTGTTTGCCTTAATACTCACCACCCTTATAATTTTAAGGTGTGAATTAATACCTTGAATTTTTAATATTAAGACCCCAACTTTTTATAAATAAAATCAAATTTCCTCTATTTATTATTGTGAATAATAAGGTGTTAATTTGATATAATGCTTTGGTTATGGGTGAAATGTGCAAATTTTGCAAAACAAAATAAACAAGTGGTTATAAAATATTCATTGTTGTCGGGGAATATTAGTTTGGTGGTGGAATATTCTTGTTGTCGGGGAATATTAAATGCGATGGTAGCGACCATTTGTGGGCCCCATAACGGAAAAGCGGTCGGATGAAGAAAATGACAAAGTTTGAGTTTTTATAAATAACGGCGTAGTTATTCTGAATTAACAACATTGGAATACCGTTGGTTAAAATACGATGTCTGGCGTGGTTGCATGCGATAGCACACGGTATTACACAATATTTTTGAATTATTGATTCTTACGTGAAGAAGGCCTTTACTCGATAATTATTACGATAATTCTTTATTCAATATTTTATTTTATTGATTCAATAATTGCTTCGTTGATATTTTATATTATTGTTGTTTGATAATTGTCATTTGCATGATATCTCCATTATCGGATCAATAATTCATATTATTTGAATAATATTGTTAGATAGCATTATTGGCAATGTCTAAGGAAGTTACATCTAGGAAAGGGGTTTGGTCACCTAATTGCGCGCGCGATAAGGAGAAATCCTTATCGAGAAAGCCCCTCTTTCTCACAGAGCGACACAGTTGTCATAATTGTGATTACGTAATATTATTTGTGAATAATTAATTATTGATTTATATGATAAGAAATATTTATTTTATGTGGATATAAATGATGGATATATTTATTGTGGGATATAAATGAAGGAATTAATGTTGAGGTATTTTATCGATATTTTTTTCGGAATGGAGGTATTAAAATAAATCCAGTATGTGGATTTGGGCATTTTACATTTGGAATTTGGAAAAACTTTCTTCTACAAAGTTGTAGAAATTTAATTTCTATGGAATGGACATAAAATTAGTATTTTTTTACGATAAAAGGGCTATTTATTATGAATTATTGAAGTTTGAAAATAAATGTTTTTATTAAAAAACATGGGTGGGCCCCACTTTTGGTTGGTGAAAAATGAAATGTCTTTGAATTTTATTTAAAAATGGTGGGCGTGAATAGTAGCGAGTAAAAAATCATCGGGTATTAGTTTAGTCTGCTTATGGCGTTAAAGCATTTTCTATAAATAGGGTGCTTAGTTAGAATTGAAAATCACACGAAAAAAAGTTTTCTTTCTCTCTATATATATTATCGGTATATTTTGTGAGTATTTAGATACTTTGTGAGTTGCTATTATTAGGATTGCAAGTTTCCTTGACCTTATACGATATTTGATTGAAAATCTTTTTCTTTTGAGGTAAGAGATGTTATTTTCTTCATAATGATGTTATTCTTTCAATATCATTATCTTAGAAATATTGGTATGGATTTTATTGTGGAATTTCTACCTTTTTCATCGGGGTTACTATTCACGTATCGACACTATTCACGTATCGACATTATTCACGAATCGACCTTATTCACGAAAAAATAAATTTTCTTTTTCTTTGTCAAGTTGTCTATTATGGTTACTATCTTTGATTGTATCCATGTTTTGATCTTTATTCTTGAATTTTGCTCCACAATTGATTATTATAAGGTATTTTTGAACTTGGATAAACTAAAGTACGAATCCCTAATCTTTGATCTTTTATCTCCTTTGGATTCATTTTTTTTAAGATATTTTCATCATCCTCGGTCCTAAATGATGATATTCTTTGAATATCTTTGGCACATAGTGCAAGATGAATGATTAAGCTGATGAATATCTTTGGCCGTAGTAGTGCAAAGATGAGCAGTGTTGAGATGAACATGACCAATTGGTGATACAAATGAATATCTTTGGCACATAGTGCAAAGATGAATATTTGATTCAAGATGTATATTGATTGATTGATTTACTGAGGATAAAATATTGATGATGGACTTTTAAATCTTAGAAGATAGTAGAATTCATTCTCTCTTGACTCTTCAATGGATTGTTGTTTTTCATTGCGATTTGTTGATCTAAAACTTGTTGTCTATTATATTCTATCAGATTTTTCCTGTTGAAGACTAATGAAAAATTGTTGTATATTATCTTAGTCATAATATTCTTTCTGGGCTAGTTGAGCTCACCCTTTTCCTTTTTGTTCCATTTTTCTTCTCAGGAGGTGAGAATTTAGCAGGAACTAGCCGGGGTATGGAGTGATGATTTTAGAAAGTTGTTTTAGTAGTCCTCCTCATTTTTTGTAAAATAGTGTATCAATAATTATAATGAGGACTCCTTTTGAGTTTGTATATTTCTCTATTAGACAATATTTGTATTTAAACTCACGATTATATATGTTGTGTAAATATTTTGCACGACAATTGTATTAATGAAGTTGTATTTGTTTACGTACCATGTATTTGGCGACTCGAGAATGGGTGATGTATACCTATTTTGGGGGCGTCACAATTAGTATCGAGCTTAGGGATATGGTCTCTGGCGGAGATCGGGGAATAGAACTAGGAGGGAGGCAGAGTAATCCTTATTTAGTGTGTCATACCTAAGCTTATTTGGTTGGTTGGTCGATCGGAGCATATGGTTAATATGTGATATGTTAATTTGTTAATTAACCCTTGTTTTGTGGCGATATTTGAGAATGGCGGTTTGAAATATTAACAATGGAGTGAATGAGGCCAGTGGAGACACCTTTAATCACCACCCGAGGGAGCGTGCAACAGGAAGGCAATATTCCTCCTATAAACAACACTCTAGAACAAATGATGAATGATGGGATGTTTAGAAGCTTTTTGCGATTCATGCAAAATCGAATGAGGAGACTTCGTGTACAAAATACGGGTGGAAATGATAGCAATCGCGACTTATCACGACCAAGCGATTCAAAGAGTTGGGACCACGAAAATTGCGGGAAAAAGCGGGATCGATCAAAGCGAAAGCGTGGGGTTAAACAAATTACCAAGATATTTGATGTCTTGGGATGCGGAGAGAACAAAAGGTTCCATTCGCCACCTTTATGTTTAAAGTGGTGAGGCGATTCTTGGTGGGAATCGTGAAGCGTACCCGACTGCTGCCTTTCAACATGTCTTGGGAAACATTTGAAAAACTATTTAATGACAAGTACTTTCTGAAAGTATTAATCATATGAAGGAGGTAGAGTTTATTAGATTGGAACAAAAACAACATGGCGGTGTCCCGATGCGGCGAAGTTTGCGAGAGTTATCGAGTTTTGCACCTCATTTGGTAGAGAATGAGGAGCGAATGGCGAGGATGTTTAGAGGTCTAAAACCAGAGATTGACAATATCTTATCTCTCATAAATTTTCTTTATATTCGAGATGTTGTAAACATGGCTCAATTATTAGGCGAGATAATGAGTATGTTCAACCAAGGGACCACAACCGGTCATCTGGGTGGCGTGATCATCGAACAATGATGACCGGCGGGGAGGAAAACATTCGGACAAAAGCGGTAACCACTCTGGTGGTAATCGTGGCCATGATGGTAGAAGAAGCGAGTCGGGGGGAGATTTCAAAAGGAGAAGGTACAACAATGATAACGTGAAGGCGTCGGCACAAACATCATCTTGTTTCTAGGGGGGAGGAGAGCGAGCATCGGTCGTTTTGTTATAAATCTGGGAAGAGGACACATCATTATTGAAGCGCCCACACAATCCAAGGTGTGTTATAAGCTGTGGAAAGGAAGGTCATATAGCTAGAGATTGTCTTGTTGCGAAACCAAGTTCAACGGGGATGGTGACTCAAAAAATTTGTCCGGACAAGTCAAAGTCGGTGGTTCTGGAAGAGGCGTTTGTCGTGGCTTTTCAAAATCGAGGAACCCAAGCGAGGTGATCACGGGTAAGCTAATCATAAACTCTTGCGAAGTTTATACCTTATTGAATCTGGGTTCTACCCATTCTTTTATCTCTCTCTGCTTGTGCTCAGCGTTTGAACTTGACTCAGGAGAAATTAGACCTTGACTTATCTGTTGAGACTCAGTTAGGAGAAAACTTTCATTACATCTCTTGTTTATAAATCTTGCTTGATTCAAGTTGGAACCATCACATTACTGTTGATCTTATTTAGTTGAAAATACTTGCATTTGATGTGATTTTAGGGATTGATTGGTTAACCACTCATCATGCTAAAATTGATTGTTTTAAATAAGGTTGTTAGTTTTCATATTCTAACCAACTTTTATGCGAATTCAAACAACCAAACCACTAAAAGTCAATCAACTTTGTCATATCAAGCCATAAAAGCTATTCGTTTATTGAAAAATGGATGTCAAGCTTTCTTAGCCCATATCACGGACTTGAACAAAAACACGTCGATTTGAATAATATTTACATTGTTAGTGAATTTCTGACGTATTTCTGAAGAACTTCGGTCTACCCCGAGCGTGAAGTTGAATTCTTTATTGACCTTGAACACAGTACAAAGCCCATTTCTAAAACCCCATATCGAATGGCTCTATTGAACTTGAGTTAAAGGTCCAACTACTGAGGAGTTGTTGGACATCGGTTTCATTAGTCCTAGTACATCTCCTTGGGGTGCTCTGTTTTATTAAGTAAAGAAGAAAGATGGGAGTATCGCGACTTTGTATTGACTACTGGGAATTGAACCATGTCACCATCAAGAATAGGTATCCAGCTACCTCGCATTGATGACTTGTTTGACCCGATTGCAAGGAGCACAATTCTTTTCAAAGATCGATCTTAGTTACGGATATCATCGGTGAAGATTAAAAGCGAGGATATTCAAAAAGGCGCCTTGAGAACTTCGATGCGGGCATTATGAATTCTTAGTCATGTCTTTTGGATTGACTAATGCTCCTACTTTGCTTTCATGGATATGATGAACGTGTGTGTTCAAAGAATATTTGGATCGATTCGTTGTTGTCTTTATTGATGACATCCTCATCTATTCAAAAGCCGTGAAGATCATGAGCACCATTTGAAGTTTGGTACTTGAAAGGCTTACGTGATAACAAGCTATATGCCAAAATGAAGAAATGTGAGTTACGGCTTGAGGAAGTAGCATTCCTTGGGCGCGTGGTGTCAAAACATGGAGTATCTGTTGACCCGAAGAAAGATTGAAGCAATACAAAGTTGGGAGCAACAAAAAGTCGGTGACCAAAATCGTAGCTTTACGGGCTTAGGCGGTTATTATCGGAGATTAAATGGAAGGATTTTCTCGAATCACTACTCAGATTAACTCGGTGACTTGGAAAGATACAAAATTCGGTTGGAAGCGAGGATTGTGAGAAGAGTTTCAAGAACTCGAGAGGAGACTCATTTGGCTTTTGTTACGACAATACCATCTGGTTTCGATGGATTTGTTATCTCTGACGATGCTTGAGGCAAAGGGTTAGGATGTGTTCTCATGCAACATGGGAAAGTCATAGCCTATGCCTCGCGACAACTCAAAAGAATATGAGAGAGAATTATCCTACTCATGATTTGGAGTTAGCGGCGATCGTTTTCGCGTTGAAGATCTGGAGACACTACCTGTATGGGGAGAAAGTGGTGATCTATAGAGATCATAAAAGCCTTAAATATTTCTTCACCCAAAAGGAACTCAACATGCGGCAGCGATGTTGGCTCGAGCTGTTGAAAGATTACGATCATACCATCCAATATCATCTTGGAAAAACAAGCGTGGTAGTAGGCGCATTGAGTAGAAGATCATATCTTGAGTATGCGAGTGCAATGTTGTTAACACAAAGGCCCATTTTGTATGACTTGCAAAGGATGGAGATAGAGGTAAAGGCTCCAGTACCCATGTGATGATATCAAACATCTGAGTAGAACCAACTTTAATCGATAAAGTTAAAGTTGCTCAAACTACGGACACAGAGTTGATCATGTATGAAGAAGAAAGTGCAAGAAGGTGTTATTCGAAAAGCAAGAATCGATGAAGAAGGAATACTTGAGTCGACTCCGGACTTTGTGTTCCTAACGATTACGACTTGAAGCATAGAATCATGATGGAGGCACACAACACACCGTTTTGCAATCCATCTGGGAGTACCAAAATGTATCATGATCTTGACATACATTTTGTGGAACAATATGAAGAGAGAGATCGCGGAGTTTATCTCGAGGTGTTTAACTTGTCAGCGTGTAAAGGCGGAGCATCAAGTGCCAAAGGGTCCATTGCAACCACTTGAGATTACGAAATGGAAGTGGGAACACATTACTATGGATTTTGTTACGGGTCTTCCCAAGGTTTCTCAAAAGCATAGATGCGATTTGGGTTATTGTTGATAGATTAACCAAATCTGCTCATTTCTTGCCTATCTGGAGACTTATTCCTTGAGCGTCTTGCTAGTATATATGTGAATGAGATTGTGAGATTGCATGGCATGCGGTATCCATAGTTTGGATCGTGACCCAAGATTCACTTCACGATTTTGGGTTAGCTTGCGAGAAAGCTATGAGCGCGGATTCTGATTGATTCGACATACCATCCTCAAAGCGGACGAACAATCGAGAGGACTATTCAAACTCTTGAAGATCTATTAAGACTACTGTGTCCTAGATTTCAAAGGGAGTTGGGATAAGTACCTACCATTGGTGGAATTCTCCTACAACAACGATTTATCGAGCAAAGTATAGGTGTGGCTCCATTTGAAGCATTGTATGGAAGAAAATGTCGCTTCTCTCGATATCTTTGGGATGAGGTGGGAGAAGCAACATTGTTGGGACCAAAATTGATACGAATGACTACAAAAGATCCAAACGATTAAACAAGCGTATACAAAGCGGCACAGGATCGACAAAAAAAGAGTTATCACGGATCTTCATCGAAAGGGCGTGGAATTTAATATTGGGGATCATGTATTGTTATTATATTGCTCCATGGAAGGGAGTTACAAGATTTGGGAAGAGAGAAAAGCTCGATCCAATATTTGTTGGTCCATTTGAGATTCTTGACCGAATAGGAAATGTGGCTATAGACTCGCATTACCTCAAGCATGTCTCGTGTTCATAATGTTTTTCATATATCTATGCTTAAGTAAATATGTGAAAGACCCAAACCACATTATTGAGTTAGAACCGGAGATGAGATAGCAGAAAGATTTAACGTCTGAGGAGGTACTGTTAAGATCTTGGATAGGAAAAGAGCATGTCCTACGCACCAGGTTATACCACAAGTTAAGGTTTTGTGGAGGAACCATGCTATTGAAGAAATGACACAGGAGTTGGAATCGAAAATGAAAGCGAGGTATCCTCACCTTTTGAAACACCGAATGCGTCGTCAATTTCGAGGACGAAATTTCATAAGGAGGGAGGTTGTAAGACCCCAACTTTTTATAAATAAAATCAAATTTCCTCTATTATTATTGTGAATAATAAGGTGTTAATTTGATATAATACTTTGGTTATGGGTGAAATGTGCAAATTTTTGCAAAATAAGCAAGTGGTTATAAAATATTCATTGTTGTTTATTCGTTTGGTGCATGGAATATTCTTCTTTGTCGGGGAATATTAAATGCGATGAGTAGCATGACCATTTATGGGCCCATAACGGAAAATGATCGGATGAAAAAATGACAAGTTTGAGTTTTTATAAATAATGGCGTAATTATTCACAGATTAACCTTTGTTGGAATACCGTGGTTAAAATACGATGTCTGGCGTGGTTGCTTGCCGCGATACCACGCGGTATTATTGATATTTTTTGAATTATTGATTCTTACGTGAAGGCCTTTACTCAATAATTATTACTGATAATTCTTATTCAATATTTTATTTTATTGATTCAATAATTGTTACGTTGATATTTTATATTATTGTTGTTTCAATAATTGTCCTTTGCATGATATCTCCATTATCGGATCAATAATTCATATTATTTGAATAATATTATTAGATAGCATTATTGGCAATGTCTAAGGAAGTTACATCTAGGAAAGGGGTTTGGTCACTAATTGCGCGCGATAAGGAGAAATCCTTATCGAAAGCCCCTCTTTCACAGGAGCGACACGGTTGTCATAATTGTGATTACATAATATTATTTGTGAATAATTAATTATTGATTTATATGATAAGAAAATATTTATTTTATGTGGATATAAATGATGGATATATTTATTGTGGTTATAAATGAAGGAATTAATGTTGAGGTATTTTATCGATATTTTGTCGGAATGAAGGTATTAAAAAATCGTCCAGTATGTGGATTTGGGCATTTTTGTTTGGAATTTGGAAAAACTTTCTTCTACAAAGTTGTAGAAATTTAATTTCCTATGGAATGGACATAAAATTAAGTATTTTTTTTTTCGATAAAGGGCTATTTATTATGAATTATTGAAGTTTTGAAAATAAATGTTTTATTAAAAAATATGGGTGGGCCCCACTTTTGGTTGGTGTGAAATAAAATGTTGAAATTTTATTTCAAAAGTGGTGGGCGTGAATAGTAGCGAGTAAAAGCCATCGGTGGCAGATTTAGTCTCTTTTGGCGTTCTAAGCATTTTCTATAAATAGGGTGCTTAGTTAGAATTGAAAATCACACGAAAAAAATAAGTTTTTCTCTCTATATTATTATCGGCGTATTTTGTGAGTATTTAGATACTTTGTGAGTTGCTATTCATCATGCAAGAAGTTTCCTTGACCTTATACGATATTTCGGTAGAAATCTTGTTCTTTTGAGGTAAGGGATGTTATTTTCTTCATAATGATGTTATTCTTTCAATATCATTATCTTTGAAATATTATTAGTATGGATTTTATTGTGGAATTTCTACCTTTTTGTGTCGGGTTACTATTCACATATCTGACACTATTCACGATATATCGACACTTATTCACGAATCGACACTATTCACCAAAAAATAAAATTTTCTCTTTTTTGTCCAAGATGTCTATTATGGTTACTATCTTTGATTGTATCCATGTTTTGATCTTTATTTTTGAATTTTACTCCACAATTGGTTATTATGGAGTATTTTGAACTTGGATAAACTAAAATACGAATCCTAATCTTTGATCTTTTATCTCACTTGGATTCGTTTTTCTTTAAGATATTTTTTCATCATCCTCGGTCCTAAATGATGATATTCTTGAATATCTTTGGCACATGTAGTGCAAATGAATGATTAAGCTGATGAATATCTTTGGCCCATAGTGCAAAGATGAGCAGTGTTGAGATGAACATGACCAATTTGGTGATACAAATGAATATCTTTGGCTTTATAGTGCAAAGATGAATATTTGATTCAAGATGTATATTGATTGATGTTACTGAGGATAAAATATTGATGATGGACTTTTAAATCTTAGAAGATAGTAGAATTCATTCTCTACTTGACTCTTTTAATGGATTGTTGTTTTAAATTGCGATTGTTGATCTAAAACTTGTTGTCTATTATATTCTATCAGATTTTTCCTGTTGAAGACTAATGATAATTTGTTGTATATTATCTTAGTCATAATATTCTTTCTTGGGGCTAGTTGAGCTCACCCTTTTCCTTTTTGTTCCATTTTTTCTTCTCGGGAGGTGAGAATATAGCGAGGAACTAGCCGGGTATGGAGTGATGGTTCGGGATAGTTGTTTTAGTATTCCTCACTATTTTGTAAAATAGTGTATCAATAATTGTAATGAGGACTCCTTTTGAGTTTGTAATCGTCTATTAGACAATATGTATTCAAACAATATTTGTATTTAAACTCACGTATATATGTGTTGATATACCTATTTTAGGGCGACAATTGATATTAACCAAATTCTTGAAGTTGTATTTGTTTACGTATATCATCATGTATTTGGCGACTTCAAAATTTGAATGGGGTTATGATTCTACCATGTCTTTTTGGGAGAGCAACAAGTTCGGTGGTGATCACGTAGCATTAGTCAGAACTTAAAATGGTTATTATATCGGAGATTCGTGGAAGGATTTTCTCGAATTGCTACTCCGTTAACTCAGCTGACTCGTAAAGATACAAAATTCGGTTGGAGCGAGGATTGTGAGGGGAGTTTTCAAGAACTCAAGAGGGGACTCATTTCGGCACCTGTTCTGACAATACCATCTAGTTCGAATGGATTTGTTATCTACAACGATGCTTCAGGCAAAGGGTTAGAATGTGTTCTCATGCAACATGGGAAATTCATAGCCTATGCCTCGCGACAACTCAAAGTATATGAGAGGAATTATCCTACTCATGATATAGAGTTGGCAGTAGTCATTTTCGTAGTTGAAGATTTAGAGACACTACCTGTATGGGGAGAAATTGGAGATCTATACAGATCATAAAAGTCTCAAATATTTTTTCACCCAAAAAGAACTCAACATGTGGCAATGACGTTGGCTCGAGCTGTTGAAAGATTACGATCATACCATCCAATATCATCTTAAAAAAGCAAACGTGGTAGCTGACACATTGAGTAGAAGATCATATGCGGGTTCGAGTGGAATGTTGTTAACACAAAGGTCCATTTTGTATGACTTGCAAAGGATGGAGATAGAGGTAAAGGCTCCAAGTACCCACGTGATGATATCAAATATATGAGTAGAACCGACTTTAATCGATAAAGTTAAAGCTGCTCAAGCTACGGACCTGGAGCTGATGCGTGTGAAGAAGAAAGTGCAAGATGGTGTTATTCCAGAAGCAAGAATCGACGAAGAAGGAATACTTCGAGTCAACTCCAGACTTTGTGTTCCTAACGATTCTAACTTGAAGCATAGAATCATGATGGAGGCACACAACACACCATTTCGAATCCATCTTGGGAGTACCAAAATATATCACGATCTTCGACATACATTTTGGTGGAGCAATATGAAGAGAGAGATCGCGGAATTTATCTCGAGGTGTTTAACTTGTCAACTTGTAAAGGCGGAGCATCAAGTGCCTATAAAGCCCCTAAACTCGGGTACTTGAAACCCGAACTTGGTGCTTCACGATACCATTTCTATGAGCGGAATAATACTAATAATAATAACAATAATATAAATATCAAACTTATATTACATTTATCAGAGTCTAATCCCAATTACGCAACCTTTACTATAATTCTTTACATGATATATAATACATATCATTGTCTATATATTATCTAACTATTACAAAAGACACCATTAAACATGTTCTGTTTGCTTTCCTTTTTACTTGTTCTTGTCTGAACCTTCGGGTTGATCATGCCTAGCTGAAAATATTTAAATTTAAGCAAGGATTAGCATTTGGGTGCCCAGCAAGTAATAACAATTAGAAATATAATTAGCTGAAAGGAATAAATGTTTTCTTTGTACATCACTTCTACAACGAATTTATAGTTGCGAAGTAAACTGAACCGATAATAACAACATAACAATTCTATCTCAAAATTTTGAAACTACATATTGACTATATATATAGGTATTAGTCGGCAGATTATGAACATTGTTTTTAGTTTTCACTAAGGTTTAACAGAACTTCATCTGCAAACCGTCATGACTTATGGGCGTTAGGTTGTACTTCCCATGGGCCCTGTATTGATCAATACTACATTACAAGAATGATAAGATCGTTCACTCTGTCCACCTTGGGCGCATAAAAGTTTTCCCGTGATCGGGATATTCATACTTAGTCTGGAATCCGAACCAAAACAATTTGATTGGATACAAAAAGGTTTTATCATATTCAACAATATTTTGAAATTTATGTCTAAATGGTCAATTAGTTTGGACATATATATATATATATATATATATATATATATATATATATATATATATATATATATATCACGTGTGTTTAACTACAATGACTATCCAAGTGGGGACACTTGTATAACCATATTTTGAAATTAATGAACAGAATATATATATCTGAATTACCATATACTAACATGTTGATAAACAATGATCGGGTATAGAATATATCACAATAGAGTTAATAATATAGCATAATAATAATATAATTCTGAAACTTCTTACTCATGTCCATTGCATAAAGGAAATGCAAAGGTAAGATACTTGCCTGATGCGCTGCTTACAGTTCGTAACTTAGTTCTATCTTTATATCAAAACCTATCATTAATAAGATCATTTGATCGATTAGAATAACATACTATAACACATAACACTGCTTATTGCAGTTAGCACATAATCTAATCACATTGTCACATATATTCTACAACCATTAAATCACAAATAAACACATATCTAATCAAATTATCTAAGTCCAGATCAATTTAAAAAACGTTGCCGATTGTCTAAGCGACTTTATCGGAGTAATTATAGAGTCTAAGACTTCATCACAGATAGTTCAATATCTGTAAGTATCAGTCATATTATTTTTAAATGACTTATAATAATTTTTTTAAACATTTATTATAATTAATCATAAATTTTCAAACACCGGAATCATTATTAAATGATTTAAATTTTAAACAATTCTATTATCATTAATATTTAATTAATATTAAACTATTAATGAAACCATTGCTAAAATATTAAAGTTATTTATAATAACTCAAAGTATTTTTAAAGTATTAATATTACCCTTAAATAATTTTTAAAACAATTAAAATCATTTTTAAATAATTACCATTAATATTAAAGTGTTAACGCATTATTTATCAAAGTATTAAAAGTCATTATTTATAACATAAAATATTTTTAATTCATTAATATCCTTATTAAATGATTTTTAAATAAATAAAACTATTTTAAAACTATTTATTTAATATAATTATTAAATAAACTTAATATCATTTATTATTAAATTAATATCATTAATATTAAATTATTAATGAAATTATCCTTTAAATATTAAAAGTTATATTTTATAACTTAAAATATCTTTAAACACTTTATTTTCATTTTAAATGATTTTTATAATATTAAAATCATTTTTAAACTAATTTATTTAATATAATTATTAAATAATTCTAATATCATTAATAGTAAATAATTAATGAAATTTACCTTTAAATATGGAAAGTTATATTTTATAACTTCAAATATTTTTAAACTATTTATTTTCATTTAAAATAATTTTTCTAATATTAAAATCATTTTTAAACTAATTTATTTAATATAATTATTATATAAATTTAATATCATTTAATATTAAAATATTAATATTTTTCATGACAAAATATCAAAAGTTATAATTATAACTTAAAATACTTTTATAACCTTTAAATCATTTTTCTATAATTTTTAAATCATTAATACTATTTTTCATCATTTATTTAATATATTCAATAAATAACTTAATTATCATTAATATTAATTAATTAATGAAATTCATCACAAAATATTAATACTTACATTTATAACCCAAATATATTTTTAAACACTTTATTCTTATTTAAAATGATTTTTTATAACATTAAAATCAATTTTCTCCAATTTATTTAATACACTAATTAAATAAATTAAATATCATTAATATTCAAATAATTATAAATATTAATGAAAAGTATCCCAAATAATTAAAAGTTATTTTCATAATTTAAAATAATTTTTAAAACCATTTTTGTAATTTTTAGAATTTATTTTCTATTTTTAATCATTTTTTGGAAATTCAGAAAAGTAAAAAAATTAAAACCGTCGTTGTAGCCTTTAGTGACGCTTTCTGTTGCTGTTGGTATAATTTCTAACCACTGAATTAATTGTTTTTCGCATTAATTAGACTCAGCAAAATTGCCTGATTTCATGAATGGTA
Organism: Panax ginseng; assembly: GCA_020205605.1. Taxonomy (NCBI): domain Eukaryota; kingdom Viridiplantae; phylum Streptophyta; class Magnoliopsida; order Apiales; family Araliaceae; genus Panax; species Panax ginseng. The sequence goes on along the minus strand of CM035138.1, from coordinate 31,615,914 downwards.
AAGATTTATCCACTTCTTAAAAATCAATGGGCTATAAATTTTGCACTTTTTGGCCCATTAAAATTTGGGCCTTTTTAGCCCGACCCAATTTTAGCCCGGCCCAATAATAGCCCGCATCTATTCTAGCCCCACCCTGGTGAGCCTCCCACCCAAAAGTTGGATCCTCCCTTCTTCATATAGGTCGCAAAAGAAGTCTTCTGCGCCTCAGCTACGTTCGTAATAACAAACGTCTTCTCTATTTCTTTTACCCATGTCTGGGCTTCTAATGGGTCCGTCGTCCCTTTGAACTCCGGCGAACCTACGCTTTTAAATTCTTTAAGGGTAGTCGTTCTGGCTACCCTAGGTCCCGTGGGTGCTCTACCCCCAGTTTTGTTAAATGCAGCCGTTAATAAATTAATAAACTCTTGCATAGGGTTATTCTTACCCCCTTGGTTATCATTCCACAACAATAACTCATGCCACATCAAAGCACATTAAATAAAAACTTCATTATATTAATATGCTTCTTCATAGTTTGAAACTATTTACAATTTACTTAAATAGCCAAAAGCTATTACATTTCTATCCCACAATTGAACATCACAAAAGTTGGGATTTATAAAAAGACTACCCTTTTTATGCTAAAGAGGGTTTTACGTCACTACACATATATCTATAACTCTAGACTTCTAATAATGCATAACAGCATCCTTGAGTTCCTCATTCGTAATTCATCGCTACAGTATCCTGACTAATAGTATGTCGAGTCTATCCCGACTCAATGGAATAACACACAACTTTTGAAATCCCTATGAGCACTCTCATGGATGTAAGACATCCGGGCTATCTTCTGGTCTTTTTCAACCAGGTTTTTACGAAGCTCATCAGCCTCTTCCTTATAGTCCCTATCCTGCTCTGTCATAAGCACATGTTTATCGTGTTCTGACTCAAAATCTACTTCTGCAGACATCTTAGCTTCATGGAGATAATCAATCTCTTAATTTTGGTTACCGCTGTTAACCTGCTTTCAATTGCACATTTCTGTCAAAACGCCGGATACAATGCTCTCATTGCATCTGGAGATGTTGACTCTAGTGTAGGTACCCTCATATTAACCAAGGCTACCTCCATTTCCTCCTCCTCATAGACCATCATATCAAGGTATGATGTTAAATCCATATCTCCGTCGGAGTAGTCCTCCTTAGAAAAGTACTCCACTGACTCCGACTCCTCTAGAATCACTAATGGTACCTCCGCCACTGGCATAGGTACAGTCTCTACTCACAGACTCTTCGTTCACCGTGTGTATGTCGTTATACATCAAGCTATCGATCGACATCCTTCAATAACACATAACATGTTGATTAGTACATAATACACATTAGCATAAGCACAAATCACATTTAGTTTATTTAGGGTTAACTTCCATCTTTTAAATCTTTCGGTACTGAGTTTCCTCAATACCTTATTAACTCATTCGACTTAAGTAAAGCTTGAGTTTACTTCCTTTGGACTTTTCCTTTCCTAACGAGGTTATTAGCCTAAGGTTCTCCCCCTTAAGTTTTATAACCTAATGCTTTGATACCAACCTCATGACGCCCCCCAAATTCGTGTATCTTCTTCCAACCCGGACAGATAGTGCTCCACAATACTACAATCCATACAATCATTCCATTGAGATGACAACAAAATGAGTGTAATTACTATCTTTGTATTACATTTGTAATAAATCCTTTCCCAGGTTCATAAACCGAATACATTCTTTGTTCTTCATAAGTATATTACATACAAATACACTAGTCATTACGGAGACGATTAATCATCCCATCTTAGCCTTGCCTTTATCTCTTTTAGTTCGTTCGGCTTTAGCTGCAAACATATGGTTCAAGCAAGAATGAGCATAACTAGCTCAGCAAGTCTGAACAAAGAATCATATGAATATCACATTACCAATTACATGCTTTACTTCCATAACTGAACAATTAAATACGAAGCACTATGAAACATTTGACTAGTACTTCTCACGTCATAATAACAATTCCAAAGTATATATATAATAACTTAGGAATTCTGAACCGGTTAATAGACCATGAACATAGTCTTTTCATTTTCATACTTGAAAAGGACTTCCGGCACTAAGGCCATCCATCCGGCTTTACTTACGAGTACGTCTAGGTGATCAACCTATAGTACCCTATGTTGATCAACACTCTTCCGTTAAACGTATTTACATTTAAGTTTTGGCAACCTCGCGTGCCCATCGAATAATCGATGAAAATACTTTTTGTTTGTTCATAGACAAACTTATCTTTACATCCGTACCAAATACTTGGCATAGGATAACATTAACAGTTCTATATTGAAAGACTTGTAAATAAATCAATCAATTACTCAATACTTGTCTAGCCAAGTTAAATCAGGCATAGACTCTTTCTTTAATACCATTCATGCATTGTATAACATGCATCACAGAAAACTTGGCTAACACGAAGGTTAGGCAAGCGATAAGAAAGACTTGCCTTCAAGCGTCTGCTATAGTATAATTACCTTCCCTGTGAGTCTTTACAGTCTCTATAACATATAACCACATAACATACCACATTAGGTCATGAACGAACACACATGGTTCCAAATGAATCTTACCCTTCTTCTCAATCTAATCATTTATCAGATTGTTTACTATTGGTTCCGGCTTGCCGTTTATAACTTTCTTACCAACTTCTTTCTCTTCTATGTTGTAAGTGGATTTACTTCATTAATACCACTTGTTTCGAATTAATCAACCTTCCTCATAGCTTACTAACGTTCTTACGTTATTAATTGAAATTCGATCATCATTGGTCAAGTATACTTATTGTATACCATTCACGTTCACATAATATTCAACAAACTTTTAGTTGTAACTCTCAACATTATTGTCATCATCGAAGATGCTACTTTAAGTTAATTAATTCATCATCAATTAACTATCTTTCATCTTGTATACTTAATCATACTTATTTCATTAATAAAGTCAAATCGACTTTCTATGCTTCGTTACGGCTCATTAACGTTCTTACGTTATTAACCAACCACCAATCATCATTGGTGAAGTACCAAAGGTGAACATCATTCACGGTTTACTTATTACCCTCTTGCGTCTTCGTTTAATTCTCATTAAACCTTACTAAATCGTCTAACATTATCACATTATAAGTGATTTAAGGTTATCTTGATTATTTACATTAAGTACCTTCATTGTTTTACCTTAGGTTTACACTCACCGGCACATGCACATGCCACGACATCCTTAGTACTTCTGAGTAGTGCTTTGGTACACACTCTCAGAGAGAGCTTTGCGGGACTCGACGTTGCATGAGTCCATGACTAATTCTCGTATTTGTGGCATGAGTTTCGAAGTTTTATTTTCTCTCGGCCATACACCATGCGCTTGCAGAAGATGTAAAAATACACTGAGTTGGTATTTGGCCCTGAGCTCTGTGCACTAGTTGGCCAAAATAGTTTGGTTTCCTAACGAAACTCCCGGCTTCATAATTTGTTCGTTTTACATCCGAATTGACCCATTCGAAAGCCTACAAGTCACAAATTACATCATTTACGTGTTCATATAAGAATTTTACACTTTCGAATTCGTTAACTCAGAATTCACCTTTGAGTTCATTTTTGAGCGTTCGTTTAACGTTTTTCGACCTTTCAATACTCGTTTTCTTCGTTATAAGTCGGAATTCGACGATTCTTGCGCCAACGACTCTTAATTACCTTATCTCACGTGTTGACATTGGAAACCAACGTTTTTAAGTCACACGACAACTTTTAACCTTTAATTCGAGATTTTTACATTTTTGACGTTTAACGTCCATTTTCGTAAAATTCGCCATAACTTCGTTACTCGTGTTTATAAGCCAAATCAAATGGAACACTCCATTGATTCATTATGTACATCATAACCAATGAAGATGCACATACCTTATCTATGATGGTTTTCAATTCGTCCATCAACAACCATACTAACATTCAATGATTTCTACGGTTTGAACTTACGTAAACCTTTACGATTTCTATTTGATCATGACTTATCAATGTTTTCATTATTAATAGTCATCCTTATTCCTCCTCATTAATCATGCTCCACCAATCTACGATTCTCTATGAGAAAGAAATCGAAAAAGATGAAGATTAATGATTACGAACTATTACCTTTGTCGTTCTTTGCGTTCTTGACTAAACGTATATAGTTTACTTTGAAGTAGATTGATCACTTGTTTCTAGATCTTTCTCTCTCTCAATATATGTTGGTTATTATTTGTAAACTCTTAAATGAGTTAACCAAGCTTCTATTTATAGAAATCTCAAAGTAAGGGCTTAATGGTCAATAAGTCATTCCACCTCCTTAATCACCTCCTTACTATTCCAAGCTTAACCATCAAGTTTTCTTGACCTCCACACTTACTTAGCTATCAAGTATACTTGCTAATCACCTAGCTTATACTTTACTTGCTCATTACTTTAATTACTTGTTAATCACCTAACTTATCTCTTGCTTGCTCATCACATTTACTTAGCCCCCAAGCATAAGCACCTTAATTGATCATTAACTAACTTATCCTTTGCTTAGCCACCAAGTACTTTACTTAGCCTTTAAGTCTCTTGCTCACTACACAAATTACTTGGTCATCATACCAAATCCTTGATCACCAAGATAAACCATAATATCAAGGGTTGCTCCATGGGTCACCCTAACCCATTTGATTCTCACTTTGGGCTTTTAGCTTATCTCATACTTTGGGCTTTCATTTAACAAACACATGGGCTTGTTCACTAAATCACTTTGGACCTTAACCATTTCTACCATTGGGCTTAACCATTTCTATACTTGGCTTGTATAATTCTTAACACATCCTACAAGTCCAATCCATTTGCTTAAAGCCTTATAACGTATAATTTACGTATTAATCTCGTATTCCATCTCATATACTAATTCATATTATACGATATACCATCGTTCATACATATTCGTATAATACTTCATATCATACTCGTATTCATTACATCGTACAATACCTTCGTATTATACGATCACTGCTTTAATTCATTATACGCATTTCATTTCCTTCTCGGAAATCATTTTCCCTAACCGTTAGGTTTTAAGTCCGCAGGCGAAAAACTGCATTTGCCATAACTGAAATATTATTGGATATTCTATCTCACCTCGATATTCTATCGTTACATATTTTTCGGAAGTTCAAAAATAATTCCCGAGCTAAAATACGTGAATAGTGTTTTTTTCAGAAAATTTCTCGGAAAGCTTTTATTTTTGTCTTGGAAATTAAAACACTTAAATTCTAGCACGTAGCCAAAATACTACAAAATTCTAACATATCTAGGTCATATAACGACCTTCAATTAACTTACTCCCATAAATAATCAAGTAAATTTATTTAACTCAAATAATCAAATAAAAATTTAATTCTCCTAAAAATCCAATTTTCTCGGGCGTTACATTCTTCCCCCCTTATAAGGATTCTGTCCCCAGAATCTTGCTACAATTACACAACTAAATGAGGAAAAAAAAATTCCATCATTTTAATCTCGAGTTCCCACAATGCCCATTTGACATTGTGGTTCTTCGCCTTCACCTTTACTAAAGATATTATCTTTTACTAATTCTTTCTTTAACTCGGAATTATATGAAACTCAAATTCCTCCTTCAAAACAAGATTATACTTAATCTTCTCTTCCTCCTTCATCACCTTCTTCATTCGCTTACATTCCTCGTTACCTAGTTATACTTCTTTAACTCGTTCCATTTTCGTGGATTGAGTCTTCATTGTAAATACCGTTTCTACCTCTTCATTTCGTAATTTAACTTCTCACTCCGTACTTGCAATCTCAGTTATTAACTCATTCTGAGTCGCTAACATTGATATTTTTTCCCTTACCCTTCCTACTTAATGCGTCGACTACTACATTCACCTTCCCTGCATGATATAACATATCACAGTCGTGATCCTTTATCAATTCTAACCACTTTCTCTACCTCTTATACAACTCCTTCTGTGTGAAGATATATTTCAGACTCTTAGAGCCCGTGTATATCTCATACTTCTCCCCGTATAAATACTATCTTCAAATTTTAAATTCAAAACTACTGTAAGACCCCAACTTTTATAAATAAAGATGAATTTTCTATAAATATCATTTTTGAATATTATTGAATGAATTTGATATAATGTTATAGTTGTGGGTAATATTTATAAATTTTGCAAAGTACGCAAGTTGTTTTATAATATTCAATTGGTCGGGGAATATTCGTTTTAACAGGGAATATTCGTACAACGACACAATCATTGGTGGACCCCACAACGGAATTATTGTCAGATTAAGAAAATGACAAAAATACTTTATGAAAATAACGGCGGAAGTTTTACCGTTAACTATTGAAACACCCGGTGTTAAAAGTACAAAGAATCTGGCCAGAGTTGCACAAAGAAAGACACACGGTATTGATTATTGATACTTACGTGAGAAGTCACTCGCTTTTGTTCAATTATTGCTACATGAATTGTCGCATAATATCTCACGTTATTTGATTCAATTATTGTCAATATTTTATATATTATTAAATCAATAATTGAGACGACAAAGTTATAAATATTATTATTTGCAATATTAACGATGTCTAGAAGTTCTGTCAAGGAGAGGTTTGGTCACCTAATTGCGCGCCAATAGGGAGAAATCCTTATTGGAAAGCCCCCTCTTTCCTGGTCGATTAATATTGTGAATTATAATAATGATGATATATGTTGTTAAAATTATTAATGTGATTTTTATGAGGTATTTGTGTAAGTTTTGCTTATTTTATGAATCTCCATTTACCCATTTTCCAAAATAATCGATAGAAAATTTTTTATAATAAAAGTGGGGCCCACATATGGGGTCCATTTGTGTTGGAAAAATAATTTTGGAAATGGAGGGAGAAAGAGTATACGTATGGAAGATATATATATATATGTAATGAGTATATGGTGGGAGAAAAGGATAGGTGAAAGTGATAGGTGTGTGATGTGTGTGAGTGGAAAATGGTGGAAAAGTGATAGTGTGATAGTGATGTATAAGAGTGTAGTGAAAGTGATTTTGGGAGGGTGGGGGATTGATGTTGGTTATGGGGGGATGAAAAATCAAGTGGAAGATATATATTATATATATATATATTTAGAATGTGTTTATATATATATATATAACTTATATTTTAATTTTTGCTTTGATCCTATTGGTTAGTTGATTGACATTTGCATTAGTATGATATCAAAACCTTGATCCGTGAATCTGCAAAATTATTTCGTCCATGAACAGTGCCCTTCCATTCTCCTATAAATAGAAGCTCATTCCTTCATTATTTCTTACGAATTCACTGAAACTCTAGAGAGAGAAATTATAGAGAAACTATAAAAAAGTATTCTGCTACTTCCCTACTCTTATATCCAGTTTCTTTTATGGTAAGGGGTGTTATTCTTTTTTTGTATTCATGAAGAGAACTTCATTATTCCATTATTTATTATTCTATTGGAATAACCTCAGATACGCGATCACCCTATACTTGGTGAAATTCTTCATTATTCCATTCGTTATTATTCATTTGGAATATCATGTCTCGCATGCGTTTTTACGTCGGACTGATTCCGCCTTTATTATTCTCCGTTGGAATATATCTCGTTGCATGCGTTTTATCTTGGGACTGATTCCGCTTCATTATTCTTGCTGAATACCCTATCTCATGCGCTTTTACGCCGGGACCGGTTCTCGTTAATTATTATTCTATTGGAATAACCTGCATGTGCAGTCTATCGCATGCCTGGTGATTTCTTTTGTTATTTCGTTCCTTATTATACTCAGTTGGTTAAAGTTTTAACTTCTATACTCCATGAAATTAGTGGAATATCCTTGATATTTGCGCTTCATCCAGTATCTTTTCATGAAAATATTCTTCTGAGCATTCTTGAATTGTACTCTACAAAGCAGTATCATGTTGACAATTTGGACGTTTTTGGTTCCTGGATAAATTAATTCTTGAACTTGTTTTATTGAATTCTTATATCATTGTCATCATCCTCATGTTTATATTTTGTTGAAAGTCATCTGTGGCCTATAATGCATAGATGGACTTGGTATGATTATGACTAGGGATTATTTGGTATAATCATGACCGTAATGTTACAAATGATGTGGTAAAAGTCTTCATTGGCCCGTAGTGCATTGATGAACAGTTGTTGGCATGATCATGACCATTTATGAATACACGAATATCCTTGGCCCGTAGTGCATGGATAATTTGTGGTCGTGATACTAATGAATATCCTTGGCCGTAGTGCAGGGATGATGTGGATTATTTATTGTCGAGTCTCAAATGATAATAGTGATGAAAAATTTTTAAATCATAAAAGATAGTAGATTTTATTCTCTACTCGACTCTTTTAAAGGATCGCTTGATCCGCCGCAGCTTAAACTTGACGCCTATTGTATTTTATCGGTTTAACATTGTTGAAGACTAATGATAATTTATTCGCATTATCTTTAGTCATAATATTTCTTACTAGGCTAGTTGAGCTCACCCTTTCTTTCACCGTTCTCTTGAAAATGAGAATATAAATGGGACGCAGTCTGGAACCGGAGTGATGGATCGATGATAGTATTAGTAGTCCTCACTATTCTCGTTAAATAGTGTGACAATAAATGTAATGAGGACTTATTCTCGAGAGTGGATATTGTCTGAAGATGATTTGTATTGAAACTCACAGCCTCTCTTCTTGTATATTAAAGATTGTATTTGTATTCGTACCATGTATTTGGCGACTCGTAATAGGTGATGTATACCTATTTTGGGGCGCCACAATTGGTATCAAAGCTTAGGATATGATCCCTGACTGAAATGTGAGATAAGAACTAGGAGGGGAGAAACGGGGAATTCTTTCGCTAGTATGACCTACCTAAGTTTATTTAATATTTAATTGGTCGGTCAGAGTATAGAGATAATATGTGATATGTTATTTAATCATTGTTTTATGGCAGTATCTGAAAATAACATCAGAGAATGTTGAGAATAGCAATGGAGCACAGGAGACCGTTGAGTCTCCACATATCAACACAACTTATTCATCATTAATATTATAACTCACAATATTTAACAACCAGGTCGTTCCCAGGAAAGAGGGGCTTTCCGATAAGGATTTCTCCTTATTGGCGCAATTAGGTGACCAAACCTCTCCTCGATGAACTTCTGACATTGTCAATATTGCAAATAATAATATGAATAACTTTGTCGCCTCAATTATTGATTTAATAATATAATATATTATGCAAATGATATCGTGACAATAATTGAATCAATAATATGAGAGATATGATGCAAAGAATTACTAGTAGTAATAATTGAGTATAATCGAGTGACTTCTCACGGAAGCATCAATAATCAATACCGCAATGCTACTACGCAACCACGCCAGACATCAGATACTTTTAACACCGGTGTTTCAACAGCTAATCTGTAAAACTTCGCCGTTATTTTCATAAAGTATTTTATCGCTTTTCTCGATCCGATAATAATTCCGTTGTGGGGTCCACCAATGATTGTGTTAATCGTTGCATTTAATATTCCCTCGTTAAAACGAATATTCCCCACCAATCGAATATTATATAACAACTTGCGACTTTACAAAATTTGTAAATATTACCCACAACTATAACATTATATCAAATTCACTCCATAATATAAAAAATAAAAATTATTTCGAGAAAATTAAATATTTATTCATAAAATGCGGGTCTCACAATCTCCCTCCTTATGGAATTTCCCCATTTAAATTTACGTGCACGCACTCGTATTCAAGAGATGAGAATACCTTGCTTTCTTTTCAGATTGTACCTTCCCGGTTATTTGCTCTATATCATGATTTTCCAATTGCTCATCTCATGTATTTCAGATATCATTCTAGAATATATCTTCAAAATAAAGGTCAATTGACATATCACAAATTGTCAATTTATCAAGTAAAAAATTTTCGGCTTAGGTAAGTCACACACTAGCAAAGTATATTACTCGTCTCTCCCCTCCTAGTTCTAGACTCATATCTCCGCCAGCGACCATATCCCTAAGCTCTGATACCAAATGTGACGCCCCCAAAATTAGGTATACATCACCCATTCTGAGTCGCCAGATACATTGTACAAAATTTAGATACAACTTCATTTATATTAATCGTTGAGTCGTCAGATAGAATACGACCCATTACGCTTAATCGTGAGTTTTAATACAAATGTATGTAACTCTCATGGTGCCTCGACCACAACCTTACAATGGTACTTTACATAAAAGTATAGTCAAAGACTGTTTTAGAAATTAAAATCTTTGGGAAGTGCTCAAGGAAACCTTCGTACATGGGAGACCATGCGTCTAGGTTATAATAGATATCATATGGCCACAGAATTATCCTTGGTTGACCCAATAGACCCCAAACAAAAACGAGAAGATTACTATCATATTCTTTCCAATGGTGAGTCTTCTCTTGACATATAACTATCTCCACTGTCTCCAAGTAAATATTATATTTCAAATAAACTCCAAGATCATATAGGTAGTGCCCGTAGACATACTCAGCAAGTAGATGCGCACAACCTTGTCTTATGATAACACGAGGTTGTATGTCATTAGACATCTTGTGTGATAGTGGCAAAACACCCTCCCAAAGTTGGGTTCGCCTCACCCTATTTGATTCACCAAATATAACTACTAAATGATGTATAGAATACTACACACTTTTCTATACTTGCTTTTGGGAGAACCTCCACAACTAGAGACCACTCGTTCTATTCCCCGTTATCCCCGCCGACCGGCAACACTCTTACTAAACACTCTTATTATTACCCGAAAGGAATTGTGAAGCGAAAGGGTGAGCACAACTAGCCCAAAGAAAGAATATCATGACTAAAGATAATTAAATTATCAATAGCTTTCATCAATAATAAATCGTAGATTTAGAACATATGGTAGATGATAAAACTTTTCAACCACAAATTCTGCAGAACGCGAGCAATCCATTAGAATGATAAAATAGACCATCGTGTCTATTATCTTCTCCATGTTAAAAGTCCACCAATAATGTTTTATCCATGTAACATCAATCAACAATTCCTGTCCACAATCATATGAATAACTCATAATCATAATTGTGATTCTGAATTCCCTTTTCGCACCTAGGACGAAGATGATTCTCATCACCTATCTTCACCTGAAATATCACAAATCATGGTTATACCAAATCACAATTCTTGCTCATAATCATACTAATAAATTCATCTTTGCACTACAGGCCAAAGATATACAACTGTAAAACCAATAATGTTGAGACTCAGCTTAACAAATAATCGACATCATCGAATCACCCCTGCACTACGGCCAAGGATATTCGTTAATATCACATCCATGAATTATCCATGCACTACGGCCAAGGATATTCATTATTATCACATCTATGAATTAATATTTCATTGTTGAGACTCAGCTCAATAATTAATCCACATCATCAAATCATCCCTGCACTACAAGCCAAGGATATTCTTTAAAGATCACTGCACCACGAATTATCCATGCATTACGGGCCAAAGATAATCGTGTTTTTCATCAACGGTCCTAATCATGCCATAAAACAATTCATCTGCACCCTTGGCCAAGAGAATCCATAGCCATAATCATACCAAAACCGCCCATCATTGCACTATGGGCGATGAGGACTTTTTTTCATTAAGATCACAACCACAAATTATCCATGCACTACGCCCAAAGATAATCGTGTTTTTTATCAACAAATCCTCGATCATGCTATAAAATAATTCATCTTTTGCACCCTTGGGCAAGAGAAATCCATAGCCATAATCATACCAAAATCGCCCATCAATGCACTACGCCAACGATGAGGACTTTTATTAAGATAACAACCACAAATTATCCATGCACTACGGGCCAAAGATAATCGTGTTTTTTATCAACTATCCCGATCATGCTATAAAATAATTCATCTTTGCACCCTTGGTCAAGAGAATCCATAATCATACCAAAAATCATCCATCAATGCACTACGGGCCAATGAGGACTTTTACCACGCGTCATTTGTAACATTACTACGCCATGATTATACCGAATAATCCTCGGTCATAATCATACCAAGTCCATCTATGCACTACATGCCACAAATGACTTTCAACAAAATATAAATATGAGGATGATGACAATGATATAAAAATTCGATAAAACAAGTTTAATTAATTTAACCAAGAACTAATACCGTCATTTACTCGTAATGATTATTCCAAATATTTAATTTTTCTTTTCCTCGGATAAGCATAATATAGATTTGAACATATATTAAATTTTTAAATATATATATTTTCAAAATGAATTTCTAATTAATTCCTTAAGAAATTAACTACCTGTTTAACTCCAAAATTCCCAAATCTTAAATAGGATTGAAGAAAAAACATGTGAATGAAATTCCTTTAATATATGATTTGAGATATATATATGAAAATATATGCATACAAAAGTTGAAAGTCTTATAGAAATGAATATATGATCAAATGATATCAAATATGTTAGGTTGATCCTACATAAGCAAAATAAATTTGTGAAGTCCTTAAAAAGAAATGATGTACAAGGACTATAAATATAGAAAGATCAAGCATGTTAGGTTAATCTTATATTGTAATAGATAGGCTTGTCTCGATCGCCGAGCACTCGCACTAAAAAAGTCGAGTCCGCCAGAGAGAGTCGAGTCAACTCCTGGAGCTATCGAGGCGGAATAGAGTATGCAAGATAGTGAGATCTCTGAGTTCGTAGACTTCTGGGAAACGAAGAAGGATCGAGTGTTTCGAGAAGAGCTTCCTCGGATCGCCGTGTGTCCGAGGAAGTCATGTTCGTAATCGTAGAGACAAATTGCCTACAAGCCGAACGACCATCTCCGGGCCAAGTATGAAACGTAGACTACACTCGAGTCGTAGAGTCTAGCGATGCCAAAGCCAAGAAAAGGATCGAGGCTACACTCGAGATCGTAGAGTCCACCGAATGAATGCAGAGATCGTAGTCGGGCAAGATCGATGAAGACAACAAGTACAAGGCGTAAATCGTAGAGTGTCAAGATCTCGATCTCGGATCGTAGTGTTCTGTGACAACCAAGTCAATCGTAGAGTGCGTAACTACGACTCCAAAAGAAGTGCTCACAATGCTAAGTCGATCCTAGAGCGTATACTTGGCTTTCAACGAATGAGCACTCCTGCATTATCCAAAGGTATGAAGCCTCTGGTTGGCACTACAAAGATGTAATCCACAGTAAGGGAACCAGAGAGCACTCAACGAATGACATGAAGGCTAGCAGGAGAACTAAGAAACAATCCAATCAGCATCAAGATTGAGTTGAAAGGCCATTCGTGATGAAGTCTTCCACAAGATGATTCAAAGAAGACTTCAGCAGCTGACTAAGGAAAAGTCAGCTAATGCAGTTGCTGATAAGAGAATAGAAGACAACGACCTTGGAAGTAACCAAGATCGTAGTGTTTGCCAAACAAAGAAGAGACTGATGAAAAGTGAACCGAGATACTGGTCAGCCTCTGAAAAGCAAGGCTAAAGTGATTAAGTGTCGTGTCAGATCATTAATGATAAGTGAACGGAGATCACAAGGAGAAAGTAAGTCGGACGCACTACAAATCAAGTGTCTTAATATTCGTAGGGACCAGACAAGGAATCAAAGCCATCAAGATCTCGAGAACTGCCAAAGCAAATGAAGTATCAAGCACCGCATAATACAAGGAAGGGGTGTTCTACATCAAGATCCAATCAACACTCTTCCGCATCGTAGTTTAACTCTACCAACCAACGCCAAGCAACACTCAACAAGACACTACGATCGTGTCCTCAAGACATGCATCGAATCGTAGAGTTCAATACCTCAAGATCAAGCATTGGCAACGGCTCAATCAAGAGTAATATTCAACAAGTGCTTATCGAGAGCATCAATGCAAAAGGACAACCTCCGATCTAGAAATCGTAAGAGATAAAGTCTTCAACCCGCCCAAGACAAGAAAGTGATACATCCGACAGTAAGGTGTGAAACAAGAGATCTCAGTGTCGTAAAAAGTATGACATGTCACATCAAGCGCCTACCTCAAGCAACTCGAGATCTCAAGAAGACATTTGAATAGCTTCCAATGGCTACTTTCCAACCAAGAATTGGGAAGATGTATAAATGTAGAAGAATTTCAAAGATCAAAGGTCACTGAGTCATGAGTTTTGGAGAGAAGGTGGACCGATCGAATCAAGTGATAGTGAGTCCAGAGGCTCACTCTACGATCCACCAAGAACACTCAAAAAGTCGATCAAGCAAGAAGTAGAAGTGTGAGTTCTACTATGTAGAAGTGAGAGCTCTACTACATGAAGAGTGTTCTCGAATCGCGAGAGAAAGAAGAGCATCATGCCATCCGGATGTCCATCATGGGAAGACTCTAAGTACAACAGAGAAGAGCTTACTACCAACTTAGCAAGTCCATCATGGGAAGGCATCGAGTAGCAAGAAGGGAGATCACAAAGCCATCTTGGTGTCAAGCATGAGAAAGCTTTTAAGACTTTGCGTAAGAGCTTATAGTCATCTTAGAAGCCTCTCATGCAAAAACCATCAAGTACCAAGGAGAATGATCTTCATGGCGCTTCATCAAGGGGTCATCCGGAGTAGTTGAAAGCAACCTAAGAAGTTCGAGCATCATGCAACACTCAACCGCTTCTTCAAGGATGATCAAGCCAAGTCGCTAGGGATAGAAGATGTTCAGAGCATGAAGACATCTTAGCAAAAAAGACCGACTCCAACAACAACAAACAAACAACTCAACGAAGCTGTGGCCTCGAGGGGTCCTTGTCCGTAGGGGGACTAAATGAAGCAGGCCAAAGGGTCCTCATCCTGAGGGACTAAACAAAGCAGGCCAAAGGGTCCTCGTCCGTAGGGGACTAAACGGGTTCCAAGCCTCATTGGCTTGAAGAGTTCCTAGGAACTAGAAGAGTCCCAAGGTCACTGGCCTCAAGAGTTCTTAGTGAATCAAGTCCCAAGGTCACCGGCCTCAAGGAATCGTAGAGATTCGTGGTGCCGCCTTCCTTAGTGGAAATCCTCATAGTTGAAAGCAGTAAGAGTGGATTAGAGCTTGAGTCTCCGAACCACTTAAAACCTCTTGTGTCTTTTTACATTATGTCATTTACATTATGTCTATAATCGCTATAACTGCTATGTATGTTTTAACCGCTACAACTAAACTAACCCAATGAACATCAGACGATAATTATGAATATATCAATGAAGGTGAATCTTTTACTTATTCCATTGTGTGTTTGAAAAGATTCTTATGTTTGTCATATACTCTAATATGAACAATACATCATAAACCGTAAAAGTATTTGAAATAAAAAGGATCTATTCAACCCCCCTTCTAGATCTATCAGGCCTCCGAACTAACAATTGGTATCGTAAGCAGGTTCTCATGCTATATTCAAAAGCTAATCGCTTGAGTCCCATCCAAGGCACCAACATTGTTCTAAACTTAGTTTAGTAGTAAGTAACTTGTTATATGCGTAAGAGCTCACACGCTGGAAATATTGTGTATAAGTAAAAATGTGTATACACCGAGTCGCCAGATTGGTCCATATCCTCGATCATATATCAACAAGACCAATCCTAGCCTCATAATAATCTTGTAGTCCCAAGACAAGACGAGAGAAAGAGAGCAAGAGACATCAAAGACAAAAGAGTAAAGCATTCATCACCGAAGATGAAGAGGTCACGCGATTAAGAAATGCCGATCGAGAGGAGAAAGAAAATCTTCTCAAACTTATGAGTGACCAACCAACAACCGGGTGCTATCTTTGTAAACTCAAAAATGTCAAAGATCTTAATGCTACGATTCTCTTGATCTACATCTTCAAGACCACGAATCGATTGATGAAAGGCCAACAAGAGCATTAAGTCGTCAGAGCAAAAGTAAAGCCATGCACATCAATACCCAAACTCAAAGATATCTTCAATAAATGACCGCTTTCAGAATCGACAGAAAAAAAGGTACTGCCCTCACTATTATAAATGTACATCATTATTGCATCTTCTTATGAACTATAACAAAGATTCTCACAAGGAGTCATAATCTTCCTAAAAAGGTGAAGAGAGAAAGTAACATGAGGATGGAAACTCAAATGACTACAAATTTTCTCTCATCCAAGTTTTAGGTTGAAGATGATATCTCAAGGAAGTCCTAAATGGGTCATAAGAGCATCACGCACTCTAATGAACGCATGTGAAGTAATCTTTGCTCGATGGGTTAGATGTATGTATGCAAGCCTATGTTCTAAGTGTTTGATAACACACAGTAGCATGATCGGCCTCGCAAGAGGATCTTGCCGATTTTGTAAAACGATCACCTCAATGAATCAACCGGATACTCCTAAAATCGTGGAGCCGATTCTCACTCTGTGAACACTTAAACATTGTGAACATAACCCAAAGAATGATGAAACCATCATGATAGAGAGTGTGTTATTAAATGTCAAATCACACACACTCACCATCACGCATCTCAAAATATATTATCATAAGATAGTTGCATGTATGGATATGTCTCGTTGATGATAAATATGATGATTATCCAAATAAGAGGAACAGGGGTTTAGAAAACTAACTCTAAAGCAGACCCATTTAACTATGGGTACCAAAAATAGAAATATATTTAAACCTCGCAGTATTTGGACAAATTCGACCACACTAAGGAATGATGAAGGTAAGACTTCAAAGAAGAAGATACAACCAAAGAAGGCTAAGGACTGCTCAAAATGAGTCCGATAAAGTTCCTATATGTTCAAGCCTCGCCTCAAGACCCTCCGAGCTAACCGGAATGGAGCTCACATGGTCGCACATCCAGAGTATGAGAGCATGCCATGAAATGTAAGATAAAGAGGATTCTATGTGCCCATATCAAGAAAGACATGCTTTATGGAAAGGATCCTCAAGGGAAGCTCACAAATGTAAGATCATTGAGCTTAAGACAAAAGGAGTTCTTTATGAAGCGTAACTTCAAAACAAAGGATCGACAAAGAAGACTACGCTCAGAAGTGTCACAAATGATCGTAGAGTGATCAATCCCGAAAATACTCATCTCTACGATACAAGGAAAACTAAGCAACGATGATGATTCCAAATGTAAGGAGAAATGTCAAAACCTTCAAATAAACATGAAGAAGGAATCACATCTATCCGAGAAGACAAAGATCAACAATGGGGAGCAAAGATCCGTTAAGGAATAACAAAGACTATTAAACCCGAAGAGATGTACCAAATGGCAGAGTCCCAAAACTTTGTGGTCGATGAACCATATGAAGATCCATAGTCAATAGGAACGCCTCAAATGTACTACCGATAACCCTTCACCACCCCCAATCCATAATCGTGAAGTTCCTACGATCAAACACACGATCGTAGTGTAAGAGCGTATGACACCACGATTTCAAAGAATGCAGATATCCAGAAGTGGTAGAAAGACCTCCCCATCGTAAAAGGTCTAATGAGATGTCATTGAAAATCACCGCCTTAGTATTTCATCCGAAAGCGCCTCGTGGACAAACCCGACCCTTAGCTAACTCTAAGAGGTTGGCCCTTCCCGAGCTACCTTATCCCGTATGAATGCTTGATCTAGTTCATCTCAAAAGAACCAAGTCACCAACGATCGTAGAGTTGAACTTGAAGAGGACTAAACGATTGTAGACAAACTCAACGATCGTAATGTCGCCTAAACGATCGAAGTGCAACCTCAAATGATGTAAGAAGACAACTCAACGATCGTAGTCCTACCAAAGGGTATTCCAGCCAAGGAGCATGAAGAATGAGACATCCGCTAAGCCATTCAAGTTGAGGAGATAAGTTTGAATACATCGTTGATCGAGCTATGTCGATCAAAGTAAGGAGGAAAGACGGCCATCCAATCGCAAAGATCTCTCGTAAATTGATCGTTGAGTAAACAAATGAAATCGTAGAGTCTATAGCTATCTCATCATGTTACTTCTACTTAATCAAAAGGTCAACGGTCAAAGCCACGCCAATTAAACGCCCACCTCTAATAACCAAAAGTTATGGGAGTTACAAACATTATCGGGCAACGTGCAACCAATGGACAAATGACACATCACTAAGTATGCAGAAGTTAGAAGGAACTCGCCATAAAGACAAGTTCAAATCAGCAGACATAGCTACTAAAAGATATCGAACCTTTCTCCTCCCATTTTCAAAACCCTAAAAAGCTTTTCAAGAGCAAAATCGCTTAACCTTCCAGTAGTCTAACCAAATCTTAGTCACCATCTCAAGATAATCTCTAAATCAAACACCCACAAATTCGAACGATTCAAATGGAGAACTCGCAAGTTATCACCGCATTTCACTTTGAACCAAATCGCTTGCAAATTCTCGAGAAGAAGTTCAGGACGCCCTTAGACTCGTAGAAGGAAGTCGGGTTTTCAAAATGTCTCGAGGCGAGTACTGTATACATTTACCGGTTAAGGAGTTCTACTCAAACATCTCTATAAACTCGAACTCTATCTACCAAGGTTAAAGGTCGATTCTCGTCAAAATCTTCCGACTTTAATCAATGCCTAGGGTTCCTAGCCAAGGGGTCAAGAACCTCAAGATGTGAACGCTGAGAGCAAGTGAAGGAGTTGATGGGATATCAAAGAAACTCTAGCTTCAAAGATATGAAGAAGAAGGAGTTCCCAAGAGTATGAGTTCCTAGTCAAATTGTAGAAAGTGCATTCTGTGGAAAAACACCGCATACGATACTTGATCGATCAACAATCAAGATTATGTCAATTATAAGGTCAAGAAAAACAATCGACTTTGGAGCAATTTTGTTTGATCATATCTCTAAGTGGGTAGAGAAGGTCGAAGAAGAAACCACCGACCAAAGTGTTTCATGGAAGGTCACGAGTATCATATCAAGAAAAAGCTAGGTGGAAAGATCAAGGATGATGAGGAGAAGCCCGAATGTGCACAAAGTAATGTCTCCACAGCTTATTTGAAAACCGGAAGAAGAACCCCAAGGAGAACAAAAGGTCGACAAACCGAGCAGAAGAGAGCCTCTCGCAAAGAAGAGGAAGACAAGAAGGCAGAGAGCTCTGAGTCCAAAGCCGACTCAAGCAAATTAAATCACACCACCAGAAGAAATCAAAAGTGGTGAAAAGAGTCAGAAGTGAAGAAAGCCCAGTGCCCCACCAAGGAGAATCTCCTCCTCGAACAAAGATAAGGAAGAAGAAGCCCAAACCACCGAGACCACAAAAAAAAGAAGCAAGAAAGTTGCTTCAAGGGCCAACAAGAAGAAAGTTAAGTCCCCACAACAAGATTCATAAATGAAAGTGAAGTCGATGTGATGGAAGAAAAGTGCTCAAGCCCCACGGCCAATTCTCTTAGAAAAGCAACTCGATGAAGAAAAGGAATTCGTAATGATCAAAGTGCATCCCCAAGTGCAATCGCCCCTAACCCCGCCAGAGAATGGGTCGAAAATACTATTCTAGAAGAAGAAGAAGAAGACATGTCCCTCAATCCAAGAAAGCTCTCATGATGGTTCGTAAAGTGATGAGGCCAAGAAAGAAGAGTCTCCCTCGCCAAAGGTTTGATCTTCAAAGAAGTTTATCTGATGAGCAAATGGAGTCGAGACCAAAAAAAGAAGAGTCTGCTCTCCAATAGTCAAACTCTACGAAGAAGGAAGAGCTACAGTCGCAAGCCCATTTGCCTCCAAAAGGAATAAGAGCTAATCAAATGCCATCATTGAATTAAGTGATGATGAATCAGATCCCTGTGAGAAGATGTCAAGAAGAAGCCAAAGAGTGAAGAAGAAGTATCTAAGGAAAGTCTTGATGAAGAAAGTTCAGATAATGAAATTCAAAGAAGAAGGATTCTCTGCTGGAGATGATCAAGAAGAGTCTCAACATGAAATGCAACATGAAGATGATCCTCTCAATAAGCCGATCTAAATGGTTCTGCTTCGGAAGAAGAGAAGCAGAAATGATTCCAACTCAAGATCGTGAATCGTAAAACTCGTAACTCCACCCTCGCTTCTCTCACCCGCAAGATTTATCAGAGAATAGTAGTAGAAGTTCCCAATGAACCATCGTAGACTCCTCCCGATGATGGATAAACCATGGAGGTGAACAGATCGTAATAGTAAGAATGACCTCCTTCGACTTGGTCAAGAACTCGAACAACATGGAAATGGACCGCATAACCATTCTCTACAACCCCGATGATCTCGCTAATGAGATGGTTCTTCCAAAGGATGCCATGGCTAAAGGCCATTATCAAAAAAGATGGAAGCTACTTCAACAGGTGTTATAAGCGCTTCAAGCATGGAACCGGTGGCTCGTAACTTTCCAAGAGTGAAGAAGTTTGCCACCAAGTCGATCACAAACCAAATTTCACTTCAAGATCTATCGACATGCTAGAAATTTCTACATCCCCACGATCGTAGGGTGGACTCAAGGAAGAAGAACCATATCCAAGAAGTCGATCGTAGAGTCCGATCACTTCACCGCTTATGATGTTCAAATCCAATCTCGTAAGTCTCCTTATGATCAAGCACTCACTAATGACACTCCATCATCCTCCACAGTGCAATTGGTACTCCACAATTGTTCGGGATTATCCACACCTTTGAAAATCATTCCAAAGATGACAATCGTAGAGTCCAATCCATCGCCCATACCGGCTACCAATCAAGAGGATCAAACCGCTTGAGCAGAACTATCAAGAGCTCATGATTTAAGCAAGAAGATATCTATGCTCATCAAGAATCACGTAAGGCATCACAGCAGAGAGATGACTCTTTCCAAAGACAAGCTTCAAGTTATTTTGGGCCGATGTATCTCTCAAACTCCAAGAGAGAGATAACATCTATCGTAAGGCCATCCAAGATCGTAAGGCGTAAGCTCTACAAGTTCAGAGGCCAATGCAAAGTAGATCGAAGCCTCTCCGACAAGATTGACGATCCAAATAGTCCTTCTTCTCAGCAACTTGAACTCCTGACAAAGAAGAGCTAAAGTTTGAAGTTGCAACCTCTCCCACCGATGGAGCAAATTTTATGTCCAACATGGAGCAAATTCTCTCAAATGATTGATGACAAAAAGGGGAGAAAAAGAGGCAAAGAAAGAAGAAGAAGAGAGGGGTTAAGGGAGAAGAAGTCAAAGAAGAAGGTAGCAAGAAGAAGAGATAAAGAATCATCATCCGAGGGGAGCCTCAAGATGATGATACCAAAATCATAGAAGCTAAAGGAAACCCAGATCGTAAAGGTGATGAAGGGGAGCCAAGCAAAGATAAGATCATCATCCGAGGGGGAGCAAGAGCAAGAAGCGTAAATCGATGAGAGTGATCAACAAGCATCCTGAAAACATACATGGAGCCAAGGAGGTACATCTCTAGTCCATTAGTATGTTCTCGATCCGTGATGTAGAATGTCCGAATATATAATTGCCATATTAATATAAATGACATTCATGATTAATCGCTTAGAAATATAACCGCCACCGTATCTAAGATTCATTCATAACATGCATATGCACTTATTGTTTTTTTGTCATAATCAAATAGGGGAGATTGTCAGAATAAAATATGTGAATGATATTCCTATTTAATATATGATTTGATTATGATATATATATGAATGAATATGCAAGTATGCTTGCATGAAGAAAAGTCAGAAAGTCCTTTGATAGATAATAGAAATATATGTACAAGGACTTAGAAATGAATTGATCAAATATGTTAGTTGATCCTACATAAGCAAAATAGCTTTGTGAAGTCCTTAAAAGAAATGATGTACAAGGACTATAAAATATAGAAAGATCAAGCATGTTAGGTTGATCTTATGTTGTAATAGATAGGCTTGTCTGATCGCCGAAAGCACCGCACTAAAAAGTCGAGTCCGCCAGAGAGTCGAGTCAACTCTGGAGCTATCGAGGCGTAATAGAGAGTATGCAAGATAGTGAGATCTCTGAGTTCGTAGACTTCAGGGGAAACGGAAGGATCAGAGTGTGTCGAGAAGAGCTTCCTGGATCGAAGCTGTGATGAGGAAGTCATGTTCGTAATCGTAGAGACAAACTTGCCTACAAGCCGAACGACCATCCGCCGGCCAAGTATGAAACGAGACTACACTCGTAGTCGTAGAGTCTAGCGATGCCAAAGCCAAGACAAGGATCGTAGGCTACACTCGAGATCGTAGAGTCCATCGAATGAATGCAGAGATCGTGAGTCGGCAAGATCGATGAAGACAACAAGCACAAGGCGTAAATCGTAGAGTGTCAAGATCTCGATCTCGGATCGTAGTGTCAGACAAACCAAGTCAATCGTAGAGTGCGTAACTACGACTCCAAAAGAAGTGCTCACAATGCTAAGTCGATCGTAGAAGCGTATACTTGCTTCTCAACGAATGAGCACTCCTGCAATATCCAAAGGTACGAAGCCTCCGTCAGCACCGCAAAGATGCAATCCACAAGAAGGGAACCAGAGAGCACTCAACGAATGACATGCAAAGCTAGCAGAGAACTAAGAAACAATCCAATCAAAGATCAAGATTGAGTTGAAAGGCCATTCGTGATGAAGTCTTCCACAAGATGATTCAAAGAAGACTTCAAAGAATGACTAAGGAAAAGTCACCAATGCAATACGACAAGAGAATAAGACAACGACCTTGAAGTAACCAAGATCGTAGTGTTTTCCAAACAAAGAAGGGACCGATGGAAAGTGAACCGAGATAATCGGTCACCTCCTAAAAGCAAGGCTAAAGTGATTAAGTGTCGTGTCGAATCATCATTGATGATAAGTGAACGGAGATCACAAGGAGAAAGTAAGTCGACGCACCACACAAATCAAGTGTCTTAATATTCGTAAGGGACCAGACAAGGAATCGTGCCATCAAGATTCTCGAGAACTGCCAAAGCAAATGTAAGTATCAAGCACCGCATAATACAAGGAAGGGGTGTTCTACATCAAGATCCAATCAACACTCTTCCGATCGTAGTGTTAACTCTACCAACCAACGAAAAAGCAACACTCAACAAGACACTACGATCAGTCCTCAAAACATGCATCGTAATCGTAGAGTTCAAATACCAAGACCAAGCATCGGCAACGGTTCAATCAAGAGTAATATTCAACAAGTGCTTATTGAGAGCATCAATGCAAAAGGACAACCTCTAATCTAGAAATCAAGAGATAAAGTCTTCAACCCGCCCAAGACAAGAAAGTGATACATCCGACAGTATAGGTGTGAAATAAGAGATCGCAGTTGTCGTAAAAAAGTATGACATGTCACATCAAGCAACCTACCTCAAGCAACTCGAGATCTCACAAAGACATTTGAATAGCTTCCAACTACTACTTTCCAACGGAAGAATTGGGAAGATGTATAAATGTAGAAGAGTTTCAAAGATCAAAGGTCATTGAGTCAGTGAGTTTTGGAGAGAAGGTGGACCGATCGAATCAAGTGATAAGTGAGTCCAGAGGCTCACTCTACGATCCACCAAGAACACTCAAAAGTCGATCAAGAAGAAGTTAGAAGTGTGAGTTCTACTATGTAGAAGTGAGAGCTCTACTACATGAAGAGTGTTCTAACTCGAGAGAGAAAGAAGAGCATCATGCCATCCGGATGTCCATCATGGGAAGACTCTAAGTACAACAGAGAAGAGCTTACTACCAACTTAGCAAGTCCATCATGGAAGGCATCGAGTAGCAGAAGGGAGATCACAAAAGCCATCTTGGTGTCAAGCATGAGAAAGCTTTTAAGTACTCTTGCGTAAGAGCTTACAAATATCTTAGAAGCCTCTCATGTGCAAACCATCAAGTACCAAGGAGAATGATCTTCAAGGCGCTTCATCAAGGAGTCATCCTGAGTAGTTGAGCAACCTAAGAAGTCGAGCATCATGCAACACTCAACCGCTTCTTCAAGGATGATCAAGCCAAGTCGCTAGGGATAGAAGATGTTCAGAGCATGAAGACATCTTAGCAAAATTTCAAAGACCGACTCCAACAACAACAACAAACAAACAACTCAACGGGCTGTGGCCCGAGGGGTCCTTGTCCAGAGGGACTAAATGAAGCAGGCCAAAGGGTCCTTGTCCTGAGGGACTAAACAAAGCAGGCCAAAGGGTCCTCGTCCAGAGGGACTAAACGGGTTCCAAGCCCGTCATTGGCTTGAAGAGTTCTTAGGAACTAGAAGAGTCCCAAGGTCAGCCAGCCTCAAGAGTTCTTAGTGAATCAAGTCCCAAGGTCACCCGCCTCAAGGAATCAGAGAGATTCGTGGTGCCGCCTTCCTTAGTGGAAATCTCGCTAGTTGAAAGCGTAAGAGTGGATTAGAGCTTGAGTCTCTCAACCACTTAAAACCTCTTGTGTCTTTTTACATTATGTCATTTACATTATGTCTATAACGCTATAATCATATGTATATTTTAACTGCTACAACTAAACTAACCCAATGAACATCAGACGATAATTATGAATATATATCAATGAAGGGGAATCTTTTACTACTTATTCCATATACTCTAATATGAATAATACATTGAAAAGATTCTTTCATGTTTGATCATATACTCTAATAACAAGGATCTTACACATGTTAACGTGAATACATCATAAACCGTTAAAAGTATTTGAAATAAAAAATGGATCTATTCAACCCCCCCTCTAGATCTATTGTATACCATATACTTTCATGAGCGAGACTTCTTTCTTCTTTTCTCTATAATTTCTCTCTATAATAATCGCTCTAAAGCTTTTGTGAATTAGTGAGAAATGAAGGAAGAATGAGCTTCTATTTATAGGAAAATATAGTTTCGATAATTGCACGTTTTGGGGCTCGAAAAATTACAATACAATACCTCCAACTTTTCTTTCATTTTTAACTTAGTCCTGCAAGTATTATCAAACTTGCACCACCTCCCCTAATAGTAGATAATGTGAATTAATAGTATAATCATGTGAAAAATACGAATTACAGTATAGTACCTCCATCTATACCTCCATTTTTAACTTAGTCATGCAAGTATTATCAATCTTGCACCAACTCGACTAATAGTAAATAATGTTATTCAATAGTACACACATGTGAACAAATAGTTATATAAGCATGTGAATTAGTAGCAATTAATTGCTCATTTATCCGATAAATTACCCGATTTATCAATATAACCCCTAGACATCAATTATCATCGGAATAAATGTCAATTTCCACTAACACTAATAATCCCAACACAATGGAACTATCAAAATTCATTTTTAATCAACACAACTTATTCATCATTAATATTATAACTCACAAAAATTTAACAACCAGTGTCGCTCCCGTGAAAGAGGGGCTTTCCGATAAGGATTTCTCCTTATTGGCGCAATTAATTAGGTGACCAAACCTCTCCTCGATGTAACTTTAGACATTGTCAATATTGCAAATAATATAATGAATAACTTTGTCGCCTCAATTATTGATTTAATTATATAATATATTATGCAAATGATATTGTGACAATAATTGAATCAATAATATGAGAGATATGATGCAGCAATTACGGTAGCAATAATTGAGTATAAGCGAGGTGACTTCTCACGGAAGCATCAATAATCAATACCGTAGTGCTACTACGCAACCACGCCAGACATCGCACTTTTAACACCGGGTGGTTCAACAGCTTAACTGTAAAAAACTTCCGCCGTTATTTTCATAAAGTATTTTATCGCTTTTCTCAATCCGACAATAATTCCGTTGTGGGGGTCCACCAATGATTGTCTTAGTTTGTACGAATATTCCTGTTAAAACGAATATTCCCCAACCAATCGAATATTATATAACAACTTGCGTACTTTGCAAAATTTGTAAATATTACCCACAACTATAACATTATATCAAATCCACTCCATAATATAAAAAAATAAAAAATTATTTCGAGAAAATTAAATATTTATTCATAAATATGGGGTCTCACAATCTTCCCTCCTTATGGAATTTCGCCCTCGAAATTTACGTACGTACCTGGTATTCGAAGAGATGAGAATACCTTGTTTTCTTTTCAGATTGTACCTTCCCGGTTATTTGCTCTGTATTATGATTTTCCCATTGCTCATCTCCTATATTTCAGATATCATTCTAGAATATATCTTCAAAACAAAGGTCAATTGACATATCACAAATTGTCAATTTATCAAGTAAAAAATTTTCGGCTTAGGTAAGTCACACACTAGCGAAGTATATTAATCGTCTCTCCCCTCCTAGTTCTAGACTCATATCTCCGTCAGCGACCATATCCCTAAGCTCTGATACCAAATGTGACACCCCCAAAATTAAGTATACATCACCCATTCTGAGTCGCCAGATACATAGTACAAAATTCAGATACAACTTCATTTATACAATCGTTGAGTATCAGATAGAATCGACCACGATTAATCTGAGTTTTAATACAAATGTATGTAACTCTCATGGTGCCTCGACCACAACCTTACAATGGTACTTTACATAAAAGTATAGTCAAAGACTGTTTTAGAAATTAAAATCTTTGGGAAGTGCTCAAGGAGACCTTCGTACATGGGAGGCCATGCGTCTGGGTTATAATAGATATCATATGGCCAAAGAATTATCCTTGGTTGACCCAATAGACCCCAAAGAAAAACGAGAAGATTACTATCATATTCTTTCTAATGGTGAGTCTTCTCTTGACATATAACTATCTCCAAGTGAATATTATATTTCAAATAAACTCCAAGATCATATAGGTAGTGCCCGTAGACATACTCAGCAAGTGGATGCGCACAACCCTGTCTTATGATAACACGAAGTTGTATGTCATTAGACATCTTGTGTGATAGTGGCAAAACACCCTTCCAAAGTTGGGTTCGCCTCACCCTATTTGATTCACCAAATATAACTACTAAACAATGTATAGAATACAACACACTTTTCTATACTTGCTTAGGGAGAACCTCCACGCCTAGAGACCATTTATTATATTTCCTGTTATCCCCGCTCGATTCCCGTGACACTCTTATTACACGAAAGGAATTGTGAAGCGAAAGGGTGAGCATAACTAGCCCAGTAAAGAATATCATGACTAAAGATAATTAAATTATCTATAGCTTTCGTCAATAATAAATCAGAGATTTAGAACATATGGTAGATGATAAAACTTTTCAACCATAGTTGCAGCGGAACGGGAAATCCATTAGAAGAGTCAAATAGACCATCAGGTCTATTATCTTCCTCATGTTAAAAATCCACCAATAATGTTTTATCCCTGTAACATCAATCAACAATTCATGTCCACAATCATATGAATAACTCATAATCATAATTGTGATTCTGAATTCCTTTTTCGCACCCAGGACGAAGATGATTCTCATCACCTATCTTCACCTGAAATATCACAAATCATGGTTATACCAAATCACAATTCCTTCTCATAATCATAATAATAAATTCATCTTTGTACTACAGGCCAAAGATATACAACTGTAAAACCAATAATGTTGAGACTCAGCTTAACAAATAATCCACATCATCGAATCACCCCTGCACTACGGCCAAGGATATTCGTTAATATCATATCCATGAATTATCCATGCACTACGGCCAAGGATATTCATTATTATCACATCCATGAATTAATACTTTATTGCTGAGACTCAGCTCAATAATTAATCCACATCATCAAATCATCCCTGCACTACAGGCCAAGGATATTCTTTAGTATCACGACCACGAATTATCCATGCACTACGGGCCAAAGATAATCGTGTTTTCATCAACGATCCTGATCATGCCATAAAACAATTCATCTTTGCACCCTTGGCCGAAGATAATCCATAGCCATAATCATACCAAAAACTCGTCCCATCGATGCCACTACACGCCAATGAGGACTTTTTCATTAAGATCACAACCACAAATTATCCATGCACTACGGGCCAAAGATAATTGTGTTTTTATCAACAGTCCCGATCATGCTATAAAACAATTCATCTTTGCACTTTGGCAAGAGAATCCATAGCCATAATCATACCAAAAACGTCCATCAATCAATGCACTACGGATAATGAGGACTTTTTTATTAAGTATCACAACCACAAATTATCCATGCACTACGGGCCAAAGATAATCGTATTTTTATCAACGGTCCTGATCATGCTATAAAACAATTCATCTTTGCACCCTTGGCCGAAGAGAATCCATAGCCATAATCATACCAAAAACTGTCCATCAATGCACTACGGGCCAATGAGGACTTTTACCACGTCATTTGTAATATTACGGTCATGATTATACCGAATAATCTCTAGTCATAATCATACCAAGTCCATCGATGCACTACAGGCCACAGATGACTTTCAACAAAATATAAATATGAGAATGATGGCAATGATATAAGAATTCAATATGAGAATGATTTCTAATAAACTTTCATGTTTTCATATAATAACCAACATAACTCATCATAACACTTACTAATACTCAAAACATATGAGGATATCATGTATACAGATCATTTCCACAATTTAATAAGGAATGAATACACAGGATCATTCACCATACATGTGGTAATCCACATAGACAGGTTATTCCAACAGAATAATAAAGAATGGAATAACAGGAGGATTCACCATGCGTGCGATAGACTGCACATATAGGTTATTCTGAGCAGAATAATAAATAATGGAACCAGTCCCACGTAAGCGCACGACGCGCGTGATATTCCGATAGAATAGTAAAAAGATTTTACCCGAGGTTCTACAGAAAAGCGCCAAACAAACAAGATATTCCAACGTAATAATAAAAATGGAATAACGTAAGAATTTCACCAAGTATAGGGTAGCAGCACAGATCAAAGTTATTCCAACGTAATAATAAAGAATGGAATAACAAAAGTTCTCTTTATGGATAAGAAAGAAATAATACTCCCTACCTTGGAAAAAGCGGATCTTTGGAATAGTGAGGTAGCAGACTTCTTCTTCTTTCTCTCTATAATTTCTCTCTATAATAATCGCTTTCTAAAGCTTTTGTGAATTGGTGAGAAATGAAGGAAGAATGAGCTTCTATTTATAGAAAAATATAGTTTCGATAATTGCACGTTTTGGGGCTCGAAAAATTACAATACAATACCTCCAACTTTTCTTTCATTTTTAACTTAGTCCTGCAAGTATTATCAAACTTGCACCACCTCCCCTAATAGTAGATAATGTGAATCAATAGTATAATCATGTGAAAAATACAAATTACAGTATAGTACCTCCATCTATACCTCTATTTTTAACTTAGTCATGCAAGTATTATCAATCTTGCACCAACTCCCCTAATAGTAAATAATGTGATTCAATAGTACACACATGTGAACAAATAGTTATATAAGCATGTGAATTAGTAGCAATTAATTGCTCATTTATCCGATAAATTACCCGATTTATCAATATAACCCCTGAACATCAATTATCATCTAATAGATGTCGATTTCCACTAACACTAATAATCCCAACACAATGGAACTATCAAAATTCATTTTTAATCAACACAACTTATTCATCATTAATATTATAACTCACAATATTTAACAACCAGGTCGTTCCCAGGAAAGAGGGGGCTTTCCAATAAGGATTTCTCCTTATTGGCGCGCAATTAGGTGACCAAACCTCTCCTTGACAGAACTTCTAGACATTGTCAATATTGAAAATAATAATATGAATAACTTTGTCGTCTCAATTATTGATTTAATAATATAATATATTATGCAAATGATACTGTGACAATAATTGAATCAATAATATGAGAGATATGATGCAATAATTACGGTAGCAATAATTGAGTATAACTGAGTGACTTCTCACGGAAGCATCAATAATCAATACCGTGTGCTACTCTACAACCACGCCAGATATCAGCTTTTTTTTTACACCGGGTGTTTCAACAGCTAACAATAAAACTTCCGCCGTTATTTTCATAAAAAGTATTTTTTGTCGTTTTCTCAATCCGACAATAATTCCGTTAATGGGGGTCCACCAATGATTGTTCCGTTGTCACGAATATTCCTGTTAAAAATGAATATTCCCCACCAATCGAATATTATATAACAACTTGCGTGACTTTTGCAAAATTTGTAAATATTACCCACAACTATAACATTATATCAAATCCACTCCATAATATAAAAAAAATAAAAAATTATTTCGAGAAAATTAAATATTTATTCATAAAATCTGGGGTCTCACATAGATCATAAGTAGGATAGACCTTCTCAAAATCTTTTAACTGGCGTGATACATACACAATGACCTTGCCATGCTACATGAGCACGCAATCACGTCATCTATGCTAAACATCGAGATACACTACAAAATTCCATGTATTATCTGATAAAGACAATACAGGCGCCTCACTTAACCTTCCTTTTTAGTTCCTGAAAACTATTTTCCTCCCTTCTAATTCTTATGATACTTATCAATAACAAATCTTCATATATTTTGTTAAAGCTAAAATCCACACTTAGTGAATTCCGTATCCAACTCCTCCGTCCGTAGTGATTCCATCACTATCTTCACATGTTCATCATGATCTTCTGACATCTTAGAAAGACTAAAATATCACCAATGATCATTACGACACACTCGTCCAAATATTATTCGAACACTCTGTGACACTAATGGTACTTTCAACCACAAAGACCTCACAAGAGTACTTATCACCACCAACCGACTTGCTTTTCAAAGCGCTCCTTACGGAAAGTCTAACTTCAATGCATTAGTCAACCCAAACGACATACCCAGAAACTCATGATAACCATAACGAGTTCTGTACGTAGTCTTAGGTACCTCCTTCTTCCTTACTTTCAACCGACGATACCCCGTACACAAATCTATCTTTGAAAAATACTTTGCCCCTTTCAACTGATCAAATAGATCATCTATCCTGGGCAATGGGTATTTATTCTTAACCTAGTCATATTTTTGACTCACGCATTGGTTTACTTACTTTACTTCTTAGGTTTCGCGTTCTTTCAACCTAAGTTTACGTGACCTACTTTCATTACCGGCTTACAGCTTCATGACATACGGAGATGTCTCACTTAATACGTTCATCATCTTTGATGATTTACATTCTTATCTTCTTCTTACTACTTCTCTAGGATTCAACACACATCGCTTCTCTGCTAGTAGTCCATATGGTACTCTGAGTGGTTTCCCACAAATAACCAACAAACAAGTTCACATCTCATCTACACTGCTATCACAGTGAGTTAGATCGGTTACCAGTTTCGTATATACCTTCACTCTCTGAAGGAATTGTTTAGCCCAATTCCCATATGTCAACCATCAAAGGTTACGATTGTACCACAACCTAAACTTATTTCAACTTCCTTCTAGATTGTGTCTTAATTAGACAACAAAAAGTTCCAGTGATTTATTACCATAACTTACTACCTTAGGTTTCTTAGAAAACCGAAGATTCATACTTTTCCTTAGACCATTTGTTAAGGTTCTATGGTTAATCAACTCATTCATATCGAGAATTACTTCAAATTCTCTCAACTTTATCGGTACTTATCTACCGATACTTACTTACTCTTTTATTCATGAAACAATTTCCACGAATATCATCAACGAAAGTTATTTCCTCATTCTCTACCTTAACATTTAAAGGTATTTATAATCCTTTTCGGGAATGAACTTAATCACTTAGCAAATTCACATGCTATAAAAGATCAAGTAACACTCTAATCAAACTGCACATAAGCATTCATTGTATCAACTGGAATGATACATGTTACTACATCCGCTGATGCAACCGCATCTTGGACAATCCTATTAAAAGTACGGGCCATAGGTCTACCCGACGATAGTGGTCTAGTGATGGCTAATTTACCACTACTAACACCCTTACTCTCCTCCGACCCCTTCTTTGGGCAATTTATTACCATGTGGTCCAACGACCTATATACAAAACAATCATAATTTTTCTTAGAATTAGGACAATTGGGTGATATATGACCCTCCTGTCCATAATTATAACAACCCAATTTCCCTTTAGACAGACTCCTAAAGGATTCTTTCCACATATCTTACATGCTTCCATCTTATGCTTAGGATCCCCTTGTCCTACTCCAGTATTTTCGGAGTTAAAATTCTTTCTTTTCGGCATATCGCCACTACCACCGGCATTCTCTGCCTTAGTTCCTCTCTCTCCCTTGCTCTTATTCTTTCTCTCTTTGTGGTATTGGGTCTATGCCTCAGTACCACCTTCCGTTATAATTTCTTTCTCCAGAATGGTCCCATAGGAAGTACTCTGAAACAGTGAAATCCTACTATAGAGCCAGGGTTTCAGGCCCTACTCAAACCTACGAGCCTTCCTCTCCTTAGTGTCCAATTAGTGTGGAGCAAACCTTACCAATTCATTACATTTGGCCGCGTATTAGGGAACTATCATGTCCCCTTGCTTAGTTATAAGAACTTAATCTCCATCCTCCCCTGCATACTTGTAGGGAAATAATTCTCGAAGACAACCTTCTTGAATTGTTTCCACATTACCGCATCTATTCTAGCCCCACCCTGGTGAGCCTCTCACCCAAAAGTTGGCTCCTCCCTTCTTCATATAGGTCGCAAAAGAAGTCTTCTGCGCCTCAGCTACGTTCATAATAACAAACGCCTTCTCTATTTCTTTTACCCATGTCTAGGCTTCTAATGGGTCCGTCGTCCCTTTGAACTCCGGCGGACCTACGCTTTTAAATTCTTTAAGGGTAGTCGTTTTGGCTACCCTAGGTCCCGCGGGAGCTCTAACCCCAGTTTTGTTAAATGCAGCCGTTAATAAATTAACAAACTCTTGTATAAGGTTATTCTTACCCCCTTGGTTATCATTCCACAACAATAACTCATGCCACATCAAAGCACATTAAATAAAAACTTTATTATATTAATATGCTTCTTCATAGTTTGAAACTATTTATAATTTACTTATATAGCCAAAAGATATTACATTTTTATCCCATAATTGAACATCACAAAAGTTGGGATTTACAAAAAGACTACCTTTTTATGCTAAAGAGGGTTTTACGTCACTACACACATATCTATAACTCTAGACTTCTAATAATGCATAACAGCATCCTTGAGTTCCTCATTCGCAATTCATCGCTACAGTATCCTGACTAATAGTATGTCGAGTCTATCCCGACTCAATGGAATAACACACAACTTTTGAAATCCCTATGAGCACTCTCATGGATGTAAGACATTCGGGCTATCTTCTGGTCTTTTTCAACCAGTTTTTTATGAAGCTCATCAGCCTCTTCCTTATAGTCCCTAGCCTGCTCTGTCATAAGTATATGTTTATCGTGTTCTGACTCAAAATCTACTTCTGCAGACATCTTAGCTTCATAGAGATAATCAATCTCTTCATTTTGGTTCTACACAACTGTACTCAGTTGCACATTTCTGTCAAGCACTGCCAGATACAATGCTCTCATTGCATCTGGAGATGTTGACTCTAGTGTAGGTACCCTCGTATTAACCAAGGCTACCTCCATTTCCTCCTCCTCATAGACCATCATATCAAGGTATGATGTCAAATCTATATCTCCCTCGGAGTAGTCCTCCTTAGAAAAGTACTCCACTGACTCCGACTCCTCTAGAATCACTAATGGTACCTCCGCCACTGGCATAGGTACAGTCTCTACTCACAGACTCTTCGCTCACCGCGTGTATGTCATTATACATCAAGCTATCAATCGACATCCTTCAATAACACATAACATGTTGATTAGTACATAATACACATTAGCATAAGCACAAATCACATTTAGTTTATTTAAGGTTAACTTCCATCTTTTAAATCTTTTGGTACTGAGTTTCCTTAATACCTTATTAACTCATTCGACTTAAGTAAAGCTTGAGTTTACTTCCTTTGGACTTTTCCTTTCCTAACGAGGTTATTAGCCTAAGGTTCTTCCCCCCCTTAAGTTTTATAACCTAATGCTTTGATACCAACCTGTGACGCCCCCAAATTTGGGTATCTTCCAACCCGATAGATGGTGCTCCACGATACTACAATCCATACAATCATTCCATTGAGATGACAACAAAATGAGTGTAATTACTATCTTTGTATTACATTTGTAATAAATCCTTTCCCAGGTTCATAAAATGAATACAATCTTTGTTCTTCATAAGTATATTACATACAAATACACTAGTCTATTACAGGACGATTAACTGTCCATCTTAGCCTTGCCTTTATCTCTTTTAGTTCGTTCGGCTTTAGCTGCAAACATATGGTTCAAGCAAGAATGAGCATAACTAGCTTAGCAAGTCTTAACAAAGAATCATATGAATATCACATTACCAATTACATGTTTTACTTCCATAACTGAACAATTAAATATGAAGCACTATGAAACATTTGACTAGTACTTCTCATGTCATAATAACAATTCCAAAGTATATATATAATAACTTAGGAATTCTGAACCGGTCAATAGACCATGAACATACTCTTTTCGTTTTCATACTTGAAAAGGACTTCCGGCACTAAGGCCATCCATCCAGCTTTACTTACGAGTACGTCTAGGTGATCAGCCTATAGTACCCTATGTTGATCAACACTCTTCCGTTAAATGTATTTACGTTTAAGTTTTGGCAACCTCGCGTGCCCATCGAATAATCGATGAAAATACTTTTTGTTTATTCATAGACAAACTTATCTTTACATCCGTACCAAATACTTGGCATAGGATAACATTAACAGTTCTATATTGAAAGACTTATAAATAAATCAATCAATTACTCAATACTTGTCTAGTCTAGTTAAATCAGGCATAGACTCTTTCTTTAATACCATTCATGCATTGTATAACATGCATCACAGAAAACTTGGCTAACACGAAGGTTAAATGTTTATAAGAAAGACTTTCCTTCAAGCGCCCTCACATAATAATTACCTTCCTTTGAGTCTTTACGGTCTCTACAACATATAACCACATAACATACTACATTAGGTCATGAACGAACACACATGGTTCCTAATGAATCTTACCCTTCTTCTCAATCTAATCATTTATCAGATTGTTTACTATTGGTTCCGGCTTGCCGTTTATAACTTTCTTACCAACTTCTTTCTCTTCTATGTTGTAAGTGGATTTACTTCATTAATACCACTCATTTCGAATTAATCATCCTTCCTCACATCTTACTAACGTTCTTACGTTATTAATTGAAATTCGATCATCATTGGTCAAGTATACTTATTGCATACCGTTCACTTTCACGTAATATTCAACAAACTTTTAGTTATAACTCTCAACGTTATTGTCATCATCGAAGATGCTACTTTAAGTTAATTAATTTATCATCAATTAACTATCTTTCATCTTGTATACTTAATCATACTTATTTCATTAATAAAGTCAAATCGACTTTCTATGCTTCGTTACGGCTCATTAACGTTCTTACGTTATTAACCAACCCCCAATCATCATTGGTGAAGTACCAAAGGTGAACATCATTCATGGTTTACTTATTACCCCCTCTTGCGTTCTTCGTTTAATTCTCATTAAACCTTACTAAATCGTCTAACATTATCACCTTATAAGTGATTTAAGGTTAGCTTGATTATGTACATTAAGTACCTTCATTGTCTTACCTTAGGTCTACATTCAAATGAAACAAAAACCTAACTTGGTTAACATCTTTACACTACCGGCGCTGCGGCGCGACATCCTTAGTACTCTAGTGGCGCTGCGGTGTCACTCTCCAGAGGTTTTGCCCGGACTCGGCGCTGCGGCGCGAGTCCATGCACTAATTCTCGCACTGCGGTGCAAGTCTCCAGACATTTTTATTTTCTCTCACCATACCCAGCCACAAGGCGGCATGGCAAAAATACATCGAGTTGGTCTTTGCTGGTACCTACCACATGCACCAGCCAGCCCAAAACAGTTTGGTTTTCTAACGAAACTCCCGGCTTCATAATTTGTTCGTTTTACATCCGAATTGACCCATTCGAAAGCCTACAAGTCACAAATTACATCCTTTACGTGTTCATATAAGAATTTTACACTTCTGAATCCGTTAACTCAGAATTCACCTTTGAGTTCATTTTTGAGCGTTCGTTTAACATTTTCGACCGTTCAATACTCGTTTTCTTCGTTATAAGTCGAAATTCGACGATTCTTGCGCCAACGACTCTTAATTACCTTATCTCACGTGTTGACATTGGAAACCAACATTTTCAAGTCACACGTCAACTTTTGACCTTTAATCCGAGATTTTTACGTTTTCGACGTTTAACGTCTATTTTCACAAAATTCGCCATAACTTCGTTACTCGTGTTCTATAAGCCAAATCAAATGGAACACTCCATTGATTCATTATCTACATCCTAACCAATGAAGATTCACATACCTTATCTATGATGGTTTTCAATTCGTCCATCAACAACCATACTAACATTCAATGATTTCTACGGTTTGAACTTACGTAAACCTTTACGATTTCTATTTGATCATAACTTATCAATGTTTTCATTTTTAATAGTCATCCTTATTCCTCCTCATTAATCATGCTCCACCAATCTACGATTCTCTACGAGAAAGAAATCGAAAAAGATGAAGATTAATGATTACGAACTATTACCTTTGTCGTTCTTTGCGTTCTTGACTAAACGTATATAGTTTACTTTGAAGTAGATTGATCACTTGTTTCTAGATCTTTCTCTCTCTCAATATATGTTGGTTAGTATTTGTAAACTCTCAAATGAGTTAACCAAGCTTCTATTTATAGAAATCTCAAAGTAAGGGCTTAATGGTCAATAAGCCATTCCACCTCCTTAATCACCTCCTTACTATTCCAAGCTTAACGATCACTGCTTTAATTCATTATACGCATTTCATTTCCTTCTCGGAAATCACTTTCCCTAACCGTTAGGTTTTAAGTCCGCAGGCGAAAAACTGTGTTTGCCATAACTGAAATATTATTGGATATTCTATCTCACCTCGATATTCTATCGTTACATATTTTTCGGAAGTTCAAAAATAATTCTCAAGCTAAAATACATGAATAGTGTTTTTTCGGAAAATTTCTCGGAAAGCTTTTATTTTCGTCTTGGAAATTAAAACACTTAAATTCTATCACGTAGCCAAGATACTACGAAATTCTGACATATCTAGGTCATATAACGACCTTCAATTAACTTACTCCCATAAATATTCAAGTAAATTTATTTAACTCACATAATCAAATAAAATTTTAATTCTCCTAAAAATCCAATTTTCTCGGGCGTTACAGTATTTTGATCTGAAAGTGGGATTGGGGGTTTCCTTTCGATCTGTTCATAGTTGCAGCCATTTATATCTTTCTCCTCATTTTGGAGTAGGTTTTAATTGCCAAATATTGAATCTTTTCTTACTTCTATGCGTATTTATGGGTTGTTCTCTACTTGGATTTAGTGGGTTTTTTAGTTTCAATCATGGTAGAATTTCTGTTATTTCTAAGTTCAATATCTTTTTTTCTTTTTTTTTGCTAAGCAAAATTATAGCTTAGGGTTCATAGTATCTATCTTATTTCTCCATTGGGGTTATTTACTTAAGTTCATTTTTATTATTGTTATCTACATCTATGAATTGGAATAATGTATTATATTTTTCCTAATTAAGTTTATTTATTTAAGTTCATTTTCATTTTTATTATTCTTAATCTTTTCTTAATTAAGTTTGTTTGGAAACTTTCATGTAACTTTTATATTTGGCTTCAACTTTTATATTTGGCTTCAAGTTTAGTAACGACAGCTTCTGATTTTGATGAAATAATTTGAAGAGCTTGGAAGAACTTGTTAAAGGGAAGAATTGTTGAAGTAGGAAAGTAGCATGTAGCTTTTTCTAAGTATTCATTATCAGAATTCAAGAAAAAATGTGTAAATATATACTAATTTTTAGAGGAGAAATATACTGTATACAATGAAGGCAACTATTGTCCATTTATGCAATGCAACTACTGTATACTTTCTGGCTTTTGCACAGGATGTCATGCCATTCTTGAATGGAGAAGATGGGATTGCAAGCATGTATTTGGAGCTTATTTTACAGAGCAGATGTAGTGAGGACTGAGGAATGTCATGCAGTGAGGAATGTCATTTAGAGAAAGCAACAGTGTCTTTTTCTTTAGCTTTGTTATCTTTAATCTTTCTTTTTAATCTTTCTTTTTCAACATTTGCAGTGAGGAATGTATTAAGTTCAACCAATTATTCTTTATATGTTTATTAATATTGAGGTCTGAACTGGTTTTTTTTTAAGGAAAAAAAAAAGCCATGGGCAAAGGTAAGCCGAAATTAACTTGAACCAACCGGCCACTTATTTTTTAGCCCACCGTAACCCCTGGACATTTTGGCTTGGCCGTCAAATGACTGACCGTTTGGGTCACCAAATTTCGCTTGCCGTGTCTAGCATTGATCCTGTTTAGGGTTTCGAAATTTCTTTAAATTGTTCTATTTCCGCTGTGCGTTTCTGTGTCGAAACCCTTCAGTGGTATCAAAGCTACTTGCGAAAACCATTAATTTAGATTATGTGTTTTAATTGAATTCGATATATATCATATATAATGATACATGTTTACCGATCTGAAATTGAATATATGATATTCTGCTTTTCGCATATTCTGGTATTTTGATTTATATCTGTAATATATATGCATGTATATGATGCTCTATTAATCATAATCGAAGGTGGAATAACAATACATCTTCTGTTCTAATTGGATTAGAAGCATAAAGATTCGTATTAATATGATTAATCGAAACTGGACATATATGATATGTTCTGGGTGTACTGTTATTGTGTGTGTTATGGCGGATTTGATATGATTCTGGAATTATTTCAGAGTTTCATATAGAAAAATTCTACAATACAGGGGGGAGACCCCCCCCCCCCTGTCGTAGCGCACGATAGTCGTGACCCCAATATGTTAGATATAGTTTTCTTTAATTATATATAAACTGTAAGACCCCATCTTTTTAATAAATAAAATCAAATTCCCTCTATTTATTATTGTGAATAATAAAGTGTTAATTTGATATAATACTTTGGTATGGGTGAAATGTGCAAATTTTGCAAAATAAGCAAGTTGTTATAAAATATTCATTGTGTCGGGGAATATTCGTTTGGTCGTGGAATATTCTTTCTGTCTGGGAATATTCGTGATTCACAGCCAGTTGACCATTCTTTGGCCCCATAACTGATAACCTGCGGATGAAAGAAAATGACAAGTTTGAGTTTTTATAAATAACGGCGTAATGGTTCACCGATTAACACTTTGTTGGAATACACGGTGGTTAAAATACGAATACTGGTCGCACAAAGAAAGATACCTGTGTATTGCACGATATTTTGAATTATTGATTCTTACGTAAAGTAAGTCACTACTCAATAATTGTTACAGTAATTATTGTTCAATATTTTATTTTATTGGTTCAATAATTGTTGTGTTGATATTTTATACTCCCTCCTATTCATATTAAGTGTCTTTTTAGAGTTAAGCACACTTATTAAGAAATAACACAAAATGTCTTTTGTATCCCTAATTAATTATTTCTCTCTCCACAATGGTCCATGGAATTGCATTTACTAAGCATATTAAATAGAGGGGTAAATTAGGAAAAAATAGTGCAATATTGCATAGGGATTCCAAAACGACACTTATATTGAATAAAATGAAACTCTCCAAAACGACACTTAATATGAATAAGAGGGAGTATTATTGTTGTTTCAATAATTGTCATTTCACAGTATCTCCATTATCAGATCAATAATTCATATCATTTGAATAATATTGTTAGATAGCATTATTGGCAATGTCTAAGGAAGTTCTGTCTAGGAAAGGGGTTTGGTCACCTAATTGCGCGCCAATAAGGAGAAATCTTTATCGGAAAGCCCCCTCTTTCTTGGAAACGACCTGGTCGTCATAATTGTGATTCTGTAATATTATTTGTGAATAATTAGTTATTGATTTATATGATAAGGAAATATTTATTTTATATGGATATAAATGATGGATATATTTATTTTATGTGGAAATAAATGAAGGAATAAATTATGAGATATTTTATCAGTATTTTGTCGGAATAGAAGTGTTGAAAATCGTCTGTATGTGGATTTCGGGTATTTTCTGATTGGAGTTTGGAAAAACTTTCTTCTAGAAAGTTGTAGAGAATTAAATTTTCTATGGAAAACACATAAGATTCGAATGTTTCTGATAAAAGGGCTAATTATTATGAATTATTGAAGTTTCGGAGATTTAATATTTTTATTAAAATTAAGGGTGGGACCCATTTTTGATTTTTAAAACATGTGGGCTGCTGAAAATTTTTCAGAATTGGCATGCTAGCTTAATCAACAAAGGATGCGTAGAATTGATTTTAGAAATAATATTATTTTATTATTTTAGTCTTCTTTGGCGTTCTAACATTTTCCTATAAATAGGGTGCTTAGTTAGAATTAAAAATTACACCAGAAACAAGTTTTCTTTCTCTCTATATTATCGAGCGTATTTTGTGAGTATTTAGATACTTTGAGAGTTGCTATTCGATTGCAGTTCCTTCTCGACTTTACAATTCGATATTCGACGATCGAAATCTCGTTATTTTGAGGTAAGGGATGTTATTTTCTTCCTAATGATGTTATTCTTTCAATATCATTATACCGAAATATTGGTATGGATTTTATTGTGGAATTTCTACCTTTTTGTGTCGGGGTTACTATTCACGTATACGGCACTATTCATCGAAAAAATGAAATTTTCTTCTTTTTATCCAAGATGTCTATTATGGTTACTATCTTTGATTGTATCCATGTTTTGATCTTTATTTTTGAATTCTGCTTCACAATTGGTTATTTTGGAGTATTATTGAACTTGGATAAACTGTAATACGAATCCCTAATATTTGTTCTTTTATCTCACTGGATTCGTTTTCTTCAAGATATTTTTCATCATCCTTAGTCCTAAATGATGATATTACTGAATATCTTTGGCCTGTAGTGCAAAGATGAATGATTACCTAATGAATATATTTGGCCCGTAGTGCAAAGATGAACAGTGTTGAGATGAACACGACCAACCTCAAGATATAAATGAATATCTTTGGCATATAGTGCAAAGATAAATATTTGATTCAAGATGTATATTGATTGATGTTACAGGGATAAAATATTGATGATGGACTTTTAAATCTTAGAAGATAGTAGAATTCATTCTCTACTTGACTCTTCTAATTGATTGTTGTTTTCGCTGCAGTTGTTGATCTAAAACTTGTTGTCTATCATATTTTATCAGATTTTTCCCTATTGAAAACTAATGATAATTTGTTATATATTATCTTGGTCATAATATTCTTTACTGGGGTAGTTGAGCTCACCCTTTTTCCTTTTTGTTCCATTGTTCTTCTCAGGAGGAGAGAATTTAGGAGGAACTAGCCGGGGTATGGAGTGATGATTCGAGATAGTTGTTTTAGTAGTCCTCACTATTTTGTAAAATAGTGTATCAATAATTGTAATTAGGACTCCTTTTGAGTTTATATACTGTCTATTAGACAATATTTGTATTCAAACTCACGGTATATGTGTTGTCGTATTTTGCATGACAATTGTATTACTGAAGTGTATTTGTTTCTGTACCATGTATTTGGCGACTCAGAATGAGTGATGTATACCTATTTTGGGGGCGTCACATAAACTGTTATGTGCTTATTTTGATATGTATGGTGCACAGTTATGGCCTTTTGACCCATAGGTTAGTGGTTTTTGGTTTTGAAATACGGCTTACATGTCGTGCCTTTCTATAAATTCTAATGTAATATTCTCTTATCATCTAAGTCCCCTCGAATGTAACTCAAGGTTTCTTTATGTCATGTAATAATCTATAATCGACGAAGATGACAAGATGGAGAACACGATGGAAAAATGATAATGGAGAGGAGGCACTTGCATGAGGAAGATCCAAGGAAGCTACTATTTTGAGATCTTTTACCACCTTAGATTGACCTTTAATCTTTCATTAGCTTGAAAAGATTGACAGTGGATTGGGCCATAACTGTGACACATTTTATTTTGCACGTTATTTATGCTTGTGTATGATATGATAAATAATGTGCATGTTTAATAAGATTAAAATTGGTGAGATCTAAATTTATTAATAAAATTCCTCATTAAATTATTAAGTCTAAATCAGATGCCTTCCAATGAATAACACTCATCAAGACCTTGATCAATAGATGTAGGTTTGCCAAAGCAAAGTACCCTATTTATCTAGGTAAGATGTGATAGGATAATTGTGATATCCAAACTGTTAAAATCATTGGGCCCGACTTAACTAAGGTATCTCAATAGGATTCTGGACTTAGAGGCATAGAGTTTGGTAGGTACCATTAGATGGACTAGAAACAATTGTTGTTTACCAAACAATCCAAGAGTTATGTATAATATAATTGACAAAAGGGTTGTTTACCTAAATAATTGTTTTTTAAGAGATTAGCCAAAGCTAACTTAAGTCATAATAAAATATGGATCTTGGCTCACTATAAAGATTTAATAGAAAATGCTTTCTGAATTAATGGTGAGGGCTATTAATTTGAGTAAAATAGTGGAAGGTATATTTTGAATGTACTATTATTAATTACATAATATCAACTCTGCAATTTGACTTATTATTTTGGCACTTATAAATTGTAGATATCAATGGCAAACAACAACAACACAAGTAGTCTTTCACTACGATCAGTCCTTGAGAAGGACAAGCTGAGTGGAATTAATTTCCTTGACTGACACAGGAACTTGAGGACTGTCCTCAATCAAGAGCGCAAGCTATATGTCCTTGATGGGCCCATTCTCGCGCAGACCAACTATCATCGCACCACGTATGAGCATAATGTTACAAGAAGCATCAAGATGATGCTCTGGACGTGAGTTGTCTCATGCTAACAACCATGAACGCTGAGCTTCAGAAGTAACATGAGTTGATGGATGCTTATGAGATGATCGAGCATCTCAAGAAATTGTTTGAAGGGCATGCTCGAAAGGAGAGGTATGATACAAGCAAGGCGTTGTATCACTGCAAGATGGGTGAACATGATCTAGTTGGTCCACATGTGCTGAAAATGATTGGGTATATAGAGTACCTTGATAGGTTGGGTTTTTCAATCACTCCGGAAGCCCAAACTGATCTTGTTTTGCAATCCTTGAATAGCAGCTACTCTCAATTTGTTATGAATTATCTTATGAATGAAATTGAGAAACCCCTTACTGAGTTGTTGAGCATGTTAAGAACTGCCGAGAACAACATGAAAAAGGCAGGACCCGCTCCCATATTTGTTATGGTGTTACACAATTGTTTAACGGTCTTTATATTCTTGATTTAGAAATGCCTATCTATAACATAAATACAAAACGATTTAAATCAAATGATTCAAATATGACATATCTCTGGCACTGTCGTTTGGGCCATATAAATGAGAAACGCATATCAAAACTCCATAAAGATGGATTTTTGGATTAATTTGATTTTGAATCATATGAAAAATGCGAGTCTTGTTTATTAGGTAAGATGACTAAAGCCCCTTTCACTGGACACAGTGAACGGGCTAGCGATATATTGGGACTTATACATAGTGATGTATGTGGACCCGTGAGTTCGTTAACAAGAGGTAGGTTTTATTACTTCATTACATTTACTGACGACTTCAGTAGATATGGATATGTGTATCTTATGAGACACAAATCCGAATCCTTTGAAAAGTTCAAGGAATTCAAGAATGAAGTTCAAAACCAATTTGGTAAAAGCATAGAAGCCCTTCGATCCGATCGAGGAGGTGAATACTTAAGCCAAGACTTCAATGACCTTCTAAAGGAGTGTGGTATTATATTACAGCTTACTCCACCTGGAACACAACAATGGAATGGTGTAACTGAGAGGAGGAATCGCACCTTGTTGGACATGGTACGATCAATGA
Source organism: Panax ginseng (assembly GCA_020205605.1). Classification (NCBI taxonomy): domain Eukaryota; kingdom Viridiplantae; phylum Streptophyta; class Magnoliopsida; order Apiales; family Araliaceae; genus Panax; species Panax ginseng. The sequence continues at coordinate 31,571,823 of CM035138.1, read as the reverse complement.
TGAGTCATGCGGATCTTCCAATAATCTTCTGGGGTCATGCCCTAGAGACAGCTGCATTCACACTTAACCGTGTTCCTACAAAGACGGTTCAGAAGACACCATATGAGATGTGGACTGGGAAACGTCCTAGTATGTCGTTCATGAAGATTTGGGGTTGCGAGGTGTTTGTTAAACGTCTGGATTCTGACAAGCTCGAACCCAAATCTGACAAATGTAATTTTGTAGGATACCCAAAGGAAACAAAAGGGTATTATTTCTACAAACCTTCTGAGAACAAAGTGTTTGTTGCTCAAACTGGTATTTTTCTAGAAAGAGAATTTGTCTCTAAAGGAAACAGTGGGAGGAAAGTAGAACTCGAAGAAATTCGAGAACCACAAAATATCATTGAACCTGAGTTGGAACGTGAGCAAGAACCACAAGATATTGTGGAAAGTGAACATGCTCAAATTACACAAGGCATTCATAGATCTAGTAGGACACGCCAAGAGCCTGAGAGATATTATGGATATCTTGTGACTCAAAATAGTGATGTGATGCTCATAGATCAGGATGACTCTGCTTCCTACCAAGAAGCTATAAATGGACCAGATTTTGAGAAATGGCTTGAAGCCATGAAATCTGAGATGGATTCCATGTATACTAACCAAGTATGGACTTTGGTTGATCCACCCGAAGGGGTAAAACCAATCGGATGCAAGTGGGTTTTCAAGAAGAAAACCGACATGGATGGTAATGTACAAACTTATACAGGCCGACTGGTAACAAAAGGTTTCAAACAAATTCAAGGAGTTGACTATGATGAAACCTTCTCTCCAGTGGCAATGGTTAAATTTGTGACGCCCCCAAAATAGGTATACATCAACCATCTTGAGTCGCCAAATACATAGTACAAAATTTAAATACAACTTAATTATACAACAGTCGTGTAAAATACGAAAAAACATAATCTAAGAGTTTTAATAAGAATATTGTCATCTAGACAATATCCACACTCAATGGAGTCATCATTACATTTATTTTCACACTATTTAATGTAATAGTGAGGACTACTAATGCTATCATCCGGACCGCCACTCGCTCCCCGACTAGTCCCGCCACGCTCTCATTTCAAGAGAACAAAGTGAAAAAAGGTGAGCTCAACTAGCCCAAAGAAGAAATATTATGACTAAGATAATGCGTAATAAATTATCATTAGCCTTCAACAATGTTAAACCGATAGAATATAATGGACAACAAGTTTAAATGCAATGAACAAGCAATCCATTAGAAGAGTCAAGTAGAGCATAAAATCTACTATCTTCTATGATTTAAAAAGTTTTCATCAACTTTATCACCGAGACTCAACAATAAATAAAATTGAATCATCAACGCATCACGGCCAAGGATATTCATGTAATCATCAATGGTCATGAATATACCGAATTATCCTCGTCATAATCATACCAACAATCATCCATCAATGAACTACCTACCCCATGAGGACTTTTACCACATCATTCATCATATTACTACCATGATTACACCAATAATCCTCGGTCATAATCATACCAAGTCCATCTATGCACGTAAGCCAAAGATGACTTTAATCACAATATAAGCATGAGGATGATGACAATGACATAATAATTCAATAAAACAAGTTCAAGGATAAATTTTAAAGATTTATAATTTTAATTTATCCAGAAATCAATAACGTCCAAATTGTCAACATGATACTTCTTTGTGAAGTAAAATTCAAGAATACTCAGAAGAATATTTTCATGAAAAGATACTAGATGAAGCGCAAATATCAAGGATATTCCACTAATTTCATGGAGTATAGAAGCTAAAAATTTAACCAACTGAGTATAATAGAATATATGAAACCGCAAATGGATTTTTTCCCACCATGCGATAATCCACGTAGACAGATCATTTTCACAATTTAATAAGGAATGAATACGAATGATCATTCATCATGCATGCGGTAATCCACATAGACAGGTTATTCCAACAGAATAATAAATAATGGAATAACAGAAGAATTCACCAACCATGCGTAATCCGCACAGACAGGTTATTCCAACAGAATAATAAAGAATAGAACCAGGTCATGCGTAACCCGCACAGATAGGATATTCCAATAGAATAATAAAGAATAGAACCAGGTCATGCGTAATCCGCACAGACAGGATATTCCAAAAGAATAATAAGGAATGGAACCAGGTCATGCGTAATCCGCATAGACAGGATATTCCAACAGAATAATAAAGAATGGAATAACAACAGAATTCATCAGGCATGCGATAGACCGCACAGACAGATTATTCTAACAGAATAATAAAGAATGGAATAACAGAAGAATTTCACCATGTATGCGGTACTTCACATAGACAGGTTATTCCAACATAATAATAAAGAATTGAATAACAACCCTTACGAGTATTGAAAGAAAATAACTCTCTTCATGAATACGAAAGAATAATATCCATTACCTTAGAAGAAGACTGGATATTGGAATAGTGAGGTAGCAGACTTCTCTTATTCTTTCTCTCTATAATTTCTCTCTATAATAATTGCTCTATAACTTTAGTGAATTTGTGAGAAATGAAGGAAGAATGAGCTTCTATTTATAGGAAAATATAGTTTCGATAATTGCACGTTTTGGGGCTCAAAATATTACAATATAATATCTTCCTCTTTTTCTTCATTTTTAATTTAGTCCTGCAAGTATTATCAAACTTGCACCACCTCCCCTAATAGTAAATAATGTGAATTAATAGTTCATTCATGTGACTTAATAGTATAATCATGTGAAAAAACTAATTACAGTATAGTACCTTCAACTATACCTCTATTTTTAACTTAGTCATGTAAGTATTATCAATCTTGCACCACCTCCCCTAATAGTACAAGAATGTGAATCAATAGTACACACATGTGAACAAATATTTATAATCATGTGAATTAATAGCAATTAATTGCTCATTTATCCGGTTAATTACCCAATTGGTCAACATAACCTCCATACATCAATTATTATCGAAATAAATGTCAATTTTCACTAACACTAATAATTCTAACACAATGGAACTATCCATTTCATCTTTAATCAACACGAACTTATTCATCATTAATATTATAATTCACAATATTTAACAACCAGGTCATTCCCGGGAAAGAGGGGGCTTTCCGATAAGGATTTCTTCTTATTGGCGCGTAATTAGGTGACCAAACCTCTCCTTGACAGAACTTCTAGACATTGTCAATATTGCAAATAATAATATGAATAACTTTGTCATCTCAATTATTGATTTAATAATAATAAATATTATGAAGATGATACTGTGACAATAATTGAATCAATAATATGAGAGATATGATGCAGCAATTACTGTAGTAATAATTGAGTATAACTGAGTGACTTCTCACGTAAGCATCAATAATCAATACCATGTACTACTATGCAACCACGCCAGACATCGCACTTTTTTACTACCGGGTAGTTCAACAGTTTAACGGTAACACTTTCGTCGTTATTTTTATAAAAAGATAATTCTGTCATTTTCTAACTACGACAATACTTCCATTGTGGGGTCCACTAATGATTGTGTCGTCGTACGAATATTCCCTGTTAAAACAAATATTCCCCGATTAATCGAATATTATATAACCACTTGCTTACTTTGCAAAATTTATAAGTATTACCCACAAATATAACATTATATCAAATTCACACCATAATATTCAAAAATATATTTCAAGAAAATTATTCTTTATTCATAAAAGTTGGGGTCTTACAAAATCCATCAGGATCTTACTTGTTATTGCAGCTTTTTATGATTACGAAATCTGGCAGATGGATGTCAAAATTGCTTTCCTTAACAAAAATCTCCTTGAGAATGTGTATATGACACAACCTGAGGGTTTTGTCACTCCAAAGGATGCTGGAAAGGTATGTAAGCTGCAGCGATCCATTTATGGATTGAAGCAAGCCTCTCGTAGTTAGAATCTTCAATTTGATGAAGCGGTCAAAGAGTTTGGCTTTATAAAAAATGAAGATGAACCTTGTGTATATAAGAAGGTTAGTGGGAGTCACATTGTATTCCTAGTATTATATGTTGATGACTTATTAATTATTGGGAATGACATTCCTTCCTTACAGGCTGTAAAAACATGGTTAGGAAAATGTTTCTCCATGAAAGATTTGGGCGATGTTGCCTATATTTTAGGTATCAGGATCTATCGAGATAGATTGAGAAAAATGCTCGGCCTAAGTCAGAGTACATATATTGATAAAGTGCTGAAATGGTTCAGTATACAAGAGGCAAAAAAAGGACACTTACCCATGACTCATGGTGTAAATATCTCTAAGGCCCAATGTCCTAAATCACAAGATGATGAGGAGCGTATGAGAAAGATCCATTATGCTTCGGAATTTGGATCTATCATGTATGCAATGATATGTACTCGTCCGGATGTCTCATATGCTTTGAGCATGACGAGCAGATACTAGTCGAATCCAGGTAAAGGTCACTGGACAGCAGTCAAGAATATCCTCAAGTACCTAAAAAGGACTAAGGATTCATTCTTGGTATATGGAGGTGAAGACGAACTGGCAGTAAAGGGTTACACAGATGTTAGATTCCAGATTGACAATGATGACTATAAGTCTCAGTCATGTTTTTTGTTTTATCTTAATGGTGGTGCTGTTAGCTGGAAGAGTTCGAAGCAAGAGACAGTAGCCGATTCTACAACAGAGGCTGAGTATATTGTTGCTTCTAATGCGGCCAAGGAGGCTGTATGGATTAAAAAGTTCGTCACGAACTTGGTCTTGTTCCAACCATTGTTGATCCGGTTAAGCTATATTGTGATAATAATAGAGCCATTGCACAGGCTAAGGAACCCAGATCTCACCAACGATCCAAGCATATACTTAGGCGGTACCATCTCATTCGTGAAATCATTGATAGAGGAGATGTACATATAAGAAGAGTGCCAACAGATGATAATGTTACAGATCCACTGACCAAGGTTTTATCGCAGCAGAAGCACGAAGGTGACACTAGTTCCATGGGTATTAGATACATGAGTGATTGGCTCTAGTGCAAGTGGGAGACTGTTAGAGTTTATGCCCTAGAGGCCAATTATTTGAAATAATTGCTTAATGTTTTGATATTATATTTGATTGAATAAATGAATGATTTTATTATGGTTTTATTTACTGTGTTATATAAATGTTAACATAATAAAAATCCTTAGAATAGTGATACAAATTATATAGTTTCAAGTATGTGACTTGAACATGAGATTATATAATTACAATTAGTATCATTGTTCTTAAATGTCCCTAGTCGAGTATCATTGTTGATGGGACAATAATGATGCATTGAGACCAGTATATGGATTAACTGATGACCAAATCTCATTGGTCATAAATATATGAGATATTAAGTCAATGCATAGGTACATGTTAGAGAACGATGTACTGGACAGACCCACCATGAGAATTCTACGTGGAACATTATGTAAAGTGTCATTAGCGATTCTCATAGTGACAATGATGTAATGGTCCTCCGACCTGAAATCACTATATTACTACACGAGAATTTATGTACTTTGATATCATCAAATGTCACATTTAATAGGGTGGGCTATAAAGGTGATTATTGGGTACATCATGAATCGTGTGAGGAATATGAGTGATCTAGATGGAATTTAACCCTCCTATATATTAGGGTGATATTCATAGGCCTCTTGATTGAGTATGACTATGAAATGCATGGCCATGCTCAAATAGTGATTTGTTTCATATAGTCTACTCATTGATCAAGAACGCAGATTAAATTATGAAGAGTCTGACACATTCCATGACTCGAGTTTAATCTAGGATGCCAAGGTTAAAAGGATTAAATTACATTGAAACATTGATCACGAAAAGGTTGCATCGAATCATCGATCTGATTATTACTTGGGTAGCAGTGATGCATTACTAGATGTCGTTCACTGTTTATAATTTTATAATATGATTTAAAATTATTGTCAACGTAATAATAACCTATAGGGTCACATACATAGAACGTAATTAAAAGGGAATTAATTTAAATTGTAAAGATTTAAATATGTCAATATGATTGATAGCATTTAAATTACAAATTTAAATTAATAGGATAATTTATATATATAGGTATATTAATTAAGTAAGACTTAATTAAGATATATATATATATATATATATATATATATTCGGATTTTATTAAATTAGGTTTTGATTAATTCTTTTTAATCGCTATATATATGATATGTAGCAGCCATTTAGGGATTTTATTCATTAACTAAAACCCTAGCCGCTCTTAGAGAGAAACAGTTTCAAAATCCCTCATCCTTGGTGGCTAGTACCACAGTTCCTTTTCTTCGCAAATCGCATTTACGGTTCAGCATGGGAGCGTTCGATGTGATACCGTAGTAGACGCAGTTCGTTTGAATTGCGTTGGAGATTCGACCGCATCATTTCTAGCTTTCTTAATCGGTATAATTTCTAACCACTGAATTAATTATTTTTCGCATGGATCCTGTTTAGGGTTTCGAAATTGCTTTAAATTGTTCTATTTCTGTTGTGCATTTTTGTGTCGAAAACCTTCATACGCGTGGTTGCACAGTAGCACACGGTATTGCACAGTATTTTTGAATTATTGATTCTTACGTAAGAAGGCATTACTCAATAATTGTTACAGTAATTACTGTTTAATATTTTATTTTATTGATTCAATAATTGCTACGTTGATATTTATATTATTGTTGTTCCAATAATTGTCACTGCACAGTATCTCCATTATCAGATCAATAATTCATATGAATAATATTGTCAGATAGCATTATTGGCAATGTCTAAGGAAGTTATGTCTAGGAAAGGGGTTTGGTCACCTAATTGCGCGCCAATAAGGAGAAATCCTTATCGGAAAGCCCCCTCTTTCCTGGAAACGACCTGGTTGTCATTATTGTGATTCTGTAATATTATTTGTGAATAATTAATTATTGATTTATATGATAAAGAAATATATATTTTATGTGGATATAATTGATGGATATATTTATTGCGATTATAAATGAAGGAATTAATGTTGAAGTATTTTATCAGTATTTTGTCGGAATGGAGGTATTAAAAATCGTCCGTATATGAATTTCGGGCATTTTCTGTTTGGAATTTGGAAAAACTTTCTTCTACAAAGTTGTAGAGAATTCAATTTCCTATGGAATGGACATAAAATTCGTATTTTTCTGATAAAATGGCTATTTATTATGAATTATTAAAGTTTTAGAAATAAATGTTTTTATTTAAAATATGGGTGGACCCCACTTTTGGTTGGTGAGAAATGTGCTGAATTTTTATTCAAAAGTTGTGGGCGTGAATAATAGCAGGTAAAGCCATCAGGTAGCAGGTTAGTCTACTATGGCGTTCTGAGCATTTTCCTATAAATAGGGTGCTTAGTTAGAATTGAAAATCACACCAGAAACAAGTTTTCTCTCTATATATATTATCGAGCGTATTTTGTGAGTATTTAGATACTTTGTGAGTTGTTATTCAGTGCAAGTTTCCTTTAGCCTTATACCTGATATTTTAGCCGGAAGTACTGTTCTTTTGAGGTAAGAGATGTTATTTTCTTTATAATGATATTATTCTTTCAATATCATTATACCGAAATATTGGTATGGATTTTATTGTGGAATTTCTACCTTTTTTTATGTCGGGGTTACAATTCACGTATATAATACTATTCACGTATACGGCACTATTCACGAATTCGACACTATTCACGGAAAAATAAATTTTTCTTTCTTTATCCAAGTTGTCTATTGTGGTTACTATCTTTGATTCTATCCATATTTTGATCTTTATTCTTGAATTTTGCTCCACAATTAATTATTATAAGGTATTTTTGAACTTGGATAAACTAAAGTACGAATCTCTAATCTTTGATCTTTTATCTCACTGGATTCGTTTTCTTTAAGATATTTTTCATCATCGTCAGTCCTAAATGATGATATTACTCAATATCTTTGGCCTGTAATGCAAAGATGAATGATTAACTGATGAATATCTTTGGCCCGTAGTGCAAAGATGAACAGGTGTTGAGATGAACATGACCAACTGGTGATACAAATGAATATCTTTGGCCTATAGTGCAAAGATAAATAATTAATTCAAGATGTATATTGATTGATGTTACAGGAATAAAATATTGATGATGGACTTTTAAATCTTAGAAGATAGTAGAATTCATTCTCTACTTGACTCTTCTAATGGATTGTTGTTTTTGCTGCTGTTGTTGGTCTAAAACTTGTTGTCTATTATATTCTATCAGATTTTTCCCTGTTGAAGACTAATGATAAATTATTGTATATTATTTTAGTCATAATATTCTTTATTGGGCTAGTTGAGCTCACCATTTTCTTTTTTGTTCCATTTTTCTTCTCAAGAGGTGAGAATTTAGCAAGAACTAGCTGGGGTATGGAGTGATGATTCTAGAAAGTTATTTTAGCAATCCTCACTATTTTTGTAAAATAGTGTATCAATAATTGTAATGAGGACTCCTTTTGAGTTTGTATACTGTCTATTAGACAGTATTTGTATTTAAACTCACAGTATATGTGTTGTCGTATTTTGCACAACAATTGTATTAATGAAGTTGTATTTGTTTCTGTACCATGTATTTGGAGACTAAAAATGGGTGATGTGTACATATTTTGGGGGCGTCACATGATTGCTCTCTTTATGGATGGTCTCTAAGCTTTTTCTTTAGGTTTACTATTAATTGTGATAGAAGGTTGTTTGATAAAACTATTTTCTTTAGTTTCATTTAATAGAAGTTTATTTTATTTTGGAACAAAAAAAATAGTGAGACTATTCAAATTCTATTTAACTCTTAATTATTACTAATATGTAACTTACATAATTAGTACTAATAAGTATAATTAAATATATAATTAAATAGTTATAATGTAACTTATATATATGTGTGTTTGTGTATATATAGATATATATTAGATATATAAGAGATATTCATATGATATATATAGAAGTTACATGGAAGATTTGCACAAGTGAACTTTTCTTCTATCTTCTCCATTCTTCTTACAAACAAATAACTACTACAAAGTAGTGTTCAATTGGAATTTTCTGTGAATTGCTATCACGAATTATTCACCAAGGCTTGACATATATCCTAGAGATATATCATTTGTAACTCTTAGCAAACCGATCATGGTGGGGACGATAAAGACCTTAAGGACAGGGATCACCCGTGTCATATCTTCAACAACAATTTTGACTCTACTAAACTACGATTCTAACAATCTTAAGGTCTTTAATTTATCTTTATTAGAGTCATGATTTTGGTGAGATGGAAGACAACACAGTTTTCAAAGATAAGTGCCATTTTTCTTGTATCTATTTTATCAATAGAATTTTTATGATAATTAGTAATATATTGAGATATTAAGCTAATTATTTTTATTGATAATTCTTGTTAGAAGAAGGATTGTATAGAAAAATGAAAGTGAAAAGATTTGCAATTTACAAGTTTGTACATTGATGTGGAGAAGATGAAGAGTCATCATGGAAAAACACCAAATTTTGATGCCTAAAATTTTTTTTAAAGAGATTGTGGTGTTCTTCAGATTTAATTCCAAAAGGTGTGTTTTTTAACATTAGCTTTTATTTTTATAAATGATAATTGTGTCATTTTGTATGTGTATATACTAGAAACTATATGTTTTATGTATTATATCATGTGTAGATGATATTGTATGTTTGAATATTATTTTACCTACATTTTGTTGTAATAAATTAATTAATTAGTTTTGTGGGATAAGAAAAGTAATTAAATTTTTGTTCATGATGGAATAAATTTAATTTTGTACATATATATTTTGTTTATAACATTTTATGAGTATATAAAATATTTGATGTGTATATGTATGTATGAAATTTGAGATAATTATTTTCTTATACACTAATTGAGATTAATTTATTATGAGAAAGTTGTAGTAAAATTTGAGAAGTTTACTTGTTTCTATGTATAACAAATTAGTTGTAAATTAATTTATTTTGAGAATAAGGTAAATTTATGTTCTTCTTGAACAAAATTGTGCATATAAATTTGAGGTAATATTTAGTGTGTAATATTACTTGGTATTTGTATGCATGAATTTTGAGATAAATTTCTTTATTTGTGGATAATAAATTAATTATCAACTAATAGTTAGAAGAGATATGTAGAAGTAGATTTGGTTGAGTAAATCTTATATACAATATGATTTTGAAAACACTTAGAAATGATATTCGTAGTATTTTTGGGATAATCACAATTGGTATATGTTGATTTCTTTTTATGTGTACTTCTTGTCCAAGAAGTAGTAAATTTTAATGTGATCATATGAATTTTGTATATTCTAATTGAGATAAACATTTTATTTTTTGAATTTTTATAAATACAGTGAAGTTCAAGTATTTCATATTAGTATGAGAATTGTCTTGAATTCTATATTGTAAATGTCAAAAGATATATTGTTTATGATATTTTCTATCCAAGTTGGGACAAGAAAATACTTGAGGATATACTAATTCATCATGTGTGTAAATTTTATTTGTTTTCTACATAAATTAATTTTGTTTGTGATAAATTAATTTCTTAGAAAGTAAATAAAAAATTTTATATTTTATTATTTATATACAAATAAATTGATGCAATATGTGAGTTGTGCTATAATTTATATATAATGAATTTTATACTATTTACATAGAGTCAAGTGTTACGTGTTGATATACTTGAAAATTGTACATGTATAATTTTAAGTGCTTATATTAAATAATTTTTTAGATTTGAGATTTTATGTAATTCAGAAAATGAGAACTTGTTTTCTTATGTGGGGGTGTTCTAAAAGATTCTTAAGTTGAAGTAATCTTTATATGAATAACTAATACATAAAATGTACAAGAACTTATTTTTTATTTTGAGAAGTGTTCCTTAATATTCTCACGTGGAAGTAATATTTATAGCATTATTGTCACATAAAATGTAAATTAATCTAAAATTTATTTTAAGTAGTGAGCATAATATTGTGAAGTGAAATTTTACAATGATATATCAATTATTTAAAAGTGTGGGGGTGATTCTTTAAGATTTTTATTTTGGTCTTTGAACTATTTGGAGCATAAATTTATTTATATAAGAAATAGTAAGGCTTACGAATTTCTTGTTGCGAAATTCAATTTGATTGTGTAGTTCTGTGAAATGAAAGCCTTTGAAATACAAACTTTTGAATAATATTGAAGTGTGAACTTATTTCACTTAATTAATTATCTAAGGTTCAACAAAGTTATAAACTGAACCTAGAAAGAGCAATATTGATTTGGTGAAGGAAATCAATATAATAATTTGGTAAATAAAATACCTTGTTTATTAGCCTAAATATGATCCAAAATATTTATTGTGATTTAGTTCAATAGTGAGATTGAAACTAAGTTATAAATATTCAAGTGGATACATATTAGGTGATAATATGTGCATATTAACCTTGAGATTCTATCGGATATAGAATCTTTTATATGTTTACACTAACTATGACGCCCCCAAAATAGGTCCAATCCACCCAACCCATTCTGCGTCGCCAAATACATGGTACAAAAAATAACTATAACTTTATTATTGTGACGCCCCCAAAATAGGTATACATCACCTATCTTGAGTCGCCAAATACATGGAACAAAATTCAAATACAACTTAATAATACAATTGTCGTGTAAAATACGACAAAACATAAACTGAGAGTTTTAATACGAATATTGTCTTCTAGACAATATTCAACTCAAATGGAGTCCTCAATACATTTATTATCACACTATTTCATAGAATAGTGAGGACTACTAATGCTATCATCTGGACCGTCACTCCATTCCCCGACTAGTCCCGGCTACATTCTCATTTCCTGAAGAGAACAATGAAAGCAAAAGGGTGAGCACAACTAGCCCAGTAAGAAATATTATGACTAAGATAATGCAGAATAATTTATCGTTAGCCTTCAACTGTGTTAAACTGATAAAATATAACAAACATCAAGTTTAACTGCAGCGGAACAAGCAATCCATTAGAAGAGTTAAGTAGAGCATAAAATCTACTATCTTCTATGATTTAAAAGGTTTTTCATCACTTTTATCGCTGAGACTCAACTTAATAAATAATCCACATCATCGAATCACCCCTGCACTACGACCAAGGATATTCTTTAGTATCATGACCACAAATTATCCATGCACTACGGGCCAAGGATATTCGTGTATTCATCAATGGTCATGATCATGCCATAAAACAATTCATTTTTGCACCCTTGGCCGAAGAGAATCCATGGTCATAATCATACCAAAAACATTTCATCAATGCATTACGGGCCAATGACGTTGTTTACCACATCATTTGTAACATTACGATCATAATTATACCGAATAATCCCTGGTCATAATCATACCAAGTCCATCTATGCACTACAGGCCACAGATGACTTTCAACATAATATAATCATGAGGATGATGACAATTCAATAAAACAAGTTCAAGGATAAACTTTTAAAGATTTATAATTTAATTTATCCAGAAATCAATAATGTCCAAATTGTCAACATGATACTATTTTGTGGAGTAAAATTTAAGAATAATATTGTACCAAAAATGATTTGGACCGAAAATGAATCAATTTTTATCATGAATAGTACCCCAGGTGAATAGTAATCGAGTGAATAGTATCCCATAAATAGTAACTTCGGGAATAGTAACCCCGTGAATAGTAACTTCAAGAATAGTAACCTCATGAATAGTACCCCGACATGAAAAAGTTAAAACTTATCAAGAATGCTCAGAATAATATTTTCGTGAAAAGATACTGGATGAAGCGCAAATATCAAGGATATTCTACTAATTTCATGGAGTATAGAAGCTAAAACTTTAACATAACGAGTATAGAATTCGAAATCTGAAACAAAATAATATTACTTACATACTACAGAGTATGGAAGAAAATATTATTTCAAGCGAATATTAAAAATAACATCCCTTACAACTGTTGAACGAAAATAATATTCCAACGAATATTTAACGAAGATAATATTCCTACGAATATTGAACGAAGATAATACTCTTTATGAATATTGAACGAAAATAATATTCATACGAATACGAAAAATAATATCTCTTCAGAATGTGAAATAAATAATACTCCTTACCTCGAAAGAATAGTACTTCTGGCTGGAATATCATATATAACGCTGAAAGGAACTTGCACCGTATAGGAACACTCAAAGTATCAAAATACTCACAAGAATAAACCGATAATATAGAGAGAAAGATTCCAGTTTAAATGTGATTTTTAATTCTAACCTAAGCACCCTATTTATAGGAAAATGCTTAGAACACCAAAGCAGAAAATTTTAATAAAATATTATTATTTTTTAATAAATTTCCTATGCCCACTTTGAATAACTGATTTCAGCTCATTTTACATACTAGTGGGGCCCACCAACTTATTAAAAACGTTTTTCTTAAAAAAAATATTTAAAACTTCAAAAATTAATTATTCCGGAACTTCAATAATTCATAATAAATAGCTCTTTTATCAGAAAAATTTGAATCTTATGTCCTTCCATAGGAAATTCAATTCTCTACAACTTTGTAAGTTTAAGTTTTTCCAAATTCCAAACAGAAATTGACCGAAATCCACATATGGACGAATTTACAGGCTGTAATCAAATTTCAGTCAGGAAATGGAGTCCACAAACATGAAAAACATGTTTTAAATATTTTTAGTAACAAAAATACTCTTCCTCCTTTTATTCATATATCCTACATTCATTGTAAAAATATCACGATTATTATATTATTATAATATAATAAATTATTTTATCAAAAAAGATAAAATATAAATTTTCAACAATTGTCACTTCTCTAAAAATTCCTCCATTTATATCCACATAAATTAAATATTTTCCTTATCATATAAATCAATAATTAATTATTCACAAATAATATTACAGAATCACAATACTAACAACCAAGTTGTTCCCAGGAAAGAGGGGGCTTTCCGATAAGGATTTCTCCTTATTGGCGCGCAATTAGGTGACAAAACCTCTCCTTAGACAGAACTTTCTAAACATTACCAATAATGTTATCTAATAATATTATTCAAATAATATTAATTATTGATCTGATAATGAGAAATACTGTGCAGTGACAATTATTGAAACAACAATAATATAAAATATCAACACAGTAATTATTGAATCAATAAAATAAAATATTGAATAAAGATTACCGTAATAATTATTAAGTAGTGCCTTCACGTAAGAATCAATAATTGATGCAATACTGGTAATCTTCTTGTGCAACAATCAGCGTCTTCTTGTGTTTTTAACCACCGGTATTCCAACAAAGTTAATAAAGAATAATTACGCCGTTATTTATAAAAACTCAAACTTGTCATTTTCTTCATCCGACCGTTTTCCGTTATGGTGCCCACAAATGGTTGCACCGTCGTACGAATATTCCCAGACAGAAAGAATATTCCACGACCAAACGAATATTCCCTGACAACATGAATATTTTATAACCACTTACTTATTTTGCAAAATTTATAAATATTACCCCCAACTATAACATTATATCAAATTTACTCCTTAATAACAAAAAAATATTTCGAGAAAATTAAATCTTTATTCATAAAATTTGGGGTCTCACAATCTCCCCTCCTTATAAATTTCGCCCTCAAAATTTACGTACGTACCTAGTATGCCGAAGAGGTGAGGATACCTCTTCAGATTCTAACTCTTGAGGTATAACCTTTGAGCGTAGAATATGTTTCTTCTTATCCAAGATTTTAACAGGTACCTTTTCATACGTTAAATCTTCTGCTATCTCGTCTGGTTTTAAATTAATATTATGGTTCGGGTCGTCCACATATTTACGTAACATCGATACGTGAAAAACGTTATGAACACGCGACATACTTGGTGTTAAAACGAGTCTATAGGCCACAGTTCCTATTCGATCGAGGATTTCAAATAGAACAATTAAATTAAGGGTTGAGATTTCCTCTCTTCGTCAATTCATGCTTCTAGAATAACGCCCTCTTGAACCTTCTTCTTCACATTCATCAACTCTGAGTCTGTAGCCTAAGCGTCTTTAACTTTATCGATTAAAGTTGGTTCTAATCGTATATTTAACATCATCACGTGGGTCTCTAGAGTAAGTCGTACGAAATGGGTCTTTGTGTTAACAACGTCGCACTCGTAACTGCATACGATCTTCTACTCAATGCGTCAGCTACCACGTTCGCTCTTCTACGATGATATTGAATGGTATGGTCATAATCTTCAACGGCTCGAGCCAACATCTTTGGCGCATGTTACGTTCGTTTTGGGTGAAGAAATATTTGATGGTTTTAGAAATGGGTTTTGTACTGGGGTCAAATTTAAACGTTGAGCGCAAGTAGGAGAAATAAAAGAATAGGTAGAATCGATATCGAATAAGGTATAGACTTTGCTAGAGTTTATGATAAGCTTACCCATGATGACCTCATTCGGGTTCCTTGCTTTCTAGGAGGTCACAACAAACGCTCTCCCTTGAACTACTGATTTTGACTTGTCTGGGATAGTCTTTGGTATCATCGTCCCAACTGGACTTAACTTTGCTATAGAGTATATTCCACCCTCAATTGCTTCGTTGCATTCTTGATCCATGATTTGAATCATTACTCTCCGATCCATATCGAATTGGGGTTGACCACTCTGCACAGGGTAATTCCGAACTCGATATTGGATTCTCCCAATTTTTGTCCAAAAAGTAAAATCCATTTCATCTATTTTGGCCTTATTGGATCGGACGTCTTCTTCTAAAATATCAACGCGTCGTGCGGCTTTTACCCATGCATCCTCTATTCTCATTCGTTCGGTTGCTTCTTCTTTCATCAAAACTTTGATCATAGAATTCTCATATTCCAGCTCTAATATCTTACACTTTGCCAAAGAGTGCTTCTGTTCAAGCATCGCACATCGGGTAACACAATTTTGAATTGTTGCATATCTTTGCTCCACGACCGCCTGTTGTTCTTCAGCTTGCTCTTCTAACTCATGAATACGATTTTGTAATTCTAAATTTCGATCATAAAATTCTTCTTATAAATTCTCCTCAGGTTCCTCTTCTTCCTCACTCTCAGCTGCTACCTCTCCGACTATCTCGGGTACAACTATTAATTCTTCACTCATAACATGGATATCTCTAATTCCTTCTTCGCCTGACATCACATTATCCTGGTTGGCGATTAGAGGTGTCTCCACAGTCTCATTCACTCTATTGTTAACATTTTCAGCTGTCATTCTCAAATACTGTCACAAAACAAGGGTTAATTAAAGAAATTGACATGCAACATAATAACCCTATACTCTGACCGACCAATTAAATACCAAATAAACTTAGGTAGGTCATACTAATGAAAAAGAATTCCCAAATGCCTCCCCTCCTAGTTCTAGTCTCACATCTTAGCCAGGGCTCATATCCCTAAGCTTTGATACCAACTGTGACGCCCCCAAAATAGGTATACATCACCCATCTTGAGTCGCCAAATACATGGTACAAAATTCAAATACAACTTAATAATACAACTGTTGTGTAAAATATGACAAAACATAAACTGGGAGTTTTAATACGAATATTATCTTCTAGATAGTATTCAACTCAAATGGAGTCCTCAATAAATTTATTATCACACTATTTCATATAATTGTGAGGACTTCTGGACCGTCACTCCGTTCCCCGACTAGTCCCGGCTACATTCTCATTTCCTGAAGAGAACAATGAAAGTAAAAGGGTGAGCTCAACTAGCCCAGTAAGAAATATTATGACTAAGATAATGCAGAATAATTTATTGTTAACCTTCAACAGTGTTAAACTGATAAAATATAACATACATCAAGTTTAAATGCAGCGGAACAAGCAATCCATTAGAAGAGTCAAGTAGAGCATAAAATCTACTATCTTCTATAATTTAAAAGGTTTTTCATCACTTTTATCGCTGAGACTCAGCTTAATAAATAATCCACATCATCGAATCACACCTGCACTACGGCCAAGGATATTCTTTAGTATCACGACCACAAATTATCCATGCACTACGGGCCAAGGATATTCGTGTATTCATCAATGGTCATGATCATGCAATAAAATAATTCATCTTTTCACCCTTGGCCGAAGAGAATCCATGGCCATAATCGTACCAAAACTTGTCCATCAATGCACTACGGGCCAATGAGGACGTTTACCACATCATTTGTAACATTACTATGAGACCCCAAATTTTATGAATAAAGATTTAAATTTCTCAAAATATTTTTTTAAAATATTATGGTGTGGATTTGATATAATGTTATAGTTGTGGGTAATATTTATAAATTTTGCAAAGTATGCAAGTTGTTATAAAATATTCGTTTGGTCGGGGAATATTCGTACGACAGCACAATCATTGGTGGACCCCACAACGGAAGTATTGTCGTAGTTAGAAAATGACAGAATTATCTTTTTATAAAAATAACGGCGAAAGTGTTACCGAATTAACAATTTGTTGAACTACTCGGTAGTAAAAGTACAAGATGTCTGGCGTGGTTGCATAAGTAGCACCAGTATTGATTATTGATGCTTACGTGATATGTCACTCGGTTATACTCAATTATTGCTACGATAATTTGCGCATCATATCTCTCATATTATTGATTCAATTATTGTCACAAAGATCATCCGTATAATATGTTATATTATTAAATCAATAATTGAGACTAAAGCAAAGTTATTCATATTATTATTTGTAATATTGACAATGTCTAGAAGTTACATCAAGGAGGTTTGGTCACCTAATTGCATCGCCAATAGGGAGAAATCCTTATTGAAAGCCCTTTTTTCACGGGAACGACACAGTTTGTTAAATATTGTGAGTTATAATATTAATGATGAATAAGTTCGTGTTGATTAAAGATGAAATTGATAGTTTTATTGTGTTGGGATTATTAGTGTTAGTGGAAATCGACATTTATTTCGATAATAATTGATTTCTGGAGGTTATATTGACCAATCGGGTATTCGGGGCACTTTTCGTGTCGGAGTACTATTCACGAGTTATTATTCCCCCGATTACTATTCACTCTAGTATTGTTTACTCGGGTATTTAGGACACTTTTCGTGTCTGAGTACTATCAACGGGTTACTATTCATCTGGTTACTATTCACTCTAGTATTGTTCACTCAGGTATTTGGGACACTTTTTGTGTTGGGGTACTATTCACGGGGTACTATTCCCGAAGTACTATTCACAGGGTACTATTCACCCAAAAAATATATTTCTTTTCGGTCCAAATCATTTTTGGGTACAATATTATTTCATGAGGAGATGTGATAATTTTTCAGACCGTTGGTTGAAGTTATAATAGTAAATCAATATAGATCGTTGGTTGAATATATAATAGTAAATCAATATGGACCGCTGGTGGAAAGTTATAATAGTAAATCAATATGGATCGCTGGTTTAAAGTTTTAATAGTAAATTAGTATGGACTGTTGCTTTAAGTTTTAATAGTAAATCAATATGGACCGTCCGTTTAAAAGTAAATCAATCTGGATCGTTCATGAATTAGTTACTATTCAGTCCATTCTCCTATAAATAGAAGCTCATTCCTTCATTATTTCTTACGAATTCACTGAAACTCTAGAGAGAGAAACTATAGAGAGAAAGAAGAAAAGTATTCTGCTACTTCACTACTCCAGTATTCAATTTTTCTAAGGTAAGGGATATTATTTGTTGTACTCGTAAGGGGTATTATTCTTTCGTATTCATGAAGAGAGCTATTTTTTTTCGATACTCGTAAGAGTTGTTATTCCATTCTTTATTATTATGTTGGAATAACCTATCTATGCGAAGTACCGCATACATGGTTAAATTCTTCTGTTATTTCATTCTTTATTATTATGTTGGAATAACCTTTCTATGCGAAGTACCGCATACCTGGTGAAATTCTTCAGTTATTCCATTCTTTATTATTACATTGGAATAACCCGTTCTGCATGCGGTCTATCGCATGCCTGGTGAATTCTGTTGATATTCTATTTTTTATTATTCTGTTGGAATATCCTGTCAGTGTGGATTATGCATGACCTAGTTCCATTCTTTATTATTCTGTTGGAATATCTTGTCTGTGTGGTCTATCGCATGTCTGTTGAATTCTGTTGATATTCCATTCTTTATTATTATGTTTGAATATCATGTCAGTGCGGATTACGCATGACCTGGTTCCATTCTTTATTATTCTGTTAGAATATCCTGTCTATGCGGATTACGCATGACCTAGTTTCATTCTTTATTATTCTGTTGGAATATCATGTCTGTGCGGATTACGCATGACCTGGTTCCATTCTTTATTATTCTGTTGGAATAACCTGTCTGTGCGGTCTATCGCATGCATGGTGAATTCTTCTGTTATTCCATTCTTTATTATTCTGTTGGAATAACCTGTCTATGTGAATTACCACATGCACGGTGAATGATCCTTCGTATTCATTCCTTATTAAATTATGAAAATGATCTGTCGACGTAGATTATCGCATGGCAGGCAAAAATCCATTTGCAGTTTCATATATTCTATTATACTCAGTTGGTTAAAGTTTTGGCTTCTATACTCCATGAAATTAGTGGAATATCCTTGATATTTGCGCTTCATCCAGTATCTTTTCATGAAAATATTCTTACGAGCATTCTTGAATTTTACTCCACAAAGCGAAAGATCATGTTGACAATTTGACGTTATTGAGTTCAGGATAAATTAACTTATAAATCTTTAAAATTTATTCTTGAACTTGTTTTATTGAATTGTCATCATCCCCATGCTTATGTTATGTTGAAAGTCATCTTTGGCTTATGTGCATAGATGGATTTGGTATGATTATGACCAGGGATTATTCGGTATACTCATGACCGTAATGTGACAAATGATGTGGTAAAAGTCCTCTTTGGCACGTAAATTCATTGGTGGGCATTGTTGGTATGATTATGACCAGGATTATTTGGTATAGTCATGACCATTGATGATTACATGAATATCCTTGCCGTGTGTGCGAGGATGATTCGATTTTATTTATTAAGTCGAGTCTCAAATGATAAAGTTGATGAAAAACTTTTTAAATCATAGAAGATAGTAGATTTTATGCTCTACTTGACTCTTCTAATGGATTGCTTGTTCCATTGCAGTTAAACTTGTTGTCTATTATATTCTATCAGTTTAACATTGTTGAAGGCTAATGATAATTTATTCTGCATTATCTTAGTCATAATATTTCTTACTGGGCTAGTTGAGCTCTCCCTTTCTTTTACTGTTCTCTTCAGGAAATAAGAATATAACTGGGACTAGACAGGGAATGGATTGACGGTCCAGATGGTTGTATTAGTAGTCCTCACTATTATGTAAAATAGTGTGATAATAAATGTATTGAGGACTTATTTTGAGTTTGAATACTGTCTAGAAAACAATATTTTTATTAAAACTCACAGCTCATGTTGTATATTTAAGTTTGTATTTGTATTCAGTACCTTGTATCTGGCGACCCAAGATGGGTGATGTATACCTATTTTGGGGACGTCACAATTACTGATCATGATTATCTTAGAATAATCCTCGTCATAATCATACCAAGTCCATCTATGCACTTCTGAAGCCACGAGATGACTTTCAACATAATATAATCATGAGGATGATGACAATTCAATAAAACAAGTTCAAGGATAAATTTTTAAAGATTTATAATTTAATTTATCCAGAAATCAATAACGTCCAAATTGTCAACATGATACTGTTTTGTGGAGCCAAAAATGATTTGGACCGAAAATGAATCAATTTTTATCATGAATAGTACCCCGGGTGAATAGTAACCGAGTGAATAGTACCCCGTAAATAATAACTTTAGGAATAGTAACCCCGTAAATAGTAACTTCGGGAATAGTAACCCCGTGAATAGTACCCCGGCATGAAAAAGTTAAAACTTATCAAGAATGCTCAGAATAATATTTCCATGAAAAGATACTGGATGAAGCGCAAATATCAAGGATATTTTACTAATTTCGTGGAGTATAGAAGCCAAAACTTTAACAAAACGAATATAGAATTCGAAATCTGAAACGAAATAATATTACTTACATACTATAGAGTTTGGAAGAAAATATTATTTAGAGAATATTAAAAATAATATCCTTTACAACTATTGAACGAAAATAATATTCCAACGAATATTTAACGAAGATAATATTCCTACGAATATTGAACGAAGATAATACTCTTTATGAATATTGAACGAAAATAATATTCATACGAATACGAAAAATAATATCTCTTCAGAATGTGAAATAAATAATATCCCTTATCTCGAAAGAATAGTACTTCTGGCTGGAATATCAGATATAACGCTGAAAGAAACTTGCACCGTATAGCAACACTCAAAGTATCAAAATACTCACAAAAATACGCTCGATAATATAGAGAAAGAAGATTTCAGTTTCTGGTGTGATTTTCAATTCTAACCTAAGCACCCTATTTATAGGAAAATACTTAGAACACCAAAGCAGAAAATTTAATAAAATATTATTATTTTTTAATAAATTTCCTATGCCCACTTTGAATAACTGATTTCAGCTCATTTTACATACTAGTGGGGCCCACCAACTTATTAAAAACGTTTTTCTTAAAAAAATATTTAAAACTTCAAAAATTAATTATTCCGGAACTTCAATAATTCATAATAAATAGCCATTTTATCAGAAAAATTCGAGTCTTATGTCCTTCCATAGGAAATTCAATTCTCTACAACTTTGTAAGTTTAAGTTTTTCTAAATTTCAAACAGAAATTGACCGAAATCCATATACGAACGATTTTACAGGCTATAATCAAATTTTAGTCAAGAAATGGGGTCCAAATATATGAAAAACATGTTTTAAATATTTTTAGTAATACAAATACTCTTCCTCCTCATTTATTCATATATCCCACTTTCATTGTAAAAATATCACCATTATTATATTATTATAATATAATAAATTATTTTATCAGAAAAGATAAAATATCAATTTTCAACAATTGTCACTTTTCTAAAAATTTCTCCATTTATATCCACATAAATTAATTATTTTCCTTATCATATAAATCAATAATTAATTATTCACAAATAATATAGAATCACAATACTGAAAACCAGGCTGTTCCCAGGAAAGAGGGGGCTTTCCAATAAGGATTTCTCCGTATTGGCGCGCAATTAGGTGATCAAACCTCTCCTTAGACAGAACTTTCTAGACATTTCCGATAATGTTATCTAATAATATTATTCAAATAATATGAATTATTGATCTGATAATGGGAAATACTGTGCAGTGACAATTATTGAAACAATAATAATATAAAATATCAACGCAGCAATTATTGAATCAATAAAATAAAATATTGAACAGTAATTACTGTAACATTTATTGAGTAGTGCCTTCATACGTAAGAATCAATAATTGGTGCAATATTGTGTGCTACTGTGCAACACCGCGTATTACTGTGTTTTAACCACCGGGTATTCCAACAGTGTTAACGGTAACAATTACGCTGTTATTTATAAAAACTCAAACTTGTCATTTTCTTCATCCAACCATTTTCTATTATGGGGCCCACAAATGGTTGCGCCATCGTACGAATATTCCCCGACAGAAAGAATATTCCACGACCAAACGAATATTCCCCGACAACATGAATATTTTATAACCACTTGCCTATTTTGCAAAATTTATAAATATTAACCCCAACTATAACATTATATCAAATTTACTCCTTAATATCAAAAAAATATTTCGAGAAAATTAAATCTTTATTCATAAAATTCGGGGTCTCACAATTATTACAATTGTCGTGCAAAATACAACAACACATATGCTGTGAGTTTTGATATAAATATATATCAACTGTGACTCTCATCCCAACCTTTGATAGCACGTCACAATGACACCTTACATAAAGGTACAGTCAATAACTGTTTTAGAAATTTAAATCTTCGGAAAATGCTCAAGGAAACCTTCGTACATGGGAGGTCATGCATTTAAGTTATAATAGATATCATAAGACTAAAGAATTATCCTTGGTTGACCCAATAAACCCCAAAGAAAAATGAGAATATTGCTATAATATTCTTTCTAATGGTGAGTCTTCTCTTGACATATAATTATCTCCATTGTCTATAATTGAGAATTATATTTCATCCAAACTCCAAGATTATATATATAGGTAGCGCTCGTAGATATACTCAGTGCACAACCCTATCTTATGATAAAACGAAGTCGCATGTCATTAGACATCTTGTATGATAGTGGCAAAACACCCTTCCAACGTTGGGTTCGCCTCACCCTATTTGATTCACCAAATATAACTACTAAATGATGTATAAAATACAACACACTATTCTAAAGTTCTCAATAAAATTATTTACATATTGTTTAGGGAGAACCTCCATAGCTAAAGACCACCGTTCTATTCCCCTGTTACCCCCGCTCGACCCAGCTACACTCTTATTACCTGAAAAGAATTGTGAAGCAAAAGGGTGAGCACAACTAGCCCAGTAAAGAATATCATGACTAAAGATAATTAAATTATCAATAGCCTTCGTTAGTAATGAATCAGAGATTTAGAACATATGGTATATGATAAAACTTTTCAACCATAGTTGCAGCGGAACGAGCAATCCATTAGAAGAGTCAAATAGACCATAAAGTATATCTTCTCCATGTTAAAAGTCCACCAATAATATTTTATCCCTATAACATCAATCAACAG
Source organism: Panax ginseng (assembly GCA_020205605.1). Classification (NCBI taxonomy): domain Eukaryota; kingdom Viridiplantae; phylum Streptophyta; class Magnoliopsida; order Apiales; family Araliaceae; genus Panax; species Panax ginseng. The sequence continues at coordinate 31,547,909 of CM035138.1, read as the reverse complement.
TTCTGGTCCACAATCATATGAATAACTCATAATCATAATTGTGATTCTAAATTCTTCTTCTCATCTAGGACGAAGATATTTTCATCACCTGTCTTTACCTGAAACATCAAAGATCATGGTTATACCAAATCACAGTTCCTGTTCATAATCATACTAATAAATTCATCTTTGCACTACGGGCCAAAGATATTCGTCAACAGTTCATCTTTGCACTACTGGCCAAAGATATTCAACAGCAGGTCATCTTTGCACTACAGGCCAAAGATATCCAACAATATATCATCTTTGCACTACAGACCAACGATATTAATATCTCAAAGAAATAGTAACTCATGAATAGTAACTCATAAATAGTAACTCATAAATAGTAACTCCTGAATAGTAACTCATGAATAGTACTCAGTATTCATACATAGTACCGTATACGTAAATAATGTCATATACGTAAATAGTGTCATATACATAAATAGTCTTGAGATATCGTGAATAATGGTAGATACGTGAATAAGTAACCCCCTATACACTAAAAAGGTAAAATTTCACAATAAAATTCATGTCAATATTTCGGTATAATGATATTGAAGAAAATAATATTATTTACGAAGAAAATAACATCCCTTACTATCCCTTACCTCAAAAGAATAGTACTTATGGCTGGAATTTCGGATGTAATGCCGAAAGAAACTTGCACTGAATAGCAACTCTCAAAGTATCTAAATACTCACAAAATACGTTCGATAATATAGAGAGAGAGAAAAAAAAAAAAACTTGTTTCTGGTGTGATTTTCAATTCTAACTAAGTACCCTATTTATAGGAAAATGCTAGAACGCGATTGTAGACTAAAATTTAATAAATTAATATTTTATTACAAAAATTCTAAGCCCACCATCTTTGCCCAAATAATCATCCACCACAAGTAGGTCCCACCAATTCAGAACTTTTCCAAAATATACAAAAGTGGGGCCCACCCATGTTTTTAATAAAAATATTAATTTTCGCATCTTCAATAATTCATAATAAATAGCCCTTTTATCAGAAAAATATTAATTTTATGTCCATTCCATAGAAAATTAAATTCCCTACAACTTTGGAAGTTTAAGTTTTTCCAAATTCCAAACGAAAAATGACCGAAATTCACATATGGACGATTTTCAACACCTCTTAAAATTCATAACAAATCATACGTTAATTTTTAACGGTTCAAAATTTATGGACATATACTCAACTTATATATGTATAACATATCCAAAAATCACAACTATCCAACGGTCGGATTAAAATTATAACTCACGTAATAGAGCTTTAAGAACACTGATTTGATTTTCGGACTATAAGTCCCTCGTACCAGTTTTACTCAAGCAGTCACCACGAAAAATCCATAAAGAATATTTGGGTGATTCAAATTTTTGCGTTTACCTTACATCCAGGGCTTTCTTTTGATATAAGGCTCTCCTAACTCATTATACACAAAGAGTTATGGATTTTACAAAATCAAGTAATAAACTAATTTTTCTGAAAATCCCATATTTTATTCTTCTTTTGATTTCTAGATTTCTCTCATTTGATTCATGCACCGTGAATTTAGTGTGAAAATATCACCATTATTATATTATTATATAACCACATTATTCATTTATAATGTAAGATAAAATATCAATTTTCAACAATTGACACTTTTCTAAAAATTCCTCCATTTCGATAAAATACTGATAAAACACCTCAGCATTAATTCCTTTATTTATATCCACACAAAATAAATATTTCCCTGTCCATCATTTATATCCACATAAAATAAATATTTTTTTATCATATAAATCAATAATTAATTATTCACAAATAATATTACATAATCACAATTATGACAACCAGGTCGTTCCCAAGAAAGAGGGGGCTTTTCAATAAAGATTTATCCTTATTGCCGCGCAATTAGGTGACCAAACTCCTTTCTTAGACAAAACTTCCTTAGACATTGCCAATAATGATATCTAACAATATTATTCAAATAATATGAATTATTGATCTGATAATGGAGATACTGTGCAATGACAATTATTGAAACAACAATAATATAAAATATCAACGTAACAATTATTGAATTAAAAAAATAAAATATTGAACAGTAATTACTGTAACAATTATTGAGTAGTGCCTTCTTATATAAGAATCAATAATTCAAAAATACTGCAATACTGTAAAACTCTTGTCAAAAACGACGCCAGACATCGTATTTTAACCAATTTGGTATTCCAACAAAGGTTAATAACGGTAACAACTACACCGTTATTTATAAAAACTCAAACTTGTCGTTATCTTCATCCGACAAATATTCTGTTATGGGGCCCATAAATGGCTGCGCCGTCGTACGAATATTCTCCGACAATAAGAATATTCCACGACCAAACGAATATTCTCCGACAACAATGAGTATTTTATAACCACTTGCTTATTTAAAATATTTACATATATCACCCTTAACTTTAACCTTTTATCAATTTAACCATTTACTGAATAGTAATTATAAGAAAATTGAATACTTTTATTTCATAAAATTCGGGGTCTTACACTAACAATATAATTGTATAAACTATAATGTGATAGTTTTTGTGTATATTAATGATATGTTGATCATTTTACATAGTATTGTTAACGTAAACTAGTTTAAGAAATATTTATTTTTGTCTTTATGTTGAAAGACTTGTAAAATAGATGTTATCTTATTATCATGTAAAAACATAGTGAGGATTCCAACTAAACCAATTAAATTGTATTGAGAGGCTATACTAAACTAAGTTTGATATACCTTGAGATTGAAGAATTTAATAATTCTTTAATAGTAGTGGTACACTGAAAGTTAATTCTGATATAGCTATTGTAAAGCTGAAGTATACATTCGCTAGTGGGAGCCTTGTGTTTGATATGCAATGCACGAGATCAGATATTACATACAGTTTTAATCTTAGTATACTAATGATTTACATTGGTTTTATTTAGATCTCTCAATGTTTTAATAGATCACATAAGTGTCACTTATATTTTAGTGAGGAAAATTATAAATTTACAAGTAGGTGAATTTTCACTCAATCTTGAGTTTTGTTTCTTAGATGAGTAAGAAACAAATGAGTATTTTCCATTTCACAATATGAATCTAATGTTATTATTTTATGAGGGAAGATTAATGGATTAGGGTGTTTATTAAAATATTGATTGTAGCCTAGTCTAAAGCCTCCTATTTCACAATATTGTGTTAGTAAAACTTTTTATGTAGTACAAATTATTAATCTTGGATTCTTAATTGGTTGTGATCTTGAATAAGTATGAAAATATTCACAAGTAGGTGAATATATAATTATATTTTTACAAGTAGGTGGATATATTATTACCCTTAGTGAGGGAATAATTTACTTGGAGTAGCAAGTAATAATATTGCTTTATATGATGGAGAAAGAAAATGGAATCAAAATTTGTTGTTAAAACATCAAATTGTGGCCACTTCCATTGCTTAGTTCATTATGATGTGATGATGAAATTGTTTTGTATAAAGCATATGAGATTACCTTTAATGGTAAGTCTTAACATGTTGGTCATAGACATAATTTTTGTTAGATAATTGATACAAGAAGGTATTATAATATTTATCTACGAGAAAGTCAAGTGACGACTTGACTTATCTTTTTACTAAGACTTTGACGAGATCTTAGTAAGTTTAACTGTTTGTGATATGGAACTTAAACCACTTTGAGTCAGGGGTGATGGAAACCCAACATATTCCTAGGTTACCCCTAGTTTATAGGTTCAATGGAAAAATAAGTCATAGTTGCTGACTGTGTTACTATCGATGTGGTTCCATATATAGTTTAAGATAGTAACGTCTGTTGCAGGACCGAGGCTGAGTTATACTCTTAACAAAGTTGTTGTGTTCTTAGCAACAGAAACACACGTGAAACACTTTGCCTATATGAACTAGAAGTGGAGTCGCTTCTTATAGAGGGTTGTGGTTTACTCTCTTAGAGGTTCATGAAACGTGGTATTGCGCATGACCATATTAGCGCAAAGCAATTGAGAATACTCACCGTGGTAGGAGGACTTTGTGTGTGTGTGACAATTCTGGTCATATCATATAGAAGTAGAGGTTCAATCTACGGACACCTTCAACTTCGATGTGACTTTGAGTTGTTTACACTAAGGGAAGGTTCAATGTTCGTCACACCCTCTTTTATGCACACATACCTTGGAGTTGTTTGATAGAAAGTTGTTTGGATGAAAATAGTTTTTCCAAACAAGTGGGGGATTGATAAAAGGTTGTTTAATAAAACTATTTTCTTTAGTTTTATTTAATAGAAGTTTATTTTATTTTGGAACAAAAAAAAATAGTGAGACTATTCAAATTCTATTTAACTCCTAATTATTACTAATATGTAACTTACATAATTAGTAATAATAAGTATAGTTAAATATATAATTGAATAGTTATAATGTAACTTATATATGTGTGTGTTGTATATATATATATATATATATATATATATATATATATATATACACACACACATAAGAGATATGCATATGATATATAGAGAAGTTACATAGAAGATTTGCACAAGTGAACTTTTCTTCTATCTTCTCCATTCTTCTTACAAACAAATAACTACTACAAAGTAGTGTTCAATTGAAATTTTCTGTGAATTGCTATCACAAATTATTCACCAAGACTTGACATATATCCTGGAGGTATATCGTTTGTAACTCTTAGCAAACTGATCATGGTGGGGGAGATAAAGACCTTAAGGACAGGGATCACCCGTGTAATGTCTTCAACAACAATTTTGACTCTACTAAACTACGATTCTAACAAATTGACAGAACATTTTATTCGCCAGAAGTATGACATAAGGTGATAAAAAGGACTCCTTTAAGCATGAGAGAAACTTCTTTCTATGGTAGTAGATCCAATTAGGGTGAAGTTGATAATAAGTTTTGGATCCGGTTAGTATGAAGTTTATTTTTTAATAAGTTGGTCAATTAGACAACAAAATGCTGACACACATAGAGCCTCGCATGCGTGTCAGTACTCTATTGACTAATTGACCAACTTACTCAAAAATGAATTCAATGCTAACAATTTCCATAAGTTTTATACTTCTTATTGTATTAATTATAGAAATTATTGAATTGATAAATTTTACAATTTTTTATTACATTAGTTAATACAATATTTTCTGCAAAAATAATGATTTGGCCACCGAAGTTGACACGTTTTATTGAATACCCGATTGAACTTTTAATTTTTTAAATTAACTCACTGAACTAATTTTTATTTTCAAATTGGGTCATTCCGTTAAAAAAAAGTTAATGACGTTAATTTTTTTATCTACGTTAGCGGCGACGTGGCAAAATTAAAAAATATTGCTTATGTGGCAAAAAAATCAAAATCAGATTTTAAAAATAAAAATAATTAACATTTTAAAAATAACAAAAACATAATAATAAAAAAAAATCAAAATATCTTTTCTTCTTCTACTAAAAAGATTTAACCATCTTGATTATTTGGCAAAAACATAATTTATTTAAAAATAGATTTTTTTTAAAAAAGACTTTTTTAAAACATATTTTTTTTTTTAAAATGATTTTTTTAAAATAGAGATTTTTTAAAAAATAGAATTTTTCTAAAAATAAACTTTTTAAAAAACATGATTTTTTTTAAAATGCTTTTTTTTTTTTAAAATGTAATTTTTAAAAAAGTTGAATTTATAAAAATATATTTTTTAAAAAGCGTAATTTTTAAAAAAGCGGAACTTTTTAAAAAGTATTTTAAAAAAATAGAATTTTGTTTTTAAAAAATTCCGATTTTAAAAAAATCTGTTTTAAAAAAAATCTATTTTTAAAAAAAATTTATTTTTTAAAAATTACATTTTAAAAAAATTATGTTTTTTAAAAAATTTCTGTTTTTTGCCAAATAATCAAGATGGTTAAATCTTTTTAGTTGAAGAGGAAAATATATTTTGATTTTTTTGTTTTTGTTTTATTTTATTATGTTTTTGTTATTTTTAAAATGTTAATTTTTTTATTTTAAAATCTGTTTTTGATTTTTTTGCCACATAAGCAATATTTTTTATTTTTTTGCCACGTCAGCGCCATGTAGATAAAAAATTAACGTTTGTCAACTTTTTTTAACGGAATGACCCAATTTAAAAATAAAAATTAGTTCAGTGAGTTAATTTGAAAAATTAAAAGTTCAATCGAGTATTCAATAAAATGTGCCAATTTCGGTGGCCAAATCATTAATTTTGCTCAATATTTTCTATAACCAATGCAACAATAAATTATAAAATTATATGAACTTAGTACGGTGAAATTGATACCAATTTCACCGTAACCACATCCATCATACAAGACCGCATGTAGATATTTGATTGTTGACCAAATGTTTTTTCAAACTAGCCTAGCAAATTAAAGGAAAAGCAAAGCAAATAATTGTAATGAGTAAGGATACTACTAATCGGGAGTGATTAACATGCAGTTAATTTTGGTCAATTGATCAATATAATATTGACACATATGTCGGGAGATGATCTCTCTCTCCGTGTTAACACTATATTGATCAATTGACCAACTTACCACTTCATGGTTACCGGATTCCTACTAACCAATTTAATCTATATGACATTTTTAAGATTACATTAAATCCATTACATTTTTAGATATATGAAACTTAATTTAATATCCTAGTCTAGGATAAAATTTGTCCAACGTCATTTAAACTTAATCCTAAAAACATAACATTCTAATTTAACTTTCGGTGCATGCACAGGTGGATCTAAAACGTATTTTTTAAATAACATACCTCTCTTAAATAATATACTTTTATTAAAACTACGTCGTTTTGATGATTCTTTTAAAAAATAAAATAATATTAAAAGAGAGTAGTCCAATTTCCTTTTTTTTATTTACAAAAATGCACCTATGATCTTATTTATTTTTAAAAGAATCATCAAAACAACGTAATTTTAATAAAAACATGTTATTTAAGATATGTATATCGTTTAAAAGATATGATTTAGATGCTTTATATATATACATATATGCTTCCTTTGGGACGAGTCAAAGAATTTATTCTTAATGTAAATTCTTAATGCAGACCAAATATTTGTTTTTTTAAAAAAAAGATGCCTCAGCCGAATTAGTTACTTTACTCTCCAACAATTTTATTTTATGTAGTACTCTTTCGTTTCAAGAGAATTATTATTGAATTTTTAAAATTAATTTAAGATATTTTAAAATTTTAAATATAGATAACTCATTTAAAATTATAAAATAATAAAATTTACAATAAATAATATAGATAGTTTACGATATTTATTTTTGTATTGACTAAAACTAAAATTAAATCTAAAAATATTTTAAATTGACGATAAAAAATCAATAATAATCATACGATTTAAAACAGAAAAAACTTCTTTCGTTTCGGGATAAAAGTCTATATTACTATTTTAAATAGTCCAAGTTAAATGTATACTTAGCTTAAATAATTTAATTTTTACAATAATTTACCTATAATACCCTTAGTATTAATTGTCATATTTATATTATTTATGCATAAATATTTATAAAATATAAGTAGTCATATATAAAAAATTATGTAATTAAATGAGAATTTAAATATGAATAATTTTATTATTATTTTTTTAATATGCTCAAAAAGTTCCTTGGACGGAGAGACTATTAAATTTAATAAATATGTCCCAATATTTGAGACAGAGACAAATTGTTTTTACCCCTCTAATTTCTAAACATTACCTTGCCCAAAAAAGAAAAGCAATTGCTCCCAAATTTCTTCCTTCTTTCCTCTTCTTCTCTTCTTCCCCAATTCTCTCCCTCTCTCTCTCACCACAGCTATACACTCTACAGCCTCTCTCCTCTTCTCCCCTATCTCACCTCTCTTATTACCCACATAAGCAAATCTTTACTGGTAACAGTTAAACTCTCAATAATACTGGCGTCAAGTTGAAGTTATGGAAGATGGCAGCAATAAAGCAAGTAATGTGGCTCATGCCATTCTCGCTGTTCTTGACTGGAAATCTTCTCCAGATACTCGTAAATCAGCTATTTCTTTCTTAGAATCCGTATGATCCCTCTTCATCTCTAATCCCCACCTTTTGTGTTTTTTTTTTGGTCATCCTATTTTGAATTTATATAATTATTACTATGTTTCTTACTGATTTTTGTGCTGTTTTCTTTACCAAATACACCCAATTTAGTTGAATTTGAATGGGTGTCTGTATTTATGATTGCTGAATTTTATTCTGTTTTTTGTTCCTACCAAATAATCCCAATTTAGTTGAATTTAAATGGGTTGCTATATTTCTGAGATAATAATGCAATTTGACATTGCCAGTACATTTTAAGCTTTATTTTAGTCTTTGGACCTCTTCCATTTGCTACTTTAAATATGATTCTACTTGGAATGCCACCTTTTGTTAAATTTAATATTTGATTTTCCTTTTAATCTGATAAGTATGGGGTACTCATTATTCAGGTAATTTATAATCAGTAATGTATGAAGATGTATCCAAATTTTATAGTCCCTCCTGTTCCAAAGAGTCCCATTTGCAAAATTCACAGACGTTAATGATATATTTTTGTTCCTTTGTTTACCACAGTGTTTATTTTAGTAGTGATGCCATTATAATGGAATTGTGTTGGTAAACTTGAGGACATTGTCTCATTTTGTACTACCATCAAAGAGAGGAGGCTCTTTTTTTGGAACTAATTAATTGAGAAATGGGACTCGTTGAGGGAGTAAGATTTTGAAGATTATAAAATATTTTTAAGCAATGGATTTTTTTTTTAAATCATATTATTTTTGATTAATGAATGTCCGAGTAAAATAGATTATAGACTCAATCTGGAGATACTGCATTATGGGCAATTTTTAATAATCATAAATGCCTTTACCTGTTATCTGCAACAGAACAAAACATATGACACTGCCTGAAAGTTGAATGTTAAGAGTTTTGGTGATCTCTCCAACAAAGTCACTAAAAGCTTATACTTCAGATACTATGTTGTAATCTTAATTCTGCTCTGACTAAGCTTAATTACCTTGATATTTATCTTTACAGACTTTAGTCTATTTGAATTTCCTCATCCGTGATAATTATCAGTTTTTTTATAATTTTTTTTTTAATATATTTATATATATATTTTCAGTTTTCTATAATTAAGTTTGAGTTATCTCTATCATATACGTGCTTCCACATGTATGTAATGAAAAACAATTGATTTCTTGCTAAGTTGCTTTGCACTTATAAGTGATTATGTTAAGAACACAGACTAAATAAGTTGTGGGGTGCATTGGCTGCCCTTTTACTAAACACCTAAGAAGAGCGGCAACGGGTGTGGGGATATAGGTGCATCATACGGGGATACAAATATTCGCCAAATCTCAAAATATGGGGATTCGGGTGTGAGGGGATTCAACATATGTTTTATTATTAATTTATTATATATTTAAATAATTATGTGTCTAGTTATTTATATATATATATATATATATATATATATATATATATATATATATGTGATAAAACATTCAACAAAATAAGATACTACAAGAGAACAAAAAGCATCCTACAAACAATATAGCTTAAATGTTTTGAAGTCCTAAAAATAACAAAAATAATCATAGATACTTCAAAACAAATACGTTATAAAGGAGGAGAGAATCACCAAGAGTCCCAGAGATTTTGAGTATCCAATGCAGGGATACGGCAGTTCGTCGAGGTAACGAAAAATCCCTGCTTCCTAGCTATAAACACTGCCTCAATACAGAATTGAATTTGATATTCTGAAGCTACATTTGGTGAGTTATAATTTAAATTATTAATAAGTTGCACAGTAATAACAGATTCAGCATTTGTTGTGAGCTTGTTTAGGGTAATTTACTTTTTTCCTTTCTATCTCAAGATGGAAACATGATAAAACTTATAGTTAAAACCAAATCCATATCAAGTTTAACTTGTACATTTTTTCTTTGTTTTGGTCCTATTACATTTAGAGGTCTTCCATGGGTAGGTTGTCCTTGCAAGCACATTGGATTAGCATTTTTTTGATAAATTAGCTTAAACTTGGTACTTAAAAGTACTATAAATTATTGTTTGTGCGAAAAGAGAATTGCATCAGTTACTTAACTTTTGTGCATCAATATGGCTTTGCTCTCTAACCATGTAAACATTTGAAATTGAATAGGGTCTTGTGCTAGCATTAAGAATTTGTCAATTGGTCATCTAATCTATCTTGGAATGTTATTATTGTTTACCTCTTATGCTTAGCGCATAACCAATATTTAATTTGATATTTGATAATTTGGTAACACTTTCTACTTTAAGCATATACAGTTGATACTCTGGTTATGGCTTGTTAGTTGATTGCTGAATTATAAATTGATATATGGCGACCTTCTTTAGGATGTTTCCATTTATAGTATCTTACTTTTTACTCTTTACCCCCGCTCTCTTTTAAAACCTATTCTTTTTTTTTTAAAATTCAGAGATGTTTTATGGGGCAGATAGAGGGGAAGGTTGGATGAGAGAGAAAACTTGTTTGAATTGGAGAAAATGATAAATTGTCTTCAAGTATTTATCATATTTTTGCAAGGATTGTGCTTTTGCATATTGATAACTATTAGGAAATTACAATAAATTGGTTATGCAGTTTTCTAGTATGCGTCTTTTTTATTTGAATATGATATCTTAACCCCATTTATGTGACAGGATGGGTTGATCAAATTTATGGAAATTCCACCTCACAAATTTTGAGCTGACATGTTCTCTTTTTATTTTTTATTTTCCCATATAATAGAAATTTCCTGACAAAACTACTGAAATACAATTATAGTGGAGAGTGTCCTTTAAAGTGGAAAAGAACTAAAGAAAGATATTGAAAGAAATAAATTTATTATGAAATTGCCTTCTAATCCATTTGAATAACCCCTTTAAAAGCTCTCATAGTGGGAGCCCAAACGTTGAATATACTGTTGGCTGAGCATCCCAGCATTCCTCATGTCCAATTACCCAAAAGGTCACAAAGAAGCCACACCTCCAAAGAATTCTAATATCCATTTCACCACCAAAACCAGGAACCTTTAAAAGAAAATACCCAAATATATAGAGTGCTTATCCTTGAATCCTCAAATAAACTATATAAACAACTTTCAACATTTTAGCTGTCAGCGCCAAAACTTGTAGCAATGAGATGTTTGATGTTAGTTTGTGATAGAAATTACACCATGTTGCTGAATTTTAATGGTTTTCACTATTTTGCAGGTGAAAGCTGGGGATGTACGTGTCTTGGAAAATACTTCATTTCTTTTAGTTAAAAGAGATTGGTCTTCTGAAATTCGGCTGCATGCTTTAAAAATGTTGCAGGTCTGCATTATGTTTCTTGCTCATTCTCCCCTTTTTTTATAATTTTTATTTTTACTTTTTGTAGATATTATAATTTTCCTTATCATTGCTATCAATCAGTAAAAGTTTTTGGCTCAATCTTACTTTGAGGATCTTGTTGCTATGGTGATTGTTACTATAGTGACTGTTGAAAAATGTAGCTTGTGGTTCCTACTTGCCGTATCTACGTAGCAATTGTAGTTAAAATATCCACTTACGCAAGTTTTAAGTATCAACTCTAATATTACTATTGTGGTGGTAGAGTAATCCCCTTCAACTATAAGCGTGTACATTTTAAATGTAAAACTTTCATACCATATGCAGCTCCGGAGTAATTCCAGTATCTACTCCCTCCGTTCCTATATAAGATCAATTTTGACTTATTAAATTCAATTTGAGATATTTTCAAATTTAAAATGATGTGATTCATTTAACTTTTGAAAACAATAAAATCTTTTATATCTATGTATAATAGGGCAAGATCATAGAATCTCTGCAATTTTCAAGTCCTGACCGTCATATCTATTTACTGTATGCAGCATTTAGTGCGGTTGCGGTGGGATGAGTTAAACCCTACAGAAAGAAGGGACTTCGCAAATGCTGCGGTTGATTTAACGTCTGAAATTGCAAACCCTAGTGAAGAATGGGCTTTAAAAAGTCAGACGGCTGCTCTCATTGCTGAGGTTTTTGCATAGTGTTGAATTATTCAAGTTGGTGATGACTCGTTTGCAGCTTAGGTAGTTATTGGTTTACTCTTTTACAGATAGTCAGGAGAGAAGGTCTAAGTCTGTGGCAGGAACTTTTTCAATCACTAATTTCTCTTTCCAACAGTGGTCCTATACAAGTAAATATCTATTTCTGTTTGTGGCTTTTATTTCACTGTTACGTTAAGGTAGTCAGACTGCTTTTTAACATTTTTTAGGCTGAGCTGGTCTCGATGATACTAAGGTGGCTTCCTGAAGATATTACAGTCCATAATGAAGACTTGGAAGGTCTATTTTAAGCGTCCATGAGTTATTAATTTTTTTCTTCTTCTTGTTTTCTTTTCATATCTTCAGAAACTACACTTCCTTGTAATAGTAGTTTCTTCATACCTCATGCCACTGGCGACATTAAATATATAAATTAAAACATGTTAAAGAATATTGGTATGGTAATTGTTTGTGAACTTTTGCTTTGTTTTTCTGTTTTATCTTGTATGTTATACTAAATTATTTAATTCTTTTGTTTGTCCATTGCTTTCGATATCACATATTTCCGATTTTTTAAACTCAGGTGACTGGCGTGAGGCTATTGTTACGTGGGCTTACTGAGTCATTGCCAGAAATGTTGCCATTGTTGTACACTGTAAGTATTGGTCCTGACTATTCACATGAGATACATGTTTCAGCATACTTGTGATTCCTATTTCCGTGACACAGCTACTAGAGAGGCATTTTGGAGCTGCTTTAAGTGAAGCAGGTAAGCAACAACTGGACATTGCAAAACAGCATGCAGCCACAGTAACAGCTACTCTGAATGCTGTCAATGCATATGCTGAGTGGGCTCCTATACCTGATCTTTTAAAATATGGCATAATTCATGGGTACGGTTTTCTTTTAATTTTATGCATTCTGATTTGAGATTTTTTCATAGAGTATTCAACTCTCTCTCTCTCCCGCGCTCTCGCTCTATCTTTGTAACAGTTGTAGCATCTTACTCTCATCACCCGACTTTCGTCTCCATGCATGTGAGTTTTTCAAGCTCGTCTCCTCAAGGTATGAAACATAGATCCTTTTGAGTGATAATCTTTTGTCATTTGGAAAATGATATGTGAAGTCTGGATATTACACTCACTATGACTGAGTCCTTGGTTTGCAGGAAGAGACCTATTGACGCATCCTCTGAATTTGACTCCGCAATGAGTAATATCTTTCAGGTGATGTTGAATGTATCTAGCGACTTCTTGTACAGATCTCAGTCTGGTGGTGGTGTTATCAGTAAGACTGATTTGGAGTTTGCAGAATATATATGTGAGAGTATGGTGTCTTTGGGTTCCTTAAACTTGCAATGTATCAGTGGTGATAGCTCAAGACTCTCTTTCTATCTTCAGCAGGTAATTGATTGGTCTTCTGTATCCTAGGCAAATTTTGATTCACTGTGATGAAACAGCTTTGCATCTAATTAACTAAGAAACATATTATACAAGGATATTTGGACTGCTTGTCATCATTTTTCCTATTTGTAGACTAGTGTAGCTAGCCTCGTGTCAGTTCACATAATCTTACTCATAGTATTCTCCAGACTCCAATATAATTAATGTTCAAGAAATTAGTTGTAAAGTTGTTCTTTTTATGATTTATGAATGTAGTTTCTTGTCAGGCAGTGGAAGTCCATAGGTGATAGAAATACACCTATGGATCAAAATAAGCTATCTACATATATCCAACTTGCTTTTTTTTTCTGGAACAAACTGCCAACTTGCTATTATATTATACTAGACCTGATCTCTTCAAGCCGAATTACGTATGTGCATAAGTTGAACATACCAAGACTAGCTATCCAAATTCTTAAAGACTTCCCTTCACCTGATGCCATGACTTGCACAAGCTTATATTTTTCTCCCTTCTTTTAGTTTTCCCCTTGTTGGTGCGTTTTCACGGATTTAAGACATCTTGAAAACAGATTTAGATATTCTATTTTTAATATATTTTTGTATCTTAATATATTCAATTGTACTTAAAATATATAAATATGTTTTTAGCACAATTTAAAAGTCTGTATGCCACACAAAAAAGGGGAACATCTAAAACAGGATGGAGGTGGTACTTTTAATTAAACTACAATGTAATTGACAACCAAAAGGTGAATTAGAGATCTCGGTTCATTTGGAATTTATTGTGAAGTTTCTCCCTTCCAATTCTACATCAAAGGAGTATCCTAAGGCTTAGCATGAATTCAATCTATAATACCTCAAATTTGGAGCCTCTGTTTGAACTTCGAAAAGATCTTTTGAATGAAATAAAAATCTTTGCAGCATGTAACATGTTTTGTTCCCATGTAAATTGCGTTTCTAGTTCATTTGCTTTCACTGAGTTCTTATCTCATCTTTCAATAAATTTGAAGCTGTACTAGACTTGCGGGTAGTTTTGCTTGCTCTTAAATTTAAAGAAGTATTATTGGTGTAATGGTGTCTATGAACTTGCTCAATCTTTTCATTATTTGACTGCCGCACTCAAAATTTTACTTTTTCTGTTTAGCTATGTTTTTGATTCTCCCACAGTTTTGTTGTAAGTTGATTAACTAATTTAAAGTAGAAACTCTAACCTAAGAGCTTCTAGTAGCCGTTCTTAATGTCATGCAGCCTGGCATGTTAAACTACCACATTCCCATAAAGTTCTACTTAATTCATCAAACAATCTATATCAATCTTTCAGTGGCAGCCCTTAATGCAATTTTCTCTCCCATGTGGATAAATACTTTTTATTGATAAATAATGAGAAGTGAAAGTGAAAAAAGATGGGGCAGGTTGACTACTGTCATAATTAACCTTTTTCGTTGCTTTTCTTTTTTAAACCTCTAATACGGTTGCTTAAGTTCCTAGTAAGTGTTTATGTCTGTTAGAATAGCATATGTCAAAGGAGAAAAGCTTAGGCTAATTCTCCAAGTTGGCTAAACAATGCATATCAAGCTTTCAACACTGCTCCTTAAAATAGATCACCTTTCAGTCTCACATGTGGTTTTTGTACAAGTTCTCACTAGGATTATTTTTCCCCTACGGAAGATTCTTGGTCCTCCTTTATTGTAGTGATTCTCTTCTCCAACCATATGAAAGTGTAATGTAACTCCATAAATATCTTTTCAGATGCTGGGATATTTTCAACATTTTAAGCTAGCGCTTCACTATCAATCTCTACTCTTTTGGCTGGTATGTGATATATATCTTTTGCAGAATTCTTCTAGGAATTCAATTAAATGATGTGTACTTTGTAAGGTTCTTATAGATATATCCTGTTCACTTCTATGGTAGGCACTGTTGAGAGATTTATTGTCCAAGCCAAAGATTGTTGCACATGCAGCTGTAGACAGTTCAGTTAACAATCTAAGCTCTGCTTCTGGACAGGCTGATGATGGAAAGAGAATGATTTTAACTTTTCTGAATGATGATATTTGTAGTGCTATGCTGGAAATATCTTTTCAGCGCCTTCTCAAGAAAGAAAAAGTACATCCTGGAACAGCCCATTCTTTTGGGGCATTGGAATTATGGAATGATGATTTTGAGGGCAAGGGGGATTTCAGTCAGTATCGTTCTAGGCTGGTATGTCTTGCATGGCTATTCCTCTTCTTTTAATAACTTTATACTCTTTTTCTGTCAATAGTTCCCCGAGAAATGTATAGGTTTCCTTCTCTATCTTTTTTTCCCTTCTGCTTTAGTTTTTGAATATATCTTTTAGGAAACCCAAATGCTTTATTGTCTGCTTTTAGATTATGATTTACCTACATGAAAGACATTGAAGGGATGCTTGCAAGGCCCATGCTTTGATTTAATACATAGCAGCCGATATGGTGACCATCTAGGAGCTTGTAAGATTATGTTGTAGTCATTTGGCTTCTAATAGTATGTTTTTTTTTGATTTTGGGGTTTTGGTGGCATTAGGAAAGGAGATTTTTCAAAGACAAGAAAAGATAGGTGGGCAGATTGCGGTGCTATGTGTGTTACATAATCCTTTGGGGGGTTTGGCCAAGCGGAATGCCAGAATCTTAAGAATAGAGATTAGATGTTTTTGTCTTACTTTTCTGTAGGATAAGGTGTGGTCTCTTGTCTCGCTTTGGGTCTAAAAAATGGAGGCTTTTGGAGGTGTAGCTGATTGGCGGGCTGTTCTTGTTAAGGCCTTATACGTTATGTCCGCTTCTTATTTCTTGTTTTAGGACTTCTTTTATCTGAAGTAAGAAAGGAAACTGAATGGTTTCTTATAGTCAGATTGCTGACGGTTTGAGTTGAAAGAGTTTACAAATGTTCTAAGAGTCAAGATTCTTTCTGCTTTCTCGATTTCTTGTACAAAGGCTTGGTGGCCAGCATGTGTATACATTTTAGCCTTTTGGGTCAAGTTCTGCCATTATTGTAGCTCATTATAACTTGGCAAAATGAACACTTGCCAGCTGGAAATTGAACATTCTGGAAATCTTCAAGAAGATTTAATTTTGATTTAGTAGATGGAATCAGTTCCGAAAGGAGGAAGAATTTTGAGCTTATAGACAACAGCTATTAATACAATATATGTATATAAAAGGAAAAATGAAAGGAACCGAAGGATTGGTGTAGGCAACAGAAAGTTTACTTTTTGAACTATTCATGCTGACTTGATGACTTTAAAATACTTTCATAGGAATAGTGAAGAAATCATCATCCCTTGACAAATTCCTAATTTAAATAACAGACACTGACATTACTTGTTACACCTTAGTCTATTAGTGAAGGCAATCTCACGAACAAGAACCTTGTTATTTTCAATGAAGTTAAGTCTATGAAGCCTTATCTAAGACTTTAATTAGGATGAAAACTGCTGATTTATGTCTTATATTTTTAGTCTTTCTTTTTACTGATGCATATACCCTCAATTCAGCTGGAGTTGATTCGTTTTATCACCTTTAGCAAGCCTATTCTAGCTGCTACTAAGGTGTCCGAGAGAATCATAATGATCATTAAGAGCCTATTGATTGCTCCAACGCCAACTCAGGTTTGATTGCAGACACTTTCTCTTGCATTTCCTCTTTGGAGTTTACTGATTACTTTTTCCATATCAAAGAATTCTCAGTTTTGAGATTTAATTCATATTTGTATTGAACTTAATTACCAAAAATAGTAATAATGATAATAAAGAAGATGTGTTGATCTTAACACTTATCGACATGATTTACAATTTGATGGTGCAGAATTTGGCTGTACTGGAAAGTATGCAGTTAGCTTTAGAGAATGTTGTGAGTGCAGTTTATGATGGAGCGAACGAATATGAAGGGAGTGATTCTGAAATTCAACTTTCATTGGGCAGAACTTTTGAAGGTTTTCCAATGACTTGTTCCTCATACATTATAAAGAATTGAAGGTTTTAATCATATGCTGAAAATTCTGATTACTATGAACTTAAGGTCTACTTCAACTACTTCTTTCTCTGAAATGGACTGAACCGGCACTAGTGGAACTACTCGGGCACCATTTAGATGCACTGGGTCCCTTTTTGAAGTACCACTCGGATGATCTTGGCAGTGTAATCAATAAGTTATTTGAGCTCCTAACCTCACTACCCTCTGTTGTAAAGGTATGTTGCATAATCATTGTCTGTATGATTTCTGTTAGCTGTCAAGGAATCGTATTTAGATGTGCATTTATCAAGCACTCCAATTTTGGCAGGACCCTTCAACAAGCACAGCTCGGCATGCAAGATTGCAGATTTGTACATCATTTATTCGGCTTGCAAAAGCAGCTGGGAAAAGCCTTCTGCCTCACATGAAGGTGATTCATTGTCTCCACCATTTGTTTGGAAAACTTTATACTTCATTTTAATGTAGTAAGTTGCAATGATCAGAATATTTTGTTTTTTTATTTGGGGGTGGGGGTGGGGGTGGGGGGTGGGTAAGAGTAGAAATTCTATTTAGAAGTAGGAAAAATTTGATGGAGGACAAGGAATTATCCTTGAAATACTTGGCGGATGTCCAAAACATAATCCCCTAAATTCCAAAGCAAAGAAGGTAAAGAAACTCCATCCCAAAGTAAAGGAAGAGAAAGATAACAATCATTAAACACTCCAGCATTACCCTGTCCAAATGCGACACAAAAGAGCAAATGAAGCACATCCCAATAAGATCTTTCCAACCTCAGAAGTCAGAACTTCCAAACCCCCTATGATTGATTTGAAGAAAACTCTCCATAGACAATAATGGGCTTCCCAAGCCTTGTCCACAATGCCAAACAAATAATTGCACAAACCTCTGGCAGCTGAGAAATTAAGGAAGAAATGCTCATGAGACTCAGAACTCTAATTGCACATAACATACAAGTTTGGCGACGAAATTTTATAGTCTTCTCCTCCACAACAAATCATTAGTATTATGATGTTAACTACTGAAGACCAAGCAAAATCTAAGTTTTGAGGGAACCTTGACCTTTCCATTACGAGAAGCTAAGGGGAACTTAATAGGAGATTGGCTGCCAAAATAAATTATTTTCGGAAAGAAAAAAAAGTTTGTTAAAACCACTTGAAGAGTCCAAAGACCACAATTTCCTATCTTGAAAAGTTGAAAAGGAAACAAAGCTGAGAAGGTCTAACGGAGAAGTAAATCCTCACCCTCCCAATCATTCATACTCCACATAAAATTATAGTTCCGTGCAAAAGCTTCCAATCTTGAATAATAAAATGAGCCATAGGAGCATTATGCGAAAAAGAGAAGTGGAAAAATCTAGACTCGGTGACGCCGGACAGAATAACGATTATCCTGCGTGCTAGGGTAACAAGAAATTCACAGGTATAAGAAGCAAGAAAATTATCTTGAACACAGAGAAATCTCTCTAATGTGTAAATTATATTTATCAAAACAAAAGTTATCTTTAACTCAACCCACATGCCATGTTTTATAGCTAAAAGATTTCTTTATCAACACGCAACAAAGTTATATTTAACTCAACCCACATGCCAGGGCCAATGTCTTATCTCATCCAGAGTGTCCCTCGTTGTGGAGTTCACTTACTACCTACTGCCGAAGCGAGCAATCTGGAATGCATAACTGAAGTCCCCAAAATAAACCCTTTATGAAAAACAAAGTCATGTCGCTGATCTTAACGTACTTCCTGAATTATCTTGCCGAAAGAAGGATCCTCTTCGTACATATCAGTAAAGACTTCGAACCCTACAACTTTATTACGCATAGTGCTAAGGAGAGACGCTCTTCCACTTAACGCGTCGGCAGCACGATTCAAACTTCCTACTTGATGCCGTAAGGTGAAGTTGAATTCCTGTAAGTACGTCACCCATTTAGCATGTCTTCGGTTCAACTTATACTAATTATTAATGTACTTCAAGGCCTCATGATCTGTAATGAGGATGAACTCTCTCAGTATTAGATAGTGTCGCCAATGCTTCAAAGATTGAACAATGACATAAAATTCCAAATCATAAGTAGAGTAGTTCTTCGATCTTGATAACTTTTCGCTAAAGAAAGCTACTGGCCGACCCTTTTAACTGAGAACACCACCAATACCGACTCCCGATGCATCACAATTAACTTCAAACATTTTCTCAAAGTCAGGAAGTGTTAATACGGGTGCTTCGGTCATCTTCTTCTTAACCCGTTGAAAACTAATGTCGGTCTCCTCGGACCAACTAAATACTTTTCCTTTTAAGCACTTTGTGATAGGAGCAATTAATGTGTTGAAGCTCTAACTAAATACTTTACCTTTTAAGCACTTTGTGATAGGAGCAATTAATGTGCTGAAGCTCTTGATGAATCAGAGATAGAAAGAAGTCATACCATGGAAACTTCTAACATCATGCAGGGTCTTCGGTGTAGGCCACGCTAATACTGCGTCTATCTTCGACTGATCGACATGAACACCTTTGGTAGAAACAACAAAGTCAAGAAAAGTTACCGAAGTCGTAAAGTTGGAACTCTTCTTCTGATTGATAAACAAACGTTCCTTTCTTAATAAATCAAAAACAGCTCGGAGGTGTTCTTTGTGTGACTCCAAGCTCGGACTGTAAATCAAATTATTATCGAAGTAGACTACCACATACTTCCCCATGAAAGGTCGCAAGCATGAACCTCATAAATGTACCTAGGAGCAT
Source organism: Panax ginseng (assembly GCA_020205605.1). NCBI lineage: Eukaryota > Viridiplantae > Streptophyta > Magnoliopsida > Apiales > Araliaceae > Panax > Panax ginseng. The sequence continues at coordinate 31,527,651 of CM035138.1, read as the reverse complement.
TTGAAAGGCCGAAGGGAGTAACCATCCACTCATATAACTCAAGCTGAGTTTTGAACGCCGTCTTCCATTCATCTCTAGGTCTTACTCTTATTTGATGGTAACCACTCTTCAGATCAATCTTTGAGAAAATTTTTGCTCCGGACAATTGATCTAGCATATCGTCCAGGCGAGGTATCGAAATTCTGTATTTTACTGTAATCTTATTGATTGCTCTGCTGTCAATACACATTCGCCAAGATCCATCCTTTTTCGGCACTAACATTGCTGGTACCACACATGGCCTTATACTTTCACGGATGTAGTCCTTTTCTATTAACTCCACTACCTGTCTCTGTAGCTCTTCGGACTCTTTGGGACTGAGTCTGTATGCCAACCTGTTCGGTAACTCAACCCTGGAACAATCTATTTGGTGCTGAATGTCCCTCATCAGTGGCAGTCCAGGTGGAAGCTCTTCGGGCAACAGATCAGCAAACTCCAATAGCAACTTCTGCACATCCTGTCGAGCTATTCCCATAAGGGAGTAGAGCATACATTACACCTTCATGATCTGCCTCCGTTAGGAATCTAGACATGAATAAGAGGTTCGTGTTTCCGACTACCCGAGCCGAACTACTTTCTTTCCACTGAGGGGCCAACACAACCTTCTTCCCTTTTATACTAAGGGAGTACGTATTCTTCCGACCATCATAAATGACACTTCGGTCAAATTGCCAAGGTCGGCCCAACAACACATGGCATATGCCCATTAACACCACATCGCACCAAGTATTATCAAAGTATTTTTTACCGATTTAAAATGTCACTAAGCATTTTCTGTCAACTGTTATCTCATTGTCTTTATTCAACCATGACAACTTATATGGTTTGGGATGCCGATCTATTTTTAACTGTAATTTCTGGACAATCTCTTCTGATACTATATTTTCACAGCTGCCACTATCAATGATCATCTTGCAAATCTTTTCTGTCATTGTGCAAGTTGTATGAAAGATATTGGTTCTCAATCAATCATCTCCTGAATTACCCTTAGGGGTTAATAGATTCTTACGAATGACTAAAGTCTCTTGCCCATCACCATATAACGTCTCCTATTCATCATATTCATCAAATACGGGCTCTCCTAACTCCTTTGTCTCATCGATCATATCTTCTTCAATAAAAAGGTTCTTACCCTTTTGGCTGGCAGGTTTCCAACACTCATTCACTCTATGCTCTTGTTCGCCACATCTAAAACATCAAGCAGTAGGATTGGGATTACTTTGCGGTTGTTGTGGTGCAGAACAAGGTTGTTGCGGGAGTGTTGGTCTACTGTTTGCATTGCTCCTCATCACCAGTTATCTGTTTTGTTGCTGCTTGGCATCACGTGCTCGTTGGTATGCCTTTGAAACAGTCCATAGTGAATGAAGATTGAGGGCATCTTGCAACTGCTGTCTTAATCTTCTCAAATACCTTGCCACCAATTGTTCCTCTGTTTCCGATAGATCATTCCATGCTATCAATTGATAAAACTCTTCGGTGTAATCATCCACAGATCTAGTTCCTTGTCTCAATAGATGCCATCTCTTGAACAGAGACCGAGTGTAGCCGAAAGTAAGAACGTGACTTATTTTTTTCTTCATCTTCCCCCACTTTGTGATTTTAGTTTTTTCTTGTCTCTCTCGTGAACACCTCATCTGTTCCCACCAAGCGGATGCTCTACCTTTCAATTTGATTGCAACCAATTTTACTTTAGTGTTATCTGAAACCTCCTTTTATTCAAAGATGCGTTCTACTTCATTCATTCAATCAATGAATCCCTCTGCTTGTAGCGTACCAGAAAATTCCGGTAACTCCACTTTAAAGCCCAGATCACTACGACGGTTGTCACGATCACATCGTTCCCATAGCTGCCCCCTATAGTGGTAAGGATTATCACAACTCGATTTAGAATCATAAGATTCTTCATCGTGATCAAGGTGCGGGGCTTCCTCTGTTGGAACCTGTCCACGACGACCCAGATTTTGCGCTGCTAAACCCTGGGTTAACTCTGCAACTTGTTTATGTCAATCCTCAATCATCACGTCCTGGACGTTACGATCACGGTGCAGGACTTCCTCAATTGGAACCTGCCCTCGACGGTCACGACCACGACTACCAGTCATTGAAGCTGATGAAATCTAACCCAAGAAGATGTTGAGCTTTGATACCAACTGATGCCGAGCAGAATAGCGATTATCCTGCGGGCTAGGGTAACAAGAAATTTACTGGCAAAAGAAGCAAGAAAATTAGTTTGAACACAGAGAAATCTCTCTAATGTGTAAATTCACAAGCCGAGTTTTATAGCTAAAAGATTTCTTTATCAACACTAATAGAATTCCATAACTTTCAATAGAAAACAACTTCCTAATAATCTGCCTATATTTACGGTAACAAATTCTAATGAATAACAACCTTCTAATAATTAAAATACTACCATAAAAGACGAAACAAATCAAAAATCTAAAAATAAGACTGTTGATAAAAATTATCTGAACTTTCGAAGACGTGAAGCCGGCACAAATCCTAAGTAGATAGTCTGAAGCCAGATCCAACCAGATTACCGAAGTCGAACCCCTGACTCTATAGTTCGAAGCCAGACGAGATTTCCAAAGCCGAACCCCTAACTCTATAGTCCGAAGCCAAACCCCCGACTATAGTCCGAAGCCAGATCCGACGAGATTACCGAAGCCGAACCCCGACTCTTGATTCCGAAGACATCTCTTGTCGATGGCGTCCGATCCCGACGACGTCAATGACCGCCTTTACCACTTCTCTTGCGTCAATCCTCCAATTCATGGTACTTTATTTTAATAACGTGTTACGTGTTATCAACATCATCGGGTTCGGATCCTCCTGCATCATTCAGACATAATGAGAGAATTACAACCCATATTGTCACCCATAAAACATTCAAGAACCATCACAAAAACTATAAAGGTTCAGGGGCAAAAACGAAGTCGGGAAATAAATTTTGAAGATCCGGATTAGTTACGTCACTATGAGTTGTTTTACCTTTCCACCATTCCATACTAATCACTTTATTTCGCCTCTTTCAAGTTTCACCTGAACATACACCAGTTCATAAACCTCTAATCCTAGTTTGGTGTTCATATCAAATAATAATGTAGATAACTATTATTAGTTTGAGGTGAGAAGACGACTTTTCAATTTGCAAGAATAAGTTGAACTTATCAAAAGGAAAAGAAAACACAAAGAGAAGTTTAGTCTTGAATTGGAGAGATCTTTCTTTCAAGCAACATTTATAGGAGATAAACTAAAGTCTTTTATGGAACAAAATAATGGCCTGTAGTGATGCCAGCCTGGTGGGAAAAAACAACTCAATTGGCAATTGGAGCAATTTCTAAAATTATGTCTGGCACCAAATATTATTTGTTTTCCTGAGAAAAAATAATTTATCTTACTCGCTCCTTCCCACTTAAGTTGCTGCTTTCCTTTTTGGGATGTACCAAAAAAAGGATATTTTAGTTTTGTCTTGTATCAACTTTACATATTTATCCCGTGTCTTAACAACTTCTACAACTTTTAAACGGAGAAAGGTAGAGTAGAGATGGGTCCACAAAGAAAGAATATTTGGGAAACTTAACAAATACTCCCTCCGTCCCAGGATAAAAGTCCTTATTACTATTTTGAGTAGTCCCATGTTAAATTTTCACTTTCCTTTAATAACCAAACTTTTACACATTTTTTCCTATTATTCCCGTAGCATTAAATATCTCATACTTTTCTTATTTTAATTCTCTCTCCATATTTAATGACATTATTATGGGCAATTTTGTCATTTTATTCCTCTTCTTAATATGCGTGAAAAGTTCACGAGGACTTTTATCTTGGGACGGAGGGGAGTATTACACAAATTCTTTCTAAAAAAGCTAAGAAGAAGGGATTTGAGATTTGCCAAATCTTAAATGATTGGGATTTGGGTGCGGGAGGATTTGGCATATAATTTTTTTTTAAAATTATATATATATATATATATGTGTGTGTGTGTGTGTATAATTTTATATACATTATATGAGATAAAAGCTATAAAACATTCAACGAAATAGATACAAGAGAAAAATAACAAACAAACAACAAACAACATAAATATGAAGTCATTTAACAAAAATAGTCGCGGATAATTCAAAACACATAAGTTATAAAGGAGGAGTGAATCCCAAGAATCGCCGAGAATAGGAGTATCCTGTGTGGGGATGCGATCGTTCCCCTGGATAACAAATTTTGCTTCCTAGGCAAAAAGAAACATAACATCTAAAGTGGGATGGATTCCACTTATAACATAGGGAAGGTTTAATCCGTCTTTCTCTCAATCGAGTGTATGGTGTCCCCTTTTGGCGCTTAATCAATTCATAGTTATAAATTTTTTTTGAGATCAACTGATCTCTACCTAATATGTTATGGTGCAGATTTGTTACTAAACAAGAAATAATACATGCACAATACTTATCCATGTATTATGCTGAACTTTAAGGGATCTTTTCAAATTCCTCAAACCAAATCTAGGTCTTAAATTCTCAATGTCTATCCTTCTAATGATTTTCTGCTGTACTGCTAGGGTGATATTTTGTTTACTAACTTTTAGTACTGTTATTCTATAGTCGATAGCTGACACGATGTCATGTTTGCAAAAAGAAGGCGGTTTGCTTCGCGGGGAGCATAATCATCTAGGGGAAGCATTTCTTATTACGGCTTCTACAGCTGGGTAATTACTTTCTTATAACAGGTTTATCTGTCTTCACTTGATGTCTTTTGTTTTGGTTTATTTGCAAGTTTTTAAATTTGGTGCAGAGTTCAACAGCAGCAAGAAGTTTTAGCCTGGTTGCTTGAACCCTTAAGCAAACAGTGGGTACAGATAGAATGGCAAAATGCATATTTATCTGACCCAGCAGGCCTGGTTCAGTTGTGTTCTGATACACAGTTCATGTGGTCACTTTTCCACACTGTGACATTCTTCGAGAAGGCACTTAAGAGGAGTGGTGTCAGAAAAGGCAATGCAAGTTTACAAAACAATTCAATAGAACGCTCTACTCCTTGGCATCCGTTAGTTTCTCATTTGTCGTGGATGTTGCCTCCTCTCCTAAAAGTAAGTGTGCTGCTCTAGATAACTAGTGAATGAAATTCTTCCATAAACTGTAGTTAATGATCCATCTTATTCACTTGTTCACTGAAAGAACAAATATAATAACTATTGCACGTTTTGATTCCCAGCTGCTTCGTGCTATACATTCTCTTTGGTCTCCACCTGTTAATCTAACATTGCCTGGAGAAATAAAAGCTGCGATGGTTATTAGTGATGTTGAGAGAACCAGTCTTCTTGGGGAAGGAAACCCTAAATTGTCTAAAGGTGCATTAACCTTTACAGATGGATCTCAGCTTGACATGAACAAAGAAGGCTATGCAGAGCCCAATGAAACTGATATACGAAATTGGTTGAAGGGTATCAGAGATAGCGGGTACGTAATAACTTCTGAGGTAGTGGTGTTAAATTTGAGAATTGAGAAACTGTTGAGTTGATTATGTGCTCCCTCCGTCCCAAATTAAATGTTCATTTTTGACTTTTTAAGTCAAATTGACTATTTTTAGAATTAATAATTAAGCATATATAAATATATTTTTTAAATTATAAAAATGGGGGTTAGTAGTAAATTGTACTCCCTCCGTCCCAAAAGGATGAGCAAATGACAATTTGTACACGTATTAAGAAAAGTAAAAGTAAAGGAAAGATAAAGAGTAAAAAAGTTCCAAATTTATCCTTAGTGGCCCTACAAAATTATATAAAGTGACGAATACTTTTATTTTTTTTATACTAATGGACCCCACTAAATGACATATTTACCCTTCACTTTATGTACTTTATCTAATCCTTTTGGTGTACTTTTAGTCATTCTTTTGGGAACGGAGAGAGTATATACTTTCTTTTGGTTATAATCTCTTCATCTATATTTTGGTAAAAATGGTATAATTAGTTTTTAAATAGTCAATTTGACTTTAAAAAGTCAAAATTGGACATTTAATTTGGAACGGTGGGAGTATAATTTATGATGGTAACCCTGCTATAGTCAGATTTTTAATGGCTCAGGTCTTGAAGGGATAACTACAAGGGGGTTGGTTCTAATCCCCAAACTCTGGGTCAATCTTACCCATTCAAAGAGAGAATAAAAATATTAATTCCTCTTCTACATTATGCATTCATCTTGTTTATTTACAAACATTACAAGCCTTGTGTTGATTATTTGTGCATATCCCTGGAAGAATTTTCTTTTGGTAAAACTTATCCACTGATCCATTTTAGTATTACCTAGAACTTTGATCATGTTAGACTTGTGCTTGACTTTGAGTTGGGATTTGGCTCACCACGTCATGACATTACTGATACTCTTCATAGTAGAGTTGATAAATGATATATGCAGTCCATCTCACGTGTTCAGTTCTGTGACTGGGGTACTACAATGACCCCCATTTAACTTCCTGACAGCCTCGTCAGGACCAGTCAGCCCTTAGGATCAACCCCTGATGTTCTCGTCAGGACCAATTAGTTCTCAGGATCAACACCAGACAGTGTGGGTTCTATAGGTGACGAGGACCAGTTAGTCCTCAGGATCCGATCAATGTTCAACCCTTAATGTCCTTGTCAGGATTAGTCAGTTCTCGTGATCAAACCCAGGCAGTGTAGTTTTCTTGTGGTAGCTCCCAATGGCCATACAGTGTAGCATTTAGTCCTCAATGGGTAGGGCTTTGATCTGATACCAATAACCTGAGCTCAAGAACAAATTAAGGCTCAACCCACTGTGCCAAGAGCATTGGATCATGTTGGCCCGGTATTAGGCACCCAAAAAGTCATGATATATTATTGGCACAGTTGGTAGTAGAGTTAAGACCTTATATACAGTACAGCCCATTGTATATGTTTCAATGTTGGACTGTGGTGTTACAGTTCCTCTACATAAGCAATTTATAATTACTTTACTTCATAAAATTGTTGTTTGTTTTTTATATTTTATGTATTCAATTATACATTGTCAGTCATTGTACTTCTCGTTGACATATCTTTTTATTTGGGAAAATGATAGGTCTTATTGTTTATATTCTAAATGTCTTTAAGAACACAATTAAATTAAAGAGGACATATATTCTTATTCTACAAGGTTGGAACAACCACCACTGCCAAGGTTTTACTAAAAAAGATATTTTTACTCTATATGCATTTCTGGTTATCCAACTCGGTCATGATACATTATTCCCGACACTAGGTATAACGTATTGGGCTTATCAGCCACAATTGGGGATTCATTTTTCAAAATTTTGGATATTCATTCCGTCGCTTTGGCTCTAGTGGAGAATATACAGCCAATGGAGTTCAGACATATGAGGCAACTTGTTCATTCAATATTGATACCACTAGTTAAATGTTGCCCTTCAGATATGTGGGAGGTGTGGCTGGAAAAGCTTTTGCATCCAATATTGCTGTATTCCCAACAGGCTCTTAGCTGTGCATGGTCCAGTCTTTTACAGGATGGTAGAGCTAAGGTTCCGGATCTTCTTTGTGTACCTGAAGGGTCAGACTTAAAAGTGGAAGTAATGGAGGAAAAGCTACTACGAGGGTTAACTCGTGAGATTTGTTCACTCCTCTCCGTATTAGCTTTGCCAGTGTTGAATACTGGGCTGCCTTCAGTGGAGCAGTCTGGGCATGTCAACCGTGCTGAAGTGTCTTCTCTTAAGGACTTGGATGCATTTGCCTCGAGCTCTATGGTTGGGTATGCCTGAAGATACTGTTATTAGTAGAGTGACTTTGATGTTGAATCATGAAAGTTATTTATGTTTATACTTTTCAAATTTGGTTTCTGAATTTTGACAATTTCATAATTGTGATTCAATTGCAGCTTTATTATGAAGCACAAAGGCCTAGCCCTTTCGGCACTGCAGATAGGTTTGGATGCTTTTAAATGGACAGATGGTGAAGCTGTGACGAAAGTTTCTTCCTTCTTTGGATCTGTAATTCTCTTGGGTGTTTCATCTAATAATGTTGAATTACAAGAATTTGTTGCAAAAGATTTGTTCTATGCAATAATCCAAGGTTTGGAACTTGAGTCAAATGCTGTAATCAGTTCCGACCTCCTTGGTCTCTGTCGTGATATCTACATTTATTTTTGTGATAGAGACCCAGGGCTTAGGCAGGTTAGTGGGATTCTTCGGGCTGTTCGACATATTTGCACTATTACATAGAACTATGGTAAATAATCAGAACTTCAAATTTTATTTTTTTGTAATGTGTGCTCACTTTCTTGTGTTCCCACAGATTTTGCTATCCCTTCCTCGCATTACACCCAAAGAGCTACTTGGTTTTGAAGAAGCATTGTCAAAAACAAGTAGCCCGAAGGAACAGAAGCAGCATTTGAGGAGCTTGTTATTATTAGCTACAGGAGATAAGTTAAAAGCACTTGCAAATCAGAAAAGTGTGAATGTAATTACAAACGTTTCGGGTAAGCTTTGGCATCACAAATACTACTTTTTCTCCAATTTAATCTTGGTGTTTCATCATTCTTTACTTTTTTTATTTTTATTCCATTCTTGTTTCGTGTGGCTGTCAATATTTTTTCTATTCAAGATTTCTGAACTTAAATTTGCTTTGTAGAGTTAAACTTTGGAGTCCTATGGAAACAATCATGACCTGTTTGATGGGGCTCGGGGTTATCAATATTTTATTTTATTGAAAGATTTCAGAGCCTAAATTTGCTTTGGATATTGTTAAACTTTGGAGTCTTATGGAAAGAACCATGAATTCTTGATGTATTGGAGAAACATCAAACATGTATTTAGACATCACAAAATAGTAGATAAAACCGCATAGCTTTCTCCACCATCTTGATTAGTTGAAAAAGAAGGAACTCTTCTTTCTATATCCTACTAAATCGGATCATATCCCCGAAGAGCCTTTTTCCACTGAAGGAGGTGAACTCAAAGTTCCTCGATATTGTTAAGAAATTGAAATGCAGTTTCATGAATATAGTAGCACCAAGTCCATGTTTAAACAAGATATATACATCAATTTCAAGTGCATATAGTGTGGAAAACCTGATGAATGTCGTGAAACAGAATTACTTTTTCCTTCTAAATGCATTTATAACTTTGCATGTCTAGTTTCTTAAAAGCAATTTTGGTTTTGTTTTTTCACCGTCTGGTTAATATAGTATAACCTTTTTCAGTGAACAACAGCTCAATTTGTTAAATGATTCCCCACATCAATGTCCCATATTTGATAGTCGGTCTCAATCTATACATACATAGATAATTCAGCTTTCAGAGAATATTAAGGGCTACTTTTGTCAATGTCCCATATTTGATAGTCGGTCTCAATCTATACATACATAGATAATTCAGCTTTCAGAGAATATTAAGGGCTACTTTTGTCTATATTGTACTACACGTGGAACTGTTTAAGGAAATGATAGTTGATTGAGCTTGCTATTAAGCCCCAACTCTGGTATGTTTCAGCAAGGCCTCGCAATTTAGTCTCTGCTCCAGAATCCAGAACTGATGAAGGCCATATTGGATTGGCAGCAATCATGTAATGGATCCTCGAGAACTTGACAGCATTGTGTACAGAGCCGAGTTTAACATATTACAAGAGTTATATATTAAGCAAGATATGCTACGAGATGCATCAACCGGTTTTTATTCCATTGTGAAGATCTACAGAAGTTATGAAACAAATATACTGAATATGTGACTGAATTGAAAGATTGACAGGATGTATAATTCCGCATTCAATTATAATCTGATCTCACGTTTTTGTGATATGAAAATCAATATGTTTTAGCTTCTGTGTATTATTAGTCTTCTGTCCCCTCCTCCCTCTTCTTGTTTGTTCTTGTTTACCTCAAAGATGCCACCCTTTTATTATAGTTTCCCATTTAACATTTAGAAGATCAAAAGTAGACTGCACCAAATTATGAATGAATGTATTTGGTGCCATGTGGCTCAACTTGTAATAGGAACTTGTCAAATTTTATGGAGCACATGATATTTGCAAGTTCTAGCAGTTTACTTTATGTGAGCAATTTTTATTTTTTATTTTGATAAATACTGTCTGTGCAATGCTTTTGTGGTTGATCTCTCCATGTTTACTATACTTTTTTTGGGGTAGGGATTGTGATATATATATACATTTGTGTAGTACACAGTTGTGTTATGGCGATAATTTTTTTGGGCTATAGCAACGGTTGAACCGTAGTCATAGACCAGAATATTTATGGAGACGGTTGAACCGTCATTATAGCCTAAAAAAATCGTCGTCATAGACGACTGTGTATTACACAGTTGTGTATATACATTTTTTCCATACATACATACATACATATATATATATATATATATATATATATATATATATATATATATATATATATATATATATATATATATATATATATAGTCTAGTTCTCTCCAATGGAATGGAGGGAATAATCAAATATATAAGCGATTTACTTTTTTTTCTCTCTAGCATAAAAATCGACTTATAAAAAATCGACTTTCTATGCTATATAGCGACAGAAAAAACCGTCGTTATAGCCAGTTCGTTTATAGTTCGCTCTTTTCAGTTGGATAAGTGGACTCTCTCTCTCTCTCTCTCTCTATATATATATATATAACAAGGATCAGGTCCGGGAGTCTGGACCTGATCAAAAACGGACCAATTTTATTATTATTTTTTTTGCTTTTTTTTTTAAAACAACTAAATTTTTTTTTAATATTTTATGGAACTGAAATTTTTTCATAATACAATGTTTCGGGCGTAATTTGGATACTTATACCAAAAAATGTATGTACAGTCTGCACAGACTGTATAGACATGTTTTGTTATATGTATCCAAATCATACTCAAAACACTGTATTATGTAAAAATTCAAGTTCTATAATTATTTATTTATTTATTTTTAGTTATTTTAAAAAAAAAAAGCCAAAAAAATAATCCGATTTAAGTCCGGACTGATCAAGCCTATATATATATATATATATATATATATATATATATATATATATATATATATATGCGTGTGTATATATGTACTTTAAAAGTGGGTGGATTCTTAACTATTAGGCCAATCATTTGTCTCACTGTATTGGGTGGATTACTTGTACATTTGCATTCTCTTATTGTAGTTAGTTCTTAAATTATGAAATCCTTGGCAGCTTTTAAAAAAAAATCAAGAGGTTACAAAATCAAAGGTCAAATAATGGCTTTTTACCTAGAAGTAGTAGTACGTGGATCTTTTCATTTAAATTATTGTTAAGATTTATCGTCTTTTTTTATTTCATATTTTTACAATTCAATATATATGGGGTAAATAATGTTTATACACAAACGCACATGGAATTACTCAATAAGATAAATCTAAAAATCACTAAAGAAAACTGTAAAATAAACTTACCCTTCTTGTATTCAACAGTTACGGAGAGAGAATGGACATGAAAGTTATTTAAGCTAAAAAAAGGTTACTTATTTTAAGGAAACACAGGAATAATGAAATTATTTTAATGAGGGAAGATGACTTATTTTTCCAAATCTTCCCTTTTTGCATGAAATTTTATTCAGTTAAGTTTACCTTCCACCCACGCACTTCATTTTCTTTTAAAAAAAAATTAATAAACACGACATTTGAAAATAAATCATTCCTTTTCATTTCTTTTCCGGGCTTTTAAAAAACTTAGTGTAGAGTATAGTGCGGTTAGAAGTTCAAATCGCACATAAAATTACTTGGGTGCGATTTGACAATTTTAAAATCGCACCATCCCTTTTCATTTCTTTTCCGGGCTTTTAAAAAACTTAGTGTAGAGTATAGTGCGGTTAGAAGCTCAAACCGCACATAAAATTACTTGGGTGCGATTTGACAATTTTAAAATCGCACATGACACCGTTTGTGATTGGTACGGTGCAATTTTATTTGGTTCAGTTTCGATTCCAAAACTAATTAATATAGCCGACAATAATATTAAATACATCAAATTCATGTTTATGTATAAAAAAAATCTAGATATTATTATGTAATTGCATAGGAAATGGGACAACAAAAGTAATTCAAATACTAAACCATTTCACAAATAATAGGAAAAATTGAATGAGAGAATAAGTCTTATGAATAATAAAGTGAGATACAAAATTAAGAGATAATACTAAAATAGTGAAACAATAAGCAATATCAAATGAGTCCTTCTAGGGGGACCGGCCTTTTTCGATCGGGGTAGTGACCGGCCAAAATTATTATTTTTTTTTTTTTGCTTTTGACTAGAAAATAATTAATGTGATTTATTGGAACTGAAATTTTTACAAAATACAGTGATTTAGGTGTCTTTTTGGATATACGTAACAAACAGGGTTATACAATGCATAACCCCATTTTTTACGTGTATCCAAATGACACCTAAATCAACGTATTTTGTAAAAATTTCAGCCCAATAAATCACATTAATTATTTTGTAGTCAAAAGCAAAAAATAAAAAATAAAAATAAAAAATTTCCACGGTCACTACCACCTTGGCCGAAAAAGGCGATCCCCTAGATTTTTTCATACCAAATGGATCATATACCATTGGGAAGAGCGCATCACACACATGACCACACATCCGGCTATGTCTTCGGATTCTCGCAGGATCGACCGATTTTTATCCGAATCATTGGCTTTGTCGGTGCGATTTTGGTGCAAAAAATATTAAATCAAGATCGGTGCTATACGATTTAAGTATTTGTCTCAAAACACCAGTGCCCCGCACCGTACCGCACTACTGGTCCTTGAACCGCTTTATATATAAATATTTATTTTAATTATCTCTCCATATTTCATAATATTATTATTTTTATATAGCATTATATATAATCAGATAGTCACTAAAACATATATTTTAATTTTTTTTACTTTTGCATATCAAAAGTTAATTTATGAATATTTTTATGTATAGTGGATATGATTTAAATTATAACAATGTTATTGAAATTTTAATTAAGAATATATTACTTGTTAATATTTCTTGAGTTATTTTAGTGAATGTTATAATGTATTGTAAAAATATTAAACTAATTTAACAAATATTAAATCAAAAATATTAGTAATTTTGAAAAGTGCAAATCAGTGTGATTCAAAATATAAACGGGCATGTGCTGTTCTAATATAAAAAATCTTGAACCGATACGATTTTTAAGATTGGTGCGGCTCCAAATCCCTGAAAAACCGTAAGTGCACTGCACCATTGTCATCCATACATACATCACACATCCCAAATTTAATATATATATATATATATATATATATATATATATATATATATGAGCAGTTCAGGAGCCTCACAAAATCGCACCCAAATTGCATTTGTAATTTTCCGGTCATTCTAACGCTGTCACATACACCAGAACAGTTGGTGATAACTCAATTAGTGTGTTGGTCAATTTTTGGTGCAATTTCGAGACTAATTTTAATTTTTTACTTTACCCCAAGTAAACTTAGAAAATATATATTTTTACATGTGTTTTTGATATTTTCACGCGGTCTTTTCTCATATGAGAATAAAATAGGTCTCACTTTCATGTGAAAGGACATGTGAAAATAGTGTCTCCCAACCTAACATGTTTATTTTAATAGTTGAAAACCATATAATTAACCAAAATCACTTTTTTTTTTTTGAAAAGTAACCAAAATCACTTGGATCTATTGGGTTGGTTAACTAGTTTTTAGGAGATGGATTGATTTTGTTTTGGACCCATATTATTATTACAAATATGGGTTGAATCTAGTTTAACTAGTTTTGACCCGTACTAGTCTATAATAATTTTTTACACTTTGTAGAGCTAATAAATCAACATATATGCATTATTACACTACATTCTTATATAACACATATACATTATACATATTACATACTTTTTGTAATTTATACATTTGTAATTATGTATAAAAACCATTTCACTAATTATGGAATTAATCCATAATAAAGTTTAACACTTTTAATGTAACAAACTACTAATTTAAATAATTAATATTTACTCCCTTAATTAATTAAAATAACTCATTTAAATTATACAATTTAATTTAATTTTCTTTCTCTCCATAAATTGTTTTGTAATATATTATATAATTTAATTTAATTTCCCCACCCCCAAAAAAAAAATATTTATTGATTATGTAAACACCTCCACCCCACCCCCACCCCCACCCCCACTCACCCCCCAAAAAAAATAATAATAATATTTCTACGATTATATACACTCTAAAAAAATAATATTTATTGATTATTGTAATAAAATTCTCAATAATTTCATTAATTTTAATTAACATAATAATTATTAATGTAATTTTTTTTAAAGTGTCTATAATCACAAAATTAATATTTTAACACTCAAATTAGTCATATCAATTAAAAAATTTATTTCAAACTTGGATCTAAAAATTAAAATAAAACTCTTTTAGTATAACAAAAATTAAGATTTTAGTGAAACTATAATTTCATAAAGGGACAATTACATATTTTAATACATTTTTAAAAATAATTACATCAATAGTGCACTCATATAATATTTACATAACTAATACACTTTTATATTTATTTACATGTTCTAGTGTAATTAGGATTCCTTAATTTAGGGAATTATAATTCAATTAAAATTCCTTAATTTAGGAATTAGTTGTAGCTTCTTCTCTCTCTCCTCAAGTTATTTAACAAATTCAACCGAACTCATGATCAGACTCCCGATCACCGATCCCATTTTCGGGCGACTCATCCCCAACAGAGAGGAAGAGGAGAGAAGGTGAGTTGGGTCCCATGAAAAGAGTAGAAGAGGAAGATGACAAGAAGAATGAGAATCTCAGAGGTGCATGAGAGAGTGAAGCCATTTTTTGAGAGATACGGAGCTGAAGTTATGTTTGAACGAGGAGCAGGGGAGGAGGATAAGATAGAAACAAAAATTCTTTGGAAAATAGACCAATGTATAGGGATAATTTTTATGGGCTAACTTATGGGTTTTCGACTTTGGTTATCCACCACAACCGACGGCCTGTGGATTTTTCTGCTTAGAAATAAAAAGAAATGAAGGGTCAAAATGGAGGTGGTATGAAGATTTAGGCGGTGGTGGCAGTTGATATGAATACTGGATGATGGTAACCAAACTTTCATACCAAGGTAACCAAACTGTCATATCAAAGTAACCAATCAACCTCTACACTTTAATTTTTTTCTTACTATAGTTGGTTACCAAACCTTCAGATCAAGGTAAGCAAACCTTCGTACCAAGGTAACAAAACCTTCATACTAAAGTAACTAATTCACATCCACACCTGCATTTTTTCATATTTTCATAGTGCAGTTGGTAGTCAAATCTTCAGACCAAGGTAACCAATTCAATTTTATTAAGTTACCAATTTCGTTTGAATGTGATGCAGTTGGTAGCCAACCATTCATACAAAGGTAACCATTTTATTATTTATGAGTAACAAAATAGTTATAAATTTTTTTTTCAGAACATTAAAAGTTACATCTATTTATTTTTAAACTTTTTGTGGAGCGAATCTTCTTCTTATTCTCATTGGTGTTTTGGACAACGGAGATTCGCGACGGTGTAGCGACGGAGTATGTGCGGTGTAGCGGCGGAGATTCGCGGCGGAGTATGTGAGGGAGATGAAGATTTGAATTTGAATATTTAAATTTGAATTATAATTTTGAATTTGAATTTATTTTTGTTGTTAGATCCAAATATTTGAATTTGAATCATTAATTATGGTATTTATTTGTCCTTGATTTTAGGTTTCTTTATTAATGTGAATTGTACTATTTTTGTAATATGAGTCCTAATTACACTCTTTTTGTAATTATTTAATTGATGCACTTTTCTTGTAATTACTTTCTATTTGTTGTATATTTATGTAAAGGACCCTTTGATAAATAAGCCAACCTCAACCGAGACATCACGGTATTAGTTCAAATAATACTCATAAACCGCATGGTTAAGATATGGGCTTATCAAAGAACATGTTCAATGATGTAATATCCTAAAGATATGGGACTTCTCACAGCTTTCTATGTTCTAAACATATTGCATAAAGGTAAAAACCTGCATAAAGGTAAAAACCTGGACAGGGTTGAACCATTAGACCCATTTCAAAACAAATTTATGTGGTATTATAACACATCGCCCTACTTGACTCGAATCTTTGGTATTCTCTTATTTATAATCTCCCATTTAACATTCGTATCATCTGTGAACCTCACTCACATTCAATCAACTAGAGGGGATGATTCCAAAAGTCCTTCAAATTCAAACATTTTTAGAGGTTTGTGTGGTTCCTCTGTTCAGGTATGAGACCAAAGATTCTGAAAATTCAAGTTTGTCGCCCCCATTATAGGAAAACATGCCTAATAGCTGCCGAAACTGTAGGATTATGCACTTTAGCAGCACCTCTTCTTTTTTGGTACATTCATACTCTACCTAATGAGATCATATGAATAGTCTAGTGGTATAGGGGTTCACCCCCATCTGCGGCTGATCCAGGGATTGAACCATTTTTCTTTGTCAAATATACAAGACTGGAGGAGGAAATTGTGGGTTGTTTGGGGTGGAGGGGGTTGGGGGGTCAAACAGATCATACAATGAGGACGCAGGAGGTATGTTGATAAGAACAATTAGGAGATCATATATATATATATATATATATATATATATATATATAGAGAGAGAGAGAGAGAGAGAGAGAGAGAGAGAGAGAGAGAGATGGAGAGAGGTGATATAAAGCATCATAACTGGACAAAGGTAGCACCTCCATGGACTGTTACTTGAGGAAGCTGTCAATACCAAACAATCACTTCTAGGCAGTGCAAACAAATTGAGAGTAAATTTAAGCAGAAAGAACCAAGAATGCAAAATCGTGACTCACCTGTTTCAGATTTTCTAGACAACCCTTCTGAAATTTAAGACCCTTTGCGAACTAAGAAAATGTCAGATAATTCACATCCGATGATTACATGCAATGAGGACGGCAAATGACCAACAGCAATTGTGTGAGGCCACTCTCCAGAACCTCATAAAGCTTTTTACTGTACATGACATTTTATATGTAGCCTTAAAGGGGAAGGATAAAAGGAATGACATCATCTAATAGGCCAACCCCATAATGAAAATATAAGAGAGAACGGGTGATTAAGTATCTCCCCAGTATTCCTACATGTGCAAAGCTAATTTAAAGTTCTTTATTGACTGTTTAAGTCTCAAAAAGAGCTAATACTTTCTTTTCATTTTCACCAAGCAGGTTCACTTTTATTAAGATTTCTGATTATATTAAATTGGACTTTAATCACAACGAGATCTATGTTCGGAGTCCTAATAAATTCATTTTCACCATCTCGCATAGATAAGTATTAAGCACTAAAGAGATTATAAATTTAAGGTAATTCTTATTTAGTTATTCTACATATCCTAAACATATCCTAAAAAACAAAAACTTTTTTTCCCTTGGTTATAGTACCTACATATCATTGAAATCCTTCTTTTCTTTCAGTCAATAGTGTCAACTACATAATCAAACAATTCCCCAAAGTCTTAATGTCTAATGTCTTATAGTCATACTGATAAGTAGCAAAAGTCAGTTAGAAGATTTGGTTTTTTTGTTAGCTATCGTCTTAATAAGTAGTAGTAGTGGAGTTCTTGTGGAGTCCTTAATTCTAGTAGTTGTGGCTTATGTGGTAGTAGTGGAGCCCTTAATTCTAGTAGTAGTGGCCCATAAGCTTGGGAGAGTAGTTTACTTTTATGTATTTAAATCTTCCGTTAGCAGAAAAGAAAAATAAGAAATCATTTGTTATAAAACCTTGCGGTACTTTCCCACTCTAAGAGAACACATCATTTATCATTTTGAAGCTTTGATTGGGACCCATAATTGGTATCAGAGCTAGAACTTCAATGTCAACCAATAAGGAACGGATTGAACAACTGGAAGCTGGGCTAGGAGGTCTTCAAGATGGCATGAGTCAGATGGAACTTGGTCACACTGACAAGTTGCAACGAATGGAAGAAACCATCCACATTATAAGAAGCTTTGATGTCCAACCGAGAAGGATCAAATACTAGCACCAATGGTGTCATGGTCGTTCTAAAAACATGAGTGACACCAAGATCAACCAGACGGAAGCCGACAAGTCTTTTCGCCCAAATTGGCTAAGTTGGAATTCCCGAGGTATTTTGGCGATGACCCAACAAGAATGGTTCAACAGAGTGGAACAATTTTTTTAATACCAAGGCACTACGACAGCCCAAAAGGTGTCGTTGGCTTCATTCCATCTAAAGGGGGAAGCGAATCAATGGTGGCAGTGGGTACGCCGATCCTACAAGGAAGAAGAACGAGAAATATCAAGGGCAAAATTTTCAGGAGAACTGTGGGCTCGTTTCAGACCAACAGAATGCAAAGACTTTGATGAAGCTTTATCAAGGGTGAAACAACTGGGTTCGTTGCGCGACTACCAAAAGGAATTTGAAAATTTCGGGAATCGGGTGCAAGGATGGACCCAAAAGGCATTAGTAGGGATGTTTATGGGTGGTCTCAAACCGGAGATTGCGGAAGACATTCGAATGTTCAAACCTAAGTCATTAAAGGAAGCAATAAGCCTAGCACGAATGCGAGATGATCAACTAACTCGTCAAGGGATAGACACAAGATTTCTACAATTTAATCACCGCCAACTTGACCTTGATTCCCCAACAAGGGCCAAACCAGCTGTGGCTATAAAGCGCCTTACCTATGATGAAATACAAAAAAACGAGCTCAAGGCCTCTGCTTTAACTGCGAGAACAAATTCACACAAGTGTCGAGGACCCCAGGTCTTGTTGTTGGAAGTAGAAGATGGTTAATGAAGAGGATCACGTAGCCAATGAACCTTGAGGACAAGGTTCCACTGAAAGAGGTCAGTATTGATAAGTAGCAAAAGTCAGTTAGAAGATTTGGTCTTTTTGTTAGCTATTGTCTTACTTTGTGAATAGGTGGTAGTAGTGGAGTCCTTAATTCTAGTAGTAGTAGCCCATAAGCTTAGGAGAGTAGTTTACTTTTATGTATTTAAATCTTCAGTTAGCAGAAGAGGAAAATAAGAAATCATTTGTTATAGAACCTTGCGGTACTTTCTCACACGAAGAGAACACATCATTTATCATTTTGAAACTTTGATTGGGACCTATCACATACTTATTCCTCTTATACAAGGACTATAAGGTAAAAGAAAAAAGAAAGAAAAAAGAGAGAAATGCTTTTTCCACCTCTACATCAACTTACAAATGACTAACTATAATTTTTTTTTCTTACAGTTAACTAACTCAACTTTTATTTTCTAACAAAACGTTAGAAAATCCGTTAGATTATGTTGACTTTAAACGGTTTGACATGTGTAATTCCACATAAGAGAGAGAAAGATGATATGGAACTTTTCATGTATGATGTAACCATGCTTAAGTGGAACTAAAAAAATTTATGGAGAAAATGAAAGAATTTCTTTAAAAAAATAAAATATAAATTAGAAAAGTAACAAAAAAAGAAAAACAATTAAAAAATATATTTAATTATTTTTGAAATTAATATCAAATGAGTTTTCTGTAATTGTTAAGAAAAATAATTAAGGAAATTATAATACATAAAATTACAAATATGCTAAAATAAAAAATCGGAAGACACGTCTCTTATCCAGATTACTTTGAAATTGAAAGTATTGTATATTCAAAGAACTCTCCTGTAAATCTCTTACTCAGATTAACTTCTGAAGACAAATGATAGGATATATTACATGATAGGATATATTACCGAAGTGATACATCTGAAGTAGAAATTGAAGCCTAAGGCCTCTTCAGACATTTAAGCTCAAGCTGAAGATGCTCGCTCAGTAGAAGGATACAAATATGCTAAAATCTGAAGACACATCTCTTATCCAGATTGCTTTGAAATTGAAAGTATCGTATATTCAAAGAACTCTCCTATAAATCTCTTATTCAGATCAACTTCTGAAGACAAATGATAGGATATATTACCGAAGTTATACATCTGAAGTAGAAATTGAAGCCTAAGGCTTCTTCAGACATTTAAGTTCAAGCTGAAGATGCTCGCTCAGTAGAAGGATACAAATATGCTAAAATCAAAAACCTTTTCAAAATATGGCCTCTTCGGTTGGGTTGTTTGCGAGAATGGAGATGTTCCAGGACGCTCAGAGCTCGTCGCCGGTGCCGTTTATGGGTGATACGGAGGCCGTGGTGACACAGAATTCCGACAGGCGCGGGTAGAGGACGAAGTGTAATAAAAGGTATATGTATATAAAGCTTACTTGCAATGGTGTTGTAGCTTTGAAGCTTACCAGCAACGATAATCTTTCTTTGTGAGTTATTTTGGTTGGGGATTTTTCCTGGGCTCTGAGATGAAGAGGATGAAATGCATTGATATTATGTTTAATTTATTATATTAATGAATTGAAATTATTGGAATGTTTGGGTCGGGGTTAATGGGTGGTGGGTTGGTCGTTATTAGGTGGGCATTAACTTACATGTCAAAAAGAAGCTTACAGCTAGGATTTTATGGACACGTGGAATTGTCATGTCAACTTGCCGTTAAAAATTTAACATCCAAGATGAAAATTCAAATTTTTGTTAGAAAATAAAAATTGAGTTAGTTGACTATAAGGAAAAAAAAGTTTAGTTAGTTGACTGTAAGTTGACCTAAAGTAGAGTGATGAAAAAAACATTTATCCCTTGATGCAGCACAACCCCCAAGTCGGCCGGACTGATCAAAGGATAAAACATATTCCAGTACTCTCTAGTAAAAGCTAATCCACACTCTTACTGTCTTGCATCTTTCTATCTATTATATAAAGTGGGAGCAATAGATTGACAGTTATTTTGCAATAGTTAAATCACAACTTATAGTAAAATTAAATAGTTAATCTCTATTTTTGAATTTTTCTATCCACTACTCCAACGTTCTACTCACACTTGCCCACTAATCTATTCCCATTATCTCTCTCTTCACTATCCCAAATTTGTCTAGTTTATTTTTTAATCTTATTACATTCAATTATTAATACTTAAAAATAATTAACACAAACGTAAGTGTTTACTTAGGAGACTAGTACAAATGAAATGCCTACCTGAATTCATTACTACCTTTTCCTAGTAGATTCAAGGGCCCCTAGTAGAATCTAGGGTTACTATATTTGGGTTGGACTGCAATAAATACATAAAGTAGATTACCCGACAATAGTTAGTATTCTAAAAATCGTTATGCGCACTTAGGAGGGAAGGCCTAGCGCCTAAGGGACTTAGGTGGTGAATAATAGGCAGATTCCTAAGCGGTCTTAACTATTTTTTATATTTTATTTTGTATACGTAATAAAATTAAAGTAGTAACATTTTATATTAGTTAATAACAACATTTACTTATTTTTTATTACATCATTTACTTGTTTGGTGTTTTTCTTTTTTTCTTCTTTTTTTTATATCAAAAGGCCGACATTGATTTAACTTGCAAAGAAAAAGTTAAAAATAAATTAACAAGTGATGCTATTGGTGTCCCACCCATTCACCAACTTAAATCATTATCCTACCCCACTTACCCACCTAAATCCTTATCTTATTCTCTTGAACACAAAAACTTTTTCTCTCTAGTCTATGTTTCCTTTTTTAACCACAAAAACTCTTCTCTCTAAACTCAATAAAGGGTTCAAATGGGTAATATGTACAAAAATACTCAAATAGTGAGAAGAGAAGAGCAGCACATCTAAGTTAGAGTCGCGAGATCGGAGGCAGCAAATGAACGTTGTAAGATTTAAGCTCGTGTCGGAGGTCGCCTTGCTGGAGGTAGTAAGGTTACTGCAAATCGAAGGTCGTGAGCTTCTTCGCAGCAGCAAATAGAGGTCGCAAGGTTAAGCCTTTCTGTTTTTTTTTCGGAAATCAGAGTTATCCGACTCAGCCGCCTAGTCGGCCGCCGAGGAGCGCCTGACAACTCTAGGCAATTTTTTAAGCGTCTTGACTGTAAAAATCGTAGAGGCTCCACCCACGCCTAGGCGGCCTCCTAAAACGATTTGTAGAACACTAACTATAGTCTCCATGCATGTTAATAAAGAAAAAGTAAGCTGCATAACTAAGATAACATATCTTTCATCAAAGTGAATTTTAATGATTTAGAAAAGTATTGGGTTTCAATTCCACCAACCATGTAAGGATAAGGAACATAGGAGAAATTAGATAAAGTTTTGATACTCATTGGTTAATTAAGAAGAATGGTTAATATTCTTTTATCTTGGTCTCCAAGTTTGCTTTGTCCCCAAGATAGCTAGAGTGTAGTAGCTCATTCAAGTAGGCTCAATCTAGTATTAACAAAAGTAGTGGTTGTAATTTCATTTCATGCATATGATGAATGAACTATTGAGAGAAGTTTCTCTCTTATCCCAGTCTCTCTCGCAAGTTAATCATTCAATCAAGAACATCATTCCCTATGCTCATGTGAACGGTCGGCCCGTAGATTAAAAGGATCCATCCATAGACCTGACCGGATATCGTTTGTCCACAAATAAAACAAAAAGAAAGTAGCTTTTTAGTTGCTCTCCCTCTCCTTTCTCTCTCTATATCTATCTACATTATTGTCAAAGTTTCTCTCTAGTTCTCTTAACCTCCATCTCTAAGTTCATCCACAATTTTCAATAAGTTCTGCAAATTGTTAATTCCAGCCTAATTCAGCCATAACCTCGATTGATTTGCTACTTTGCTTAGTCGAGCTCTAACCAGGTTCGAGCTTGACAATTGGTATCAAAGTGCACTTCCCTTTGGAAATCTTCATCTTATTCATCTATTTATATTCTTAAATCTCCTCTAAAAGTCTCATTTTATGTCCTTAATTCTATATTCAGATGTCCTATTTATTCCATTTCAACACTACGTATCACAAATTCCTTAACAGCCTATAACAGTCCCTAAAAGTACACCAGGAAACTGTACTTTTCTACCCTATAACAGTTTTCATAAAAGTCCCGGAAACAACACCCTATATCAAGTAAAACAGCTCCTCCATGGCTGGAAACTTGAGTTCCAGCTCTTATGATACTTTCCAACAAGATCGTGTCAAATTCGAAGAATTTAACAAGGAAAAGATTGAGAAAATTGATGGTTCTATGATGGAAATAAGATAACTGGTGAAAGGAAGGGGCAATAGCCTCAAATCAACTTCCAAAATTCCTTTGGAAATGAAAATTAAAAAGATGAAGCAACAAGGAGAAGAAATGGTGATGGTTTTTTCAAAAATGACTTGGAGATGGAAGAGGAGGGCCAACAATATCATATACATCTATTAATGATGAAGCATGCACTTATGAAGGGCTAACGGTCTTTATTAAGTATCTTATTGATGAGAAGGAAAGCGCCAGCCCCAAAAAAAAAAAAAAAAAAAAAAAAAACCACAAACACTAGTTTGAAACTCCTATCTATGATGAGGACATATCTGATGGAGAGTAGAGAAAATCATGATGAAAAGCAAAGCGTGGAAGATTCCATTTTCATACAACTAGCACACAAGAAGGAAGAGTGTAGCTATTACACCATGATCATACAAATTTTCACAATTTTGAAAGGAAAGTATGCAAAGAAGCTAGCCAAGGAGTTGGGAAATGCTTGAAATATCAGAAGGCTAAGTTGTCTATTTCCAGTTTTTTCTTTCTTTTTTTTCCAGCTAAGGCATCCTGAGGTCTTGGACGTTTTTTTAGGGGGAAGGTAACGTAAGGCCAAGGGCTATGGGAGAGATTAAGTCAAGTTTTGGGCCTCATTCATTAGAAGAGTAGTTAGAACTCATTTATCTTGATCTCCAGGTTTTGCTTTGGCCCAAAGGTACCTAGAGTGTAGTAGCTAATTCTACTAGGTTATGTTAGCAGTATAACTATGAGTTGTGGTTGTAATTTCATTTTATGCTTATGATGAATGAAATGAATTAAATGGTGGTTTATCCATTCCTAAGCTCTCTAGCCTTCTCTTCTTATCCAAGTTCTTCATAAAACCCTATTTTTCTCTTAAAACCCTATCGTTGATTGGTTAAGCTCAAGCTATGTTTAAGCTTAACAAACCTCAACATAATTACTCAAATGCGAGGCAGTCCCAAATATTTAGCAGGAAAAGTAGAATTTAAGGGATATATGCCAAATCGAGAAGCATTCTACTCCCACCAATATAAGCATTGAATCTACCTTACCTGACTCACCCTTCTATCTTTTAGTTGTATGTACTGATCATATCAATCTCCAGCTCCCGGCTGCGGCACGCGTCCGCAAAATAACAAGTAAAGGAAAAGATAAAAGAAATCTCTAGGACTACTTTATGCTAACCATTTTTCATTGTTATACATTCTACTAATCAGTAAAGGAGAAGAAATACTACTCTCAAACAAACAATAGAAGGTAACCGGAACAGAAAATATGATAGGAAAGGCATTTACAAAGAACATATATGGGTATACATATACTAAAGGATATAGTAACTGAAGACCTCTTTTATGAACTTATGCATAGATTAAAAAACATAAGGATAAAGTCCCAAGATAAATCCAAATCCTAAATTATAAAAGTTTCCTGTGTTTTTGACAAGTACATTACAGAATTCACCAATTCAAAGTTAGTTATAGCATAGAAGCAAAAGCCTAAAAGAAACTAAAACATCATAGCCAACTTCAACACTTAAGAACTCTTGTACATCTAGCTATCTAACCAAATTCAGTACTTTACCTGTTGCAGCAAAAAAAATCTTGAAAATCTCAGAGCACCAAAACATGATACAGCACTGCTTCAATGAGTAAAAACTGTGTCATTGCGTCTAGCTGGTCTATCAGGAATTGACCCAGGCTTGAATTTTGAAGCCTCGTGTCTAGATAGTTCAGGGGGCACAGGACTGTTACTCTGAATAAGCATCTGCTTGAGGTCATAGAAGACATCCGTGTCATGTAGAGTCAAGAATGTTGTGGCTACACCTGTCTTCCCAGCACGCCCAGTTCGTCCAATACGATGCGTGTACATTTCAATATTCCCAGGCATATCGTAATTTATTACATGGGCCACGTCAGGGATATCAATCCCACGTCCTGCTACATCAGTGGCCACCAATACATTGTATCTCTTCGCCCTAAAACCTTCAAGGCTAATTTCTCTTTGCTCCTGCGACTTCCCACCATGCAAAGTTGTAACGCGATAGCCAGCTTTATCCAAACCCTTGGAAAGGGTATCAGCAGACTTCTTAGTGTTTATAAACACAATGGCTGTCTTATCACCAAGTTCGTCAAGTAATTTCTGCAACCTATACATTTTTTCTGATTCCTTTACCATGATCACGTGCTGGGTAATGAGGTCAGTAGTCTTTCCTGCAGTGCCAATAGTAACCACAACAGGATTTCTCAAGTACTTCCTGGCAAGACGCTCCACGGCAGGTGGCATTGTAGCACTGAACATATACGTGGTTCGGTAAATCTTTTTCTCATCAAGCTCCTCGTCCTCATTCTCTGGTTTGAAATTGCTTGAAGGCATAGCATCCAAGACTCCTACAACTTGAGGTTCAAAACCCATATCAATCATGCGATCAGCCTCATCAAGAACAACATAGTTACACTGGTTCAAAACAGCATAACGCCTCTCTAAGCAATCGATAAGACGTCCTGGAGTAGCAATCACTACCTCACACCCTTGCCTAATCTTAAACCCTTGCTCCTCAATGGACTGCCCACCAACAATGGAAACCACTTTGATACCCAAATAGTGAGCAAACTTGACAGTCTCGTCCTCAATCTGCTGGGCAAGTTCTCGAGTTGGTGCCATCACGACAGCATAAGGACCCTCTGCCTCATTCTCTTCACTCATGGGAGGCAATCTAGATATGTAAGTCAACATGGGAAGAACAAAAGCAGCAGTCTTACCAGAACCCGTCTCAGCAACACCAATAACATCGCGCTGCTGCAAGCCAAGAGGAATGGCAGCCATCTGAATGGGAGAAGGGGTCTTGTAGCCCGTTCTTTCCACAGCCTTCAACAACTCAGAACTCAACTTACTCTCAGCCCAGCTCCTCATGGGGCGAGGGATTCGAGAACCCTTATAGGAAATATTAAAATCTTCCCTGAAAATACGCCAATCTCTCTCAGTCATTTCCTCGAGCACCTTGTCCGACCAATGGCGGTCCACCCTCATGTCAAAGGTATCATACAAATCAGCAGCCTCCTCTTTAAGCCTCTGTGCGGCAGCCTCCTCAGGCTTCTCCTCTATACCGTCTTTCTTCCGAATCTCATCCCTAATCTCCTTTTCATTCTTGGCAGCAAGTTTCTTCTGCTCACGCCGATCCATCCCAGCTCGAAAACCCCGTCCAAACAGAAGGCGGGCCTCATGAGGGTTCTGATACAGGGAATTCATATCCCGAGAAGTATCCTCAGTATTCTCCCAATCAAAAGAAAATCGAAACTTCTCACTAGGTTTAATAACCCTCTTCTTTGGCTTCTTAGAACCCAAATACTGCTCTTTAATCGCTTCCAATTCCTTCTCACGCTCCCGCTCCGCCAATTTCTCCAACCGGGCCCGCTCCCGCGACTTCTGCTCCTCTTCCCGGAGAACGCTCCGGCGCTCCGAGTCCCGGTCTCGATCCCGATGCCGGTCTCTATCCCGATCCCTATCTCGGTCGTAATCACGAGACGACCGGTGGTGGCGGTCTCTGTCCCTGTCAGAGGGATCGGAGGAGGGTTTTGCGGAGTCGCCGGAAGAAGGTCGGTGGATGAGTTGATGATGATTTGGTTGGTCGCGTTTCTGCTGAGCAATTTGGTCCTGCCTGCGTTGAAGGGCCAATTGCTCCCTCTGAGCTCTAGTGAGGAACACTGGCTTCTTGAGATTCTTGCCGTCGTCGTCTACATTATTGACCTCCCCGATTTCCTCAATCGCCGTCGCCTGTTTCATAGCTGTTGCTTTCTGATAAGATTTTGCAGGAGGGGAATTTTTGGCCTAATGCAATTAAAGTTTGGCTTGTTACTCAAGTCCAAGAAAAACTTGCTTTGCCTTTTAACAGATAAAAATTGTGGTAACCAGATGC
Organism: Panax ginseng; assembly: GCA_020205605.1. NCBI lineage: Eukaryota > Viridiplantae > Streptophyta > Magnoliopsida > Apiales > Araliaceae > Panax > Panax ginseng. The sequence goes on along the minus strand of CM035138.1, from coordinate 31,500,521 downwards.
GGTGAGGCTGGTTAAATATACTTTCTAACTCTACTACAACTCAGTACTGAAATTTTTTTTAAAATCATCTCTTAAATTACTAAATTTTTTAAAATCAACTCATTAAATTACTAAATTTTTTTAGTAAAAAACTTAAAAATTACAAAAACTTAAAATTTGTCTAAAATTAACGGTCACATCTATGTGGCGACGCGTTATCTAATGATACATAAAAAAATTACATATATTAAAAAATTATTTTATTAAATTAAATATATTTAAATTTCAACTTTCACCACCACTTTCTCTATTTAAAAGCCTCTAACTTATTTTTCTCTCCACTCAAACATAACTATTTGTGTTCTTAGAAATGCATAAACGAAATGAAAATCCATTGTTAAGTCCTAGCTTCAACAGCTACTCTTCCGATAAATTAGCTGAAATAGCAAACAAGTCAACAAGGAATTTTTAAGACAGACTCGGAATCAATTGATGATGACGATGAATTCGAGTTCTCTTCTATCAAGGTCCGGTTTTTCCCATTTTCAATCCAGATCTTTTTTCACAATCAGATAATCGTGCCGAAAAATTAAGCGTGGTGATGATGATGTTGAAGAATCCGTTCCTTGAAGAACGTGATCCTCCGTCGTCTTCTTCATCGGAAGCTGACGAATTGAAAGTTATACCTCCAGGAACGTACTGCATTTGGAAGTCAAAAATCGTTGAGTCGTCGACGTCTACATGTAAGAAGAGTAAATCTACTAGATCGGCGTCAAATCGGTTCACGATTTGAGATTTTCTCAGGCGAAGCAACAACGAGGGCAATGACTCGTTTGTGTTTTTTACTCCAAAAAACCAAAAACAGGATAAAGCTGAGAAAAGCGAGGAGATTGAGAATCTGAAGTTACGATGACACTCAATTGATTCCGGTACTGTGAGACCCCGAATTTTATGAATAAAGATTTAATTTTCTCAAAATATTTTTATGAATATTAAGGAGTAAATTTGATATAATGTTATAGTTGTGGGTAATATTTATAAATTTTGCAAATTAAGCAAGTGATTATAAAATATTTATTATTGTCGGAGAATATTCGTTTAGTCGTTGAATATTCTTGCTATTGGGGAATATTCGTACGACGGCGGAACCTTTTGTGGGCCCCATAACGGAAAGTGATTGAATGAAGAAAATGATAAGTTTGAGTTTTTATAAATAATTGTAATTGTTATTCAAGCTAACAATTGTTGGAATATCCTAGTTAAAATACAAGAATATGCGTATTGTTGCAAGAAGATTACTTTGCAGATTGCACCAATTATTGATTCTTACGTAAAGAAGACACTACTCAATAATTATTACGAAGAATTATTGTTCAATATTTTATTTTATTGATTCAATAATTGTCATGCGTTGATATTTTATATTATTGTTGTTTCAATAATTGTCATCGCATGATATTTCTCATTATCGGATCAATAATTCATATTATTTGAATAATATTATTAGATATCATTATTGGCAATGTCTAGAAAGTTCTGTCCTAAGGAGAGGTTTGGTCACCTAATTGCAGCCCATGAAGAGAAATCTTTATTAGAAATCCCCTCTTCCTGTGAACGAACAATGGTTGTTTATGATTGTGATTCCGTAATATTATTTGTGAATAATTAATTATTGATTTATATGATAAGGAAAATATTTATTTATGTGAATATAAATGGAGGACTTTTTTAAAAGTGACAATTGTTGAAAATTGATATTTTATCTTTTCTGATAAAATAATTTATTATATTATAATAATATAATAATGGTGATATTTTTACAATGAATGTGGGATATATGAGTAAATGAGGAGGAAGAGTATTTTTGTTACAAAAAATATTTAACACATATTTTGTATGTTGGTGGACCCTATTTCTTGACTAAAATTTGATTATAGCCTGCAAAATCGTCCTTATGTGAATTTTGGTCAATTTCTATTTAAAATTTGGAAAAAACATAAACTTATAAAGTTGTTGATAATTGAATTTCCTATGGAAGGACATAAGATTTGAATTTTTCTGATAAAAGGGCTATTTATTATGAATTATTGAAGTTCCGAAATATTGGGTCTGTATTATTTTGTGACGCCCCCAAAATCGGTATACATCACCTATTCTAAGTCGCCAAATACATGGTACAAAATTCAAATACAACTTAATTATACAACAGTCGTGTAAAATATGACTAAATATATGATGTGAGTTTTAATACAAATATTATCATCTAGACAATATACAAACTCAATGGGGTCCTCATTACATTTATTATCATATTATTTCATAGAATAATGAGGACTACTAATGCTATTATCTGGACCATCACTGTTCTCGACTAGTCCATGCTACGCTTCTCATTTCTCAAGAGAACAATGAAAGCAAAAGGGTGAGCTCAACTAGCCCAAAGAAGAAATATTATGACTAAGATAATGCGTAATAAATTATCATTAGCCTTCAACAAAGTTAAACCGATAAAATATAACAAACATCAAGTTTAATCATAATGAATAAGCAATCCATTAGAAGAGTCAAGTAGAGAATAAAATCTACTATCTTCTATGATTTAAAAGGTTTTTCATGACTTTTATCGCTAAGACTCACTTTTAATAAATAATCCACATCATCCCCGCAGACTACTGCCAAGGATATTCATTAAGATCACAACCACAAATTATCCATGCACCACAAACCAAGGATATTCGTGTATTCATCAATGGTCATGATCATGTCAACAACTCGTCCATCAATGCACTATGGGTCAATGAGGACTTTTTCCCCATCATTTGTAACATTACGGTCATGATTACACCGAATAATCCCTGGTTATAATCATACCAAGTCCATCTATGCACTACAGGCCACAGATAACTTTCAACATAATATAAACATGAGGATGATGACAATGATATAAGAATTCAATAAAACAAGTTCAAGAATTAATTTATCCAGAACTAATAATGTCCAAATAATTCAATATGATACTTCTTTTGTAGAAGTAACACTCAAGAATGCTCGTAAGAATATTTCCATGAAAAGATATCGATGAAGCGCAAATATCAAGGATATTCCATTAATTTCATGGAGTATAGAAATCAAAACTTTAACCAACCGAGTATAATAAAGAATGGAATATTAAAAGAAATCACCAGCATGCGATAGATCGCATACATACAAAGTTATTCCAATGTAATAATAAATAATGGAACCAGTCACGCCAGAACAAACCCAAACGTGATATTCCAACGTAATAATAAATAATGGAACGAAGTGTCACGCCAGAACGCACCGGCTGTGATATTCCAATAGAATAATAAATAATGGAACCAGTCATGCGTAAACGCATGCATAAGATGTTCCAACAAAATAATAAACAATCTAACCAGTCATGCGTAAACGCATGCATGTAATGTTCCAAATGTAATAATAAATAATGGAATAATGTAAGAATTTCACCAAGTATAAGGTATCCTCATGATATACAGTTATTCCAATAGAATAATAAAGAATGGAATAACAAAAGAATTTCACCAATAAGAAAGAAGGAATACCCCTAACGAGTACAACAAATAATATCCTTACCGTAAAAGAAGAGTATTTTTGACCGGTAGTAGGCGAGGATATACTCAAAGAAAACTTGTACTACGCTTTCAAGCTTTCTTAAACTCTAAAGAAATACGCCAAGATTATAGAAGAATAACTCTCTCTATAGTTTCTCTCTCTAGAGTTTCAAAGAATTTGTAAGAAATAATAAAGGAATGAGCTTCTATTTATAGAAGAATGGACCCGTGATAAGAAACTAATTCATGAATCTGTTGATTGATTTACTTTAAACTGACGGTCCAGATTGGTTTACAATAAAATATAATATATTATATTTATAATCTAATAAAATGAATAACTTTATAAAAGTATTCTGTTTTATATAAAAAGATTTTACTATTCAAACACTATGCAAGCACTATGCATAATAAAATATAATATATTCTAATTATTGTCTAATAAAACAGATAACTTTATAAAAGTATTCTGTTTTATATAAAAAGATTTTACTATTAGTCTAATAAAACGAATAACTTTATAAAAGTATTCTGTTTTATTACATTAATAATACTAATAAAACAAAACTCATCATCATTATTATAATTCACAATATTAATCGACTAGGTCGTTCACAGGAAAGAGGGGGCTTTCCAATAAGGATTTCTTCCCATTGACGCGCAATTAGGTGACCAAACCTCTCCTTGACAGAACTTCTAGACATCGTTAATATTGCAAATAATAATATTAATAACTTTGTCATCTCAATTATTGATTATAAAATATTGACAATAATTGAATCAAATAACACGAGATACTATGCAACAATTACTGTAACAATAATTGAACAAAACTGAGTGACTTCTCACGTAAGCATCAATAATCAATACCGTGTGCCATCGCATAACCTACGCCAGACATCAGTACTTTTAACACCGGTGTTTCAATAGTTAATCGGTAAAACTTCCGCCGTTATTTTTATAAAGTATTTTTGTCGCTTTCTCAATCGCATAATAATTCCATTGTGGGTCCACCAATGATTGTGCCGTTGTCATTAATATTCCCCGTTAAAACGAATATTCCCCACCAATCGAATATTATATAACAACTTATGCACTTTGTAAAATTTATAAATATTACCCACAACTATAACATTATATCAAATTCATTCCATAATATTCAAAAATGATATTTATAGAAAATTCATCCTTATTTATAAAAGTTGGGGTCTTACAACCTCCCCCTCTTATGAAATTTCGCCTTCAAAATTAGGGTACGTACCTGGTATGTCGAAGAGGTAAGGATACCTTGATTTCATTTCAGATTCTAACTCCCAAGTCATTTCTTCAACATCGTGGTTTCTCCACAAAACTTTAACTTGAGGTATAACCTTGGAGCGTAGAATATGTTCCTTCTTATCCAAGATTTGAACAGGAACCTCTTCATACGTCAAATCTTCCGTTATTTCGTCCGGTTCTAACTCAATAATGTGGTTCGGGTCTTCCACATATTTACGCAACATGGATATATGAAAACGTTATGAACACGAGACATACACTGGCGGTAAAACGAGTCTATAGGCCACGCCTCCTACTCGATCGAGGATTAAAATGGGCCATGAATCGAGGATTGAGCTTTCCTCTTTTCCAAATCTCGTAACTCCTTTCCATGGAGCAACACGTAACAACACATGATCTCCTATATCGAATTCCACGTCCCTTTCGATGAAGATCAAGATAACTCTTTTAATCGATCTTGTGAGGTTTTTATACGTTGTCGGATCGTTTGAATCTTTTCCGTAGTCATATGTACCAACTCCGGTCCCCAACAACGTTGCTTCACCCACCTCATCCCAAAGATACCGGAGAACGACACTTTCTTCCATACAACGCTCAAATGGATCCATGCCAATACTTGCGATAATCGTTGTTGTAGGAAAACTCCACCAATGGTAAGAACTTATCCCAACTTCCCTTGAAGTCAAGGACACAGAGTCTTAATAAATCTTCAAGAGTTTGAATAGTCCTCTCCGACTGCCCGTCCGTCTGAGGATGATATGCCGAGCTAAATCGTAAATCTATGCCCATAGCTTTCTGCAAACTAACCCAAAATCGTGAAGTGAATCTTGGGTCTCGATTAGAAACTATGGATACTGGCATACCATGCAGTCTTACAATCTCGTTTATGTACATACGAGCAAGACGTTCAAGTCTATAAGTTTCTCGAATCGGTAAGAAATGAGCAGACTTGGTCAATCTATCAACAATGACCCAAATCGCATCTATACCTTCAGAAACCTTAGGAAGACCGGTAACGAAATCCATGGTAATGTGCTCCTACTTCCATTCTCGAATTTCAAGTGGTTGCAATGGACCTTTTTAGTACTTGATGCTCGCTTTAACTCGTTGACAAGTTAGACACCTTGAGATAAACAACGTTATCTCTCTCTTCATATTGCTCCACCAAAATGTACGATTTAATATCATGATACATTTTGGTACTCCCGGATGGATTGCAAACGATGTGTTATGCGCTTCTATCATGATTTTATACTTTAAATCGTGGATCATTAGAACACAAAGTCCGAGTTGACTCAAGTATTCCTTCTTCATCGATTCTTGCTTCCTACATAGCACCTTCTTGCACTTTTTCTTCTTCATACGCATCGCCTCCGTGTCCTCGTAGCTTGAGCAACTTTAACTTTATTAATTAAAGTCTGTTCTACTCGTATATTCGCCATCATCACATGGGTCAATGGAGTCTTTAACTCTATCTCCATCCTTTGCAAGTCACACAAAATGGGCCTTTGTGTTGACAATATCGCACTCAGATTTTGCATATGATCTTCTACTCAATGCGTCGCCTACCACGCTCGCTTTTCGAGTGATGGTATTGATGGTATGATCATAATCTTTCAATAGTTCAAGCCAACGTCGTTATCGCATGTTGAGTTCCTTTTGAGTGAAGAAATATTTGAGGCTTTTATGATCCGTAAAGATCTCCACCTTCTCCCCATATAAGTAATGCCTCAAATTTTAAGTGCGAAGACAACAAATTTAACTCTAGGTCATGAGCGGGATAATTCCTCTCATATTCTTTGAGTTGTCTTGAGGCATAAGCTATGACTTTCCCATGTTGCATGAGAACACATCCCAACCTTTTTTCGAAGCATCATCAGAGATGACAAATCCTTCGAGCCGGATGGTATTGTCGAACAAAATTTGAAGTGAGTCTCCTCTTGAGTTCTTGAAAACTCTTCTCACATTCTTCGCTCCAATCAACTTTGTATCTTTCCGAGTCGACTTAGTTAATGGAGTAGCTATTCGAGAAAATCCTTCCACGAATCTCCGATAATAACCAAATTAAAAGAAAGCTACGTCTTTGGTCACTAATTTAGGTTGCTCCTACTTTGAATTGCTTCAATCTTTGCCGTCAATGAGATATTCTATGACTTGATACTACGTGCCCAAGGAATGCTACTTCCTCAAGCCATAACTCACATTTCTTCAACTTGGCATAAAGCTTGTATTCACGGCTTTTGGAGTGTCGACCTCAAGTGTTGCTTTCATGATCTTCACTTCGCTTTTGGAATAAATAAGGATGTCATCAATAAAGACGACCACAAAGTGATCCAAATATTCCTTGAATACTCGGTTCATCATATCCATGAAGGAAGCAGAGCATTAGTCAATCCAAAGGACATGACTAGAATTCATAATGCCCGTCTGAGGAGTTCCGAAAAGCCGTCTTTGAATGTCATCGGTTCGATCTTCAATTGGTGATATCCTAACGAAGATCAATCTTTGAAAAGAATTTGACTCCTTGCAATCGGGTCAAACAGTCATCAATACGTGGCAATGGGTACCTATTTTTGATGGTGACATGATTCAACTCCCATAATCAATACAAAGTCGCATACTCCCATCTTTCTTCTTCACGAATAGAACAGAGCACCCCAAGGAGACGTATTAGACGAGAATGAAACCAATGTCTAACAATTCTTGCAATTGGGTCTTTAACTCCTGAAGTTCAATAGAGCCATTCAATATGGGGCTTTGGAAATGGGTTTTGTACCGGGTTCAAGGTCGATAGAAAATTCAATTTCACGCCTGGGGTAGGCGGAAGTTCTTCGTGAATACATCGTGAATTTATTAACAATAGAAATATCATTCAAAACTGACGTATTTTTGTTTAGATCCGTGACATGAGCTAAGAAAGCTTGACATCCATTTTTTAATAAACGAATAGCTTTATGGCTTGAGATGACCGTGATTGATTTTAATGGTTTGGTCGCTTGAATTCGCATAATAGGTTGATTAGGAATATGAAAGGTAACAATATTACGAAAATAATCAATTTTAGCATGATGAGTAGTTAACCAATCAATCCCTAGAATCACATCAAATGCAAGTATTTTCAATGAAATAAGATCGACAGGTAATGTGAGGGTACCGATTTGAACCAAACAACACTTATAAACAGTGGATGTAATGAAAGTTTCTCCCAACGGAATTTTCACAGATAAGTCAAAGTCTAATTTCTCCGGAGTCAAATTTAATCGTTGAGCTCAAGTAGGAGAAATAAAAGAATGGGTAGAAGCGGTATCAAATAAAGTATAGACTTCGCTAGAGTTTATGATAAGCTTACCCGTGATGACCTCATTCGGTTCCTTGCTTTCGGGAGGTCACAACAAACGCCTCCTCAGACTACTGGCTTTGACTTTTACGGGGACTGACCTTTGGTGCCTCCATCCTAGCCAACTTATCTTCTGGTGAACGACAAAATTGGGCTAAGTGACCTTCTCTTCCACAATTATAACATGCTTTGACTGACATCGCTGCAGCTTTGGACCGATGTGTCCTCCCTCCGCATTTGAAGCATATGATAGTGGTCGTTCTCCTTCCTTAACAACGGGTCTTTGGTCGACGCCTTTCCATCATTGTTGAATCTTCTCTTCTTGAAATGTCCATTCTTATTGTTTTGGCCTCGATTACCACCAAGTGGTTACCACTTCGCCCGTTGATTCCTCCACGCTTGTTGTCACCGCTCGATGATCGCTTCTCATTGGTATTATCATTTTGTTTTGCTCGCTTTTTTGGTTGCGTTGACTCGTTATCGCGCTTTACTAATCGATCCCTATTTACAACATCTCAATACAAACACGCTTTTATGAGAAATAAGATGTTGACGATTCCCGCTTTAAACCTCTTAAAACATCCGCATCATTCTCTCTTTCATTATCCACCAAGTGGGGCGCAAAACCGAGACAACTCGCAAACTTCGCTTTGTCTTTGCGACACTGGCCATATTATTCTGCTCCAACTTGATGAACTCTACCTCTTTTATGTGACGAATACTTTCGGAAAAGTACTTGTCGTTGAATAGTTCTTGGAAGTTCTCCCAAGACATCTTTAGTCTAGCGGCGGAGTTGAGTACGCTTTTGACCGATTCCCACCAAGAATCGCCTCTCCTCGCAACATAAAAGGCGGCAAAGGAACCTTTGCTGCTCCTGAGCATCCCAAGATATCAAATATCTTGATGATCTCGCTTTATCTATGCTTCCACTTTAAGTGGTTTTGGCTCTCCAATAAACTCCAAAGGTCCCAGCCTCCTTGAATCTGCTTAATGGTGACCGTCCGAGAGTTTCCAAAGTGTTTCCACCTACATTTTGGATGAAGAACTGCTCTCACCATTGTTGCATGAATTGCATAAAGCCTCCGAACATTCCATCATTCATCATTTGGTCAAGGTTGTTGTTTGCATGAGGATTGTCACCTTCCTCGATGCACATTATCCTCGATTATTGATATGTGGTGAATCAACTACATCTTGTGCTCCATTGCTATTCTCAACATTCTCGAATGTCATTTTCAGATCTCGCCACAAAACAAAGGTTAATTGACATGTAACATATTATCCCTATATTCGATCGACCAATTAAATACCAAATAAACTTAGGTAGGTCATACTAGCGAAGGAATTCCCCTCTCTCCCTCCTAGTTCTATTCTCACATCTTAGCCAGATCATATCCTAAAGCTTTGATACTAATCAGACGCCCCCAAAATCGGTATACATCACCTATTTTGAGTCGCCAAATACATGGTACAAAATTCAAATACAACTTAATTATACAATAGTCGGTGTAAAATACGACTAAACATATGTCATGAGTTTTAATACAAATATTGTCATCTAGACAATATACAAACTCAATGGGGTCCTCATTACATTTATTATCACACTATTTCATAGAATAGTGAGGACTACTAATGCTATTATCTGGACCATCACTCTGTTCCCCGACTAGTCCTTGTTACGTTCTCATTTCCTGAAGAGAACAATGAAAGCAAAAGGGTGAGCTCAAATAGCCCAGTAAGAAATATTATGACTAAGATAATGCAGAATAAATTATCATTAGCCTTCAACAGTGTTAAACTGATAAAATATAACAAACATCAAGTTTAACTGCAGCAGAACAAGCAATCCATTAGTAGAGTCAAGTAGAGAATAAAATCTACTATCTTCTATGATTTAAAAGGTTTTACATGACTTTTTTTGCTGAGACTCAGCTTAATAAATAATCCACATTATTCTTGCACTACGGCCAAGGATATTCATTAGTATCACAACCACAAATTATCCATGCACCACAGCCAAGGATATTCGTGTATTCATCAATGGTCATGATCATGCCAACAACTGTCCATCAATGCACTACGGGTTAATGAGGACTCTTTCCCCATCATTTGTAACATTACGGTCATGATTACACCGAATAATACCTGGTCATATGTGACGCCCCCAAAATAGGTATACATCACCCATTCTGAGTCGCCAAATACATGGTATGTAAACAACTACAACTTTATTAATACAACATAAAAAGCGTGAGTTTAAATACAAATATTGTCATCTGTACAATATCCACACTCAAATAAGTCCTCATTACAATTATTAATACACTATTTTACGTAATAGTGAGGATTACTAGAACAACTTCTAGAACCATCATTCCACACAATCGACTAGTACTCGCTACATTCTCGCCTCCCGAGAAGAAAAAATGGAACAACAAGGAAAAGGGTGAGCTCAACTAGCCCAAGAAAGAACATTATGACTAAGATAATATAGAACAAATTATCGTTAGTCCTCAACAGGAAAAATCTAATAGAATACAATAGATAACCAAGATTAAATCAATCTTCGCAATGAAATAATAATTCATTAGAAGAGTTAAGTAGAGAATGCAAACTACTATCTTCTATATATGAATTTAAAAGTTCATCGTCGATATTTTATCCTCGTAACATCAATCAATATATATCTGAATCAAATATTCATCTTTGCACTACAGTGCCAAAGATATTCATCATTAGTCATGTTCATCTAAACACTGCTCATCTTTGCACTACGGCCAAAGATATTAATCGATCGATCTGCTCATCTCAACACTGCTCATCTTTTACTCTACGGGCCAAAATATTCATCAAGAAATCATTCATCTTTGCACTACAAGCCAAAGATATTCAAGAATATCATCATTTAGGATCGAGGATGATGAAAATATTTTAAAGAAAACGAATCCAAAGAAACAAAAGAACAAGTATTAAGGATTCGTACTTTTACATAATCCAAGTTCAAAATACTTCATAAATAACTAGATTGGAGTAAAATTCAAGAATGAAGATCAAAACATAGATCCAATCAAAGATAGGAATCATAACAGACAATCTTGGACACAGAAAAGAAATTTTAATTTTTCTGTGAATAGTGTCGTATTTGTGAATAGTGCCGTATACGTGAATAGTAATTCTGACCTCAAAAGATAGAAATTTCACAAAAAAAATATCATCACGCTTCGTGAATAGTAACTCGTGAATAGTAATTCATGAATAGTAACTCGTGAATAGTAATTCATGAATAGTAACTCGTGAATAGTAACTCATGAATAGTAACTCATGAATAGTAACTTCACATGAAAAAGTTCCAAATTTGATAAAAAGTTCGTAACAATATTTCTAAAGATAATGATATTGAAGAAGATAATATCATTTAAGAAGAAACAACATCCCTTACCTCGTAAAGAATAGTATTTACGATCGGAATACTCGGATATAAGTCTTTGAAAGAATTGCACCAGTATAGCAATACTCAAAGTACTAAAATACTCACAAAATACGCTCGATATTATAGAGAGAGAAATAGAGAGAAACTTCAGTTTACGTGTGATTTTTAATTCTAACCTAAGCACCTATTTATGTAAAAATGCTTAGAACACCAAAGCGTAAAATTTAATAAAATATTAATATATATTATAAATTTCCTTAGCTAACTTTGAAGATCTGAATTCAGATCATTTATAATACATGTGAGCCCACTAATTGCACAAAAAAAACGTTTTTCTCAAAATAATTAACTAAAACTCCCAAAATCAATTATTTTAACTTGAACTTCAATAATTCATAACAAATATCCCTTTTATCGTAAAATTCGAGTCTTATGTAGTTTTTATAGGAAATTCAATTCTCTACAACTTTGCGTAAGAAAGTTTTTCAAATTCCAAATGTAAATTGCCCAAATCCACATACGAGATGATTTTATAAAGCTATAATCAAATTTCAGTCAAGAAATGGGGTCCACCGACACACAAAACATATGTTAAACAACTTTTGCAACAAAAATACTCTTCCTCCTCATATACTCATATATTCCACATTCATTGTAAAAATATTATCATTATTATATTATAATAATATAATAAAATATTATTTTATCAGAAAAGATAAAATATCAATTTTTAACAATTGTCACTTTAAAAAGTTTCTCCATCTATATCCACATAAAATCAATATTTCCCTCATCATATAAATTAATAGTTAATTATTTACAAATAATATTACGTAATCACAAGATCGACAACCAGCCGTTCCTCCAGAAAGAGGGGGGCTTCAAGAAGAATTTCTCCTTATCAAGCAAGCAATTAGGTGACCAAACCTCTCCTTGAGATGTAACTTTCTAGACATTGCCAATAATGTTTTCTAATAATATTATTCAGATAATATGAATTATTGCTTCGATAATGGAAAATACTATGTAGTAAAAATTATTGAAACAACAAAGAATATAAAATATCAACGCAAAGAATTATTGAATCAATAAAATAAAATAATCGAATAAGAATTACATCGTAATAATTATTGAGTAAAGGCCTTCACGTAAGAATCAATAATTGGTGCAATACCGCAAAGCCATCTGCAGTGCAACAACGAGTATTACTGCGTTTTTAACCAATTTGTATTCCAACAAGATAATTGCAGAATAACTACGCCGTTATTTATAAACAACTTATACTTATCGCTTTCTTCATCCAATCGCTTTTATTATAGGTCCACATATCAATTTGGCCGCATTTAATATTCCCCGACAGCAAGAATATTCCACGACCAAACGAATATCTCCGACAACAATGAGTATTTTATAACCACTTACTTATTTGAAATATTTGCGCATTTTACCCATAACTAACCACATTAATCAAATCGACCCTTAATATTTCAAAATAATAAATAAAGAAAATTAAATCTTCATTTATAAAAAGTTGGGGCCTTACATCATAATCATACTAAGTCTATCTATGCACTACATGCCACAGATAACTTTCAACATAATATAAACATGAGGATGATGACAATTATATAAGAATTCAATAAAACAAGTTCAAGAATTAATTTATCCAGGAACTAATAATGTCCAAATTATCAACATAATACTTCTTTGTAGAGTAACACTCAAGAATGCTCAGAAGAATATTTCCATGAAAAGATACTAGATGAAGCGCAAATATCAAGGATATTCCATTAATTTCATGGAGTATAGAAGTCAAAACTTTAACCAACTGAGTATAATAAAGAATGGAATATTAAAAGAAATCACCAGGCATGCGATAGAATCGCATGCATGTGTTATTCCAACGAGAATAATAAATAATGGAACCAGTCAAATGCGTAAACGCACCGCATGTGGGATATCCAATGTAATAATAAATAATGGAACCAAAGTCACGTAAACGCATGCATGTGATGTTCCAACAGTAATAATAAACAATCAACGGAACCAAAGTCATGCGAAACGCATGCATGTGATGTTCCAACAGAATAATAAATAATGGAATAACAGAAAAATTTCACCAAGTATAGGGTATCCCGAGTATACAGGTTATTCCAATAGAATAATAAAAAATGGAATAACAAAAGAATTTCACCAATAAGAAAGAAGGAATACCCCTAACGAGTACCACAAATAATATCCATTACCATAAAGAAGAGTATTTTGACTGGTAGGGCGAGGATATACTTAAAGAAAACTTGTACTACGCTCAAAGCTTTCTTAAACTCTAAAGAAATACGCTCAAGATTATAGAAGAAAAACTCTCTCTATAGTTTCTCTCTCTAGAGTTTCAGTGAATTCGTAAGAAATAATGAAGGAATGAGCTTCTATTTATAGAAGAATGGACTGCATAGTAACTAATTCATGAACGGTTCAGATTGATTTACTTTAAACGGACGTTCCAGATTGGTTTAAAATAAAATATAATATATTCTATTTATAATCTAATAAAACGAATAACTTTATAAAAGTATTCTGTTTTATATAAAAAGATTTTACTATGCAGGCACTATGCAAACACCATGCATAATAAAATATAATATATTCTAATTATTGTCTAATAAAATGATAACTTTATAAAAGTATTCATTTTTATATAAAAAGATTTTATTATTAGTCTAATAAAACGAATAACTTTATAAAAGTATTCTGCTTTATATAAAAAAGCTTTTCCGCTTTTATTACATTAATAATACTAATAAAACAAAACTCATCATCATTATTATAATTCACAATATTAATCGACTGTGTCGCTCCTGCAGGAAAGATGGGGCTTTTCAATAAGGATTTCTCCCATCATGCCGCAATTAGGTGACCAAACCTCTCCTCGATGTAACTTCTAGATATCGTTAATATTGCAAATAATAATATTAATAACTTTGTCATCTCAATTATTGATTATAAAATATTGACAATAATTGGATCAAATATCGTGAGATACTATAACGCAATTATCATGAATAATAATTGAACAAAACCGAGTGACTTCTCACGTAAGCATCAATAATCAATACCGTGCTACCTTGCGGCAACTACGCGGATTCTTGTACTTTTAACACCGGGTGTTTCAACAGCTTAATCTGTAAAACTTCCGCCGTTATTTTCATAAAGTATTTTTATCATTTTCTCAATCCGATAATAATTCCGTTGTAGGGTCCACTTTGATGATTGTGCTTGGTTGCATTTAATATTCCCTCGTTAAAACGAATATTTCCCGACCCAATCGAATATTATATAACAACTTCATGATTTTGCAAAATTTATAAATATTACCCACAACTATAACATTATATCAAATTCATTCCATAATATTCAAAAATGATATTTATAGAAAATTCATCTTTATTTATAAAAGTTGGGGTCTTACAGATTTTTTTATAAAAGATGTTTAAAACATGTTTTTCATTTTGGTGGTCCCCACTTGCATGTGTTAGTTGCTGAAATCAGATGGCAAGGTGTGCGTAGGAAAATAAAATAAATATATTAATATTTTATTAAATTTTCTGCTTTGGTGTTCTAAGCATTTTCCTATAAATAGGGTGCTTAGGTTAGAATTGAAAATCACACCGGAAATTTAAATCTTCTCTCTCTATATTATCGAGCGTATTCTTGTGAGTATTTTGATACTTTGAGTGTTGCTATACGGTGCAAGTGCTTTTCAGCGTTATATCCAATATTCAACAAGAAGTACTATTCTTTTGAGGTAATGTATGTTATTTTCTTCGCAAATGATATTATTTTCTTCAATATCATTATGCCGAATTATTGATATGAGTTTTATGGTGGAATTTTTACCTTTTTGTGTCGGGGTTACTATTCACATATACGATACTATTCACGTATACGACACTATTTACGAATACGACACTATTCACCGAAAAATGAAATGTTCTCTTTTTCGTCCCAGATGTCTATTATGGTTACTATAATTGATTGTATCCATGTTTTGATCTTCATTTTATACTTGTTTTGTTAAAAATTTGGCTTCTATACTCCATAAAATTAGTAGAATTTCCTTAATATTTGCGCTTTATCCAGTATCTTTTCATGAAAATATTATTCTGAGCATTCTTGATAAGTTTTAACTTTTTCATGCCGGGGTACTATTCACGGGGTTACTATTCCCAAAGTTACTATTCACTGGGTACTATTCACCTGGGGTACTATTTAGGACTGATCATTCGGTTATAACCGAACCGAATAGGTTATTCTGTTATAACCGAATACCGAAATAATCATAATTTTACTATCCGAATGACTAACCGAATTTGACAATAACCGAATTACAGAATATCAAAATACCTAATTGTAAATTCGGGTATTTCGGTTAATAACCGAACCTCCCTGTTATCATTTACAATCAAAAAAAGAACAATTACCGAATTGTAAACCATTGAATACTACTTTTTCCCATGTCAACCTCCCTTCATATTATATATGAACCTCCTTATTTTAGATTCCACCATACAGAAGTACATATGAAGAACTTTTTGATTACTACCTGTGTGACGCCCCCAAAATTAGGTATACATCATCCATTCTAAGTCGCTAGATACATAGTACAAAATTCAGATACAACTTCATTTATACAACTATTGAGCTGTCGTATAGAATACGACCACAGTTAACTGTGGGTTTTAATACAAATGTATGTAACTCTCATGGTGCCTCACCACAACCTTACAATGGTACTTTACATAAAAGTATAGTCAAAGACCTGCTTTTAGAAATTAAAATCTTTGGGAAGTGCTCAAGAAAACCTTCGTACATGGGAGGCCATGCGCTGCAGGTTATAATAGATATCATATGGCCACGTAATTATCCTTGGTCAATCTAATAGACCCCAAAAAAATGAGAAGATTACTATCATCTTCTTTCCAATAGTGAGTCTTCTCTTGACATATAACTATCTCCACTAGTGAATATTATATTTCAAATAAACTCCAAGATCATATAGGTAGTGCCCGTAGATATACTCAAAGAAGAGAGATGCGCACAACCTGCTTTTATAATAACACGAGGTTGTATGTCATTAGACATCTTGTATGATAGTGGCAAAACACCCTTCCAAAGTTGAGTTCACCTCACCCTATTTGATTTACCAAATATAATTACTAAATGTTGTATAGAATACAACACACTTTTCTATACTGTTTAGGGAGAACCTCCATGCCTAGAGACCACCGTTCTATTCCCCCATTATCCCCGCCGACCCAAAGAATACTCTTACTTACGAACACTCTTATTACACGTAAGGAATTGTGAAACGAAAGAGTGAGCACAACTAGCCCAAAAAGAATATCATGACTAAAGATAATTAAATTATCAATAGCTTTCATCAATAATAAATCAAAGATTTAGAACATATGGTAGATGATAAAACTTTTCAACCATAGTTGCAGCGGAACGAGCAATCTATTAGAAGAGTCAAATAGACCATAAGGTCTATTATCTTCTACGTTAAAAGTCCACCAATAATGTTTTATCCCTGTAACATCAATCAACAATTCCCGTCCACGATCATGTGAATAACTCATAATCACAATTGTGATTCTAAATTCCTCTTCGTACTCAGGACGAAGATAATTTTCATCACCTGTCTTCACCTGAAACATAAAAAATCATGGTTATACCAAATCACAATTCCTGCTCATAATCATTAAATCATCTTTGCACTACAGGCCAAAGATATACAACTGTAAAACCAATAATGCTGAGACTCAGCTTAACAAATAATCCACATCATCGAATCACCCCTGCACTACGGCCAAGGATATTCGTTAATATCACATCCATGAATTATCCATGCACTACGGCCAATATTCATTATTATCACATCCATGAATTAATATTTCATTGCTGAGACTCAGCTCAATAATTAATCCACATCATCAAATCATCCCTGCACTACAGGCCAAGGATATTCTTTAGTATCACAACCACGAATTATCCATGTACTACGGGCCAAAGATAATCATGTTTTCATCAACGGTCCTGATCATGCCATAAAACAATTCATCTTTGCACCCTTAGCCGAAGAGAATCCATAGCCATAATCATACCAAAAACTATCCATCAATGCACTACGGGCCAATGAGGACTTTTTCATTAGTATCACAACAACAAATTATCCATGCACTACGGGCCAAAGATAATCGTGTTTTTATCAACGGTCCTGATCATGCTATAAAATAATTCATCTTTGCACTCTGGGCCGAAGAGAATCCATAGCCATAATCATACCAAAAATTGTCCATCAATGCACTACGGGCCAATGAGGACTTTTTCCACATCATTTGCAACATTACGGTCATGATTATACCGAATAATCCCTGGTCATAATCATACCAAGTCCATCTATGCACTACAGGCCATAGATGACTTTCAACATAATATAAATATGAGGATGATGACAATATTATAAGCATTAATCAACTAAATCAAGGATAAATATTAAAGACTTTAAATTTATCCAGACATTATCAATTACTTAATAAAATCATAATCTAATACTTCATAATACTATAACAATATTTTTTAATCACTTCTTAAACTTATAAACAATTACATTTAATTATTTACACTTTTCCAAATAATGCATTTAATCATTCAAAAATGTCATACTCATAAGATTTCATCACCAATAATCAAATTACTCATCAAAAATCTGCATATACCTTATATAGGACTTCTAAGCCATAAAATCCTATTTACCAATTCTTCAACTCCACATAACATATTTAATTCATATGTTCGTAGCTAACTATTTTCATGAAAAATACCAAATTAGTCCCAAAAATTATTCTTTTCTGGGATTTATCAAAATATAGTCCCGTATTGAACATATATTTTGTTGACATTTTTAAAATTCATTTACTATTTTTCAAAAATCAATTTCTAATTAATTCCTTAAGAAATTAGCTAGCTCATGGTTAACTCCAAAAATTCAAAATCTTGGCAGGATCTTACACATGTTAACGTGAGCTTCCAGTTTAAATTTCATGGTCATCTGAGTTATAGAACTCCTAAGTTATAAGCGTTTTTTCATTTAAAAAACCTAAATATTGAAATGGTCATAACTTGCTCATTTTAAGTCTGGAATGAGCTCGGTTTTGGACAGAGGGTACTTTATACCATATACTTTCATGTCCTAAAAGACCAATTTTTTCTCACAAATTAAGTTGCAAAAAATTTCCTTTTAAAATTGTGGCGTGAAATTTTTCATATTTTGCAGTTTTTCGTACTTTGCTAAAATCAGTCCACACAAAAATCTACATACAAAACTCATAGACCTAACTCTAGAACTTGACCACACTAAAAAATTCGAAATATAATAAGAGATATGGTCAATTGAATTTTATGTGCCGTTTTCACCAAAATCTGATTTTCAACTCTTTGTGATTTCTAAGAAATTTTCATGTTTTCACATAATAACCAACATAACTCATCATAACACTTACTAATACTCAAAACATATGAGGATATCATGTATACCGATCATTCCATAATTTAATAAAGAATGAATACACAGGATCGTTCACCATGCATGTGGTAATCCACATAGACAGGTTATTCCAACAGAATAATAAAGAATGGAATAACAGGAGGATTCACCATGCGTGCGATAGATCGCATGAGATGTGTTATTCTCAAAAAGAATAATAAATAATGGAACCAGTCTAGCGTAAACGCATACAGCGTGATATTCCGAGAATAGTAAAAGATTTTAACCAGTCCGGCGTAAAGCATGTATACATATATTCTAACGAATAATAAAAATGGAATAATAGAAGAATTTCACCAAGTATAGGGTAGCTCACAGTATACATGTTATTCCAATGTAATAATAAAGAATGGAATAATGTAAGTTCTCTTCATGGATAAAAAAAATAATACTCCCTACGAGTACAACAAATAATATTCCTACCTTGGAAAAAACGGATACCGGGAATAGTGAGGTAGCAGACTTCTTTTCTTTCTCTCTATAATTTCTCTCTATAATAATCGCTCTAAAACTTTTGTGAATTGGTGAGAAATGAAGGAAGAATGAGCTTCTATTTATAGGAAAATATAGTTTCGATAATTGCACGTTTTGGGGCTACAAAAATTACAGTACAATACCTCCAACTTTTCTTTCATTTTTAACTTAGTCCTGCAAGTATTATCAAACTTGCACCACCTCCCCTAATAGTAAATAATGTGAATCAATAGTTCAATCATGTGAATCAATAGTATAATCATGTGAAAAATACGAATTACAGTATACTACCTCCATCTATAACTCCATTTTTAACTTAGTCATGCAAGTATTATCAATCTTGCACCAACTCCCCTAATAGTAAATAATGTGATTTAATAGTACACATATGTGAACAAATAGTTATATAAGTATGTGAATTAGTAGCAATTAATTGCTCATTTATCCGATAAATTACCCGATTTATCAATATAACCCCTAGACATCAATTATCATCGGAATAGATGTCGATTTCCACTAACACTAATAATCCCAACACAATGGAACTATCAAAATTCATTTTTAATCAACACAAATTATTCATCATTAATATTATAACTCACAATATTTAACAACCAGGTCGTTCCCAGGAAAGAGGGGGCTTTTCGATAAGGATTTCTCCTTATTATTGCCGCAATTAGGTGTCCAAACCTCTCCTCGATGTAACTTCTAGACATTGTCAATATTGCAAATAATAATATGAATAACTTTATCGTCTCAATTATTGATTTAATAATATAATATATTATGCAAATGATACCGTGACAATAATTAAATCAATAATATGAGAGATATGATGCAGCAATTATTGTAGCAATAATTGAGTATAACTGAGTGACTTCTCACGTAAGCATCAATAATCAATACCGTGTGCTACTATGCAACCACGCCAGACATTATCTTTTTTCTTTTAACAAGGGTGTTTCAACAGTTAATGGTAAAACTTCCGCCGTTATTTTCATAAAGTATTTTTGTCGTTTTCTCAATCCGACAATAATTCCGTTATGGGGGTCCACCAATGATTGTGTCGTTGTACGAATATTCTTTGTTAAAACGAATATTTCCCGACCAATCGAATATTATATAACAACTTGCGTACTTTGTAAAATTTGTAAATATTATCCACAACTATAACATTATATCAAATCCACTCCATAATATAAAAAAATAAAAAATTATTTCGAGAAAATTAAATATTTATTCATAAAATCTGGGGTCTCACAATCTCCCCTCCTTATGGAATTTTTCCCTCAAAATTTATGTACGTACCTGGTATTCGAAGAGATGAGAATACCTTGCTTTTTTTTTTTCGGATTGTACCTTCCCGGTTATTTGCTCTGTATCATGATTTTCCCATTGCTCATCTCCTGTATTTCAGATATCATTCTAGAATATATCTTCAAAACAAAGGTCAATTGACATATCACAAATTGTTAATTTATCAAGTAAAAATTTTTTGGCTTAGGTAAGTCACACACTAGCGAAGTTTATTACTCGTCTCTCCCCTCCTAGTTCTAGACTCATATCTCTGCCAGCGACCATATCCCTAAGCTCTGATACCAAATGTGACGCCCCCAAAATTAGGTATACATCACCTATTTTGAGTCGCCAAATACATAGTACAAAATTCGAGATACAACTTCATTTATATTATCATTGAAATGTCAGATAGAATACGACCACGCTTAATCGTGAGTTTTAATACAAATGTATGTAACTCTCATGGTGCCTCGACCACAACCTTACAATGGTACTTTACATAAAAGTATAGTCAAAAGACCTTTTTAGAAATTAAAATCTTTAGGAAGTGCTCAAGAAACCTTCGTATACTGGGAGGCCATGCGTCTAGGTTATAATAGATATCATATGGCCACAAATTATCCTTGGTTGACCCAATAGACCCCAAAGAAAAACGAGAAGATTACTATCATCTTCTTTCCAATGGTGAGTCTTCTCTCGACATATAACTATCTCCACCGCTCTCAAGTGAATATTATATTTCAAATAAACTCCAAGATCATATAGGTAGTGCCCGTAGATATACTCAAGCAAAGTGGATGCGCATAACCACATTTTATAATAACACGAGGTTGTATGTCATTGTACATCTTGTATGATAGTGGCAAAACACCCTTCCAAAGTTGGGTTCACCTCACCCTATTTGATTCACCAAATATAACTACTAAATGTTGTATAGAATACAACACACTTTTCTATATTGTTTAGGAGAACCTCCACAAATTAGAGACCAACATTTCTATTCCCCTGTTATCCCCGCCTCGACAATCTCGACAATACTCTTACTAAACACTCTTATTATCTCATAAGGAATCAGAAAAAGCGAAAGGGTGAGCACAACTAGCCCAAAGAAAGAATATCATGACTAAAGATAATTAAATTATCAATAGCTTTCATCAATAATAAATTAGAGACTTAGAACATATGGTAGATGATAAAACTTTTCAACCATAGTTGCAGCGGAACGAGCAATCCATTAGAAGACTCAAATAGACCATAAGGTCTATTATCTTCTCTACGTTAAAAGTCCACCAATAATATTTTATCCCTATAACATCAATCAACAATTATCGTCCACGATCATGTGAATAACTCATAATCACAATTGTGATTCTAAATTCCTCTTCGCATACCGTGGATTTAAGATAATTTTCATCACCTGTCTTCACCTGAAACATCAAAAATCATAGTTATACCAAATCACAATTCCTGCTCATAATCATTAAATCATCTTTGCACTACAAGCCAAAGATATACAACCATAAAACCAATAATACTGAGACTCAGCTTAACAAATAATCCACATCATCGAATCACCCCTGCACTACGGCCAAGGATATTCGTTAATATCATATCCATGAATTATCCATGCACTACGGCCAAGGATATTCATTATTATCACATCCATGAATTAATATTTCATTGCTGAGACTCAGCTCAATAATTAATCCATATCATCAAATCATCCCTGCACTACAGGCCAAGGATATTATTTAGTATCACGACCACGAATTATCCATGCACTACGGGCCAAAGATAATCGTGTTTTCATCAATGGTCCTGATCATGCCATAAAATAATTCATCTTTGCACCCTTGGTCGAAGAGAATCCATAGCCATAATCATACCAAAAACTGTTCATCAATGCACTACGGGCCAATGAGGACTTTTTCATTAGTATCACAACCACAAATTATCCATGCACTACGGGCCAAAGATAATCGTGTTTTTATCAACTGCTTACGATCATGCTATAAAATAATTCATCTTTACCCTTGGTCAAGAGAATCCATAGCCATAATCATACCAAAATTGTCCATCAATGCACTACGGGCCAATGAGGACTTTTTCCACATCATTTGCAACATTACGGTCATGATTATACCGAATAATCCCTGGTCATAATCATACCAAGTCCATCTATGCACTACATGTGACACCCCCAAAATCAGGTATACATCACCCATCTTGAGTCGCCAGATAAATGGTACAGAATTCAAATACAACTTAATAATACAACTGTCGTGTACAATACGACAAAACATAAAATGTGAGTTTGAATACAAATATTGTCTACTAGAGAGTATACAAACTCAAAAGGAGTCCTTATTACAATTATTATCACACTATTTCACAGAATAGTGAGGACTACCAATGCACCATCTAGGACCATCACTGTTCTCCCGACTAGTCCCATTTACGCTCTCATTTCACAGAGAAACGGTAAAAAGAAAGGGTGAGCTCAACTAGCCCAAGAAGAAAAATTATGACTAAGACAATGCAGAATAATTTATCGTTAGCCTTCAACACGAGTGTTAAACCGATAAAATATAATAACTATCAAGTTTAATCATGCGGTAAACAAGCAATCCATTAAGAGAGTCAAGTAGGGAATAAAATCTACTATCTTCTATGATTTAAAAGGTTTTTCATCACTTTTATCAATTAGACTCAACTTAATAAATAATCCACATCATCGAATCACCCCCCACTTCTACTACCAAGGATATTTTTTAAGTATCACGACCACAAATTATCCATGCACTACTACTAAAAGATAATCATGTTTTCATCAACTATCCCCGATCATGCCATAAAACAATTCATCTTTGCACTACTACCAAAGAGAATCCATAGCCATAATCATACCAAAAAACATCCCATCAATGCACTACGGGCCAATGAGGACTTTTTCCACATCATTTGTAACATTACGGTTATGATTATACCGAATAATCCTGGTCATAATCATACCAAGTCCATCTATGCACTACAGAGGCCGTATGACTTTCAAGAAAATATAAACATGAGGATGATGACAATGATATAAGAATTCAATAAAACAAGTTCAAGAATTAATTTATCTAGGAACCGATAATGTCCAAATTGTCAACATGATCTTTGCTTTGTAGAGTAAAATTCAAGAATGCTCGTAAGAATATTTCCATGAAAAGATCTCGATGAAGCGCAAATATCAAGGATATTCCACTAATTTCATGGAGTATAGAAGTCAAAGTTTTAACCAACCGAGTATAATAAAGAATGGAATAACAAAAGAAATCACCATGCATCCGATAGATCGCATATGCGAGTTATTCCAATGAATAATAAATAACGGAACCAGTCCGACGTAAACCGCATGCATGTGATATTCCAATAGAATAATAAAGAATGGAATTGAATCCCACAAAAAACGCTACCGATAGGATATTCCAACAGAATAATAAATAACGGAACCAGGTCTGGCGTAAAATGCATAGAAAGGATATTCCAACAGAATAATAAATAACGGAACCAGGTCCGGCGTAAAATGCACAGACAGGATATTCCAACATAATAATAAAGAATGGAATATTAGAAGAATTTCACCATGTATGCAGTACTTTGCATAGACAGGTTATTCCAACATAAAAATAAAGAATAGAATAATAGAAGAATTTCACCAAGTATATGGTAGCCCGCGTATACAGGTTATTCCAACAGAATAATAAAGAATGAAATAAGAGAATTCATCTTTGCACCGTTGGTCGAAGAGAATCCATAGCCATAATCATACCAAAAACTGTCCATCAATGCACTACGGGCCAATGAGGACTTTTTCATTAGTATCACAACCACAAATTATCCATGCACTACGGGCCAAAGATAATCGTGTTTTTATCAACGGTTCTGATCATGCTATAAAATAATTCATCTTTGCACCCTTGGCCGAAGAGAATCCATAGCCATAATCATACCAAAAGTTGTCCATCAATGCACTACGAGCCAATGAGGACTTTTTTCACATCATTTGCAACATTACGGTCATGATTATACCGAATAATCCCTGGTCATAATCATACCAAGTCCATCTATGCACTACAGGCCATAGATGACTTTCAACATAATATAAATATGAGGATGATGACAATATTATAAGCATTAATCAACTAAATCAAGGATAAATATTAAAGACTTTAAATTTATCCAGACATTATTAATTACTTAATAAAATCATAATCTAATACTGTTAATACTATAACTATATTTTAATCACTTCTTAAACTTATAAACAATTACATTTAATTATTTACACTTTTCCAAATAATGCATTTAATCATTCAAAAATGTCATACTCATAAGATTTCATCACCAATAATCAAATTACTCATCAAAAATCTGCATATACCTTATATAGGATTTCTAAGCCATAAAATCCTATTTACCAATTCTTTAACTCCACACAACATATTTAATTCATATGTTCGTAGCTAACTATTTTCATGAAAAATACCAAATCAGTCCCAAAAATTATTCTTTTCTGGGATTTAGCATAATATAGTCCCGTATTGAACATATATTTTCTTGACATTTTTAAAATTTATTTACTATTTTTCAAAAATCAATTTCTAATTAATTCCTTAAGAAATTAGCTACCTCATGGTTAACTCCAGAAATTCCCAAATCTTGGCAGGATCTTACACATGTTAACGTGAGCTTCCAGTTTAAATTTCAGGGTCATCGGAGTTTTAGAACTTCGGTTATAGCGTTTTTCGTCGAAAAAACTTAAATATTGAAATGGTCATAACTTGCTCATTTTAAGTCAGAATGAGATCAATTTTGGATAGGAGGTACTTTATACCATATACTTTCATGTCCCAAAAGGCCAGAATTTTTCTCACAAATTAAGTGGCCAAAACAACCCTTTTAAAATCGTGGCAGCAACCTTTTTCATATTTTGCAGTTTTTCGTACTTTGCTAAAATAAGTTCATACAAAAATCTACAAAACCTTTTTCAGTGATTCCACTTGGATAAGTTACAAAACTCATAGACCTAACTCTAGAACTTGACTACACTCAAAAATTCGAAATATAATAGGAGATATGATCAATTGAATTTTATGTTCCGTTTTCACCAAAATCTGATTTTCATCTCTTTGTGATTTCTAAGAAACTTTCATGTTTTCACATAATAACCAACATAACTCATCATAACTGTGACGCCCCCAAAATAGGTATACTTCACCTATTCTGAGTCATCAAATACATGGTACATAATACAAATACAACTTAATTATACAACTGCCATGTAAAGTGCGAAAAACATAAGTCGTGAGTTTTAATACAAATATTGTCGTCTAGACAATATACAAACTCAAATTCAATATTATTACATTTATTTTCCACTATTTCACCTTTGAATAGTGGGGACTACTAATGCTATCATCAATCCGTCACTCCGCTCCCCGACTAGTCCCCTCGCCACGCTCTCATTTCACGAAGAAATAATAAAAGTAAAAGGGTGAGCTCAACTAGCCCAGTAGGAAATATTATGACTAAGATAATGCAGAATATATTATCATTTGCCTTCAACAGTGTTAAACTGATACAATATAACAACCATCAAGTTTAACTACAGCGGAATAAGCAATCCATTAAAAGAGTCAAGTAGAGAATAAAATCTACAATCTTTTACGATTTAGAAGGTTTTTCATCACTTTTATCGTTGAGACTCAGCTTAATAAATAATCCACATCATCGAATCACCCCTGCACTACGGCCAAGGATATTCTTTAGTATCACGACCACAATTATCCATGCACTACGGGCCAAGAATATTTGTGTATTCATTAATGGTTATGATCATGCTAACAACTATCCATCAATGCACTACGGGCCAATGAGGACTTTTCCACGTCATTTATAACATTACGGTCATGATTACACCGAATAATCCCTGGTCATAATCATACCAAGTCCATCTATGCACTATAGGCCACAGATGACTTTCAACAAAATATAAACATGAGGATGATGACAATGATATACGAATTCAATAAAACAAGTTCAAGAATTAATTTATCCGAGAACTAATAACGCCTAAATTGTCAACATGATATCGCTTTGTAGAGTAAAAAATTCAAGAATGCTCGTAAGAATATTTCCATGAAAAGATCTTCGGATGAAGCGCAAATATCAAGGATATTCCATTAATTTCATGGAGTATAGAAGTCAAAACTTTAACCAACCGAGTATAATAAGGAATGGAATAACAAAAGAAATCACCAGCACGCGATAGGCCTTCGCATTGAGCAAGTTATTCCAATGTAATTATAAATAACGGAATCAGTCCCGTAAAACGCATGCATGTGATATATTCCAACAAAATAATAAAGATTTTAATCAGTCCGACGTAAAACGCATGCAGATGTGATACTCCAACGAGAATAATAAAGATTTTAACCAGTCCCATGTGAACGCATGCATGTGATGTTCCTAACGAAATGATAAATAATGGAACCAGTCCCACGTAACGCATGCATGCATGATGTTCCAAATGTAATGATAAAGAATGGAATCACAAAAGAATTTCACCAAGTATAGGGTAGCCCGCGTATACAGGTTATTCCAACAAAATAATAAAGAATGGAATAACAGAAGTTCTCTTCATAGATAAGAAAGAAATATTACTCCCTACCCTAGAAAAACTGGATACTGGAATAGTGAGGTAGCAGACTTCTCTTCTTCTTTCTATAATTTCTCTCTATAATAATCGCTCTAAAGCTTTTGTAAATTGGTGAGAAATGAAGGAAGAATGAGCTTCTATTTATAGGAAAATATAGTTTCGATAATTGCGTTTTGGGGCTCGAAAAAATTACAATTACAATACCTCCAACTTTTCTTTCATTTTTAATTTAGTCCTGCAAGTATTATCAAACTTTCACCACCTCCCCTAATAGTAAATAATGTGAATCAATAGTTCAATCATGTGAATCAATAGTATAATCATGTGAAAATATAAATTACAGTATAGTACCTCCATCTATACCTCTATTTTTAATTTAGTCATGCAAGTATTATCAATTTTGCACCAACTCCCCTAATAGTACAAGAATGTGAAACAATAGTATACACATGTGAACAAATAGTTATAATCATGTGAAATAATAGTAATCAATTGCTCATTTATCCGGTTAAATACCCGATTGGTCAAAATAACCTCTAGACATCAATTTTTATCGAAATAAATGTCGATTTTCACTAACACAAATAATTCCAACATAATGAAACTATTTTTATCAAAAATATAAATTTTGAAATTTCGAAGTTTGACTTTTCTCAAAAAAGTCAACACATTTTGACGAAATAGTAAAACCTAAAATTTTGTGTTTATAGTCTATTTTCACTAATTTCATCGCTTACGGACTCAAATATCACGTCCGCGTCTCCAAATTCAACTCCATGCACAACTTCAATATTAATAACATTCATCATTAATATTATAACTCACAATATTTATCAACCAGGTCGTTCCCAGGAAAGAGGGGGCTTTTCATTAAGGATTTCTTCCTATCAAGCGCCATGAATTAGGTGACCAAACCTCTCCTTATGTAACTTCTAGACATTGTAAATATTGTAATTTAATAATATGAATAACTTTTTCGTCTCAATTATTGATTTAATAAAATAACATATTATGCGCAGATGATCTTGTGACAATAATCGAATCAATAATATGAGAGATATGATGCAAGAATTATCAGTAGCAATAATTGAGTATAACCGAGTGACTTCTCATGTAAGCATCAATAATCAATACCGTATACTCTTCATGCAACCACAGCGTATTCATCGTACTTTTACTACCGGGTAGTTCAACAGCTTAACAGTAAAACTTCCGGCTTTATTTTCATAAAGTATTTTTGTCGCTTTCTCAATCCGGCAATAATTTTGTTGAAGGGTCCACCAATGATTGTCTTAGTTGTATTTAATATTCCTATTAAAATGAATATTCCCCGACCAATAGAATATTATATAACAACTTGCGTACTTTGCAAAATTTGTAAATATTACCCACAACTATAACATTATATCAAATCCACACCATAATATTCAAAAATATATTTCGAGAAAATTTAATCTTTATTCAAAAAGTTGGGGTCTTACAACCTCCCCTTTTTATGAAATTTCATCCTCGAAATTAGGGTGTGTACCTGGTATGTCGAAGAGGTAAGGATATCTTGATTTTATCTCAGATTCTAACTCCCAGGTCATTTCTTCCACATCGTGGTTTCTCCACAAAACTTTGACTTGAGGTATAACCTTGTAGCGTAGAATATGATCCTTTTTATCCAGGATTTTAACAGGTAACTCTTCATACGTTAAATCTTCCTCTATCTCATCTAGTTCTAATTCAATAATGTGGTTTGGGTCTTTCACATATTTACGTAACATAGATATGTGAAAAACGTTATGAACACGAGACATACATGGCGGTAAAACGAGTCTATACGCCACAGTTCCTACTCGATCGAGGATTAAAAATGGGCCAATGAATCGAGGGTTGAGCTTTCCTCTCTTTCCAAATCTCGTAACTCCCTTCCATGGAGCAACACGTAACAACACATGATGTCCAATATCGAATTCCACGTCCTTTCGATGAAGATCAGCATAACTCTTTTGTCAATCTTGTGAGGTTTTTATACGTTTTCGGATCGTTTGAATCTTTTTCGTAGTCATACGTACCAACTCCGGTCCCAACAACATTGTTTCACCCACCTCATCCCATCATACTGGAGAATGACACTTTCTTCCATATAACGCCTCAAATGGAGCCATGCCAATACTTGCTTGATAACTGTTGTTGTAGGAAAACTTTACCAATGGTAAGAACTTGTCCCAACTTCCCTTGAAGTCAAGGACACAGAGTCTTAATAGATCTTCAAGACTTTGAATGGTCCTCTCCGACTGCCCGTCCGTCTGAGGATGATATGCCGAGCTAAATCGTAAATCCGCGCCCATAGCTTTTTGCAAACTAACCCAAAATCTTGAAGTGAATCTTGGGTCTCGATCGAAACTATGGATCTTGGCATACCATATCTGATCTTATAATCTCGTTTATGTACATACGAGCTAGACGTTCAAGTGTATAAGTTTCTCGTATAGGTAGGAAATGAGCAGACTTGGTCAATCTATCAACAATGACCTAAATTGCATCTATGCCTTGAGAAACCTTGGGAAGACCAGTAATGAAATCCATAGTAATGTGTTCCCACTTCCATTCTGGAATTTCAAGTGGTTGTAATGGACCTTTTGGTACTTGATGCTCCGCCTTGACTCGTTGACAAGTTAAACACCTTGAGATAAACTCTGCTATCTCTCTCTTCATATTGCTCCACCAAAATGTATGTCGAAGATCACGATACATTTTGGTACTCCCAGGATGGATTGCAAACGGTGTATTGTGCACCTCCATCATGATTTTATACTTTAAATCAGAGTTGTTAGGAACACAAAGTCTAGAGTTGACTCGAAGTATTCCTTCTTCATCGATTCTTGCTTCCTACTAACACCTTCTTGTACTTTCGTCCTCATACATACGCATCCGGTGTCCAGTGCGTGCTTGGCGACTTTTTAACTTTATCGATTAAAGTCGGTTCTACTCGTATATTCGCCATCATCACATGGGTCCCTGGATTCTTTATCTCTAACTCCATCCTTTTCAAGTCATACAAAATGGGCCTTTGCGTTGACAATATTGCACTCGTACCCGCATATGATCTTCTACTCTCATCGCGGCTACCACCATGTTCGCTTTTCCAGGAAGGTATTGGATGGTATGATCATAATCTTTCAATAGTTCAAGCCAACGTCGTTGTCGCATGTTGAGTTCCTTTTGGGTGAGGAAATATTTGAGGCTTTTATGATTCGTGTAGATCTCCACCTTCTCTCCATACAGGTAATGCCTCCAAATCTTAAGCGCCAAAAATGACAAATTTGCCAACTCTAGATCATGAGTAAGATAATTCCTCTCATATTCTTTGAGTTGCTTGGTGAGGCATAGGCTATGACTTTCCCATGTTGCATGAGAACACATCCTAACCCTTTGCCCGAAAGCATCACTATAGATGACAAATCCTTCGAGCGGATGGTATTGTCGAGCAGTCTTGAAATGAGTCTTCTCTTGAGTTCTTGAAAACTCTTCTCACATTCCTCGCCCAACCGAACTTTGTATCTTTCCGAGTCACCGAGAGTTAATGGAGTAGCGATTCGAAAACCCTTCTACAAATCTCCGATAATAACCAGCTAAGCCGAGAAAGCTACGTACTTCAGTCACTGATTTAGGTTGCTCCCAGCTTTGAATAGCTTCAATCTTTGTCGGGTCAACAGCTATTCCATGACTTGATACTACGTGCCCAAGGAATGCCACTTCCTCAAGCCAGAACTCACATTTCTTCAACTTGACATAAAGCTTGTTTTCACGAAGCTTTTGGAGTATCAACCTCAAGTGTTGCTCATGATCTTCACGGCTTTTGGAATATATGAGGATGTCATCAATAAAGACGGCCACAAAATGATCCAAATATTCCTTGAATACTCGGTTCATCATATCCATGAAGGCAGCAGGAGCATTAGTCAATCTAAAAGACATGACTAAAAATTCATAATGCCCGTACCGAGTTCTGAAGGTAATCTTTGGAATATCCTCAGTTTTAACCTTCAGCTGATGATATCCAGAATGAAGATCGATCTTTGAAAAAAATTGTGCTCCTTGTAACTGATCAAACAGGTCATCAATACGTGGCAATGGGTACCTATTTTTGATGGTGACATGATTCAACTCCCGATAATCAATACAAAGTCGCATACTCCCATCTTTCTTCTTCACAAATCGAACAGGAGCACCCCAAGGAGACGTCTTAGACTTAATGAAACCAATGTCTAACAATTCCTGCAATTGGGTCTTTAACTCCTGAAGTTCAATAGGAGCCATTCGATATGGGGCTTTGGAAATGGGTTTTGTACCGGGTTCAAGGTCGATATAAAATTCAACTTCACGCTTTGGGGGTAGGCCAGGAAGTTCTTCAGGGAATACGTCAGGAAATTTATTAACAATAGAAATATCCTTCAAATTTGACGTATTTTTGTTTAAATCCGTGACATGAGCTAAGAAAGCTTGACATCCATTTTTCATAAACGAATAGCTTTATGGCTTGAGATGACCGTGATTGATTTTAATGGTTTGGTCGCTTGAATTCGCATAATACGTTGATTAGGAATATGAAAGCTAACAATCTTACGAAAATAATCAATTTTAGCATGATGAGTAGTTAACCAATCAATCCCTAGAATCACATCAAATGCAAGTATTTTCAATGAAATAAGATCGACAGGTAATGTGAGGGTACCGATTTGAACCAAACAACACTTATAAACAGTGGATGTAATGAAAGTTTCTCCCAACGGAGTTTCCACAGATAAGTCAAAGTCTAATTTCTCCGGAGTCAAATTTAACCGTTGAGCTCAAGTAGGAGAAATAAAAGAATGGGTAGAAGCGGTATCAAATAAAGTATAGACTTCGCTAGAGTTTATGATAAGCTTACCCGTGATGACCTCATTCGGGTTCCTTGCTTTTTGGGAGGTCACAACAAACGCTCTCCTTTACTACTTCTGGCTTTGACTTTTCTCTGGGACTGACCTTTGGTGCCTCCATCCTAGCTGAACTTATCTTGATGAACGACAAAATTGGGTTAAGTGACCTTCTCTTCCACAATTATAACATGCTTTGGACGGCATCGCGCATTTTGGTGATGTGTCCTCCTCTCACATTTGAAGCATATGATAGGTGGTCGTTTCTCCTTCCTTAACAACGGATCTTTGGTCTTTGACGTATTTCCATCATTGTTGAATCTTCTCTTCTTGAAATGTCCATTCTTATTGTTTTGGCCTCGATTACCACCGAAGTGGTTACCACTTACGCCTGTTGATTCCTCCACGCTTGTTGTCACCGCTTCGATGATCGCTCTCCTCATTGGTATTATCATTTTGTCGGTTTTGCACTCTTTTGGTTGCGTTGACTCGTTATCGCTACTTCTACTAATCGAGCCCTATTTACAACATCCTAATACAAACACGCTTTTATGAAATAAGATATTGACGATCTCCGCTTTCAAACCTCTTAAAAACATTCACGTCATTTGTGTCTCATTATCGACCAAATGGGATGCAAACCGGGATAACTCCGCAAATTTAGCCTCGTATTACGACACGATCATATTGTTTTGCTCCAACTTGATAAACTCCACCTCTTTCATGTGACGAATACTTTCGGGAAAGTACTTGTCGTTGAATAGCTCTTGGAACTTCTCCCAAGACATTTTGAGTCGGCCAGTCGGGTACGCTTTTCTGATTCCCACCATGAATCCTTTCTTCAATAACATGAAGGTGGCGAAGGAACCTTTGCTCTCGGAGCATCCCAAGACATCAAATATCTTGGTGATCTGCTTAATCCATGCTTCACCTTAAAGTGGTTTTGGCTCTCCAATAAACTCGGTTATCCCAGCTCCTTGAATCGCTTAGCAGAATCATCCCCGAGAGTTTCAAAGTGTTTCCACCTACATTTTGGATGAGAATGCTCTACTTTGATGTTGTATGAATTGCATA
Organism: Panax ginseng; assembly: GCA_020205605.1. Lineage (NCBI taxonomy): Eukaryota > Viridiplantae > Streptophyta > Magnoliopsida > Apiales > Araliaceae > Panax > Panax ginseng. The sequence continues at coordinate 31,466,844 of CM035138.1, read as the reverse complement.
AAGCCCCTGAACATTCCATCGTTCAACATTTGGTCGGTGTTGTTGTTTGCATGAGGATTGTCGCCTTCACGATGCACATTATTACGATTGTTGATCTATGGAGACTCAATGATCATTATGCTCCATTGCTATTCTCAATATTCTCGGATGCCATTTTCAAATCGCCACAAAACAAGGGTTAATTGACATGCAACATATTATCCATATACTCGACCAACCAATTAAATACCAAATAAACTTAGGTAGGTCATACTAGCGAAGGAATTCCCGCTCTCCCCCTCCTAGTTCTAGTCTCACATCTTAGCCAGGATCATATCCCTAAGCTTTGATACCCACTCTTGGCGCGCCCCAAAATAGGTATACATCACCTATTCGAGTCAGTCAAATACATGGTACATAATACAAATACAACTTAATTATACAACCGTAGTGTAAAAGTACGACAAAACATAAGTCGTGAGTTTTAATACAAATATTATCGCCTGTACAATATACAAACTCAAATTCAATATTATTACATTTATTTTCCACTATTTCACCAATAGTGAGGACTACTAATGCTATCATCTCGTCCGTCACTCCGCTTCCCGACTAGTCCTCGCTACGTTCTCATTTCTCAAGAGAACAATAAAAAAGTAAAAGGGTGAGCTCAACTAGCCCAATAGGAAATATTATGACTAAGATAATGCAGAATATATTATCGTTAGCCTTCAATAGTGTTAAACTGATACAATATAACAACCATCAAGTTTAATCAGTGGCGAACAAGCAATCCATTAAAAGAGTAAAGTAGAGAATAAAATCTACTATCTTTTACGATTTAGAAGGTTTTCATCACTTTTATCATTGGGACTCGACAATAAATAATCCACATCATCGAATCACCCCGCACTACTGGCCAAGGATATTCTTTAGTATCACGACCACAATTATCCATGCACTACGGGTCAAGAGTATTTGTGTATTCATTAATGGTCATGATCATGCCAACAAATGTCCATCAATGCACTACCGGTCAATGAGAACTTTTTCCACATCATTTGTAAAATTACGGTCATGATTACAATAATAATCCCTCAGTCATAATCATACCAAGTCCATCTATGCACTATAGGCCACAGATGACTTTCAACAAAATATAAACATGAGGATGATGACAATGATATACGAATTCAATAAAACAAGTTCAAGAATTAATTTATCCAGGAACTAATAACGTCCAAATTGTCAACATGATACTTTGCTTTGTAGAGTAAAATTCAAGAATGCTCGTAAGAATATTTCCATGAAAAGATCTTTGGATGAAGCGCAAATATCAAGGATATTCCACTAATTTCATGGAGTATAGAAGTCAAAACTTTAACCAACTGAGTATAATAAGGAATGGAATAACAAAAGAAATCACCAGGCATGCGATAGACCGCATAGCAAAAGTTATTCCAACGAATAATAAATAACGGAATCAATCCAGGCATAAAACGCATACGAGAGAGGATATTCCAACAAAATAATAAAGATTTAAATCAGTCCGGCGTAGAAACGCATGCATGACGATATATTCCAATGTAATAATAAAGATTTAAACAGTCCCAAGGTAGAAACGCATGCATGTGATGTTCCTAACAAAATGATAAATAATGGAACCAGGTCCGGCGTAAACGCACAGACAGGATGTTCCAACAAAATGATAAAGAATGGAATCACAAAAGAATTTCACCAAGTATAGGGTAGCCCGCGTATACAGGTTATTGCAACAGAATAATAAAGAATGGAATAACAGAAGTTATCTTCATGGATAAGAAAGAAATAATACTCCCTACGAGTACAACAGATAATATTCCCTATCTTGAAAAAACTGGATACTAAAATAGTGAGGTAGCAGACTTCTCTTCTTCTTTCTCTCTATAATTTCTCTCTATAATAATCGCTCTAAAGCTTTTGTGAATTGGTGAGAAATGAAGGAAGAATGAGCTTCTATTTATAGGAAAATATAGTTTCGATATAATTGCACGCTTTTGGGGCTCAAAAAATTACAAAGATCAATACCTCCAACTTTTCTTTCATTTTAACTCGATCCTACAAGTATTATCAAACTTGCACCACCTCCCTTAATAGTAAATAATGTGAATCAATAGTTCAATTATGTGAATCAATAGTATAATCATGTGAAAATAATAATTACGTTATACTACCTCCATCTATACCTCCATTTTTAACTTAGTCATGCAAGTATTATCAATCTTGCACTAACTCCCCTAATAGTAAATAATGTGATTCAATAGTACACATATGAACAAATAGTTATATAAGTATGTGAATTAGTAGCAATTAATTGCTCATTTATCCGATAAATTACCTAATTTATCAATATAACCCTAGACATCAATTATCATCGGAATAGATGTCGATTTCCACTAACACTAATAATCCCAACACAATGGAACTATCAAAATTCATTTTAATCAACACAACTTATTCATCATTAATATTATAACTCACAATATTTAACAACCGTGTCGTTCCTAGGAAAGAGGGATTTTTCGATAAGGATTTCTCCTTATTGGCGCCATGAATTAGGTGACCAAACCTCTCCTCGATGTAACTTCTGACATTGTCAATATTGAAAATAATAATATGAATAACTTTGTCGTCTCAATTATTGATTTAATAATATAATATATTATGCAAATAATCTTGTGACAATAATTGAATCAACAATATGAGAGATATGATGCGAAGAATTCTCAGTAGTAATAATTGAGTATAACCGAGTGACTTCTCACATAAGCATCAATAATCAATACCGTGCTACTATGCAACCATGCGTATTATTATACTTTTAACACCGGGTGTTTCAACAGCTTAACTGTAAAACTTCCGCCGTTATTTTCATAAAAGTATTTTTTGTCGTTTTCTCAATCCGGCAATAATTCCGTTAATGAGGTCCACCAATGATTGTGTCGTTGTGCGAATATTCCCTGTTAAAACGAATATTCCCCGACCAATCGAATATTATATAACAACTTGCGTACTTTTCAAAATTTGTAAATATTACCCACAACTATAACATTATATCAAATCCACTCCATAATATAAAAAAATAAAAAATTATTTCGAGAAAATTAAATATTTATTCATAAAATCTGGGGTCTCACAACCTGTCTACCTTAGAAAAAAGATTGAAGTATAGGTGAAGAAGCTCCGCTGAGATCTCGCCCGTTCATCTCTTCGGGCGTTTATGATGGTCACGGTGGCTCACAGCCAGATCTCTACCAAATCAAGCCATGGGATCTTGAAGGTTGAAGAACAGAGTCGTCGACTAGGATGAGTGGGATCTGGGATGAGTGGGATATCAGATCTTGAAGGTCGAGCTATGGGAACTTGAAGGTTGAAGAACAGAATCGAGCCATGGGATCTGGGATGAGTGGGATATCAGATCTCAGATCTGATCTAATCTCAGATATGGGAAATATGATCTGATCTCAGATATGGGAAAATACAGTTTTTGTTAACAATTGTTGGGGCCTGGTGGTGGTATGATTTTGGGCCATTCAGCTTTGGGCTTTGAGTTAATATAGCAACCCTGTCCAGTATAAAATTTGTATTAATTTTTAAGTAATAAATTTGGTAATTCGGATACCCAAATAAGCTATTTTTTAAAAACCGAATCCAAAACCGAATATCGAGTAATAAATCGGATATAACCGAAATTTGAAAAAAAATCGAAAAATCAAAATAATTCGGTTTAAAAAATTCGGTTGTGTTCGGTAATTCGGTTTTATCCGTTTTTTGCTCACTCCTAGTACTATTCATGACAAAAATTGATTACTTTTCGGTCCAAATCATTTTTGATACAATGTTATTCTTGAATTTTACTCCACAAAGCAGTATCATGTTGTCAATTTGGACGTTATTGATTTCTGGATAAATTAAATTATAAATCTTTAAAAATTTATCATTGAACTTGTTTTATTAAATTCTTATATCATTGTCATCATCCTCATGTTTATATTCCGTTGAAAGTCATCTGTGGCCTGTAATAAATAGATGGACTTGGTATGATTATGACCAGGGATTATTCGGTATAATCATGACCGTAATGTTACAAATGATGTGGTAAAAATCCTCATTGGCCCGTAGTGCATTGATGGACAGTTTTTGGTATGATTATGGCTATGGATTCTCTTCGACCAAGGGTGCAAAGATGAATTATTTTATGGCATGATCATGACCGTTGATGAAAACACGATTATTTTTTGCCCGTAGTGCATGGATAATTCGTGGTTGTGATACTAAAAAATATCCTTGGCCCTTAGTGCAAGGATGATTCGATGATGTGGATTAATTATTGAGCTGAGTCTCAGCGATGAAATATTAATTCATAGATGTGATAATAATGAATATCCTTGGCCGTAGTGCATGGATAATTCATGGATGTGATACTAACGAATATCCTTGGCATGTAGTGCATGGAAAATTCAGTGATGTGGATTATTTATTGTGCTGAGTCTCAGCGATAAAATATTGATAATAAACTTTTAAATCATAGAAGATATTAGATTTTATTCTCTACTTGACTCTTCTAATGGATTGCTTGTTCCGCTGCAGTTAAACTTGATGTTTATTATATTTTATCAGTTTAACACTGTTGAAGGCTACGATAAATTATTATGCATTATCTTAGTCATAATATTTCTTACTGGGCTAGTTGAGCTCACCCTTTCTTTCACTGTTCTCTTCAGGAAATGAGAATATAGCTGGGACTAGTCAGGGAATGGATTTACGGTCCAGATAGTTGCATTAGTAGTCCTCACTATTATGTGAAATAGTGTGATAATAATTGTAATAAGGACTTATTTTGAGTTTGAATACTGTCTAGAAGACAATATTTGTATTAAAACTCACAGCTCATGTTGTATATTTAAGTTTCTATTTAAGTTACTGTACCATGTATTTGGCGACTCGAGAATGGGTGATGTATACCTATTTTGGGGCGTCACGATTTAGTATCAAAGCTTAGGGATATGATCCTTGGTTTGAGATGTGAGACAAGAACTAGGAGGGAGAGCGGGAATTCTTTTTCGCTAGTATGACCTACCTAAGTTTAATTGGTATTTAATTGGTCGGTCAGAGTATAGGGATAATATGTGGTATGTCAATTAACCCTTGTTTTGTGGCAGTATTTGAAAATGACATCCGAGAAATGTTTCAAATGCGGACAGGAGGGACACATCCGTCCAAACTGTACGCAGCAACCCAAAGCGTGTTTCAATTACAGAAGAGAAGGTCACTTAGCTCGATTTTGTTGTGTAGTGAAGTCAAGTCCAGCTGGGATGCTGACGCCAAAGGATGTCTCAGACAAGTCAAAGTCGGTAGTTTAAGTGAGAGCGTTTGTCAAGGAACCCGAACGAAGCTATCACGGGTAAGTTAATCATACACTCTTGCAAAGTTTATACCTTATTCGATATCGGTTCTACCCATTCTTTTATTTCTCCTACTTGCGCTCAACGTTTAAATTTGACCCAGTACAAAACTCATTTCTAAAACCCTCAAATATTTCTGCACCCAAAATGAACGTAACATGCGCCAAAGACGTTGGCTAGAGCTATTGAAGATTACGACCATACCATTCAATATCATCGTAGAAGAGCGAACATGGTAGCTGACGCGTTGATTAGAAGATCGTATGCAGTTATGAGTACGACGTTGTTAACACAAAGACCATTTCGTACGACTTACTCTAGAGACCCATGTGATGATGTTAAATATACGATTAGAACCAACTTTAATCGATAAAGTTAAAGCCGCTTAGGCTACAGACTCAGAGCTGATGAATATGAAGAAGAAGGTTCAAGAGGGAGTTATTTTAGAAGCGAGGGCGTTATTTTAGAAGCAAGAGCTGCTGAATAGAGGAAATCTCAACCCTCAATTTAATTGTCCCATTTGACATCCTCGATCGAGTAGGAAATGTGGTTTATAGACTCGCTTTACCGCCAAGTATGTCGTGTGTTCATAACATTTTTCACGTATCGATGTTACGTAAATATGTGGACGACCCGAACCATAATATTGATTTAAAACCAGACGAGATAGCGGAAGATTTAACGTATGAAGAGGTACCTGTTAAAATCTTGGATAAGAAGAAACATATTCTACACTCAAAGGTTATACCTCAAGAGTTAGAATCTGACGAGGTATCCTCACCTCTTCGACATACCAGGTACGTACGTAAATTTCGAGGGCGAAATTTCATAAGGAAGGGAGATTGTGAGACACCGAATTTTATGAATAAAGATTTAATTTTCTCAAAATATTTTTTGAATATTAAGGAGTAAATTTGATATAATGTTATAGTTGTGGGTAATATTTATAAATTTTGCAAAATAAGCAAGTGGTTATAAAATATTCATTATTGTCAGAGAATATTAGTTTGGTCGTGGAATATTCTTTAACGCTCGGGGAATATTAAATGCGACTGGTATGACCTTTTGTGGGCCCATAATGAAAGCGATTGGATGAAGAAAACGACAAGTTTTAGTTTTTATAAATAACGACATAATTGTTACACAATTGACCTTTGTTGGAATACCCTTAGTTAAAATATAATGTCTGCTGGTGTTGCATAAAGAAGCACTTTGTATTGCACCAATTATTGATTTTTACGTAAGAAGACACTACTCAATAATTGTTACAGTAATTACTGTTCAATATTTTATTTTATTGATTCAATAATTGATGCGTTGATATTTTATATTATTGTTGTTTCAATAATTGTCACTGCATAGTATTTTCCATTATCAGATCAATAATTCATATTATTTGAATAATATTATTAGATATCATTATTGGTAATGTCTAGAAAGTTCTGTCTAAGGAGAGGTTTGGTCACCTAATTGCGCGCCAGTAAGGAGAAATCTTTATTAGAAATCCCCCTCTTTCCTAGGAACGAACTGGTTGTCAGTATTGTGATTCTATAATATTATTTGTGAATAATTGATTATTGATTTATATGATAAGAAAAATATTTATTTATGTGAATATAAATGGAGGAATTTTAAAAAAAGTGACAATTGTTGAAAATTGATATTTTATCTTTTCTGATAAAATAATTTATTATATTATAATAATATAATAATGGTGATATTTTTACAATGAATGTGGGATATATGAGTAAATGAGGAGGAAGAGTATTTTTGTTATAAAAAATGTTTAACACATGTTTTGTGTGTTGGTGGACCCTATTTCTTGATTGAAATTTGATTATAGTCTGCAAAATCGTCCTTATGTGAATTTCGGTCAATTTCTGTTTGGAATTTGGAAAAAACTTAAACTTACAAAGTTGTAGATAATTGAATTTCCTATAAAAGGACATACAATTTGAATTTATCTGATAAAAGGGCTACTTATTATGAATTATTGAAGTTCCGGAATATTGGGTCTGTATTGATTTTGTTACAAAAGATGTTTAAAAGATGTTTTTCATTTTGGTGGGCCCCACTTGCATGTGTTAATTGTGAGACCCCAAATTTTATAAAATAAAAGTATTCATTTTTCCTATAATTATTATTCTTGTTAAATTGATAAAAGGTTAAAGTTAAGGGTGATATTTAAATTTTTTTGCAAAGTAAGTAAGTTGATATAAAATATTCGTTGTGTTGGGGAATATTCGATTGGTTAGGGAATATTCGTTTTAACATGGAATATTCGTATGACGGCACAATCATTGGTGAACCCCACAACGGAAGTATTGTCGTATTTAGAAAATCACAGTATTATCATTTATAAAAATAACTTGGCGAAAGTATTCTGTTTAAACCGTTGAACTACCCTTAGTAAAAAACAACGATGTCTGGCGTGGTTGCATAGTAGCACATACCTATTGATTATTGATGCTTACATAAGAAGTCACTCGCTTATACTCAATTATTGCTAAGAATAATTCTTTGCATCATATCTCTCATATTATTGATTCAATTATTCTCACAGTATCATCTGCATAATATATATTATTAAATCAATAATTGAGACGGCAAAGTTATTCATATTATTATTTGCAATATTGACAATGTCTAGAAGTTCTGTCAAGGAGAGGTTTGGTCACCTAATTGCGCGCCAATAAGGAGAAATCCTTATCGGAAAGCCTCCTCTTTCCTGGGAATGACCTGGTTGTTAATTATGAGTTATAATATTAATGATAAATAAGTTCGTGTTGATTAAAGATGAAATTGATAGTTTCATTGTGTGGGAATTATTAGTGTTAGTGGAAATCGACATTTATTTCGATAATAATTAATGTCTCATGATTAGAACTATTGAGTCACATGATTTACTATTGATTCACATGATTTACTATTAGGGGATGTGGTGCAAGTTTGATAATACTTGCAGGACTAAATTAAAAATGAAGAAAAAGTGGAAGGTATTATACTGTAATATTTCGAGCCCCAAAATGTGCAATTATTAAAACTATATTTTCCTATAAATAGAAGCTCATTCTTCCTTCATTTCTCACCAATTCACTAAGTCTCACAAGAGCAAATATTTTAGAGAGAAATTATAGAGAGAAAAGAAGAAGAGAAGTTTTGCTACCTCACTATTCCAAAGATCCGCAGCTTCTCTAAGGTAAGGGGTATTATTTATTTCATATTACGAAGAGATATTTTTTTAGATTCGTATGGATATTATTTTCGCTTCAATATTCTAAAGGAATATCATCTTAAATTCAATATTCATAGGAATATTATTTTCGTTCAACAGTTGTAAGGGGTATTATTTATTTCATATTCTGAAGAGATATTATTTTTCGTATTCGTATGAATATTATTTTCGTTCAATATTCGGAAGGAATATCATCTTCGTTCAATATTCGTAGGAATATTATTTTCGTTCAACAGTTGTAAGGGGTATTATTTCTTCGTAAATGATATTATTTCTTTCAATATCATTATGCCGGAATATTGGTACGAATTTTATTGTAGAATTTCTACCTTTTTGTGTTGAGATTACTATTCACTCTAGTATTATTCACTCAGGTATTCGGGGCACTTTTCGTGCCGGAGTACTATTCACGAGTTACTATTCATGGGTTACTATTCACCTGATTACTATTCACTATAGTATCATTCACTCGGATATTCTGGACACTTTTCGTGTCGGGGTAGTATTCACGGGGTACTATTCCTAAAGTACTATTCACCCGAAAAATATATTCCTTTTCTGTCCAAATTATTTTTGGTACATGAATATTATTTTTGAATTTTACTCTACAAAGCAGTATCATGTTGACAATTTGGACGTTATTGATTTTTGGATAAATTAAATTATAAATCTTTAAAATTTATCCTTGAACTTGTTTTATTGAATTATTATGTCATTGTCATCATCCTCATGCTTATATTGTGATGAAAGTCATCTTTGGCTTACGTGCATAGATGGACTTGATATGATTATGACCAGGGATTATTCGGTATAATCATGACCGTAATGTAACGAATGATGTGGTAAAAGTCCCCATTGGTCTGTAGTTCATTGATGGACAGTTGTTGGTATGATTATGACCATGGATTATTCGGTATAATCATGACCATTGATGATTACATGAATATCCTTAGCCGTGGTGCAGGGATGATTCGATTTTATTTATTAAGTTGAGTCTTAGCGATACAGTTGATGAAAAACTTTTTAAATCATAGAAGATAGTAGATTTATGCTCTACTTGACTCTTCTAATGAATTGCTTATTCCGCTACAGTTCTTAATCTAAAACTTGATGTCTATTATATTCTATCAGTTGTTATATTGTTGAAGGCTAACGATAATTTATTTTGCATTATCTTAGTCATAATATTTCTTACTGGGCTAGTTGAGCTCACCATTTTCTTTCATTGTTCTCTTCAGAAAATGAGAATATAGTTGGGACGAGTTGGGGAACAGAGTGACGGTCCAGGATAAGTGGCTTTAGTAGTCCTCACTATTCTGTGAAATAGTGTGATAACAATTGTAATGAGGACTTCATTTGAGTTTAAATATTGTGTGAGACCCCGAATTTTATGAAATAAAAGTATTTAATTTTTCTATTTTGGTAAATAGTTAAATTGATAAAAGTTTAAAGTTAAGGGTAATATGTGATTTTTTTTTTCTTTCAAAGTAAGCAAGTTGATATAAAATATTCGTTGTGTCGGGGAATATTCGATTAGTGGGAATATTCTTTTTGTCGAAAAAATATCGATGACGACTAGTACAATCATTGGTGGACCCCACAATGTAATTATTGCCGGATTGAGAAAACAACAAAAATATTTTTATGAAAATAACGGCGAAAGTTTTACTGTTAATGTTGAAACACCTTGTTAAAAGTAAAGCAATATGCGTAATTACATAAAGTAGCACACGGTATTGATTATTGATGCTTATGTGATAAGTCACTTTCGATTTTGTTTTATTGGTATTATTAATGTAATTAAATGTAAAAAGCTTTTTATATAAAATGGAATACTTTTATAAAGTTATTCGTTTTATTAGGCTAATAGTAAAATCTTTTATATAAAGCAGAATACTTTTATAAAATTATCATTTTTATTAGACAATAATTAGAATATATTATATTTTATTATGCATAGTGTTTTGCATAATTACTGCATAGTGTTTGCATAGTAAAATCTTTTATAAAGTTATTCGTTTTATTAGATTATAAATAGAATATATTATATTTTATTTAAAAGATTTTTGCTTTAAATATGGACCGTCAGATTAAAGTAAATATCATGAGTTAGTTACTATGCGGTCCATTTTTCTATAAATAAAGCTCATTCCTTCATTATTTTCTTACGAATTCAATTGAAACTCTAGAGATAAACTATAGAGAGAAAAAGAAAAAGTATTCTTACTTCACTACTTATATATCCAAAGATTTTCTTCTTAAGGTACGAATATTATTTGTTGTACTCGTAAGGGTGTTATTCTTTTGTATTCATGAAGAGAACTTATGTTATTCCATTCTTTATTATTCATTGGAATAACTCAGTATACCCTGCTACCCTATACTTGGTGACATTCTTCTATTATTTCGTCTTTTATTATTCTCATTGGAATATCATGTTGAGTGCGTATTACGCTTAACCTCGGTTCCGTTATTTATTATTCATTTGGAATATCGTGTGGGTCGTCGTATTCTTCGACCGGTTCCGTTATTTATTATTCATTGGAATATCCTGTTGGTGCGTATTCATTTGACCGACCGTTATTATTATTATTCGTTGGAATAACTTTGTCTGTCGCAATACTGCATGCATGGTGATTTCTTGTTATTCCATTCTTTATTATTCAGCCGAATATCACATGCGTAAGGTTCTGGCGGGACTGGGTTCCATTATTTATTATTTTGTTGGGAATAACTTTATGCATGCGATCTATCGCATGCGCATGGTGAATCCTACATTATTCCATTCTTTATTATTCTGTTGGAATAACCTGTCTATGTGGATTACCACATACATGGTGAATGATCCTTTGTATTTCATTCCTTATTAAATTGTGGAAATAATTTGTTTACGTGAATTATGATGAAAGTCATAATAAAAGCATTGGACTGATGAAAATCATGGGTATTAGTAAGTGTTATGATGAGTTATGTTGGTTATTATGTGAAAACATGAAAGTTTCTTAGAAATCACAAAGGGTTGAAAAGTCAGATTTTGGTGAAAATGGAACATGAAATTCAATTGACCATATCTCCTATTATATTTTGAATTTTTGAGTGAGGTCAAGTTCTAGAGTTAGATCTATGAGTTTTGTAACTTATCCAAGTGGAATCACTGTAAAAGGTGTTGTAGATTTTATGTGGGTGACTTTAAAAAGGAGTCAAAAGTCAGCAAAAAAAAAAACGCTATCGCCTGAGAAATTTAAAAGGGCTGTTTCGGCCACTTAATTTGTGAGAAAAATTTTGGCCTTTTGGGACATGAAAGTATATGGTATAAAGTACCTCCTGTCCAAAACTGAGGTCATTCCGACTTAAAATGAGCAAGTTATGACCATTTCAATATTTAGGTTTTTCCGACGAAAAACGCTATAACCAGAGTTCTATAACTCCGATGACCATGAAATTTAAACTGGAAACTCACGTTAACATGTGTAAGATCCTGCTAAGATTTGGAAATTTTTGGAGTTAAACTTTAGGTAACTAATTTCTTAAGAAATTAATTAGAAATTGATTTTTGAAAAATAGTAAATAAAATTTAAAAATTCCGAGAAAAATATATGTTCAATATGGGACTATATTCTGCTAAATCCCAGAAAAGAAATATTTTTGGGACTGATTTGATATTTTTCATAAAAATAATCTAGTTATGAGTAAATGAGACGTTATTAGTTCTTGGTTAAATTAATTCTTGAATTTGTTTTATTGAATTCTTATATCATTGTCATCATCCTCATATTTATATTTTGTTGAAAGTCATCTGTGGCTTGTAGTGCATAGATGGACTTGGTATGATTATGACCAGGGATTATTCGGTATAATCATGACCGTAATGTTACAAATGACGTGGTAAAAGTCCTCATTGGCCCGTAGTGCATTGATGGACAGTTTTTGGTATGATTATGGCTATGGATTCTCTTCGACCAAGGGTGCAAAGATGAATTATTTATAGCATGATCAGGACCGTTGATAAAAACACGATTATCTTTGGCCCGTAGTGCATGGATAATTTGTGGTTGTGATACTAATGAAAAAGTCCTCATTGGCCCGTAGTGCATTGATGGACAGTTTTTGGTATGATTATGGCTATGGATTCTCTTCGTCCAAGGGTTCAAAGATGAATTATTTTATGGCATGATCAGGACCGTTGATGAAAACACGATTATCTTTGGCCCGTAGTGCATGGATAATTCGTGGTCGTGATACTAAAGAATATCCTTGGCATGTAGTGCAGGGATGATTTGATGATGTGGATTAATTATTGAGCTGAGTCTCAGCAATGAAATATTAATTCATGGATGTGATAATAATGAATATCCTTGGCCGTAGTGCATGGATAATTCATGGATGTGATATTAACGAATATCCTCGGCGTAGTCAGCGGGGGTGATTCGATGATGTGGATTATTTGTTAAAATCGAGTCTCACATTATTGGTTTTACGAGATGATTTAATGATTATGAGCGGGGAATTGTGATTTGGTATAACCATGATTTTTGATGTTTCGGTGAAGACAATGATGAAAATTATCTTACGCCCTGGTACTAAGAGGAATTTAGAATCACAGTTGTGATTATGAGTTATTCACATGATCGTGGGCGAGAAATTGTTGATTGATGTTACGAGGATAAAACATTATTGGTGGACTTTTAACGTAGAAGATAATAGACCTTATGGTCTATTTGACTCTTCTAATGGATTGCTTCGTTCACTGCAACTATGGTTGAAAAGTTTTATCATCTACCATATGTTCTAAATCTACGATTTATTATTGATGAAAGCTATTGATAATTTAATTATCTTTAGTCATGATATTCTTTATCGGGCTAGTTGTGCTCACCCTTTACATTTCACAATTCCTTACGAGATAATAAGAGTGTTCTTAGTAAGAGTGTTCTTGAGTTGAAAGCTGGGATAACGGGGAATAGAATGCGGTGGTCTCTAGGCATGGAGGTTCTCCTAAACAAGATATAAAAAGTGTGTTGTATTCTATACAACATTTAGTAGTTATATTTGGTGAATCAAATAGGGTGAGGTGAACCCAACTTTGGAAGGGTGTTTAGCCACTATCATACTAGATGTCTAATGACATACAATCTCGTGTTATTATAAAACAGGGTTGTGCGCATCCACTTGCTGAGTATATCTACAGGCACTACCTATATGATCTTGGAGTTTATTTGAAATATAATATTCACTTGGAGACAATGGAGATAGTTATATGTCAAGAGAAGACTCACCATTGGAAAGAAGATGATAGTAATCTTCTCGTTTTTCTTTGGGGTCTATTGGGTCAACCAAGGATAATTTTGTGGCCATATGATATCTATTATAACCTAGACGCATGGCCTCCCATGTACGAAGGTTTCCTTGAGCACTTTCCAAAGATTTTAATTTCTAAAACAGTGTTTGACTATACTTTTATGTAAAGTACCATTGTAAGGTTGTGGTCGAGGCACCATGAGAGTTACATACATTTGTATTAAAACTCACGGTTAACTGTGGTCGTATTCTATACGACATCTCAACAGTTGTATAAATGAAGTTGTATCTGAATTTTGTACTACGTATCTGGCGACTCAGAATGGGTGATGTATACCTAATTTTGGGGGCGTCACATACTGTCTATGAGACAATATTCGTGTAAAAACTCTAAGCTACAATGTTGTCGTATTGTATAAAAGAAATTTGTATTTGATTATGTACCATGTATTTGGCGACTCAAGATGGGTGATGTATACCTATTTTGGGGGCGTCACATTAGTTGCTGAAATCAGATGGTAAGGTGTGTGTAGGAAAATAAAATAAATATATTAATATTTTATTAAATTTTCTGCTTTGGTGTTCTAAGCATTTTTCTATAAATAGGGTGCTTAGGTTAGAATTGAAAATCACACCGGAAACTGAAATCTTCTCTCTATATTATCGAGCGTATTCTTGTGAGTATTTTGATACTTTGAGTGTTGTTATACGGTGCAAGTTCCTTTCAGCGTTATATCCAATATTCAACCAGGAGTACTTATTTTTTGAGGTAAGGGATGTTATTTTCTTCATAAATGATATTATTTTCTTCAATTTCATTATGTTGAATTATTGATATGAGTTTTATGGTGGAATTTCTACCTTTTTGTGTCGGAGTTACTATTCACGTATACTGTAAGACCCCAACTTTTATAAATAAAGATGAATTTTCTATAAATATCATTTTTGAATATTATGTAGTAAATTTGATATAATGTTATTGTTGTGGGTAATATTTATAAATTTTGCAAAGTACGCAAGTTGTTATATAATATTCGATTGGTCGGGGAATATTTGTTTTAACGGGAATATTCGTATAACTAAGACAATCATTGGTGGACCCCTGATGGAATTATTGTCGAATTAAGAAAACGACAAAAATACTTTATAAAAATAACGGTGGAAGTTTTACTGTTAACTGTTGAAACACCTTGTGTTAAAAGTGCAGTAATACGCGTGATTGCATAGTAGCACACGGTATTGATTATTGATGCTTACATGAGAAGACACTCAGTTTTGTTCAATTATTTCTATAGTAATTACTGCATAGTATCTCACGTTATTTGATTCAATTATTGTCACTATTTTATATATTATTAAATCAATAATTGAGACGACAAGGTTATTAATATTATTATTTGTAATATTAACGATGTCTAGAAGTTCTGTCAAGGAGAGGTTTAGTCACCTAATTGCGCGCCAATAGGGAGAAATCCTTATTGGAAAGCCCCCTCTTTCTTGGGAATGACATAATCGATTAATATTGTGAATTATAATAATGATGATAAGTGTTGTTAAAAATATTGAGGAGATTTTTATGATGTATTTATGGGAAAATTTTGCTTATTATTTGGACCCCCACTTATTTAAAAAAAAAAATCAGAAAGTTATAATGTATACATGCGTATTATATATATAAATATATATATATATATATATATTTGACATGTGTGTGTGTGTGTGTTTACGTGTGTGTAGGAGTGTGTGTGTGGTAGTGGATTTTGGTGGGGGTTGGGAGAATATGGTATTCGGAGGAGTATTATTATATATATATATATATATATATATATATATATATATATATATATATATATATATGAAGTTTGAAAAGTGGACGGGAGGAGTAAGATGATCAATTCACTGGGTTTTCACGTGAATTTTTTCTCTAGCACATGTTTTATATATATAATATATATAATATATTATATTTGTGAGATCCCAGATTTTATGAATAAAGATTTAATTTTCTCGAAATATTTTTTTGTATATTATGGTGTAGATTTAAGATAATGTTATAGTTGTGGGTAGTATTTATAAATTTTGAAAAGTATGCAAGTTGTTATATAATATTCGATTGGTCGGGGAATATTCTTTTTGTCGGAGAATATCTGTAGGACGGTACAATCATTGGTGGACCTCACAACGGAATTATTGTCGGATTGAGAAAACGATAAAAATATTTTATAAAAATAACGGCGGAAGTTTTACCGTTAATACTGTTGAACTACTCAGAGTAGTAAAAAGTGCGATGTCTGGCGTGGTTGCATAAGTAGCACCTGCGGTATTGATTATTGATGTTTACGTGATAAGTCACTCGGTTTTGTTTTATTAGTATTATTAATGTAATTAAACAAAAAACTTTTTATATAAAATAGAATACTTTTATAAACTTATTTATTTTATTAGACAATAATTAGAATATATTATATTCTATTATGCATCTTGTTTTGCATAGTAAAATCTTTTTATATAAAACAAAATAATTTTATAAAGTTATTCTATAAATAGAATATATTATATTTTATTATGCATAGTGTTAAATAGTGCCTGCATAGTATTTTGCATAGTAAAATCTTTTTATATAAAACATAATACTTTTATAAAGTTATTCGTTTTATTAAATTATAAATAGAATATATTATATTTTATTTAAAAGATTTTGCTTTAAATATGGACCGTCCGATTAAAAGTAAATCAATCTCGACCGTTCATGAATTAGTTACTATGCAGTCCATTCTTCTATAAATAGAAGCTCATTCCTTCATTATTTCTTACGAATTCACTGAAACTCTAGAGAGAGAAACTATAAGAGAGAGTTCTTCTTCTATAATCTTGAGCGTATTTCTTTAGAGCTTAAGAAAGCTTTGAGCGTAGTACAAGTTTTATTTGAGTATATCCTTGCCCTACCAGTCGGAATACTCTTCTTTCAAAGGTAAGAGATATTATTTGTTGTACTCGTAAGGGGTATTCTTTCTTTCTTATTAGTGAAGAGAACTTCTATTATTCCATTCTTTATTATTCATTGGAATAACTTTGTATCGTCAGGATACCCTATACTTGGTGAAATTCTTACATTATTCCATTCTTTATTATTATGTTGGAATAACTTTTGTCTATGCAAAATCTTTACATACATGGTGAAATTCTTACATTATTCCATTCTTTATTATTACATTTGGAACATCATATGCGTGCGTTTACGCATGACACGATTCCTTTGTTTATTATTCTATTGAAATATCTTATGCATGCGTTTCACGCATGACTTTTAGTTCCATTATTTATTATTGTGTTGGAACATCATATACGTGCTTTACGCATGACTGGTTCCGTTTCTTTATTATTCATTTGGAACATCCATGCGTAGCTTTACGCATGACACGGTTCCATTATTTATCATTCATTGGAACATCACATGCATGCGTTTACGCATGACTGGTTCCGTTATTTATTATTCATTGGAGTAACTCATGCATGCGGTCTATCGCATTGCTTTGGTGATTTCTTTTGTTATTCCATTCTTTATTATACTCGATTGGGTTAAAGTTTTGACTTCTATAATCCATGAAATTAGTGGAATATCCTTGATATTTGCGCTTCATCCAAAGATCTTTTCATGGAAATATTCTTACGAGCATTCTTGAATTTTACTCTACAAAGAAGTATCATGTTGACAATTTGGAGGTTATTAGTTCTGGATAAATTAATTCTTGAACTTGTTTTATTGAATTATTATGTCATTGTCATCATCTTCTTGTTTATATTATGTTGAAAGTCATATGTGGCTGTAGTGGTGCATGAGCGGACTTGGTATGATTATGAGCGAACAGAGATTATTCGGTATGATCATGACCGTAATATTACAAATAATGTGGAAAAAGTCCTCATTGGCCCGTAGTGCATTGATGGACATTTTTTGGTATGATTATAGCTATGGATTCTCTTCGGCCAAGGGTGAAAAGATGAATTGTTTTATGGCATGATCGGATGATTGATGAAAATATGATTATCTTTGGCCGTAGTGCATGGATAATTAAGTAGTCGTGATACTAAAGAATATCATTGGCACCAGAGTGCGGGGATGATTTGATGATGTGGATTATTTATTGTCGAGTCTCTCGTGATAAAAGTGATGAAAAACCTTTTAAATCATAGAAGATAGTAGATTTTATTCTCTACTTGACTCTTAATGGATTGCTTGTTAGTTGTAGTTAAACTTTATGTTTGTTATATTGTATCAGTTTAACATTGTTGAAGGCTAACGATAATTTATTCTGCATTATCTTAGTCATAATATTTCTTACTAGGCTAGTTGAGCTCACCCTTTTGTTTTCATTGTTCTCTTGAAATGAGAGCGTGCGAGGACTAGACTAATGGGGAAACAGAGTGATGGTCCTAGATGGTGCATTAGTAGTCCTCACTATTCTGTGAAATTGTGTGATAATAAATATAATGAGGATCCCATTGAGTTTGTATATTGTCTAGATTACAAAATATTTGTATTAAAACTCACAGCATATGTTTAGTCGTATTTTACACGACTGTTGTATAATTAAGTTGTATTTGAATTTTGTATCATGTATTTGGCGACTCAAGATGGGTGATGTATACCTATTTTGGGGGCGTCACAATATTTTATTTAAAAGTTTTGTTTTATTAGAATATTTTATGGACCATCCGATTAAAAGTAAATTAATCTGGACCGTTCATGGATTAGTTACTATTCAGTCTATTCTTCTATAAATAGAAGCTCATTCCTTCATTATTTCTTACGAATTCACTGAAACTCTAGAGAGAAATTATAGAGAGAAAGAAGAAAAGTATTCTGCTACTTCACTACTCCTATATCCAGTTTCTTTTACGGTAAGGGGTATTATTTCTTTCTTATTCATGAAGAGAACTTCTGTTATTCCATTTTTTTTATTATTCTGTTGGAATAACTTGTATACGCGGGCTACCCTATACTTGGTGAAATTCTTCTGTTATTCCATTCTTTATCATTATGTTGGAATAACCTATCTATGCGAAGTACCGCATACATGGTGAAATTCTTTTGTTATTCCATTTTATTATTACATTGGAACATCATGTATACATGCATTACGCATGACTGGTTCCGTTATTTATTATTCTGTTGGAACATCACATGCATGCGTTTACACACGACCTGGTTCCGTTGTTTATTATTACATTGGAATATCCTATCTGTGCGTTTCGCATGACTTAATTCCGATTATTTATTATTACATTGGAATAACATATGCATTCGGTTACTATCGCATGCACGGTGATTTTTTTTGTTATTCCATTCTTTATTATACTCGGTTGGTTAAAGTTTTGACTTCTATACTCCATGAAATTAGTGGAATATCCTTGATATTTGCGCTTCATCCAATATCTTTTCATGAAAATATTCTTCTGAGCATTCTTGAATTTTACTCCACAAAGAAGTATCATGTTGACAATTTGGACGTTAATAGTTCCTGGATAAATTAATTCTTGAACTTATTTTATTGAATTCTTATATCATTGTCATCATCCTCATGTTTATAATATGTTAAAAGTCATCTGTGGCCTGTAGTGCATAGATGGACTTGGTATGATTATGACCAGGGATTATTCGTTGTAATCATGACCGTAATGTTACAAATGATGTGGAAAAGTCCTCATTGGCCCGTAGTGCATTGATGGGCAGTTGTTGGCATGATCATGACCATTAATGAATACACGAATATCCTTGGCCCTTAGTGCATGGATAATTTGTGGTAAATATCCTTAGCCGTAGTGCAAGGAAGATGTGGATTATTTATTAAGCTGAGTCTCAGCGATAAAAGTGATGAGAAACCTTTTAAATCATTGAAGATAGTAGATTTTATTCTCTACTTGACTCTTCTAATGGATTGCTTGTTCCGCTGTAATTAAACTTGATGTTTGTTATATTTTATCAGTTTAACACTGTTGAAGGCTAATAATAATTTATTCTGCATTATCTTAGTCATAATATTTCTTACTGGGCTAGTTGAACTCACCCCTTTTGCTTTCATTGTTCTCTTCAGGAAATGAGAACGTAGCAGGGACTAGTCGGGGAACGGAGTGACGGTCCAGATGATAGCATTAGTAGTCCTCACTATTCTATGAAATAGTGTGATAATAAATATAATGAGGACCCCATTGAGTTTGTATACTGTCTAGAAGACAATATTTGTATTAAAACTCACAGCTCATGTTGTATAATTAAGTTTTTATTTGTATTGTGTACCATGTATTTGGCGACTCAAAATGGGTGATGTATATCTATTTTGGGGGCGTCACAGTTGGTATCAAAGCTTAGGGATATGATCCTTGGCTAAGATGTGAGACTAGAACTAGGAGGGGAGAGACGGGGAATTCCTTCGCTAGTATGACCTACCTAAGTTTATTTGGTATTTAATTGGTCGGTCAGAGTATAGTGATAATATGTTACATGTCAATTAACCCTTAATTTGTGGCAGTATCTGAAAATGACATCAGAGAATGTTGAGAATATCAATGGAGCACAGGAGACCGTTGAGTCACCACAAATCAACACCCAGGATAATGTGCATCCGAAAGGCAATAATCCTCAGGTGAACAACAACACCAACCAAATGGCGAACGACGGAATGTTTAGGAGCTTTCTGCAATTCGTACAACATCAGGCAAGAGAGACTCCTGTCTAAAATGCAGGTGGAAACACTGGCAACTCTCGAGACCAGCCAACGCTAAATGCTTCAAGGAGCTGGGACCACCGAAGTTTATTGGAGAACCAAAACCACTTAAGGCGGAGACGTGGATAAAGCAGATCACCAAGATATTTGATGTCTTGGGATGCTCTGAGGAGCAAAAGATTCCCTTTGCCACCTTTATGTTGTGAGGAGAGGCAGATTACTGGTGGAAATCGGTAAAGCGTACTCAACCTACCGCACTGAAGATGTCTTGGGAGAAGTTCCAAGAACTATTCAACGACAAGTACTTTCCCAAAGTATTCATTCACATGAAAGAGGTAGAGTTCATCAAGTTAGAAGCGAACAATATGATACGTGTCGCATGTCTGGCTAAGTTTGTCGAGTTGTCCCAGTTTGCATCTCACTTGGTTGACAATGATGAGAGAATGACGTGGATGTTTCTAATAGGTTTGAAACCCGAGATACGTCAATATCTAATTTCTCATAAACTGTGTTTGTATTCAGATGTTGTAAATAGGGCTCAGTTATTGGAGCGCGATAACGAGTCAACGCAACCAAGAGAAAGCAGCCGGCAAAATGATAATACCAGTGAGAAGTGGGCCAGAATAATAAGAATGGACATTTCAAGAAGATGAGATTCAACAATGATGGAAAGACGTCGAAGACAAGACACCGTTGTTAAGGAAGGAGAAACGACCACCTATCATATGCTTTAAATGCGGAGGGAGGACACATCGGTCAAACTTGCCGTCAAAAGCATGTTATAATTGTGGAAGAGAAGGTCACCTAGCTTTGATTTTGTCGTTCACCAAAGACAAGTTCAATTTAGGATGGAGGCACCAAAACGCCGTCCCGTAAAAAGTCAAAGCCGGTAGTCTGAGGAGATCGTTTGTAGTGACCTCCCAAAAAGTAAGGAACCCGAACGAGGTCATCACGGGTAAGCTTATCATAAACTCTAATGAAGTCTATACCTTATTTGATCTTGGTTCTACCCATTCTTTTATTTCTCTACTTGCGCCAACGATTAAATTTGACTCGGAGAAATTAGACTTTGACTTATCTGTGGAAACTCCGTTGGGAGAAACCTTCATTACATCCACTGTTTATAAGTCTTGTTTGGTTCAAATCGATACCCTCACATTACCTGTCGATCTTATTTCATTAAAAATACTTGCATTTGATGTGATTCTAGGGATTGATTGCTTAACTACTCATCATACAAAAATTGATTATTTTCGTAAGGTTGTTAGCTTTCATATTCCTAACCAACCTATTATGCGAATTCAAGCAACCAAACCATTAAAATCAATCACTGTCATCTCAAGCCATAAAGCTATTCGTTTATTGAAAAATAGATGTCAAGCTTTCTTAGCTCATGTCACGGATCTAAACAAAAATACATCAGTTTTGAATGATATTTCTATTATTAATAAATTTCCTGACGTATTCCCTGAAGAACTTCCTGGCCTACCCCCAGAGCGTGAAATTAAATTTTGTATCGACCTTGAACCCGGTACAAAACTCATTTCCAAAGCCCCGTATCGAATGGCTCCTATTGAACTTTAGGAGTTAAAGACCCAACTGCAGGAATTGTTAAACATTGGCTTTATTCGTCCTAGTACTTCTCCTTGGGGTGCTCCTGTTCTATTCGTGAAGAAGAAAGATGGAAGTATGCGACTTTGTATTGATTATCGGGAGTTGAATCATATCACCATCATAAATAGGTACCCATTGTCACGTAATGATAACCTGTTTGACCAGTTGCAAGGAGCCAAACTCTTTTCAAAGATTGATCTTCGTTCCGGATATCACCAATTAAAGATTAAAATCGATGACATTCCAAAGATGGCTTTTAGAACTCGGTACGGGCATTATGAATTCCTAGTCAAGTCCTTTGGATTGACTAATGCTCCTGCTGCCTTCATGGATATGATGAACCGAGTATTCAAGGAATATTTGGATCACTTTGTGGTCGTCTTTATTGATGACATCCTTATTTATTCCAAAAGTCGTGAAGATCATGAAAAGAACACTTGAGGTCGATACTCCAAAAGCTTCGTGAATACAAGCTTTATGCCAAGTTGAAGAAATGCGAGTTACGGCGAGAAGTAGCATTCCTTGGGCACGTAGTATCAAGTCATGGAATATCAGTTGACCCAAAGAAAGATTGAAGCTATTCAAAGTGGGAGCAACCCAAATCGATGGATCAAGTAAGTAGCTTTCTTGGCGTGGTTTGGTTATTATCGGACATTCGTGGAATTTTCTCGAATCACTACTCCATTAACTCAAATTGACTCGGAAAGATACAAAATTCGGTTGGAGCGAGGAATGTGAGAAGAGTTTTCAAGAACTCAAGAGAGACTCATTTCAAAGACCGATTACGACAATACCATCCGGCTCGGAGGGATTTGTCATCTCTGATGATGCTTGGGCAAAGGGTTAGGATGTGTTCTCATGCAACATGGGAAAGTCATAGCCTATGCCTCAAGACAACTCAAAGAATATGAGAGGAATTATCCTACTCATGATCTAGAGTTGGCAGCTGTTGTCTTCGCACTTAAAATTTGGAGGCATTACTTGTATGGAGAGAAAGTGGATATCTTTACGGATCATAAAAGCCTCAAATATTTCTTCACTCAAAAGGAACTCAACATGCGACAACGACGTTGGCTTGAACTGTTGAAAGATTATGATCATACCATCCAATATCATCCTGAAAAAGTGAACGTGGTAGCTGACACATTGAGTAGAAGATCATATGCAAGTACGAGTGCGATATTGTCAACGCAAAGGCCCATTTTGTGTGACTTACAAAGGATGGAGATAGAGTTAAAGAATCCAGGGACCCATGTGATGATGGAGAATATCCGAGTAGAACCGATTTAATTGATAAAGTTAAAGTTTCAACTCAAGCTACGGACACTGGAGGCGATCGCGTATGAGGAAGAAAGTGCGGGGAAGGTGCTATCTTGAAAGCAAGAATCGATGAAGAAGGAATACTTGAGTCAACTCCGGACTTTGTGTTCCTAACGACCACGATTTAAAGTATAAAATCATGATGGAGGCGCACAACACACCGTTTGCAATCCATCCTGGGAGTACCAAAATGTATCGTGATCTTCGTCATACATTTTGGTGGAGCAAAATGAAGAGAGAGATAACACTGTTTATCTCGAGGTGTTTAACTTGTCAACGAGTCAAGGCGGAGCATCAAGTACCAAAAGGTCCATTGCAACCACTTGAAATTCAAGAATGGAAGTGGGAGCACATTACCATGGATTTCGTTACTGGTCTTCCCAAGGTTTCTCAAGGCATAGATGCGATTTGGGTCATTGTTGATAGATTGACCAAGTCTGCTCATTTCTTACCTATACGAAAAACTTATACACTTGAATGTCTTGCTCGTATGTACATAAACGAGATTGTAAGACTGAATGGTATGCCAGTATCCATAGTTTTTGATCGAGACCCAAGATTCACTTCACGATTTTGGGTTAGTTTGCAAAAATCTATGGGCACGAATTTACGATTTAGTTCGGCATATCATCCTCAGACGGACGGACAATCAGAGAGGACTATTCAAACTCTGGAAGATTTATTAAGACTCTGTATCCTTGACTTCAAGGGAAGTTGGGACAAGTTCTTACCATTGGTGGAGTTTTCCTACAACAACAGTTATCAAGCAAGTATTGGCATGGCTCCATTTGAGGCGTTGTATGGAAGAAAGTGTCGTTCTCCAGTATGCTAGGATGAGGTGGGTGAAGCAACGTTGTTGGGAAGGGAGTTGGTACGTATGACTATGGAAAAGATTTAAATGATCCGGCAACGTATAAAAACCTCACAAGATCGACAAAAGAGTTATGCTGATCTTCATCGAAAGGACGTGGAATTCGATATTGGAGATCATGTGATGTTACGTATTGCTCCATGGAAAGGAGTTACGAGATTTGGAAAGAGAGGAAAGCTCAATCCTCGATTCATTGGCCCATTTGTAATCCTTGATCGAGTATGAACTGTGGCCTATAGACTCGCTTTACCGCCAAGTATGTCTCGTGTTCATAACGTTTTTCATGTATCCATGTTACGTAAATATGTGAAAGACCTGAACCACATTATTGAGTTAGAACCGGACGAAATAGCGGAAGATTTAACGTATGAAGAGGTTCCTGTTCAAATCTTGGATAAGAAGGAACATATTCTACGCTCCAAGGTTATACCTCAAGTCAAAGTTTTGTGGAGAAACCACGATGTAGAGGAAATGACTTGGGAGTTAGAATCTGAAATGAAATCAAGGTATCCTTACCTTTTCGACATACCAGGTACGTACCCTAATTTCGAGGGTGAAATTTCATAAAAAAGGGAGGTTGTAAGACCACAACTTTTATAAATAAAGATGATTTTTCTATAAATATCATTTTTGAATATTATGGAGTAAATTTGATATAATATTATAGTTGTGGGTCATATTTAAAAATTTTGCAAAAGTACGCAAGTTGTTATATAATATTAAATTGGTCGGGGAATATTCATTTTAACAGGGAATATTCGTACAACGGCACAATCATTGGTGGACCCCACAACGGAATTATTGTCGGATTGAGAAAACGACAAAAATACTTTATGAAAATAACGGTGGAAGTTTTACCGTTAACTGTTGAAACACCGGTGTTAAAAAATACGATGTCTGGCGTGGTTGCATAGTAGCACACGGTATTGATTATTGATGCTTACGTGAGAAGTCACTCGGTTTTGTTCAATTATTGCTACGATAATTCTTTGCATAGTATCTCACGTTATTTGATTCAATTATTGTCAATATTTTATATATTATTAAATCAATAATTGAGACGACAAAGCTATTAATATTATTATTTATAATATTAACGATATCTAGAAGTTCTGTCAAGGAGAGGTTTGGTCACCTAATTCCGCGCCAATAGGGAGAAATCCTTATTGAAAAGCCCCCTCTTTCCTGAAAACGACCTGGTCGATTAATATTGTGAATTATAATAATGACGATGAGTGTTTTTAAAAATATTGAGGAGATTTTTATGATGTATTTATGGAAAAATTTTGCTTATTATTTGGACCCCCACTTATTTTTAAAAAAAATCAGAAAGTTATAATGTATACATGCGTATTATATACATATATATATATATATGACATGTGTGTGTATTTACGTGTGTGTAGGAGTGTGTGTGTGGTAGTGGGTTTTGGTGGGGGTTAGGAGATTATGGTATTCAGAGGGAGTATTATATATATATATATATATATATATATATATATATATATATATATAGTTTAAAAAAGTGGATGAGGGGGAGTAAGATGATCAATTCACGGGGTTTCCACCCGTGAATTTTTTTTCTCTGCACATGTTTTATATATATAATATATTATATTTTATTTAAAAGTTTTGTTTTATTAGAATATTTTATGGAGCGTCCGATTAAAACTAAATCAATCTGGACCGTTCATGGATTAGTTACTATTCATTCCATTCTTCTATAAATAGAAGCTCATTCCTTCATTATTTCTTACGAATTCACTGAAACTCTAGAGAGAGAAATTATAGAGAGAAAGAAGAAAAGTATTCTGCTACTTCACTACTCCTATATCCAGTTTCTTTTACGGTAAGAGGTATTATTTCTTTCTTATTCATGAAGAGAACTTCTGTTATTCCATTTTTTTATTATTCTGTTGGAATAACATGTATACGCGGGCTACCCTATACTTGGTGAAATTCTTCTGTTATTCCATTCTTTTTCATTATGTTGGAATAACTTTGTCTATCTGCCAAGTCCGCATACATAGTGAAATTCTTCATTATTCCATTTTTATTATTCTGCTTGGAACATCATATGCATGCGTTACGCATGACTTTGGTTTCGTTATTTATTATTCATTGGAACATCACATCATGCGTGCGTTTACGCATGACTGATTCCGTTGTTTATTATTACATTGGAATATCATATGTACGTGCGCTTACGCATGACTGGTTCCGTTATTTATTATTCCATTGGAATAACTCATGCGTGTGGTCTATCGCATGCACCGGTGATTTCTTTTGTTATTCCATTCTTTATTATACTCAGTTGGTTAAAGTTTTGACTTCTATACTCCATGAAATTAGTGGAATATCCTTGATATTTGCGCTTCATCCAATATCTTTTCATTAAAATATTCTTCTGAGTATTCTTGAATTTTACTCCACAAAGAAGTATCATGTTGACAATTTGGACGTTAATAGTTCCTGGATAAATTAATTCTTGAACTTATTTTATTGAATTCTTATATCATTGTCATCATCCTCATGTTTATATTATGTTAAAAGTCATCTGTGGCCTGTAGTGCATAGATGGACTTGGTATGATTATGACCATGGATTATTCATTTAATCCGATGTAGTAATGTTACAAATGATGTGGAAAAGTCCTCAATGGCCCGTAGTGCATTGATGGACAGTTGTTGGCATGATCATGACCATTGATGAATACACGAATATCCTTGGCCGGTAGTGCATGGATAATTTGTGGTTGTGATACTAATAAATATCCTTGGTCGTAGTGCAGGGAAGATGTGGATTATTTATTAAGCTGAGTCTCAGCGATAAAAGTGATGAGAAACCTTTTAATCATAGAAGATAGTAGATTTTATTCTCTACTTGATTCTTCTAATGGATTGCTTGTTCCGTTGCAGTTAAACTTGATGTTTGTTATATTTTATCAGTTTAACACTGTTGAAGGCTAATGATAATTTATTCTGCATTATCTTAGTCATAATATTTTTTACTGGTCTAGTTGAGCTCACCCCTTTTGCTTTCATTGTTCTCTTGAGAAATGAGAACGTAGCGAGGACTAGTCGGGAGCGGGTGTGATCCGGTCCAGATGATAGCATTAGTAGTCCTCACTATTCTATGAAATAGTGTAATAATAAATGTAATGAGGATCCCATTGAGTTTGTATAATGTCTAGAAGACAATATTTGTATTAAAACTCACAGCTCATGTTGTATAATTAAGTTTTTATTTGTATTGTGTACCATGTATTTGGCGACTCAAGATAAGTGATGTATACCTATTTTGGGGGCGTCACATATACGGCACTATTCACGTATACGACACTATTCACGAATACGACACTATTCACCGAAAAATAAAATGTTCTCTTTTTCGTCCCAGATGTCTATTATGGTTACTATCATTGATTGTATTCATGTTTTGATCTTCATTCTATACTTGTTTTATTAAAATTTTGGCTTCTATACTCCATGAAATTAGTAGAATATCCTTGATATTTGCGCTTTGTACAGTATCTTTTCATGGAAATATTATTCTGAGCATTCTTGATAAGTTTTAACTTTTTCATACCGGGGTACTATTCACGGGGTTACTATTCCTAAAGTTACTATTTACTGGATACTATTCACTCGGTTACTATTCACCCTGGGTACTATTCTTGATAAAAATTTATTATTTTTCGGTCCAAATTATTTTTGATACAATATTATTCTTGAATTTTACTCCACAAAGCAGTATCATGTTGTCAATTTGGACGTTATTGATTTCTGGATAAATTAAATTATAAATCTTTAAAAATTTATTCTTGAACTTGTTTTATTGAATTCTTATATCATTGTCATCATCCTCATGTTTATATTCTGTTGAAAGTCATCTGTGGCCTGTAGTGCATAGATGAACTTGGTATGATTATGACTAGGGATTATTTGTTATACGTAACAAAACACACACTTTCTTCACTTAACCGGTCAAAAATGATCGGCTAAGGCTGTAACACAAGTTTGGGGTGCAAATTGTCTTTTAGTCTTAAAAATTGGCAAAAATAATTAATTTTAAATAAAATAATTAATTTTAAAAATAAAAATAAAATAATTAATTTTAAAATAAAATAATTCAAAGAATACATTAAAATAAATATTTGGAATTAATTATATTAATAACTAATCATTAACTTGTAAAATGATTTTTATTTTTAAAATTAATTATTAATCATTTCTTTAAAAAAAATATTAACTTGTAAAAAATTATTTTTGCCACATAAAAAAATTTTATTTTACAAGTTAAAAAAAATTCGCTTTTGTTTTTAAAAGAGAAACTTTTTAAAAACAAAATTTGTAAAAATAGAATTTTGTAAAAACAGTAATTTTTTAAAAGCAATATTTTTAAAAACAAAATTTTATTTTACAAGTTAAAAAGAAATTATGTTTTGTTTTTAAAAATGTAATTTATTTTAAAACACAATTTTAAAAAATAGAATTTTTGAAAATAGATTTTTTTATAAAAAAAATCTGCTTTTAAAAAATTCTATTTTTTTAAAAAACATTATTTTTTAAAACATGTAAAATAAAATTTTGTTTAAAAAAAAATTATGTTTTTACAAAATTGCTTTTTAAAAGAAAAAACATAATTTTTTTAACTTGTAAAATAAAATTACATTTTAAAAACTTTGTTTTAAAAAAGTTATAATTTTAAAAACAATAATGAAAAAAAAAATTTATCATGTAAAAATTTTGTTTTTAAAAAAATTCTGTTTTTAAAAATTTGTTTAAAAAATTCTATTTTAAAAATTTTGTTTAAAAAAAATTCTATTTTTAAAATTTTGTTTTTACAAAATTATGTTTTTAAAAAACAAACTGATTTTTTTTTTATGTGGCAAAAATGATTTTTTACAAGTTAATAATTTTTTAATCGAATGATTAATAATTAATTTTAAAAATAAAAAAAATCATTTTTCAAGTTAATGATTAATTATTAATCATTAATTCCAAATATTTATTTTAATTATTTTATTTTAAAATTAATTATTTTATTTTTATTTTAAAAATTAATTATTTTATTTAAAATTATTTTATTGTATTTAAAATTAATTATTTTTGCCAATTTTTAAGACTGAAAGACAATTTGTACCATAAACTTGTGTTACAGCCTTAGCCGGTCACTTTTGACCGATTAAATGAAGAAAGTGTGCGTTTTATTTTGTATAGTGAAGTTTGGGGTGTACTTAGACACCTTTTTAAGTTTGAGGTGCAAAAGTAAATAGAAAATAAAGTTTGGGGTGCAAATTATTTTTAGTCTATATAGTATTGATTTTTAAGAATTAATTTAATATAATTTTAAATTGGCTTATTTAAGTTTATAGTATATTTCTGGTAATTAATTAAACAAGCTCATCAATCTCGTGCAAAGCAAGACCAACATGAATAATTGTTTATTATGATACATGGATAATGGTTTATTATGATAACTAATTAAATGTAAGATAAATATTTAATTAAATATTTGAGAAGATAATGGTAGTTATTAAATTATTAAATATTTATCTAATTAATAAATTGTTGAATTATATGTTATAGTTTCCTTCAATCAATTATTAAGTTGAACATTCTGAATAGAATGTAAATTTATTTATTTATGATTATGAAAAAGTAATTACTTTAATTTTATTTAGATTGGGTCAAAATTCTAATCCAAATAGAATTATGAAATTTAAGGTTTAATAAATTTAATTTAGTTATAACGGTTAGTTAGTAATGAATTCACTATAATTATTTTAACTAATTTATAGCTATTACTAAAATTTAGATTTATTATTAATACAATTAATCATGTGATTTAATAAAATTTTAAGTATTAATAAAATTATTTTATTTAGAATATTAATTTAATAATAAAATTCATTACTAATAAGAATATAATCGAATCACATGATTTATTAAGAGATTTCTAGATATCTTAAAATTTTAATAATAAATTTATCCTGCATAAAATTTGTTAAAATAGATTATAAAAATTCTTTTGAAAGATCCTTTTCCTATCAGAGATGTAAAAACAAAAGACACTTTCCTTTTTCCTAACAAGTTAGGTTTTTTTGTTTGTTTTTTCTGAATTCCTTACAAATTTGAAAAGTAGTTAATTGCATATTTCAAATTTAATTAGTAATTGGAATAGGAAATAAAAAGCTGAACCGAAAATGGATTTGAATATCTACTCATTAAAAAATGGAAATAAAAAGACTTTAAGTTTAATTGAATATCTACTCATTAATATTAAATTGAATAATAAAAAAATATAGAAAGATAAATGAATTTAGATTTATTTTTCATATTAGATTAAGATAGATGAAAATATATTAGTATTCCTATGTTATTACGTATTTTGATATTATGATCTAGACTCATAATATTAATATACGTAAAAGATAGACTAATTTAAATTTATTTTTATATTAGATTAATTAATATATTTGGAAAGATATTAATATTCTGATATTTTTCCTAATTATAATATTATTATCTAGACTCATCAATATTGTTCTAATGACTTTGGACTCTATATAATACGAAAGATAAAAATGAAAAAAAATAATAAGCTTATTAAATTTCTGTATGATTTATTATTATCGTTCTTGTTGAATTTACCTATATATGTACATCATTTTGTTTATATTTATAATTATTAAAATCATAATAATACACGTATATTGTAATCATACGGGTTATTATTAGAAGTTTAATGGTTTTGTTTACGTTAATATTAATATATTGCTTATATTAAAGTATAATAAAGCTTCATTTATGTTGTAAATACATATTTTAACTATTTAAACTATAGTACAAAATTAATATAGGTTTTATTAAATTAAATTTATTTTGTGCTATTAATTGATTTTTGTAATTTATAATTTACTATAATTAATTATTTTGAGACAATATTACTATAAGTTTACTTATAATTAATGATTTTGTGTTAGTCAATATTGTGAGAATAGTGATGTATCTATTCTGATTTTATGATTATTTGTAAGACCCCGAATTTTATGAAATAAAACTATTCAATTTTCTTATAATTATTATTCTATTTAGTAAATGGTTAAATTGATAAAAAGTTAAAGTTAAGGGTGATATGTGAAAATTTTACAAAGTAAGCAGTTGTCATAAAATATTCGTTTGGTCGGAGAATATTCTTTTTGTCGGAGAATATCTGTACGATGACACAATCATTGGTGGACCCCACAACGGAATAACTATCGAATTTAGAAAGCGACAGAAATAACTTTTTTATAAAAATAACGACAAGAGTTTCTGGATTTAAACCGTTGAAATACCGGTGATAAAAATACGATGTCTGGCGTTGTTTCACATTAGCACACCAGTATTACTGATATCTCCGATTATTGATGCTTACGTGAAGAAGTCACTCGCTTTATTAAATTATTACAACAATGAATTCTCGATACTATCTCATATTATTGATTTAATTATTGTCACGGTATCATCTGCACAATATTTTATATATTTAAATCAATAATTGAGACGACAAAGTTATTCATATTATTATTTGCATTATTGATAATATCTAGAAAGTTCTTTCAAGGAAAGGGTTTGGTCACCTAATTGCGCGCCAATAAGGAGAAATCCTTATCGGAAAGCCACATCTTTCTTAGGAATGATCTGGTTGTTAATATTGTAAGTTATAATATTAGTGATGAATAAATGTTATTAAAAATGTGTTTGTGAAGCCAAGTGAATTGAGATAAATAGAGAAGTTTTTTTATGAAGTATTTGTTATAATTTTGGCTGATAACATGGACCCCCACTTACTTATTTTTCAAAATTATCGGTGAAAGTTATCTCAATTTTGTTTTATTACTTATATATATATATATATATATATATATATATATATATATATATATATATATATATATATATATATACGGGTGGCAGTGGTAGGGTGTAATTTGAGCCAAGTAATTGATACTTTCGACTCGAGATATCTACTCGAAAATATGATCCAAAGCTCGAATTCGAAGTTGATCCGAGTCGAATATGATCCATACTCATTTTCTGTTTAATGATACACGAATCGAATTCGAGCATACCAGTGTTCGCTCATATTAGGGTTCGAGTATTTCATTTTTTTTCTCGAACTATACTCGATACCTGCTCAATGGATCATATTCGAATATTGGTCTGATCCATGCTAGTAAGCTAAATATATGATATTTATATCAATCTTTATAATTTATAAAGTGTAGTATGAAATTGTGTAAACTTGTACTTGAATAAATCAATTAATTGAATGTCAATTTATATTGCATTCTTTATAATTTCAATACATAAATAAAAGTGAAATTTTTATATATATAAATATTAGTTAATTAACCAATTTAGTATGTAGTGGTTCAGTTTTAAGTGAAATGGTTCATATTCGAAACTCGATTTGAAGGCTCATGAGTAACTCGTTTTGTAATCGAGTCGAGTACTTACGAGCCGAGTAGGTTCGAGTAATGTTTCGAGTCGAATCTGGCGCAAAAATATAAATACCTTATCGAATTCGATTCGATCCGAGCTCAATTTTTTCGAGTCGAGCCGAATCTGAGCATGAAGATGTTCGCTGAGATTCGACTCATTTACACTCTACCGTTGGATTTCATATATATATATATATATATATATATATATATATATATATATATATTATAAATTTTGTTTTTATTATTTTTATAATAGTAATAAAATGTAATACTTTTTATAAAGTTATACGTTTTATTAGATTATAAATAGAATATATTATATTTTATTTAAATTTTTTGTTTTATTAGAATATTTTATTGCATAGTGCAACATAGTGAAAATCAAATTTTCAACGAAATCAACCGAATTCTTTGCCCGTGATTTTTCCTTTACTGTGCGTCCAAATAATATCCTGTCATTCTCCTATAAATAGGATGCTCAGTTTAGAAAAGAAAAACACACCAGAATCAGAGAATTCTTCTTCTATAATATTGAGCGTATTTCTTTTGAGTTTAAAAAAATTTTGAATGTTGCAAATAATGCAAGTTTTTTTCAAGAATATCTACGCTATACCAGTCAGAATTACTATCCTTTTAAGGTAAGGGATATCATTATTATGGTAAGGGATATTATTTATTTCATATTCACTTACAATATTATTTTTCATATTCGTAAGGAATTTTATTTTCGTTCAATATTCGTAAGGAATATTATCTTCTTTTAATATTTGTAAGGAATATTATTTTCGTTCAACGGTTGTAAAGGAAATTATTTTGTTCAGTATTCGTAAGAAATAATATTTTATTCCATACTCTGTAATATGCAAGTAATATTATTTCATTTCAGATTCTGAATTCTACACTCATTTTGATAAGTATTGCTTCTATACTTCTTGAAATTAGTAGAATATCCTTGAAATTTGCACTTCATCTAGTATCATTTCACAAGAATATTTTTTTGAACATTCTTGTTAAATTTTAATCTTTTCATGTCGAGGTACTATTCACGGGGTACTATTCTCGAAGTACTATTCAATCGGGGTACTATTCATGACAAAAACTGATTTCTTTTCTGTCCAAATTATTTTTGATACAATATTATTCTTGAATTTTACTTCACAAAGCAGTATTGTGACGCCCCCAAAATAGGTATACATCACCTATCTTGAGTTGCCATATACATGGTACAGAATTTAAATACAAACTTCTTTTATACAGTACGACAAAACGTAGCTGAGAGTTTCAAAACGGATAATGTCTCGTAGAGAGTATCCAAACTCAAATAAAGTCCTTATTATAATTATTATCACACTATTTCACTGAATAGTGAGGACTACTAATGCAAACATTTGGATCGTCACTCCGTTCGCCGACTAGTCCCAGCTACGTTCTCATTTCTTGAAGAGAACAATGAAAGCAAAAGGGTGAGCTCAACTAGCCCATTAAAAAATATTATGACTAAGATAATGCAGAATAAATTATCTTTAGCCTTCAACAGTGTTAAACTAATAAAATATAATAAACATCAAGTTTAACTGCAACGGAACAAGTAATCCATTAGAAGAGTCAAGTAGAGCATAATATCTATTATCTTCTATGATTTAAAAAGTTTTTCATCAATTTTATCGCTGAGCCTCAGCTTAATAAATAAACCACATCATCGAATTATCCCTACACTACGGGCCAAAGATATTCATGTAATCATCAATGGTCATGATTATACCGAATAATCCATGGTCATAATCATACCAACAACTATCCATCAATGCACTACAGGCCAATGAGGATTTTTACCACATCATTTGTAACATTACGGTCATGATTATACTGAATAATCCCTTGTCATAATCATACCAATCAATAGTACATCTATGCACGTAAGCCACAGATGACTTTTATCACAATATAAGCATGAGGATGATGACAATGATATAAGAATTCAATTAAAAGAAAGTAAATGATAAATTTTTAAAGATTTATAACTTAATTTATCAAGAATTCTATAATGTCCAAATTGTCAACATGATACTGCTTTGTGGAGTAAAATTCAAGAATAATATTGTATCCAAAAATAATTTGGACAGCAAAGAAATCAATTTTTGTCATGAATAAATCTCCAGGTGAAAAGTACCCGAGTGAATAGTACCCCGTGAATAGTATTTCGGGAATAGTACCCATGAATAGTACTCGTGAAAAGTACTTTGTGAATAGTACCCGTGAATAATACTTTATGAATAGTACCCCGTGAATAGTACTTTGTGAATAGTACCATAAAAATGAATACTACTCATGGACAGTACTCCGGCATGAAAAGCTTAAAATTTAACAAAAATGTGCATAAAATATTCTTGTGAAACGATACTAGATGAAGCGCAAATTTCAATGATATGCTAGTAATTTCACGGAGTATAGAAGCAATACTTTAACAGAATGATGGTATAATCAGGAATACGAGATGAAATAATATTACTCACATACTACAGAGTATGGAAGAAAATATTATTTCTTATGAATACTGAACAAAAATTATATTCCTTACCTCAAAAGAAGACTGGATACTGGAATAGTGAGGTAGCAGACTTCTCTTCTACTTTCTCTCTAAAGCTTCTCTCTCTATAGCTTCTCTTTCTATAATTGTACTTGTGAGTCTTAATGAATTGGTGAGAATGAAAGAAGAATGAGCTTCTAATTATAGGAAAACATAGTTTCGATAATTGCACGTTTTGGGGCTTGAAATATTACAGTATAATACATTCATCTTTTTTTTCATTTTTAATTTAGTTATGCAAGTATTATCAAACTTGCACCACCTCCCCTAATAGTACATCTTGTGAATTAATGGTACAATTATGTGAAAAAAATAATTACAATATAGTACCTTCATCAATACCTCCATTTTTAATTTAGTCATGCAAGTATTATCAATCTTGCACCACCTCCCCTAATAGTACATGCATGTGAATCAATAGTTATAAGCATGTGAATTAATAGCAATTAATTACTCATTTATCCGATTAATTACCCGATTGGTCAATATAACCTCCAGACATCCATTATTATCGAAATAGATGTCGATTTCCACTAACACTAATAATCTTAACACAATGGAAATATCACTTTCTTATTTAATCAACACGAACTTATTCATCATTAATATTATAACTCACAATATTTAACAACCAGATCATTCCCAGGAAAGAGGGGGCTTTCCGATAAGGATTTCTCCATATTGGTAGCGCAATTAGGTGACCAAACCTCTCCTTGATGTAACTTTCTGACATTGTCAATATTGCAAATAATAATATGAATAACTTTGTCGTCTCAATTATTGATTTAATAATATAAGATATTATGCATGATAATCTTGTGACAATAATTGAATCAATAATATGAGAGATATTATGCAAAGAACTCATCGTAGTAATAATTGAGTATAATCGAGTGACTTCTCACATAAGTATCAATAATCAATACCGTGTGTTACTATGCAATCACGCGTATTACTGTACTTTTACCACCAGATAGTTCAACAGTTTAACGATAAAACTTTCGCCGTTATTTTTATAAAAAGATAATAATATCATTTTCTAACTACGACAATACTTCCGTTGTGGGGTCCGCCAATGATTGTGTCGTCGTCTTTAATATTCCCCTGTTAAAACGAATATTCCCACACCAATCGAATATTATATAACCACTTGCTTACTTTGCAAAATTTGTAAATAATACCCACAACTATAACATTATATCAAATCCACACCATAATATTCAAAAATATATTTCGAGAAAAATTAATCTTTATTCATAAAAGTTGGGGTCTTACAACCTCCCCTTCTTATGAAATTTCATCCTCGAAATTAGGGTGCGTACCTGGTATGTCGAAGAGGTGAGGATACATTGACTTCATTTCAGATTCTAACTCCCAAGTCATTTCCTCAACATTGCGGTTTTTCCACAAAACTTTGACTTGAGGTATAACCTTGGAGCGTAGAATATGATTCTTCTTATCCAAGATTTTAACAGGTACCTCCTCATATGTTAAATGTTCCGCTATCTTGTCCGGTTCTAAATCAATAATGTGGTTCGGGTCTTTCACATATTTACGTAACATAGATATGTGAAAAACGTTATGAACACGAGACATATTTGGCGGTAAGGCGAGTCTATAGGCCACAGTTCCTACTCGATCGAGGATTAAAAATGGGCCAATGAATCGAGGATTGATCTTTCCTCTCTTTCCAAATCTCGTAACTCCTTTCCATGGAGCAATACGTAACAACACATGATCTCCAATATTGAATTCCACGTCCTTTAGATGAAGATCAACATAACTCTTTTATCGAGCTTATGAGGTTTTTATGCGTTATCGGATCGTTTGAATCTTTTTCGTATTCATACGTACCAACTCCGGTCCCAACAACGTTGCTTCACCCACCTCATCCCAGTATACTGGAGAACAACACTTTCTTTCATACAATGCCTCAAATGGAGCCATGCCAATACTTGCTTGATAACTGTTGTTGTAGGAAAACTCCACCAATGGTAAGAACGTATCCCAACTTCCTTTGAAGTCAAGGACACAGAGTCTTAATAAATATTCAAGAGTTTGAATAGTCCTCTTTGACTGTCCGTCCATTTGAGGATGATATGCCGAACTAAATCATAAATCCATGCCCATAGCTTTTTGCAAACTAACCCAAAATCGTGAAGTGAATCTTGGGTCTCGATCAGAAACTATGGATACTGGCATACCATGCAATCTTACAATCTCGTTTATGTACATATGAGCAAGACGTTCAAGTGTATAAGTTTCTCTCATCGGTAAGAAACGAGTAGACTTGGTCAATCTATCAACAATGACCCAAATCGCATCTATGCCTTGAGAAACCTTGGGAAGACCAATAACAAAATCCATGGTAATGTGCTCCCACTTCCATTATGAAATTTCAAGTGGTTGTAATGGACCTTTTGGCACTTGATGCTCCGCCTTGACTCGTTGACAAGTTAGACACCTTGAGATAAACCCCACTATCTCTCTCTTCATATTGCTCCACCAAAATGTATGTCGAAGATCATGATACATTTTGGTACTCCCAGGATGGATTGCAAACAGTGTGTTGTGCGCCTCCATCATGATTTTATACTTCAAGTCAGAATCGTTAGGAACACAAAGTCTGGAGTTGACTTGAAGTATTCCTTCTTCATTGATTCTTGCTTCCAGAATAGCACCTTCTTGCACTTTCTTCCTCATACGCATCAGCTCCAGGTCTGTAGCTTGAGCAGCTTTAACTTTATCGATTAAAGTTGGTTCTACTCGTATATTCGCCATCATCACATGGTTCTACTCATGTATTCGCCATCATCACATGGGTCCCTGGACAACTTCTGAAGAACAAGGCTAAAATGGTTAAGCATTGGGTCAGTCCATTGATGATCAGTGAATGGGAGATCATAAGGAGAAAGCGAGCTGGACACGCCATAAATCTGAAGTGTCTTGCTATTCAGAAGGGGCCAGAACAAGGAAGTCAAGTCATCAGTATCTGAGAACTGTTGAGGCAAACAGAAGTGTTGAAGTACTGCACAAGAGAAGGAAGAGGTGTTCCATATTGAAGATCCAATTAATACTCTTCGAGATCGTAGTGTTGTCTCTACCAGTCAACATGACACTACGATCAGGTCCTCGAAGACATGCATCAGAATCGTAGATTTCGAATAGTTTAAGACTGAAGCATTGACAACGGTTCAATCTGAAGGGTCATATTCGAACAAGAGCTTATTGAAAGCATCGATGCAAAAGGACAACCTCTGATCGAGAAATCAGAAGGAGGAAATAAAGTCTTCGACCTACCCAAGACATTAAAGTGACATCTCTGATGGGTAGGTGAAATAGTAGACTGCAATGTCAGAGAAAGTATGACTTGTCACATCAGCAGTCTACCTCTGTCAACTCGAGATCTATGAAGACATTTGAATAGCTTTCAACGGCTACTTTCCAACGGAAGGATTGGGAAGGAATATAAATTTGCTAGAGCTTCAAAGATCGAGGGTTGCTGGAGTTGTCGAGTTTGGAGTAACGGTGGACTGTTCTAAACCATGTAAGATAGTGAGTCTGAAGGCTCACTCTACGATCCACCAAGAACACTTAGATTCAGACAAAGAAAGAAGTAGAAGTGAGAGTTCTACAATGTAGAAGTGAGAGTTCTACTACTTGAAGAGTGTTCTGAATTACCGAGAGAAAGAAGAGCATCATGTCATCTTGGTGTCCATCATGGGAAGACTCTAAGTACCATAGAGAAGAGCTCATAGTCATCTTAGCAAGTCCATCATGAGAAGACATCAAGTATTAAGAAGGGAGATCACAAACGTCATCATGGTGGCAAGCATGAGAAATTTTCTAAGTACCTAGCAGAAGAGCTTACAGTCATCTTAGAAACCCATCATGTGCAGCCATCGTGTAACAAGAGGAACGATCTTTATGGCAGTCATCCAGGGGTCATCCGAAGTGGTTGAGTAACTGAAAAAGCTGAGCATCATACAACACTCAACTGCACTTCAAGGATGATCACGCCAAGCTGCTAAGTACAGAAGATGTTTAGAGCATGAAGACATCTTAGCAGCTTAGCACCAACTCCAACAAACAAACAAACAACTCAACAGAAGCCAGGGCCTGAGGGGTCCTTGTCCGAGAGGGGCGAATGAAGTTTCAAGCTGCATTGGCTTGAAGAGTTCCTAGGGAACTAGAGGAGTTCCAAGGCTCACGGCCTTGAAGAGTTCTTAGTGAATCAAGTCCCAAGGTCACTGGCCTCAAGGAATCTTAGTGATTCAGTGGTTGCCTTCCTTCTTACTGGAAATTATGCTAGTTGAAAGTAGAAGAGTGGATTAGGAGCTTGAGTCTCTGAACCACTTAAAACCCTTTGTGTCTTTTACATTATGTCATTTACATTATGTACTATAACTGCTATGTATGTTCTAATTTCTTACAACCGAACTAACTCTACGAATAATGTATGTATGATTATGAATATATCAATGAAGGGGATCTTTTACTTATTCTGCTGTGCTTGAAAAAATTCTATGTTTGTCATATGCTAAATTATGAGTAATACAAAGTAAACCAGAAAAGTATTTGACATTAAAGAGGATTTATTCAACCCACCCCTTCTAGATCTATTGTGCCTACTCGGAACTAACAAACTTGTTTTCACGAAGCTTTTGGAATATCAGCCTCAAGTGTTGCTCATGATCTTCACGGCTTTGGGAGTAAATGAGGATGTCATCAATAAAGACGACCATAAAGTGATCCAAATATTTCTTGAATACTCGGTTCATCATATCCATGAAGGTAACAGGAGCATTAGTCAATCCAAAAGACAAGACTAAGAATTCGTAATGCCCGTACCGAGTTCTGAAAGCAGTCTTTGGAATGTCATCAATTTTAATCTTCAACTGATGATATCCAGAACGAAGATCGATCTTTGAAAAGAATTTGGAGCCTTATAAATGGTCAAACAGATCATCAATACAAGGTAACGGGTACCTATTTTTGATGGTGACATAATTCAACTCCCGATAATCAATACAAAGTCGCATACTTCCATCTTTCTTCTTCACGAATAGAACATGAGCACCCCAAGGAGACGTACTAAGTCGAATGAAACCGATATCTAACAATTCCTGTAGTTGGGTTTTTAACTCTTGAAGTTCAATAGGAGTCATTTGATATGGGGATTTGGAGATTGGTTTTGTACCGGGTTCAAGGTCGATACCAAACTCGATTTCATGCTTTAGGGGTAGGCCAGGAAGTTCTTCGGGGAATACGTTAGGAAATTTATTAACAATAGAAATATCATTCAAATCTGACGTATTTTTGTTTAAATCTGTTACATGAGCTAAGAAAGCTTGACATCCATTTTTCAATAAACAAATAGCTTTATGGCTTGAGATGACCGTGATTTATTTTAATGGTTTGGTCGCTTGAATTCGCATAATAGGTTGATTAGGAATATGAAAGCTAATAACCTTACGAAAATAATCAATTTTAGCATGATGAGTAGTTAACCAATCAATCCCTAGAATCACGTCAAATGCAAGTATTTTTAAGGAGATAAGATCGACAGGTAATGTGCGGTTACCGATTTGAATCAAACAAGACTTATAAACAGTGGATGTAATGAAGGTTTCTCCCAACGAAGTTTCAACAGATAAGTCAAAGTCTAATTTCTCCGGAGTCAAATTTAAATGTTGGCGCAAGTAGGAGAAATAAAAGAATGGGTAGAACCGGTATCAAATAAGGGTATAGACTTTGCTAGAGTTTATGATTAGCTTACCCGTGATCACCTCGTTTGGATTCCTTGCTTTTTGGGAGGTTACGACAAACGCTCTCCTTGAACTCATCGGTTTTGTCTTATGCAGGGGACGACCTTTGATGCCTCCATCCCAGGTTGGACTTGACTTGATTGCCGACAAAATCGCTAGGTGACATTCTCTTCCACAATTGTAACATGCTTTGACCTGCTGCGTCCAATTTAGACTGATGTGTTCCTCCCCTCCGTATTTGTAACATACGACCGTCGGTCGTTCTCCTTCCTTAACAACAGGTGCTGGTGCTGACGTCCTTCCATCATTATTGAATCTCCTCTTCTTGAAACTCCTACTTTTATTGTCTTGGCCATGATTACCACTGAAGTGGTTACCATTTCTGGCATGTTGATTCCCTCCACGTTTGTTTTCACCTCTTCGATGACTACTACCACTGGTATTATCATTTTGCCGGCTGTTCTCTCTTGGTTGGGTTGACTCGTTATCGCGCTCCAATAACTGAGCCCTATTTACAACATCTGAATACAAACATAGTTTGTGAGAAATTAAGTATTGACGTATCTTGGGTTTCAAACCTCTTAGAAACATCCACGTCATTCTCTCCTAATTATCCACCAAGTGGGACGCAAACCGGGATAACTCGGCAAACTTAGCTTCGTACTGCGACACGGTCATATTGTTTTGCTCCAACTTGATAAATTCTACCTCCTTCATGTGACGAATACTTTTGGGAAAGTACTTGTCGTTGAACAGTTCTTGGAACTTCTCCCAAGACATCTTCAGTGCTGCAGGTTGAGTACGCTTTACCGATTCCCACCAGTAATTTGCCTCTCCTCGCAACATAAAGGTGGCAAAGGAAACCTTTTGCTCCTCGGAGCATCCCAAGACATCAAATATCTTGGTGATCTGCTTTATCCACGCCTCCCTTCAGAATGCATATTATGATTTGATGTTTTAATGTATATGCTCATGATTATTTGTAAAGTCCTTCAATGAATATATGTACAAGGACTTAGTGATAGATCAAATTTGTTAGGTTGATCTAAGATCTTAACGTATCATTCTCAGTAATGGAATGTATAGATAGAAAGATCAAAGATCATATTGTTGGGAGAATGTATAATTTGATGTTTTAATGTATATGCTCAATGATCTCCTTTCCAAGTAAGAGATGTAATAGATAGGCTTCAAGAAATCAAAGTCAGTGTATCATCCGATCAACATTGCATTGCGGCGTCAAGGCGTAAACGTAGAGCTTCAAAGATCGTAGTGTGCCCGCTTTGAAGGGACTCTTCGGAAATCGTAGAGTGGTCCCAAC
Source organism: Panax ginseng (assembly GCA_020205605.1). NCBI lineage: Eukaryota > Viridiplantae > Streptophyta > Magnoliopsida > Apiales > Araliaceae > Panax > Panax ginseng. The sequence goes on along the minus strand of CM035138.1, from coordinate 31,424,188 downwards.
GCTTGCCGAGCCAACTCCACGATCGTAGTGTCAAAGGAAACATGGAGTTTACAAGTCAACGATCGTAGTGTGCCTCTCTCGGAACGTAGAGTCAACAACACGAAGCAAGTAAAGATCGTAGTGTGCAAGGGTTTAAGAGAAATCGAGTGTTTCTAAATGATAGCATCGATCAAGCACCAAGTCAAGTCACTACGATCCGAATCGTAGAGTATCACGATCCAAATCGTAGAGCATCCGCTTTATGTCGTAAAAACGCCGAGCCTCATGATTTGTGTAAAGGTAGATTTCAACATACGAGGAATGGATTCTAGACGCCGCAAAGACTCATCACCCCCAGAGTATATGAAATATCCTTAGTATGCAACAAAGAAGCGTATTGAAGAAGCTAAGGATAAGACCATGGGTAAGAGGGACAAAACACCTTTTCGTGTGTTAGGTGAGAAAGCAGTCACCGTGTCAAGGCCGTAATGCGCTTTCGTAAGATGATGCGTAAATGTCTCCATCAAAGATCGTAAAAGTCAAATGCATTTAATGCCTCAACGGATGAATCCAACTGATAGTTTTCAAGATCACATATACGCAGATCGATGAGATGAGAGAAAGAACAAGCAAGCATCAACAAAAACAACGTGAACATCTCTCTCAAGCTCAACTCTACGATCCGAGATATTGCAAAGCTTGCTCACCTACTCAGCCTTTAGAACAAGTGCTTACACAAAGAATCGAGTAGCAACCATCAAGAACTCAACATTATCAACCAACTCAAGAAGAGTACCAAGTCTCATTGACTTGAAGAGTTCAGAGTGAATCAGAAGAAAGCCAAGTCTCATTGGACTTGAAGAGTTCAAGAGTGAACTAAGAAGTTCCTGCATCGGCCGGGTCTAGAAGGAATCTGTGTGATTCGTGTTGTAATGTATATCCTTAGTGGATATCCTACTCGCTGAGTAGAAGAGTGGACTAGAGCTTTAAGTGCTCAACCACTTAAAACGATCGTGTCATTTACATTCATATCATAACCGCTATATCTCAAGTTATAACCGCCATAAACCGCCTTCACCCTCATTACTCCATTGCTTGGTAAAGAAGATTAAAACAAACATTTATTCCGCTAAGTTTTAATCATTATCAAAGAACAAGTTTAAAACGAAAAGATTTTTAAATATCTATTCAACCCCCCCTTCTAGATAACTATTGTGCCAACTAGAACTAACAATTGGTATCAAAGGTGTTCTATTTTATAGCTTATAAGCTTTAGTAGATCCAATGGCACTCGCATCAAGCTTAATCCAGACCGGGAGGCAAAGAAGCCACCAATGTGCAACAAGGATAAATTTGCTAACTCGAAAGTCAGATGCAAGCGATATGGACTCAATAGATGAAGATCTATTTGAGACCGCTCAAAATGGGCCCTATATTCCAACCAAGCTTGCACCAACCAATCGACGATCCAAACCGTATACAATCAAAGTTAAAGAAGAGTGGATGTATAACGAGAAAAAGAGTCAGTCTAACTTGATAAGAAGGCTAAGAACATCCTGCTCCAATCTTAGAGGACGATCTGCTTGAAAATGTTGTAAACAAAGAAAACAAATAAGAAGTTTGGGAAGCTCACTGATCATGCATGCACGAAGGAACTCAAGAAGTTAGAGAGAACAAATAATCTCTTCTAACACAAAGAAGATGAAAATGTTCGCCACGTGCAAGGAGAAAATGTAATCGCCACCTATGAAAGATTCAATGTTCGCTCAACTCTCTACGAGCATACGGAAAGGTCTATCCTAACAAAGATCCGACCATAAAGTTCATGAGAGCCCTACCAAGTAGGTGGGATGCCAAGACCACCGCAATAAGAGAGTCAAAGAATCTCAACGAGATGACAGCTCAACAACTATATGGAAATCTCCCCGACATACTGAACCGGAGTCGACCCAACGTGTCAAAACTTTATCAAGAAGGAAGAAGGAAGGATAAGGTGTTGCTTCTCAGGCAATCGAAAGTGCATCAAAGGTCAACACCGAGATTGACTCGATGATGATGAAGACGATGATGATGACTTTGCTATGCCGGGTAAAGAGACTAAGAAGGTTCATGCGACAAGGCGGAATCAGCAAGCCAAAGAAGGTCAACAATTACAGAGCCATGAGCAAATGAATGACCTATGCTACAACTGCAAAAAGCCTGGCCACTTCATCGCCAACTGCAACAAACCTATCAAAGAAGAACTAAAGAAGAAAACACATGCAAAGAAGGAATACAAAGGAAACAAGAGGCCTCAGAAAAGAGACAAAGGCCTGGTAGCTGGAGGATCGTGGAGTGATTCAGATAATGACTCAAATGCTGACTCCGGAGATGAAGAAGAACCACAAATGGCCAATCTGTGCTTAATGGCCAAACATGCAAAGGACAAACAAAGCCTCAACATACATGATGTAAGTCTCGACGAGGTATTTGATTTCAACTCACCGATGTAGACATGAATGACTTAAGAACTGCACCGCATGGCATAACCACTTGATCTACATCAATATATGAAGTGGTTCAGAGTCTTGTCTAAAGATCATTCACTTCTTCAAGAGGAGAAGAAGAAAGTTCAAGAAGAGCTTGAAACAAATTTCTTCTAAGTACTAATCTTCTTTCCAAGCTTGAGGTCGAGAATGAAACTTTAAAATGCATAAACACACTCAATGCACAAAGAGAAGTCTAATCTAACCTCTAAAATTGAGGATCTAGAGAAGACTATCTCTCATGGAACAAATCCTCATCATCCATGGACTTCCTCGCTTCTAGTCGAGAAGCACATTCGACGTAATGTGTCTAGGCTTTGGGGAATCCATCTCAGAGCCTTGTGTGGAAAAGACAAAGGAAACTAGCACTAGTAATGCCTCAAGTTTTAGTAGAGGCATCGCCTTTGTGAAATCCTCACAACTAGAAGAACCAAGCTAAACCTTGTTCCACTCGCTCTCTATTTATACTCATAGGAGTAAAGGATCTCATGTCGGGTCTCGGGGTTCATAAAAGAGAAGAGAAACCCAACCTCTACTCACCAACCTCAAGAATCGTAGAGTCAAGCAAGACCAACTCTACGAATCAACCGGAAGGTACAAGAGAGGTAAGGCACACTCATCACTATTTATGAAATCCAAGGACACGTGGAAAAAGAGAATCAGCTTAATGTAGGATACCTAAGGAACCACACAAGTCCAAGTGGAGGATGAATCATCATACACACACACAGCATGCATCATAATAAATGTTTCATATGCAATAAATATGGTCATAGGGCTACAAGTGTTATTATATCTCCATGCATGTGAGACCCAAGATTAGATGATTTGGGGTCCCCAAAGGCACTAATAATGAAGGACCCATGCAAATATGGGTACCAAAATGAAGGTTCAAATGTTTTTTTGACAGAAAAGAGCTCCACGACCTCAACATGGTATCTCGGACAAAGGATGCTCGAGGCATATGACAGGAACAAAGCTCTACTATCTAACTACATAGAAAAGGAGGGTCCCTCACCATCTTTGGATAACTACCGCAAAGACAAGAGGATATGGCTCACTTCGGCAATGGTGCAAAGATCTTTCAAAGAAAGTAGCCTATGTGGAAGGTCTTCAACACAACCTTCTAAGTATCACCCAACTCGCGACAAGGGTCATCAAGTGACATTCCTCAACAACCAATGTCAAGTCGAGATTTGAAGACATCTGCTCAGAAAGCTAACCGGACAAGAGAAGGAAATGTCTACACAAAGGATCTTGGTCAACTAAGCTCGATGAGACAATATGTTTTCTCGCAAAAGCATCTCAAGAAATGAGTCAAGCATGGCATAGACGGTTGTCTCACTTAAACTTCAAAAGCATGTCCAAACTGGCATCAAAAGACCTAGTAGCTGTCCTATCCAAGTTCAACTTCGTGAAGGAAAGGCCATGCAATGCCTGTCATCTTGGAAAGCAAACCAAAAGCTCATTCAAAAGCAAGACTACCAACTCTATTGACAAGCCCCTGCAGTTACTCCACATGGATCTCTTTGGGCCAATCCCAACAACCAGTCTTGGAGGAAAAAGATACTCTCTAGTCATAGTCGACGACTACACCAGATTCACATGGGTATTCTTCCTAACTTCAAAGGATGAAACTAGCTCCGAATTAATCAAGATGTTCAGACTGGTGATGAACGAGAAAGGAGAGAAAATCAAGGCCATAAGGAGTGATCATGGCAGAGAATTCGATTTCTCAGAAATGGATCAGTTCTGCACAGACAATGGGATCAGTCACAACTTCTCAGCTCCACGAACTCCTCAACAAAATGGAGTAGCTGAAAGAAAGAACAGAACCTTGATAGAGGTCGAAGAACTCTACTAGTCATAAATTTCATCTCGCCTCAATACTTCGGGCGTAAGGTATCAACACCGCATGCTACACGCAGTAATGTATCACTCATACACTCTACGATCAAGAAGACGCCTCACGAACCGTGGAAAGGAAGAAAGCCAAGTGTCGCCTACTTCCATGTCTTTGGTCAGCATGCTACATTCTCAACAATGGAAAGCAAGATCTCGACAAAATTCCAACCCAAGTCGATTTAAGGGATCTTTCTTGATATGCCATGCATGCTAAGGCTTACACAGTGTGTTCAACAAGAAGACACCGAATGTTGAAGTCTCAATACACATCATCTTTGATGAAACCGACTTAGACAAAAAAAAAGGCCTCAAGACACTACGACCGATAAAAGCAAGTATACTACGAATGAAGTCGTTGAGCTCAACACTACGATCAGAAGTGCCGAGATAAAGGAAAATCGTAGAGCATGAGAATGTGATCGTAGAGAGGTCCATGCAAGACAAATGAGCCTCCACCCAAGAAGAAGAGATAGACCTCAAGAATTAAGACAGAAGGCATCGTGACGTATGTCCCAATCGGCAACAGATGGGCAAGAGATCACACTCAGATCTAATCATTGAGATCCGAAAAGCCAGAGTCAAAACAAGAGTCGCTACTCGTAATGAATGTTTTTATCTAAGCTTCCCACACAAATAGAGCCAAAGAAGATAGAGGATGCTATGCTGGAAGACTCCAAATGATAGAAGCCATGCAGAAGAACTCAACCAATTTGAACGAAGCAAAGTATGGAGATTGGTACCAAGACCAAAGAGTCATCCCGTGATAGAACTAAGTGGGTCTTCGTAAACAAAATGGATGAAGATGGGGTCATAACCGTAAACAAGGCAAGATTAGTGGCAAAGGGCTATTCTCAAGAAGAAGGTATCGACTACGATGAGACATTTGCACTGCTGCCGATCGAAGCCATCGTAATCTTTTTGCCTTTCCGCCTACACATGAAGTTCAAAGTCTTCCGATGGATGTCAAGAGTGCATTTCTAAATGGAGAACTCCAAGAAGAAGTCTATGTAGAACAACCTCCGTGTTTCATCAATCCATCTCTTTCCAATTATGTCTATAGATTAGATAAAGCTTTATATGGTCTTAAACAAGCACCTAGAGCATGGTATGAAACACCGACTAACTTCTTAATCAAAAATGGGTTCACTAGAGGTAGAGTAGATACCACACTATTTCTTTCTTAGAAAGCATAAAGACAAAGTCTTACTAGTTCAAATCTATGTTGATGACATTATCTTTGGTTCTACCGACAAAAAGTTATGCAAGAGATTCTCTAAGCTAATGCAGAGCAAGTTTGAAATGAGCATGATGGGTGAGTCAACTTCTTCCTCGACCGCAAGTAAAGCAGATCAAGAAGGAATTTTCATAAACCAAGCCAAGTACATCAAAGACTTCATCAAAGAAGTATGGCATGGAATCACCTCTCCCATGAAAAAAACACCAATTGCTCCCCGCAACCAAGCTTCGACAAGGATGAGAAAGGTAAAAGTATTGATATCACTCAATACAGAGGTATGATAGGCTCTCTTTATACCTAATCGCCAAGAGACTGTATATAATGTTTGCAACATGCATATGTGCTAGATTTCAAAGCTAACCCTAAAGAGTCACATTTGTCTCATCAGAAAGAGGATCTTCGTATCTCAAGGGTACACCTTTACTGGGGCTTTGGTACCCCAAGGAATCCTCATTTGAACTAACAGATACATAGATGCCGATTTTTGGCAGGATGCAAAATAGATAGAAAAGAGTACCAAAGGCACTTGTCAACTTCTAGAAATAGACTTGTGTCCCGGTTTAGCAAAAAGCAAAACTCAAAGGTTCACTTCAACCGCAGTAAGTTTAATATATTGTCACCGGCAACAACACAGGCTTTCGATCCCTATGGATGAGAAATCACCATAGTCATGACTATGGGTTCGATTTCAAATCTATTCCCATACACCGTGTGATAACACAAGTGCCATAACAATAACTCATAATCCCGCCATGCATTCTAGGACTAAGCATATAGAAATAAGGTATCACTTCATTAGGGATCATGTGCAAAATGGAACTATATCTTTACAATATATCCCTACTGAAAATCAACTTGCTGATGTTTTTACAAAACCACTAGATGAATCCAGATTTAATAAGTTAATAAGTGAGCTAGGTATGCTAAATCTACAACCATGAAATATATGCTCTAGATTGTGCTAACCATGACAGATACAAAGGCTGAACTCAAAATCGTAGACATGATCAAGGAAAGCTCACGATCGTAGAGCTGAAAAGAAAACTACCTCAACGATCGTAGCAAAGACTTAACTATCGTAGTGCAGACTCAACGATGACACAAGCCCCATCCACAAAGCAAAAATGTATCCTGTGATGACAAGCTTCATAACAAAGCAATCTCTAAGAGGTGCCTCAGAACAAACCTAACCCTCAATCTCTCCAAGAGGTCGGCCCTTCCCGAGTTACCTTTTAAAGAATGCTTAGTCAAAAACTCATCACAAGGATCCGGACAGACTGACGATCGTAGAGACTCAACGAATGATCGATCGAATGATCGATCGTAGGATGACTCAATCGAATGCTTATCGACTCGACGATCGTAGGATGCTCTCAACGAATGCCGATCGACGATCGACGATCGACGATGATGACTCAACGAACATAAGACTACCCTCAACGATCGTAGTCTTCCTAAGGACACCTCACCAAGAAGCCAAGGGCAAATCAAGACATTCCCGCACACAATCAAAATCGTAGAGCCAAGCAAAAATCGACACCGTCCCCCACTAAGCTTAAAAAAGAAGAGAGGAAGTTACAAGTACAAGTTGAAATCACAATTTTGAAATCAAGTCCAAAAGATTATCTCTCTCATTCTCTCTCTCTCTCTCAAAGCAAAAAAAGCCCTAAATCAAAGCAGAAAAGCTCAACGATCTCACCTCCAACTACGTAATCAATGGTCGCTTCAAATGTGGTATCCGCTATGCACTCTATTTTGACGAGTTCAAAACAGCTCCACCAAAATTTCACAAGACCCTAGCGCTGCTAAAGAAGGCGGGTCTCGAGGAGGCTCTGAGCACAGATACCCTTATCTATCACAAGTTAGTGAAAGAGTTCTACAAAAATGGTGTGTTTGAAAACGACACCATCACTACCAAAATAAGGGAAGTAGAAATTAGACTAAAGGCAGAAGACTTCAATCTGGCCCTAGGTTTCAAGAATGAAGGGCACCCATTCGTAGACAGCATAGACTTCCAAGAGGGACTAAGAAAAATGCATCACAAGAAAAACCCCTCTGTGAAAGGGTACAAAAAGAAGGAGTTCCCACAAAGGTACGAATTTTTGGCTGACATTATTGGGAAATGCATCTCATCAGAAGAGCTCAGTCATGACTCAAAGAAATGAAGCTCAACTTAAGCTCACGACTACCATGTTTTATGGTATACAACTCAACTATGGAGCTATATTGCTCGAGTGGATCGGGAAGTGGATCGTCAACTCAAAGAAATCAAAAGCCCTCAAGATGCTATATGGACATTTCTTAAGTATCATTCTACAACTCAGACCGGGTGACAAATTGGGGATGAAGAGGAGAAGCCATAAACCCAAATCAAGAATGACCCAAAGAATTGTTTGAAAACCGGAAGAGAAACCCCACCGAAAGTATGTATGAAATGATGACCGAGTCCAAAGGAAGAACTGGGATCTCAAGAACGCAGCTTCCAGAAACATGTCTGCTGTCGTGGAAGAAGAAGAAGAAGAAGAAGCCAACAAGAAGAACCCTCTGTCCTTACCGTAAAAAAGCAAGGGCAAGAGGAAGCTAAGAGCTAGACAGATAAGAGAGCCTCAAGGATCTACAATCGATATTCCCCGTAGAGTCCTCTCGATATAGAGACTCGAGGATGCTAAGAAGGAAGCAAAGAAGAAGATGAAGTCATGAGGATCAAGCCACCATATCACGATCCTAAAGAAGAACAAAGTCGGCCATAAGTCCAAAAGGCCATCAACCACCTCAATCGTAGAGTCTCTATCATTAGTGGAGACCGCACTCAAGCATGGCAGCATAAGGAGGTAGTCGCTTCAAGCATAGTGGTCATTGAACAGACAAAGCCGAGATTCAAGAGAGTCCTCAAGTTGTGACTAAACCCAAAGAAAGCAAGGAGAAAAAGTCGGTCAAGAAGTACATTCTTGAAAATGAAAAGGTGCTAAAGAAGAAGGAAGCAAAGAGCATGGTCATGCAAGAAGGAACCGCCCCAGAGCAAGTCAAGAAGAAAAGTGCTCCAAATGAGGGGGAGATCCCCAAATTCTCATGATAGAGAATACACCCCACCGAGGGGGGAGATGTCTACAAACCAAGAAGATGTTCCAACTGAGGGGGAGTTTCAAACTCTCAAGAAGATAATCATGCCGAGGGGAGCCTCATGATATCCACATGGCGTAAGAAGAGGTCCCCGCACAAAATAAAGATGAACCAAAGGTAAGACCATCCAGAGACCATCGATAATGGAACTTCTCGTAAGAGAACAAAGAAGAAGAACAAGATGATGATGATGATGATGATGAGCTCAAATCACCGGTATAGGTAAAGGTGGATATGTAAGCTATCCAGATAATCAAATGTTTTCTTACCTACCCATGATGGCATACCATCAAGCTCAAATCCTCAACTCATGGGATCACATGTTCGAGCTTCAAAGAGTATCCACCATCTCGCCTCGCTCATGGATTCCTGTGGAAAGTCAACTTTGCCAAGAAGTCGCCATCGACCATTCTTCATCCAAGGATAAACTTGAGGTAATCGATTATCCCCGATCTCTTCAAAGTTAATCACTTGCCATCATCTTCATTCACCAATTCTATGAATTTCCTCGGTGGTTGGAAGTGATTCTTCACCCACTCAATCAATTTCCAGTTGCAGAATCCCAAAATTCTGGTGATGAAGAACCAAATGAAGTCAACCTTACTTTGCTCCCACAAACCACCATCTCTACGATCCCTGACTCTAGCCCAACAGAGAGTCCCAAATAGATATCGTAGAGCCCTATAGTCCAAACACTCGAACCTCGTGCCCCTCCATCCGATATACCATCCTCCTCATCAAATGACTACTTTAGTCTTGATCTTGCTTTTACAACTTGCAAGATCAATCCCAAAGAAACAACCCTCCAACCAACAATCCTCAAACCAATGATACTCTCCCAAACCTCGCCCCACCAAGGATGACTCAAGGAAGCAACCAAGAACATGGTCAAGAATATAGAAGACAAACCGAATCTCACCCGATCTCATCCATATCCCAATCAATCAAATGATTACAAAGAAGAAATAATTTTCCGCACTATGAACACCGAGCTTACAAAGAAGTCGAGGGAAATTATCCAAGAAATTCTTAAGAGTATGAAGGATGAGATGAGATTCACTTCCAGATAGTCGCCAAGCAAAGAGAGGTCGTTTCTGAAATGCGTAAACATCAAGACACTCAACATAAACTTATGCCGAGAATATCATCAACTTGAAAGCTTCGCTCACGACTTCCGTAAATCTTATGTCAATCAAGAAAAATAGAATGACATGGTTCTAACAAATTCTCCAAACAAAGAAGCAAGATCCGACAAATGATCAAGGAAAGTAGAGAGGACATTGCTCGTACTCAAAGCCAACCGAACGAGCTTGTCCAAGGTGTTAATCGATCGTCATAGATATTCGAACCCTTGATGCTGACATAAAGGGGGAGAATAAAGGGAAAGGAGTTAAGGGAGGACAGGGAGATCAAGGCAGAGGCAGAGGAGGTCATGGAACTCAAGAAAGGGGAAGAGGACAATTTCATGCTCAAGCATCACGAAGCCCTCCTGCAAGACAATTCCACCATCAGACTCAACGATCTGATCAGCAGGGAATTTTAACGGCTATACCTTTAAGTCGTCAGGAGTCAACTCCAAATTTCACAAGATGTGTCTCATCAGACGATAAGAATGCCAACTGAGATCCCGTGATTCATGTACGCATGAGGAAAATCCAAGACTAAGTCCAAGCGAGCTGAAAGAGTTAGTCAGAAACGAGGAAGCTTGCAGAAAAAGAAGGGCTGAGGAGTATGCCAACCCACCTCCACTAAAGAGGTCAAAGAAATAGAGATAAGTTGAAACTTTAATTTCCTATTGATGTAATGCCAAACTAAAATATCTCCTGATCATCAATAAATTCATGCTTATTCTCTAGAAATTTCAGCTGCTCACTGAAATACTAAGTCATGTTTAAATTTCCTGCAAATGCATCTAGTCACTAATAATCATGACAACAAATCTCCTTGGTTATGTCAACATCAAATAGGGGGAGATTGTTGGGAGAATGCATATTATGATTTGATGTTTTAATGTATATGCTCATGATTATTTGTAAAGTCCTTCAATGAATATATGTACAAGGACTTAGTGATAGATCAAATTTGTTAGGTTGATCTAAGATCTTAACGTATCATTCTCAGAATGAATGTATAGATAGAAAGATCAAAGTCATTAGGTTGATCTTGAGATGTAATAGATAGGCTTCAAGAAATCATAGTGTATCATCCGATCAACATTGCGTAAGTCAAGGCGTAAACGTAGAGCTTCAAAGATCGTAGTGTGCCCGCCTTTGAAGGGACTCTTCGAAAATCGTAGAGTGGTCCCAACGCTTGCCGAGCCAATTCCATGATCGTAGTGTGTCAAGGAAACATGGAGTTTACAAGTCAACGATCGTAGTGTGCTCTCTGAACGTAGAGTCAACAACACGAGCAAGTAAAGATCGTAGTGTGCAAGGGTTTAAGAGAAATCGTAGTGCTTCTAAATGATAGCATCGTATCAAGCACCAAGGCAACAAGTCACTACGATCCAAATCGTAGAGTATCATGATCCAAATCGTAGAGCATCATCCGCCTTTATGTCGAAAAAACGCCGAGCCTCATGATTTGTGTAAAGGTAGATTTCAACATACGAGGAATGGATTCTAGACGCCGCAAAGACTCATCATCCCAGAGTATATGAAATATCCTTAGTATGCAACAAAGAAGCGATTGAAGAAGCTAAGGATAAGACCATGGGTAAGAGGGACAAAACACCTTTTCAGTGTTAGGTGAGAAAGCAAGTCACAGGTGTCAAGGGCCGTAATGCGTTTCGTAAGATGTGCGTAAATGTCTCCATCAAAGATCGAAAAGTCAAATGCATTTAATGCCTCAACGGATGAATCCAACGGATAGTTTTCAAGATCACATATATGCAGATCGATGATGATGAGAGAGAACTAAGCAAGCATCAACAAACAACGTGAACATCTCTCTCAAGCTCAACTCTACGATCTCGAGATATTGCAAAGCTTGCTCACCTACTCGCTTTTTAAAACAAGTGCTTACACAAAGAATCGAGTAGCAACCATCAAGAACACAACATTATCAACCAACTCAAGAAGAGTACCAAGTCTCGCTGGACTTGAAGAGTTCAGAGTGAATCGTAAGAAAGCCAAGTCTGCCGGACTTGAAGAGTTCAAGAGTGAACTAAGAAGTTCCTAGACATCACCGTCTAGAAGGAATCTGTGTGATTCGTGGTTGTAATGATATCCTTAGTGGATATCCTACTCGCTGAGTAGTGTAAGAGTGGACTAGAGCTTTAAGTGCTCTCGAACTTAAAAACGATCGTGTCATTTACATTCATATCATAACCGCTATATCTCATTATAACCGCCATAACTCGCCTCACCCTCATTACTCCATTGCTTGGTAAAGAAGATTAAAACAAACATTTATTCCGCTAAGTTTTAATCATTATCAAAGAACAAGTTTAAAACGAAAAGATTTTTAAATATCTATTCAACCCCCCTTCTAGATAACTATTGTGCCAACTAGAACTAAATAATATGACTAAGATAATGCGTAATAAATTATCGTTAGCTTTCAATAGTGTTAAACTGATAAAATATAATAAACATCAAATTTAACTGCAGTGGAACAAGCAATCCATTAGAAGAGTCAAGTAGAGCATAATATCTACTATCTTCTATGATTTAAAAAGTTTGTCATCAACTTTATCACTGAGACTCAGCTTAATAAATAAATCACATCATCGAATCATCCCTGCACTACGGGCCAATGATATTCATGTAATCATCAATGGTCATGATTATATCGAATAATCCCTGGTCATAATTATACCAACAACTATCCATCAATGCACTACAGGCCAATGAGGATTTTTACCACATCATTTTTAACATTACGGTCATGATTATACTGAATAATCCATGGTTATAATCATACCAATCAATAGTACATCTATGCACGTAAGCCACATATGACTTATCACAATATATAATGAGGATAATACAATGATATAAGAATTCAATTAAAATAAAGCAAAGAATAAATTTTTAAAGATTTATAACTTAATTTATCCAGAATTTAATAATGTCCAAATTGTCAACATGATACTACTTTGTGGAGTAAAATTCAAGAATAATATTGTATCCAAAAATGATTTGGACAGCAAAGAAATTAATTTTTGTCATGAATAATTTCCCGGGTGAATAGTACCTGAGTGAATAGTACCCCGTGAATAGTACCTCGGCAATAGTACCCCGTTGTAAGACCCCAAATTATTAATAAATGAAATTTAATTTCCTCTATTTATCATTTTGATATAGTAAGGGTTGATTTGATTAATGTGGTTAGTAATGGGTAAAATGTGCAAATATTTCAAATAAGCAAGTGGTTATAAAATACTCATTGTTGTCGGAGAATATTCGTTTGGTCGTGGAATATTCTTTGTCGGCCGGAGAATATTCGCATGACGACGCCAAAATTTGTGTGGGCCCCATAACGGAAAGCGATTGGATGAAGAAAATGACAAGTATAAGTTGTTTATAAATAACGGCGTAGTTGTTACCATTAACATTGTTGGAATACCCGGTGGTTAAAACACAGTAATACGCGTTGTTGCACAGTAGCACACGGTATTGCGCCAATTATTAATTTTTACGTAAGAAGGCACTACTTAATAATTGTTACAGTAATTACTGCTCAGTATTTTATTTTATTGATTCAATAATTGCTATGTTGATATTTTATATTACTTGTTGTTTCAATAATTGTCACTACACAAGATTTTCCATTATCGAGACAAATAATTCATATTATCCTAATAATATTATTAGAAAACATTATTGGCAATGTCTAGAAAGTTCTGCTCTAAGGAGAGGTTTGGTCACCTAATCATGCCACAAGAAGGAGAAATTTTATTAAAAGCCCCTCTTTCCTGGGAACTACCAGGTCACAAGATTATGATTCTGTAATATTATTTATGAAAAATTAATTATTGATTTGTATGATGAGGAAAATATTGATTTTATGTGGATATAGATGGAGAAAATTTTTAAAGTGACAATTGTTGAAAATCGATATTTTATCTTTTCTGATAAAATAATATTTTATTATATTATTATAATATAATAATGATGATATTTTTACAATGAATGTGGGATATATGAGTATATGAGGAGAAAGAGTATTTTTGTTGCATTAAATGATTAACACATATTTTGTGTGTCGGTGGACCCCATTTCTTGACTGAAATTTGATTATAGCCTGTAAAATCGTCCGTTTATGGATTTCGGTCAATTTTTGTTTGTAATTTGGAAAAATATTTCTTCTGCAAAGTTATAGAGAATGAAATTTCCTATGGAAAAGGACATGTGGTTCGAATTTTTCTGATAAAAGGGCTATTTATTGTGAATTATTGAAGTTCCGAAGTTCCGAAGTTCCGAAATAATTGATTTTTGAAAGTTTTAATTATTTTTAATTACAAAATTGTTTTTTTTTTGCTTGGTGGGCTACATTAAACATGTGCAAAGTGGCTGAATTCAGATTCAAGAGGTGGGCTTGACAATTTTGTAAATATAATTATATTATATTAAATTTTCTGCTTTGGTGTTCTAAGCAATTTCCTATAAATAGGGTGCTTATGTTAGAATTAAAAATCACACCAGAAACTGAAGTTTTCTCTCTCTTTCTCTCTCGATATATTGAGCGTATTCTTGTGAGTATTTTGATACTTTGAGTGTTGCTATACGGTGCAAGTTCAAGTCATAGCTTATATTCTGTGTTTCAACTAAAAGTACTGTTTTTACGAGGTAAAGGATGTTATTTTCTTCATAAATGATATTATTTCTTCAATATCATTATGCCGAAATATTGGTCTGAATTTTTATCAAATTTAGAACTTTTCATGTCGGGGTTACTATTCACGAGTTACTATTCATAAGTTACTATTCATGAGTTACTATTCACGAGTTACTATTCACGAGTACTATTCACGAAGCATGATGATTTTTTTTTGTTGTTGTGAAATTTCTATCTTTTAGTGTCAGAGTTACTATTCACGTATACGACACTATTCACGACTACGATACTATTTACAGAAAAATTAAATTTTTCGTTTTTCGTCCAAAATATCTATTATGGATACTAGCTTTGATTGTATCCATGTTTTGATCATTCTTGAATTTTACTCCACTCTAGTTATTTATGAAGTAATTTTGAACTTGGATTGTTAAAGTACGAATCCTTAATATTTGTTATTGTGTTTCACTGGATTCGTTTTTTTTAAAATATTTTTCATCATCCTTAGTCCTAAATGATGATCTAACTGAATATCATTGGCCTGTAGTGCAAAGATGAATGATTTCTGATGAATATCTTTGGCCCGTAGTGCAAAGATGAACAGATGTTTAGATGAACATGACCAACTGATGAATATCTTTGGCCTGTAGTGCAAAGATGAATATTTGATTTCAGTTATATATTGATTGATGGTACAAGGATAAAAGATAGACGATGGACTTTTAAATTCATATATAGAAGATAATAGATTTTATTCTCTATTTAACTCTTCTAATGAATTATTATTTCCGCTGCGAATATTGATTTAAAACTTGTTGTCTATTGTATTCTATTAGATTTTTCCCTGTTGAGGACTAACGATAATTTGTTCTATATTATCTTAGTCATAATGTTCTTTACTGGGCTAGTTGAGCTCACCCTTTTCCTTTTTGTTCCATTTTTCTTCTCAGGAGGCGAGAATGTAGCGAGTACTAGTCGGGGTATGGAATGATGGTTCTAGAAGTGGTTTTAGTAGTCCTCACTATTTTTGTAAATAATGTATCAATAATTGTAATGAGGACTTATTTGAGTGTGAATATTGTCTAGATGACAATATTTGTATTTAAACTCACAGTTTTTATGTTGTTATAATAAAGTTATAGTTGTTTCTGTACCATGTATTTTGACGACTCGTAATGGGTGTTGTATACCTATTTTGGGGGCGTCCACGGTGGTATCGAGCTTAGGATATGATCTCCAAGTGAGATCGGGGAATAGAACTAGGAGGGAGAGACGAGTAAATCCTTCGCTAGTGTGTCCTACCTAAGCTTATTTGTTGGTCATCATAATATAGGGTATTATGTGATATGTTAATTTGTTAAATTAACCCTTGTTTTATGGCGCGATTTTGAGAATGTCGATTGAGAATGTTAACAAAGTGGAGTAAATGAGACCGTGGAGACACTGTGCTCACCAACGAGGAGAAACGCATAACAGTGGCAATGTTCCTCTTGTGAACAACACCAAACGAAAGCGATGATGAACGATGGGATGTTTAGAAGCTTTTTGCAGTTCATGCAAAATTAGACGAGGGAGACTCGTGTTCAAAATACAGGAGGAAATGATAACAATTCACGGTTTGTCACAGCCAAACAGTTCAAAGAATTGGGACCACCAGAATTTATTGAAAAGTCAGATCCAATCAAGGCAGAGACGTGGGTTAAACAAATTACCAAGATATTCGATGTCTTCGGATGTACGGAGGAACAGAAGGTTCCATTCGCCACCTTTATGTTCCGTGGCGAGGTAGATTACTGGTGGGAGTCTGTGAAGCGTACCCATCCAGCCGCACTCAGCATGTCTTGGGAGACATTTCAGAAACTGTTCAATGACAAGTACTTTCCTGAAAGTATTCTTCATATGAAGGAGGTAGAGTTTATTAGACTAGAGCAGAATAACATGACAGTGTCCCAGTACGAGGTGAAGTTTGCAGAGTTGTCCAGGTTTGCACCTCATTTGGTGGAGAATGAGGAACGTATGACGCAGATGTTTCTGAGAGGTTTGAAACCCGGCATACGTCAATATCTTATTTCTCATAAATTTTCTCTCTATTCAGATGTTGTCAACAGGGCTCAATTATTAGAGCGAGATAACGAGTACGGTCAATTGAGGGACCACAACCAGATCATATCTGGGTGTGTAGCCATCGTAACAACGATAACTAGCGGAGAAAGAAAAATACGGACAAGGGCGGCAACCACTCTGGTGGTAATTGTGGCCATGAGAATAGAAGAAGCGAGTCGGGGGAAGATTTTAAAAAGAGGAGATTCAACAATGACAATGTGAAGACGTCAGCACCAGCAGCAATTGGTTCCAAAGGAGGAGAACGACCACCGGTTATATGCTATAAGTGCGGAAAAGAAGGACATATCAGCCCAAACTGCCTACAACAGCTTTAAGGTATATTATAATTGTGGAAAGGAAGGGCATATCGCTTCGAGATTGCACTATATAATAAACCAAGTCCAAAGAGGATGGTGACTCAAAAGGTCATCCCGTAAAAGTCAAAGTCAATCAGTTCTGGAAGAAGCGTTTATCGTGGCCAAATCGAGAATGCGAGGAACTCGAACGAAGTTAAGACGGGTTAGTTAATTATAAATTCTTGCGAAGTTTATACCTTATTAGATACTAGGTTCTACCCATTCATTTATCTCTCCCCGCTTATACTCAACGTTTAAACTTGACTCGGAGAAAATTAGACTTTGACTTATCTCATGAAACTCCGTTAGCGAAACTTTCGTTACATCCACATTTATAAATCTTGTTTGATCCAAGTTGGCACCATCACATTACCCGTGACCTTATCTCTTTAAAGATACTTGCTTTTGATCTGATTTTAGGGATTAATTGGTTAACTACTCATCATGCCAAATTGATTGCTTTTGTAAGGTTGTTAGTTTTCATATTCCTAAGCAACCTGTTATTCAAATTTAAGCAACCAAACCATTGAAGTCAAACTCTTTCATATCAAGCCGTAAAGTCATTCGTTTATTAAAAAACGGATGTCAAGCTTTCTTAGCCATGTTATGGACTTGAACAAAAATACGACAGATTTGAATGATATTTTTGTTGTTAGTAAATTTCCTGACGTATTTCTTGAAAAATTTCTTGGCCTACTCCCAGAGCGTGATATTGAATTTTGTATCGACTTTGAACCCGGTACAAACCCCATTTCTAAAATCTCATATCGAATGGCTCCTATTGAACTTCAGGAGTTAAAAACCCAACTATAGAAGTTGATAACCGAGCCTCTATTTGGTGACTTCTTTTGTGGAATGCACCGAAGCCAGACTCTTCGAAGGGGACGCCATATTCGTGCGATAGTAAACTGATAGGTGTCATTGTGACGTGCTATCAAAGGTTGGGATATGAGTCACAGTTGAGAGCAACCTAAGTCGGTAATCGAAATACGTAGCTTTCTAGGCTTAGTTAGTTATTATCGGAGATTCGTTGAAGGATATTCTCGAATCGTTATTCCATTAACGCAGCTGACTCGTAGAGATACAAAATTCGAATTGAGCAAGGAATGTGGGAAGAGCTTCGAAGAACTCAAGAGGAGACTCATTTCGGCACATGTTCTGACCATACCATCCTAGAAAAGCGAACATGGTAGTTGACATGTTGAGTAAAAGATCGTATACGAGTATGAGTGCGATATTGTCAAAGACCCATTTCATATAACTTACAAATGATAGATATATAGTTAAAGACTCTAGGGACTCATGTGATGATATACGAGTAGAACCGACTTTAATCGATAAAGTTAAAACCGTTCAAGCTACACACCGGAGCTGATGAATATGAAGAAGAAGGTTCAAGAAGGTGTTATTCCAGAAGCAAGAATCGATGAAGAAGGAATACTTTGAGTCCACTCCAGACTTTGTGTTCCTAACGATTCTAATTTGAAATACAAGATCATGATGGAGGCACACAATACACCATTTGCAATCCATCCTGGAAGTACCAAAATGTATCGTGATCTTCGACATACATTTTGGTGGAACAATATGAAGAGAGAGATTGCAAAGTTTATCTCAAGGTGTTTAACTTGTCAACGTGTAAAGGCGGAGCATCAAGTGCCTAAGGGTCCATTACAATCACTTGAGATTCCGAAATGGAAGTGGGAACATATTACCATGGATTTCGTTACGGGTCTTCCCACGGTTTCTCAAGGCATAAATGCGATTTGGGTTATTGTTGATAGATTAACCAAGTCTGCTCATTTCTTGCCGATACAGGAGACTTATTCTCTTGAATGTCTTGCTCGAATGTACGTAAATGAGATTATGAGATTGCATGGAATGCCAGTATCCATAGTTTCGGATCGTGACCCAAGATTCACTTCAAGATTTTTGGTTAGCTTGAAAAAAGCTATGGGCACGGATTCACGGTTCAGTTCGGCATACCATCCTCAAACGGACGGACAATCAGAGAGGACTATTCAAACTCTTGAAGATCTATTAAGACTTTGTGTCCTCGATTTCAAAGGGAGTTGGGATAAGTACCTACCATTGGTGGAATTCTCCTACAACAACAGTTAT
Organism: Panax ginseng; assembly: GCA_020205605.1. NCBI lineage: Eukaryota > Viridiplantae > Streptophyta > Magnoliopsida > Apiales > Araliaceae > Panax > Panax ginseng. The sequence goes on along the minus strand of CM035138.1, from coordinate 31,405,061 downwards.
CAGGCAAGTATAGGTGTGGCTCCATTTGAAGCATTTTATTGATGAAAGTGTCGCTCTCCAGTATGTTGGGATGAGGTGGGAGAAGCAACGTTGTTGGGACCAGAGTTGGTACGAATGACTACAGAGAAGATCTAAACGATTCGACAACGAATACAAACGGCACAGGATCGATAAAAGAGTTATGCGGATCTTCATCGAAAGGATGTGGAATTTGACATTGGGGATCATGTATTGTTGTGTGTGGCTCCATGGAAAGGAGTTACAAGATTTGGGAAGAGAGAAAAGCTTAATCCCCGATTTATTGGTCCATTTCAAATTCTTGACCAAGTAGGAAATGTGACCTATAGACTCGCGTTACCTCCAAATATGTCTCGTGTTCATAATATTTTTCATATATCTGTGCTACGTAAATATGTGAAAGACCTGAACCACGTCATTGAGTTAGAACCAGACGAGATAGCCGAAGACTTAACGTACGAAGAGGTACCTGTCAAGATCTTGGATAGGAAGGAGCATGTCCTACGCACAAAGGTCATACCGCAAGTTAAAGTTTTGTGGAGAAACCATGCTATTGAGGAAATGACCTGGGAGTTGGAAACGGAAATAAAAGCGAGGTATCCTCATCTTTTCGAAACACCAGGTACGTACGTCAATTTCGAGGATGAAATTTCATAAGGAGGGGAAGTTGTAAGACCCCAAATTATTAATAAATGAAAATTAATTTCCTCTATTTATCATTTTGAAATAGTAAGGGTTGATTTGATTAATGTGGTTAGTTATGGGTAAAATGCGCAAATATTTCAAATAAGCAAGTGGTTATAAAATACTCATTGTTGTCGGAGAATATTCGTTTGGTCGTGGAATATTCTTCATTGCCGAGGAATATTCATAGACGCGGTAGCAACCTTGTGTGGGCCCCATAACTGGAAAGCGATTGGATGAAGAAAACAACAAGTATAAGTTGTTTATAAATAATGGCGTAGTTATTACAGATTAACACCGTTGGAATACCGGTTGGTTAAAACACAAGATGTCTGGCGTTGTTGCAAGATAGCACACGGTATTGCACCAATTATTGATTCTTACGTAAGAAGGCACTACTCAATAATTGTTACGATAATTACTGTTCAATATTTTATTTTATTGATTCAATAATTGCTACGTTGATATTTTATATTACTGTTGTTTCAATAATTGTCACTACACAATATTTTCCATTATCTGACAATAATTCATATTATCTGAATAATATTATTAGAAAACATTATTGGCAATGTCTAAAAAGTTACATCTAAGGAGAGGTTTGGTCACCTAATTATTGCTACCAAGAAGGAAAAATTCTTATTGGAAAGCCCCTCTTTCCTGCAGGAACTACACGGTTGCAAAGATCTTGTGATTCTGTAATATTATTTGTCAATAATTAATTATTAATTTATATGATGAGGAAAATATTTATTTTATGTAGATATAGATGGAGAAAATTTTTAAAGTGACAATTGTTGAAAATCGATATTTTATCTTTTCTGATAAAATAATATTTTATTATATTATTATAATATAATAATGATGATATTTTTACAATGAATGTGGGATATATTAGTATATGAGGAGAAAGAGTATTTTTGTTGCATTAAATGATTAACACATGTTTTGTGTGTCGGTGGACCCTATTTCTTGACAGAAATTTGATTATAGCCTGTAAAATCATCCGTTTATGGATTTCGGTCAATTTTTGTTTGTAATTTGGAAAAAATTTCTTCTGCAAAGTTGTAAAGAATGAAATTTCCTATGGAAAAGATATGTGTTTTGAATTTTTCTGATCAAATGGCTATTTATTGTGAATTATTGAAGTTTTGAAGTTCCGAAATAATTAATTTTGAAAATTTTAATTATTTTTAATTACAAAATCGTTTTTTTTTGTTTGGTGGGCTGGATTAAACATGTGCAAAGTGGCTGAATTCAAATTCAAGAGGTGGGCTTGACAATTTTGTAAATATAATTATATTATATTAAATTTTTTGCTTTGGTGTTCTAAGCAATTTCCTATAAATAGGGTGCTTATGTTAGAATTAAAAATCACACCAGAAACTGAAGTTTTCTCTCTCTTTCTCTCTCGATATATTGAGCGTATTCTTGTGAGTATTTTGATACTTTGAGTGTTGCTATACGGTGCAAGTTCAAGTCATAGCTTATATCCGGTGTTTTAACTAGAAGTACTGTTTTTACGAGGTAAGGGATGTTATTTTCTTCATAAATGATATTATTTCTTCAATATCATTATGCCGAAATATTGGTCTGAATTTTTATCAAATTTAAAACTTTGCATGTCGGGGTTACTATTCATGAGTTACTATTCACGAGTACTATTCACGAAGCATGGTGATTTTTTTTTGTTGTGGAATTTCTATCTTTTAGTGTCGGAGTTACTATTCACGTATACGGCACTATTACGTATACGACACTATTCACAGAAAAATTAAATTTTCGTTTTTCGTCCAAAATATCTATTATGGATACTAGCTTTGATTGTATTCATGTTTTGATCATTCTTGAATTTTACTCCACTCTGGTTATTTATGAAATATTTTTGAACTTGGATTGTTTAAAGTACGAATCCTTAATATTTGTTCTTTTGTTTCACTGGATTCATTTTCTTTAAAATATTTTTCATCATCCTTAGTCCTAAATGGTGATCTAACTGAATATCTTTGGCCTGTAGTGCAAGGATGAATGATTTTTGATGAATATCTTTGGCCCGTAGTGCAAAGATGAACAGGTGTTTAGATGAACATGACCAACTGATGAATATCTTTGGCCTGTAGTGCAAAGATGAATATTTGATTTCAGTTATATATTGATTAATGTTACAGGGATAAAAGATAGACGATGGACTTTTAAATTCATATATAAAAGATAATAGATTTTATTCTCTATTTAACTCTTCTAATGAATTATTATTTCCGCTGCGAATATTGATTTAAAACTTGTTGTCTATTGTATTCTATTAGATTTTTCCGTGTTGAGGACTAAAGATAATTTGTTCTATATTATCTTAGTCATAATATTCTTTACTGGGCTAGTTGAGCTCACCCTTTTCCTTTTTGTTCCATTTTTCTTTTCAGGAGGCGAGAATGTAGCGAGTACTAGTCGGGGTATGGAATGATGGTTCTAGAAGTGGTTTTAGTAGTCCACACCATTTTTGTAAATAATGTATCAATAATTGTAATGAGGACTTATTTGAGTGTGAATATTGTCTAGATAACAATATTTGTATTTAAACTCACAGTTTTTATGTTGTTATAATAAAGTTGTTGTTGTTTCTGTACCATGTATTTTAACGACTCAGAATGGGTGTTGTATACCTATTTTGGGGGCGTCACACCCATGAATAGTACTTTATGAATAGTACTCATGAATAGTACTTTATGTATAGTACCCATGAATAGTACTTTGTGAATAGTACCACGTGAATAGTACTTTGTGAATAGTACTATAAAAATGAATATTACTCATGGACAGTACTCCGGCATGAAAAATTTAAAATTTAACAAGAATGTGCATAAAATATCCTTGTGAAACAGTATTAGATGAAGCGCAAATTTCAAGGATATTCTACTAATTTCACGAAGTATAGAAGCAATACTTTAACAGAATGATGGTATAATCAGGAATACGAGACGAAATAATATTACTCACATACTACAGAGTATGGAAGAAAATATTATTTCTTATAAATACTGAACAAAAATAATATCCCTTATGTAAGACCCAGAATTTTATGAAATAAAAGTATTCAATTTTTTTTATAATTACAATTCAGTAAATGGTTAAATTGATAAAAGGTTAAAGTTAAGGGTGATATATGAATTTTTTCAAAATATACATGTGGTTATAAAATATTCATTGTTGTCGGGGAATATTCGTTTGGTCGTGGAATATTCTTTCATCGGGGAATATTAAATGCGATGCACGGTAGCGACCATTTGTGGGCCCCATAACGGATAATCATTTGATGAAGAAAATGATAAAATTGAGTTTTTATAAATAACTTGGCGTAGTTATTACAAGTTAACACTTTGTTGGAATACCCGGTGGTTAAAATACGATGTCTACGCGTTATTGCACAAATGGATTACCAGATATTGTCATCAAGATTTTTTTGAATTATTGATTCTTACGTAAAGAAGGCACTACTCAATAATTGTTACGATAATTATTGCTCAATATTTTATTTTATTGATTCAATAATTGTTTGCGTTGATATTTTATATTATTGTTGTTTCAATAATTATCAACGCATGAAAGATTTCCCATTATCGGATCAATAATTCATATTATTTGAATAATATTATTAGATAGCATTATTGGCAATGTCTAAAAATTACATCAAGGAGAGGTTTGGTCACCTAATTGCGCCGCCAAGAAGAAGAAAGTTTTATTGAAAGCCCCTCTTTCTCGGAGCTACCGTTGTTATAATTGTGATTACGTAATATTATTTGTGAATAATTAATTATTGATTTATACGATAAGGAAATATTTATTTTATGTGGATATAAATGATGGATATATTTATTTTTGTGGATAAAAATGAAGGAATTAATGCTGAGGTGTTTTATCAGTATTTTGTCGGTGTAGAGGTATTAAAAATCATCCGTTTATAGATTTCGGATATTTTTTGATTAGAATTTGGAAAAACTTTCTTCTACAAAGTTATAGAGAATTAAATTTCCTATTAAAACTCGCGAGTTTCGAATTTTTCTGATAAAAGAGCTATTTATTATGAATTATTGAAGTTTCGGAAAATAAAATAATTTTTATTAAAATTATGGGTGAGATCCACTCTTGTTTAAAACATGTGGGCTGCTTGTTTTTCTTCCAAGTTGGCTGCTAGAATTTTCAAGATGGGTGGCGTGGAAATTTTGTTTAATAATAATAATTTTTTATTATTTTAGTCTCCTATGGCGTTCTAGCATTTTCCTATAAATAGACGCTTAAGTTAGAATTGAAAATCACACCAGAAACATAAGTTTTCTCTCTCTATATTATCAAGCATATTTTTGTTAGTATTTAGATATCTTGAGTGTTGTTATACGACGCAAGTTCGTTCAGCGTTATATCCGATATTCAAGTCAGAAATACTGCTCTTTTGAGGTAAGGGATTTTAAGGGTTATTATGTTTTTCAGTTCGTACTTCTTCCGACCTTCAGAAAATGTTGGAAAAATTTGAAATGATATTTTGATGATTTTTATTGATTGTGTCCAAAAATGGTGATTTTTGGATGTATAGATTAAGAGTTATGAATTTTATGAGAAAAAACTATTTTAAAAGTAACCGCTTATAACTTCTTGTGGTTAACTCCAAAATTGATGAAATTTTTATTAGGAGTACATCTATATAATATCAGTGTACTCTGTGAATTTTGGAATTTTTGGATAAAAGTACAATTTATGATAAATGTCTAAATATTTGGCGGTTTTGGCCATATGAAAAATAGTAAATGAATTTTAAAAATTCTAAGAAAAATATATGTTCAATATGGGACTATATTCTGCTAAATCCCAGAAAAGAAATATTTTTGGAACTGATTTGGTATTTTTCATGAAAATGGACTAGTTATGAGTAAATGAATTAAATATGTTATGTGAAGTAAGAAAATTAAAAAAATAGGATTTTATGGCTTGAGAATCCTACATGAGGTATATGCATATTTTTGATGAGGGTTTTGGCTATTGGTGATGAAATCTTATGAGTTTGGCATTTTAGAATGATTAAATGCATTATTTAGTAAAGTGTAAATAATTAAAATAAATTGTTTATAAGTTTAAGAAATGTTATTTCAATATCATTATACCGAAATATTAGTATGGATTTTATTGTAGAATTTCTATCTTTTTGTGTAGGATTTACTATTCATGAGTTACTATTCACGAGTTACTATTCATGAGTTACTATTCACGAAGTTATTATTCATGTGTTACTATTCACGAGTTACTATTCATGACAAAATTGGTTTCTTTTTCTAACCAAATTATAGTTGATTTATGAATATTACTCTTGAGATTAAAACTGTATGTTGATCATATTATTTTTATTATCATATATAACATTTTTATAACCCTAATGATGATATTTCTCTTTGACTTGAGTGTAAAGATGGGTAGATTTTTGGGATAATCATGACTATGGGTTCTTTTTGGCAAGTAGTGCAAAGTTGAATTGTTGACTAGTATGATCGTGACCATTGAATTTATAATTGAATATCTTTAGCTTAAGTGAAAAGGTGAAATGATCAACATGGTTATAATTATTGTTTATATAAATTACAAATAATTATATATTTCTTTGAGATAATAATATATTTGGCTGTGGTGCAAATATGAATCATGATGAATATATTTGGCCTGTAGAGTGCAAATATGAACTGTTGAGAAATATGTTTGGCTCAGAGTGCAAAAGATGAATTGTTGATGAATATCTTTGGCCCGTAGTCTGCAAATATGACATGTTGTTGAATATCTTTGGCCAAGAGTGCAAAGATGAACAGTGTTGAGATGAACACGACCAACCTGGTGATATAAATGAATATCTTTGGTCGTAGTGCAAAGATGAAGTTATTAGTATGATTATGAACAGAAATGTGATTTGGTGTAACCATGATCTTTGATGTTTCGTAAAAGATAGGTGATGAAAATTATCTTCGTCTGGATGAAAAGAGGAATTTAGAACTACAATTATGATTATGAGTTATTCATATGATTGTGGACCGAAATTGTTGATTGATGTTACAAGGATAAAACATTGTTGGTGGATTTTAACATGGAGAAGATAATTGACTTCATAGTCTATTCGACTCTTCTAATGGATTGCTTCGTTCACTTTTGCAACTATGGTTGAAATTTTTATCATCTACCATATGTTCTAAATCTCGATTTATTATTGATGAAAGGTCGTTGATAATTTAATTATCTTCTACCATGATATTCTTTATCGGGCTAGTTGTGCTCACCCTTCATTTCACAATTCCTTTCGTGTATTAAGGGTGTAGTATTTGGGTCGAGCGGGGGTAACAGGGGAATAGAACGGTGGTCATCATTTAGTAGTTATATTTGGTGAATCAACTAGGGTGAGGTGAACCCAACGTTGGAAGGGTGTTTTGCCACTATCATACAAGATGTCTAATAACATACAACCTCGTGCCATCATAAGACACGGTTGTGCACATCCATTTGCTGAGTATATCTACGAGCACTACCTATATAATCTTGGTGTTTGTTTGAAGTATAATTCTCAATTAGAGATAGTGGAGATAATGATATGTCAAGAGAAGACTCACCATTGGGAAGAATATGATAGTAATCTTCTCATTTTTCTTTGGGGTCTATTGGGTCAACCAAGGATAATTCTGTGGACATATGATATCTATCATAACCTAGACACATGGCCTCCCATGTACGAAGGTTTCCTTGAGCACTTCCCAAAGATTCTAATTTCTAAAACAGTTTTTGACTATACCTTTATGTAAGGTGTCATTGTGACGTGTTATCCAAGGTTGGGATGAGAGTCATAGTTGGTATATATTTGTATCCAAACTCACAGCATATGTGTTGTTGTATTTTGCATGACAATTGTTGTAATAAAGTTCTAATTGTTTTCTGTACCATGTATTTGGCGACTCAGAATAGGTTGGATGGAATGGACCTGTTTTGGGGTTGTCACACCATACCTCAGAAGAAGACTGGATACTAGAATAGTGAGGTAGCAAACTTCTCTTTTACTTTCTCTCTAAAGCTTCTCCATCTATAGCTTCTCTTTCTATAATTGCTCTTGTGAGTCTTAGTGAATTGGTGAGAATGAAAGAAGAATGAGCTTCTATTTATAGGAAAACATAGTTTCGATAATTGCACGCTTTGGGGGTTGAAATATTACAAAGATAAATACCTTCATCTTTTCTTCATTTTTAATTTAGTCCTGCAAGTATTATCAAACTTGCACCACCTCCCCTAATAGTATATCTTGTGAATCAATAGTACAATCATGTGAATCAATAGTACAATCATGTGAATAAATAGTACAATCATGTGAAAAAAATAATTACAGTATAGTACCTTCATCTATATCTCCATTTTTAATTTAGTCATGGAAGTATTATCAATCTTGCACCACCTCCCCTAATACTACATGCATGTGAATCAATAGTACACACATGTGAACAAATAGTTATAAGCATGTGAATTAATAGCAATTAATTTCTCATTTATCCGATTAATTACCCGATTGGTCAATATAACCTCCAGACATCCATTATTATCGAAATAGATGTCGATTTTCACTAACACTAATAATCCCAACACAATGGAAATATCACTTTCATCTTTAATCAACACGAACTTATTCATCATTAATATTATAACTCACAATATTTAACAACCAGATCATTCCCAGGAAAGAGGGGGTTTTCCGATAAGGATTTCTCCCTATTGGCGCGCAATTAGGTGACCAAACCTCTCCTTGATAGAACTTTCTAGACATTATCAATATTACAAATAATAATATGAATAACTTTGTCGTCTCAATTATTGATTTAATAATATAAGATATTATGCAGATGATACTGTGACAATAATTGAATCAATAATATGAGAGATATTATTCAACAACTACTGTAGCAATAATTGAGTATAATTGAGTGACTTCTCACGTAAGCATCAATAATCAATACCGTGTGCTACTATGCAACCACGCGTAATATTATATTTTTACCACCGAGTAGTTCAACAGTTTAACGATAAAACTTTCGCCGTTATTTTTATAAAAAGTTAATTATGTCATTTTCTAACTACGACAATACTTCCATTGTGGGGTCCACCAATGATTGTGCCGTCATACGAATATTCCATGTTAAAAAAAATATTCCCCGACCAATCGAATATTATATAACCACTTGCTTACTTTGCAAAATTTGTAAATAATACCCACAACTATAACATTATATCAAATCCACACCATAATATTTAAAAATATATTTTGAGAAAAATTAATCTTTATTCATAAAAGTTGAGGTCTAACAAGTATCATGTTGACAATTTGGACATTATTGAATTTTGGATAAATTAATTTATAAATCTTTAAAAGTTATCATTGATCTCATTTAATTGAATGCTTATATCATTGTCAGCGTCCTCATGATTATATTGTAATGAAAGTCATCTTTGGCCCGTAGTACATAGATAGACTGTTGATTATTAGTTTTACAGTTGTATATCTTTGACGTGCAAAGATAGACTGTTGATTATTGGTTTTACAGTTTTATATCTTTGGCTTACGTGAAAAGACGAACTGTTGATTGATAGTTTTGGCCCGTAATGCAAAGATGGACATGTGTATGACATGATTATGACCACTGGTGATACTAACGAATATCATTGGCCCGTAGTGCATGGATAATTCGATGGTGTGTTTGGCAAGATCATGGCCATTGGTTTTACAGTTGAATGTCTTTGGTCGTAGTGCACTGACAGACAATTGATTGGTATGATCATGATAATTGGTTTTATAGTTGAATATATTTGGCCCGTAGTACAAAGATAAACAACTGATTGGTATGATCATTGTTATTACATTTGAAAACCTTTAGCCTTTGGGGTAATGATATTGAGTAAACGTTCTATTAAGCCTTTGTGGCAAGGAGAAACTGTTGATTTACATGATTATAAATATGAATTTTGAATTTAATTATAATCTTTAGTGGTTCAGGTGAAGACAGATGATGAGAGTTCTCTTTGTCTTGGGTACAACAAAGAATTGTTGATGAGTATTACAAGAATGAAATATTAACGATGAACTTTTAATTTGGAGGAGATAGTAGACATTATGTTCTATTTGACTCTTCTAATGGATTGTTGATTCCGCTGCAATTATGGTTGAAAACTTTTAGTATTTACCATATGTTCTAAATATCTGATTTAGTACTGATGAAGGCTATTGATAAATTAATTATCTTAGTTATAATATTCTTTACTGGGCTATTTGTGCTCACCCTTTTGCTTCACAATTCCTTTCAGGTATTAAGAGTGTAGCTGAGTCGAGCGGGGATAACATGAGAATATTGTGATGGTCCGAGACTGTGGAAGTTCTCAATACATTATAAAACTGCATGACATGCAATGTATAATTGTATTGAGGACCTAAGATGGGTGTGTCGTATATTATACGTCACTTAATAATTGATTTTGGTGAACAACAATAAGGTGATGAGAACCCGACTTTGAAAGCATCAAGAGTGCACCTCATTAGAATGAACATGATAGTAATCTTTTCATTCTTCTCTTGGGGTCTTGAAATATTTGCTGGTGTATTTTATATGACATTGTAATAATTTGAGTTTGGATACTGTCTACGAGATAATATTTGTATTAAAACTCACAGTATATGTGTTGTCGTATTTTGCACGACAGTTGTATAAATGAAGTTTGTATTTGAATTCTGTACTGTGTATCTCGCGACTCAGAATGAGTTGTGTATACCTATTTTGGGGGCGTTACATTATTGGTAAATGTGTATTTAAGGTTTTCGTGGTGTATAATAAGTGTGTGAAGTTGTTCATATATTTTTAACAATATTGATCGGATATTTTAAATTAGATCAATAACGTCATACTATCACTACTATGTGACTAGACCTGACAAAAGAGGCCCAGGCCGGGCTTTGGACTGTAGTTTTTTAGCCCAGTAAAATCCGGGCCTATTTTGCCCGGCCCGCCATCGACCCGGCCCGTTTGAGCCAAACCCAAAAAAATAGTATAAAATAGGCATAAAATTAGTCTCGGCCCGCGTGCCGACCTGGGTTTTGGGTTGCAAATTTTTGGCCCAGTAAAAATCGAATCTTTTTGGCCCAGTCCCCCACTCGTCCGACTCGTTTGGGTCGGACCCGTTCGTTTACCAGGTTTATATGTGACATTATAATTGAAACACAAACAAATTAATTTCATTCATAAATATCAAAATCCTTTTATCTCAAATACTAAGCCTTAAAATCAAAGGGAAGAGCTATGAGATTAATAGCAAGAATGAATCAACAATCGAAATTGAGTTTGTAAATCTGAAAAATAAATAATTAATTAAGATTAAAAAGAAGAATTTGTTGGAAAGAAAAAAATTATCACATCATGGCGCACATGTCCTTTGTGATGATAGCATGCCAATGTTTTGACTAATGAACTGTCCCACCTTTATATGTAATCCCATGTACGGGTTTACAATATTTATTTAGTTTAATGTTGGAGTTTGTTTGGTATATTATTTAATTATAATTGTAAAAAAAGAGGAGATTTAGTTTGAGAAGAAGGTTAAAAAAAATACATATATTTATTAGATTTACTTTTTTATTGATAGGAGAAGTTTTAAAATACTACTATTAGAGAATATGAGAGTGTTCTATTTTGTGAGTAATATGTTATTTAATTGTAATTAAAAAAAGTGATTGATTTAATTTGAGAAGAAGTTTGAAAAAGGAACATATTTATTGTAAAAAGCCTTGGAGTCTATATAAAAACGAATATATATTTATTAGATTTATTTATCTTTTATTGGTAGGAGAAATTTAAAAATATTGGAGATTATGAAAGTGCTATATTTATTTTTTTCAGTTACTGCCTTATATATTCAGAGTCGACCTTGGCCGAGGGCAACCAGGACAACAGGACAACAGCCCGGGGCCCACAGTTGGGAGGGGCCTAAATTTTTTTATAAGCTTATGTGTATAATAAAAATAAAAAATAAAAAATAAAACAAAAGAAATTGTCGTCTGTACATGTTACTGAAAAGGGAAGCATATCAATCCAATCAGTCTTTATATACGTACTCAATCTCAAGAAGAAACGTACTGAATAAGAAAGTCTCATATTAATTATAAAATATTCTTAAAAGATTGTCGTTTAAGGTTTTCGCACATGGATTAAGAAAGTCATTTAATACTACCATTTAACAATTAAAATTTGTTTAAAATTCCATCACTACCCCTTTATGGGAAGTTTAGAGAATTTCTTGGGACAATGAAAGAAGGTAAGGGTTATACAGAAAAATAAATAATTTATTCTCCTAGAAAGTTGTAAACGACAAATATTTTAGAACAAATTTTTTCTTCTAAAACGACAATCTTTTAGGAACGGAGGGAGTAATATAAAACAAATCAATAAATATAGGGGCAACTTCTTTAAATAATGTTTTGTGATTCAAATTTTATTGTTATTTTTATTTTGTAGGTACATGTAATGATT